>OU343148.1:7839710-9154420 GCA_910594945.2 Amphipyra berbera | reverse complement strand
GTCTGAGCACCTCGACTAAATTAGGTTAGAAGTATGGTTATTTCTTATTAACAATTCAGAAAAACTTATTGTTCAAATATGACACAGTTTTCTCCGCTGATCACACATCGCTGTCCTGAACTAGAGATGGGTCGTATTAGGTATATCAGGTACGTAATACACCTGTTCCTAGTCTGCATAAATACCTGATCCAAATACCTATTCCACCTAATCCCAATGATCTTATACACGTTACATGTTACAACGTTACTTGGTGATCTCAATCCGCCTATTCTATATGAAATCCTGATATTATAATAACGTTGTAACCAAGCGATTGTTGGGCGACCTTTTTTTTACCGTTCCTCTCACTCTTCGATTTCTCCTATATCTTGAAATTGGTTGAATAAAATAATACTTGTTTTGTATTTTATCATTAAATGACATTAAATATTCCGTAAAAGTTTAGTTTTTATTGAATATTAAGGTGGAATAGGTATTGTCAGAATTGGATTAGGTGCCGCCTATTCTCGTAAAATACCTGTTCTTCGGATCTGTTCTAATAAATACGACTCATCTCTAACCAAAACCTCAATATTTAGCTAACCGTTCAAACGACAGCCATTTTAAATAGACTATGAGGCAGCCAATCCTTGTTCCACAGTAATTGTTGCTATAATTGTTACCTTCGTAGCCGAAATACGATAATAAGCATGACGTCATCTATTATTTGATTTTTGTCAAACAATTTAATTGGTTGAATACGCTGACCGTAACGAGACTATTAAACGTTAACCTATTGTGACGAAAGCACGTCCGGCGCACCCAGTGCAGTCAGCTCCGCTACCAACCTTGCTGACTGGATAACCTTATCACCACGGCATGAGTTATTCTCTTATAGTAACTGCCGATATGAGAGAAGAACAATAATAATTGTGACAAAGATGTTCTGCCTAAAGTTTTCCCAATTATGTTGAGGTCAGCTTCCAGTCTAACCAGATGCGACTGAATACCAGTATTTTACACGGAGCGACTGCCATCAGTCCTCCGCAACACATCAACAACGGTCTGGATGTTTGTGCATGTGAAGATTTGTGTTTGTAAACACATCCACGATACAGGAAAAATCCTAGTGTGGGGCAACGTTTTTTTAAAAAGAAGAAGAACACAGTTACTGGGCAATGCCGATATCTTAAAGTTATACCAGTTGTCAAACTATCGGACTTCTAACTTCCCGTAACGACTGTTCTGCATAGCTTTTTCCTATGTTGGGGACAGCTTCCAGTCGAACCAGATGCGGCTGAATACCAGTATTTTACACGGAGCGACTGCCATCAGACCTCCGCAACCCAGTTACTGGGCAATGCCGATATCCTAAAGTTATACCAGTTGTCAAACTTTCGGACTTCTGACTACCCGTAACGACTGTCATAGGTATTCGTATGACACCCGGGACCGACGGTTTAACGTGCTCTCTGAGGCACGGAGGGGTCTCGATGTGTAACGTATGATCCGCGCGGGTGGTAGTTAGCCATGATCCCCCTAATAACTTGCTCAATATAACTTGTTAGTAGATTTGGCGATAAACAAAACGCGAGTAGACACTGCTTCTTCTCGTGTGGTTAGTGACTAACCTGGTGTCAGAGTTTATACCGCCCATGGGTCTCTGACTTGGCTTCACAGGCCGTCGAGAAATATCTCTCAGGCATGCCGGTTTCCTCACGAGGTTTTCTTTCACCGTTTTTAAGCAAGTGATAATTATACAATACCCACACGAATTTGAAAAGTCAGAGGTGCGTGCTTTAGGTTCGAACTCGAGACCTAAGACTTGGTAGTCCGACGGTCACACCACTAGACTATTACCCATATTCTAAGACGTTCCTCCAAAACTTACTCGACTCAGGACGGCCTCGAAAACACCTACAAAATTGTATTCTTAGTTGCAATTTCGAGTGAACTTTGAGGTTCCTCGACGGAGTCATTACGTCATAATTTGAATTATCTGCATCGCGCAAATAACGCCGCGATAAATAGTTGTAAGGATTATCGTAAGCATATTCGATAAAGTTTTCAAAGTTAATTTTTATTACACACGAACACTTCCTTCCTTAAGGTAGGTTCCGAGGTACCTTGAGTTTGACAGATGACTCCTTACCTCGACTGAGGAAAAATCTCGAGTCGAGGACATTTATGTCAAGTCGAGGTGGAGTCGAGTCGAGTAAGTTTTGGAGGAACGTCTTAGAATATGGGTGTATCACTGCTGTTGAAAGTACCTATAGACACTTAATATTATGTATGTATGCCTAACACACTGTTGTAAGTGAAGGTACTTATTATACCTTAGAACAAAAGGTCGTATTTACATAAGTGTAAGTGTCATATATTGTAATATATGTAGAAGTAAGTGTTATAAAACTAGTCGACTTGCCGACAAGGTCAAATGGTCGTGTCTTTGAAGAGCCGACAGTGAACGACGCCAGGAGATGATTCTACCACAAAACAGATAGATACAGAAGTCAATCTACATACAAGTGCGCTCGAGCAACGCACACATAGACACTGCTCACGGACACGATATCTCGGACTGTTTGGGTCTAGAGTGCGAGTGAGTGCGAGCGCGAGTGCCATGCGCTTGAGAGAGATAGATATATAGATAGAGCGACCGCCGAGCGTAGGTATGAAAAGTGAAGTACATACATGTGGTTGACTTCAGTACCTATCTGTTTTGTGTTTCTACTAAGAATATTGTTTAAAATCGCAATTGAACTACATCTCAACCGCGGTTATTTGATTTCTTCTTACAAAGATAACTAACAGTCAAACGTCCGTGGTTATCTTTACATAGTATAAAACAAAGTCGCTCCCGCTGTCTGTACGCTTAGATCTTTTAAACTACGCAACGGATTTTAATGCAGTTTTCAGCAATAGATAGTGTGATTCAAGAGGAAGGTTTATATGCCCCACATTAGTATCTACATTGCACCCGTGTGAAGCTGGGGCGGGTCGCTAGTTTAACAAAAAACATTATAATATTACATGACATTATTGAACCATTATTTGTATTTCCAATAGGTGGGTATCTTCCATGCAGGACGATCTGAATTCGATTCCGTCCCGCAACATCAGACTTTTCGAATTCACGTGCGAATCAGAATTTGATTATCACTTACGTTAACGGTCAAGGAAAAACATCGTTAGGAAACCTGCACACCTGAGAAGGCTCCATAAAGTTCTCGATGGTGTGTGTAGTCCACCAACAAGCTGGCCAGCGTGGTGGACTAAGGGCTAAACTCTTCTCGTTCCAAGAAGCCCGTGCCCAGCAGTGGGACAGTAATGTGTTGATTATGTAATGTGCCTTTTCCCAACTATGTTGGTGTCCTCTTTCAGTCTAACCAGATGCGGTTGAATACCAGTATTTTACACGGTGAGACTGCCATCAGACATCCGCAATCCAGTTACCGGGCAATGCCGATATTCTAAGGTAAGACCGGTTGACAGACTTTTTGGGCTTTCGACTTCCCGTAACAACTGTCATAGGTATTCATGAATGAAAGAAATATGTCATCAATGGCGCCGATGAGGCACTACCACCTAAAATATGACCATTCTTTTATCTTCGCCGAAGTCGAGTAAACCGATTCAGCTAATCTGCATAAAATGTAAGTGTCAAACTTTTGAAGTCGCCGAAACATATCGTTTGCCGACAACGTAAAGGTTAAAGTTTACTTATTGAATATGTAGGTATGTAAATATGGTAACTACTTACATAAACAAATATAACATCACGCCTGTATTCCGTTGGGTTGCCAGAGGTGTATAGTAACACCCTCATTTCGCCGTTACGTTTAAGTCCCATGTAAAAGCGAGCCTATTGCCATCAACCGGGCATAAATCCAAACTCTGGGCTGCTACTGAGGATTTCCACACGGAAAAACCCAATAACAATTTACTCGACCTGGGGATCGAACCCAGGACCTCACGATCAGCAGTCGCGCTTGCCACCACTAGACCAACGAGGTAGTCAGTACCTACTTATTTACTTATTGTTAAAACAAATACAAATATCTTATCCCGCGTGGGGACGGGCTAGAATAAAAAACTTCCTCACCGCACGCTGGGAATAGACGCGTGTTGTAAGATTATACAAAACCCAGTACGCTTGGTGGTAGGAGCTATACGGTCCGCCTGGCTAGCTACCACCTGAACATTAAAGTCCAGCGCCAAGCAGTTCACTGTGTTCCGTCGTGTGTATGTGAGAGCCAGAGGGGTATAGCCAGCCTGGTATGGACCAGCGTGCAGTGATTAAGTTTTATATTCTATATTCAGACTTTTTCATAAATAAAATCGGGCAAAACGCGTCAAAGGAGTTTTTATTATAAAGAACAGTCACATATCTAAGCTATGCTAAATCTTGTAAATCGTACGCTAATAAAACAATAATTTCTAACCACAATTAAAATCCGCTCAAAGTTCCACAAATTAGTATGTAAAATTAAAACTAACACTAGCATGTAAGCGCCGTCGGCTAGACAATGTGTAAATAAAACAAAATAAAAATAAACCAACATGGCGCTGACGAGGCGCGCTGTCACTTCCCGCCTAAATAGCTGTCAAATGTTAAGTTAGGCTGCGGTCATACATAGAGAGATTTTTTTTCTTTTTATTTATAACTAGCTACGTCCTCACGGCTCCGCCCGTAGCCTATGTTACTCAGTGATAATGTAGCTTTCGAATGGCAAAAGAATTTTTGAAATCTGTTCAGTAGTTTTTAAGTTTATTCGTTACATACAAAAATACAAATCTATCCTCTTTATAAAATTAGTATAGAAAAAACTAGCGACCCGTCCCATCTTCGCATGTGTGCAATGTAGATACTAATGTGGATCATATAAAACTTCCTCTTAAATCATTATCTATTGCTGAAAACTGCATTAAAATCCGTTGCGTAGTTTAAAAGATCTAAGCGTAGACAGCGGAAGCGACTTTGTTTTATACTATGTAAAGAAGATACAGATATTATGCAGAAATCATTAAAAAGAATAACTGGGCTTAGTTAGACTTCACTAGTAAGTGCTGTGGTTACCATACTAACCTAGTTTATACGATATTTTCAATGTGAAACATCTAATGTGGCGGTACGGATGTGAGAGCGGCTGTTGCATGGCGACGCTCGTGATGGCAGACACACGACGGCAGACCATCGTAATTCGTCGGCTCTCTTCGGTTTGATGCGGCCAGTATTTTTTTTACTAAATGAGTTTCTATGTTTCACATCTGCCAAGCGTCGCTACGGCTTCATGTTTTTTTATTGCAAAGATCCCTTTTCCTCTGGCTAAGTTGCCCCTCTTTAATTTTATCAAGAGTTCGAGCCCGTTCACACATCTGATCCGTTTTAACGGATCCGTCGGTACTGGATGTGTTGTTCACATCTGTACCGACGGATCAGTTAAACAAATGACAGCTGCGTCGCATTTGGCAGGCAGAATACGATAAAAATAACGAATCCACTATTTATTACTGGATTCAGTATAGGTACTGTCGTGTATGTGAACTCGCTCATTCAATTACAGGCGCCATCACCAAAATAAAAACGGATCCTGTAAACAGTTTCTGTGTGAACTAGCTGTAAGATCATAATAAAACATAACTTTCTGTGTCGGCTATAAGTATCACCGCTTTCAATGCGACCTGTCCTTACTCTTGTCAAAATGTCAGCCGTGAGACAGTGTAGACGTAGGGTATTGTTTATTACAAACGATTTGTTTAGACGATGCGTACGCAAATTATCGATTATCGATTAATAAATTATCGATTCAAATACCTAGGTGGGTTGATTAATAATTTGTAGGAACATTGTGGGCAGCGCGTGATTCTACAGGGTGTAAATAAAATCATGTAATTACTTCAAACCTCGTGATGTACTGCTGACATAGATTAACTCTGAACGGGATACTTTTGGATTCAATAAAAAAATTGCAATAAGTAAACATGTGTTCTTAACGTGAGCCATTTTAGCGCTCCGATTTAAAAGACTGTGCGGCGAGCGATAGTCGCGCAATGTGCTCCGGGCGCTAAAATGCCTCACGTTAAGAACACATGTTTACTGCTTGTAATTTTTTTTATTAAATCCTAAGCTATCCCGTGCATGGTTAATCTATGTCAGCAAGTACATCACGAGGTTTGAAGGAATTACATGTTTTCGTTTACACCCTGTATATTACAGATAGATGATTAATGTATCAATTGTGTAAAAACCATAAAGGAGCTCGTGGCCAATTACGAACCGCGCGGATCATACGATTTGCAAGGTTAAGCTGCACTTGCCGCGGTCAGTCGGTGGATGGGTGACCATTCGTTACACATCGAGACCCCTCCGTGCCTCGGAGAGCACGTTAAACAGTCGGTCCCGGGTATCATACGATTACCTATGACAGTCGTTACGGGTAGTCAGAAGCTCAACTCTGACAACTGCTCTAAGCTTAGGATGTCGGCATTCCCCTGTAACTGGGTTGCGGAGGTCTGATGGCAGTCGCTCCGTGTAAAATACTGGTATTCAGCCGCATCTGGTTATATTGGAAGCTGACCTCAACATAGTTGGGAAAAGGTTAGACAGAGCATTGTTTAAAATCTTCAAACCTACCTATATTCAGCAGTAAAATGACACATAGGTACATAACGTTATGCCATTCTCAATCTCCAAACACTTTACCACTAAGTTTCATAACATACATAACATCACGCCTGTATTCCCCAAAGGGTTGGGCAGTGGTGTATAGTAACACCCTCATTTCGCCGCTATGTTTAAGTCCCATGTAATAGGGGGCGAGCCTATTGCCATCAAACGGGCACAAATCCAAGCTCCTAGCTGCTACCGAGGAATTCCACACGGAAAACCAATAAGACTTTTCCCGACCTGGAGATCGAACCTAGGACCTCACGTTCAGCAGTCGCGCTTGCCACCACCAACGAGGCAGTTTTGTAAGATAATTATTTTTATTTGAGAAAAACATATCCGTTTGCTCTACCTCGGACTGCACGTTAAACAGTCGGTCCCGGGTGTCATACGAATACCTATGACGGTCGTTACGGGCAGTCAGAAACCCGAAAGTCTGACAACAGATCTAACCATAGAATATCCTCATTGCCCTTTGCATATTTGAGGCGTATGATCCAAAAGAATCAGATCCACAACTAGGCTTGCTCCCTATTACATGGGACTTAAACATAACGGCGAAATGAGGGTGTTACTGTACACCTCTGCCCAACCCCCTTTGCGGTATACAGGCGAGATGTTATGTCCTTAAAAAAAAAAATTATTTCGTTTGGTGCAGTGGCTGAGCGATCGGCTTCTGCACTACGGGTAGTGGGTTCGATTCCCGCACGGAACAAATATTTGTATGGCTTACAGATAGTTGTTCCGGGTCTGGGCGTTTGTGCATGTGAAGATTTGTGTCTGTAAACGCATCCATGATACAGGAGAAATCCTAGTGTGGGGCAACGTTTTTTTTTTTAAGAAAAAGATAGTACCTAATTAAAACTCTTGCATATCTTAAGATAACATTCAACAATTCAATTTTTAATATTATCTAATAATATTTTCTCTCAATAAAATCAATAAGACTAAAATATCTTAAGAAAAACTACTCGTTCTCGTTCTGTCGTATCGCTTCTATTTCTGTGCGTCGTGTGTGGTCCGAGCGAGGCGTTTACGTGCGCCGGCGCCGATAAGGGGAAGACTGCTGCTTGGAGTGTAAAAAATGTTTGGTAGGTGGACAGCATCGTAGGAAGTATAGAATATGATGTATGACTGTTGTTGTGATGTGTAATAGCAGTGATAGCCTAGCGGTGAGACCGTCGGACTGCCAAGTCATAGGTCTCGAGTTCGAATTCAAGGCACGCACCTCTGATTTTTCAGATTCATGTGCGTATTGTATAATTATCACTTGCTTAAAAACGGTGAAGGAAAACATCGTGAGGAAACCGGCATGCCTGAGAGATATTTCTCGACGGCATGTGAAGCCAAGTCAGAGGCCCATGAGCGGCATAAACTGTGACACCAGGTTAGTCACTAACCATAATGAAAAGAAGAAGACTGTTTGTTTAAGCATCTTAAGGTACCAGGGGGACAGGAACCCTGAAGAGTTCCTCCACGAATTTCTATCTTGTAGTTTGTCCTTTTTATACCTACCTACTTTAGCAAATTATAATATACTAGCGGCCCGTCCCGGCTTCGCACGGGTGGACATTTTTCTCGTTTTTGTAACATTTTTCGTTTATGCTCAGCTCCTATTGGTCGTAGCGTGATGTTATATAGCTTATAACCTTCCTCGATAAATGGACTATCCAACACAAAATTAATTTTTCAATTCCAACCAGTAGTTCCTGAGATTAGCGCGTTCAAACAAACAAACTCGTCAGCTTTATAATTTTAGTATAGATTTGTTTAATAAACTTGTGACATAGACAATGACTGCGATGCATCTTTTAGTTCTTTACATACATTTGATTGTTTTCAACATAATTCCCGGGAAAAATGCTGTTTATCTCAATTACCTACAAACGAACTGTTCAGGTTTTTTTATTACTTAGAAAAAACTCTTTTGTGTACTATGGAGTAGTTTTTTTTTAAGTTTTTCTATTAAATAATTTTTCAGTACAAAAATGTACGACCACGCTAAGCACAACTTACCCTCACAGATTTATCAGTATGTGTGCTTGTAATTTAGACATGAGTTACTCTTAAAGAATTCTAGTACCTAAGTAGTTCTTGTACTTGCACTAAGTAGTAAGTAGCCCTGTTGGTCTAGTAGTCGCAAGCGCGACTGCTGAGCATGGGGTCCTGGGTTTGATCTCCAGTTCGGGTAAAGTGTTATTGGGTTTTTCCATTAAGAATTTCTCAGTAACAGCCTGGAGTCTGGATTTGTGCCCGGTTGATGGCAATAGGCTCGCCCCCTATTACATGGGACATAAACATAACTGGCGAAACGAGGGTGTACTAAAACACCTCTGCAGATCCCTTCGGGGAATGTAAGGCGTGATGTTATGTTATTTTATGTAGTACTTAGTTGGTAATATTTTACGCCAGCAGCGGTAAGGTAAGGAATTACATTATTGTGCCCAAATATAGTAAAAAAAAAGCTTGTAAGTAAAAATGTTCACATATTAAAAAATAATTTTCAATTTCATAAAGCAACGTTGCCTTAACGGCCGGTGGCTGGGCACACGCGATCGTTCAAACAATTTAGTATCGTGTTCACGGCTACTATAACCTTAGTGATATGCTAGTGTCAATAGTGGGTTCGAACCGTGTTCCAGAACAGCCCAATATCGGCATAACTGGGTGAATTGGGAATCCGTACCGCGCGAAATATAATATATGATTTGCAAGGTTGCTGGTCGTTGGATTAGTGCTGGTAAGCGCGACTACTGATCGTGAGGTCCTGGGTTCGATCCCCAGGTCGGGGAAAGTGTTATTGCGGTGTGACTGCGGAATCAGAACAGACGTCCGGCTCCGCGGCTGCGGCGGGTGAGCACGGCGGATCTGGGGACTATGACATGATGCTGCAGCCGCCCCCTAAATCTGCGCCACCCGGGGCCGTAGCTCCCCCCACACCACGCCACTGCCGCGACCGACTGTTTAACGTGCTCTCCGAGGCACGGAGGGGTCTCGATGTGTAACGAATGGTCAACCATCCACAAACTGACCGCGGCCAGCGCAGCTTAACCTTCAAATCATATGATCCGCGCAGTTGTGAATTAGCCACGAGCCCCTTTATAACACTTTCCCCGACCTGGGGATCAAAACCAGGACATCACGATCGGCAGTCGCACTTGCCACCACTAGACCATCGAGGCAAATTATAATGTTGCTATATGTATAAACATGTTAGAAAATAAAATTGCAGCTATTATAGTTGGATCTGCTAACTTGATAATGGCAGCATCGTGCATTATTTAGATTTAAATTATAGTTTATCTACCTATTTACTGCAGCTATGCTCGTATTATTTTCTTTTTATATCTCTTAACAATTTTATCACTCTGGAAGCTTCTTCGTCTCCCTGTCCTTATCCCACACTAGCTGGGGTCAGCACAGCATGTAATTCGTAAATCCATGTTGTTAAAGGTTTTGGCTTATTGTTTTATGACCGGCCGCCTGCCTGACATCGACCCTCCTTGGGAATACTCGTTGCGCCGTCGCGCGGGTGACCCAATGTGCTTGCTGATATTATGCACTGGGTCCCAAAATGATATGCTTGTCAATCTTATTGCCGACAACTAAGCCGACTAAGTTCTTCTTGGTGGGGTATAGGTACTTGAAGTTCCTTGACCCACTCATTCAGTTTTGCTAGGGACTTTGACAGTGTTCCTGATGGATACTGTCAAAACGTTCTGCTTGTTTGTGTGTTGTGTTGTGTTTGCGATCTACCAATATTTTTTTATAGTAGAATAAGCTTCCAGAGTGCTATATTAGTTTACGATGTGTCAGAACCAAAGTCCCTAGCAAAACTGCATGAGTGGGTCGAGGAGCTTCAAGTATACTCCACCAAGAATAACATAGTCTACTTAGTTGTCGGCAATAAGATTGACAAGCATATCATTTTGGGACCCAGTGCATAATATCAACAAGCACATTGGGTCACCCGCGCGACGACGCAAAGAGTATTCCCAATGAGGATTGATGTCAGGCAGGCGGCCGGTCATAAAACAATAAGCCAAAACCTTTAACAACATTGGATTTACGAATTACATGCTATGCCGACCCCACCTAGTGAGGGATAAGGGCAGGAAGAAGAAGAAATAACTGTTTTAATAGCGAATGTTCGCAAATCCTATGTCCAGAGTGGCCACGACTTTTTGCCCGAACTGTAGCCTTGAAATCGCCGTCCCCGGAGAATATAATGGCATTCGCAAAAACACAACTTTTTCAGAACAAATTTTAAAACCGATTTTTGACGATTGGTTGCCAAATACTGCTTGTAACTGGCAAGCAATGCTTGTAACAGTGCCAAATACTGCATGTAACTGGCAAGCAATGCTTGTAACAGTGCCAAATACTGCATGTAACTGGCAAGCAGTCGTCAAAAATCGGTTTTTATTTTGTTCTGAAAAGTTGTGTTTTTGCGAATGCCATTACCCATGTTCTCCGGGGACGGCGAAATGACATACGACAAGGGTGATATACCAATGCAATATTTATCATTGAAATGAGTCAAAAACTTCAGTCTTCTAAGTGAACAAACAAACATACTATCAAACATCAACTCCTTACAAAACAATTTTCAAGAAAATTGAAAGTAAAGACACAATGCATGATATTTTGCATTCACCATGTTGTGACAACGCGACTTCGAACTGATGCATGAATAATAAAGACGTATTGATGTACCACTGCGCTAGGGTGGGTATGATTCAACGAATAACTTATTTATAGTCAGTAGTATTTCGTTGTAACCCTTCTGTTGGTTTTAGAATTAGTAATATTAGGTTCCACCTATGAAACTGGCGATTTTTTCTCACAAATAGAGAACCTCGTCACTAGTATGATTTAAAATATTCATCAATTGCTTGATATTATATCGTATAATGACCATCATAGACAACTAACTACCAATAGTAAAAAAAACCTTATTACTTATAGTTTTCTAAACATAAAAAATACCTTAAAAATGACTCCTCTTTTTGTTAGCAGAAAGAGTCCGAACCCAAGGCACGCACCCCTGACTTTTCGGATTCATGTGCGTATTGTATAATTATCACTTACTTAAAAATGGTGAAGGAAAACATCGCGAGGAAACCTGCCTGAGAGATATTTCTCGACGGCATGTGAAGCCAAGCCAGGGGCCCATGGGCGGCATAAACTCTGACACCAGTAAAAAATTCCGAATCCGTTATTTTTATCGTATCCTGCCTGCCAGATGCGAAGCAGCTGCCATTTGTTTAACTGATCCGTCGGTACAAATGTAAATAACACATCCAGTACCGACGGATCCGTTAAAACGGATCCGCTGTGTGAACGGACTCTTACTTGGACTCATAATCTTCCTGCCCTGGTCCCAAGTTACTTGGGGTCGGTGCAATATGTTTTTCTCTTCCACTCTTCCATGTCAGCCGTCTCATTATCATTTACTCCCTTATCTTTCATATCCTCCCTCACACAATCTATCCATCTTTTCTTAGGTCTCCCTCTCCCCCTCCATCCATCAACATTCATATTCATCACTCTCTTAGTCACATGTGTTTAATCCCTCCTCATCACATGCCCATACCAAGACAAACGGTTTTCTTTCAACTTTTCTGTCACTGGTGCCACTTTCAAACTCCCTCTAATATACTTATTTCTTACTTTATCCATTCGCGTCACTCCACACATCCATCTTACTTGGACTGATTGCGCAAAATTCTTGGTCACCGCAAACTAAATGATACGTTACATCGACAATGTTCGTTACGCTACTGCCAATTACTGCAAATGGCGGCGGTTTGTTTAACCTCAGGTTTCAGTACTGCTAAATATGTGTAATTTTAGTATTTGTTAGTAACATCAAAGGCGTATGCGACGATATTGTTTGTAAATTAAATATGAGATATATTTTGAAATTTTTCCATGTTATACTTTAAAATAATGGGCCTAAGTTCTAGATTTACAGGATTTACACACGACTAAAGTGGTTCTGCCAAGCATTTTCCCAACTTTATTGGGGTCAGCTTCCAGCCCAACCAGATGCGGCTGAATACCAGTATTTCACACGGAGCGACTGCCATCAGACCTTCGCAACCCAGTTACTGGGCAATGCCGATATCCTTAAGGTTAGACCGCTTGTTAGACTTTCGGGTTCCTGACTACCCGTAACGACTGTCATAGGTATTCGTATGATACCCGGGACCGACTGTTTAACGTGCTCTCCGAGGCACGGAGGGATCTTGATGTGTAACGAACGGTCACCCGTCTACAGACTGACCGCGGCAAGCTCAGCTTAACCTCGCAAATCGTATGACCCGCGACTAAAGTATCAGGTTTAATTACAAAAGACTGAAGTTTTTTTTTTATTCTTGACTATGTCGCGTTTGGCCCTAGTCTCACCAGATGGTAAGCGCAGATGGGGTTTAAGATGGAGCACACGAATACTAGGAACAGAGATATAGAGGGATTCCCCTATACCCCTCTGGCTCTCACATACACACGACGGAACACAGTAAACTGCTTGGCGCCGGACAGGTGGTAGCTAGCCAGGCGGACCGTATAGCTCCTACCACCAAGCGTACTGGGTTTTGTTGAATCTTACAACACGCGTCTATTCCCAGCGTGCTGTGAGGAAGTTTTATAACCTAACCCGTCCCTACAAGGGTTACGGCTGGACATCCACCAGAGCTGTGCGAGGAAAATGTGTAATGCGAAAATGTGTAGCGAGGATGTGAAACGGTGTGACCCTTTCCACCAGAGCTGTGCGAGAAATGGGTAATGTGTAATGCATAATGCGTAATGTGTTAATGTGTACAAATGAGCCGTGACGGGAGCGGTACACATTCCTCGTAACACATTCCTCGCAACACATTCCTCGCAACACATTCCTAGCAACACATTCCTCGTAACACATTCGTCGCAACACATTTCTCGCTTGTTTTGTATGAACAAAAACCTCGCACTGCTAGACCCATATCCACCAGAGCTGCGCAGAGCGAACCTAGGTAAATGTAGTGATTCCATTGGTGCTTACAAAACACATTCCTCGCTACGCAGCTTAGCACAGCTCTGGTGGATGCTCAGCCTAAAAATTAAATATGAGATTATTTTCGATAATTTTCGAAGTTAAACTTTAAAATAATGGGCCTAAGTTCTAGATTTTCATGATTGATTCACGACTAGAGTTTCAGGTTTAACAACTAGGTTATGCTGTTTTCATCAAAGAAATTAATGAAAAAAGCCTCCACTCCTGAAGATACTCAGTACGTCCGCCGCCCCCTGTGCAGTCAGCCCCACTACCAACCTTGCTGACTGGGTAATCTCTTCACCACTGCATGAGCTATTCTCACATACCTCGTGCCGACATGATAGAAGATCACAGATCTCTATACTCATCTATGACTTTCATCATGCTATGCCAAGTCATAGAATACGAGTTCGAACCCAAGGCACGCACCTCTGACTTTTCGGATTCATATGCGTATTGTATAATTATCACTTGCTTAAAAACGGTGAAGGAAAACATCGTGAGGAAACCTGCCTGAGAGATATTTCTCGACGGCATGTGAAGCCAAGTCAGAGGCCCATGGGCGGCATAAACTCTGACACCAGGTTAGTCACTAACCACACGATAAGATGAAGATGTAGAAAAATCTAGATGATTTTTTTGTGGTTCAGCTTGCCAGTTTCCATCATTTCGGAGACTTCAGTCCCTGAAATTCCACTACCAGTAAAAAGACCTGAAAAGTATAAATCTTCAGGACTCAGGTATATTCCAATTCCAATATTCCTGTCTAACATCCCTGGACATGTCATTGGGAACACCGGTAGAGGACGTCCTAGAAGGACATAAATCGATGTTATTGGTGATGTTCTTCACAAAGGACAGGTGCGTAGTACTCTCAACCGGCGTGCGTGTATGACAAGATGTATGAATGTGGATGAAGCGAAAGGAGTATGTAAGGGTCCTAGCATGTGGCGTTCTATAGTTTATGCATGTATGTATATTCTATCAAAGCACCTAAGGCTCCTCGCCCACGGCGACTTTTTGTAGCGATGCTGTCGCGCGTTCGCATCGATACAGTCGCGATGCGGTCGCTAGCCGTTTGCCCTCGCCCACACCACGATTCTCATTCGCGATGTAAACGCGATACTGTCGCGCTTCTATCGCGATGCATACGCTCGGTTCTCCACTCACGCGCCACCCTCCCTCCGTTCTCTCCCCGATGTCGTCCGACACGGTAGCGCGTTTGCGTCAATACAGTCGCGATGCTGTAGCGCGTTGGCATCGCTTCTGTAGCCCATTGCAAATGCGACTAACGCGCGTTAGTATCGACGCTGTCGCGCGTTTACGAAACGTGCGACAGCATCGCTACAAAAAGTCGCCGTGGGTGTGAGGCCTAACATTACAATTGGAAAGTTCCTCTACTTTTTTTTTAAACTCGTAATTATTATAACCTACTAGTTAAGAATGTGTTCTATTCATGTACAGTCGGGGAATGAAATTGTTATACACCTTAAGATCTATTTTTGCTTGCACAGTGCAAGAAACAAACTATTTTACCGACTACGTATTGCCAACATTATAGAAATGAAAATACAGTATTTTTTGACAGGATATTATGGTGACATGGTGACAGACACAAGTAATGACAACTTATTTAATCATCAATTTCATTGATGTCATGTTTGTTACAACAAAACTCTTTGGCTCTTATTACAAAAGATGGTTTAAATCAAGACAAAGGTAAACCCAGATTTATAATATACCCATCATTTTCTAACGTCATATAACAAAAAGAGACGGGGCTATTTTAAAACCGGGGTTTTTCTTAGTCCATGTCTCGTATTAAGAGTGTTTAAATCAAATCAAAACCATTATATGTCATTATTACGTCATATCAAGGTAAAAGGCAATTTTGATCTTTGCTGCCAAATAATTTAATATAATTTTCCATGCATTGGTCTGTTCCGTTCAACAGTTTGAAAAGGTAACATGTGCCCGCGATGTGGGAAAGGAATGAATGTGAAAACTGACGAACCTGTCGTTCCCCTACTGTACATAAAGATACATCATCACATGCCAACGAATCAAAAACGTGTGGACAGCCATTTAAAACTTCACACATAAACTGACAGTTTTGACTGACAGTCGAACAAACATTAAATTAGAAAAAAAAAACAACAATCTCACGAGCTCATCGAAATGTCAAACTTGTCGCTCTTATTGAAAAGAGATGGAGTTATGTGTGTTGTATAGCTCCATCTCGCTCTGTTGTGTGGAGATATTTTGATGGTCTTAGCACCTCTTATGGCATTTGACCTTATAATTGTACTTTGTTAGTGTAATTATATTGTGGGTAATTGTTTATATATTATACGTTTGTAGGTTACAGTGTTGCTTTACAAAAAAATGTTAAAAGGTAAATGCGGTCGGCATTTAGTCCATACAAACGTATTCCTCAGTTTGGATAATGTCACTAGAGCAAATATTTTTCACCATATGTTATATATCTACCACCAATATGTCCCTATGTTTTGTTTTTGTCAATAAATTAATTATTAAAAGAACTAGAAACGTTTAAACTTTACAAAAATCGACTGGTTTTACCACCGTTTTCAAACATCTGGCAAACAAATTAGACGAATATAAAAAATAAAAGAAAAACATACAGACATAACCAAAGTATTTCTTAGATTATTACAGAAAATAATATTAAAATCGATCCAGATTTGAAGAAGGAAACAGGGAAATACGAAAGTACGATTTCGCTAATATTACACAGGAGAAATCAGTCCGAGATGCAGGCGTCTCTTTCGCGCTCAATTGGGAAGGTTTGCAGAAGGGGTGGGACGGAAATAGATCGCAAAAACCTATTCAAATATTATTAATATTTTGCAGCCCGCGTTTCCTCTTAAGACGTATTGAGAGCCTGCTATACAAGGTTAGTCGGAAAGCGGTACTAAGCCGATAGGGTGTTAAAGTACCCATAATAATGGATAACTTTTGTTCTACAACTTTCCCCGAAACTCATTAGTTTAAGAGAAATAGCTATTCAAAGATTTCATAAAAAATACGCGTAAATTCTATCTACCCCCAGCTATGATCAGCTGTGTCTACATTTTAGGTCATATTTGGGGTCACGGATTAGAAGCTCCATTTTCTGGATTCGTAACTAAAGCAGGGATGAAGAATTTTTGAAAGAACTAAAATAAAAATCATTTTACACTCAATTTATTGTTTGAAGGAGTTTTACTTTTTTTCCCTTTCTTTAAAACAATCATCAGTGATACATTAAGTGGCCCGCGGCTTAGTACCCCCTTTCCAACTAACCTTGTATAAAATGGGGACGATATAAATGGTATTAAATGATACCGCGTATTCTCTGATGGGTTCTACGATCGTACACAAAGTATCAATCAAATATATATACCTAATAGTTCAGTCACAGGAATTTACTTACGATTTTATAATTTTAACACAACATAACATCACGCCTATATTCCCCGAAGGGTACGGCAGCGGTGTATAGTAACACCCTCATTTCGCCAGTAATGTTTAAGTCCTATCTAATAGAGGGCGAGTCTACTGCCATTAACCTGACACAAATCCAGACTCTGGGCTGCTACTGAGAAATTCCTAATCGAAAAACCCTATAGCACTTTTGCCCGACCTGGGTATCGAAACCCAGGACCCCATGCTCAGCAGTCGCGCTTGCGAACACTAGAGCAACAAGACAGTTTATAATTTTACACAAAATTAAGATCTCTACGCGAAGTTATGTAAGTCTGTGATCTGTTCAAAATTATCTTTATTAAGAGACCTCGAAGAACTTCAAGCATACTCCACCAAGAAGAACATAGTCTGCTTAGTTGTCGGCAATAAGATTGACAAGCATCTCATTTTGGGACCCAGTGCATAATATCAGCAAGCACATTGGGTCACCCGCGCGACGGCGCAACGAGTATTCTCAAGGAGGGTTGATGTCAGGCAGGCGGCCGGTCATAAAACAATAAGCCAAAACCTCTAACAACATGGATTTACGAATTACATGTTGTGCCGACCCCACATAGTGAGGGATAAGGGCAGGAAGAAGAAGAAGAGACCTCTGACTTATGGTGACGTACTGACTAATATACGAATCAACGTCTATTAAAATTCCTATTCTGTTCAGCACAGATGTTTTGTCTATTTTTCAGGTTTACGTGAAACGACAGCCGACGCCCACAATTTGGGGAACCGTGGATGCTTCCTGGGGAACTGCTTTTGGGGAACCGTACACTTGTGTTAACAGTGAAGGAAAACATCGTGAGGAAACTTGCACACCTGAGAGGGCTCTCAAAAGTCTTCGATGGTGTATGTGTAGTCGACCAACCCGCACCAGGCCAGCGTGGTGGACTAAGGTTAAAACATTTCTTATTCTGAGAGGAGGCCCGTGCCCAGCAGTGGGACAGTAATGGGTTGTATACTGTTGCCCAACTATTTACTAATGTCATTTTGCCTTCCACCACGACACTAATAAATAAGTTACCCCGGATCTTTAGAATACCAAACCAATTCGCTTTCTAAAACCATAAACAATATACTAAATTCAAAATTCCCTATTCCACAACCATGAACCATAAAGCAATAGACTATTTATCTAAAAACATGGCTCCCGTCGACAGTTGTCAAATTTCCCGCGCGGGCGTGGCAGCCATTTTCAATTTTCGACCCACTGAGTTTTCTGTAAATACAACTAAATGGGTTGGGGATTGTGTACGCTTGCGTTTAGTCGTGGTTGCGTTTGTCGGTTGGTAATTTGGGTGAATTTTAATGTGAAATAATTATAGATGTTTTAATTGAATATGATTTTAATAGGCTATGTAGATAATAATAAGAGGAATAATGACCGTTGTTTCTGGCCCAATTTTAACTCGATTTAAGGCCGCTTTAGGAATCTAACTTTGGTTATGGCTTCAGAATCTAATAAACTCTTTGCAAGTATTATTTTTTTTATAAAAGAAAGTTCAATAATTTGTTAATGAAACTAGAAGCTTCCTTCGATCTAAAATAATGGTAAAAAGTAAATGTCCTAAATCGTAAGGACGATCATTAGATTAGTCGTTCTACATAAAATTGGGAAATATGTAGACTGTAAAGCCTTTAGACCACAAGACACAAAATTTTATACTGAAAAAATAATCGATAAAAATCGCAAAATCGCATCCACACATTTCCCCTAAGACCTCCAATCCAAAACGCCGTAACTCCTTTCCAAAACCATTTCATTATACACTTACTTCTTTTGTTCTGTTTTCAAATATCATTCCAAATACAAATACTGCGAAACTGATACATCACAACTCATTTTTATAGATAATAGAAACAGTGCTTTGTATTGTGGTGAATAAGATTGGTTTTTGTGTGTTCAAGGTTGGGTGATAGGATCTTTGGCTTGTGTGTAAGATTTTCGCGTGACGTTTTCATTGTAAGCTTACCTTATTTCGGGCTTGTTAGAGCGAACAGGGTCGAATTAGGGTTTTGTAATTGTTAATGTAATTGGTTACATAGTTATACCTAAGTATAGACGATTTTAATAAAGAATGATGACTAAGCAATTTGCAGTCAGTAGAAAAGCGAATGTCGCGCATTACGTACCTAAAAACAGCTTATACTTAGTGTCCTATGTAGTGTCCTGTAAGTGCTGCTTTTATATCTAAGTACAGAACATTTTTTAGTATTATTATTCTTGACTTGGTCGCATTTGGCCCTAGTCTCACCTGTTGGTAAGCGCAGACAGTGTCTAAGATGGAGCACACGAATACAAGGAACAGAGATATAGAGGGATTCCCCTATACCCCTCTGGCTCTCACATACCTACACACGACGGAACACAGTAAACTGCTTATGCTATGTAAGCAGTTATGTTATGTAAGCGTTGTTACCAATAAATAACATACCTAGTAATAATAATAATAGCAGCGACTGACGTCACAGTCTTTAAAAATCTATAATTTTTCCTCTATGTAAAAATATTGATAGCTTATCGTTTAACTAGACTTCGTCTCTGTTGAAGCTCAATTGTTTAACATCTTGTTAGTTCAGTGAATCAAGCCAATGTATCGTATCTATTATTATCTATGATATTGGATAATATAGACAAAAGACATTGCTATTGATTAAACTATTCCTATCTAGAATAATAAGAGATTAAATTATTCTATTAGAATCAGAATATTTATTTGTAAAAATACTGTGACAAATGGTGTTACAAAAGCAATATAAGAAACAAGTATTTTGACCATAATATACCTAGTGGCATGCAAAACATCAAGTACACAAATCGTAGTAGAACAGAATCAAACATAGAAACAATGAATTTAGACGTCATAATAGAGTATTAAAATAAAATGAAGTAGGTAGGTACCACAGTGCAGATAAAAGAAACTCAAAACTCAAACTCAAAATATTTATTTGCACACTAAGGTAAAATAATACAGATCTTATTATATAGAGTAGGTACAGCTTAGCAACCTTTTCCAGGTGTTGCAAGAGAGAGAGAGATGCGTAATGCGATGTGTAATGCGTAATGTGTACAAATGCGCAGTGCGAGGATAGGTAGCGGACTCTTTTCGAATATGAAGGTGGTGTGGCGGGAGCGGTACACATTCGTCGTAACACATTCCTCGCAACATATTCCTGGCAACACATTCCTCGCAACACATCCCTCGCTCGCATTTATCGCTTGTTTTGTATGAACAAAAACTTCGCTCTGCTAAGCCCATATCCACCAGAGCTGCGCAGAGCGAACCTAGGTAAATGTAGTGATTCCATTGGTGCTTACAAAACACATTCCTCGCTACGCAGCTTAGCACAGATGCTCAGCCTTAGAGTGTAATAACATTATCAAAAAATCATTAACCTTTTTTTTAATGTTATAGGCTCTTTAATTGTTTTTGGATATTTATTGTTTTAGCGGTTTCGTTCGGAAACGATCCGAAGTAAGTTGTTATTGCATTTCAATGTTAAATTATTATGTAATAGTCTCTTTTAGACAGTTGGTCTAGTATTCGCAAGTGCGACTGCTGAGCATAGGGTCCTGGGTTCGATCCCCAGGTCGAGCAAAGCGTTATTGGGTTTTTCCATTAGGAAATTCTCAGTAGCAGCCCGGAGTCTGGATTTGTGCCCGGTTAGTGGCAATGGGCTCGCCCCCTATTACATGGGACTTAAACATAACTGGCGAAACGAGGGTGTACTAAAAACACCTCTGCCAAACCCTTCGTGGTATACAAGGCGAGATGTTATGTATGTCTTCATGAAATTCTCAAATAAACAATGGGAATTCCAATCAGATAATTTTGATTTTCATCTTATCTTTCAAGAGATGATTACCGACTTATAGGTACTGTAACTAGCGACCTGCCCCGGCTTCGCACGGGTGCAATGTAGATACTAATGTGGGGCATATAAACCTTCCTCTTGAATCACTCTATCTATTGCCGAAAACTGCATTAAAATCCGTTGCGTAGTTTAAAAGATCTAAGCGTACAGACAGCGGGAGCGACTTTGTTTTATACTACGTAAAGATAACAAAAAACATTTTTGAACGAACTTTCAAAAACCTTGTCTTAATTTAGAAATACTATTTAAAAAAAAAAAACATGTATTCTTAATATGACTTACTACGATATACAAGGTTAGTCGGAAAGGGGGTACTAAGCCGAAAGGGTGTTAAAGTATCCATAATAAGGGATAACTTTTGTTCTACAACTTTCCCCAAAACTCGATAGTTTAAGAGAAATAGCGTTTCTAAGATTTCGTAAAAAATATGCTAAAATCTATCTGTCCATAGCTATGATCATCTGCGTTTACAATTTAGGTCATATTTGGGGTCACGAATTAGAAACTTAATTCTCTGAATTCATAACAAAAGCAGGTATGTTTTTTTTTTAAACTGAAATTAAAATCTTATTAGATACAAATAAAAATTATCGAATTTTGAAATTTTACTACTTGCTTTAAAATAGTCATCAGTGATACTTTAAGTAGCCCGCGGCTTAGTACCCCCTTTCCGACTAACCTTGTAGAATGAATTATTAAACACATCAAAAGATAATTAAACATTATTCCAAGAATATTTTTCTCGAAAAAATAAATTATATTAATTACTCCACTATACCTTCCACAAATACACACAATAACTACATAATATAATATTCGCCTACCTATAAATAATATTCTTCAAAGCAAGCGCGGTCGGGAGGCGTTGCATTAGTACCATTGTAGACACACCTGGCTTCTCCCATGAGTAGGGTGACGATACAAACGTAGGGAGTCGGATAACATAGACATTGTGCTGTATTAGAGCAAGTATCGATCATAGACAAGATAAAGTTTTCTGCTGAGAACAACAGCAATGATAGCCTAGTGGTGTGACCGTCGGACTGCCAAGTCAGTGGTCCCGAAATCGACCCAAGGCACGCATTTCTGACTTTTCGGATTCATGTGCATATTGTATAATTATTATCACTTGCTTAAAAACGATGCAGGAAAAAATCATGAGAAAACCGGCATGCCTGAGAAATATTTCTCGACGGCATGTGAAGTTATGTCAGAGGCCCATGGACGACATAAACTGTGACACCAGATTAGTCACTAACCACACGAAAAGAAGAATATTGCTGAGAATAGACCTCCTAAAAAATGAACGGTTCTCTGTTTTGTCTAGCCTTTTCCCAACTATGTTGGGGTCAGCTTCCAGTCTAACCAAATGCGGCTGAATACCAGTATTTTACACGGAGCGACTGCTATCAGACCTCCGCAACCCAGTTACTGGGCAATGCCGATATCCTAAGATTAGACCAGTTATTAGACTGTTGGGCTTCTGACTACCCGTAACGACTGTCATAGGTATTCACCTGAACGGTCACCTATCCACAGACTGACCGCGGCAAATGCAGCTTAACCTTGCAAATGCACGTGCCCCTACATTACAAAAAAAACTTATTATTAAATAAAGAAATTTTTCTTCTATTAAAAAATCATGGTCACCGTACCCGGCACCCTAAAATGGCGGGCTCCTATTCTGTAATCTGTGGAACATTTTTCTTAATCTACTTCCATCGGCTTTTGGGGCGCGGTCCTAATGGGCATCATTACGTGTGCAGGTTACATTTCCTGCTAGCAACACGCTATTTACATGATTTTTGGTGAGCAGACAATAAATAGAACTTTATTTTTGTGTTATTATTTATTAGTGTTACATCATCTGCATTAAAAGATACTCCACGAGTAACGATATCTAAGTAGGTACAATAATACAATTATAGAATGAGTCATGTCAATATTATTTTCATTATATCCTCAATCTACACCCTCTCTGAGCATATCGGTCAATGATGTCGCTTATGCCATAAGAAACAGGAGCCATTAGCATTTTGCGAAAACGTAAACTTTTATTATCAACTTTTATTCTTTTCCCAATACCAAATCAGCACAGATATAAAATCATTATCACCAATATATCGTAAATATATTATTGTAAACGAAAATATTATAATTTTCAACTCCCAAAATAATAAAAAACACACTTAAAACGCGGGCATAAACAACATATCGACCAAAAATATGAGGCGATTAATACATTATTAATATTTGCATCCCTTTCTAACTTAAACCTGCATCCCTTTCTAGGGTCATTTTGAAAATCGAACGCGGCATGAGTGCATGAAATTAGTGCCGCTTTTTCTTTCCCGCCGCGACTGATTTGAATTTTATATTTTTTTTTATATAGCAAAGCACGACGCCATATTGATAACTTTTTTTTTAATTATCAAACGCTTTGAAACATACATTTTGTGTTTTTATGGTGCAGTCGGTAGTGTCATTTGGGGTTGATTGCTGTATCTACAGCGTGTTT
Organism: Amphipyra berbera; assembly: GCA_910594945.2. Classification (NCBI taxonomy): domain Eukaryota; kingdom Metazoa; phylum Arthropoda; class Insecta; order Lepidoptera; family Noctuidae; genus Amphipyra; species Amphipyra berbera. The sequence continues at coordinate 9,130,855 of OU343148.1, read as the reverse complement.
GAAATATGAAAATTAGATATTAATTACTGTTTTTACCCTTATGTAATAATTAATTAATTGAGCGTGAATATTGATTAGCAGTGAATTGTGTTAGGTCGAGTTGGTTGCATGATATTATCATCTTAACCTAGTTGCCGTTGGTATTGATTGAAATGACACAACTCGACTTTTAATCTCTCGTAACGATAATGGGTTTTTTAGATCTATTTTCATTATGTTTTTCAAACGAAAACATCTAAATTCATTAGCAAGCAAACTTGCGCAAGTAACTTCTGCAACCGACTTCCACTGTGAACACCCGCAGCAAGTCGATTGTAGGAGTAGGAAGGTTTACCGATTTGCCGCATGCTAAAGGTTATAACAAAACTTGTTTTCATTGTAAACAGGTAAGCAATCACTTGCTTCAATATACAAGGTTAGTCGGAAAGGGGGTACTAAGCCGAAAGGGTGTTAAAGTACCTACAATAAGGGATAACTTTTGTTCTACAACTTTCCCCAAAACTCGATAGTTTAAGAGAAATAGCTTTTCAAAGATTTCGTAAAAAATATGCTAAAATCATCTGTCCATAGCTATGATCAGCTGTATTTACTATTTAGGTCATATTTGGGGTCACGGATTAGAAACTTAATTTTCTGAATTCATAACTAAGGCAGGTATGAGATTTTTTTGAAAAATCTAAAATGAAAATCTTATTGCATGCAATTTTGTTTTTATCGAATTTTGAAATTTTAACACGACTAACCTTGTATATCTGCCTAGCCTTTTCCCAACTATGTTGTGGTCAACTTCCAGTCTAACCAGATGCGGCTGAATACCAGTATTTTTACAGGGAGCGACTGCCATCAGACCTAACCCAGTTACTGGGCAATGTCGATACTCTAAGGTTATACCGGTTGTCAGGCTTTCGGAATTCTGACTTCTGTCATAGGTAGTCGTATAACACACACACGACAGTTTAACGTGCTCTCCGAGGCACGGAGAGATCTCGATAGTTAACAAACGGTCCCCCATCCAAGAACTGACCGCGGCCAGCGCAGCTTAACCTCGCAAATCGTATAATCTGTGCGTTTGGTAATTCCCTCAATCACTTGCTTCAATAACTTGCGCAATTTTACGTACCAGTGGATTCAGCGCTTAACAGAACTTAGGTACAAAAAGAAAATTATGAAGAAAAATAAATTGTTCGTTTGTTCTACTAAGTACCTACAATGAATCCTTTAAGTTTAATTATTAATGAGCTTGGTTTCTTTACTAGATAATTAAAAAAACGAGAACGTGAGAGAATACGTGAAAATTAAAACTCTTTCATAAAAAAAGGGATTGTTTTAAGTTAGGTCTAAATATTGGGGTTGCGGTGCACGCTTTTGCGAATCCCGTGACCCCGGCCTTAGGTCAGAAGGAGGGACACCGTTGGTTTTTAGCCGGTAAGAGTCCGGCAGACCCCTTCGCCTTCCTCGGGCGAGGGACATCCATAAGGATTTTCCAACGAGAAAGAAAAAAGGTGCTAAATATTACATTATTCGAATATTCTTTCTAAAAAAAACAACATACTGTATCTCTCCACCTGACGATTTCAAAAATCCTTATATTTCTCCAAAATTTTGTTATTAAGTTTTTCTGGTAGGTACCGACAGCCGGCTGATGGGTATCGGTATTTTTTTCAGTATACGCACTATGGGTATTAATTACTCTAAGATCAGTACCTACGATAGATTGAAATCTTCATTTTATAGACTTTTATTACGATTTCTAAGTTTGTTTAGAGTTTTTTTTTTAAAGTAGGTAAACAGCTGCTATTATTTACTTTGTTTCTTTATCTTTACATAGTATAAAACAAAGTCGCTCCCGCTGTCTGTACGCTTAGATCTTTTAAACTACGTAACGGATTTTAATGCAGTTTTCAGCAATAGATAGAGTGATTCAAGAGGAAGGTTTATATGCTCCACATTAGTATCTACATTGCACCCGTGCGAAGCCGGGGCGAGTCGCTAGTACCTACATTATATTTTGTTGTTTGAGAAGGATAGGATGTATAAAAATTCCTTGACGTATTTATTAAAAAAAAACGATACGTCATTTATCAAGGTCCTTCTTCGAACAAAAAGTAGGTATTTTGTTTTTTAAGCATAGTTTTGGTATGTTATTTATTATACCTACATCCTAATTAGTAGAATTATCTACTACCTACCATGGTTGTCTCCTCTCACTTATCCTAGCATTTCCCTAAACTGAAGAATCGGTCTAAAATATTTAACTTAATTTAACTAAAGATTAAGGATTAAGAGGATTAAGTTATTAATTTCATAGTTTGCTGTGTAGACACAATTTTTTTTAATGGTTTATTCTAAACCATGTTTTTTTTTTTTTTTTGTTACTAGGCCTGCGTTTGGCCGCCATCTCGCCTGATGTTAAGCGATGATGCGGTCTACGACGGAGCACGCTTGCCCAGAAGAAACCGATTCACTCGTGACTTGAAGACACCCAGATTGTAACTGTCGGGGAACACCCACTCGGGCAGCGCATTCCACTGTTTGGCGGTTTTCACAATGAAAGTGGAATCAAAACGCTTCGTTCGGGTTTTTGGTATATCAACCATGAACCGATGGCGCTTTTTCGTGTTTCTGGCCGTCCGATAGAAAAAAAGGGCATGGGGGTATTAGATCATGCAGATCTGAAGCACACTCTCCGAAATGTGTCCGATAAAAAACCGATAGACTAGCAACTTTGCGCCGATGCTCAAGACTTTGGAGCTTGGTCTCAAATATATTTAGTCTTGTACGCCATAAATGGCAAAACATGCAGATCTACCTGTTATTTTAAGACCTTGAACACATTATTTGATGTATGTATACCTCATGTTTTACAAAATAAAAATACTTAGGTACTTAACTAGGTGTACTTACTTACTTAAATAACAAATATCTAACAGTACCTACCTATTGAAAATCAGTTCTTTGAACCATATTTTTTAAGATAAGTATATAATTTCTTATGTCTACTAGATAAAGAAGTAAAACTGAATTCACAATCTGTCAAAATTATGTTTCTGTAAACGACGGCTCTAATTCTCAATTTAAACTTTAAAAATGTCCAGATCTCTACCGTTTCTAACCTTGCCCGGTACACAAAAACATAAAACTACCTACATAACACTATAAATCCGCTATAACAACTACGAAAACCACTTAGTATCGAAACACCGCGCTAACGACCGAAGAAATTAAGTTTTTAAACTTGACTCTGGTGTGTATCCGAACGTTTTCAAGATGGCGGTGAACGAAATATTTTTTTGTTGTTGCCACCTTAATTATAGGAGGAGGGTTTGTGGCAGGGTTCAGCTTAACATAGACGTGGATTAGGTAGAGAGGAAATTGTTTTCAAAGATTTCTTTGTCGTAAAGGATAGTGGCCAAAAATGTATGGACGACACACCCACGTCCACCACAGCTTAGACTTTTGTTTGGAAGGTATCACATGTTTCTTTGTGCAAATGTGCATCAAATTCTGTCCGAGGGTTCAAGTCGAATGGGAAGTACCACAAAATAGATAGGTACAGAAGTCAATCACATGTATGTACTTCACTTTTCATATCTACGCTCGGCGGTCGCTCTATCTATATATCTATCTCTCTCAGGCGCATGGCACTCGCGCTCGCACTCACTCGCACAATAGTCCCAAACGGTCCGAGATATCGTGTCCGTGAGCAGTGTCTATGTGTGCGTTGCTCGAGCGCACTTGTGTGTAGATTGACTTCTGTACCTATCTGTTTTGTGTTAGTACGTAGTAAGTAAAATATTTTACTCAATTTAGGTACGAACACAGTTTTATATAATGACCTCTGGGATATTTTTTAATGCGTCATAATTAAAAATGCTCATTTTCGTTAGGTGTTTCGAAACATCTATAGTATAGATTCTATACTAGGTAATATTATAAAGCCGAATAGTTTGTTTGTTTGAACGCGCTAATCTCAGGAACTACTGGTTGGAATTGAATAATTGTTTTTGTGTTGGATAGTCCATTTATCGAGGAAGGTTATAGGTTATATAACATCACGCTACGATCAATAGGAGTGGAGCATAAACGAAAAATGTTGCAAAAACGGGAAAAATGTCCACCCGTGCGAAGTCGGGACGGGCCGCTATAATTTTAATATATGGATGATGGAGCTGGGTGTACTTTGCCCACAATCCTTATTGTAGGATTTTAAAAAGAGCGTTTTCTGTTGTCACAGAAAACAGCGCCAAAATGAATGTCAGTTTAGCTAAGCCTATACTAATTCTAATTTTAATAGGTATATTTTGTTTTTAGTAATATCTTTATTTTTCTGCTGATTGTGAGGTCCTGGGTTCGATCCCCAGGTCAGGCAAAGTGTTATTTTGTTTTTTCGCTAAGAATTTCTCAGTATCAGCCCGGAGTCTGAATTTGTGCCCGGTTAATGGCAATAGGCTCGCCCCCTATAACATGGGACTTAATCATAACTGGTGAAACGAGGGTGTACTAAAAACACTTCTGCCGAACCCTTCGGAGAATAGAAGGCGTGATGTTATATGTTTGTTTTTAGTATAAAGTATGTGAAATAACCCCTTTCTGTAAGAGTAACCGACGTGGACCAACGTCATAGAAAATTATCTGCGCATGAGTTGAAGTTCAATGTAACACAAAAGTGTCTAAGGATAAAGAATATTAAGTAATATTATCATCTGGTGTCTTATTTTACTTCAAAACTATAAGTAAAAATTGTTGAAACATTATTGCGTTTTCTTTGAAGCTGTCTCGACTACTGAATGATCTGAAGTTGACATACATTAACGATAAAAAAAAGAAGATGATTGCAAGATAATTTATAGCTTCCCAAACTGTTCCAATCAGTGATACAAAACTATCAGCAATAACGACCATGCAGCCAAAACATTAAAAAAAAAAACAAATAAATAAAATAACGTAAAAAAATATTATGGCAGCATAGATAAAAAAATATATCAACACAGTTTTAAAATATAAATTCTATATTCTATTTTCAAAATGAGGTCGAATTCATAAAAGTCTATGTCTTGGCAACCCTATTTCTACGTAAGACATTAAATCTTTCTATGAGTAGGTGTAAAGATTAATAAGTGGGTTCCGTCGTAAATTTTATTTGGTGTAAATATTAATTGTTATTATTTAATTATATAGGTATTATGCTGTAATCCGTATGTTATTTGGCGATAACAAAACTATCTAGCCCCGTAGGCGTCAAAAGACTAAAGATCATGACTGAAAGGGTGAACTAGGCAAAAATTAACCGATCAGCTGTCAAATCTCAAGTGCTGTGATTGGTCGTTAGCATTTTGGTAGACCAATCACATTCTTTAACTATGACTTGATAAAAAAATAATTGATCACCCTTTCAAAAGCCAGGGATGAGTTTATTAATTCCAGGTGCATGTGGGACAATTCCCACATTTACTGGTGAACAGAAACTGGTCGTCCATGATCCATGAGAGACATTCAGACTCACCACAGATTAAGAAAATTGCCAAGTAACGAAAAAAGAACTCAATATGTTCAATTTTTGTAATCACATCAGTCTGTCGGAATTAGACGGTAAATTTTTTGTTCATTCAAAATGTTCTTTTGGTATGGTTAGTGACTAACCTGATGCCAGAGTTTATGCCGCCCATGGGCCTCTGACTTGGCTTCACATGCCGTCGAAAAATATCTCTCAGGTATGCAGGCGCGATAGAAAACATCGTGAAGAAGCCCGCGTTTCCTCACGATATTTTCCTTCACCGTTTTTTAAGTAAGTGATAATAATACAATGAGAATGAAACGTCTGAACGTAAAATGAAATCAAAGTGAACGTGAAATCGAAAAAAAAAACATTCACTCAAATGAATATTCACCCGAGTGAACGAAAAAGTAACCGTTTTTTTATTCTGCCTTTAGCAAATGGCAAGAAAAACCAATAAAAAGACGAATAATAAGTATATTTATGTTCATTATGCGTGAGCTGTCAATTTACCCTGTCCTATGTGCATTGCCATGCCAAATTGATCATGAATAAAAGAAATAATAACTGCTAAGTAGGTTTGTCAGATGTCACTTACATTGAATGTGATAGGGGCCGCGCCCGGGTGTCTTTCAATTTGTGTAATTCAATAAAGTGAATTGGATTACTATAGACGTTATTTTAAGTACCTCGCAATAAATATGGTAACACCACAGATTATTTTAGTACTGGTAATATTACTACTACTGAATTTTTTTTCCGTCCAATTTAAATTATTAATAAAACATAAGCAAAGAAACGCGTCAAAAATTACTAGATTTTCATACGCATCATAATTTTTTAACACCCTTGTATACAACTAATTTAATAAAAAACAGTACCTACACTACCTACGTATTTACCAACGAACCCTAAATCTTTTCAAAGCCTATATAATCAAAGCCAGTGATTAAAAAAACAAATCCCTTCGCATAAATTAATAACGTCATCCCGTAATATTCATTAGCCTTAAAAATAGAACGATCCCCCCTTAAAGACAGAGACAGAAACATTGACAAACGATTTGTATTACACGACTTTTGTGTACGCGAGACAGAGATAGCAATACTTTTCGTTGTTGTGGCCGAATAGAACAGGCTACGCGTCATTGGCTGATATTTCCCGCGCGCAGGGCGTCGCCGGTTTCCCGCCATAAATTGAGTTGTTGACACATTGATAATGAGGTTATGTTTTAATATTAACTTTTTTTTTCTCCCGCGCGAAATTATATGCTGGGGGAAAATAATTATTGTTATGATTCAAGTTTTAATGAGCTGCTTGTGTGGTCCGTTCTCGGGTTGCTTGTAATTAAACTGTTTCGGTTTTGCTCAGGCCGCCATATTTAAATTTTCATTGCTGACTCTAGTTGCCGATAGCGGTTTACGCACTGGCGTTTTTAGACGCTCATTGTGTGCGTTCGTTGTATAATGTATGGTTTTAGTAGCGTGGTAAAATAACTATTCATATTGAGTGTGTTTTGTAGCTACGGTATTATAGCCTTTCAATATGAAATGACGATGATTGTTGTGTATTCTGACAACAAAGCGGTTTCGTATTGGCTGAATATTGTAATGTCTATGAATATATTTTCGCGTAAGTTCTCTAACTTCTAAAGTACTGCACCAATTTTGACAGGTGAGGTGTTGATTGTTTCATGCTGATTCAAAGGAAAATGTCACTTAGATTTTTAAACTGTGTAATAATGTTTCGTGATTGCCAGCTAAGGCTATCTGTTCAATTATTCTCTGGTTTAAAAACCCTGCACTAAAAAAATAAACATAACATCACGCCTTCTATTCCCCGAAGGGTTCGGCAGAGGTGTCTTTAGTACCTACACCCTCGTTTCGCCTGTTATGTTTAAGTCGCATGTATCTAATAGGGGGCGAGCCTATTGCCATTAACCCGTCAAGTGTCAGCGCACATACGGGTGTGCGTAAGAAATTCGGGCGCGAAGTGTCGGAGGCACACACGGGTGTGCGTAAGGAACGCGCTCCTATAAATTCGGTTCGTGTAAACAGTAAAATAAAACGTACAATATCCGCTACCATAGGAGCGCGTTCCTTACGCACACCCGTGTGTGCCTCCGACACTTCGCGCCCGAATTTCTTACGCACACCCGTAGGTATGTGCGCCCGACACTTGACGGGTTAACCGAGCACAAATCCAGGCTGCTACTGAGAAATTCCTAATAAAAAAACCCAATAAAACTTTGCCCTACCTGGGGATCGAACCCAGGACCCCATGCTCAACAGACGCGCTTGTGACCTCTAAGGCAAAGAAATGATGCTGTAAAATCTGGTATCCTTAACAAGCCTGATGAGGCACAAGTAGCTTACCCGTAATACTAATAATTGAAAAAGGGGCGTCTGGTTATTTCTATTAAAATTATTAATTAACCAGCACCCTATATAATAAATTGACAGGAACGAATGGCAAGTTTTTTTTTATTTTATTTTAATAATTGCGATTCACACTCGCAATCGCAATATCTTTGTTTGTGACAACTCAATGTCCACGCATCGTATATTTTGTCAACCCGTCTTGTTGTCAACTACGCACCATGCAATGTTTATTGTATTTTGGACAAAATGAAGGCTAAGTATTGTGATTGTATTTGGTAATTACACTGCATCCTTTAACAAAACATAGGTCGGAAAAATGCTACGAAGAAGATACAACGTGTTATTAGGTATAGAACGCAAAATCTAGGACTTCAACAGATTTTTATTGTAATCAATTGTTCCAGTTATAGGTAATTTGTTTAAGTATCTTCATTTATCATAGTAGAAGATATTTGTATTTTATTTTTTGACCTGAATGTTCTAATTAATTCGTATTTTCTGATTTACCAACTACCCGTGCCTGGCCCCGCTGACCGCCTTTTAATTACCTAAGTATTGAATTTTAGTCTTGGTAAATAGTGCGCATGATTTGCGATAATTTAGAAATTAAATGTCATTGTGAAAAAAAAATAACCTATACCTACCTACTTACTGCAAATTAATTAAATTAAATAGTAAAAATCTTAAATTTTATTTTTATTTTATTTTATTTTTCTCGAAGTAGGTATATTTCAGTTTAATAAAAATTACAAATATGTAAAGAGTTTAATTTGATTGCTAAAAAACCAGAAACATAAAAGCTTGAAAGCCCAGTTTTTTTTTTACTGGTAGGTACTACCCGCCCCAATAGATGTTACAACTAACCCCAAACACGAGGTAAGTTGTAACATCGCACTTTTATGGCAAAATCGTTAGCTATTAATTAAATACCAATAATTTTGGTGTTTTTTTATTCGGTTTAATATAGGAAGAGTTAAAATATCAGTCAATGTTCATTAAGTGGTAATTTAGCCGATAGCTGATTTTTTTTCTTAAAAATTGTTACAAGGCCGTCGCTCCCCTACATAAAAAATTAGTGGAATCGATTCAACTTTTGAATCTGAACGTTCACTTTCACGTTTTGCGGTAATTCAATAACACGTTGTATTTTGTACTCCGACGGCACCTACTTAGAATACTAATGATAAGTACAACGCCTAGGATCTATTTCAGATTAACATAATAACATCACGCCTGTAAACCCCGAACGGTTCGGCAGAGGTGTCTTAGTACACCCTCGTTTCGCCAGTTATGTTAAAGTCGAGGGGAGCCTATTGCCATAAACCGGGCACAAATCCCGACTCCAGGCTGCTACTGAGAAATTCCTAATGGAAAAACCCAATAACACTTTGCCCGACCTGGGGATCGAACCCAGGACCTCATGCTCAGCGGTCGCGCTTACGACCGACCAACAAGGTATTCAATTTCAGATTAAATTAAACTTAATAACTTGTGCGCGAAGATAGATAGCTTAATATACATAATGATTCAATTTTTTATAAACAAAACAATTACGTATTTTAGCATTTTTTATTGCAAGTAAATTACCTAAGATGATATGTAATCATGAAGACTTAATTTTCATTGATTACTTTTTATATGAGCCAGAAAATTAAGTTAGATAGTATTAGGGATGATTTCCACCAAACAGCTCGCATCGCATCGGATCAGAACGGATTTTATAATCTTTAAACGATATTAAATCGTGTACACAGTATTTAAAGTCTATACTACCAAGCCGCGCACAGCAGCTTGACCGCGGGCGTCTTCCGCGACACGCGATCGTAGCCGAAAGTATGCTGCGACGCGCGATCGGCTCCGTTAGACAGTCGATTTGCTCCGGTCGCCTGTCGTCGTATGCGATCGGATCCTTTCGGCTGTCTTCGCGTCAATTAGAACACGTCAACACGGTAGGAATTAAACTATTTGAGTAGGCGCAGAAATGGATACGTTCGCAAGCGACGCACAGTGGAAAAAAAATGTCTTTTTTCGTTCAAAAATCTGCCTACACCACAATTTTTGACGTATCGCTACCATTTTTTTATACACTCCTCAGATAACACGCTGTGGTGTGTCACTGCCACTTTTCCTTAAAAGTCAATACCATAACCTCAAAAAACAGGGAAATGAAGCAAAAACAATTTCTAGATAAAATATTTTAACCAAAATCAGTTTCCAGGGGTTTTTCAGGTCCCTGGTCATGAGTTTCTTGTCTGTTTATAAAAAAATTAAATGGCGGATTCAAAATGGCGGACCAAATAAAATTTTGCTTTAATTTGCTTTTTTCCATATTAATTGATACGTTATGGTATTGATTTTTAAGAAAAAGTGGCAGTGACACACCAAAGTATGTTATCTCAGGAGTGTATAAAAAAAAATAGCAGCGATGCGTTAAAAATTGTGGTCTAGGCAGATTTTTGAACAAAAAAAGTAATTTTTTTCCCACTGTGCGACGGTACGGAGCCGATCGTATGCGTCGACATCCTGCCGGACGCGATCGGCCGTCGCCGCATTCGTTCGTATCCTTTCCGATCCGATGCGATGCGAGCCGTTTGGTGGAAAACATCCTTTAAAAAAATATGCGAATGATAATAGAAATTAAGCAACTAAGTTTATAATTTATGGTTTCCTAAATTAATTAAAAACGTTACAGCTTATTTCTGATGTGTAATAAAAATTAATTGAGCGTAAAATTAATTTGTTAAAAGATGACTTCAGAAACAGCTGTCTAGTTACGTAATAATATTCTACTTTTTTTTGCATAATTGCTTAGATAAAATAATGATGTTACGCAATTTGAAGCTAGATTATTCTGACCTGAACACAACGTTAGGTATATTAAAAAACTGAGCTGTCTTCATTAGCTTTCACAGAAGTTCACAAAATATATTATAACCAATAGATATTTTCAGTAACATCCATGATTTAAAAAAAATACCGCTGAATGCATTTTTAATTTAAACATAATTTATGATAAACTTTTTACTTGAAACTTTATGGTTAAATTGTATTCTAATTTTAAATTAAATGCGTAGGTATAACATTTTTTTATTTGAGTTTCGATACACTTAAATTTAAATAAACGTCGTTGAATAATTTTGTTAGTCTTTTCATTTTTGCTTACAAGCGTACATAATTGTACATTCTAAGTTTCTTTATTTATTCTAAGATTAAACTTTTTTCTTGCTTGGGCTTGAGATTCAGTCATTCATAATGCCAGGCAAAATTATAATTATAGATGGAACACCTTTTAAAAATACCTTAATATTTTCCAGACGTTTTAGAAGAAAATCTACCTCGTTAGTCCAGTGGTGGCAAGCGGGACTGCAGATCGTGAGGTCCTGGGTTCGATTCCTAGATCGGACAAAGTGTTATTGGGTTTTTCCGTGTGGAATTCCTTAGTAGCCCGGAGTTTAGATGCGTGCCCGGTTGATGGCAATACGCCCCTATTACATGGGACGTAAACATAACTGGCGAAATGACGGTGTTACTATACACCTCTGCCAAACCCTGTTATAGTCTTAGAAGAAAAAATCGCCAGCGTCCAACCGTCGCGTTTTTCCCTCCCAATACATTCATAAGTTCCTCATAGCGCAAGCGCAGTAAAATATACAACAATCTCACATGAACGATATTATTGTTATTGCGACCGATTGTATGCTGGGCTTATTTATTTCACGCGTGAACAGAGACCAAGTCAACAATAACCACGACGTGAATTTATAATGAAAAGTATCGAGTTAATTATTTGTGTTTTGTTTTGCCTTCTAGCTGTCACATGAGAACATGTTCCGAATTCAAAATATAGTTGTATGACATTGGCAGTGACATTTCACTTTTTTTATTTTTTTAGGGCCAATCCACATCTGACGGAAGATACGTCGCCGATCTTCCGTTGCGTAATTTGCTAGAGGAATTTTAGTAACGCATCTTCGGTCAAATGTGTACGGTGTGAGATGTTTGTATGGAGTTATGTGTACCGGCGGAAGATTGGCGACGTATGTGTGATGTGGCTTGGCTCTTAAGGATCACGGGCGCTGTGGTTATGATTCCTTTTGTTTTGACATGAATTACCTAATTTAAGGGTTGTAAAAGGAGAAGAGGCAGAGGAGGTCCATTTTGAAAGAGAAAGAATCCAGTCGTGCTCCACAAAGGTGTAAGTATTTACATTGATCGAGTTACAGGATCCAGGTCGCTGGATTTCAACTCCGAATTGACATTGGACCAGTGGAAACACGTTTCAATCTAGTCCAGCGGTCAGTTTCCAGCGCTTTATTTTAATTCAAAGCCAATCCAGTGCTGATATCCAACGGCGTTCCGGCTACTGGATATAATTCCACCTTAAATGAGAAAGTCATGAGCTTGGTCCACGGTTTATTTTTTATTAAAAAATGTTCTTTAGATTATCTTTTAGTCAGGCCAAGCTGCAGTTATAGCTTAGTGGTGTGACCGTCGGACTGTCAAGTCATAGGTCTCGAATTTGAACCCAAGGCACGCACCTCTGACTTTCCGGATTTATGTGCGTATTGTATAATTATCACTTGTTTAAAAACGGTGAAGGAAAACATCGTCAGGAAACCGGCATGCCTGAGAGATATTTCTCGACGGCATGTGAAGCCAAGTCAGAGGCCCATGGGTGGCATAAACTCTGACACCAGGTTATTCTCTAACCACACAAAAAGAAGAAGATCGAGTTTCATGATCCAGGTCGCTGGATTTCAACTCCGGATTGGTATTAGACCAGCGATCAGTATCCAGCGCTTTATTTTAATTCAACGGCAATCCGATGGTGGAATCCAACGACGGTCCAACCACTGAATTCATGTGAATCCACCTTAAATGAGAAAACCGCGAGCTTGGTCCAAGTATTTTTTTTTATTAAAGAATCTTCTTTAGATCTTCTTTTATTTTCTTACTTTACCGACTGTCCGAGTACTGAATTACGGTTCGAGACTTGGAGAAACATGTTCCGCACTGTTTCTCCTATGAAACATAGATTCTTCTTCTTCTCTCGTGTCAAAAAGAGGTATACGAGAATAGCTCATGCTATGGTGATAAGATTATCCAGTCAGCAAGGTTGGTAGCGGGGCTGACTGCCTAGAAAGTGCACTTGTGAAGGCAACGTATATAAAAAAGTTTAAACCAAAATCTTTAATAGTCAACACCCATGTATCTTATTGTCTAAAGTCCTACGTCTCCTACACTCACCTCCCTCCATTAACAAAGGCATTAGAAATCAAATTTGGCACGCGTAACGCTGAACCCAGTAGTACACCTTCAAACAATATAATAATAAAACAAAACAAAAGTACAAACATTGTATTTACCTCAAAACAACAAAAAAAGTTTTCACACAAAAGAGGTTTATTCAAAACACAAATTCGCGTCGGTGTAAACACACCATTGTCTATGGCCAGGTGACAGAGACAACATTTTTTTTCAATGAGCTGTCAAACTTTACGTCAATATTTTGGCGCGATTTGCGACGCTGTGGGAGTTTGAGTATTGACTAGTAATGTCCTGTGGGTTCAACGGGATTTTTGGAATCCTTTTGATATGGTGTGGAAGAATCTTCACGCTCTGTTCCTAATGAAGTTTGTAAGAAACCAAGAAGAGGTACAATATGTACAGCCTAAAAAAGCTACAATATTTTGTATCTAAATCGGTCACACAACAAATTGTAAAATGACTGTATTAAAGAATTATATAGAGGGGCTCATGCAAGCTCGTGGCTAATTACCAACCGCGCGAATCATACGATTTGCGAGGTTAAGCTGCGCTTGCCACGGGCAGCCCGTGGATGGGTGACCGTTCGTTACACATCGAGACCCCTCCGTGCCTCGGAGAGCACGTTAAACAGTCGGTCCCGGGTGTCATACGAATACCTATGACAGTCGTTACGGGAAGTCGGAAGCCCGAATGTCTGACAACTGGTCTAACCTTAGGATGTCGGCATTGCCCAGTAACTGGGTTGCGGAGGTTGGATGGCAGTCGCACCGTGTAAAATACTAGTATTCAGTTGCATCTGGTTAGACTGGAAGCTGACCCCAATATGGTTGGGAAAAAGGCAGAACGAATCAGTGTGGTTGATACATCGTCATAAATTTTATAAAATCAATTAAAATAAAAACTATCAGTAGAAGTCGTTATGGCGAGTTAGGACCCCCAAAAAGTCCAGACTGTCACATTTTTGACACCTGTTTTTCTAGTAAGTAGGTCATTGTGTGACGGAGGTCGGGCAGTGAAACACTAATCATTCAGCCGCGGTTAGTTAGATAGTAAATTGATCTCAACTCATGATAATTTACCTGTAGATATCACTTCTAACGAATCGTAGGACCGTCTACTACGCTGCTACGACGAATGCTACGTAGAGAAGACACATTATTTTAGATAGACGTGTCGTTGTTTTGCCCAATAACGGTCGGTAAAATATAGGAATCGGACATAAATCATATCATAATCAAACAAAATCCGAAAAATAACCAATCGTGTAATTTCGTCATTGTAGAACTTTGTTTAAAAACGAAGAAAGTTGTAACCAAGAATATTTGTTCACGGGTCTCCAAACAGCCAAGTTTAATTAAATACGGAAATATGGCGTTTTCTGTTAAATACAGGTCGCATTGACAATTTCGTGCTGCATTCATACGCTTAATAAGTTACGGTTGTCACTAATGAAACGGATTTAAAACTCACTGCAGGTTTTCTAAGAAGCCATTGTTGTTTACAGACAAACTTACCAATACAGCTGTCAAAACAACAAATCTATTGGTTTTAGGAAGTAAAATGACTTTGACAGCCACAAATAGTAAGTTTGTTACATATTTCGGCGTACATTTTCGCGGTAAATTGATTATCAAGTGTTTTGACTTTTTTTTTATTTGTTGACGTTTACGGTTCATGACAGATTGCGGCTGGTTTTTTTTTTTAATTCGCAATGAGCTTAGTAATTGTGTTTGGAATTCTACGGTTAAGAAAAAGTTTGCTTTTGTGTGTTCAGAAATAAAATTAAAATACCTGTAGTGTGACTTTAACTAGTATTTGGACATTAGTTTAATCATGAACACGCACTTATTTTTGAATGCGCCAATACATTTCAAGATTTATGTTTTTTTTTATCTTGACGGAGATCTACTAAAACCTCATTTATTTTGTAACATAGGTTTCTTCTCTGCCTTACCATTGCTTGCAGGAACAGACTGTACGCGTGATACCAAACACACTGCCAACTCCTTCACTCATGAGACAAATATTAAATTTATAGTAATTAACAACGCTTTTGATACTCTGGAAGAGTGAAAATTATACAATGCTATTGTTTTCAAATGGGTTATTCATCCGTCTATCAGAATGAGGTTAACTTCGCAGTCAGGGACTGTTCCCACCTTCTGCATCAACCTTTATTTTATTACAAAAAAAATATAGAGTAGGACCAACACAACTGGCCAAAAATAATATTCAAATAAAGAATATCACTGCGGTAATCTAAAACACAGTGCACTTCAACGTTTGACAATTGAGAATGTTAAGATAAGAACGTTCCTATTTCAAACGTTACGCGCCAAATTGATTCTGGTCAAAGGAAAAATGTCTTGCTCGAATTCTCTTTTTGAATATCTTTGAAGAAAAGGGCATTGGAAAAATGATCTTCACATTCTTCTCTTTGGTTATAACCTCATTATATTTTTTTTCAAGCATGCACCTTGTTAAATTGTGGATAGTGTGTTCAAAGATGATTTGTTTTTTAAAAGAAAATTTCTATGAAACGTAAATCGCGTTACCAGAGTCCATCAATAAAGCGACTTCGTAAAATTGTACTTTTTAATAACCACAGAAATTTAAATAATTGTCTTATTATTTAAATATCTACTGTGGTATACAAAGATGACCCCATTCAAGTCAGATTCTTTAAGGACAAGCGCTATTAGATACTACACCTATAGTTTTAGTTAGTTTAACGCTACACATAACATAACATCTCGCCTGTATTAAATTAAAGGGTTGGGTAGAGGTGTATAGTAACACCCTCATTTCGCCGGAATGTTTAAGTCTATATGGGGCGAGCCTATTGCCATCAGCCAGGCAGAATTCCACACGAAAATACCCAATAACACTTTACCTGACCTGGGATCGAACCCAGGGCCTCAAGATCAGCAGTCGCGCTTGCCACCACTAGACCAATGATGCAATAATATTAATGGGCATGGCGGAGACGTTTTTTAAATGCTAAGACCCTACACAACCGCGTGGTGTGCAGCCTCAGAAAGTACTTCTCCCAAGCGAACGTAGGGATGCATCGAGATGTAGTCGCAGTGGACAAAGGATTCACCCCGCTCTCCTTGGCTAAAGAGAACTGGCGCAAGCCTGTAGTACTGAATACTAATGGCCGCAGGGAGGTAGAATAGAATATACTTTATTGTACACCAAAAATTGTAACACAGCTCTGAGGTATGGCAGAACGAGGAGTAAATAATCAAAGGGTATAGCAAGGAGCTTCACGAACGCTTCTACGCCCAATCAATAATAGTAATAATTATTTTAATTTTAAAGAAATTAAGTATCAAGACTTGGCACACGAGGTTGTCGACATGTGGGAGGTTGACTCAGCAGTCATTGTGCCGATAGTCGTTACGGCCAATGGCTTAATAGCCAAGAGCCTCGACCAACATCTGACGAGGCTCTCGTTGGGCAGCTGGGTCAAGGACCTGATACAGAAAGCGGTACTTCTGGACACGGCACGTATTGTCAGGAAGTTCCTCTCTCTGAGGCGCTGACCACCAGTAGCTTGGACCCTGTTCCCGATGCCGGTGGGCTACTATTTTTTATATTTTTAAATGTTTTTTATATTTTTTGTAGAAATATTTAAAAATATAATTTATGTATATAAAATGAATAAACGAATTATTTAAAACTCTTACGTGCAAATATTCCAGAATATTTAGTAAAAAGACATTAAAAACAAAACAAACATTCTGGCGATATTTTCATTATTTTGCTTTTCAAAATCCAATATGGCCGACAATAGAATACGCTATGATCCCCGTGGTGAGCTAATTACCTAAACAGAACAGCGGTAAAAGTATCCAAGGTGTGTTTGGAATCACCATGGGATAGGTAGAGGGTATAGGCATAAAAGATAGCGATAGGCGGAAGCGATTTTGATTTTTAACAAGGACTTTGCTCGTAGCTATTCTACTAAAACAAAGCTAGTTTAGCTAGTCTGTTCAATGGTCTATGATCAACTCACAAAATTCAATATATTTATGCTACTTAAAATTAAAATAATTTTGGCGTTTTCCCATTAGAATATGGGGAAGAAGGACCGGTTGTTAGATTTTTTTTAAATATATGTAAAGAAATACCTATACAAACTATTTCTTAATTTGATTTTATTTTTTATCGTTATAATTTGAATTTGACAAGGACAGTTCAACTGTCAATCAAATGAAAGATGAATTTTATGTTTGTAAAAATGTGGCGTAAAAACTAATTAATTAAAAGAGATTACTCGAATATAATTAAAGTGAAAATTCAAGAGAGAGGAAAGGACATAAATGTCGTTTCTTTCTTTGCAGGTAAATTTAGATAATAAGATAAACTCGAAATTATATTTGTATGTAGGACATAGAGTACCTAATGTAATTAAAACAAAATAAATCTTTCTTTGCAGAGCAACACATTTTGTTTATTTCCATAAAAGAAATACTTACTCATTATATATATATAGTAACCATGGAGATTTTTGAACGTTCGGCTTGGCTTTTTATTTATTTACTCGTAGGTAATGCCTGTTCGGACACTGCTGACAACACAAAAATCTATTGATCAACACGGGTTTTATACTGGAAGCTGGATGGTAGTTTCACGAAAGAAGTCTCTTTGGCGTTATGTTGGCCATTTGCGACTGCTGAGGTTTCATTTAAAAAACGCTCGAAGCGATGAAGAATCCGTGGTGCCAACATAGCGTCAATGGTAATTCTTTCGGGATCGCAGTTTATGCAACAATAAGAAAAAATCATAGAACGCTCGATTATTTCATATATATTTTTACCAGCTTACCTAAGGCATTAAAATAGTATCTATTTTTGCAGTCCACGATACCACCAAAAAACTAACAACAGCTAAAGAATCTTCAAAAAAAATAAAAACCAAAAAATTACCATATACCCGGTCTAAAACCGATTAGGGTCTACACGCAGCGCGTTACGGGATCCTCTATTGTGTTACCTGTCAAAATAATTCTCGTTTTTTATCCAGTTTCTCGTTTTTTACTTGCCCGCCGCGCCGCCGGCCAAAATGGTGCGGCGAAAATTGGATTTCAAAAGGACTTGAAAAGTTAAGATTGTTGATAACTTTTGGCTGTTTGTTTTATGTTATCTGTTAACTTTGCTGTAGTGTTGCTGAATTTCTTAAGTGTTTTCAATGAATCTTTACATAGTATAAAACAAAGTCGCTCCCGCTGTCTGTACGCTTAGATCTTTTAAACTACGCAACGGATTTTAATGCAGTTTTCATCAATAGATAGAATGATTCAAGAAGAAGGTTTATATGCCCCACATTAGTATCTACATTGCACCCGTAAGAAGCCAGGGCGGGTCGCTAGTAAAAAATAAAGCTGCGTATAGAAACCTCACTCACAAACGAATGCGTCAAATACTAAGAATGTTCTGCCTAACCTTTTTCCAACTATAGGTCAGCTTCCAGTGTAATCAGATGCGGCTGAATACCAGTATTTTACACGGAGCGACTGCTGTCAGACCTCCGCAACCCAGTTAATGGGTAATGCCGATATCCTAGGGTAGATCAGTTGTCAGACTTTCGGGCTTCTGACTACCCGTAACGACTGTCATAGGTATTCGTATGCCACCCGGGACCGACTGTTTAACGTGCCCTCCGAGGCACGGAGGGATCATGTGTAACGAAACTGTGGCCCATCCACAGACTGACCGCGGCAAGCGCAGCTTAACCTTGCACATCTTATGATTCGCGCGGTTGGTAATTAGCCATGAGCCCCACAAATAGTTAGCTAAAATAATCCCTTAAAAAAACTTCTAATTTAAACTGTTTTATCTTGCAGTACCCCTGCAGCATCAGGATTTGAGGATTGAAATTATTATAACGTTGTATTGTCATGGGAATTGAATTTGTGTGAGAAGTATCAAGAGAATTGGTTAAGTAGAAGTAGTCGAAAAATCTGTCGCAAGATTTGAATCAAACAAACAAATATAAAGTGAAACTAATTAAAACCGCTTAACAAATGGGTTC
Source organism: Amphipyra berbera (assembly GCA_910594945.2). NCBI lineage: Eukaryota > Metazoa > Arthropoda > Insecta > Lepidoptera > Noctuidae > Amphipyra > Amphipyra berbera. The sequence goes on along the minus strand of OU343148.1, from coordinate 9,111,673 downwards.
CGCGCATGCGAAATTGAGCTTCGAGGAAGCTCCCATTACGCTGTGCGTTCGCGCTCATAAATTCGGTTAGGTCACTCGGTCACTCACTAACCTTCAGTTCGGTATTCGTTACACTCCGGCTGTCATACCTAAACAGTGGAAAATTCTGCTCTCGTCGACACGAGCACGAGTTAAACGAGAATAACTCCGTGGTAAAAAGATTAGCTAGTCAACAAGGTTGGTATAACAGAATAGCTCCGTGGTAAAAAGATTAGCAAGTCAACAAGGTTGGTATAACAGAATAGCTCCGTGGAAAAAAGATTAGCAAGTCAGCAAGGTTGGTATAACAGAATAGCTCCGTGGTAAAAAGATTAGCAAGTCAACAAGGTTGGTATAACAGAATAGCTCCGTGGTAAAAAGATTAGCAAGTCAGCAAGGTTGGTATAACAGAATAACTCCGTGGTAAAAAGATTAGCAAGTCAGCAAGGTTGGTATAACAGAATAGCTCCGTGGTAAAAAGATTAGCAAGTCAGCAAGGTTGGTATAACAGAATAGCTTCGTGGTAAAAAGATTAGCAAGTCAGCAAGGTTGGTATAACAGAATAGCTTCGTGGTAAAAAGATTAGCAAGTCAGCAAGGTTGGTATAACAGAATAGCTCCGTGGTAAAAAGATTAGCAAGTCAGCAAGGTTGGTATAACAGAATAGCTTCGTGGTAAAAAGATTAGCAAGTCAGCAAGGTTGGTATAACAGAATAGCTTCGTGGTAAAAAGATTAGCAAGTCAGCAAGGTTGGTATAACAGAATAGCTCCGTGGTAAAAAGATTAGCTAGTCAACAAGGTTGGTATAACAGAATAGCTCCGTGGTAAAAAGATTAGCAAGTCAACAAAGTTAGTAGCGGGGACTGGCTAGGTTGCGCTCCACGTACCAAAGTTTCCTCGCTCGTTACAGTACAGATTGTTATAGCATGAAGGTAACGCATCGCCGCCATCTTTATCACGATAATATATTAAATGATTAACACCTGATAACCATGTTAGGTGTAATTACTAGCACCTGCTCCATCGTATGACAGGTGTGGCGTCTGTCTGCCTTCATTTGTTCATACACTTTAAGGATATGGATGGTCTTTAGACGACACAGTAAAGTTCATTAGTCCATTTGTAAGATTATAAAGCGTCACTTTTGCAAAGATTGTAGAGTAATACCGAGATGTTTTTTTTATATGATGACTGATGCAGATGTGCCGTCAGTTGGGACAGGTCAACTCAAACCTGCTATAGCATTTTCCTCAAAAGGCCATTCCACACGTTGCCCTACATTGTTACACTCGCATCGTTTTTATACCACAATGTCTGGACTTTAAAAGAGACCTTGATTTCTGAGTTTGTTTCGGCTTTTCTTCTCAGAGCTAGTCAGATAGGAAATGCCGGCGCCATCTAGTCTGAAAAAAACATTACATTGACTTGTAAAAGTGTCTGTAACAGATTTATTTACAGAAATAAAAATCATTTATAAGTATTTTTTACAAAACTTTAATAGGTACATATAGCATAATCAGCCTATTATTACGAAAACCTGCTCAGGTGGAGATTCATCGACGATTCCAGCTTGGAGTGTAAATGTGGTGCTGTTCCACAAACGATGGGACACCTGACATCATGCCCTGCGCGCCCTGATACCTGCACGTTACAGGAACTAATGGACGCTACTGATAACGCTAAACTCGTAGCTAAGTTCTGGGCCGACTCAATTTGGATTGCCATCGAGACTCTAAGAAGAAGACGGCTAATACTGTCCCACTGGTGGGCACAGGCCTCTTCTGACAATAAAAATGGCTTAGGCCTTAGTCCATCACTGGTCTGCGGGCGGCGGGTTTGGGGACTCGCCGCCCGACCAGTAACAGGCCCGAGAAGGCGGCGCGCCGTGTTCCGTACGCGCTTCTCAGGAGGACGTGGGGCAAGGCCCCACAGAGGAGAGGTCCGCCATGGGTTGGCGGACCGGGACCTGCCGGGGTTGCGGTGCATGCCTTTGCGAATCCCGCGACCCCGGCCGTACGGTCAGGAGAAGGAACACCGTTGGTTTTTAGCCGGTAAGAGTCCGGCAGACCCCCTCGCCTTCCCCGGGCGAGGGACATCCATGAGGATTTTCCAACGAGAAAAAAAAAAAAGGCCTTAGTCCACCACACTAGTCTGATGCGAGTTGACGGACTACATACACCGTCTACAAAAATTTGGAGCTTTCTCAGGTGTGCATGCAGGTTTCCTCACGATGTTTTCCTTCACTGTCAACGTAAGGGATAGTTAAATTTTAAATATAAATTCAAAAAGTCAAAATTACGAGCTGATATCGAACTCAAACCCTCCTGCATGGAAGGCGAGCGTCGAATCAATACGCTGTCATAGCTTCTCAAAAAAATGGATGTTACGACGACATCACGAAATAATTAACCAAAAAAAATTAAGTAATTTTCCAGTTAGAGCGTTGAACATCAAAATTACCGCAGCTGTTTTCAATATAACATACACACACATACATACTGACACGCCTCCGTCTTTGTATGATGATTGAAGGCTGGCTGTCTAGTGATGCGCTCTTTGTTAAGTCGTAACAAAGATTATAATTAGTGTTGCTGTTTTAAAAATATTGCACGAAATATGGTAATCATTTAAACATATAAGCTTTTCGTTAATATCTAAAAAATACGTTTTAAAAATGTATTGATTGAGAACACCAGACGAAGAAAATGGCGGACGAAAGTAAGTACTGATAAACTTAAATCCCAAAATGATTTCAAAAACAAATCTATACTTGCCGAGAAGTAAAAAAATATCCTCTCATCCCGTGTCATAGGATACCTATTTGAGTACCTACACCAGGAGAATGACTAGCGACATCTGTCAAACAAATAACAACATAGGGACATTTGCGTAAAAAAATCCGAATCGCAAAACTCATGGTGGTTAGAAATTAATCCAACATATTTATACGTTCATAAATGGAACACACATTTGAAAAACATGTCTGGCTGAATACCCCATACATTAAAAAAATTATAAAACCCAAGAATTCTCCAGCAAGCACAACGCTAGGCATTTCAATTATAATACATGGCAACCCCGCCATCTCTGCCAATTATCTGCACATAATTACTTGCCACGCTTTTAGCTGGGGCAACACTGTAATTATCCTATTACTTTGACGTGCGCAGGCGCAAGTAATGGCTGTAAAGAAGTCATATTTTATAGAAGGTATGCTTTAAGTGGAGGTCCTTTTGGGGCAGATAAAACAAGAGATATAAAAGATATCGCTAATTACTTGATGGCCAAAAATAGGCTGGTTCTTAATAAGAGTATCGTATAAGATGATTTGGACAAAACTTAGCCTATAACGAAACCATCGGAATTTGCAAAGTTGTACCTATTATGAAAATGGATTTTCCTAAAATACCATATCGTCAGTGAAAAGGTAAAAAGAAAGCGCCAATATACCTAGAGTATACATATTAAATGGATAATTAAATTATCTATTTATTATATGCCTTCGAAAACACAGCAATGATATGAAGAAGCAGTCCTTATGATTCTGTGAGAATACGAGAATGTCCCCCTAAATTAATAGGAATATCTTGTTACTTTCTTATTTCTGACACCTGAGGGCGCCGTAAGTACTTTACCGCCTTTGTAGCTGTCAAGTGTCATTGCATTCTTGTGATTCTTACGATTTACATCGCGAAACTTTTATCTAATAAGAAAAAGTCATTCAAAGTGGTTTTTATCCAAATTACACAGTATTACACGTGTGCTAAAAGTGTTAGTGAGTGTGTTAAAAGTGCTTTTTGGAAACACAGCAGTGTATTTTACCAATAAAATGGAGCCGGTAGGTAACGGTAAGGAGAACCACGAGCGAGCCGATATTGTTGCTTCGGATGGAGGACAATTATCGTCAACAAGCTCTAGGGCATCGGAAAGCAGCTCTTCCTCATCCTCGGAGTTTGAGGAAGGCACGGCGTCACCCCTACCCAATAAGCGTTCTCGTACCTCGGCGCGAAACCGTAAGTACAAGTCGAAACCGGTTCGCACCGATCCTCGTATTGATACTTTAATGTCACAAATGTCGTATATTTCTAATTATTTGAGCCAGTATCCCGTTTATTATAATAATACAGACTCACGAAATAGTGGTAATGTAATACCTAGTACTAGTACAAATATTAATTCGCAACTTGTAAATAATAACAATAGTTCGGAACAGTTCATTACATTGCCTACTCAGCCCGAGTCAATGTCTCTCAATTGGGGTTCCTTAAACACCGATATTGACGATAAAAAGATTATCCCAGCTAGTGATAAAGATAGATTTATAGAATTAAATAATTTGCAACAATTTGACTCTCAGGCATGGAAAGGCATTAGGTACAAGCGAATCCTGCAAGGCTGCTTGGCAACCCCAGGGTTTACAGGGCTTCATATCAATGATGAGTTATGTCACTTCAATAAAAGTAAAGATTATCTAGCTTCAACTGAGTTGTTTTTAGCTGGCTTATCCAATAAGGTTTTGGAACAGAGACAATTATTAAGATCAGGGTTACAGTCCATTGTTGACTGGGCTAGTGCCAACCCACAGGGCCTAAATCCAAATACTTTATTTGAGAAAATTTCTGTTGTTTTTGGCCCGGGATCTTCATGTCATAAGAACTCAGAAACCACCATGCAAATCATATGTGGAAAGCGTTCCGAGTGTATTGAGGTTAGACGTGATCGTATTTTGAAGGAAATTTCAAATGAAAACCTTAGGAACACTTTAAAAAAGGTCCCACCTAGCTCTGAGTACTTATTCGGTAGAGAGGCTCTGCAGCCCATAATACAGTCCCTCGGAGGGTCTCAGTTCTGGTTGAATACTCCAACATATATAAAGGAGAAGAAAGTTTCAGAGCGGGGGGATCATACATTCCAAAATAGGAAGGGGTACAACAAAAATAAAGCTAGGAAGTCGGACAAGAAATTTAAACATACTGTTCGCAAGACTCGGCCCTTTCGTCAACGTCGTTCCAATGCGGAAAGATCAAACTCTAAGTCCAAAGAAAATTGACTTGCAACGGGATTTCAGAGGGGGATGCCTGAAATTTGCCACAGAAAAATGGGCCCAATTAGGGGCCAACCAATTTATTCTAAAGACAATAGCGGGTTACCGCTTGCCCTTCAGGAAGAAACCTCCTCTGAAATACCCAACCAAAATTTTTTTAGATTGCCTAGCCACCAAAGTTTCTCCGGAAATGACACAGATGGTCGAAGAGTTGAAAAGCAAAGGGATTTTAGAAAAACCCTTAACTCTAGACCCTGGCTTCTTTTCAAAAATGTTCCTAATAAAGAAATCAGATGGGGGATTGCGCCCAATTTTCGACCTCAAGGCTCTAAATACATATGTAACAACAAAACATTTTTATCTAATATCACAGGTAGATGTAGTAGACTTTCTTCAGGTAAACGACTGGTTAGTAAAGATCGACCTTCAACAGGCTTATTTCCATCTGAGTGTCGCGGAGACTCACAGAAGGTTTTTACGGGTCGTCTACAATGGAGAAATCCTCCAGTTAACAGCACTACCTTTCGGCCTGTCTTCGGCACCCCGTGCATTTGCAGCAGTTTCGAACTGGGTGTCCGAAGTCCTCCGGGATCGGGGTATACGCCTCCTGGTATACCTAGACGACTATCTCCTGGCTTGTCAGGACAAATCCAAGCTTATGGCGCAGGTTGCGGAAACGCTGGCCATCTTGGTCTCTTTGGGTTGGTATGTAAATTACCAGAAGTCAATAACCGAACCCACACACAAGTTGGAATATTTAGGACTGGTCTGGGACACTCAGAATCAGACAGTATCCTTGCCCACGCGGAAAGTTCTGGGTATAAAAAACTCTCTGACAAACATGTTGGGTCGGGACAGCTGCTCGTTAAGAGAGCTTCAGAGTTTATTGGGCATGCTAAACTTCGCCAACCATGCGGTCCCTCGTGGCCGTCTCCACTGTCGCAGGGCACAACTCTTTCTGAAAAGATTTGCTCGGTCAGGCCAGAAAAGAGCACTAGGCCCCAGAGTGCGAGAGGACTTGCGGTGGTGGTTGGATGCAATAGACGGCAGTCCAACCCCACTACACAAGAGAGAAATAACCCATTTCTTAACCACAGACGCAGCGGATGCGGGCTGGGGAGCGAACTTAAACAGCCAATACCTTTCAGGCAAATGGGCTGCAAACCAAAAAGCCTGGCACTCCAATATGAAGGAGATGTATGCCGTTTTTGCCGTCATCAGTTCCCAGGGTGCACTGTTACGAAATGCCCACATTCTAGTACAATCCGACAACAGGACTCTAGTAGCATACATCCGGAATCAGGGCGGAACTCGGTCATTAAACTTACTGGGACTAACAACCAGGCTGCTGGAATTAGCTTGTCGATTCAACATAACGATGACAGCATTCCACTTACCAGGGAACCTGAACGGCATCGCAGATTGCCTGTCAAGGGGAAGATCAGTACCCGAGTGGCATCTGCTACCACCAGCCACAGAGGCAATATTCAGACGGTGGGGCATTCCCGAAGTCGACCTATTCGCAACAAGCGAGACTGCTGTCGTCACAAAGTATGTGACTCTAGACTCAAGAGATGGCTCGGCGCTTTTCTACGACGCCTTCAGCCAAAAATGGGTTTTTCGAACAGCGTGGGTATTCCCACCTCCGAGCATGATACCCAGGGTCCTGGCTCACCTAAACAGTGCAGTAGGGACATATTATGTGATAGCGCCACGGTGGACCCAGTGCTTCTGGTTCCCGGATCTCCAAACACGCGCGCTAGCCCCCCCCCTGCCGATAGAGAACCTGAGAGAGGTTCTGTTAGACTGGACGACGGGGTTGAGTCCTCCTCAGGTAGGCAAGCTAACGCTTCAGGCTTGGAAAGTTGGGGGTGGGAAGATCAAGTAACTGATTGGAGTAAGGACGAGCAGCAGTTATTGAAACAGAGCTGGCGTCCCTCTACCTTGAGCACCTATAGTGCTCCATTAAAAAGATGGTTACACTGGTGTAATTCACATAATGTAAACAGTAAGTGTCCAGAAGGAAAAGATGTAGCTAGGTTTTTAGCCAATTTATATTTACAGAATAAATTTGCATATAGTACGATTCTATTGCATAAATCAGCTATTTCAACATACTGCGCAGCAACAGTAGAGAACCTATCCAAGAACTTTTTTATTCAACAAGTTTTAAAAGCTGTCTCTCTTTCTAGACCACACCCAGCTAAACTCCCTGTGTGGGATGTAAATATTTTGTTTGACTGGCTAAAGTCATCTACTTGTTTGAATTCTCTTTTTGACCAAAGCAGACGAACAGCATTAATCCTTTTACTAGCTTCTGGTCGAAGATTACACGACCTTACCCTCTTGGAACTCAGTGAACAAGGGTTTGCTGAGACTGAGGACACTGTTACATTCTGGCCAAGATTTGGCTCAAAAACTGACACAGGTTCACATAGGCAATCAGGCTGGCTTCTTATACGGCACCAAGACCCTAAGGTTTGCCCAGTAACTCAGGTAAAGGAGTTAATTAAGATCTCAGAGGCCAGACGCTGTCAGGATAATCAAGTAAGCTCTCTTTTTATCTCCATCACAGGAGTGGTCAGGCCTGCATCTAAAACAATGATTGCAGGATGGGTGCGGTCAGCATTTAAGATTGCTAAGATTGATGCCTCCCCAGGTAGTATAAGATCAGCTGTAGCTTCTCGGGGATGGCTGGACAATAGACCAGTACAGGAAATATTAGAGAGGGGAAATTGGAAGTGTGTAGAAACATTCTCAAGATATTACTGTAAAGAAGTAAATAGATGTGTTAGTAATGATGCTGCAGCGGGTTTACTTTATAATAATTTTAAAAGTCTGTGATTAAACATAATTATACCTATCACAATCTCACAAGATGATCTCATGTTAAAACTAAGGAAATATTTGATTATTTCATTGATTCAGAAACAGAGGCTTGTTTTTCTATTATTGTTAATCACCTTATTTAATTTAGAAATTAAGTTTCAAGTTAATTTTGTCATTTGTAGAATTTATGAATATTATAGCAGTATGACTGCACAAATTCTTGGATTTATGGAAAAGAATACATTTTTATTTTAATTTTGATTATAAACAAAAGTCAGTTGAATTAGTGGCTTTAGTTGATTGAATTATTGTTAAATTAGATTTATTTAGCTTTCCCTTTAAACAGTAAAGCTTAGAAGTTATATAAATAAAAGTATTTCGGGCAATTTAACAATTTGCATTCACATTGCATTCTTGTGTTTTATTATTATTTCTGATCACCAGCAGATATCAAACAGATCTTCATATCATTGCTGTGTTTTCGAAGGCATATAATATAACTGTTTTGCATTAAGACAAAACAGGTATTATATGTTGAAGAAAACACAGCAATGAAACAAGGAGCTTGCTGATGATGAAGATTGCAATGACACTTGACAGCTACAAAGGCGGTAAAGTACTTACGGCGCCCTCAGGTGTCAGAAATAAGAAAGTAACAAGATATTCCTATTAATTTAGGGGGACATTCTCGTATTCTCACAGAATCATAAGGACTGCTTCTTCATATCATTGCTGTGTTTTCTTCAACATATAATACCTGTTTTGTCTTAATGCAAAACAGTTATAATATGTAAACTCTAGAACTCTATGTTCAACTCTTTGAATGATAGATTGAGAAATGAAGAGATTAGACAAAGTTGCGGTTTAAAAGATGATGTAGTGACAAAAATTGAAAGGAGTATGCTTAGGTGGTTTGGTCATGTTGAGAGAATGAGTAAACGGCGATTAACAAAAGGTATTTATAAGGCGGATGTTAATGGGAACGCCGGTAGAGGACGTCCTAGAAGGACATACATCGATGTTATTGGTGATGTTCTTCACAAAGGTCAGGTGCGTAGTACTCTCAACCGGCGTGCGTGTATGACAAGATGTATGAATGTGGATGAAGCGAAAGGGGTATGTAAGAGTCGTAGCATGTGGCGTTCTATAGTTTCTGCCTACCCCCATGGGAAAAAGGCGTGAGTTTATATATGTATGTATGTAAACTCTACGAAAAATAACTATGTTTATTTTCTTAAAAAAATACTTTGAATCGCTCTCCAGTAAAGTAGGTATATTGGCGCTTTAGTCTTTTTACCTTTCCACTAACCATATTATTATCATGTAAAGAGGAATGCATCATGCGACTGCTGAGCATGGGGTCCTGGGCTCGATCCCCAGGTCGGGCAGTGTTATTGGGTTTTTCCATTAGGAATTTCTCAGTAGCAGCCTGGAGTCTGGATTTGTGCCCGGTTGATAGCAATAGGCTCGCCCCGTATTACATGGGACTTAAACATAACTGGCGAAACGAGGGTCTAATAAAACACTTCTGCTGAATCTTTCAAGGAATACAAGGCGTGATGAATACTCGATGAACAATAAAAATATTTAAAAATACTCAATTTTTCTCTATTATGTTCATGAGTAGGTATTTAATGACTCTTCCTCGAGTATTTATCCGAGTAAGAACTCATCTATACCTACAGATAATTTATCCGAGTATGATTATTTGTGTATTTGCATACATTTGAGATTTACATCCATATTCTAAGACGTTCCTCCAAAACTTACTCGACTCGACTCCACCTCGACTCAGGCTTTTTCACTACCAAACGTCCTCGACTCGAGATTTTTCCTCAGTCGAGGTAAGGAATCATCTGTCAAACTCAAGGTACCTATCGGAACCTACCTTAAGGAAGGAAGTGTCAAAGTTCGTATGTAACAAAAAATAATTTTGAAAACTTTATCGAATATGCTTACGATAATCCTTACAATTAAGTATTTATCGCGGCGTTATTTGCGCGATGCAGATAATTCAAATTATGACGTAATGACTCCGTCGAGGAACCTCTAAGTTCACTCGACATTGCAACTAAGAATACAATTTTGAAGGTGTTTTCGAGGCCGTTCTGAGTCGAGTAAGTTTTGGAGGAACGTCTTAGAATACGGGTGTTATTCTTTGAACGCATTTTGTATCGTGACAGGAGGATTCTTGTGTGGATCAAAAAAAAATCCTTTGACCTTAGTTCCTTTTCGATTTGGATAAAAACCTTATTCTATTGTCAACGTAACCATAAAGGAATCAACCCTTCTTGCAACTAAATGATCATTAATCTCAATTGGTTTGCTTATCGCTTCGGATCGGTACCAAAAGTGTCAAGTTGCGTACCGTCGGAGAAGAAAAAGGTAATTTTTTATCTGTGAAAAATATTTCAATGGCGGAAAATAAGGCAAAGTCAAAGTATTTATTTCAATTAGGCACATAAAAGGCACGTTTGAATGTAAAAACTTACAAAAAAAAAATAGAATTGATTCTAGTCGCCCCTTCCAAAAGGTAGTTTCGTATGGAGAAGAATGGGCAAGAAACTCCACCGGTACACTTTTAAAATGTCTTACAATATTTTGTATAGTTACATTAATTATACAATTATATTATGTGAAGACGATGCACCTAGAATAAAATTACTATACCACAATAGGTAAAAATAATTAAAAATGGAGCAATGGCAAATTAATTATGTGATAGGTACCTACATGGTGCTCACATATTTACAAACAATACTTACTTTAATTTTTATATGTCAAAGCCAAAACTAATTTTATTTTTTTAATTTCAGTACTTTATATTGAGCGACGCCTTTGGAATTCGGATTGCCCCCTAGACTAACATAAAAATAGTTTTATACGTAAATATAGGTACCTATAATTTTTAATTTAATATTTTTTTGTTCTATTTTTTACAAAAATAATAGGAAATATAAATAATATTCCAGTAATGAAAATGAAGCAATAAAAATATTGTTAGTAATTAAGATATTCACAAATCAATGGTGACCGACGGCTTAACGCGCTTTTCGAAGCCCAGTAGGTCCCAATCAAAGGTTTATCGAGGCTTCTAAGTAAAGTTTCTGAAAACCCAGTACAAAATACAAAAAATATTTAGGTGCTTTATTTAATTCAAAAATGCCTCGTAGAACAAAGATATATTATTCCACATTTGCGTATCTCTAGTAATTGAACGAAAACAGCATCTAAAAAATAAGAATTGCTTATTGTTTTAATTTTTGTGTCAAGGCATAATAGTTAATTGAAAGAATTCATGTAAGTACAATTTTAATAAATTTTAACCAACCATATTCAATGAGAAAAACGTTATTTTAGTAAAAATGTTGGCACAAATTGGGACTTGGACTTCGTTAATGAAAACTTTGAAATATTTCGCTTATTTTAATAACCAACTTTCAATTAGAGTTAAAGCAATTAAACAATACTCAATATTGAGTCATACGAACTTAGGAAAGTCAAAACACACGCACACACACAAAACAAAAATTACATACAATTTTCTACCAATTAAGTCCTTCACCGTTCCCAATATTCATACATACTACAGAAAAACATTTCTTTAAACATTAACAAACAAAAATAAATCTTATTCCACACAAAATAAAATTCAAATTGGCTCGTTTTGAATGCGAGCGGACCACACACGTCGAAGGTTTTTAAAAAAGGAACGCGCCAACCGCGCCTCGTTCGTTACCTCATCGTCGGGTGGTTTTTTTTTAAATTTTCTTTTTTTAAGAGCAAAGGCATCGAGACTATACACGCCTTCTCGTGTAGAGGGGAGTTTAGTAGCAAACGATTGTGAGAACTTCGATTTGATTTTATAATCTATGCTGATATAGAGATTTTTATTCTTTTGTGGAAAATAGTACTTCGGTGCACAGTACCCTCTATGTTATATAATGCTATATACACGATCGTCATCAATGCCCATTGCACCAAATGTTGGACGGTGTAAAAAGAAACAGAAAATGGGCTAGGATTGGCAGAAAAGCCAAGAGATAGGTACCTTGTTCTCTGCGGATACCAAAATAAAGTCATGATTTTTAATCCAACACTTGTCAAAAATTACTGGTACCGTCGCACTTGCCGGATGGCGTGATTTTCTTCGTCACGTAAGAATCTCAGTAACAGGATTATAAAAAAGAAATTATATGAAGATCTCATTTAACCGTAAATACATTCTTCCTAATTCTTTTTCGTCACTGGCCATCAATAAAATTATTACAACAAAAAAGTAAACGTCTGTTGTAAAAAAAAATCGGTTCACGTAATGATATTGTTCTTTTTTCTAATATTTATTAATATATGTCCTTCTCAAACGTTTTCCTTTTAAAATAAGCGGCATTCAAAACCACTGTTCCTATTCTTGAAGTTAGCCGACGGAATAATAACCAAGAGAAAATTTTGATCAAAGGAGAAACAAAATTGATTTAGCAGTTTAGATATAAATACGGCACAAACAGACAAAATGTCTTTCACGTTATAAATATTAATTTAAAAATATGGGTAGGGCCCGTGCCTCGGAGAGCACGTTAAACAGTCGGTCCCGGGTGTCATAGAATACCTATGAGAGTCTGACAACCGCTCTAACCTTAGGATATCGACATTGCCCTGTAACTGGGTTGCGGAGGTCTGATGGCAGTCGCTCCGTGTAAAATATTGGTATTCAGCCGCATCTGGTTAGAGTGGAAGCTGACCGCAACAGCTGTAGATAGCTGTAGATAGTCGCAAGCTGACGACTATCTACCCACTACCTATATCACTTCCTCTCAGGATACTAAATAAGATTTGCGTCAAAAAATAATCAAAAACCACTTTTCTAATAATGCGACATTTTGTTTTAAAACAGGTCTAGACAAATCAGGTTTTAATTCTAAGCTAGATAATATTTCTATTACAATAATTGGACGTAATTGTTGTCTACTACTTGACACGCCTAAGATAAGTTATTAGTTAAGTTTAAGTAATTTACATAAATAATAATAAATATATGCTTTTTAGGCTGTAATTGAGCAGTAAATTATATATCAAGTTTTACTACTTCAAGAGGGATATTTTGTGATTATGTCTACTTTTAGAATTAAGCGACTCTCGTTACGTTAAAATAATTAGGGCTTCCGCCATCTGTGTACAACGCATTTTTTTTTACTGTACGTGCTGTTTAAATATTAACTCTAAGAATTTTTCGGAAATTGAATAACATTCGTAGAACTTTTTGAAAAAAAAAACAAACAAAACAGTAATTAAATCGTTTTTTTTGTTCGTATGGAAAGTAAAACAGTGGGATTACTACTTAACTTATTTTTTTTATTAAGTGTACCTTTTAAAAGTAATTAAAAAATACGCGCGTTTCGAAAAGTTGTTCTATCAATTTCCGACACCAAGTAACCCCACAAAATTATTAGAGCTAATTTTTTATCAACCTATTTAGTCATAGTCACAAGCCCGGTTGTTTCTAGGTCAAACACCAGATCTAAAAAAAGCAGTCTTAATCAAAGTCCAAAACTATTCCGTATCCTATTATTAATGAATTTTTGGTTAATCCTAGAACTGACTAATTGTATGTTTAAGTTATGTTTTACCCACTAAACGTTTTTTTAAGAAGATTAAAGTAGATACTAATATTAAACCAAGCTATCACTGGCGCGCCGCTAACAATAAATTGTAATTTAAAACTTAAATAACCGAAAAATCGAATTCCAATTTCGCCTAAATCGCCAATCAAATACAAATCAGACTGCCTACCTCTTTCGATCACACCTTGAAAATACATAAACCCCATCGTCCGTATACCCATCCAATAAATAACAATGTTTTATTATAAGGATCCCCGCTTCTTAGCAGCCGCCATCACCAGTTTTACTTTTTATAGTTTTTTAAATATCCACGGTAAGTATGTGGTTCTGCCTTTGAAGATTATTTTGTTATCTGTGTGTAATAAAATAGGTGTGGGTATGGCTTATTTTTGTAATCTTTTTTCGGTTTTCGTTACGTGGAACGGAGGGTTTAGTGTTTTCTTTTTTTTTTGTTGTTGATTAGTTGGTTTGATTTTGACGTTTGCGATATGGCGGGAGGTTTTAGTATTTTGTTAAATAAATTATGATGTTTACAGTTTATTTTGATTAACAAAGAACATTGTAAATGGAGGAAACTAAAAATTTATTATCAAGCAGTTCTTTTTGGGAAGTTGCTCTAAGGACAGGATGCGGAGTGTAGGACTACCCACCCCCCTTTAGTTGGCAAAAGACGATCTGTTGAAGGTCAGGGGCACCCACTGTGTGCAAACAGTTCAAAACCTTTCGACGTGAATAGCAGTTGACGAAAAAAAAGCAATTTTAATAAGGATGATAATTTCCCGAGTTGAAAACTGTTCAGCTTCCTTTGATTCTCTCGTTTACATCAAAATGGTTCACAATCGACCGATGGTTTTCCAGATGGATGTCCTTTTGAGACTAATAACTTCACACATTACCTGTGAATCCTATAAACCAGATGCCATGATGTTCGTGCACGAAAAACTGAGCAATAGTGTGAGGCGTACTCCAGGGTACTATCTTAGCTCCCGTGTTGAAATTGATCATTAAAAACATGGGAACAGAAAACCAGTTCCAACTGCAATTTTAGCAAAGCATATTACTTGTTTTACAAAAATAAAACATGAACCATAGTCCTCATCGCGGAAAATACGACCATTGGTAGGTAAGAAAAACGATTCATTTTAATATAGGAACTGGGCAATTGTATACTAAAATGGTATCTACAATTGCTTGGTAACAATAATACACACCAAACTCCATTATGGGTAGACTGGGCAAAACTGCACCATCACGCCCCCACAGAGCGCTTCGTAACACCAATATAATCTGTTAGTCCCCCGACTCCCCCGAGACGGGGAGATGTGGGTAATTTGGACTAGTTAGCGTCTAATTGTGCCGCTTCGCCCCAGTTCCGTATTGTTAAGTGATTTATATCATTTTTGGGAGATTATGTGTGTGGGAGTTTACCGGTCTATAGGGAGTAAGTAAATATGAGGGGAGAGAGGAGAGTATTTTAGGTATATATTTGAATGTAGCTCCGGTAAAATTGAGCTCGTCTGCAGGCGTAGCATGACTACCATAGACAAGGGTTTTGTCCACTGAAGAATAGACAAAATTACTTATACCGCCATCGTAACTGCCTCGTTGGTCTAGTGGTGACAAGCGCGACTGCTGATCGTGAGGTACTGGGTTCGATCCCCAGGTGGGGTAGTGTTGTTGGCTTTTTCCGTGTGATATTCCTCAGTAGCAGCCTGGAGTTTGGATTTGTGCCTGATTGATGGCAATAGACTCGCCCCCTATTACATGGAACTTAAACACTAGCGGAACGAGGGTGTATTAAAGCACCTCTGCCGAACCCTTCGGGGAATACAAGCGTGATGTTATGTTAGTATCAAAAGAAAGCAGTGATAGCCTAGCGGTTGAACACTTGCCTTTCATGCAGGAGGTTCTGTGTTCGACCCCGGCCCGTACCTCTGACTTTTCGAATTCATGTGCGGATCAGAATTTGATTATCACTTGCGTTAACGGTGAAGGAAAAACATCGTGAGGAAACCTGCACACCTGAGAGGGCTCCATAAAGTTATCGATGGTGTGTGTAGTCTGCCAACCCGCACCAGGCCAGCGTGGTGGACTAAGGCCTAAACCCTTCTCATTCTGAGAAGAGGCCCGTGCCCAGCAGCGGTAATGTTTTATTTTCTATTCGACTGCTTGTAGATGGTCTTGCGGACCGTTTCTACGTAACCAGGCAGTTATTGGCGAGACCTGAAGGGTCTCCAACCAATGCCCAGCAGAGGGACAGTAATATACTAGCGGCCCGTCCCGGCTTCGCACGGGTGGATATTTTTCCCGTTTTTGCAACATTTTTCATTTATGCTCCGCTTCTATTGGTCGTAGCGTAATGTTATATAGCCTATAACCTTCCTCGATAAATGGACTATCCAACACAAAAATATTTTTTCAATTTCAACCAGTAGTTCCTGAGATTAGCGCGTTCAAACAAACAAACTCTTCAGCTTTATAATATTAGTATAGATGCAGTATCAAAAAAATTTCGCCATAGATTTGGGTGGTCAAATATCATGTATTTTGGTACTTGAACGATAATTAAGTACCTTTGTGCGTGGTAAGAACACTTCACACTTATACTTTATCTTTTTATTAATCTTTATGACACGACAGGTGCAGCTACATAGGCATAATGCATAATTATCGATAATGTGGTCAGTTAGCACATCATAATTATGATAAGTGACGGCCCTAGGCTAAAGTGTGTGACTAAAAATAGGCCACCCAGTTTTTCCATAGGTGTAAGAGATGATTGTAGATTAAACAGGTGGGCAGCACTGTCTATTAATACTACCTTAGGATATATGGTTTAAAAAAAATCAAATAGGTTACGACCTATGCGACCCTTGGGAACAGGTTAGACAGAACATACCAGTCCGTATACGTCCACTGCTGAACATGGTCCTCCTAATGTGAACGGTGTTGAAATTACGAAATTACGAATCTTTTTGCTTACCAATGATAGCATTTTTTATTGCGACACTGGATAAAATGGACTCGTTACCTAATTATAACTTTTGATAGCTACTAACGTATGGGAGTGTCTATTATACAAAACTATTAAGCAAGGCTTTAACATCATTATTTGAAAAAATACAAGAGTCTTAGTTTTAACAAATAACGCTCGGTTAAATTTAGGAATTGGCCACAATTTCACGGCGGAAGGAAAGACGTATTAAGGATGATTTCCACCAAACGGCTCGCATCGCATCGGATCGGAACGGATTTTACAATCTTTAAACTATATTAAATCGTGTACACAATATTTAAAGTCTATTCCTATTAGGTACCAAGCCGCGCACAGCAGCTTGACCGCGGACGTCTTCCGCGACACGCGATCGTAGCCGAAAGTAACTATGCTGCGACGCGCGATCGGCTCCGTTCACCTGTCGTCATATGCGATCTGATCCTTTCGAAAATTAGTACACGTCAACACGGTAGGAATGAAACTGTTTGACTAGGCGCAGAAACGGATACGCTCGCATCGTATGCATCGACATTCTGCCGGACGCGATCGGCTGTCGCCGCATACGTTCGTATCCTTTCCGATCCGATGCGATGTGAGCCGTTTGGTGGAAATCATCCCTTATTTTTCTAAAAACACGCAATTTTGTTTTTCTGCACCTTTAAATATTTTTTTGAATTTCTCGTTCATTCTAATTCAAAAAAAAAACTAATCTCAACAAGTTTATTCCTCGTAGTACCTCAACCTACCTTTGTATACAACAATATAATCGTTCGCGCCGCGCCGTGCCTTATCGCGGTCTGGCCACCGTGCTTGACAAATAGCAATTTATATGTTAATAATTCGGGTTTTACGACCGGCTGTATGCGGATAGTGACAGGAGGAACCTAACTGTTTTTGTTTTTTTTTGCGTTGATTCTTTTTTTGAATAATGTGGCGATGGAATTAAATAAGTAGGTCCTATTATTCATATTTGGAGGGAATACAATAATTGAAAAGCTAATGAATATTGCAAACAAACTACAGTAGACCTTAAGATGATTCCACCGTGTTTCTTAACCCGTGAATTAGACAAAGGGTATGATAAATGTACCTATTCAGCCCGTCACACACGTAGCTATATCCCAAAATATATTGCTTGTTTAATATAGGTTTTATATAGTTGTGTGTCATTTAAAGATTACATACATACATACATAAACTCACGCCTTTTTCCCATGGGGGTAGGCAGAAACTATAGAACGCCACATGCTACGACCCTTACATACCCCTTTCACTTCTTCCACGTTCATACATCTTGTCATACACGCACACCGGTTGAGAGTACTACGCACCTGACCTTTGTGAAGAACATCACCAATAACATCGATGGATGTCCTTCTAGGACGTCCTCTACCGGCGTTTCCATTAACAGGCATTAACAGACATTAACGGCTCTTCTCCATAGAACCTACCTTTTGGAACCGTGCACCTAGTCGTGACGTTTTAAAAGTGCCTGAAATCTGATCTATTTGAAATAAAAAACTTTGACTTTGACTTAACATCCGCCTTATAAATTTAAAGATTATTATAGAAAATATATCGTAATATGTCTTGCCAAACTTATATTAATATATGTTAAAGCTACGTGTGTGACGGGATTTAGCTGTTCGATTGCTGGGTACGGGTCTCTTCCAATAATGAGAAGAGTTTAAGGTTTAGATTACCACACTGGCCTGGTGCGGGTTGACGGACTACACACAATCGAGAACTTTTTGAAGCCTGAGGTGTGCAGTTACCTCACGATATTTTTCCTTCAGATAATCAAATTATGATCCGCACATCAATTAGAAAAGTCAGAGGTGCGGGACAGGATCAGAAATAAGTCCTCCTGAAAGAAAGGCGCCCATTCAACCGCTAACATAACTATCAATGCTTTTATTCGCTTGATTGACATTCATAAAGTCAGCCATATTCTTTATACCTCTACTTAACATGCACGTCATGAACACAGTTCACATCTCACATGACTACCGACTATAATTTTCACACCATTAGTTTCTTCATGATAATGAATTTATTTATTAAAAAAATTACATGCTGTGTACATTTATTTGCATAAGACATGCTAGTAGGTCTTTAGATATTTATTTATTAGGAGATCTGTTGTTTTTTAGTATTGGAAGATTATTATTATCTATTAATACAGCCATTAAAATTTGTATGATGATGTAGTGACAAAAATTGAAAGGAGTATGCTTAGGTGGTTTGGTCATGTTGAGAGAATGAGTGAACGGCGATTAACAAAAGGAATTTATAAGGCGGATGTCAATGGAAACGCCGGTAGAGGGCGTCCTATAAGGACATATATCGATGTTATTGGTGATGTTCTTCACAAAGGTCAGGTGCGTAGTACTCTCAACCGGCGTGCGTGTATGACAAGATGTATGAATTTAGATGAAGCGAAAGGGGTATGTAAGGATCGTTGCATGTGGCGTTCTATAGTTTCTGCCTACCCCCATGGGAAAAAGGCATGAGTTTATGTATGTATGTATTAAAAGTAAATAAATCTTTGACAAACACGCGCACGCACCCGCACGCGCTCTCGCAGATTCACACACACACGCACACATTCTTCATTTATTATTTTTCTAATAATGTATAATTGTGTAGGTACGTTCAATGTTCAACATTTATTAGTTTACCATTCATACAACATTTTAATAGCTATACTATACTTACATTATTATGATTATAAAACTCTTATCCGTGAGCTCTTAGACAGGACCAATGATAGTTCCTATAGGGACACCTTAAAAATGTATTTGATAAAATGAGAGCTTTTACGCTACAAATAAGTAAGTATATGTGTCTGGCTAATAAGTTTAAAAACTGCTAGATCAGTTACAAACGGTCTACCATACTGCCAAGCAGCTTTCTAGTTACGTTTTACATTATAACATACATAGAAACAAAAACCACACCTTTACCTACATTCCCATTAAATAACCAACAAACATAAACCCCATTCTTACACAATTATCCGTAAACATAACATTTTATTATAACACATAAATACGTAATATTGGTGCTAAAAATATGGCGGGAAAACAATATAAAGATGACAGATGCGGCTAATGTTCGCCATGATGCCGACCAATGACAACGCGCCTAACTTTTTTCATAGCAACGACAGCTGCATGTATTCAGCCAACATTAACGCATGTTATTGGTTATTTTTATAAATATGGTAGGGATGTGCTAGGGTAAGTTTTTTTTGTCAGAATGATGATGTTATTTTGATGTTGAATTGAATTTTTGTAATGAGGTTGGGAGATAGAATTTTGATGGTCGTTTTTAGATGTGTCCGATAAAGATGAAATGAGTTTTTCTTTGGATATTAAATGAATTCTTGAAATTCTGTTCGCGTGTATTTAATAACTTTTTATGTTGGAGTTTTATATTACCTATTAACATCTAAAAAACTCTAGTTAAAGTGAAGTAGTAAAATTTTATTGAAATACGTTGTACTGTTGTTATTGTGAGTTTGTTTGTGAATACATTATTTGTTTATCATTATAATTTATAGGTGCTTCATGTGAATATTTCAATAAAGCAACCTCAGCAACATGTTCTTATATAATAATTAATAAGTATATTTTTAATTTAAGTATCCGCACTACTTTGTGCAATTGAGCTGCAATTATTATAAACAGTCGGTCCCGGGTGTCTTACGAATACCTATGATAGTTGTTACGGGAAGTCAGAAGTCCGAAAGTGAGACAACTGGTCTAACCTTAGGATATCGGCATTATCCAGTAACTGGGTTACGGAGGTCTGATGGCAATCGCTCTGTGTAAAATACTGGTATTCAGCCGCATCTGGTTAGACTGGAAGCTGACCCCAACATAGTTGAGAAAAGGCTAGGCAGAACACAGACAGCAGTGATTAAATTTTTCCAAAAAAATAATAATACAACAGTTTCTTATGGAATCCAGAATTTGCTGTGAGTGTGGGTGGTGTGGCACCTCCGCTTGATATAGATAGACAAAGATAGTCTATTTTTAACCGACTTCCAAAAAGGAGGAGGTTACTATGTTCGTCTGTATCTTTTTTTTTGTGTATTTTCATTGATATTTTCGCCAATTGTGAACCGATTTTGATGATTCTTTTTTTAATGGATAGGGTATACTTCGAAGTTGGTCCCATTTCAATTTCGTGAAGATCTGATGAAGAACTTCGGAGATAGACAATAGAACTCCTCAATGACGAACAGTATGCATATTGTGATGATGTGATTATGTTACGAGCAGCGTCTTTAGTAGGTCCAACTAAATTTTAATTAAGGCCACTAAAATGAACAAAAGTATAAACATTTTTTACAAAAAATTTAAACCGACTTCAAAAAACAATAAAATAATTACCATATAAAATTAACAGTTTCAGAAGTCGGTGCCTTCAATTTGGTTCAGCGTGGATCAGCACCGACTTCTGAAACTGTTAATTTTATATGGTAATTATTTTATTCTTTTTTGAAGTCGGTTTAAATTTTTTGTAAAAAATGTTTATTGTACATCAGTTACATAAAAGAAACAAACATTTGATCTAAAGCCTAGACCAGCTGTAAAGATACCCAAGGAAGAAGAAGATGTATCTATACTGAAAAAGGAACTACAGGGTATGCTTCTACATGATACCTTATAACATTATACAAATAAGATCCATTTTACCAAAGAAATGTATATAAATAAGCAACATGTTTGCTTCCAGCAGATTCAACACAGTATTATGCTTTTATGAACCTTAACGGTCAATCAAGATGAGCTGAAACTGTACTTGAAGAAATGAATCAAAAGATATTCATACCTTGGTGGACCACTTTAGTCTAATGTTATATGAAATGAAGTTTAATTAACTGACATTGAGATAAAAAAAACTTCTCCAATAGAAATAAATGAGCTACGGCTTGATAAAGTTCTAAATGGTGTATGTAGTCTGCCAACCCGCACCAGGCCAGCGTGGTGGACTAAAGTCTAACTGTTCTCATGAAAAAGAGGCCTATGCCCTGCAGTGGGACTGTAATGGGCTGACTACGTAATAGAAATTACCAACATTTCTTTATCTGCTTCGTTGGTGTACTGGCGGCAAGCGCGACTGCTGGTCGGTGAGGTCCTGGGTTCGATCTCTAGGTCGGGCAAAGTGTTTTTGGGTATTTCTTTGTGGAACTCCTCAGTAGCAGCCTGGAGTTTGTATTTGTGCCCGGTTGATGGCAATAGGCTCGCCTCCTATTACATGGAACTTAAACATAACGGCGAAATGAGCGGGTTACTATACACCTCTGCCCAACCCTTCGGGGAATAGAGGCGTGATGTTATGTTCTTTATCCCACAGATATCCAAATAAAACACATCCAATTTTTATTATAACAGTTCGTTTAAATAATTTGGAGCGTAAAAGTAAACTTTAAACCAAATACTTGAACTTTATGACCAATAAATTTTACGGTAAAGTTTATAGTAACGATGCATATCTGAATACGATTGATAATATGAATCATTCATAAAATCTATTGAATGAGATTGATTCTGGATTGAGTCTTGTTACCGACTTAAATTTCAACAAAGATGGCCGATGTGTCAGTTTATGTAATCTAGAACGGATTGAAAGACCGGCTAATAACGTTACATTTGAGGAACCATAATATATGTGTCTCGTGTGGGGACTTGCTAGAATATAAAACCTCCTTTGGATCTGGAGCAGTAATAATAATAAGCCCTTCATTCCGAAAAACTAGGTTACAACAACATTCATTCTACAATTAAATCTACAAAATGTCCCTGATCTCGGTGTGCCTCTTGGCATAGGCCTCCTCTAACGTTTTCCATTGCTTTCTGTCTCGTGCGACTCTCCTCCAGTTTAGACCCGCTGTTTGTTTAATCTCATTTGCCCATCTGGTACACTGTCTCCCTGGATTTCGCTTACCATCCCTTGGATACCATTCCGTTACTGCTCCATTTTCCTTCTGTGTTCATCATGTGCCCTGTCCACCTCCATTTCTGTAGGTCTATTCTTGCCAGTACATTAGTCGGTTTAGTTTTTGTACGGAGGGCAGTGTTTCTTATCATATCCCTTCTTTTTGAGCCCAAAATGCTTTCTCCATTGCCCTTTGACATTTGGCAAGTCTTTCTCTTTGAGATTTGGTCAGTGCCCATGTTTCGCAACCGTAAGTCAGGCATGGGAGTACACAAGAGCAGTAAGTATACGTTTAATTGTGTCCCGTATGGGGACAGGATATAAAACTTCTATGTATACCTACAACAGTGTACGTTTGTTTTTCCGCTTTTCAGCGATGAAACCTTCACTGAATGCCTCTAAAGGTTTTGCTACTATAAATTAGTGTTAATACCCATTAATACTTATTAAGGCAAATGACTTTTCTACGTCAACCACAGAGCGGAGGGCATGTTAAATAGTCCCGGGTGTCATACGAATACCTATGACAGTCATTACGGGAAGTCAGAAGCCCGAAAGTCTGACTACCGGTCTAACCTTAGAGTATCGGCATTGCATGGGTTGCGGAGGTCCGATGGCAGTCGCTCCGTGTAAAATACTGGTATTCAGCCGCATCTGGTTAGACTGGACGCTGACCCTAACATAGTTGGGAAAAGGCTAGGGAGATATACTTTTTTACGTGACTTAATTAGTGATGAGATTAGACAAAATTGCGGTTTAAAAGATGATGTAGTGACAAAAATTTAAAGGAATATGCTTAACTGGTTTGGTCATATTGAGAGAATGAGTGAACGGCGATTAACAAAAGGAATTTATAAGGCGGATGTTAGTGGAAACGCCGGTAGAGGACGTCCTAGAAGGACATAGGTACATCGATGTTATTGGTGATGTTCTTCACAAAGGTCAGGTGCGTAGTACTCTCAACCGGCGTGTGTGTATGACAAGATGTATGAATGTGGATGAAGCGAAAGGAGGATGTAAGGATCGTAGCATGTGGCATTCTATAGTCTCTGACTACCCCCATGGGAAAAAGGCGTGAGTTTATGTATGTATGAAATTAAAGAAATTCTCGAGAATTGCGTCAATGTAAAAAAATGGAGTGCATTAAAAAAGCATCCACGAGAACTTACACCGTACCCATAAGCGTCAGCCCCGCTACCGACCTTGCTAACTAGCTAATATTTTCACCACAGCCTGAGCTCTCATTTAGCTCATGAACACATGACAGAAGAAGACAAAAAATGCTCTGTTTAATAAAATTGCTGTATATAAACTAAGCCCATCGCCTATCTACTAGAACAACGTTAATGGTGAAGACAGTGCGATACGACCGGAGCAGGAAAGCAATAACTTCAACACATCGCGTGCAACACTCGTTGATACAACACTAAATCGTATGCATATGGAAGTAGCAGGCCATTGGATTAAAAATGCAGTGGCTCAAGCCTTTTTTTTCTATTCAATAGTAGTGATAGCCTAGCGATTGAATGCTAGTATACAAGGTTAATCGGAAAGGGGGTACTAAGCCGCGGGCCACCTAAAGTATCACTGATGACTATTTTAAAGCAATTGTTAAAATTTCAAAATTCGATAATTTTTATTTGCATGAAAAAATATTTTTATTTTAGTTTTTTAAAAAAAAAAACATACCTGCTTTAGTTATGAATTCAGAAAATTAATTTTCTAATCCGTGAACCCAAATATGACCTAAATTGTAAAAACAGCTGATCATAGCTATGGACAGATAGATTTAAGCATATTTTTTATGACTATCGAGTTTTGGGGAAAGTTGTAGAACAAAAATTATCCCTTATTATGGGTACTTTAACACCCTTTCGGCTTAGTACCTCCTTTCCGACTAACCTTGTATATGCATGTTGGCGACGCCGCATGATTGTTGTAAATAATAATTGTAAATGTTGAATAATAATATTAAATTAGGTAAAGAATCGCTAACTTTCTCGAACAGTCTATTGGAACATTCTAGAAAGTATATTCTGGAATGTTCCGGAAAAGGATTGTTCGACTAAGTATGTGCTAGAACAAAACTTCCAGAATATGTATGTAAGTACTGGAACTTTATACAAACTACATCGGCCTCTGATTGGTTGATTGTGTCATATACCTAAATACGGGCCGATTAATTCGGACAAGTCTATACTAATATTATAAAGAGGAAAGATTTGTATTTTTGGATTTTTGTATGTAACGAATAAACTTAAAAACTACTGGACCGATTTCAAATATTCTTTCGCCGTTAGAAAGCTACATTATCACTGAGTAACATAGGCTACGGGCGGAGCCGTGAGGACACAGCCAGTCAGTTATAATTCAGCAATTGTAGTTGAACAGTTGAAGTTATAAATCAATACAAGAACAGAACAGTTCTAAGTTGTAATTATCAGTGAATACTGAGAATAAAAGAACATTGGAGAATTTGGAAGCTTTTTATTTGGCATTAGTCTACATCCTGCCAGTCCGTGGTAATTCCTATTCATCCCTACGTCCGTAACAATGCAGGTGGGTCTGAGTTCGATCCCAGCCCGTACCTCTGACTTTTCGAAGTCATGTGCGGATCAGAATTTGATTATCACTTATGTTAACGGTGAAGGAAAACCATCGTGAGGAAACCTGCACACCTGAGAGAGCTCCCTAAAGTTCTCGATGGTGTGTGTAGTGTGCCAACCCGCGCCAGGCCAGTGTGGTGGACTAAGGACTAAACCCTTCTCATTCGGAGAAGGAGGCCCGTGCCCAGCAGTGGGACAGTAATGGGCTAATTATTTTATATTATTCGTCTGCTTGTAGATGGTCTTGCGGACCGTTTCTACGTAACCGGGCAGTTATTGGCGAGACCTGAAGGCTCTCCAACCAATGGGGACGAGAGTAAAATACTTAAGCTAAGCTAACTACTACTACTACTAACATCATGACTACTAGCAACAACAGCACTAACGGCGACCCCTAATGGGACTCGGACCTCGGCTTAGGGCGTTGCTGGCGAGAGGACTGGGAAGGAGACAGCTTGATGAGGGCTGAGTTAACGGTGTGAAGGCTTAATCCTTTAAAGATCATCCCATTAAAATAAATATCAGTAGTGTTGCATGCTACACATATAGAATTAAAAACGATCTTATGAATCGATTAAAAATCAGTCAAGTCTGGATATAGGTAAAATAAGTTCTTCAAGTAATAGACTTATGTCCGGTTCTTATAAACAAAAACGAATCGTTTTGCTTACCAATCGTAGGTAGCACTTTTCATTATCAAAGTTGACATATAAAATACTCGTAAGCTAATTTTACCAGTGATAGCTACTTACATGTGGGAAGGTCTACTATGTAAAGCTATGAAGTCTTTGCTTCATTATTGGTAAAGATATAAGAGTCTCAATTTAAAAAAATAACGCTGAATCGGCCATTAAAGAATGAGATTGAAAATTACTGAATAGGTAGATACTATTTGCCTTTTGCTCACACAGAACATGAGTAAGCGAGATGCAAATAACAACAACAATAGAAGCGCCGCCATTTTCAATCCCAATCTTTACGTACAGCGAAAAACAGCGTTATAGCGTTGCACAGCGAAAAATTGTATAGTGTATACAATTTTTATACAATTTACCCCAACTATCATTATCGACTTTTGGAAGATTATAAGCAGCTGATACCTTCAATATTCTCGGAAACCGAATTAGCAAAAATATTCACCCATAATTAAATTATTTACACAACCCCAAATAAAACAATCGCCGCCCAATAATTAAAGTTCTTCATTTTACAAGCGAACAGTAAATACTTAATTTATAACTCACAATTAATATTTTAAAAAAGAAGCGACCATAAACAACACACTTTATTGTTATCAATTAACCAATTATTGTCGTTGGACGCGCTTGTACAAAAAAGAAGAAAAATTTAAAAAGAGTTTTGAGGTTATAAGAGGTTATAATCATGGTGGATAAGCCAATAGGGGATCATGTCTGTTCATTAAGCTGTGAAGTTGGCATTAAACTTAAGTTTTTACGTTTTGAAACGTCGAGTTTTATGACAATTTTATGAACGGGCAAGGAAATATAAAATGGCCGCCCACTTAGCTGGTAGTCTAGTTGAGCCCGCTTTTAGTTTTAATCTTTTTATATCAGATTTTATCTATGAATATCGTGTTGCTTTTTTCCTTAAAGAGTAAGTAAGACTGTTAGTGATATCAACATTAATTGAACTGGTGTAGAGCCTTGCCTCCTTCGCTAGTTCTTTTTTAGTATAGAATTAAAATATAAAAAGACGATTTCAGAGGTAGGGCCATGTAGATTTAAACGCAGCATTTAAATCCCTACAACCTAAACTTTTTTGAGATTGTGGCGGCACCTATCACGCCATGCTAGATAAGACTTACGCCGCACGACGATTGTATAGCAGACTACAGCGACAACAATGACAGCTGTCAAATGGTATGTCACAAATCCTGCATCGCGATATCAAGATCTGACACGGAGTTAGTATATAGGTATAATTATACAACTTCCCAACATCAACCCATGAGTCATGATGTTACAGTAGTTAGCGTTGTAGTTAGCTAGGTAGTTAGAGCAGTTGAAATTGGTTCGGAGACCCTTCTGGTCTCGCCAATAATAGCCCGGTTACGTAAAAACGGTCCGCAAGACCATCTACAAGCAGTCGAATAGGAAAAAAATCAACCGTTGGGCAGTGGCCCGCCAGGCATATGACCCGCCTGGTAGGAGGATCCTCCCTTTTCGTTGAAGGAACACCACCTCGTTCCCCCACAAGGTTGAAACATCTAATGCGGCGGTACGGGTGTGACAACGGCTGTTGCGTGGCGACGCTCTCGATGGCAGACACACGACGGCAGACCTTCGTAACTCGTCGGCTCTCTTCGGTTTGATTCGGCCAGTTTTAGTTATTTAGAAAATGAGTTTCTATGTTTTATATCTGCAAGGCGTCCCACGACGGCTTTATTTTTTACATGAATTAAATACACTTCATACACATTCGCACATAATATGCCACTTACTATTGCTATTTTAAGCCTCGTATCCACTAGGCAACAATTGACGCGCAACACGTGATGCTCAACATGTTCGGCAGCGTTGCACAACATCGCGCGACGTTGCCAGCTTGCGCGCAACATGACGCACGACTTGTTGTTTGTTTCGGTGCAACATGCAGTTGAGCACCAAATGTTGTCGAGTGGAGACGTAACGCGCAGAAATTTCCGTATGGTGTAACGAATACACTGAATACATTTTCTTTATTTTGTAAGTAATTTCTAAGCCACCTACGTGGCTTTTTTTCTTTTTGATGTATTTTTCGATAAAATTATAACTACCGCCGCTGAAATCAGCTCTAGTTCCTCTGGCGACATGTTGTCGATGAGTGATGCGAACGAAATCATGTGTAGACAGACAACGTTGCTAAACAAAAGTTCCGCGCTGACTTTCAACACGTTGAGCAACATGTTGTGCAATATGTCGTGGGCCAAATGTTGCCTAGTGGATACGAGGCTTAATAATTGCCATGATTCTACTCAAAACATGTCTCGCGTAAACCCAGTGTGTTTATGGGTGATAAAATTTCTACTACTCCTTTACCATAGATTGTAGTATGTGCCTTTAACACAAGAATATATTTTTACGATAGTTATACATATAATATTACTGGGTTATCTCTGGATATAAAACCACCCTATAAAAACAAGTGCCACTACCATAGACACCACTGAATGTAGCATATGAAAAAAAAGCAGATAAAATTGCAAATCTATCGCTTCAATAATATGATAACTAAATATTTATTCATTTTATTTGCAGATACTATCTGGCGGTGTATTCAAAGCACAGTATATGTAAATTTATTCATTAAAAATTTACATTATATTTTAGCTAGGATCAATTTACATTATATTCAGTGAAGGTGTCTTGTTATATCGCTGTCTCTCTCTTCCAGACAATAAATAAGTAGTGTCACTCTTGAATTTAGTTCTGAAATGTTTTAGACTGCAAATACGACTTCAAAATGGCGTTTTTAGCGGTCCTGGTGTTAGATGAAAGAGGGTTTGAAAATTAAATTGAAATGCAATAAATATCAAGTGATTTTCTGATCTCGTAAATAAATGAGATAGTAATCTATCATTAATATTAAAATTATAATGTCATCTATACTAATATTATAAAGTTGAAGAGTTTGTTTGAACGCGCTAATCTCAGGAACTACTGTTTGGAATTGAAAAATTATTTTTGTGTTGGATAGTCCATTTATCGAGGAAGGTTATAGGCTATATAACATCACGCTACGACCAATAGGAGCGGAGCATAAATGAAAAATGTTGCAAAAACGGGAAAAATGTCCACCCGTGCAAAGCCAGGACGGGCCGCTATCAATGATAAAAATTAACGTTTTTTTAAACAAACTGTAACGGCCTCCAAAACTGCTACATTTAAACTTATAACGATAGGTATCATTTTAACGATTCGACATATCTTTAATACTAAAACTGTCAAAATATCGTAACTATTCCTCCGATGAAAGTAATTTGACAATTGTAAAGTCGGCCCTACGTCAAGTTAGGTTTTTATACCTAGTTTTTTTTTTTTATGTACTTGTCTTCTTTTGGCCTCGACCTCGCCTGGAAAACGATGGAATAAGCGTACCCAGAAGAGGCATTCACTCTTACTTTTGTCACACTTCAAGGGGTGAACCCTCAACTAGCATGTGCACATAAAATTTAGCAGGCGTATACTTACGGGAGGATAAAGAATTACAATTAGATCAACAGGGCGTGGTTTGTACAATGCGAGGAGTTCAGGGTCTTCTTATGCAGGTGTAGTACTCAACTTGGCAACTGCAGCGGCGCGAGAGCCGATCTTTTTTTTTTCCTTTTCGACTGCTTGTAGGTGGTCTTGCGGACCGTTTATACGTAACCGGGCAGTTATTGGCGAGACCTGAAGGGTCTCCAACCAATGGGGACGAGAGTAAAATACTTAATCTAACCTTACTACTACTACTAACATCATGACTACTAGCAACAACAGCACTAAGGGCGACCCCTAATGAGACTCGGACCTCGGCTTAGGGCGTTGCTTGCGAGAGGACTGGGAGCGAGACAGCTTGATGAGGGTTGAATTAACGGTGTAATTAGGTTTATGTACCTAGTTATTTTTTATTAATGTACGTGTCTACTTTTGACCTCTACCTCGACTGGTCCAGACGAGGTACAGGTTTCCAGGAAAGCGATGGAATAAGCGTACCCAGAAGAGGCATTCAATCTTACTTTAACGGTTACTGTAATCAAGTACAAGAAAGGTAGTCCCTTCAGGCTGCAGCAGTCCTCTGCCACCCAAAATGAGAATTTTAGAGACCGTTCTGCATAGCCTTTTCCCAACTATGTTGTGATCAGTTTCCAGTCTTACCAGATGCGGCTGAATACCAGTATTTTACACGGAGCGACTGCCATCAGTAACGGGGTAATACCGATATCCTAAGGTTGGACCGGTTGTCAGACTTTCGGGCTTCTGACTACCCGTAACGACTGTCATAGGTATTCGTATGACATCCGGGACCGACAGTTTAACGTGGTGTCCGAGGCACGGAGGCGTCTCGATGTTAAACGAATGGTCACCCATCCGCGGACTGACCGCGGCAAGCGCAGCTTAGCCTTGCTAATCATATAGTTCGAGTTTTAGAGACTACACATCGTAATAAACCTAACCCCTCACTCATTCAAATATTCAAAATACAACACGCATTCACAATTGACTCCGTTGACGCAACGTAACAAAGTTAACAGCTTATCTGTAAAACCCTTAACTACAAAACCGGTGTAAACATAAATAAATCTATCCAATAATCCAACAAAAGCCTACAACAGCACGTTTAATTGAATACGAAGCGGCGACAAAAAAATCGCGCGCGACAAAAAAATTGCACAGCAACAAAGGGACGACACAGTCGCGACACAAATTGCGCCGGCAATTTACATAGAAAAAGTGACAAGAAACGACGGGCTACATTTGTTACGGGCCCCATTGTGTTGAAGAGTATTATATCCGAGGGCCTTTAGGGGTCCTTCGCAAATGGTTTGTTATGTACTTAATATGTATGTTTATTTCGTAAATATTTGTTGTTTTATGTATTAAAAAGAGTGCGAAATCTTCTTTCTTCTTCTTTTTCGTGTGGTTAGTGACTAACCTAGTGTCAGAGTTTATGCCGCCCATGGGCCTCTCTCTAACTTGGCTTCACATGCCGTGGAGAAATATCGCTCAGGCATGCCGGTTTCCTCACGATGTTTTCCTTCACCGTTTTTAGCAAGTGAAAATTATACAATACGCACGTGAATCCGAAAAGTCAGAGGTGCGTGCCTTGGGTTCGGACTCGAGACCTGTGACTTGGCAGTCCGACGGTCACACCACTAGGTTATAGTGCGAAATTAGAAGTCTTTTCTTTGGATTAATTAAGAAGCCTTTCCAGTTTCACAGCCGTCTCGCTCTAAATTTGAGCCTTTTTTTAAATGACGTGTCCAGTCGGATTCTTCTTCTTCTTCCTGCCCTTATCCCACACAAGGTGGGGTCGGCACAACATGTATTTCATAAATTCATGTTGTTAGAGGTTTTGGCTTATTGTTTTATGACCGGCCGCCTGCCTGACATCAACCCTCCTTGGGAATATTCGTTGCGCCGTCGCGCGGGTGACCCAATGTGTTTGCTGATATTATGCACCTGGTCCAAAAATGACATGCTTGTCAATCTTATTGCCGACAACTAAGCAGACTATGTTCTTCTTGGTGGAGTATACTTGAAGCCCCTCGACCCACTCATTCAGTTTTGCAAGGACTTTGGTTCTGACACATCGTAAACTAATATAGCACCATCAGCTTCTCTGTAAAAACTTGATGTCAATGTTCTGTATCGCTCCTGTCCCGCTGTATCCCAAATAACAAGTTGACTTTAACATCGTTCACGTCCATGACGATAAAATAACTCACAATTATGTCCAGTCGGATTATTTTGCCATTTTTTGTACTATCGATTAATTATCTTACTGTTAGTATTTTTATTCCCTTTTTTTCACTTCTGCATGACATCAAAAATACTTGCCCTTCTTAACTTCCCTGTTCGTAGAAAGGTTTTAAGCAAAAACACGACAAGCGACGTAACAAGCAATTACATGCAGAACCCGTATCGCGAGTCCATGAAACACACTTACCAACCTTTTTTACACCTTATTTATATTTATAAAACTACGTATTTGGTACAGCCTAACAAGATGTTCGTGTCAAACACACCGCCTAAATGTATAGCCATGTTTTTCCATAGACAATCTTTCCACTTTCTTTTCGGCAAAGGCGTTCGCCGTTCAGCCTGCGGTAGATCGCCATAGATTGTATGTAATCTTTTTTTTGTTATTAGATTTGAAATTGTGATTAAATTTGACGGAAAATTGTTATTGTGATGTTATTGGATGTTTTGGTTTTGGTTCAAGTGGTGTTAGAGTTATTTCATGGTAATCCGTGACGTGACATGGGATTAGGTGGTTTTAAAATTAGAAAAGGGCAAAATAGTCAATATTTTTTTGCGGTAGGGTGCGATTCAGATCTTGTTGCGCAATCATTTGTGATGGTATAGTCTGAGTCCTATGTGCAATGCTTGTTGACAATAAAACATTGTTATTCTATTGTATCATTTGAGTAATGTAGATCAGAGAGGCAATTAATGGAAGCCTGGCTCAATAATACTTGAGATTAAAGAAACAAGCATAATAAAGAAGGCTATAGGTATTTTTATTATTATTTTTATTTATTCGGGAAAATAAACAGTTGTACATTAAAATCTTATACTAAGTTATAAATATACAGAGTTATAAATGTATAACCTACGACATTTTCCACAACATATTAAAAGTTATATCTAACAGTGCGCTATTCTAAGCTGTTAAAACTGAAAAGTAGTTAACAGTGAACTTAAACAGGCATGCAGACAACAGAGAAAGAGAGAGGGAGAGAGAATGAGTAAATATTGAGCTAACCATTATAATCCAAAATTACTTTGCAGACAAGACTTCCAAATTTTTGAGCACAGACAGAAAAGAAGTCGATGTCTTCAAAGATCTTGTTGTATTGATCTAATATCAATTATTATATTGATCTGCAGTGTATAAATATTGATAATGTTATAGGTCAAGTAAAATACATAGATACAAGTTATATGGGTGTTTAGGTAGGTAGGTTTAGTTATGGCAAAGAGAAAAAGCAATATCGCACCTCACAAACTAAATTCTTCGTTGCTACATAGTTGCCCATTCCCACGAAGAAACACATCATATCTCACATTTATATAATATTTGTTAGGTGCCCACAAAAGCCAGACTTACGACAATCCTCTATCCAATAAAAACGACAATATCCGAACGAAACTTAGTCAGCGAATACATTCAATAAACGCCTTCGTCCATCGACAGATAAAAAAAACTTGTCATAGACAAACGCGGGAACGTTTAGAACACATGGCGCGGCCAACATGGCGCCTTTTATTACTTTTGAAGATATTACTGAAAATATTTTCTTTGTAGTTATTTCCTGTGGTTTTGCTTGTGGTATTAGTGTTTTATGACAAGATTAATATTTGGTATTTAATGTATCTCTTTCGTACTTCGACGAACTCCATTGATACATCAATCAATGGTGAGGTCGGATTAAACTTTTGTATAGAGTTATTGCGACATTATTTTGTATAGGTACAATCTTTGGTTTGAAGTTAAATGGAAAACGTATACGTCGTAAAAGCTTGTAAAATGGCGGATGGAGATAAACAATGGCGGAAAAACTGCAAAAGACTTCACGAGAAAAACTATATGAAAGAAAGAAAGACACGACGCACATACAAAAATTAAGTAACAATAAACCCTTAAAAAAACTTTTAAATAGAACGGTTTTATATTGCAGTACCTACCCCTGCAGCACTAGGATTTGAGGATTGAAGGTTGAAATTATTATAAAGTTGTATTGTCATGGGAATTGAATTTGTGTGCGAAGTTTCAGGAGAATCGGTTAAGCAGAAGTAGTTGAAAAATCTGTCGCAAGATTTGAATCAAACAAACAAATATAGAAAGTGAAGCTAATTGAAGCCATTTTAAAAAGAGAACTCGGTGGACCTTCAAAATAAATGTTGTTGCTGGCAACTAGTGGTCAGCCAACCATAAAAAAGACTTGGTACAGTCTCGGCAACTTGACAATAGTAATAGAACATGTTGCCAACATAATAATTAAACAACAAAATAAAAAAGTGTGTCTGTATTTGAAAACGCAACTAAAATCTGAAACGTAAATCTGTCATATAATAATTGCCATAATCATCAATTCATAGCCTAGCAAGGAGAGCAGCACGTCACCCACTTGATTGCCAGAGATTTAATACTACCCACTTTGTAAAAAATGTTACATGTACTACAATCTGTTATAAAATAAATAAAGATAAAAGATTTCTGCATACAAGAAGAAAAAAAGATAAAAGTTGCTTCATATTCCACAATATGCAAAAACCTGATTCCTCTCGGAGTTGCAGATATCAGCTGTTAGCAGTAGCAA
This sequence comes from Amphipyra berbera, assembly GCA_910594945.2. Classification (NCBI taxonomy): domain Eukaryota; kingdom Metazoa; phylum Arthropoda; class Insecta; order Lepidoptera; family Noctuidae; genus Amphipyra; species Amphipyra berbera. Next base: position 9,077,587 of record OU343148.1, on the reverse strand, counting down.
AACCCAATTTTATACAAATTAATCATAAATTCATTACTATGGACAAAAAAATACTTACACTGACACTGAACATTTCTGTAAATCCTTCGCACCTTCTTCACATACACACAAGACAAAGATTCGTTGTGATTATCATTCAATACGTGTGACAAGGGTTCTGCTCACCCTCGTGTTATTAACAATCACGGAGGCCACACCTTAGTGGAAAGTATTGTGGTGCAAGATATAAGCGAAAGCGGAGGGCGCGAACATGAGGAATAACACACCGACCACTCAAAACGACATAAAATCTACGTCATATCGACGGCAAACTTCGACGCATCGTAGTGAATAGTAAACAGCCTGCTTTTTATCTTTGGAAAACTCTCATGCATGTCCCTCGCCCGGGGAAGGCGAGGGGGTCTGCCGGACTATGACCGGCTAAAAACCAACGGTGTTCCTCCTCCTGACCGTTCGGCCGGGGTCGCGGGATTCGCAAAAGCATGAACCGCAACCCGTCCTCCTGCCAGCTAATATTAAAGAAATTATCATTAGCTGATCCAACTGCCATCACCGGTTATAATAAGAATATTTATCACCGTTCATCAAAGCATGCATTAAGAGATAAAACAGACCCACACAATATTTAAAAAACCTTTTTCATCCCATCTATTTGAAAAGGACGACTTGGTTCGCCTTTAAGTGCACCCAAAGGTGGTGTTTTCTATAAGAAACCTTTAGCGGGCAGTAATGAGTTTTTAATCCTCTTTATAAGTGCGCGGCAATTATCTTTGCCGCGCACTTTTTGCATTTGGAACATCATAATGTTCAGCGCCAAAGAAATCGAACGCAAATATTGTTTGAATAAAGATTGGCTGGACGACGGCCCGTAGTCGCGAATTGTCTCAAATATAAATATTTGTTAGATACTATTTAATTTCAATTTAGTTGTTACTCTATGTTTTATTAAATAATAATATTACAATAAAATATGAGGCGCCTTTTATTTTCTCATAGTGGGTGATGAAAAGTAGAATGTATCACTCGGGCGCAAAATATATTTTTGGCTCGGGCGACGTACTTTGAATCCCTCGCTACGTCCAGGATTCTACTAAAAAATCCCTCGCTACGCTCGGGATTCTACTCTAGAATCCCTCACTTCGCTCTGGATTAAAAAAAGCGCCTTCGCCGTAAAAATATTATTTTGCACCCTTATGATACAATCTACTATTATATCTGTAAGAAATAATTTTACACAGGTAGAAAATAATTGAAAATCAGAAATCATTTTGAGACCCAGTGCATAATATCAGAAAGCACATTGGGTCACTCGCGCGGCAGCGTAACGAGTATTCCCAAGTAGGGTTGATGTCAGGCAGGCGGCCGATAGTAAAATAATAAGCCAAAACCTTTAACAACATGGATTTACGAATTACATGTTGAGCCGACCTCACCTAGTGTGGGATAAGGGCAGGGAGATGAAGAAGATAGGTAAAAAAAATCGCTCCCCGCTCCGTCCTATACCGAACACCACACTTCACAAAATCCATTACCCAGAGGGTCGGGGGTGAAAATTCGTAAACAGTGTTATTGTGGGGGTACCTCTGTTTATTCGAAGCTCATTGTTTACAAGGGGTTGATGTTCTACATGTTTCATATTGGACGGGGATGATTTTTGAAGAGCCATTTTTGGTGAGGGATGTGGGTAATGTGTTTCGGGTGGAGGTGTACAACTACAACTGTTTGTTCTACATAATATGTTTTATCTTAGCCGTTGTCTCTGAGAGTCGACTACCAGTGGTAATCTAGCTAAAGATCAGTAGTAATTAAAAATTTGCTTAATTTACATTCAACACAATACCTATAATGAAATATTTTTTTACATAACATTTGATTACGTCAGTATTCCCTGAAGGGTTGGGCAGAGATGTATAGTGACACCCTCATTTCGCCGTCATATTTAAGTGCTTCTAATAGGGAGCGAACCTATTGCCATCAACCGGGCACAAATCCAAACTACGGCTGCTACTGAGGAATTCCACATGGAAAAAACCCAATAACACTTTGCCCGACCTGGGGATCGAACCCAGGACCTCACGATCAGCAGTCGTGCTTGCTACCACTAGACCAACGAGGCACTTAAACCATTTAACTAAGCAATTATTAAAGTTATAATCATCCAAGGAAGCCCAATAACGTTATATTTAGAGAATCATATTTCGTTCATATCAAAAATGGATTTCTAAGGGCCCAGATAGACGGACTGCATCCCGATCGCGACTGCAACTGCCAAATGCAATATTTAGGCAAACTGCGTGATAACTGCCGACTGCGTGTGCAATCTACTTGCAGTTACGATGCAGTAACAATGAATGAATTATCATTCACCAAATGTGATGTTATTAATGTAAAAGACAAACAAAAGAATCTTGTAGGGGTGAATCCATCATTACAGTTATAGCTAAAATCGGTCTGTCAGGATTGCGAGCATGGTAAATAAAGTAAATGAAACCAACATAGACTCTCCACCACTGAGAGTACTTTTAATTGGGTTAGTGGTTAGTTACAGAAGCTAGTTCACAATATAATAATTTACACAAATTCAGAAAATAAGGGCATGCAAATCAGATATAAAAGGTCTGACTTCTTCAGCTGTTCGACACAGAATCCTCGGCTCCGTCATTTTTTTTTTCTTTTTTCTCCTACTCGACTGCTTGTAGATGGTCTTGCGGACCGTTTCTACGTAACCGGGCAGTTATTGGTGAGACCTGAAGGGTCTCCAACCAATTGTAACTTAAGTACTAGCTAACTACTATTAGTAACATCATGACTACTTAGCAGCAACACCTCTAAGGGCGTCCCCTAGGGGGGACTCGAACCTTGGCTTAGGGCCTTGAATGCGAGAGGACTGGGAGGGATACGACAGCTTGATGAGGGCTGAATTAACAGTGTGACTGCGGCGTCAGGAGGGACGACCGGCTCCGCGACTGCGGCGGGTGAGCATGGTGGATCAGGGACAGCAGCGGTGGAACGTCGCGATGGGCCTCGTCGGCGAGGATGATACGCCGGTCGGCGGCAGCGGTGTATGTGTAATGTGCTGGTCGATTTATTCGCCTCCTGGAGGAAGGTGATATTGTCATCGGCCTCTGCTTCGTCGAATGACCGCTGTTTTTAAAACGTCGGGTGCGTTGATTCATCTTGACGACTACCCTCCTTTATCAACATTGTCCAGTGTTACCAGCTACCGATAACATTAACCCCATTATTTTTACAATAGTAAATAGAATAATTAACATTGTAATAAAATGTCTATTGATTGTGTAGCAAATTATATAATATTTTTCTAATCATCTTTCTGCTACCAAATCACGGAAATATTCAATTAATAATTTGAAATATATGACCACATCAATTTAACACAATGATGATTTACACGCGAACCGTGATAAGTAACAAAACGGCAATAATCCGTGTGAGAGGGTGTGAAACACGACCCCTTGTAGTAGGGCTGTCGCGAGGCCGCCGAGAAATACATCGATGGCAGCAAAGTAGATACGGACATCTATAAATTTAAATAGCATACTTAAAATAAAATAAAAGCAAATAAATTTAAAAAACCAAGTTATTATCGACCAACATACCAAAAAAATAAAATACAAACCTAAACTTCATACTAAACTTTCTATTTCTTTTTTTAAATTTTAACTAATAATGATTCTCCTCTCCTACTTTGCTGTGCCCAACAGAGTCCACAATTGTAACACAATACATCATTTTCTATTACTACCACCTAAGTAACATTGTGGAATACGCAAATAAATATTGAGTATCTACATTTTTGCGAAAATGCTTTTATTACAAAAATGAGCTTATATCAACCCTATCTACAAGTATGTATTAAAATTATTTCAAATTTTAAAATAATGAAGAAAATCTCGCACGTAAATGAAGACAATCTACACTCGATTTTTAAGTAACATCGCAGCTAAATGGCGACTGTTTTTAACCGACTTCCAAAAAAAGGAGGAGGTTCTCAATTCGACTGTACGTTTTTTTCTTTTTTTGTATGTTTGTTCCGCGATATCTTTGCTAATTGTGAACCGATTTTAATGATTATTTTTTGTTTGAAAGATTATTCTTTCGAAGTGGTTCCATTTAAATTTGGTGAAGATCTGATGAAGAACTTCGGAGATAGACAATTTGAAGTCGGTTTTATTTTTGTTAAAAAGTTTAATTATTTTATTAAATGTGCTCTCCTGTAAAGTTGCGATTTTGTAAATGTCTTCTTTTACTTTGCTGCCATCGATTTATTAAGGGGAAAAATAATTGCGAATTATTGTCATCCAATATTTAACAGTTTCGATGTACCTACTAATGATTTACCTAGCGTTATTGGTTACAATTAAGATTCTAATATAACATAATCACGCCTGTATTCCCCGATGGGTTGGGCAGAGGTGTAGTAACTATCACATTTCGCCGTTGTTTAAGTTCCATGTAATACGGGGCGAGCCTATTGCCTAACCGGGAACAAATCCAAACTCCGGGCTGCTGACAAACATATGGAAAAAAATAATTAAGAACTGAAAAGAAGGTATAATGTAATTATAATAAGCTATCCGATGTAGGTACCCCTCTTTAAGGTCAACAATAAATATACCATCTAACAAAAAAAGAAAATCCTCCTCCTTTTTCGAAGTCGGTTAAAAATTACAACTCAAGTCATCAACACACATTCCTTTTACAAAATAATCATGACGACAATTTACGTTAGTACATTGCAAAAAGCGACTTCAAAATTTCAACACATCGCACCCCTACCCACTCCCCCCCTACTCCCCGCATCACCGTCCCTATTTCATAAACCGTACACCATAAACAGATTATGGTTTGTTAAGGGTCTGTGGTTCATCTGTTTGTACGGGGGAATAATTGTTTTATACCCGGGGGACTGACGGATGATACCCCAAGTACCCCAATCATTTGTGAAGATTAAGAGTGGTTATTTAGATTTGCGCGGACATGTTCAGTTTGTTTATTAATTACTTAACACATACATGAACTTAGAAAAAGGGGTGTACTCTATGTAATATAACACTGGCTGTGTCCTCACGCCTCCGCCCACGAAAGAAGTTTTATTCCACTAATAAATATAGTCTATGTTACTCAGTGATAATGTAGCTTTCTAACGGCAAAAGAATTTATGAAATCGGTCCAGTAGTTTTTAAGTTTATTCGTTACATACAAAAATACAAATCTTTCCTCTATATAATATTTGTATAGATTAGAGAAATAATGGTGGCAAGCACGACTGCTGATCGTGAGGTCTTGGGTTCGATTCCCAGGTCGAGCAGTGTTATTGGGTGTTTCTGTGTGGAATTCCTCAGTAGCAGCCTGGGGTTTGGATTTATTCCCGGTTGATGGCAATAGGCTCGCCCCTGTTACATGGGACTTAAACATAACAGCGAAATGAGGGTGTTACTATACACCTCTGCCCAACCCTTCGGGGAATACAGACGTGATGTTATGTAAATAAGACTTATTTTAGCAAGGTAATGTATAGAAATAAGCAACATGTTTGCTTCCAGCAGAGATTCTTCACAGTCTTCTTATCTTGCCTTTGCCATATCTTGAGGTCAGCTTTCAGTCTAACCAGATGCGGCTGAATACCAGTATTTTACACGGAGCAACTGCCATCAGACCTCCGCAACACAGTTACTGGGCAATACCGATATCCTAAAGTTAGACTTATCAGACAGTCGGGCTTCTGACTTCCCCGTAACGACTGTCGTAGGTATTCGTATGACACTCGGGACCGACTATTTAACATGCTCTCTGAGGCACGGAGGGGTCTCGGTGTGTAACGAACGCTCACTCATCCACGGTCTGACGGCGGCAAGTGTTGCTTAACCTCACAAATCGTATGATCCGTGCGGTACGAGCCCCAGAACACAGTATTATGCTTTTATGAACCTTAACGATCAGTCAAGATGAGCTGAAACTGTACTAGAAGAAATGGTTCAAAAGATGTTCATGCCTTGGGAGGCCACTTTTGTCTAATACCAGGTTCACACGATTCGATTCTAGTTGATCAACTGACTTGATCAACAAAATTTGAAACGTTTTTGTTGCTTCAATTGGATTGAAAGTCTGTTCAGACGGTTCAAATCGCATGCGATTTAGTAGTTGATCAACTAGAATCGAATCGTGTGAACCTGGTGTAATGTTAATAAAAATGAAATCGGATACCTATGCGTAGAGTCCGCGCCACGAGTGAAGTCTCTTGGGCGCTATATTGGCACCACTGATTTGTCATTGTTTCAGGCGGTTTTACAATGAGTAATGCCAACATAGCACCGATAAACTTCAGTCGGGACGCGGACTCTAGTTACTAATGTAACGGGGTTTACGTACCACTATGCACGATGGACGTCATGGATGCACGTTTGCGCTTGATGGCAGAACCCATACAGTCGTAATGCACATCCTACAAGCATCCAGAAGACCAAGTCTAATAACAAAATTGTTTAAAATCGCTATCACATAGTCTGTTTAGTTGTCGGCAATAAGATTGACAAGCATATCAGTTTGGGACCCAGTGCATAATATCAGCAAGCACATTGGGTCACCCGCGCGAAGGTGCAACGAGTATTCCCAAGGAGGGTTGATGTCAGGCAGGTGGCCGGTCATAAAACAATAAGCCAAAACCTCTAACAACATGGATTTATGAAATACATGTTGTGCCGACCCCATCTAGTGTGGGATAAGGGCAGAGAGAAGAAGTTTAAAATCTCTATCGAACCACAGATCAGCTCCAGTACGGTGCGCGTGAAATAACTAAAAACAAGATGGCGTCGATGGCAAATTTGAGGGGTTCACTACTAGCCACTGAAGAGTTCCACTATCCAACTTCTGGCTTCATCATCAGACTCTGAACACCAAGTGATAATGTAGCATCAATCGACATCAAGTGCAATCTATTGGACTGATCAAAACGAATCATATGACCCGAACCTCACATAGATCACGCAGTCAACGCTATATTGGTTCTAGTTTTTTGACGTGCACTGTAGTATGGCCGATAACTTTATTAGAAAAAAAAATGTCGTACAGCCGAAGTTGAAATTCGATTCGATTTGAATCCTAATTCTAAAATAAAATTTGATAAACCTAAACTTACTTATAGGCTCTGTATAGGCGTTATCCCTCAGGTACCCATTAACATTTTACAATCACTCAAAATCATTTAAAACCACAAGTAAATACTTCACAAATTGCCACAATAAAAAAATAAAATATTATCGCCTCAACTTTATTTTATTGCAAGTAACACCGGTAGTTTTATTTATTCAAAACAATCAGTCAAAAGGCTGTACCCATGTTTTCTTTTGTCTCCAAACAATTGGCGGGAAAAAAATTACAAACATTTGGTTATGCTCTTTTCGGCACGCGACAACTCTTCACATACATCCAATTTAAGATGACCCGTACTGTCTTTTATTTTGTTTGCAATCGCGGTTCTCTATAAATTGTTTTTTTTATGTCCAGCAGATTTGAGCTCTGTTTTAATATCTTTACTTAAGACTTAAAGGTCTTGTACAAATGGTTGTTTAAACTTTTAAGTGAAGAACCAGTTTTGTTCAGGAATTAGCAGCGTTGGGAGGTCTTTTTAAAATGGACGTTAAGCCCAATTTATTTCGGCTGATTTTGGAAACTTTCCTTCACAAAATGCTCTATGTTAACTTAATTTCTATAACCATTGCTGCATCCGTAAAGAATGGATAAAAATACGTTGTTTGTCGACAATCAATGTACGTCAAATTCGCGCCAACTTTAGTGTAACAAAAACGAATTTTAAAGAAAGGGAGGTCTGTTTTTGTTGGCTTTTACAATGTTTTCAAACAATACAATATTGTGTGTATTGTGGACCCTTCATTACTGGTCAGTTTGCGGTCGCCAGCTGATGTTTGTGATGTAAAACTATCTCTTTTTTTATTTGCCAAACAAATTTTTGTCGTCATTTTTACTTTGAAGTAGGGATGGGCAAATGGTGTGTAAAAAGTCAGTCAGTTGGAAAGTTTAGTTACTTTATTTTATTTATGATACTTTGTTGTGGTTTTCTATTAAAAGAGGCCTAAACTTGACATGAAAATGGAGTCAATAGCGTATTTTGGGAATAATTGTTAAAAAATACTGCCTAGGTGGTCTAGTAGTGGCAAGCGCGACTGCTGATCTTGATGTTCTAGGTTCGATCCTCAGGTCGGGCAAAATTTTATTGGGGTTTTCTTTGTAGCAGCCCGGAGTCTGGATTTGTGCCCGGTTGATGGCAATAGGCTCACCCCCTATTACATGGGACTAAACATAACTGGCGAAACGAAGGTGTACTAAAAACACCTCTGCCGAACCCTTTGGGGAATATAAGGCGTGATGGTATGTTATGTTTTTTAAATTACTGAAGCTTATACTAATGTATAAATAGAAATATTAGGCGTGGCTTATGTTTTATGCATTTGTAACATCAGTCCAAGTTATAATAATCTATTAAGTAAGCTTTATAATTTTCATTACACCTAAATAACACTATAGTAAAGTAACTGAGTGAAAACAAAGACCATCCACATAAGGTACTCAGTACGACTACCAATCTAATAAAATAATAATGCAAAACCACTTCACTTGCCCATCCCTATGAAAAACGCGATCCTTTGACGTTTCCCGCGCGCGGGAAAAATGACAGCTGTCAAGCTTGACCATAAATTATACGTTTTTTTTACAAGAAAGCCGCTTGGCAAAGGCTTTGTGGCGGTCAGCCGTTTCCTGCCAGGGTGTGATGGTGTTTGCATTGTGCATGCTGCGTGGACACGTGTTATCAAAAGAACGCAAAATGGGGACTATAATAACGTAATGTGATTACATGTTTGGTTTGAAAAAATGTAGATACTGGTTTCTTATTGTGTACATATGTAAGGTTGGCATCTTCTTGTTTTGTATTGTTAATTTTTAAAGTTTGGACATCTGATCAAGGTTGGCTTGGCCCAAGTAGTTTGGACAAAAGTAACAACGGTGGAAAGGAAACTCTGCCTCGTAGCCTTTTGCCAATTACGTTGGGGTCAGCTTCCAGTCTAACCAGATGCGGCTGAATACCAGTATTTTACACGAAGCGACTGCCATCAGACCTCCGCAACCCAGTTACTGGGCAATGCCGATATCCTAAAGTTAGACCAGTTGTCAGACTTTCAGGCTTCTGACTACCCGTAACGACTGTCATAGGTATTCTTATGACAACGTGCTCTCCGAGGCACGCAGAGGTCTCGATGTGTAACGAACGTTCACCCACCTACAAAATGACCGTGGCAAGCGCAGCTTAACCTCGCAAATCGTATGATCGGCGCGGTTGTTAATTAGCATTAGAAACACCAAGAATAAATAACAAATGCGTAACAATGATTAAACATAGAAGTAGGTAGGCAGTTGATTGCGCATAGTTTTATGACCGAATCCTAAAATTTACGGAACGTCATTGGTTAAACGTTATTGGTCTTCTCAGAGCTAGTCAGAAAGGAAATGCCGGCGCCATCTAGTCTTAAAAAAACATTACATCGACTTGTAAAAGTGTCTGTAACAGATTTAAATACAGAAATAATTTATCACATATCATTATATAATTGACACTCTTCTTGTATCTTTATCAATAATGAAGTAAAGACCCCATACATAGGTACAGATATAACACTAGCTGTGTCCTCACGGCTCCGCCCGCGTAAGAAGTTTTATTCCAATAATAAATATAGCCTATGTTACTCAGTGATAATGTAGCTTTCTAACGGCAAAAGAATTTTTGAAATCGGTCCAGCAGTTTTTAAGTTTATTCGTTACATACAAAAATACAAATCTTTTCTCTTTATGTTATTAGTATAGATAGTATGGATATAGATGAAGCGAAGACCTCATACATACATACATACCTACATAACATCACGCTTTAAATTCCCCGGAGGGTTCGGCAGAGGTGTTTTAGTACACCCTCGTTTCACCAGTTATGTTTAAGTCTCATGTAATAGGGGGCGAGCCTACTGCCACTAACGGGGCACAAATCCAGACTCCAGGCTGCTACTGAGAAATTCCTAATGGAAAAACTCAAAAACAGTTTACCCGACCTGGGGATCGAACCCAGGACCCCATGTTCAGCAGTCGCGCTTGAGACCACTAGACCAACAAGGCTGTCAGACCTCATAGCTTCGCATAGTAGACCCTCCCATTGGAAGTAGCTATCACAAGTAAAATTAGCTTACGAGTCTATTTATATGCTCAGTTTGGCAATAACAAATGCTTCCATTGGTAAGCAAAACGATTCGTTTTTGTTTATAGGAACCAGACATTAGACTACAATATTTACACCGGAGACCCGTAGGTAGATCGCCAAATGGAATAGTATCCTTTAAAATGGACAATAATTGTTTATATGTTTCTCTCTAAAAAAAACTCGCACGCAGCAAAATATGAAAACGTAAAAAAAGTCTAAGGCAAAGTACGCTCACCTTCAATCAGACACATGAACATCAAATTCGGCCACCCCTTAGCAAAACAGCATGACAACACATAACACCGACAACTATTACCGTCAACAACAAAAAAAAGTACAATAACAACTTACCTTTGCCGATTTTACGAAAAAAAATAATCACGACCATCGACAATACGTCAGTGGAACGTCAAAGACGGCTATTAAAGTCAAAATATTTTGAAAATACGCTCTCGGCGCCCCGGGGGCGTGCTTTGAGACGCCGCGTCTCTAAAATATTATTGGGTTTTGGTCTATGGTTTTTTTTTTCGACGACTTGTGAGGGATTACGTTTTGTAGTTGCTTGTGCAAATTGCTTTGGGCTGACAATTTTGTAATTTTTCGTTGTGTTAACTTGTGTAGTGATACAGTAACGATTTGGTGTGGTACCATATTTTTAAATCATCTTCATTCTTAGGGATGATTATGATGATTTTACAATTCTTAAACGATATTAAATCGTGTACACAGTATTTAAAGTCTATATTACCAAGCCGCGCACAGCAGCTTGACCGCGGGTGTCTTCCGCGACACGCGATCGTAGCCGAAAGTATGCTGCGACGCGCGATCGGCTCCGTTCGCCTGCCATCGTATCCGATCGGATCCTTTCGGCTGTCAACACGGTAGGAATGAAACTATTTGACTAGGCGCAGAAACCGATACTTTGGCAAGCGACGGTATGGAGCCGATCGTATGCGTCGACATCGAGCTATGCGAGCCGTTTGGTGGAAATCATCCTATAGTCTTTATAACTGATATCCTCATTTTAGCTCGTTTTGGCTGCATCATGTCTAGTCTAGTTGGGTTTGGCAAAATATTAGTATTGACATAATATCACGCCTATATTCCCCGAAGGGTTGGGCAGAGGTGTATAGTAACACCCTCATTTCGCCGTTATGTTTAAGTACCATGTAGAGGCGACCCTATTGCCATCAACCTGGCACAAATCCAAACTCCGGGCTGCTACTGACGAATTCCACACGGAAAAACCCAATAGCCTCACGATCAGCAGTCGCGCTTGCCACCACTAGACCAACGAGGCACTAAGGGCCGATTCCTATAATTTACCGAGCGTTATCAGTTTAAATTAGAACTCTTGTATCTTTACCAATAATGAAGCAAAGACCCCAAAGCTTTGCGCAGTAGACCTACCCGTTAGTAGCTATAACAGATAAAATTAGTTTACGACTCTATTTATATGACCAGTTTGCCAATATAAAATGCTACTATTGGTAAGGAAAACGATTCGTTTTTGGAAATAGGAACAGGCCATAAGTAACCTCCTTTACAACCCAATTGATAGGCAAATGATAAATGATTTTTATTTCAGTAAATAAATCTGTTACAGACACTTTTACAAGTCAATGTAATGATTTTTTTAAGTCTAGATGGCGCCGGCGTTTCCTATCTGATTAGCTCAGAGAAGAAAAGCCGAAACAAACTCAGAGATCAAGGTCTCTTTTAAAGTCCAGACATTGTGGTATAAGAACTATGTGAGGGTAACAATGTAGGGCAACGTCTGGAATGGCCTTTTTAGGAAAGTGCCATAGCAGGTTTGAGTTGCCCTATCTTAACTAACAAACTGAAATATTCAATAGTCCCAAGAATCATCATCATCATCTTCCTGCCCTGGTCCCAAATTACTTGGGGTCGGCGCAATATGTTTCAGCCGTCTCATTATCATTTACTCCCTTATCTTTCATATCCTCCCTCATACAATCCATCCATCTTTTCTTAGGTCTCCCTCCCTCTCCTAGTCCAAAGAATCATCAAAATTACAATTTTGACCTCCAATTATTAATATCCGATACACAAAAAAAGAACTCTTACATAATACACAAACAAACATAACAACGTGACTTTAATTTAAATAATGGAAACATTTTAACTAAACAACATAATGACTCCCGTAATATTTTGTAGTCATTTAAATAATTCATATATAAAAAACAGTTGCTATACACCCAATTGGAATAATCGCTTTATAAAAAAAAACGACCGCTGTCTATGAAATTATACAACTATTCTATTTACAAAATTTGTAGGGTCGTCAGTTACACAAACAAAATTAATAAATGATCAACCATCACGTTTGATATCTCAAGGAGTCGGCAAGGTCTGTCGTATAGTTGCCGAGCATGATTTTGCGAATCCCGCGACCCCGGCAAAACGGGAGGAGGAACACCGTTGGTTTTTAGACGGTAAGAGTCCGGCAGACCTCGCCTTCTCCGGGCGAGGGACATCCATGAGGATTTTACAAAGATAAATAAAAAGAAAAACAGTTTCTGTCGTATAATCCACAGGTCGCGGATTGTACAGTGAAGTGCATAAGCCAGCACTTCTCGACAGCGATGGTTTCAGATGTTGGTTCCTACTAACCTTGCATATATTCTCTTGTATGTGATTATAAAGTTCCTAGATACCAAAATAAATTCTTCAAACCGAAACAGAACGGCAATTAAAGGGAATCGTTTATATTTTACTTTTAATAGGCAATAAAATACGGTGAAAGCTTAAAACTCGCAAACTAGGTACTTGCTAATGTTTTGTTACCATTTTTATTAAATATAAACGGAGATTAATTGCTGCAAAACACGCAAGTTAAACAATTTTACATTATTATCGTAATTTATAACTTACTTAAATATTATTAAGATTTAAAAATACGATCCATTTTAATTTTTTTTTAAATTTGCATAATGAAATGATTTAGTTGCAACTATTAACAAAAGAAACACCGTAATCCGATTACGAAATGAAAAAATTTAAATGGCCGCCGAAAAATGACTTAAAAGTTACAGCCCTACCATCCTTACAGAACCGAACAATTTGCTATTACAACCGGATGTTGAGACCATTATGGTATCAAAAAACGCAACTTCCGCTCTTAAAACTATGTGACACGAATATATATTGAAGAATTAAAATTAATCGCTCGGATTTCCAACCCCGATCTGTGCCATTGCGGTCGAAAAAAAAACATAAAAGATTTAAACCCTTTATCTATGGTTGCAGGAGCGCGCGAATCGTTATGTCAGCGTGACATTTCAACAAAATGGCGAAGGTTGATATGAAATGATGACAAAATAAAATATTTGTTAAAGTTTATTACCAAATCGATAATGTTTTAATGTATTATAGGCACATAGTCTTTTTATATCATCCGTGGCTGACTGGCTAATCTTTCATCACGGTTCTTCTTCTTTTCGTGTGGTTAGTGACTAACCTGGTGTCAGAGTTTATATCGCCCATGGGCCTCTGACTCGGCTTCACATGCCGTCGAGAAATATCTCTCAGCCATGCCGGTTTACTCACGATGTTTTCCTTCACCGTTTTTAAGCAAGTGATAATTATATAATACGCACATGAATCTGAAAAGTCAGAGGTGCGTGCCTTAGGTTCTAACTCGAGACCTGTGACTTTGCAGTCCGACGGTCACACCATTAGGCTATCACTGCTGCATTCTTTTGGATTGAGATCAGTTATTGATTTCGACCGTTAGTGAATGCCATGTCCAGCTGTAAAAACCCTCGCATCCAATGCACCCGTTGCTTCACACCGTTAATTCAGCCCTCATCAAGCTCCCTCCCAGTCCTCTCGCCAGCAACGCCCTAAGCCGAGGTCCGAGCCCCATTAGGGGTCGCCCTTAGTGCTGTTGTTGCTAGCTAGTCATGATGTTAGTAGTAGTAATAATAGTTAGCCTAGGTTAAGTATTTTACTCTCGTCCCCATTGGTTGAAGACCCTTCAGGTCTCGCCAATAACTGCCCGGTTACGTAGAAGCGGTCCGCAAGACCATCTACAAGCAGACGAATTAAAAAACCAGCCAAGTGAGAGTCGGACTCGCGCACGAAGGGTTCCGTGCCATTATCTATAAAAACGGCAAAAAAATCATGTCCCCCTTAAATATTTGTTTTATTTTAATTTAATTATTTAATTTTAAAGTGAATATACCTATAACTAAATATTCTGTGGATATTTCAAGCGTCTACCTGTCGCCGTTATCAATATCGCGCAAAAACGAGAAAATAAATCACGTTTGTTGTATGGGAGCCCCCTTAAATATAAATTTTATTCTGTTTTTTTAGTATTTGTTGTTATAGCGGCAACAGAAATACATCATCTGTGAAAATTTCAACTGTGTAACTATCACGGTTCATGAGATACAGCGTGGTGACAGATGGACGGACAGCGAAGTCAGTAATAGGGTCCCGTTTTACCCATTTGATACGGAACCCTAAAAAAGCACCCGTTGCTATTTTATCATTGTATCTACTAAGCTTATTAACATAGGCGCCCAACACACAGTTAAATGTTTAACATTTATCTAACAACATCTGTTTTATATCCGTTTGTTTAACCATAGGTATGTTAATTCGTAGATTCTAAAAATTTTATTACTCTTGAAAATTGATTTGGGAATGATTAGATGTTTGATCTACTTCCTCGTTGGTCTAGTGGTGGTAAGCGCGACTGCTGATCTTGAGGTCCCAGGTTCGATCCCCAGGTCGGGCAGTGTTATTGAGTTTTTCCGTGTGGAATTTCTCAGCAGCAGCCCGGAGTCTGGATTAGTGCCCGGTTAGTGGTAATAGGCTCGCCACTTATTACATGGGACTTAAACATAACTGGCGAAACGAGGGTGTATTAAAAACACCTCTGCCGTTCCCTTCGGGAAGTACACGGCATCACGCCTTTATGTTTCTTCATAAGTTTTAAACTATCAACAAGAATCCCTTAACTTTCAAAACAATATCTAAAAAAAGTGTTTACAGTAGGCAGGAGGTCGAACAATGAGCTTCAAAAGCCTCAATAAAGAACTTTCTGTGTGACGAACCTAAACCTCTATCCGCCAGCCCACCTTGAAAGAGAAAATAAACACAACAAATATTTCTAAGCTAAGTAAGACTAATTAACTAGTACCAGAGCGAGTTAATAACGTGCGACCCGCTCGGGCGCCGCGACGTGACTGATTGGCGATACCGCGGATTAGCGACGTGTGAGGTCCGTTAGCGCCGCCAACTTTCCACGTTCGAGATTTGAATTTGAATAATTCCAATTTATTGAACGTTTACAAATAGTTTGGTTTAGAGGTCGTTAGAAGAAAAATGTTGGTCGATTAAAAAAATAAGCGGTACTCTCTCACAATAGCCCAAAGCTGAATATAGGCTTCCCTAAAAAAGAACCCTTTGACATGACCGTCACGCCTTTAATACGATGAGTACGGAAGTTAGGGTAGGTAGGTAGGTACTATAGGTAACGGTACAACTTCGGTTTGCTAGTGAAGATTCTAGTTTCGAAGCTGATCTGAAAAATTCTTCTTCTTCTTCCACAACATGTACCTATTTCATAAGTCCATGTTGTTAGAGGTTTTGGCTTATTGTTTTATGACCGGCCGCCTGCCTGACATCAACCCTCCTTGGGAATATTCGTTGCGCCGTCGCGCGGGCGACCCAATGTGTTTGCTGATATTATGCACTTGGTCCAAAAATGACATGCTTGTCAATCTTATTGCCGACAACTAAGCAGACTATGTTCTTTCTTGGTGGAGTATACCTTGAAGTTCCTCGACCCACTCATTCAGTTTTGCTAGGGACTATGGTTCTGACACGTCGTAAACTAATATAGCACCGTGAGCGTCTCTGTAAAAACTTGATGTCAATGTTCTATATCGCTCTTGACTATACCACCGTTCACGTCCATGACTTTACATTTGTAGTCAACTCTGATTGTAGCTGGGAATGATGAATTGCAGTCTCCCTTTGTAAACGCTAGGATTTACCCATACCGCACTCACCGATAAAATAATATACAATTTCACAATGTAAAAAATACGCGAAAAATAAATTTATCAAAGCTGATCTGAAAAATTATAATACAATGTTCTGCCTATACGCACATCGAGTAAGGCGTAATAAAAATCAGCTCGGTATTCTAGTAAAAAGTCTCCAATACTTCTCAAACACTGAACTGGCAACTTACAAAAAAACACACAATCGTTCCGAAATTCTAAATTCAAAAAAGTCGTTACTATTCTTCCCTAGATGTTTATCAACGCGCCTAATGGCCCATTGTTGGAGGAGCATTCCGAGTTTTTCTAAACAAATTTTAATTATGGCAATTTTTAGTGAACGCGGCCATAGATACTGACAGCCATTTGATAGTTTTGTCTTCTAAGTTCAAATGTTTGTTTTAAGTATGATACGGCAGAGTAGGGCATTTTTCAATGACAATCGTCCCGGAGAAAGACGTCCCCAAAAATGTCGACGCATGAAGACCGTATTCTGTGATCCAAAGTTCGATGCATGCGTCGGGACCCTCGGAATAAGTAATGATTTATTCCAAATAAATGGAATTTTCTTTCGAGATTTTCAGCTACACACGGAGATGAAATTGTATGTGGCGAACATAACATCACGCTTGTATTCCCCGAAGGGTTGGGCAGAGGTGTATTAACACCCTCATTTCGCCGTTATGTTTAAGTCCCATGTAATAGAGAGCGAGCCTATTGTCATCAATCGGACACAAATCCAGACTCCGGGCTGCTACTGAGGAATTCCACCCGGGAAAACCCAATAACAATTTGCCCGACCTGGGGATGAACCCAGGACTTCACGATCAGCAGTCGAGATTGTATGTGGTGAAATTGTTCCTAAAACTGTCAGCTTCGGAATGTAAAGACGGCCATACACATAATTGCATGTCGATACGATCTATCGTTTCAAATAAGACTGAACGATAATGCGAGCTGTGTCTAAAAAAACTGACTAATATTTTGGCTTGATCAGATGAATAGTATCTGTCAATTATTTCACACACACTGCTCGATATACTGTTCAGTCTTATTTGAAACAATAGATCGTAACGACCATGGTAAAGACATGCACTTACGTGTATGGCGGTCTTTACAGTTATGTTCAAAAAAAGAACAAACCCAAACGTCAGTTCACAATCATGCACGATCAACAAATAAGTTTGCAAGTTGTTTATCGCGCGTCGCTTCACATTTGAAATAAGAACGCTCGCTCGGCTCACTTCGGGTAAGTTTTAAATGTTCTTATTTTGAATTTCGGCTGCAATATTGCACGGTTATAAATGGCGTAGAGTTGATAAGACAATATATTATTTACTTTATAGTATTATTTGATAGCGTCCTTGGTCTTTTTGCTACCGAGTGAAGGCTCTTTTTATTTTCAGGTCTGAAAAAGATTTATTATTATTTTTAGTTTCAAGTTCTTTTGATTTTAACCCGTGTGGGGACGGGTTAGAATATAAAACTTCATCACCGCGCGCTGGGAATAGACGCGTGTTGAAAGATTCAACAAAACCCAGCACGCTTGGTGGTAGGATCTATACGATCCGCCTGTCTAGCTACCACCTGAACATTAAAGTCCGGCGGCGCCAAGCAGTTTACTGTGCTCCGTCGTGTGTATGTGAGAGTCAGAGGTGTACAGGGGAATCCCTCTATATCTCTGTTCCTTGGATTCGTGTGCTCCATCTTAGACCCTGTCTGCGCTTACCATCAAATGAGACTAGGGCCAAACGTGACCAAGTCAAGAATAAAAAATATGGTACTTCTGCTAAAAACTGTTAAAGTTAGGATTATTTAGTACCTCCCCAAGGTAATTATAATACTTATCCTTACATAGTATGAAACAAAGTCGCTCCCGCTGTCTGTACGATTAGATCTTTTAAACTACGCGACGGATTTTAATGCAGTTTTCAGCAATAGATAGAGTGTTTCAAGAGGAAGGTTTATATGCCCCACATTAGTATCTACATTGCACCCGTGCGAAGCCGGGGCGGGTCGCTAGGTAGTAAATAAAAGCAAAACTGAGTTGGCAACGCATCAGCAATCTTTTTAATGTTTGTTGGCTTTCCTTAGTGTCGGGCGTCGGGTTGTTTGCAAAAAAATACTACTTATTAAATGTTGCTATTTTCTTGACAACTGAATAATGACTTTATTGGACAGCTACGAGTATGTTCAACCGGTCCGTTATTATTGTCGGTGATAGAAGTCCACGTGCGCACTAAAACTTACTGGCAGATTTGACAGTTAAGTATTTTAGAATTACTTGGAAGTAGTGATTTACGTTTCAGATAATTCACTCGTATACATAATATTGGTCCCAATTGGCTTGTAAGTAATAACAAGTTTAAAAATAAGAAAGTAAGTAAATAAAACAAAAAATAAAATTTGAATACGACTCCATTTCTTACTTTAAAATCTCCAATTTCAAAATTCGGTAGGACATTAAGTATCGGGACCTCTCATTGGTCCGTTTAAAAAAGGAACACACTTTTTTTCAAAGCAACGACATTAAGTTACGGTGCCAACGAATTCTTTATATCGCGCGGTCTTTTTTAAAATGCATTTACTTAATTGAGCTTTTTTTTTGTTTTTTTTTCTGAAGATAACGTTTTTATTTTTGGGTATACGGCCTTTTTGTGAGACTTAAATATTTGAATCTTAATTTTGTGAATTATGTTCTGTATTTTGATGGTTATCTTTGCGTTTTCATTTAAGGGAATAACTAAAGATAAAAGATCCAAGCTAATTTCTATATTGTGAAGTTCATCTCTCTTCCTCCTATCCTTTTCCCAACTATGTTGGGATCAGCTTCCAGTCTAACCAGATGCGGCTGAATACCAGTATTTTACACGGAGCGACTGCCATCAAACTTCCACAACCCAATTACTGGACAATGCCGATATCCTAAGATTAGACCGGTTGTCAGACTTTCAGGCTTCTGACTTCCCGTAACGACTGTCATAGGTAGGTATTCGTATGACACCCGGGACTGAATGTTTAAAATACTATAGTTCCGTGTAAAATACTGGTATTCAGCCGCATCTGGTTAGACTGGAAGCTGACCCTAACGTAGTTGGGAAAAGGCTAGGCAGAACGAAGTGCGACTGCTGGTCGTGACGTCCTAGGTTCGATCCCCACGTCAGGCAAATCCTCAGTAGCAGCCCAGCGTTTGGATTTGTGCCCAGTTGATGGAACTAGGCCCGCCCTCTATTACATGGGACTTAAACATAATGGCGAAGTAAGAGTGTTACTATACACCTCTGCCCATCCCTTCGGGGAATACAGGCGCGATGTTATGTTAGGACGCTGCTTCTTGTTTTACGACACCCACGGATAGAAAGAGGCTGGCCTATTGCCGTGGTACCTGCTCCTACTTGTATTATAAGAGAACTTGATGATATATACAAAATAGAGATAAAAGTGTTTTGTGAAAGCGATTAGTTGCGGTACACAGTTTTTTATGGAAATCCCACGATGCTAAGAGAATCATTAAGAAGTGGGTTCCGTAGTATAAAATTTATTTATTTATTTAAACTTCATATAGGTACAATTGGTACACAAGGCAGACTCAATGCCAATGGCATTCTCTACCAGTCAACCTTTGGGTCAAAAATTAAGCACTTCGAAAAAGGTATAAAAAAAGAATTTAAAACAAATATAGGAAAGGTAAATAAAAATTATTATAAAAACAAAATAAATTAATCGTAGTACTTAAAAACAACTCCACTACACTACATTCAATTCAAATTTAATTTTTACGGCTCCATCGTTATTCGATGATTCTGCCAACGTCAAGGTTGAAAAAGACACTGCGATAAGTACGTAAAGTATTGCACTAAACAGAAACTATTGACCGGTGTTTGTAGCGTTGAAATCAGATGAGCATGCTGAAAAAGGACATTACAATATGTTAATAAACAATCACAAGACAACACAAATTACATTTAGAGTTAAAAGGAGAAAAAGGGGAGATAAATAGATAGATAAATGATTGGGTTTGAGAGAAGGAATATTAATAAAGAGGAGTTATATTATAATCGTATATTATTAGTCCTAATAAATTTATATAGAATTTTAATTAAGGGGGAATGAGCTAAGGTTAACATAAACGAAATATTAATAGGACGGGGAATATCAAGAGACAGTAAATCATATAGGGGGACACTATACTACATAAAAGATAGCTTGATCTCTGCGACATATGTCAAACTGACATTCCTAGGTCGGCAATCCTATTCATTAGGTCGGCTTGCCCACAAAGTATGACATTGGCAGGTACTGTCTGTACTAGAGTGCGCGCAAGATAACTCTGCGCGCGGCCAAAATCGGAACTAGTCATGGTCCGCCATAGTGTTGCCGTTTTATTAACTTTGTCACTAGATCTGCCTGATTTTAGGAATAAAAGAAAATATAATAATAAAGATTACCTCATCAGACGATAATAATCATAACGCATTCTTATTCACTCACGCCACATTTATTAGCTTAGTTCTTTTCCTTTGCAAATTACGTAAAAATACTAATTAATTTAATTGATAGGTAGTAAATTTAAACGAACATAACTTAGCTCAATTAAAATATAATAAACCGCAAGAGGGCTGCCCAATTTTGATGCTCACGAATATATTACTTTTCCTTAAAAAGTAGGACTTTGTATTTTTGCGATCATGGCAACATTTAGCACGCCCTCCGTCGCGCGCAGAGTTATCTTGCGCGCACTCTATTATGAAATTCAGTACTTCATAGGCGTGATTTTACTGACAGCTGTCGCAGAGATCAAGCTATCTTTTATGAAGTATAGTGACGATAAGCAGTGGTGTGACCGTCGGACTGCCAAGTCACAGGTCTCGAGTGAACTTAAGGCACGCACCTCTGACTTTTCGGATTCATATGCGTATTGTATAATTATCACTTGCTTAAAAACGGTGAAGGAAAACATCGTGAGGAAACCTGCCTGAGTAATATTTCTCGACGGCATGTGAAGGCACGTCAGAGGCCTATGGGCGGTATAAACTCTGACACCAGGTTAGCCCCTAACCACACGAACAGAAGACTTGTGACGTTAGTTAAGTACGTCCGTCGCCCCCTGTGGAGTCTGCCCCACTACCAACCTTGCTGACTGGGTAAGGTGGAGTGGGTGAGAGTGCGAGTGAAGGGCCGACAAAGAAAAGGAAAGCATGCTTGCAAAATTAGACAATAGTTCTTATGAAAACCGACAGTCTTCTACTTCTTTTCGTGTGGTTAGTGACTAACCTGGTGTCAGACTTTATGCCGCCCATGGGCCTCTAACTTGGCTTCACATGCCGTCGAGAAATATCTCTCAGGCATGCCGGTTTCCTCACGATGTTTTCCTTCACCGTTTTTAAGCAAGTGATAATTACACAATACGCACATGAATCCGAAAAGTCAGAGGTGTGTGCTTTGGGTTAGAACTCGAGAACTAAGACTTGGCAGTCCGATGGTCACACCACTAGGGTATCACTGCAAAAAAAACAATCTTTAACCGATTGCGTCTAAATACAGTTGAATGAGTTTGTTCATTTGGGTTTACAAGAGATGGTAAGATTGACGAAGATGTGGAAAGGAGAGCAAATGCGGGAAATAAAGTGAACGGTGCTATGCATGCGGTTGTGGCTAACCAGTCGATGTCCACAAAGGCTCGGCTGACTGTCCATAATGGTGTGCTGGCACCTACGCTTATGTTCTGCCTAGCCTTTCCCCAACTATGTAGGGGTCAGCTTCCAGTCTAAGCAGATGCGGCTGAATACCAGTATTTTACACGGAGCGACTGCCATCAGACCTCCGCAACCCAGTTACTAAGCAATGACGATATTCTAAGGTTAGACCGGTTGTTAGACTTTAGGGCTTCTGACTACCCCTTACGATTGTCATAGGTATTCGTATGACATCCGGAACCGACAGTTTAACGTGCTCTCCGAGGCACGGGGAGGTCTCGACGTGTAACGAACGGTCACCCATCCACGGACTGACCGCGGCAAGCTCAGCTTAACCTCACAAATCTTATGTTCCGCGCAGTTGTTAATTAGCCACGAGCCCCTTATTAACCGTAACATATATATACTTAAAAAATTGATACTTGTTTTACCTTTTATAGTTAAAAATGCAGAAGATTTAAAATTATGTACCAACTCAAGGTACCCTAATAATATGGCCGCCCTATAAATAAAATCATTACACCGTCTGTCTGTACGTATGTGTGCGTGATCTCGGAAACTAAATTATCACATTTGTTAGAGACCGAAATTTTTATACAGGGTGGTTGAATTTATATTGAGATATGCTCTTTTTAAATTAGGGTCGCTGTGTATAATATGCAGAAATCGGATAATCCGAGATTATTACAGAGACGCTCATGGTGCTATATTAGTTTACGATGTATCAGAATCAAAGTCCTTACCAAAACTGAATGACTGGGTCGAGGAACTTCAAGTATACTCCACCAAGAAGAACATAGTCTGCTTAGTTGTCGCCAATAAGATTAACAAGCATATCATTTTGGGATCCAGTGCATTGAGTCACCAAGCAAGCACATTGAGTCACCCGCGCGATGGCGCAACGAGTATTCCCAAGGACGGTTGATGTCAGGCAGGCGGCCGGTCATAAAACAATAAGCCAAAACCTCTAACAACATGGATTTATGAAATACATGTTGTGCCGATCCTACCTAGTGTGGGATAAGGGCAGGGAGAAGAAGATCGGATAATCCAATGCATATTTACCCAAAGTTCAGATGTTGGCTAACATGGAATGCAGTTTTTATCGAGAATATCCTGCGATTCTGGGATCGTGAAATATAGTATTCTGTAGAATATAATCATATTTACCTAGAATTGGATGCATATTTATTTGTTTACATAGGTACCTAAAGTTTTACCTTTTTTTTAACTAACACAGACATGCAGTCGCTCCGTAGATGGAAACAGCAGTCGTAGCATTTGACCTAATACAGATCAATTGATCACAAAACATATTTGCAGTAAAAATACCTTAACTCGAGCGATTAGATTTTGTGACAATGTCCTTAAACCACGGCTTCCAGAACCATACTGTGGTGTAAAATTAACCCATTCTTGGTAAAAGCATATTTAACTGAAGTAGTTAGAGCGGGTAACTGGAATCTTAGTTACGTGCAACATCGTTGTGAAAACATTAGAAAAAAAATAAATTGCCTTCTAAAACACGAACACCATGTATATAAAAACAATAATCACCAAAGCACACCGCCCATGCACTCCGATATAATAAAAAAACATTCCCTGTCCCTTTCTAACTCACACTAATAGCTATACTTATCTCTTTTTCACCCAAAATGGTAAAGAAATTAATAAGTTGTGGTACCAGTGTAACTTGATCCCGTGTTTAGATATAGATGTTTCTGTGTAGGTGTCTAATAATGTTGGTTTTGTGCTTATTTTCTAGCAACTACGACTTACATATATAATTTACTTGGTCTGGGTAAAATAATAATTATCTGTGGGTTCATTTTGGCCTTTTTTGGTTTCGAAATGATGTGTAGGGTGACTGCTTTGAAAGGAAAATTGGGATGAAGGGCTTCAAATCCTATAGGATATTTAATCTATATCTATACTAATATTATAAAGAGGAAAGATTTATATTTTTGTATGTAACAAATAAACTTAAAAACTACTGGACCGATTTAAAAAAATCTTTTGCCGTTAGAAAGCTACATTATCACTGAGTAACATAGGCTACGGGCGGAGCCGTGAGGACACAGCTAGTACTTAATATTTTTGACGTTGTTTTACCTTTTAAAGGGCCATATATACGATTTGCGAAGTTAAGCTACTATTACTGCGGTCAGTCCGCAGATGGGTGACCGTTTGTTAAACATCGAGACCCCTCTGTGCCTCGTAGAGCACGATAAACGGTCGGTCCCGGGTGTCATACGAA
Organism: Amphipyra berbera; assembly: GCA_910594945.2. Classification (NCBI taxonomy): domain Eukaryota; kingdom Metazoa; phylum Arthropoda; class Insecta; order Lepidoptera; family Noctuidae; genus Amphipyra; species Amphipyra berbera. The sequence continues at coordinate 9,053,308 of OU343148.1, read as the reverse complement.
TACCTATCACAGTCGTTACGGGTAGTTAGAAGCCCGAAAATCTGACAACCGGTCTAACTTTAGGATATCGGCATTGCCCAGTAACTGGGTTGCGGAGGTCTGATGGCAGTCGCTCCGTGTAAAATACTAGTATTCAGCCGCTGTTGGTCTACTGGCCGCAAACGCAACTGCTGAGCTTGGAGTCCTGGGTTCAATCCCCAGGTCGAGCAAAGTGTTATTGGGTTTTCCATTGGGAATTTCTCAGTAGCAGCTCGGAGTTCGGATTTGTGCCCGGTTGATGGAAATAGGCTCGCCCCCTATTACATGGGACTTAAACATAATTGGCGAAACGAGGGTGTACTAAAAACACCTCTGCCGAACCCTTTGGGTAATTAGGCGTGATGTTATGTTATTTATTTGTCCTCCAAAAGTATCAAAATAAGCCCTTAATTGTTCATGGTCACCATACCATAAGATATGTCAGCCATATTGGATTTTTTCCCTCCAAATAATAATGGCGGCGGCAATCTGTAGCCGCGGGATGACTTCATATAATCTATGGTCTACGCGATGACTCTATATTATCTATGGGCTTTTTATTTTTTTTCTGACGTGAAATTATTAGGTAATATATTTTTTGTGTATGGGAATTATAGAAAAATATGGAATGCGTCAGCTGCTTGTCATCACGAAGACGCGAACTGCTCGAAGAATGAAATGAGGAAATAATAATGCCTTGCATACATACATACATAAACTCACACCTTTTTCCTATGGGGGTAGGCAGAAACTAAAACGCCACATACTACGATCCTTTCATTTATTTTTTTAAAGCAATTTATTTTAGATTCTAGGAGTAAGTACCTTAACTCACACACTGACCTATTACTTTTAAATGTTTGGGAAAACGTATACTTTTACAATGTTTGTAAATATGTGAGCACCGTGTATCTATCACAATACATAGGTAATTAATTTGTCATTGTTTCATTTTTATTTTTTTTTACCTTTTGTGGTACCTATAGTAATTTTATTCTAGGTGCATCGTCTTCACATATAATTGTATAATTAATATTATACCTATACAAAATATTGTAAGACATTTTAAAAGAGTAACGGTGAAGTTTTTTGCCCATTCTTCTCCATACGAAACTACATTTTGGAAGGGGCGACTAGAATCAATTCTATTTTCTTTGTAAACTTTAACGTTCAAAAGTGTCTTTTATGTGCCTAATTGAAATAAATACTTTGACTTTGACTTTTGCTTCATCCACATTCATACATCTTGTCATACACGCACGCCGGTTGAGAGTACCTACTACGCACCTGTCCTTTGTGAAGAACATCACCAATAACATCGCGTAATACAACGTTTAATTAGGTACATAAGTATAACGACATGAGAAGTTCATGGCTAATTAACAACCGCGCGGGTCATATGATTTGCAAGGTTAAGCTGCTCGTGGATGGGTGACCATTCGTTACACATCGAGACCCCTCCGTGCCTCAGAAAGCACGTTAAACCGTCGGTACCGGGTGTCGTACAAATACCTATGACAGTCGTTACAGGTAGCCCGAAAGTCATTGCCCAGTAACTGGGTTGCGGAGGTCTGATGGCAGTCGCTCCGTGTAAAATACTGGTATTCAGCTGCATCTGGTTAGACTGGAAGCTGACCCCAATATAGTTGGGAAAAGGCTAGGTAGAATGAATGAAGTATAATATGACCGTTATAAGGGAAGGTTGTCGGAGATATGGCCATGATCACCATACTTGGCTATGGATTGGTGATTAAAGGCTTTGTCAAACAGAACGCGTTATTATCGCGCGTCAGGGCGCTAACCTAACGCGACGCTATGACGCCGAGCTGTGTTGTACTGCGATGGTGATGTACCGCCAAACAGAGCGCCAGCACTAGCATTACGCAGCGCCTTTGCTCTGTTTGGCGGTACATCACCATCGCAGTACAACACAGCTCGGCGTCATAGCGTCGCGTTAGGTTAGCGCCCTGACGCGCGATAATAACGCGTTCTGTTTGACAAAGCCTTAAGACATTGGCGACACAGCACGAAGTGTGGATACCTAAGAGATTACATTTACCATAAATAATACCGCGGGCAAAGTGTTATTGAGTTTTCCGTGTGGAACTCCTCACAGCAGCCCGGAGTTTGGATTTGTGCCCGGTTGATGGTATAATCTCGCTCCTTATTACATGGGACTTAAACATAACGGCGAAATGAGGGTGTTACTATACACCTCTGCCCAACCCTTCGGGGAATACAGGCGTGATGTTATGTTATGATATTTAATATCTACTGCTATCTCCACCCACCTCCCAAGCGAAAAACATCTTAAAAATAATCACATCAGCACGCCACACTAACAACAATTGACCGATTCAAATATTTTGACATATTTACAACAAAAGCGTCAAATTTATAGTCTTCGGTGACTTTGAAGGCGGCTTTTGAAGGCGGCTTTTAAAGTCTTCAATAGGAATCTACCTGTGACTCTCATATATCACCGCAACAAGCTTGGAGCGGCGACTTTAAGCTTGGGTGGTCGATATGTGACAAAATGTTACAATAGGCGAAGTTTTTTTGGTAAAATATTGCACTTTTTGCGTTTTGTTGGACCTTTTTTGAAGGTCATTATTTTGATAAATTAATTGTGGTCGTTCGTGGTTGCGCTTTTCGTAAGGGGCGGTTTGTTTTGATTAGCAGACACATTGTTTAGTCTAAATAGAGTACATACATATACCTACTCTGACTGATGCAGATTTGCCGTCGGATAGGACAGGTCAACTCAAACCTAATAAGGCTCTTTCCTCAAAAGGCCATTCCAGACGTTGCCCTACATCGTTTTACTCGCATTTTATACAACAATGTCTGGACTTTAAAAGAGTTTCGGCTTTTCTTCTCAGAGCTATTCAGATAGGAAATGTCGGCGCCATCTAGTCTTAAAAAAAACATTACATTGACTTGTTAATGTGTCTGTAACAGATTTATTTACAGAAATAAAAATCATTTATCTATTATCACGCGTGTAATCCCCAAGGGGTAAGCAGAGGTGTTCTCATATAACAGTAGTCTGTACCCCACTTTTCGCCTCTTGTATTAAGTCCCATGTAATAGGTGGCGAGCCTATTGCCATTTTTCGGGCCCAATTATGGTACACAGAGCATATCTAGTAAATTAATTTAGTACTTAATCATTCTAACCAGATAATCTTCTTTTTTCGTGTGGTTAGTAACAAACCTGGTGTCACAATTTATGCGCCCATGGGCCTCTAAATTTGGCTTCACATGCCATCGAGAAATATCTCTCGGGCATGCCGGTTCCCCCACGATATTTTCCTTCACCGTTTTTAAGCAAGTGATACCTACTTGTAAAAATGTTTTTCTTAGAAATTCTGAAGACATACAGGTGTTTTTGTTATACCAAACTAGCGACCTGCTCCGGCTTCGCACGGGTGCCATGTAGATACTAATGTGGGGCATATAAACCTTGCTCTTGAATCACTCTATCTATTGCTGAAAACTGCATTAAAATCCGTTGCGTAGTTTAAAAGATCTAAGCATACAGACTGCGGGAGCGACTTTGTGCTCTGTAAAGATTTTTTCTAGGACTAAGTATTTTATATCCAGCAAAATCTTGGCTGAAATATGTCTTTCTTTAAGCCGTTGTCCAGACATACACGGCTATTTGACTAAAATGGCGTGATCCAAGCATTTATCCTGCTCCAGATTGTGTGATGACCACAGGACGACATCTGGCGACCAACCGCGGTAATTACAGATCAATTTGTTACAATTTCAAGTCATTAGGAAGACTTTTGTGGCTCAAGTAAGACGCAGGTGATTTTTAGAGATCTTTTGCTTTTTATTGGCGGTCATTTTGTAGGTTTCTGTAGGTTACCTGAGATCAGGGTCTTCTAATGAAGAAACTTATTATAAATCTTAATATTGTTTCGTTTTGTCTAGCCTTTTCCCAACTATGTTGCGGTCAGCTTCCAGTCTTACCAGATGCGGCTGAATACCAGTATTTTACACGGAGCGACTGCCATCAGACCTCCGCTACCCAGTTACTGGGCAATGCGGATATCCTAAGGTTAGACCAGTCGTCAAACTTTTCGGCCTTCTGATTTCCCGTAACGACTGTCATAGGTATTCGTATGACACCCGGGACCGACTGTTTAACGTGCTCTCCGAGGCACGGAGGGGTCTCGATATGTAACAAACGGTCACCCATCCACGGACTGACCGCGACAAGCGCAGCTTAACCTCGCAAATCATATGATCCGCGCGGTTGGTAATGAGCCACGAACCCCTCAATTAATAAATAAATCTTAATATAAAGCCTACAATTTAAATAAAAGTAAGTATAATACCACACAACTAAGAAATCGCATCGCTATAGGTCCTTGATCTAACAACTATTGGTGTCGATTCTGTAGCACATTTTGACAGTACTAAACTAGACTAAACGCAACCGTCACTTTCTTTTTCTATTGAAACAGAAAGAGACAAACACCCTTAGTTTAGTTTTGTCTTGTCAAAGTGCGCAATAGAATCGACACAATTGTCAATTTCCCATTTTCCGTAACCCAAATCTGAAGGAATCCCATGTATAGATTACGTAATTTTTGTTAATAATAACATTTCTAAGAATCTGAGATAAGGTTAAGGAAATCAAGCAAAAATATTTTTAATTATTGTACCTATATTATAAAGTCGAATCTAGACCTTGTCGCGATGCACATACGGGGTGCTCGCAAGAGCTTTTAATTCATTTGGGGATCGCGGTTTAAATAAGTTTGAGAAACACTCCTTTATAACGACATCGGGTATCGCATTTTTCGTTGCCAGTAAAGGTCCATTTACACGAACAGTGCAAGTGTGACTCTATTTGCATTTGTTACAATTACAAATCATTGTATTTTATATTTGACGAAACGTTTGGCGCAGTGAATAAGTGATTGGCAGTCGCTCATTTTCGCAGCACTTACACTTAATGCGTCAACCTAAAGATTATTTTTTATTGTAGAAGTAATAAAAATTCGTGGTCTTTAAGTGCATTCAGTTCGGAACTGATCGGTTTTACGAAGTTTGCCGATGCTACAAAGATGCCTTTTTCGCGGCCCGTAATCTATATAAATAAAAATAAATCGCCAAATGTGTTGCTAAGCCTAAAACTTGAAAACGGCTCGACACATTCGGCTATTTTCTATATAGAACACTGTGTAAAAGTTTGTCCAGGTATTTTGGTCCAACAAAAATACCTGGACAAACTTTTACACAGTGTTCAGTAAGTGTAACTGAATATATCTATGCAAAAAAAACGAGATCCAAGTGTTTTTTTTTCTAACCAAATTTTTTTTTTCAACTTTAATTTTAATTTAATTTTTTTTTTACATTTTTCACTTCGCTGTGTAGGTAAAACGCGGCACGGAATTAGCACGCACCCCAATGGCGGTCGATGCATAAGAAATGGATGAGTTTATTCTTAGAGAGTACAGGCAATTTAAAACATTATTATTTTTTTGTTAGAAAAAAACACTTGGATCTCGTTTTTTTTACATAGATGTGATTAGTTAAACGTATTGAACACTGTGTAAAAGTTTGTCCAGGTATTTTGGTTAGACCTTATATATAAGTAAAAATGAATCACTAAATGTGTTGCTAAGCGCAAAATTGAAAACGGCTCGACCAATTCGGCTATTATTTTTTAGTATATTCCTTAAGGCACAAGGAAAGTTCTTATGGAGAGAAAAAACATAAAAACTGCATGGAAAATAGTAAAAACAACACTTTTCTTTTCCCACTACAGGCCAATAACTTTTGACAGAACGAAGTCTGTCCGGGCAGCTAGTATAAAATAAAGTTTTGGACGGAACCTAAAAATAATTTCTTCAAATTGACCGCAAAAAACTTTCATTGCGGAAGAAATGACCCAATTCCTTATGTCCATCTGTTGACCACATCAGAAATTACACACATTACAATATACTTTGTATTGTTAAATAAATACACGATTTAAATTGACATGGACGACGGATGTCAAAAAAAATTGTAGTAATACAATATTTGGTATACGTATGGTTCAACTTTTGGTCAATTCAATTGTACCTCTTTGGTTAAATGTCTTTGAAAGTTGACCACATCCATTTTTAAATCAATATTTGACCTATTTAATCATAATTGCGCCGTTTACTGACATATAGGGAGTTAAAAGAGAGAGAAAGGCTATACTTAAGAGGAAATGCGGTCGGCATTTAGTCCATACAAACGTATTCCTTAGTTTCCTCCTTGGATAATGTCACTAGAGCGAATATTTTTTACCATATGATATATATCTACCACCACTATGTCCCTATGTTTTGTTTTTGCCAATAAATTATTTATTAAAAGAACTAGAAACGTTTAAATTTTACAAAAATCGACCGGTTTTACCACTGTTTTCAAACATCTGGCAAACAAAGACAAATATAAAAAAATAAAAGAAAAACATACAGACATAACCAAAGTATTTCTTAAATTATTACAAAAAAAATTATTAAAATCGGTCCAGATTTGAAGAAGGAAACAGGGAAATACGAAAGTACGATATCGCTAATATTGCACAGGAGAAATCAGTCCGAGATGCAGGTGTCTCCGGTGGTTTCCGGAAAAACCATTCAACAATATTAGCAGTTTACAAATTTATGCAGGAAGCCCTTAACATAATTAATAACAAAAAGTATGCCGTTGGCATACTACTAGACATGACGAAAGCCTATGATAAAGTACAATACAACATATTACTAAATAAACTACATGGCATCCGAATTCGTGGAAGGGCTCATGAATGGTTCACATCTTACCTAAATAACAGAGAACACCAAGTAGAAATAGAATTTTTCAATAACACCACGAAAGAAATAGAAATAATTAGATCGAATAGGAAAATAATAAATGCATCCATCCCCCAAGGCAGTGTGATCGGCTGCCTTCTGTTTTTAATTTACATTAATGATCTCCCCAAAATCATAAACGAACATTGCGTCTTGTTTGCCGATGACATATCACTCCTAACTTCATGCGATAATAACACAAATCTCAATAATAAACTCACTGCTGCACTAGACAACACAGTTGGCTTGGCTAAACATCCACAACCTTGAAATAAACTTCTCAAAAACCAAAATAATGTCATTCCACCCTCATCAAAAAACTCCATTAAATATTAACTTAACCTACAAAAACCAAGTAATAGAAGTAGCATCTGAATTCACACTACTAGGCTTATCCATTGATACGAATATCAACTGGAAGTCTCATATTAAAAAACTGAGATCTAAAATATCAAAATTTGCCTATGCGCTCCGGGAAGTCAAAAAATCCACCAATCTCCAAACTGCCTTAACTACTTACTACGCATACGCCTACGCATGGCTTAGTTACGGCGTAATATTGTGGGGCAACAGTACAGATGTATCAACTCTTTTCACCATGCAAAAAAACCTCATTAGAATAATAGCCAACATAGAGAATACCGAAAGTTGCAAACCCCACTTCCATAAACTTAACATCCTAACGTTACCTTGTATTTATATTTTAGAAATATGTAAATTTGCTAGAAAATATCAAAATTTCTTTACAAAGCGCGAAGATAAACCGATACAGTATTCGCTACGTCATAAAAATAGGCTAAACTTACCAATCTCGCGACTTCAAATCCATTCTTCAAGCACATTCGTAATGTCTATAAAAGTTTACAATAAATTACCCGAAAAATTAAAAAACGTAAATAAACTTCACATATTTGTAAAAAACCTAAAACAGCTATTATTAAGCAAATGCTACTACAATATAAATGAATATTTAAGTGATAAATTCTAATCGTATAATAATAACAATAATTATGTTCTTACTAAATTCCTAGTACTCCTAATAAATAATAATCCTAATAAATAATAGTACAAAAATATACATAAACTGTAGAAAGTAATAAGCAATAATAGATACGGGAAACACTAAAAGAAATGTGCAATATAAATAACTAAATAGATAATAATGTAGGTATTGGTTAGCACATTATTAAATTCTCTAATAGTTTCTAATAGTCTAATAATTATAAGATAGTATTAAATAAAGTAAGTGTACATAAATTAGTATTTAAATAACTAAGCCAAATAAACTTGCAATCTTAATATTTAAATAGATAAACAAATAAGTACTCTAAAAAGATAAACAGGGTAAATATAGTAATAAATAGTAGAATATAAATAAATTATTAAACTCCGAATATAATTTGAAATACATAATTATAATTTAAATAAATAGGACAAAAAAAATAATATAATAATTAAATAAAGGCAACTAAATTCAAAAAACCATGTTATCTACCAACATACAAAACAAAAAAAAAAAACATAACTATACTTCATACTAAACTTCTATTTGTTTTAAATTTTATCTAATTTAATAATGATCCTCCTCTCTCCTACTTTGCTGTGCCCAACAGGGTCCACAATTGTAACATAATTTTCTATTACTACCACCTAAGTAACATTGTGGAATACGCAAATAAATATTGAGTATTGAGTATTGAGTCTCTTTCGCGCTCAATTGGGAAGGTTTGCAGGAGCGGTGGGACGGTAATACATCGCAAAAACTTATTCAAATTATTAATATTTTGCAGCCCGCGTTTCCTCTTAAGTACGTCCAGCGCACTCCGGGCAGTCCGATCCTGATCCACCGTGCTCACCTGCCGCAGCCGCGGAGCCGGTCGTCTTTTCTGCCTCCGCAGTCACACCGTTAATTCAGCCCTCATCAAGCTGTCTCCCTCCCAGTCCTCCCGCCAGCAACGTCCTAAGTCGAAGTCCGAGTCCCATTAGGGGTCACCCTTAGTGCTGTTGTTGCTAGTAGTCATGATGTTAGTAGTAGTAGTAGTTAGCTTAGGTTAAGTATTTTACTCTCGTTCCCATTGGTTGGAGACCCTTCAGGTCTCACCAAACTGCCCGGTTACATAGAAACGGTCCGCAAGACCATCTAGAAGAAGTCGAATAGAAAAAAAAGGGAGGTATTCTCGTAATAATCTTAGATTAACGATTGGTCTACGCTACGCTCCAACCAGATACCGCCGGCGTACTAGTAAAATGCAGCAACACAGCAGGCGCGGATCCAGCCCTCAAAAAAGATTGTGGTCACAGCCACCCGAAAATCGGCCAAGTGCGAGTCGGAGTATGAACTCTCATGATCGATATAGTGCGTTCCTACAAAGGAGATGTTTACAAAATATATGACGCCCTGACCACGATTTTGTACAGTGTATAGTTTCACTATGCAAAGCCGTGGGGCGAACACTAGTAAATTAATAAACCTGCAAAATGTTAGTTTGTTCGCTCACGAAAATTACACATCACAGTGTCACATTTAGACTCTTAAACTACTATCGACCTCAATAGACCGTGAAAGGGTGACGTCACAAGTCTATTAGGGTTGTGGGCATGCCCATCGTGCCCACAACGGTGGATCCGCACTTGCAACTATTACTATGCCGAAGTCGGCGTACTCGAGTCAGTCTCGCTACTACCAAAGAGTGTTGTAGGTATCCAATGTGTGACGTTGACGTGCCGCGTGTTCTATTATTAAACTGCTCATAATCCAAAGTAAAATACTGGTTTGCGTAGTGGAACTATGTAAAAACAATACTACAAGAACATCGTTGCAAATCTATACTAATATTATAAAGCTGAAGAGTTTGTTTGTTTGAACGCGCTAATCTCAGGAACTACTGGTTGGAATTGAAAAATATTTTTTTGAGTTGGATAGTCCATTTATCGAGGAAGGTTATAGGCTATATAACATGACGCTTCGACCAATAGGAGCGGAGCATAAATGAAAAATGTTGCAAAAACGATAAAATGTCCACCCGTGCGAAGCCGGGACGGGCCGCTAGTGTCAATATAAAATTGTCGCTTTTAAGGAGATATTGTTTTTGAGTAGAGCGGCATCTAGTTTGTTCACAGCGGAGACGTAAGGTACCTAATAATATATTAAGCTCGTACCGTAAGAGACGAAGAGAACATAACATTATCATCAGCCTGTATTCTCCGAAGGGTTTGGCAGAAGTGTATAGTAACACCATTTCGCCGTTATGTTAAAGTCCAATATAATAGAGGACGAGCCTATTGCAATCAACCGGGCACAAATCCAAACTCCGGGCTACTACTGAGTAATTCCACGCGTTAAAACCCAATCACACTTTGCCCGATCTGGGAATCGAACCCAGGACCTCCCATCAGCAGTCGCGCTTGCCACCACTAGACCAATGAGGCAGAAGAAAAGAAAATCTTCTTTAATAGTAATAATTGGCCTTTACTGATACCTAATAAAGATTGCTAAATTAACTGCATTTATCGTTGCAGCGTTTTTGAGGTAATTTAAAAACACACCAGGTGTTGTGGTTCCGCTCGAAGCTGCATGTGGCAATAATGTGTGAAATTTATAACCACACAATAAAACTTAGCTTAAAAATGAAATACGAACAAAATAAAAAGCGAAAATATTAATTAAATCTAATCTTATAAGACAAGATAAAATAAAAACTGGTAGCAAACTTAACTATGAGGAATTGACACGGTCTTGTTATTATTTATCAATCTTGTCTTGGTCAATGAAAGATGAAGATGAATAAATTTATTTGAAAATCATAAGTTAATTTCAAGAAAATGTTTATAGAGCGCCATCTAGTGTTGAAAAGCATGACTAATAAATGTGTGATCATGTGCTGCCATCTAGTGTTCAGTAGCGGTTCTAGCATATACTCTCATATGTTCAGTCACGAAGTGATTGTGCTATAAAAGCGAGAGATGGCGTTGAAATAAATTTATGCGTAGTACAGCGCCATCTATTATTTTGTACTCTACATTTCATACATACAATCACGTCCGTTTCTCATTGGGGTAGGCAGAGACTATCACCCATATTCTAAGACGTTCCTCCAAAACTTACTCGACTCGACTCCACCTCGAGTTGACATAAACGTCCTCGACTCGAGATTTATCCTCAGTCGAGGTAAGAAATCATCTGTTAAACTCAAGGTACCTCGGAACCTACCTTAAGGAAGGAAGTGTCAAAGTTCGTATGTAACAAAAATGAATTTTGAAGACTTTATCGAATATGCTTACGATAATCCTTACAACTATTTATCGCGGCGTTATTTGCGCGATGCAGATAATTCAAATTATGACGTAATGACTTCGGAAGGAGGAACCTCGCAGTTCACTCGAAATTGCGACAAAAAATATAATTTTGAAGGTGCTTTCGAGGCCGTTCTGAGTCGAGTAAGTTTTGGAGGAACGTCTAAGAATATGGGTGTATACATTTCCATCTGCTACGATCTTAGCACACCTTTTTCGCTTCATCTACATTCATTAACCTTCTCATGCATGCTCGTTGGTTTAGGGTGCTACTAACCTGGCCTTTTTTGACGACGTCCGCCATTTGTTCGCGGTACGTTCGCCGAGGTCGGGCCCTTCAAACTGTTCCATCCACACTTCCCTTGTACACTTGTTTCGTTAATCTCCTTTCGTCCACCCTCTCTACATGACCAAACCATATTAATATACCTTTCTCAATCCTTCTCACTACATCATTCACTCCACAACGTTCCCTTATCATTTTAGTATTACATCATTCACAAATTTTCATAGTAATCTTATTACATTTTATATTTTCATATATCTATCAAAAGCTTTACCATTTTCTAGAACATGAACAGTCTCTGTGATGAGCATATTTCAGTCATCATCCAGTTAAACAGTGATATCCTAGTGATGTGACATTCGGACTGCCAAGTCATAGGTCTCGAGTTCGAACCCAAGGCACGCACCTCCGACTTTTCGGATTCATGTGCGTATTGTATAATTGTCACTTGCTTAAAAACGGTGAAGGAAAACATCGTGAGGAAACCGGCATGCCTGAGAGATATTTTTCGACGGAATGTGAAGCCAAGTCAGAGGCCCGTCGGCGGCATAAACTTTGACACCAGGTTAGTCACTAACCGCACGAAAAGAAGAGATTATCCATTTGCGGAAGCTAAATGTTGATAAATCATTTAAAATGAAACAATCAAACATGTAACATAAAATATATATTTCTTATCGCCTAAATACATAATTATATGATAATAAGCTATGTTTAAGTCTAATCCGCCACGCAGGCTCCATGTGAACCGTAAAATCAAGATTTATTACACAAATTCCACACAGTGATAAAAGGAATGCTCTAAAATACTTAAATTTTAATTTAATAATCACAATTATATAATCAATGCATCTATATAACGATTTTTAATAAGCTTTTATCTACATACATTTATTATTCTAATATTTTTGTCTATTCATTTTCTTTTATAAATACATACCTATGCCAGGGGTCGGCAACCTTTTGAGACGGAAGAGCCAAAAGTTGCAATTTACGAAATTTCACTTTTCAAAGAGCCACAAAAAATGTCATTTCAATATTATAGTATTTGCTTATACAGGGTGCTCTGTAATTAATGGATAACCTTGAAATGGCGTTTAGCAGAACTTTAAAAAAATACAAAACGAAAATACATTTAGATATAGTTACTATATCTATCTCTCAGTCATAGTCAGTATATTTCAATCATACTATATTATAGTACTCAATTATGGATCGATTGCACGATTTTAATGGTTTTGATAGTAAAATAATTATTTTTTTGCGTAGAGCCGCAATTTTACAACGAAAGAGCCGCATGTGGCTCGCGAGCCGCATGTTGCCGACCTCTGACCTATGCTGATCTAGAAATATACTCATATTTGAAGTAAAAAAAGAGAGCTATCGTTTTTCCATGAGTTAAGATTATTGCACAAATTCACACCATACATTGTAGATAAACATGGGTTCTTACTCAGATAAATACTCGAGTTTGAGTAAATACTCATAAACACAATCATAATCAGTCCATTACTGTCCCACTGGCACGGGCCTCTTCTCAGAATGAGAAGGGTTTAGGCCTTAGGCCACCACGCTGGCCTGGTGCGGGTTGGCGGACTACACACCATTGAGAACTTTATGGGAGCCCTCTCAGGTGTGCAGGTTTTTTCACGACATCGAAGGAACGCTCGTCTTCCATGCATGAGGGTCCGAATTAGACCCCGGCTCGCACCAGACTTATCAAATTCATTTGCTAATCAAAATTGCGTTAACGGTGAAGGAAAACATCGTGAGGAAACCTGCACACCTGAGAGGGCTCCATAAAGTTCTCGATGGTGAGTGTAGTCTGCAAACCCGCACCGATCCAGCGTGGTGGACTAAAGCGCTTATTACACTATTCAATTTGTAGAAAATCTAATTAGGAAATTGAAAGATGTAATTGAAGTTAGAACACTTAGATTCCGATTAAGTGCGATTGGAAGGTCCCGACCGCACTAGTTCCTAAATTATTTACGATTTAGGTGAGTGTAATCGCATCGCTACGATTTAGAGCAGTGTTGCCAGATCGGATTTGTAAATTTACAGCGGTTTGAGTATATACTTACAGTATTTTGGTATAAAAATACAGTATATCAAAAAGTTAAGAGCGAAGCGAAGAACAATAACAAGTATATATGGAAAAGTACATAATGATAAAAAATAAATGTGTACGTTTTTTTTCTCTGAATTTCTCAAAAGTACTATATGTCTGCATCATTTTTGGGAAAAATTGTATATTTGTTCAAAAAAAAGGTGGCAACCGTAGTCGTCGGTCCGATTTAGAATTCAATTTAGTGTAGTGTGATCACTAGCTTCCAACTTCCTAGTTAGAGTGTTCCTAATTAGATTTCCTACAAATTGAGTAGAGTAATAAGCGCTTAAGGCCTAAACCCTTCTCATTCTAAGGGGGTGCCAGCAGTAAGACAGTAATGAGCTGATTATGAAATACAAAATACACATACATTTCTCAAAAACCTAGATCAGCATTAAAAGATTTATCTTTTTATTTCCGATTACCCTTCTTTTTCTTTTTCCGTTTCCTAACTTCACTATAGTCATACTCAACTGTAGTTCCACTCAAATCTTGATAACCATCCGATTTATGTGTTTCGTAGTTAGGGAAATTCACGCCTTCTGTCTGCTGATAGTTTTCAGTGAAAGTTTCAGAGAATTTAGTACTTAAAGTTTCAGAACCGAAGAATTTTGTAGTGTAAGTTTCAGTGGGTCGCTGCAGATTTTGATATTTCTCGTTATGCGGGTAAATCGTGTTTAGTATGTTAGTTGCTATGGCAACCGGCGTGGCGGGGTAGGTCCCCTGTTGTAGCGGTCAGAACTTCAGATCCTGAAAACGATAATTTAAATCTGTTAATAGACTTTGAGGCTAGTTGACGTTAGGCAGGCGGCCGGTCATAAAACAATAAGCCAAAACCTCTAACAACATGGATTTATGAAATACATGTTGTGCCGACCCCACCTAGTGTGGGATAAGGGCAGGAAGAAGAAGAAGACTTTGAGGCCATAGAATAGAGCTCTTCGTACTATCTGGGTAGTAGTAACTACTTTTAAAAAAATTGTAAGAATTTAATGGATTTTTTACTATATCAAAAAAGGTATAGAAATAAAATGAGCGCTGTTCTTTTTCTTTTTTTAAACTGCCCCACACTATGATTTCTCCTGTATCGTGGGTGCGTTTACAGACACAAACGCACAGACCCGGAACAACTATCTGTAGGCCATACAAACATCTGTTTCGTGCGGAAATCGAACCCACGACCCGCATCGCAGAAGTCGATCACTCAGCCACTGAATCAAACGTGTCGTCAAATAAATAAACTCAATCTAAAAATGGAGGAGACACACGTTTTTCAAATATTTGAATGGCGCATTTTCTGTCCTTGTCGCACGAAACGGACATTGTACAGAGTAATGTCAAGTTACTATGAAGTTTTTGAACAATGACGTCATCGTTCAATAGTGAGGTCTCTGTCTATTAACAACTTTATATCGCTTATAACTTGTGCGTTTTATTATATACCAGCGACCCGGCCCGGCTTCGCACGGGTGCAATGTAGATACTAATGTGGGGCATATAAACCTTCCTCTTGAATCACTCTATCTATTGCTGAAAACTGCATTAAAATCCGTTGCGTAGTTTAAAAGATCTAAGCGTACAGACAGCGGGAGCGATTTTGTTTTATACTATGTAAAGATTTCATTGGTTTTTTCATTATTGCCTATATTTTTTGTGAAAGTTTCGAGAAAATTAATAAAAAAAATATTGTCAACTACTCAACTGAATTGGTCGCATAATTCGTACATATTCAGAAAAACGAAGATGGCCGACGCGCACAACGTATGTCGCGGTACGTGAGTTGGCAAAGTTTTGTCGTAATGGGAGTAAGGGGCCATTCAAGTTATTACGTAAGCAGAAAGTTAGTAATTTTTGACCCACCCCTCCCCCTTGTTAGCAAAAGTAAGCAAAGCTTTTTAAAGAAACTTAATCAGTTTTACATAAATATTTTATATTTATTTAAAACTGATCAGGTTTCTTAATGAGCAGCAGTTTTAAGCCAAGAAAAATAAGTAAATAAATAAAAATTGCTGACGTAATCATCATCTAGACACCCCCGTCCCCCATGTCATCAAAAATAAGCTAAACAAAGACCCCCTCACCCCCCTTTCGTGCTTACGTAATACTTGAATGGCTCCTAAGTTAGCGCATGTACACTTAGTGCAACAAAAAAATGGTCACTTTCATTGCTTGTCATTATTCTATGGTTATTGCCATAATTTAGTTTTAAACAAGTCTGTTTAGAAGAAAGAAAGAAAGGAGAGGAATCCTCTTCTCTACTCTTGCCAAGTGACGTCCTCGACTCTACGCGATCGACGAAGAAATGAACGAGAACCTAAACAGAAATCGAAGACCGATGCGCCTGCGCTGGGCTTGTGACGTTACCGACTCGCGACGGAACGGACGGCGGATGACAGGCTACCACAGGCAAGCGCGTATCCACCGTAGTGGGCACGATGGGCATGCCCACAACCCTAATAGACTTGTGACGTCACACTTTCACGGTCTATTGAGGTCGATAGTAGTTTAGAGTCTAAATGTGACTCTGTCATGTGCAAACAAACACACATTTACTTTTGTAATTTTAATGAGCGAACATACTAATATTTTGCAGGTTTATTCATTTACTAGTGTTCGCCCCACGACTTTGCCCACGTGAAACTATACACTGTACAAAATCGTGGTCAGGGCGTCATATATTTTGTAAACATCTCCTTAGTAGGAACGCACTATATCGATCATGAGAGTTCATACTCCAACTCGCACTTGGCCGATTTTCGGGTGGCTGTGACCACAATCTTTTTTGAGGGCTGGATCCGCGCCTGACCACAGGCCAGAACTGACGTGTTCCTGCGGCCTGGAGGTTATAAAACGCGTTGTGGGACCCCAGCATACGACAATTGGACCAAACAAGATCTAAGAAAACCTTTATGCCCATATTCCGCATCTATTTCAATTCAGTTCAAAATATTTAATTCGGACAAGGTACATCCATATGTTGGTAAATTAAAATATAAGTACTTACAAAACTATGTTAATAATCTATATCTATACTAATATTATAAAGAGGAAAGATTTGTATTTTTGTATGTAACGAATAAACTTAAAAACTACTGGACCGATTTCAAAAATGCTTTTGCCGTTAGAAAGCTACATTATCGCTGAGTAACATAGGCTACGGGCGGAGCCGTGAGGACACGGCTAGTAATAAATACAAATAAACATTGATTGGATAAGGCTGTGGCCACAGAAAAAAAAATTAAAACTAAAGTAGGTCAGAGCTACATCCACCGACCAAAACTTCACCCCGACCGCACCCCTGCAAACGGACACCGCGTACACAAATGAGTATACCCAATGTCCAAGGAAGGGACTGTCGACTTTCCCACTCAATGTCTTCAAGATATCTATGCTCTTCTACGAGATCTACGAACTGTTTTGATCTTAGCATACAGATTTCCGTGTGACGTATACATGTAGGCTATCTCGTTTAATTCATATCCTTATTACAATTTTTATCTTAACCGACACACTATTATCTAAATTGTTAAGTAAATACATGGTTTATGTCTGCGTTATTTAGGCTTATCCATATCAGTCAGGCAGCTACAGCCAAGTATGTTAGACGATACATCGTTTTGCGGTCCAAAGTATTTTTTGTAATATCTAAAATTCAGATCAACCATTGAATAATTTATGTGAATCCTTCTTACTGTCAGTGATATTTCTTTCTTTTCGTGTGGTTAGTGACTAACCTAGTGTCAGAGTTTATGCCGCCCATGGGCCTCTGACTTGGCTTCACATGCCGTCGAGAAATATCTTTCAGGCAGGTTTCCTCACGATGTTTTCCTTCACCGTTTTTAAACAAGTGATAATTATACAATACGCACATGAATCTGAAAAGTCAGAGGTTAGTACCTTGGCCAATTACTGACTGATACAGATGGCGAGATAACCATACAACTTTCCAATCTAAATAAAATAAAATCTAAATAACTCTGACATCAGGTTAGTCACTAACCACACGAAAAGAAGAAGTAATTGGCTGTTTTTCCACAGCTAACGACACAACGCAAGGAAATGTAACGACGACGTCGGGCTGCATATATTTCTATGAAATCGTTTACTCACAAAACGATATTCCATTTATTATAACACAAGTGACCCGCCCGGCTTCGCACGGGTGCAATGTAGATACTAATGTGGGGCTTATAAACCTTCCTCTTGAATCACTCTATCTATTGCTGAAAACTGCATTAAAATCCGTTGCGTAGTTTAAAAGATCTAAGCGTGCAGACAGCGGGAGCGACTTTGTTTTATACCATGTAAAGATGATTTAAGTAACAGATGTACCAAATATTGCATGCAGAGAAATCAGCGACACGTGTAGAACCTTATTTGAGGCAATGAGGTCCAGAGTGGCTTAATGGACATTTTTTTTAAATTAAGTTTTTAACTTTTGATTGTCATAGAAGTAATAGATTAAGTATGCGTGGAAATGGTGCAATCTATTAAAAAAATATAGAATCACTTCGAGCCATTGTGGCTGTTACTTTCATCATGAGGCCTTATTTTATGTAACATCTTGTATTTAACCGTATTTCAAACAATAAATGTTTTATTATAAAGTGTCCCACCAAGGCACGAATATCTTTTGAACCATTTCTTCATGTACAGTTTCAGCTCATCTTGATTGACCGTTAAGGTTCATAAAAGCATAATACTGTGTTGAATCTGATGGAAGCAAACATGTTGCTTATTTATATACATTTCTTTGCTAATATGAATCTTATTTGTCCAATGTTATACTAAATGGAGTATAGTATCTTAGACCCGTATAAATAAACAACCCTCATTTGTGAGATCCCTCTTAGCCTTTTCCCAACTATGTTGTGGTCAGCTTCCAGTCTAACCAGATGCGGCTGAATACCAGTATTTTACACGGAGCGACTGCCATCAGACCTCCGCAACCCAGTTATTGGGCAATGCCGATATCCCAAGGTTAGACCGGTTGTCAGTGTTGAGGACTTGAAATAATCTATAGATTATGGTTCTTCAACTTGTTTAATATTTAATACAGTAATATAATAATAGAATGACAACTGCTGCTTAATTACATTTATAATTATTGACGCACAATCGCGACCCAAGCGCAGGTAAAGTTATGTCACTAGTTTTTCTCGCGGGGCCGACACGTCGCGCGGCGCTAGTGTGCGGCCCCCGCACCCCTTCTGCTCCATGCTCACGCGCTATGGGCGCGTTCAGTCAGACTTTCGGGCTTCTGACTTCCCGTAACAACTGTCATAGATAATTGCATGACACCCGGGACCGACGTTTTAACGTGCTCTCCGAGGCACGGAGGATGTCTCGATGTGTAACGAATGGTTACCTATCCACGGAATGACCTCGGCAAGCGCACCTTAACCTCGCAAATCGTATGATCCGCGTAGTTGGTAATGAGCTACGACTCCCTCTTAGGTCTGTCAATTGAGAGCTGTTTATATCGGGTGTAAAAAAGCCGAGAGCCACGTATTCTTCCCATCATTACGAAGATTTTTTGGTATTGGGCCATACCTGGGAACCGACTGGTTATAGAGATATTGAAGGTCAAAGTCACCATATTTTTGAACGTTTTTCAAGAAAACTAAGTTTAAATGTTATTACTAAACATTCTTCTATACAAACATTATCAACATTTTCGAAATGTAGGCACAGTCTGCTGCGCGCTACAAATAAAAGTTGTTTTTAATACCTACCAAAATATAAAAGTCGTTTCCCAGCAATTATTTTTGCTGTATGTTACTTAGTTTGATGTACAGTATGCGGAGACTTCGGCTTCGTTAAGGCTATTTTTACACCCAGTACACAAGGTGTAAAAAGACCCTTCACCAAGCCGTCAACCATGCACTCAGTACATCAAACTAAGTAACCCTGCGCATAAATTATCGCTGGGAAACGACATTTTTTTTTGGGTGTAAAATTTCGTTTTACTGTAAAGCTAATTGTAACGCACTCAAAACACTGTGCTGATAGATGCAATGAGTAGTAAACGGGTAATGGAGGTATTTCAAGTACATTTGCAACCTTCAAAACTAGTATTTAAAAAAAAAAGTGAAAAAGTTGGAACTTTGACCTCCCATATCTCTGTAACTAGAAGGTTTCCAGGCATAGTCCAGAACAAAAAAATGTTCGCAATGACGTGGAGAATAAGTGCCTTTCGGCTTCGTTAAGGGTATTTTTACACCGTTTATACGGGCCTTAATAACTAGTTCATAGAATTATTAACGCGATCGGAATCGTCACCATATTCTGTCTTGTGTCGTAAGCCATGGAAAAACAGCTTTAGGGTGCACAGCACGCAGGTAAGGCTGACATTTTGAGGAAAATTGATGTACTCTTAAAATATCTTTAAGGATGATTTCCAACAAACGGCTCGCATCGCATCGGATCGGGAAGGATACGAACGGATGCGGCGACAGCGGATCGCGTCCGGCAGGATGTCAACGCATACAATCGGCTCCGTACGGTCACTTGCGAAAGTATCCGTTTCTGCGCCTAGTCAAATAGTTTCATTCCTACCGTGTTGACAGCCGAAAGGATCCGATCGGATACGACGACAGGCGAACGGAGCCGTACGTGCGTCGCAGCATACTTTCGGCTACGATCGCGTGTCGCGGCAGACGCCCGCGGTCAAGCTGCTGTGCGCAGCTTGGTAATATAGACTTTAAATACTGCGTACACGACTTAATATCGTTTAAAGATTGTAAAATCCGTTCCGATCCGATGCGGTGCAAGTCGTTTGGTGGAAATCATCCTTTAAAATATAACTACTATACTATTTGCGGTGTAGCATGGTGCGGGTGACACTAGCTGACATTATTTAATTTTATTTGTACACAATAACATGTCGGCAGGGTACATTTATTTAACTTACTACAGTTATTACTGATTCCGTATTTTAGACTGTGATATTTAGGGTGCAACTGTAATCAAGGGCGGCTTTTAGGGATGGCGAGCAGGGCAACCGCCCGGGGCCTCGCGCACTCGCGTAAAAACCCAAGTAGAAAAATATTAATTTCCAATAAACAATTTTAAAATTCTAAATTAATTAATTTATAACTTTGCATTTCTCGTCAAGTATTAAAACGAATTCTACAAAGACGAGGGCTTGGCAAAAATCTGCCCGCCCAGAGCCTCGCAATGGCTAAGGCCGCCCATGACAGAAATATTACGTCATGATTGTAACGTTCGTCTTATGTCACCCGCACCACGCTACACCAGATATTGTGTACTAGGCGTTTGTACAGGGTGTAAACGAAATCATGTAATTCCTTCTAAGAATAAGAATAAATTTATTGTCTCAAAGATTACTATTACAATTCAGTTGAAGTCCTAGACCTCACACTAGGATTCCCTGTG
Source organism: Amphipyra berbera (assembly GCA_910594945.2). Classification (NCBI taxonomy): domain Eukaryota; kingdom Metazoa; phylum Arthropoda; class Insecta; order Lepidoptera; family Noctuidae; genus Amphipyra; species Amphipyra berbera. The sequence goes on along the minus strand of OU343148.1, from coordinate 9,032,353 downwards.
TCGTGAGGTCTAGGCTCTTTCGTTCCGTTTACTAATTTAATATTACTATGTTACACAAGACAAATTTTGGAAATCATGTATTAGGTCCCCCCCACCTATGAAATCAGCGTTTTGTATGGAGAATTTTAAAGAAGTAGCATTTTTCATACTAACATTTTCTTAATTTATTTAACAACTATGAACACTAATGTTTTAAAACTTTTATGCACTAATGATTAAAAACTAAGATAACGTATGCCACTTAGATTATGCGACTAAAATAAGTTTTGACAAAGTTAAAACAAAAATAGTGGTCATTTCTGCTAACAAAAAGAAGAGTCATTTTTAAGGTATTTTTTATGTTTAGAAAACTATAAGAAATAAGGTTTTTTTACTATTGGAAGTTGTCTATGATGGTCATTATTCGATATAATATCAAGCAATTGATGAATATTTTAAATCATAGAAGTGACAAGGTTCTCTATTTGTGAGAAAAAAACAACAATTTCATAGGTGGGGACCTAATATTAAGGTATGTTCTTTTACATAATCTAAAAAAAGTAAATAATATAACATAAAGTATAAAAGATTTATCTTGTGTTTTATAAGGATTAAATAAATGTGTGGATGTGTGTGTGTTTGTGTAGATTAGTGTGCGTGTGTGTTTATGTGGATGTTGTAAGATGAGTGTATGTTTGCGTGTGTGATAGTTTGTGTATGTATCAGTGGGCGTGTTTATATGTAGAGTGTGTGTTAGTGAGTTCTACTTTCGACTAGACATTGAGCGGAAGGATCTAACCTCGTGATGTACTGCTGACATAGATGAAACCTGCAAGGGATAACTTAGGACTCCATTTTTTTTTTACAAATAATGAACATGTGTTCGTAACGTAAGGGAACGTACCCATACTACGTGACCCGTTCAGGGGGGAGGGGGGTCTTCAAAATACCACGCTTGGTCACAGGGGCACTTGGTCATATACTACGGGTGGTCACCGAGGGGCGGGGGGGGGGGGGTAATTTTTTTTTTTAAATGGTTCACTTAGTTTGTGTACGTTCACTAAGGCATTTTAGCTCTCTGTTAAATGACTGATGCGAGGAGCGACAGCCACGCAATTCGCCCAGGGCGCTAAAATGTCTCACGTTAAGAACACATATTTACTTCCTGTAATTTTTTTTATTGAATCTAAATGTATCCCGTGCAGGGTTAATCTATGTCAGCAGTACATCAGGTTTGTAGGAATTACATGATTTCGTTTACACCCTGTATACAACATATAACGTAATTAACGCACACCCTCAAACACCCCAATTAGAATATTATGTAATAATCATAATACATACACTGAAATTTTATTTTTATGTGCTTAAATATTGTTTATTCAAGAAAATAGTATAACCTTTTCATTGTTAACTTCATTTAAACTTCAGTCTAATGCCCTTGACATCAGGTTCAATTTTCTTTATGCCAATTAAAAGACTAATTAGTAAAAAACACGTTTATAAAAAATATACACATTAAAAATGGCTGAAGTCGATTCAGTAAACGATTCTGAACAAATTAATTTCAGGATGTGCGTTAATTATGTTACATATTGTATATATTATATTTGGGAGGGATCCAGTAAATAAGCCTACTTATAACATAACCCCACTCTTTAGAAACAAAATTGTTACGAAGACCTCCACCGTTTATATTAGATTTTGAAATGAAAACAAAAAAAAAACTAATAAACATTTTAATAATTGATGTTATTTGTTGCTTGGCGATTGTGATAGTCTCAGTTGAGATCATTAATTCACTGGGAATATTGCTATCTTTTATAAACAGGCAAAACAAGAAAGAGACGAAACATTTTTAGAGCTGTCAAACTAGTTTATACTACGACACAACTAAGATGTCGCATCGGCAAACTTCGTAAAACCGATCACTACCGAACTGAGTGCGACTTCCAGACCGCGAATGTTTATTAGCAGAGATAAACTACGATAACATGTCCCACCCCTCCAAAATTCAAAACGCTTCAATGTATTTGTGAAAGTATTTATAAAGCACCACCAATACTCCCAACGCATGTGTGCGTGTTGAGACAGCCGTCAAACAAAAACTACAACTACATACACACTCTTTCATAAAGATGTGACTAAACACATTGAAATAGTAATTTGGAGGGGTGGGACATGTTATCGTAGTTTATCTCTACTGCAGTAAAAAAATATCTTTACGCTGAAGCAATAAGTGTGAAAGGCGAAAAAATGAGCGCCTGCCAGTGGTTGTCCGATCAAGTTTGCCGATGTGATTTGTTAGTTGTGTCATACTGTACTTGCTGAACATCAACATAGGCGGCATATGCTGAGGTGTCGTCTAAATCTGCTTGATAATTTTAGTTCAACTTAATTTGACAGCTCTAATATTATTCCATCTCTTTCTTGTTCTATCTGCAAGTAAAGAATAGCAATATTTTTTAGTTAAGTTTAGTCGGTGCTCAACAGAATCGGCGCCGTTCTTATAAGTATTTCTCGTTTTCTATACGGTGTCGTGTTTTAGCCATTCTGAGACCTTTTTTAGCCATTCTGTGACTTCTTTTAGCCACCCTGTGACTTCTTTTAGCCATTCTGTGAGTTCTTTTAGCCATCCTGTGACTTCTTTTAGCCATTCGGTATCTTTATTTAGCCATTGGGCAGTTTGGTTTAGTATCGTTGATTAGACCTTTAGCTATCGGTATATTTTTTTGCCGTTCATTCATTCTTTTAGGTGTTTCGTAACTTAATTTAGTCATTCTTCTTCGTTCATCGTTTCATCTTCGTTCGGTATCGTTGATTAGCCTTTCAGCTTCTTGCATCTGCCATACGGCATCGTTTTATAGCCATTTTGTAACTTGGTTTAGCCAACCGGCAGTCTTATATACATTTTGTAACTTTATTTAGCCATCCGGAATCCAGTAAGACATTTGGCGACTTGATTTCATACACTGGGCGAACTTTTGAGACCAGTTATTGCGATGATGATTTGCATATTTATGGGGGGTGCAATAGACTAATATGAAACTACTAGTGCAGCGACACGGGAAAGTCCTGGAACGCGTTTTTAACAAAGAATAAAATAATAATAAACCTATTATTGAATAACTAGAGTATTCTTGATAACGCACCAAGACGAAAACAGAATAATATATTGTAACAATAAAACACTCGAGACATAAATCAAGATTAAATATACCAACTTCACGGTTAAAAATACACTCTACAAGCCCCTACGTAATGTCAATAAAAATATATAATAAGTTACCTGCATTAATAAAAAAAGAAGAAAAAAATAATTTATTTATAAAAAAACTTAAACAATTATTATTAAAAAATGCAATTATACTATAAATGAATATTTAAATGACAAATTTTAGTTGCAACATTATTTAACAATAATACTAAGAACTGAAATTATATTAACACTAGAAATAGGTATAGACTGATAAGCTAAAGCTTCCTCTCTCCTAATATTACGCTATTTTGCTGTGCCCGACAGGGTCCATAATGATCTCATTTTCTTTAAGTTACCACCTAAGTACACATTGTGGAATGCAATAAATGATTGAGTATTGAGTAAAATAATAAATACGTTGACACGCCTATTTTTCCTTAAGAACATATAAGATAAATGATTTTTATTTCTGTAAATAAATCTATCACAAACACTTTTACAAGTCAATGTAATGTTTTTTCAAGACTAGATGGCGCCGGCATTTCCTATCTGACTAGCTCTGAGAAGAAAAGCCGAAACAAACTCAGAGATCAAGGTCTCTTTTAAAGTCCAGATATTGTGGTATAAAAAACTATGAGAGTGTAACAATGTAGGGCAACGTCTGGAATGGCGTTTTGAGGAAAGTGCCATAGCTGGTTTGAGTTGACCTGTCCCAACTATACTGGGTGTAAAAATAGCCTTAACGAAGCCGAAGTTTACGCATACTGTACATAAAACTAAGTAACATACAGCAAAAATAATTGCTGAGAAACGACTTTTATTCTTTGGTATAAAAAACAGCTTTTAATTGTAGCGCGCAATGTAAGCGCGCGCGCAGCAGATTGCGCCTACATCTCGAAAATGTTGATAATGTTTGTATAGAAGAATGTTTAGTAATAACATTTAAAATTAATTTTCGTGAAAAATGTTCAAAAATATGGTGACTTTAACCTTCAATATCTCCATAACCAGTCGGTTCCCAGGTATGGCCCAATACCAAAAAATCTTCGTAATGATGGGAAGAATACGTGGCTCCCGGCTTCGTTAAGGGTATTTTTACACCCGGTATAGTATAGTTTGAATATCAATACTGACCTATTACATAATATTACCTGATCTCTACCTTGCCAGCAAAAACTCCAAACCCACTTCCTGACATAATAATTACTCCAGCTAACTAATACCGCCGTTTTAATATTATTTCCTGAAACCAAAGCGACAACGAATGCCAAACTGGTGATTAACATCACCACCTCACCTTAATAGCCTGCGGGAGGTCGGGGAGCTTCATGTCACGCAGCTGTTGCGGCAAGTTCATACTCTTCACTGCTGAGACCGCGCGCGCAGGCGCCGCTGATATCCCCGCCTGTATGCCAAATGGTGATTAGTATATTTTGGTGATATTACTGCAGAATAGCGTCTTTTCGCCCTCCAGTCGTGTACTATGAGGTGACGAAAGGATTATGTCAAAATAATGGACTATAGTGAACATACTCTGCTAAACGACACTGTTATCTCAAACTAGCGACCCGCCCCGGCTTCGCACGGATGAAATGTAGATACTAATGTAGGGCATATAAACCTTCCTATTGAATCACTCTATCTATTGCTGAAAACTGCATTAAAATCCGTTGCGTAGTTTAAAAGATCTAAGCGTACAGACAGCGGGAGCGACTTTGTTTTATACTATGTAAAGATGTATAGATGAGAAACGGATTAAGAATGGCAATAGGCTCGCTACTTTATCGCGTGTCGGTATGAGCTATATGAGGATAGTTAGCAGTAGAGTTGATAGCAGGGCTGACTGTGCAGGCGCCGGACGTACTTAAGTATCGTCACTCGTAGAGACTCTTCATTCACCCCCGCCACCTATTCCAACAACAACATAACATCACGCCCGCATTCCCCGAAGGGTTGGGCAGAGATGTATAGTAACACCCTCATTTCGCTGTTATATTTAAGTACCATGTAATTGGGGGCGAGCCTATTGCCATTAACCGCGCACAAATCCAAACACCGGGCTGCTACTGCGGAGTTCCACATGGAAAAACCCAATAACACTTTACCCGATCTGGGGATCGAACTCAGGTCCTTCCGATCTGCAGTCGCGCTTGCCACCACTAGACCAACGAGGCAGACCTGTTCCATGGGACTTAATACTAAAGGCGAAACGCGGGTATACAGACTACTGATATAGAAGAACACCTCTGCTCACCCCTTAGGGGATTACTGTCGTGTGTATACGTATTTTCATCTCACCTCAGCCTTCTGCATTTTATTCTGTTCCTGCAGCCTACACAGAATGTCCGCCATGTTGGTCTGTAGCACCATGCCACCCATCACCAGCTCATCCAACACCTGATGAGCAGCGTCCGCGTGGAAGATCAGGTCCAACTCGCAGACATTCTCGAAGCATTTGTCTAAGGTTTCTACGAACACCTGAAAAAAGGTTTTTAGACATGAATACATTTAATTCAACAATTTTTTTTTTGTACGCGTCGCTCACTATGACATTGTGCGTGTAACATTGGTAATGAATATACTGGGTGTATAAATAGCCTTAACGAAGCCGAAGTCTACGCATACTGTACATCAAACTAAGTAACATACAACAAAAATAATTGCTGGGAATCGACTTTTATTTTTTTGGTATTAAAAACAGCTTTTAATTGTAGCGCGCAATGGAACAGCAGACTGGGCCTACATTTCAAAAATGTTGGTAATATCACGACAGTAGTTCCTAATGTATGAGTATTATAATATGATCTATTTATTTTTAATAAACTTATTTGTTTCAGGTAACAGCATCCACGGCAGAAGTTTATCGTGTATGTAATAGCATGCACGACATAATTATGTTTGCGTGTATGTAATAACATGCATGACATATGTTGTGCATGGATGTAATAACATGCATGACATATGTATTGCATGTATGTAATAGCATGCACAACACGTCTTGTGTGTGTATAATATCATGCACGACATATGCTTTACGTGTATATAACAGCATCCACTACAGATGTTTCTAGTGTGTCTAAACATACCTGTATAAGGTCCAGTATACCAAGCTCGCTCTCGGAGGAGTCCACACAGAACACAAAGTACAATGTGGCGTAGTGTCTGTAGATCAATTTGTAGTCTGACCCACCTATTAGGCTGAAAATATAAGAACTATAATTATTTAAAAAAAATTAAGCATCTGTTATTTTTAAGATACAAAATAACCTTATCTAGATTTCAGCAGTGATAGTGTAGCGGTTGAACGCTTAGCTCTCATGCAGGAGGGTCTAAGTCCGATCACGGCACGTACCCCGAGGGTTTTTTTTTTCTCGTTGGAAAACCCTCATTGATGTCCCTCACCCGGGGAAGGCGAGGGGGTCTGCCGGTCTCTTACCGGCTTAAAACCAACGGTGTTCCTCCTCCTGACCGTTTGGCCGGGGTCGCGGGATTCGCAAAAGCATGCACCGCAACCCCGGCAGGTCCCGGTCCGCCAACCCTCGGCGGACCTCTCCTCTGTGGGGCCTTGCCCCACGTCCTCCTGAGAAGCGCGCACGGAACACAGCGCGCCGCCTTCTCGGGCCTGTTACTGGTCGGGCGGCGGGTACGGCACGTAACCCTAGAGTTACCAATTCAAAATGGAGGAATGCCCGTCTAGAGTGCCTTAAATGCCTGATTTTACTGAAAAATGCCTGTAGATCGTCGATTGTGTAGCCAGGCGTGCAGCCGGCATTACTCTGAGGCAGGCATAAGGGTGCATTCAAAAAGCCTCTATGAGTGACGGTACTTAAGAGGAAATGCGGTCGGCATTTAGTCCATACAAACGTATTCCTCAGTTTCCTCCTTGGATAATGTCACTAGAGCAAATATTTTTTACCATATGTATATCTACCACCACTATGTCCCTATGTTTTGATTTTGTCAATAAATTAATTATTTAAAGAACTAGAAACGTTTAACTTTACAAAAATCGACCAGTTTTACCACCGTTTTCAAACAACTGGCAAACAAATTTGACGAATATAAAAAATAAAAGAAAAACATACAGACATAACCAAAGTCTTTCTTAAATTATTACAGAAAAAAATATTAAAATCGGTCCAGATTTAAAGAAGGAAACAGGGAAATACGAAAGTACGATTTCGCTAATATTGCACAGGAGAAATCAGTCCGAGATGCAAGCGTCTCTTTCGCGCTCAATTGGGAAGGTTTGCGGGAGGGGTGGGACGGAAATAAATCGCAAAAACCTATTCAAATTATTAATATTTTGCAGCCCGCGTTTCCTCTTAAGTAGGTACGTACGGAGTACACTGTGTAGTCAGCCCCGCTACCAATCTTGCTAACTGCCTAATCTTTTCACGACACGGCATGAGCTATTCTCTTGCCGACATTAGAGAGAGATCTACAGGCATTTTTACTCTAGACAGGCATTCCTCTATTTTGAAATGGTAACCCTAGTGTAGAGGGAAGGAAGGTTAAACCTGTGGCGGCATCTATTACGCCACATAAGAATTAAACCGCACGGATTGTCTAGCAAACTACAGCGACAACAATGACAGCTGTCAAATGGAATGTCACAAATCCTGCATCGCGATATCAAGATTTGACACGCAGATAGTATATATACAACGTCCCAACATCAACCGTTGGGCTCACACCGTTAATTCAGCCCTCATCAAGCTGTCTCCCTCCCAGTCCTCTCCCATACAACGCCCTAAGCCGAGGTCCGAGTCCCCCCTAGGGGACGCCCTTAGAGGTGTTGCTGCTAAGTTGTTAGTCATGATGTTACTATTTACGTACATAGTATTAGCACAGTATAAAGAAGTACAGTAGTGCGACGCCTTTGATCTCGTAGTAAAAGCCGAAAACGTCTAGACAATGTCGCGGAAGGGTATAAAGGCTAGGGTTGTCACAACTCAATAATAGTCAATAATATAGTAATAATCATTTATTTAAGTATGTTAGATCAATTTTGAACTCTCATTCTTGTCTACTCTCCCATAAAAAATCGGACGCCGTCTAAGAAGTTTCACTTCAAAAATAATCCCCGCCATCTTGGGTTTCAATACCAACACTCCAACAGTCCACTTGTCCATAATCACGCGTTGCAGGTTGACCAGGACTATTTTCGTAAACTAAAATTATAGCAATTGACATCGAGGTCATTTTATGGATGGGTGACCGAGGGATCACCTTAGGGAGCCCATGTCGGGGGTTACTTAAAGGGGACCAAAATTTTGGTTATTTTTGATGTATGACTCACCGTTTCAAAGATATTATTAACAATTCATAAATTATTAATTAAATTATTGCATGGATTAAAATTACACTTCCATAGAGTAATACCTCTCTTAAATTCTTACTAGGCCTATATCTTACGCCCGCCATTTTGTTTACCTTGGTTATTTTTGCCTACTCGAATAATATAAAATAACATAACTACAAACATTAAAACATGCGCGCGACAACCCCTAAAAACATGTCCCGAGCTACTAACAAAATGGCGTGTGTAACTCGGGCTCGCTCTTCCCGCGTCTCGCCCCTTGCCCCCCGCACGATTGACCTGTCTAGACGTCTTCGTCGAACGACTGTATAGATTATTAGACTGTGGTATTAGTAATTAGCTTAGGGATTGGTTGGAGACCCTTCAGGTCTCACCAATTACTGCCCGGTTACGTAGAAACGGTCCGCAAGAACAACTACATGCAGTCGAATAGGAAAAAATATCAACCGTTGGTCAATAGCCCGCCAGGCATAAGACCCGTCTGGTTAGAGAATCCTCCCTTTTCGTTGGAGGAAAACCATACCTCGTTCCTCCACAAACCCAAGAATCACTTGTACGCTGCCTTTAGGCTGGACATCCACCAGAGCTGTGCAAAGAAAATGTGCGTTGCGAAAATGTGTAGCGAGGATGTGTAACGGTGTGACCCTATCCACCAGAGCTGTGCGAGCAATGGTTAGTGTGTAATGCATAATGTGTTCATGTGTACAAATGCGCCGTGCGAGGATAGGTAGCGGACTCTTTTCGAATATTGTGGTGTGGCGGGAGCGGTGGTGTGGCGGGAGCGGTACACATTCCTCGCAACACATTCCGCGCAACACATTCCTCGCAACACATTTCTCACTTGTTTTGTATGCACAAAAACCTCGCACTGCTAGACCCATATCCACCAGAGCTGCGCAGAGTGAAGCTAGGTAAATGAAGTGATTCTATTGGTGCTTACAAAACACATTCCTCGCTACGCAGCTTAGCACAGCTCTGGTGGATGCTCAGCCTTACTGCGGAAATCTAGTTTCTTGTCATACAAAGGTCAGCCGGCAGTAACACTAGAGCCTGATTCGCACGAGCGGCTCTTTAATATCCGTTAATCAGAGAACAAATGGCTGTCTTAAAAAAGTGCTACAATGAGTAAACTTTTTTTAATTATTTTTTTGTAGTTTATTCAAACACGACTATGTCAATCCATTGGACCTTCTCAGTATATTAAATATCACTGTGAACGTCGTCGCATGCCAATTTCAACCATTTTATGCAATAATTTAGCCATTTCAGACAGCAGATATGATAAAATAATGTTACAACCTCCAATATCTTTAAAATCTGAAGCTATTCTTAATATTTCATATCTGACATTCTCGTTCCAAGTGTTGGTGTCCAAAGTCAAGCTTGGTATTTGGGGTACAGCGGGACAGGAGCGATACAGAACATTGACATCAAGTTCTTACAGAGACGCTCATGGTGCTATATTGGTTTACGAAGTCCCTAGCAAAACTGAATGAGTGAGTCGAGGAACTTCGAAGTATACTCTACCAAGAAGAACATAGTCTGCTTAGTTGTTGGCAATAAGATTGACTTTCTTATCACTTTGGGATCCAGTGCATAATATCAGCAAGCACATTGGGTCACCCGCCCGACAGTGCAACGAGTATTCCCAAGGAGGGTTGATGTCAGGCAGGCGACCGGTCATAAAACAATAAGCCAAAACCTCTAACAACATGGATTTATGAAATACATGTTGTGCCGACCCCACCTAGTGTGGGATAAGGGCAGGAAGAAGATTCTCGTTCCAAACACATTCCACCATTATTTGTACCTACTATAAGAACTTTGTCAACTGCCTCGTTGGTATAGTGGTGGCAAGCGCGACTGCTGATCGTGAGGTCCTGGATTCGACCTCAAGGTCGACCAGTGTTATTGGGTTTTTCCGTTTGGAATTCCTCAGTAGCAGCCCTGTGATTGGTTTTGTGCCCGGTTGATGGCGATAGGCTCGCCCCCTATTACATGAGACTTAAATATAACAGCGAAATGAGACTGTTACTATACACCTATGTCGGAGTCAGCTTGCAGTCTAACTAGATACAGCTGAGTACCAGTATTTTACACGGAGCGACTGCCATCAGACCTCCGCAACCCAGTTACTGGGCAATGCCGATATCCTAAGGTCAGACCAGTTATCAAACTTTCGGGCTTCTGACTACCCGTAACGACTGTCATAGGTATTCGTATGATATCCGTGACCGACGGTTTAACATGCTCTCTGAGACACGGAGGGGTCTTGATGTGTAACGAACGGTCACCCATCCACGGACAGACCGTGCGGTTGTTGTTTAGCCACTATCCGCCTATCCAGCGCGGCCGCAGCCAAAGACTTTGGGTCATATTAACAGTACAATAATTATAATTTATTACACAAAATTATTTTTTGTACATTATCTATTTTTAGGAGGTTTATCAATTTGACGTGTACGATTTGCGGGGTGGTTGGCGTAATCTCTACAACCCCCTCCCCCCTCTCAGACCGCCACTGCCGCCAGTACAGTCAGCTACAAAAGAATGTTAACACTTCATTTTTTTAAATCACAACTGAACACAACAATATTCAAATTTAATCGGAACACATGTAACAATAAGATAACACACACTCTTGACTGTTATAAATGAAATTCTGAAAAGCAGTGTATCAAATAATTTTGTGTCTTTTAGATGTTATGTAAAAGTAACAGTGTTAATCATGACATACGGAGCCGCGACGTGGACACTTACGGTACGACTAGTCCAAAATCAAAATCAAATCAAAAAAAAATATTTCACATAAACCAATACAGGTGCTTATGAAACGTCGAATTTAGGTGCACGGTTCCAATTAGTTGTTTCCTATGGAGAAGAGCCGGCAAGAAACTCCATGGTTACTCTTTTAAAAATAATACCTTTAACAATTTCAGTGGATACAGTACAATGATTTAGGATAGTGAGAGAACAATGAGGTCCTGACCACAGACCAATGAGTAATATGGTACTAAAAGACTTGAGTACAAAAACTAACAAACAAAAATAAAATTTTAAAAAAAGTAATATGAATAATATTGTAGTAATTTACAAATTTATAGATGCAGGTCCACAAAGTTCTCACATTTACAAAAGTGAAAAGGAAGCTAAACTATATAAAACAATTGACATAATTAAATGTCATCAAAACAGCTAAAAAATCATTGTAAAATAAGATAAAGATATCTTGAGAGTAATGATAGCAATAAAAAAAAAATATATATAATCTTAATTGAGGATAGTTAGTAGACGTACACATATGTTTTTAATGAGGTTCCAGGGAAGCCACATGTGTAAGAACTAATGCCAAACATCCCTGTCGTCAACGTAGTCCTTAGTCTTGTAATATGCTTTTTGAGTGAGGACACGTTTAATATAGGTTTTGAATTTTCCCTCGGTAAGATCAGTTACAGATTTCGGCAGCTTATTATAAAAACGTACGCCATTTCCTGAAAATGACTTACTAGTTTTACTTAATCTAAATTTAGGTATCACCATTTTATGTTTATGCCGTGTCTTTTTATTATGAAAATCGCTCCTGACATTAAACAAATGCAAATTTTTTCTAACATACAATATATTTTGAAAGATGTAAAGTGACGGCAAAGTTAGTATGCTAAAAGTCCACAAAATGAAAGTCGCTCAGCGAGCTATGGAAAGAGCTATGCTTGGTATTTCTCTGAGGGATCGAATCCGGAACGAAGTCATTCGCCAGAGAACGAAAGTTACCAACATAGCTCAGCGGATTAGCAAACTGAAGTGGCAGTGGGCTGGTCATATTTGCCGCAGAACCGATAACCGTTGGGGTAGACGAGTTCTAGGGTGGAGACCGCGAATCGGCAAACGTAGTGTAGGACGTCCTGCAACTAGGTGGAGCGACGATATACGTAGGGTAGCTGGCAGCGACTGGAGAAGGAGAGCCGAAGATCGGGCTCAGTGGCGTGCTTTGGGGGAGGCCTATGTCCAGCAGTGGACTGATGTAGGTTGATGATGATGATGAACAGTGATAAATAACTTTCGTTTTTGACCATACCTAGCAAATATTATTAAGTGACTTTACATACCTTCCTCCTTCAAGAAAATTGCACACATTGTCATCTCTTTTGGACACCAGTTGAAACGTCTCCTTTATTATCTGTTGTTGCATATCTTCATTCTGTAAAAAAAATATAATGTCAACACAGAATTTATTCTTCTTCTTTTAGTGTGGCTAGTGACTAACCTGGTGTCAGAGTTTATGCCACATGGGCCTCTGACTTGGCCTCACATGCCGTCGTGAAATATTTCTCAGGCATGCCGGTTTCCTCACGATGTTTTCCTTCACCGGTTTTAAGCAAGTGATAATTATACAATACGCAAATGAATCCGAAAAGTCAGAGGTGCGTGCCTTGGGTACTCACTCGAGACCTATGACTTGGCAGTCCGACGGTCACACCACAGGCTATCACTCCTGTGTAGAACTGATGGCCTTACTATCCAGAGTCACACAACAATTATTCTCGTGGCTTAGGTCAGATAGCCAGAATTGGCGGTTTTAAATTGGTCGTTAGGCTGATGGTACTGCTTCTGATTGTACAGAAACAATCCTGTACAAATGTGTCTGTGGCGACATCTATCACGCCACATGCGAACTACGCAACACGACGATTGTCTAGCAGACTACAGCGACAACAATGACAACTCTCAAATATGATGTCACAGAATCCTGCATCGCGATATCAATATTTGACACGCAGATAGTATATACAGAGTGTAAACAAAATCATGTAATTCCTTCAAACCTTGTGATTTACTGCTGACATAGATTAACCCTGAATGAGAAACTTTTGGATCCAATAAAAGTATCCCATGCAGTGTTAATCTATGTCGGCAGTACATCACGAGGTTTGAAGGAATTACATGATTTTGTTTACACCCCGTATACAACTTCCCAACATCAACCATTGGGCAATACCCCGCCAGGCATAATAGAGGATCGTCCCTCTTCGTTGGAGGAACATCTGAACTCGTTCCTCCATGTGTATTATATCTAGAAAAATGTGCACCACGTATGCGAAATTCAGCTTTATAATGTTAAGGGATAGAGCTTGTTCAATACGGACTTGGAGCGGCACTTAGGCATATTCCATACTGAAACCGCAGAGAGACACTGAGTGGCCTGTTTGCAAATGACCTTTAACCTTCTTTATTGGCCTAATATTGGAGGAACACGAGATGCAATCCATTGAAAGATTGGGTTTTTTTTATTCTTGATTTGGTCGCATTGTGTCCTAGTCTCACCTAGTGGTAAGTGCAGACAGGGTCTAAGATGGAGCACACAAATCCAAGGAACAGGATATAGAGGGATTCCCCTATACTGCTCTGGCTCTCACATACACACGACGGAACACAGTAAACTGCATGGGGCCGGACTTTAATGTGAGGGTGGTAGCTAGCCAGGCGGACTGTATAGATCCTACCACATCGCGTGCCAGGTTTCGTTGAATTTAAAACACGCATCTATTCCCAGCGTGTGGTGAGGAAGTTTTATATTCTAACCTGTCTGCACATAAGGTAAATTGAATTGAAATTATTAATTCCTTTTAGATTGTGTAGTCCACCAACCTGCGGTAGGCCAGTGTACTGGACTAACGCCTACACCGTTCTAATTCTGAAAGGAGACCCGTGCCCAGCAGTGAAACAGTAACAGGGTAATTATGTTACTTAGGCTCGATTTTACCAACGTCGAATAGCATTTATCCAAGGAATAAGACAGACGTTTTGACAGAATTTCTATGCAAAAGCTGTCAAAACGTCAAATTTATTCCTCGATTAAAGTTATCCGACGTTGGTGAAATCGAGCCTTATTATGTTATTGACAGATTAGGAAAACTCATTTTCAAGCTGTTTTTTTTGGATTACCAGATAGCAGCAGCTCTGTATAAAATTCTGATAGTCTCCCATATCTGGTTAAACCAGAAGCCACCCCCAACATAATTGGGAACAAACTAGGCTCTATGTCTAACCAGATACAGCTGAATACCAGTATTTTCCACAGAGCGACTGCCATCAGACCTCCACAACTCATTTACTGAGCAATGCTGATACCCTAAGGTTAGGCCAGTTGTCAGACTATTGGGCTTCTGACATCCTGTAACAACTGCTATAGGTATTCGTATGACATCCAGGACCGATGGTTTAACATACTCTTAAAGGCAAGGAGGGGTCTCGATGTCTAATGAACAGTCACCCATCTGCGGACTGACCGCGACAAGCGCAGCTTAACCTTGCAAATTGTTTGATCCATGCGGTTGTACATTAGCCACGAGCCCCTAATTGAGACTATATGTTTAAATATTGTGCAACATAAATAACATTATGTACACAGATGTTTTGTACAATCATATGTAATAATATTATGTTTACACATAGCGTTATTCAAAAATGATTTCAGTCTAAAATATTGTCTCGTGTTCGAGCCCAAGGCTTCTGACTTTTCGGATTCATGTACGTATTGTATAATTATCACTTGCTTAAAAACGGTGAAGAAAAACATAGTGAGGAAACCAGCATGCCTGAGAGATATTTCTCGACGGCATGTGAAGGCAAGTCAGAGGCCCATGGGCGGCATAAACTCTGACACCAGGTTAGTCGCTAACCACACGAAAAGAAGTCTAAAATATTTTTACAAATAGGTACATACAAATTATGGTTAAGAATATTAATTCTTAACTTTATACTATTCTCTAAATGTAATTCGGTTTTTACGTTCGCTATCTATATTTATATGTATACCTACATATTATTACAAGTAACTGTAACTTGTACCTATAATTTATATTGACGCTTCATAAATATGTGCACACTGATGATAAAGAATTTAAAATTAGAAAAATAAATCCAGCTCAAATAGCAACAAGTTATTTATATAATTATGAATATTAATTACTGCCATATATAAAATATACGCGTATAAAAATACACATGGAATGCCTTTCTTTGTACACAAAATTAAAAAAAAACTTTCACTCACAAAGTATTGGTAGAATTTTGATAATCTCGGTTTCCCATGGTTATTGAATACCAAAATGGCTTTAATCATTGTGTTAATTAGCTACAAACTTAACTAATACTAACTAGTAACTATATTTTCATTTATTTAATTGATAAAACTATTGTAATCCAATCATGAATGAAAATTATCGATTGTATTTAGACAGTGACGTTAACAATTTCGTTCGGAAATCGAAAGAAAACACGCGTCATTTATTAAAAAACTCCGCGTGTTTTCATAAAGTTATTTCTTACCGAAAATTGTTAGACCTCCGTTACTTATAAAATTCACAAAATAAAGGAGTATGATGTCTTTCATTCGATTAACTTTATATTGCTTGGTGAAATATAGAGCAAATTGTTAATTGTATTTAATTTTTTATGGCAAATTGACGAAATAAGGTATGTACCTAAACTGAGCCAAACGGATAAAACACATCAAAAACATACCATGTCACTTAATCTTTACTCAATCTTTTATTTTGTTCCTTGCATTTGATAAAATACTCGTATTAATTACCTATGTTTTGGACGCACTATTTGAATTTTTCTTTATTTTGTTTTATTTTAATTGCGAACTAAATCTAATATAGTAGGAATAGTAGCTTATTTAATCAAAAGCTAGCAACACTCAAAACTCGCGAACGCGTTGTGCTGTCTGCTGTAACCCGCGAGTGTCACAATAAAAAAAATCGCAAAAACTGAATGATTATTGTGTGAAATAAACATTTATTGTTAACTTTCAAGTTCTGTACAGTGTTATATGTTTGATGGAAGCCTATTTGCGGGCCGCTGATGCTTCTATAACGAGATACAGGTCAGTGTAACGGAATATGGAGATGGTATATTTTGTTGTCTTTATTTGGGTATTCGGAGGTTTCTCGCGGTGTCGTATAGCTTTTTATGATTCTCCTGTATATTTGAGAGTTATCTTTGGGCCGTTCGTGGCGTTGAAACAGACGCTCGTGTGAAAAAAGTTGGTATAAATATGGTATGGATAGTTGAGAATTTCGCAGTAAATTTGGAAAGCGTGCAGCTGTAAAGACTTAATGTTGCTGTTGCCGCTACTGATTTGAGCGCCGGTAGAAGGTTATATTGCTGAAAAAATGTGCGCTTTCGTACAACCGTGAAGAATTTATAAGTTGATAGGTATTTGCGATAATAAACTATTTTTCGCCACGATACGTTTTGGAATGTTATAACTGTGAACGTTCTTGAATCAATTACGCTGAAAGAAACTGTTCATTACAGTAATTATAATAAACCATTTTTTTTATCAATGCTGTATGTTAAAAACCTTTCCAACTACTTAAAAGTAAATTATCAAATGTACATGAATTTTTGTGAATATTTATATATTATCTTAATAACAATACATAAAGTCTTTAATTAAGAAGGAATTAAAGTATAAGGTTATGTAAATATTGACAAATACTAGATTTGTAATAAGCTTTGTTGATAATATCATTTTTGATTAAAAACAAGAATATTTTTTAAGACACCCATACACAGTATAGGATAGATTTGAGCTGAATAACAAGATGTCCAAAGGTGGACTGCAAAAGACTATCTCTAAAGGTCATTAGTACTTTACCCATATTTAAAATCTGACCCACACAAATTTGAAAAAAGGTAAACAATGTTTTGGAGATTGAATTAAAAATAGTCACATATTTAAAAAAAATATACAAACCTAGGATACAATTGGAAATAAATTTAATTTAGTTCAAAGTGTTTAAACAATACTTAATTTAATTTTTAATAGCAATTTGCGATAAAAAGATTGAAAGAATTTTAATATCTTTATCAAATTGGTCTGGGTCAAGGCATAATTTTGCCTTAATTTGCAAAAATCTGGATAAACACACTTATCCACATTACGTACAATAGTTTTAGATTGAGTATACAAAATTATTCTATACTAGCTGTGTCCTCACGGCTCTGCCCGCATAAGAAGTTTTATTCCAGTAATAAATATTGCCTATGTTACTCAGTGATAATGTAGCTTTCTAAAGGCAAAAGAAGTTTTGAAATCGGTCCAGTAGTTTTTAAGTTTATTTGTTACATACAAAAATACAAATCTTTTCTCTTTATAATATTATATAGTATAGATATAGGTTAAGCATGCTCATGGAGAAGCTCATGGCTAATTTTGGTCAGTCAGTGTGGATGGGTGACCGTTTGTTACACATCAAAACCCCCCTCCTTGCCTCGGAGAGCATGTTAAACCATCAGTTCCGGGTGTCATACAAATACCTATTACAGTTGTTACAGGTAGTCAGTAGCCCAAAAGTCTGACAACCAGTCTAATCTTAGGATATCAGTATTGCCCAATAAATGGGTTGCGAAGGTCTAATGGTAATCGCTTCGTGTAAAATACTAGTATTCAGCCGCATCTGGTTAGACTGGAACCTAAACCAAGCGTGCTCATGGCCATTTTCTATGAGAGTATAACGAATTGATAATCACTGTTTAGTTCCATTAACTGCAAATACTAATAGATACATCAGACCCAGTGCATAATATCAGCAAACACATTGGGTCACCTGCGCGACAGCGAAACGAGTATTCCCAAAGAGGGTTGATGTCAGGCAGGCGGCCGGTCATAAAACAATAAACCAAAACCTCTAACAACATGGATTTACGAAATACATGTTGTGCTGACCCCACCAAGCGTGGGATAAGGGCAGGAAGAAGAAGAAGAAGCTGAGAATGCCAAATACATACATAGACTCACGCCTCACGTATTACAGCAGTCTATACACCCATGTTTCACCCCATGTACCTATTTAGTCCCATGTAATAGGTGGGCAAACCTTTTTTCAGGCACAATTATAGTGTCAAGTTCGTTGCCTCTTACGAGTCGCCTGACCGGCGCCGGAGGGCAATTGTGTTCTTAATCAGTCCCCCCCACGGACTACTTAGTGTTATCAGTTTATCAATTACACTAAGTACTCAGAGGCATTGTTTTTACTTACCTACATACCTCTTCTTGATAAGCTCAGCTGGAACGTTATGGTCTTTATAGCTAATCAATATAACAATAAGCCATATTTTTAATTTCTTTTTACATACATACATAATCTCACGCCTTTTTCCCATGGAGGTAGGCAGAAACTATAGAACGCCACATGCTACGACCCTTACATAGTCCTTTCGCTTCATCGACATTCATACATCTTGTCATATACGCACGCCGGTTGCGAGTACTACACACTGTCCTTTGTGAATAACATCACCAATAACATCGATGTATGTCCTTCTAGGTCGTCCTCTACCGGCGTTTCCATTTCTTTTTATAATAATAATAAATGTCTAACTTTACTTAATTATTTCTAATCAATCAACTTTAGCCATTTTTAATATCCTATCTATCTACTGTTTGCGCTACGAGCGATAGAAATTTGATTTAAGCTCTATAGAAATAATGTCAAAATTCTATTTTATTTTTTGTAATAATAAATCAAATTCTCTATTAATAAATCTATACATATATGTATAATTACTTGTCCTGACTGACTGATTCATCAACGCAGAGCCTAAACCACTGAAGCTAGAAACATGAAATTTGGACAGTAGGTTCCTTTTATGACGTAGGCATCCACTAAGAAAGGATTTCTACCCCTAAGCGGGTAGAACGACAGATACGTGTGGCGACGACGACAGCCACGGCTGCTGGCGGAGCCGCGCGCTCGGACCAATCTTTTAACTGAGGTGCCACTGACGCGTGCACTCCGCACTCTCAACCTCATAGCTAGTGACACGACCTATTCTATTGTTCTCTGAGCGATTTCACAAAGAATGCATTGTTTGTAATAAGTTACATAGTTGAATTTTTATAATAAGTTAAGATAACTTTATACAAGTACACTATCGCTATAGGTTATCCTGTAATGATAGATGTAAGTTGAAAAAATAAATAAACAAAAATATGGACCAAACACAATCTACTGAGTTTCTAATCTATACTAATAATATTATAAAGCGGAAGAGTTTGTTTGTTTGTTTGTTTGAACGCGCTAATCTCAGGAACTACTGGTTGGAATTTAAAAAGAAATTGTGTTGGATACTCCTTTTATCGAGGAAGTTTATAGGCTATATAACATCACGCTACGACCAATAGGAGCGGAGCATAAATGAAAAATGTTGCAAAATCGTCAAAAATGTCCACCCGCCGCTAGTTTATTTATAGAAATAATATCAATAGTTGAAACATACAAAACAGCTGTAGAAATCATAAATGACAGTCATACAAACGTCATACAATATACATTTCATACATACATTGTATGGTCGCTCGTCAATATTGACACCAACCTTACCGTCAATGTGAATTATTATTTTTGATTGATCATGAGTGGCAACGGCAGACATGTTGGTATATAATTTAAATAAGTAAATGGTTATTGATCAAGTTTGTTGTTTCTTACGTAAGCTGTAGAATAACATACATAACATAACATCACGCCTGTATTCCTCGAACGGGTAGGCAGATGTGTATAGTAACACCCTCATTTCGCCGTTATGTTTAAGTCCCATATAATAGGGGGCGAGCCTATTGCCATCAACCAGGTACAAATCCAACTCTAGGCTGCTACTGAGGAATTTCACACGGAAAAACCCAATAACACTTTGTCCGACCTGGAGATCGGAATCAGGACCTCACGACCGGCAGTCGCGATAGCTACCACTAGACCAACGAAGCAGTTCCATGCCAGTGGCAGTGCCATGTTCCTATAGTGTCTAAAATATAATAGGCCCGTTTTGACAGCTGTCAGATCAGTACATTTAATGTCGAAATTGACATAACATGTGACAGCTGTCAAAACGGGCCTATTAAATTTAAGCCACTATAAAGCGCCAAATCTTCTAGAAAGTTTTTCTCCACAAGTTGACTTGTGCAACTGAATTTCAAGCTCTGTACACACTCACAGCAAGTCGACTTCTGCAAGTATTACGGACTAAGCGAGCAATGGAGTGCGTAATAAAACTTGCTAATGGATTCGGCGCCTTAGGATTGAGACTTCTTTATTGGTGTCCTCTTCAAATATACAGGGTGTACTTAATCTTTTTCTTTTTTTTAATAAAATAATGTTTTCCTTTCAGTTTTCATAGATTTATTGTGCCTGTATCCTAGATATGGTATGGATTCGAAATTATTCCTTATAAACTCAAATGTAACTTTTTTACACCCCATATAATAAAGTGCAAAATGTAAGCCTTGACAACAATGATTTATAATAAAAAAAGTTGTTAAATACCCCTTTTACATTTTTACAGTAATGGCAACCCACAAATACAGCTTTAAACTATTCTAATAGAACAGCGTTATAGTCCTAAGGTATTATAGCTAACATTATGAAAGGTCAGTTCCAACCAAGCCAGTTGTTTTACCAATAAAACAGTTTTAGGTCAATCACCAGTTCACCGCGCAACTACCGCTTATAAATGTTTTAAGGGCGAATACACAACAGAGAATTGCGGTCCCGCAACGCAAAAACGTTGCGGGTTGCTGTGATGTGGATGCAATTATCCCGTCGCAACGGTGTCGTATAGCGAATCAGTCACCATCCGTGCATTGCGTCGCGGATCGCATTGCATATTTCTGCGTTGCGGTGCGGTACCGCAACGCACCGTGTACTCACCCTAGATTGATGTTGAAAGAGAAGAAGAGCGGTAGCGCTCTTAAATTTTTAAGGGCGAATACACAACAGAGAAGTCCGCTCCCGCATCGCAAAAACGTTGCGGATTGCGGTGATGCGGACGCAATTATCCCGCCGCAACGGTGTCGTATAGAATCGGGCACCATCCGTGCGTTGAGTCGTGGAACGCATTGCATATTTCTGCGTTGCGGTGCGGTGCGGTGCCGCAACGCATCGTTTTGAAATTTCGATTTAGAGTTCCTAGTATCTCAGCTATCTTATTGAAAGTAATAACCAGCAATACTAAATATTAGAAAGTTAAATCTAAGTTCCGTGAATGCAGCACGAGTTATTATGAAGAAAGTTCATTTCACCTAAATACTCTGCGACTAGTTGCCATAGAATTGAGATTCCTAACTACGTCATAGTCGATCGTTATCCTTTTCTGTGTAATGGAGTGGGTAGAATAGAAGTTTCCGGAAGACATTCACAGCTTGATATAAAGCCTCATTTACATTGAGAGTTTTTGTCTGCTATTAGATGATACTGGCGCTAAAATATTTAAATGGAAGCGAGAAGCAGAAGCTTGCATGCCATAAAATAGTACGAAGTATAGGATGTGACACAAGACACAAAGATTATAGCCTTTCAGCGTGCGATATCTTATAAAGCCGATTCGATAGTTTTAAAGAACACTCACATTTTTTTTTATCGTCGGAATGTCCTCTTTGGTTCCCGTTGCCCGTGGAAAGCGAAGGGTTATTGCCGGACTCTTACCGGCTAAAAGCCCACGGTGTTCCTCCTCCTGACCGTTGGCCTTGGTCGCGGTATAAAGACCTTAAGTTCTGCTTAGAATTCTCAACTCAGAAACCGGCTGATAGTGTCAGTTAGTTGGGACAGGTCAACTCAAACCTGCTATGGCACTTTTCTCAAAAAGCTATTCCAGACGTTGCCCTACATTGTTTATACTCGCATAGTTTATACCACAATCTGGACTTTAAAAGAGACCTTGATAGAGACTGAGTTTGTTTCGGCTTTTCTTCTCAGAGCTATTCAGAAAAATGACGGCGCCATCTAGTCTTAAAAAAACATTACATTGACTTGTAAATGACTCTGTAACAGATTATTTACAGAAATAAAAAAATATTTGTCATTTAAAGCCTGTAATCTGACGACGAAGAGAGAGGTTCCATTTGCAGCAAAGACTACACCAGTTGTTTACCGGTATCAAATCTATTTATAAATATAAACTATATATTAATACAACACAAGTATATAAATATATCTGATACTCGGCCACACAAGCGCTCATTGTCGACCTAACGACCACTGGCAATTGTTGTAACGATCCCTCGTTACGCTAACGACGTTCTGTTGTTTATCGTTACATGTACTTGCGTACTGGAATTCCTTTAGTATTTACTTTATGAACTAGATGTGTTCGCAGACCCGCCCACGTCCAATGATTTTAATTTTCCGGATTGCTAAGTACTCCATATCCTCCAAGAACAAGTCATCTGCCCGCGTGTATAGATTAAAATTTTTCCTGATTCCGAAATATTCTATGGCCTTCTCCAAGAACAAGTTACCTGCCCACGTTTAATGATTTAAATTTTCCGGATTGCAAAGTACTCTATGTCCTTTTCCAAGAACAAGATACCTACCGGCGTATAAAGATTTAAATTTTCCGGATTGCAAAGTGCTCTATGTCCTCCTCCAAGGACAACGTGCCTACCCTCGTAAAAAGTTTTAAATTTTCTGGTATCATAAGTACCCTACGTTTTTCTCCAAATACGAAAGTATGTTTCTGCTAAAAATCATCAAAATGTGTTCGGCAGTTTAGCAACGACAACGTAGCAAATAAACAGACTCACATGAATTTATAATACTTACATATATTTATTATTGTGATTATGTTTGTATAAACGAACATATCGATTCGTCATTCAGTAGGTAACCAAATAGAAATTGTTGTTGTTTAAATATTCATAGGAAAGGTACGCTTCAGTGTAATTTGATCGATAATGTTTTTCTAACCTACCTAATGGAATAGAAGTGGGACGAGAATGATCTCATTGTTATTAATATCAGCCCATATAATTGTGTTTCTACCCCAGAGATATCGGTTCATATCTATCTACGACACAAATTGTGCACGTCGCAAGAAAATAAACCAAATTGTTGGGTACATACCCGGTCAGCACCTCTGACTTCGAATTCATGTGTGGATCAGAAATTGATTATCACTTGCGTCAACGGTGAAGGAAAAACATCGTGAGGAAACCTGCACAGCTGAGAGGGCTCCGACATGTTCTCGATGATGTGTGTAGTCCGCCAACCCGCACCAGACCAGCGTGGTGCACTAAGGCCTCAGATTACCCTAAGTATTCATATGACAACTGATACTGACGACTTAGCATGCTTTTCGAGGTGTGGAAGGGTCTCGAAATTGAAAGGTCCACCATCCAAGGCTTCACCGCAACATCCCTGTTGCGGTGATGCCTTGGCTGGTGGCCTACTCCGAAAATCGAACTACGAAGGTGCAATGGAACCTCTTAGATCGATTCCTAGCTGTTTAGCCCAAGAGCTACCCTACTTTCCCCTAGTTCTTTCTTTTTATAACTACGTAAGGTAATAGAAAAATAAGTCACTAATGGTCGCCTACAACCAAATTTTAAAGCTCCCTGAAATATTTGTCTGGAATGCAGGAACGCGACCTCAACAAAGAAGGCTCAGTTTCGCTTTCACCGACCTTTTCGCGTCTATGTACTTTCGAATGGGTTGCCCGCAAAAAGGCCTTGTATACACGATACTTTTCTGTCGTAGACAGCTCGACAAAATCATTGTGTGACAAACAGCATGATAT
Organism: Amphipyra berbera; assembly: GCA_910594945.2. Taxonomy (NCBI): domain Eukaryota; kingdom Metazoa; phylum Arthropoda; class Insecta; order Lepidoptera; family Noctuidae; genus Amphipyra; species Amphipyra berbera. Next base: position 9,008,270 of record OU343148.1, on the reverse strand, counting down.
TTGAACATGTTCTGAGCTTCTTTCTCTGACAATCTTGGCTTATTCGAATGCTAAAAGCATCACGCAAATGCAAAAAATTCGATTCGAATATCGTCACTTTTGATCACCACCCAACATCTGAGCAGTTGGAGTATTTCCGGCTATAATAATATTTTGTTGAAATGCACCGCGGCCGCCCGGCACAAAATAAATCAACGTGCGCCGGCGCAGGACGTCATTACGCCGACAAATTACGTTGCAAATGTCATGTAATATTATTAAAGCTTTAATGTCCAGTAGTGATGGAGTCTTCACGCTGTTCTTATTCTAGTAGGAGCAGACGTCGTTTAAATCTTGGGTTTAACGTTAGGATTACCCATTTCTTGGGCAGAAGTCGCTCCATATAAAATATTACTGTCTTATTCAGCCGCATCTGTTTATCCTGGATGCTGACTGTGTTGTTGCTAATTTCTTGTTATGGGCTCTCCAGATTCTCACAAGAACACCCGAGAACCCCCGTGACTGTGAATCTGGATAGCTGCTCGCCATTCTCGTTCTCGCTCTCGCCTGTTCTCGACCTGGTGTCTGTTTTTCTGCCCATTTCAAACGGTCTCTCACAACACAAGTCAGAACACGTACGAGTGTCTTGTCTCGCGAGATATCTTGACAAACTATCTCGCCAAGCGTCTGTACGAGCTTTTAGAATAACACTTCAACTCCTCAAGGCTAGGCTCTGGTCTCTGGCCTAACTATAGTATCATCACGTAACGACTATCGGCACAATAACTGTTGAATCAACATCCCACATTTCGCCAACCTCGTGTGTCAAATCAAGACATTTAACTTCTTTATCCTTCTTTGCTTTCATAAGATTGTGCGACACTAGTCGATCTATCACCACTATTTCAGGCTTATTGGCAATTATTATATCAACACTGCTCGTAAGCTTTTCGGCTAATTGTCAATTAATATTGATTCGTTTATTATTAAAGGCACCGTCAAAGGGACGACAAATACGACAGCGTGCAGTTACTATGTGTTTGTTTTCTCGCCAAGTTCTTGGGGTAGAGAGGACGTAATCGTGATCAAAAACGTCATATGGTTCTTGGACAAGGATAGATTATCATGTGACTTCCTGAAGGTGTTTTTGGATACATACGAGGTTAAATCAAGTACATAAGCTGTAGCATTTTTAGGAATACTAGAACAAGGTTAGGTCCCGTCTAGGGACGGGTTAGAATATAAAACTTGCTCACCGCACGCTGGGAATAGACGCGTGTTGTAAGATTCAACAAAACCCAGCACGCTTGGTGGTAAGATCTATACTTTCGCCTGGCTAGCTGCCACCTGAGCATTAAAGTCGCCAAGCAGTTTACTGTGTTCCGTCGTGTGTATGTGAGAGTCAGAGGGGTATAGGGGAGTCCCTCTATATCTCTGTTCCTTGTATTCGTGTGCTCTATCTTAGATCCTGTCTGCGCTTACTATCAGGTGAGACTAGGGCCAAACACGATCAAGACAAAAAAATTACATTATTTTTGTAGTGCGGTGAATTTACAGGCACTGACACTTTCCAACTTTTTCTGTAAGGTTGGCAATGCATCAGTAATCCTCTTGGTGTTGTGCAGCGGTACCTAACCTCTTTCCACCATGTTGGCTGTCGATCTGTTTGCCAACCTAAGACCAGTATAATTGGGTTTAGCCATAGCTCCTAAGTCGCTTCACGTCAATAAGTCGGTAAAGGCCACATCAAACATGTACACAAATAACTGAATACCCCCATACTACCAATGTTTTATAAATGAACCTGCATGGTTAGAACCGCTATTAGTAACGCCGACATAACTCATAACTGACCCGCTAACAACGTTGAATACGTTTATTGCGTACCTACTATACATTTTGATGGATAGACTTCATACACGCTAGTGAAATGATGGAGTCGCTAAGCCAAATCCACCACAAAGTTCTATTGCGCAACATTTTGTTCGCAAGTGGTCGCTTAGTTCGTGAAACTTGCAGAAGTCGACTTGCAGCGGGTGTGGCCACAGTTCAAAATAGGTTGCACAAGTCAACTTGTAATAAAACTTGCAATAAAACTGAATACAGGTTTTTTATTTTTATTATTAACTTGCTCGCATTTGGCCCTAGTCTCGCCTGACGGTAAGCGCAGACAGGGTCTTAGATGGAGCACACGAATCCAAGGAACAGAGATTCTCTTCTTTTCGTGTGGCTAGTTACTAACCTGGTGTCAGAGTTTATGCCGCCCATGAGCCTCTGACTTGGCTCGAGAAATATCTCTAAGGCATGTCGGTTTCCTCACGATGTTTTCCTTCACCGTTTTTAAACAAGTGATAATTAATTATACAATACGCATATGAATCGGAATAGTCAGAGGTGCGTGCCTTGGGTTAGAACTCGAGACTTATGACTCGGCAGTCCGACGGTCATACCACTAGGCTATCACTATTTTTATGCTTTTATGAACAGAGATATAGAGGGATTACCACCCTATACCCTTCTGGCTCTCACATACACACGACGGAACACAGTAAACTCCTTGGCGCCGGACTTTAATGTTCAGGTGGTAGCTAGCCAGGCGGACCGTATAGATCTTACCACCAAGCATGCTGGGTTTTGTTGAATCTTACAACACGCGTCTATTCCCAGCGTGCGGTGAGGAAGTTTTATATTCTAACACGGGGTTAAATTATAAGATTATATTATAAGATTGGCGCTTATGAGATGATAGCGTAAAGTTATATGTCACTATGTAAATATATAACCCGTCAGGGATCCGAATACGCTGCACGCGGCCGGTCACGTGCGTGTGCGCAGAAATAGACTCGGTTACAACACGACAAGTGGTATTTTTGGCATCTTTTTATTATGAACCAGAGCGCTGGAAGATTACGCAGGGTGCAATATTGATTCTGCTAGTTTTATGAACAAAAAGATTTAGTTTTGGCGGTTTCGGAGAATAATCTTAAAACACGTGGTCGATGGAGTGTCAAATGTCATGAGACTGTCAATTTTAAAAGCTTATATTTGGCTTACATTTGGCCAAATACTCAAACGAAGTTGCCATAATTTCATGTCATTTGTTCTTCAATTTATGCTTGGCACTCGACACATGACGTCACAAGCATGCTTGAACTATTATTCATATTTAAAAAAATAGTCTGCGACACTGTCTAAGAAGTAACAATGACTAAACTACTTATAAATATCCTGTTTAAAAATAGTTGTACCATTTTAGACATTTGTATGTCAGAAGTTTCGACAATTTTTCATAAAATTTTGTAAACTAAGGCTCAGTTGCACCAACTAACTATTCATTCTTATTCTTATTCTTTATTGTACACAAAATAATAATATATAATACAGTTCCGTTGGTAAATTCATGTACAAAGGCGAGCTTAACTCACAAATGAGTTTTCTAACAGCAAACCTTAGAGCGATAGAGAGATTTGATGTTGAGGAGAACAATTACCTAAGTGTACAAGTTATATAAAATTACAAATTAAATACACAATAAATATACACATCTACATAAACTAAACAAATATGTGTATAGCACACAATACATAAACGTAATACATACAATATAATATATAAAATACTACATACATACAGGTCATGTAGACAGGAAATGTTCCATGTTGAACTATAATTGTTAACATACCATATTTATGTCAAATTTTTACTGATTTGACAGAAATTTTGGCATGGTTACGGTTAAAGTTAGTAGGTGCAACTGAGCCTAAGTATATTTCTACTCGTTAGAAAATAAGGATATTGTTTTTTATTGTCATTAGCCTCAAAACTCGTTGTTGTAAAGACATGTTATGCCCAACAGTGGACTGCGGTAAACTGTTTTGTGTTGTCCAGGAATAGACTGTCTGTTCAATATATTATGCCCCGATTTCTGAACGGCCACTCAAAGCAAATACAAACTATTCAGCTGTCAAATCTCATGAAATGTCAAGTCAGTGCTGTGATTGGTTGTTAATATTTATTTTGATCGACCAATCACATTAGTTGACAACAAATTAAATTGTTCAGTCTCTCATAAACCGGGGGGTTAATATTTGTGAATACCGGCCTAAATATTATAATGTTTTGCCTAGCCTTTTCCCAACTATGTTGAGGTCAGCTTCTAGTTTTACTAGATGCGGCTGAATACCAGTTGATGAGGCGTGTAAATAGCCTGCACCTTATTGTTGGTGTTTTTAAGAACTACCAAAAATTTTGAAATAATAACCTATCAAGTGTAATGGCGGACCTCAACATAAAACCAATTTCCCTATTGATGAATCCTCGAGAAATCAATACCAAAACAAATTAATAGCAGCAAACGTGCCCACATACCTTAACAATCCAGAAATCCCACTTCAGACCCAGGGAGATGGGAAGATACCTCGTTCATGAGCGCGTGATGTTTTGTAGGTATGGGCTGCCGGCCGGCTAGCAAAATCTTCTTAAATCCACCGGTGGGATGATTAAAACTCCAAAAATCAACACTGCACTATAAGTTCTCAATGAAGCACAGATGCAGGTCCATTTATTTTACACGGAGCGACTGCCATCAGACCTCCGCAACCCAGTTACAGGGTAATGCCGATGTCCTAAGATTAGACCGGTAGTCAGACTATCGGGCTTCCGACTTCCCGTAACGACTGTCATAGTTATGACACCCGGGACCGACGGTTTAATGTGCTCTCTAAGGCGCGGGGTGGTCTCGATGTGTAACGAACGGTCACCCATCCACAGACTGACCGTGGCAAAAGTAGCTTAACCTCGCAAATCGCATGATCCGCGCGGTTGGTAATTAGCCACCAGCCCCTCTTATAATAATAGATTCAATGTATCTAATTAGTTTTACATAAATTTATGATTCCAGTATTGCGTAGTTGGCGTTACTAGAAGGTCTAGAGGACACGTGTATAAATATATGATTAAAGCTTAAGGGTCTATTCACACAGCCACATGTTGCAGCGGGTCGCGAACTCGCGATACGCTTGTCGACATGTCGCGAAATTCTAACAAGGTGCAACATTGATGTAGTCTGTTGCAAAGTAGCCATAATAATCACATCCTTTTTTTCTCGTTGGAAAATCCTCATGGATGTCCCTCGCCCGGGGAAGGTGAGGGGGTCTGCCGGACTCTTACCGGCTAAAAACCAACGGTTTTCCTCCTCTTAACCGTTCGACCGGGGTGGCGGATTTCGCAAAAGCATGCACCGCAACCCCGACAGGTTCCGGTGCGCCAACCACTGGCGGACGTCTCCTGTGTGGGGCCTTACCCCACATCCTCCTGAGAAGTGCGCACGGAACACTGCGCGCCGCCTTCTCGAGCCTGCTATTGGTCGGGCGGCGGATATAATAATCACACCCTGACTTTCCTTTAAAATGCAATCGCAAAGCAGTCTCGCGATGTTATGGACATGTTATGCAGAGGTAAAAAGTCTTGTTACTAGAAGACTGTTAAATACGAGTGTGTATGGATATACAAATAGAGGTAGGCCAAAGAAAAGATGGATTGATTTTGTGAGGGATGATAGGGTAAGACTGAGATGACGGCTGATAGAGGAGAATGGAAGCGGAATGCGTGTTGTGCCGACCACACTTAGTGTGGGATAAGGGCAGGGAGATGATGATGAATGTAGTCTCGCGATCTGCGGAATAACAATGTTTTGACTGGCTCACGTCGCGACTCACGAGCCACGAGACGCAGAACGCTGATAACCTGCCTGGGTGTAACATTCGCGCGCTTTAAGAGCAAATGCGGTCGGCATTTTGTCCATACAAACGTATTCCTCAGTTTCCTCCTTAGATAATGTCTTATAGAACAAATATTTTTTACCAATGGTAAATATCTAACACCACTATGTCCCTATGTTTTGTTTTTGTCAATAAATTAATTATTAAAATAAACTAGAAACGTTTAAACTTTACAAAAATCGACCGGTTTTACAACCGTCTTCAAACATCTGGCAAACAAATTTGACGAATATAAAATATTAAAGAAAAACATAGAGATATGACCAAAGTCTTTCTTAAATTGTTACAGTAAAAAATATTAAAATCAGTCCAGATTTGAAGAAGGAAATAGAGAAATACGAAAGTACGTTTTCACTAATATTGTACAGGAGAAATCAGTCCGAGATGCAGGTGTCTCTTTCGCGCTCAATTGGGAAGGTTTGCGGGAGGGGTGGGACGGAAATAGATCGCATAAACCTATTCAAATTATTAATATTTTGCAGCCCGCGTTTCTTCTTAATAAATAGATTTAAACACAAACGCCCGTATCGCAACTGTTTTACTACTGTTCTACGTCGTTATTGATACAATAGTCTGATATCAGTCGACCTTGTCCCGCGACATTATGACTGTTCATTATACGAAGATGTAATTAAGATAGTAGCTGACATAATACTCGGTTATCAATGAGATGCTGACGAACCTCCAGCACGTGTGATGTCTGGGGTACTACCAGACATCAGGATTTGTCCTGACGTTTCAGAATTTTGATTATTTAATTAAATAATTGGCCGGTCATGTCGCTCGAATGCACCTGGACGGATGGGCATAAATCGTCACCCACTGGACGCCATCGTCGCTGGAGGACATCGTCGTCGAGGTCGGCCGCGGCGTATGTGGCGTGACGATCTAGACGTGTTTGCGGGGTTGGCGTGGTTAGAAACGGCACACAATAGAGAGGTTTGGAAGGCAAAGGGGAGGTCTTTGCTAAGCACAGGATAAAAACGAAAAAACATTGTTTTTTGTATTCGCGACGTTTTTTGGTCTGACCATACAAAAATACGATCAAATAGGAGATACCTATGAGGCTTCGATAGTCATGCCAAAGTGAAATAATGGCTCAAAAAAACTAAAAATAGAAAAACTATTTTTTTTTAATAAAAAGACAAGGAACGTATAATTACAAATTATAAACTTACATTTCGCGCGCTCGCGGTTATAACGTCATAAGAGTCTTTATCAGGACTTTTCAGTCAGGAGTTAATTATATGTCTAACACCGTAAAACTATTATTTATAGTATTCACTCTTCTATCGGTATATAGGTATAATTAACAAAAAAAAAAATAAACAAGTTTTTATTTTGTATAAAACAATTAACGAAATTTATTTTTGATAATCATCACTTATTTTTTATGTTGACTGTACTTGAAGAAAGCTAAAATAATGATGCACTCAGCGTCATCCGTACGAGATAATGTTATGATTATGACAAGTACTTACTAATTTTCATCTGCCAACTGTTATGACAACATCCCCAAGCGTCGAATGATGTATGGTTGGTATAAGTTAACAGGATGTGAAAATTTTTACCACATTCATAATACGTATTTTTATAACATACATTACATCACGCCTGTATTCCCCGAAGGGTTAGGCAGAGGTGAATATTAACACCCTCATTTCGCTATTATGTTTAAGTCCCATGTAATGGAGGGCGAGCCTATTGCCATCGACCGGGCACATATCCAAACTCCGGGCTGCTACTGAGAAATTCCACACGGAAAAACCCAATAACACTTTGTTCGACGTGGGGCGCCAACCCAAGACCTCACGATCACCAGTCGCGCTTGCAACCAGTAGACCAACGAGGCAGTTTTTATTTAATGTATTTTTATAACTACAGGAAGACCTGATTAAAAATATGTATCTATACTAATATTATAAAGCTGAAGAGTTTGTTTGTTTGTTTGAACGCGCTAATCTCAGGAACTACTGGTTGGTTGGAATTGAAAAAATATTTTTGTGTTGGATAGTCCATTTATACTATTATATTATAGGACGGATATAGGCTATATAACATCACGCTACGACCAATAGGAGCGGAGCATAAATGAAAAATGTTGCAAAAACGGAAAATTTGTTCACCCGTGCGAAGCCAGGACAGGCCGCTAGTCTAAAATGAAACTGCCTCGTTGGTCTAGTGGTGGCAAGCGCGACTGCTGATCGGTGAGGTCCTGGGTTCGATCGCCAGGTCGGGCAAAGTGTTATTGGGTTTTTCCGTATGGAATTCCTCAGTAGCAGCTCGGAGTTTGGATTTGTGCCCGGTTAATGACAATAGGATCGCCCCCTATTACATGGGACTTAAACATAACAGCGAAATGAGGGTGTTACTATACTTCTGCCCAACCCTTCGGGGAATACAGGCGTGAAGTTATGTTATTTAAAATGACTGCCGACGTAAATTGAATTTATAATCTTTATAAAAAGGTACCATGGTGTTTGTACTGTGTTCGCGAAAACCATGTCAACAATATTTCAAGATAACTACATTATAATATTGACTTTTCAAATTCGTTACATATTTTGGTTCATGAGTGTACTTAACAAACAATTTGTTCTCATTAGCTCATCACGTACTATGAGTAGATACAGAAAATAAATATACAGGGTGTAAACGAAATCATGACTGTAATTCCTTCAAACCTCGTGATGTACTGCTGACATAGACTAACCCTGCCTGCACGGGATACTTTTGGATTCAATAAAAAAATAATACAAGAAGTAAACATGTGTTCTTAACGTGAGGCATTTTAGCGCACCGAGTTAAATGACCGCGCGGCGAGCGGTACCGCGCAATTCGCTCGAGGCGCTAAAATGCCTCACGTTAAGAACAAATGTTTACTTCTTGTAATTATTTTTTTATTGAATCTAAAAGTATCCCGTGCAGGGTTAATCTATGTCAGCAGTACATCACGAGGTTTGAAGGAACTACATGATTTCATTTACACCCTGTATACATAATTTTATTCTTACTAAAATAGATTCCGTGTTACCAGGCTAGCATAAAAACGAAGCGATGTTATTTCAAATTTTGTTCGTCGCTGCTATCGCAAATACGCGTTCCATTGACGCGTGGGTGTGTCATCTTTACCGCGTGTAGGTCAGTGGGACAGCAATGTACGTCACGCGATCCGATACAGTCGTCACGTAATAAATGATGATAATTTTCGTGCTATACACGACAGTGATTACGCAGAAGTGTCAGTTTGAACATTGTGTAACTCACACTACGGAAGGAGGGCTTTCATTGGTGGATTTTTAGGTTAGTTGTTATTCCGTGAAGATAAAACGACTTGTCACACGATTTGAATATGTGTTGAATTGTGTGTGGAGTAGGTCAGATTTACGTAAGAATACGTCAGGTGTTTAATAAAAACAAAATGAATGGTTAAGTAAAATTGTTTTGATTGATAAGGTACCTACTCTACGGAGTTACAGTTTTGATACGATTATATTTCTTGGGAGAAATGCTAAGAAATGTTTATTATCTTGATTGGCCGTAGCATTTACACTATTTGCGGTGTAGTATGGTGCGGGTAGGGTTACCACTTACCAGATGTATAACTAAAAAGTCCTGACAAAAAGTCGGATTTCTATAAAAAAATCCTGACATAATTGCCGCAAGTGCGCGCAATGCAAGTTTACTATTTGTTTTGTGTGCCAACTGCCACGCAGGGACTCCCTTTTATTTTTATTTTTAAATAGCCTATGGAATGTCCCACTGCTCAACAAAGGCCTCCCCTTTTGCCACAAAACAGATAGGTACAGAAGTTAATCTACATACAAGTGCGCTCGAGCAACGCACACATAGACACTGCTCACGGTCACGATATCTCGGACTGTTTGAGACTAGAGTGCGAGCGCGAGTGCCATGCGCTTGAGAGAGATAGATATATAGATAGAGCGACCGCGGAGCGTAGGTATGAAAAGTGAAGTACATACGTGTGATTGACTTCTGTACCTATCTGTTTTGTGCTTTTACCTTCCAAACCTCTCTATTTTGTGCCGTTTCTAACCATGCTAGCTCCGCAAACACGTTTAGATAGGGACTCCCTACTTGGAAAATTTCAGTAGAGTATTTTCAGAGATATGTACCTACAGTATGTGAATGAAAAGGTTATACACCTTAAGGTCAATTTTTGCTTGCACAGTGCAAGAAACGAACTATTTTACCGACTACGTATTGGCAATATTATAGAAATGAAAATACAGGTATATTTTGACAGGATATTAAAGATTATAGTGGTGACATGATGACAGACACAATTAATGTAAATTTATTTAATAATCAAATTGATTGATGTCATGGTTTTTACAACAAAACTCTTTAAATCTATGTAGGCAAAATGCAATTTTGATCTTTGCTACCAAATAATTAAACATAATCTTCCATGCATTGGTCTGTTCCGTTCAACAGTTGGAAAAGGTAACATGTGCCTGTGATGTGGGAAAGGAACGAATTTGAAAACTGGCGAACCTTTTCATTCGCCTACTGTACTTCATTTTGTCATTTTCTTTACTAGACTAGACAACCAACGACAGAGATTAGAAACGAGAAGGTCACACTCAACCGACCATCTCTTTAATCCAATCTAAAGATAGCAATGACGTGGCCGACCGAAAGTCAAATTATCGCACTTGGATACTAAACCTCGCTTTGGGGTAAATCTTCGGCTTTTTTAGCCACAACCGAATGTATCGCCGAATGTGGCCGGAGTTGAAAGCGAAGATTTTGTTGGAGCCTAGCAATGACCATAGACGCTAAAATGTAGTAGGAATAGTTGCAGTAGCGAATAAGGGCAGCGTTAAATGGCGCTGTTGTTATGTAGACCTATCAATGTCAAATACTCGAAATGTCAATGTCTAATACATTAGCCAGTAGTTTATGGTATGTTGTAAAGTTAATCAAATTACAATATGCCTAATATTGTAATTTAATTGTGTTCATTTAGCGACTTCTGTTGCTGACTGTACAAAACAAAGTTTTGACAGGTCTACATTCGCAGTGGCGCCAACTGGTGTCGATTTTAAACTATTTAAAAAATGCTGCCATTGGTATTCTGTTGTATACAACGTGTTACAAAAATACCCCTAAAGCCGAAAGGGGGTTAAAAGGTCCCTTGTAAATAGTCTATTGGCAATATTTGAATGGCATAGTATGACCTAAAAAAAAAAGAATTTGGATAAAACATAAAATAATCATCATTGAAACGCAACCCTGAAAACATAAAACTAAAGAGTAGACTACTCAGAAAGTTATTTACATTCTTACCTAATTTCTTCTGAGAGGTAAATGACAACAACCATAAAGTCTACTTGATTATTTACCATGTTTCATGGGGAATTATGTAACACGTATTAAGTATCATGTTCATACCATTCTCATTATAATAAAAGTTTTGTATCCATAAGACCAGTTTAGAGACACTAGGTACTATTTAAAGGTGAACTACTGACATTTACCTGCACTGTGAATAAAATAAGTTTAAAATAACCAAAGATTATCTTATTTTAGAAGATAAGACACATGTTATAATTTTACGGTCACCCTGTGTTGCTGTAGCATGATTTCTACCATTTTAGTAGTTTTTTTTATTTTTTACAAGAAATGAGTGTTAGCATTTAGTGAATTCGTTTTTCGGTAAACTTAATAAAAAGATTATTGTTTCTGCTACCGCCTCTAAATATTTTTTTTTACACTTTTTTGTCTTATGTGGTTGCTGTAGCTCCAAGATAGTGCTTTTATTACGATATGAAAATAAGTTCTTTTATTAAATCATTTACCTCCTTTTCTTGACCACGATCTAGTAAAATACGCCACCATAAATAGAAATACAAGCACAGTCACAATACCATCCTTACTTATCAATATGGCTCGGATCGAACCCGCGACCTCGCGGTCACGGACCAATCAATGCCGCTAGTTGTTATTCAACGCGCACAATTACGCCATGTTACGTGTATGATATGACATGCACGGAATTTTTGATTTACATTTAAATGTAATATACATATCTATGTATATTACATTTAAATGTAGTCTCTACTAATGACTAATTTTGAGAGGATCTTGGCTAATTAACAACCGCGCGGATCATACGATTTGCGAAGTTAAGCTGAGCTTGCCGCGGTCAGTCTGTGGATGGGTGACCGTTCGTTACACATCGAGACCCTCCTTACCTCGAAGAGCACATTAAATAGGTCGGCGGTCCCGGGTATCATACGAATACCTATGACAGTAGTTACGGGAAGTCAGAAGCCCGAAAGTCTGACAGCCGATCTAACCCTAGGATATCGGCATTGCCCTGTAACTGGGTTGAGGAGGTCAATGACAGTCGTTACGTTTAAAATACTGGTATTCAGCGACATCTGGTTAGACTGGAAGCTGACCCTAACATAGTTGAAAAAGGCTAGGCGAAGAAGCTAATGTTTAAATTTAATTGGCTCTAAAATCAGTCGATTGTAACCTGTGACTGCAACCAACCCGTATTAGTAAAATTTTCGAAACATGGCAGTCCGAGAACAGAATCCCAAGAGGAGCTATCAAAATTTAAACAGCACTGGTATTTGTAAATTATTTTTTCATCTGTATCTCAGGAATTGTCAAAACGACACCGAGAGCCAGATGAGTTTAGAATTTAAAAAAAATGACTACCTATGTATTTGTTTTCTGTTGCATAATCTATACTTCTATATCTATACTAATATTATAAAGAGGAAAGATTTGTATTTTTGTATGTAACGAATAAATTTAAAAACTACTGGACCGATTTCAAAAATTCTTTTGCCGTTGGAAAGCTACATTATCACTGAGTAACATAAGCTACGGGCGGAGCCTCACGGCTCGTATCAAATAATTTGAATGTATTCAGTACATATGGATAATTAATTAATTCGTTAAACTCATACACAATAAAACACACGATAGTGTAACAAATAGTGCAATCATTTCTCAATCATATCAGCTCTAATGATAATTTCTATCAATTTACTGAAAGCACGTACAAATTGTACTATCTCGCTTAGAAAATTGTCAACGTGAACGCTTTGATCATGTCTGTCACGCAAACAACTTAATACTATTAGCTCTGAAAGTAAACAAACTTATTATTGAGGTTGGAGGGAACGAGGTTTGGTGTTCCTCCTACGAAAAGGGAGGATCCTCCTACTGGCGGGTCTTATGCCTGGCGGGCCACTGCCCAACTGTTGATGTTGGGAACTTGTATATACAAGGTGTAAAAAGACCCTTCACGAAGCCGTCAACCATGCATTCAGTACATCAAACTAAGTAACCCTACCCAAAAATTGTCGCTGGGAAACGACTTTCTTTTTTGGGTGAAAAATTTCGTTTTACTGTAAAGCCAATGTAACGCACTCAAAACACTGTGCTGATAAATGCAATGAGTAGTAAACGGGTAATGGAGGTATTTCAAGTACATTTGCAACCTTCAAAACTAGTATTTTAAAAAAAGTTGTGAATAAGTTGGAACTTTGACCTCCAATATCTCCGTAACTAGAAGGTTCCCAGGCAAAGTCCAGAACAAAAAAATTATCGCAATGACGTAGAGAATAAGTGCCTTTCGGCTTCGTTAAGGGTCTATTTACACCGTTTATGCTAACTCCGTGTCAGATCTTGATATCGCGATGCAGGATTTGTGACATTTCCTTTGACAGCTGTCATTGTTGTCGCTGTAATCTGCTAGACATTCGTTATGCTGCGTAGTTCTCGTGTGGCGTGATAGATGCCGCCACAAGGTAGTTGATTTTAATTTAGAGTTAACATACATGAGATTAGGATGGGGCTCGTGGCTAATTACCAACCGGATCATAAGATTTGCCAGGTTAAGCTGCGCTTACCACGGTCAGTTACGAATGGAGACCCCTCTGTGCCTCGGAGAGCACGTTAAACAGTCGGTTCCGGGTGTCATACGAATACCTATGACAGTCGTTACGGGTAGTCAAAAGCCCGAAAGTCTGCCAACCGGTCTAACCTTCGAATATCGGCATTGCCCAGTAACTGAGTTGCGGAGGTCTGATGGCAGTCGCTCCGTGTAAAATACTGGAATTCAACCGCATCTGGTTAAACTGGAAGCTGACACTAAATAGTTGGGAAATGGGTAGGCACAATATAAATGGGATTATGAAACTTAATTCCATGTTATCGAGTCCAATTTTGCTTGCAGGTAAAATTATTTTATGATGACCTTTTCAATACTTTTTCAACTTAGTTTACATGGCCTTAAAGTTGGTATTTGTGTTGATACCGGACGATGACACGGTGATGACTTCAAATGCAAAAAAAAAATTGACTTTTGAACAATATATCAAAACAATAGCCTAAAACCGGAACTTAAATCTAGGTCAATATATAAGTCTAGTTTTAAATTACATGGTTCTATATCTAATCCGTAACGATCGATTAAGTAAACGTCGTGGGACAGGCAAGCAAATATGGCTGACCAAGTTGTTTTTTTAGACTAAACTTATTTGAAATGTGATTGAAAAGTTTATTTTCGAGATAGAAAAAGACAAAATGTAAATAAATAAACAGTTACCGTTTGTGATGTTATAGCACTCACTGAGATTCGTAGTGGGTGCTATTGCATACACAAAATATCTGATCCAGAAGAAAAATGTATTTGAAAGCGCTTTTTTTTTATTGGTTATTGGGATCCTAAAAAAAACAATGTCTTCGCATAAAACCAAAAACTTGAAAAAAAACATGAGGAAACTTCCTGGAACTAATTATGGGCTTGCTAATAAAATTGCAAGCCCATTGGCACACCGCATAGGCTTTTAAAAGAAGATGGTATGACTGCTGTAGTCACTACACTGGGCTAGATCTCCTCCCTGATGACGTACCTCGCTTACACACTGCCGCTGCTCCTTGCCGTGCTCAATTCCTTTCCCTTCTCAATTCCTTTCCCTAATTAGTACCGTGGCAGCGCCGACGGCAGCGTATGTCAACATTCTCCCTCCGTAGTTCTTGTAAACGTATCCACGCGTTCGCACTGCCCTTTGAGTGTCGCACCAAAAACTATTTCACGATCGCCATGCAGCGGGAGTGGCGGCGGCAGGGATAAAGGAAGCGACATGTTTACTCACTGGCTCTGACTTCTCCTGCCCACATATCTGGTCACTGCCGCGGGCCTGAGCTGAGTGTTATCGAGGTATTAGCTTATCATTCTTATTTATGGCTTGTACACAAAACTGCGAATCGACGCCATGCGAATTCGGAACGCAGAAAACTGCGACGCAAATTGCTGCGGCGCGATTTCATGCGGCAAGGCGTCTTCCTTCCAAGGTTCGGGACATTTGCGCACTGCTGTTACTGATAAGAAGATATAGGAAAAATCAATTTCGCGAATCAATTCGTAAGTTCTTGCGATGCGTCGTGCGAGCTCGTATATTTCTACGATGCGACGTCGCATCGCAGTTTTGTGTATGGACCCTTAACCCAACTCCTGTCAACACTCTTTCAAAATCAATACTAGATGTCTACCTAAACCTTCAGGAATCACAACCGGAACCACGGTAAAGCTGGGAGATGATAAATAAGTATATTAAGTACGCATACTTACACATTTCAATCTTCCATATAATTTCTTCTTCGTCGTCCTCATCCCGTCTAGTCCAGATCTTGCACAATACTTTGAAGAACTTGGCAGCAAATGACGTCATTTTAAACAATATCTGTCCTTGTCACACACTTATTAGTCCACTCTACCCTCAATTGGTTAAAAGCCTATTAAACTAATCTTTGATTGTACGTTGCCAAATATAATTCAAAATATTTTGAAATCTCGCACAAGATTCGATACCTCCTACGCTTCTAGAGTACAAATATAGTCTTCTTGCGATTCTTATCCAATCAATTAACTGTTCTGCTGATAAATTTGGTTAGACCTTTATCAATAAACTAATTAGTCAAAAGAAGACTGATTTCGCGCCAAAAAATGTTATTTGGACAACGATGATTTCGTGTAACCGTTACCGCGACAAAATAGCGACTACCTCAAAACCAACAAACCGTTTTCCTGCAAAAGTAACGTTTTCAGTGACAAAAAATCACAATGAAACATGCAAATATGGCAGACGTTTTTATTCCATTCTTAAATTCAATAAGAATGCCATAAAAAAGTTAATCTCCACTCAACAAAGGGCGGGAACAATTTGTCTAATGGAGCGTTCGCATTTCAAATTGGAACGGAATAAAAACGCATCCTTCCTGCTTCCGTATTGGTCGGTTCGTTTTTCCCGCGTGTTTTGTGTATAAAATGGTGATTTATGACGTAGTGTCGTCAGTCTCGGGATGACAGTCATCCCTTGAGGTTGTACAGTGGTGTTCTGTTTTGGATTGCTTTCACTGATTTGGTCGAGTTTTGGTGAGTGGACTTTCTATTTTATTTAGGCTTACGTTTATCTGAAGTTAAGTGGAAATGAAAGTCAAATAACTTACTTACATATTTACGGTTATTAATGCTGTGGTGTGACTAAAAAATAAATAATTTAAACAATATATGCTGTGGAGAAATCGCATTTAATTAAGATCAGCCCATTATGGGATACACGTAAAACAAATCCAAAATTCTAATCTACCTACATCTAGTGTCTTAAAACACTGTTACCAGTTCAATGTTTACTAAAAAAAAGGTAATGCCTTCAAAGACCTAATGGATAGAAACATTATTTATTTATTTTGCCGCAGAGTGCTAGTCTTCTCATTTACATAAACATACATGTACCGTAGAGGAATAAATAGGTCCGTCAGTTTTCAAATTCATTCCTTTCCCACATCGCGGGCACATGTTACCTTTTCAAACTGTTGAACGAAACAGACCAATGCATGGAAAATTATGTTTAATTATTTGGCAGCAAAGATCAAAATTGCCTTTTTCCTCCATATGACGATTTGATTAAAGGAGTTTTGTTGTAAAAAGCCGTTACATCAATCAATTCGATGATTAAATAAATTGACATCATGTCACCATTATCATTTTTAATATCCTGTCAAAAAATACTTGTATTTTCATTTCTATAATGTTGGCAATACGTAGTCGGTAAAATAGGTTGTTTCTTGCACTGTGCAAGCAAAAATAGACTTTAAGGTGTCTAACATTATCGTTTCCCTACTGTACATTGAATCCAGTATAACTAGACATTTCAGACCGGCGCTGCTTGCAAAGGCAAAACGCGATTCTTCTTCTTCTTCTTCTTCCTGCCCTTATCCCACACTAGTGGGGTCGGCACAACATTTATTTCATAAATCCATGTTGTAAGAGGTTTTCGCTTATTGTTTAATGACCGGCCGCCTGCCTGACATCAACCCTCCTTGGGAATTCTCGTTGAGCGTTCGCGCGGGTGACCCAATGTGCTTGCTGATATTATGCACTGAGTCCCAAAACGATATGCTTGTTAATCTGATTGCCGACAACTAAGTAGACTTTCTTTTTGGTGGGGTATACTTGAAATATACCCCACTACTTGATTATAAGTCAAATTCAATACATTTTCCTTTAGTTCCCTACTTCGCCGTGTGCCAAGTTATCCTTGGCGGAGTATTAAGACCCAATACCACTTATTTTTTAATATTTATTCCCTACTTGGTGACGTTTGACCCTAGTCTCACCTGATGGTAAGCGCAGACAGGGTCTAAGATGGAGCACACGAATCCAAAGAACAGAGATATAGAGGGATTCCCCTATACCCCTCTGGCTCTCACATACCCACGACGGAACACAGTAAACTGCTTGGCGCCGGACTTTAATGTTCAGGTGGTAGCTAGCTAGGCGGACCGTATAGATCCCACCACCAAGCGTGCTGGGTTTTGTTGAATCTTACAATACGCATCTATTCCCAGCTTGCGGTGAGGAAGTTTTATATTCTAACCCGTAAATGGGATTCTTATTTGCATAAACAAACATGTATGAGCCAATAGCACTTCTCAATGTTTTTGAGGAGTTCTGCCTGAGAGGTCATTCAATTATTACGTAAGCACGAATGGGGGGTGAGGGGGTCTATTCTTAGCTTATTTTTGATGACATACGGGACGGGGTTGTCTAGGTGATGATTACGTCAGCAATTTTTATTCATTTACTTATTTTATTAGACTTGAAAACTGCTGCTCATGAATAACAATAAAGAAACCTGATCAGTTTAAAAAAAATACTAATGTTTACGTAAGCATTGGAGGGGGGTAAAAGCTTTGCTTACTTTTGCTGATAATGGGGAGGGGTGGGTCAAACATTACTAAAATTCTGCTTACGTAATACTTGAATGACCCCTAAGGCTTAAACCCTTCTCTTTTTGAGAAGAGGCCCGTGCCCAGCAGTGGGACTGTAAATCTGGTCTATTTCGTATTCACTTCTCTTCATAACTCCGTCCTACGTATTATTGAAGGTCGGACATGTTTCTTCATAATCTGAATGCCGTTTCAATTCTGTTAGTGACAGTAAACTACGATATGGTAATAGTTTTTTTATGGGAACACAACGACATCTCATTGTTCTGTGATAAGGCGTTATCTTTACCTAACCGTTTTAGAGCCGTCTATCAGTTTAAGACCCATATTCTAAGACGTTCCTCCAAAACTTACTCGACTCAGGACGGCCTCGAAAATACCTTCAAAATTGTATTCTTAGTCGCAATTTCGAGTGAACTTTGAGGTTCCTCGACTGAGGGGTCCTCAAATGAGTCGAGTCATTACGTCAAAATTTGAATTATCTGCATCGCGCAAATAATGCCGCGACAAATAGTTGTAAGGATTATCGTAAGCATATACGATAAAGTCTTCAAAATTCATTTTTGTTACATACGAACTTTGACACTTCCTTCTTTTAGGTAGATTCCGAGGTACCTTGAGGTTGACAGATGATTCCTTACCTCGACTGAGGAAAAATTTCGAGTCGAGGACTTTTATGTCAACTATAACTACCGATGGTAGTGAGAAAGGCTGAGTCGAGATGGAGTCGAATCGAGTAAGTTTTAGAGGAACGTCTTAGAATATGGTTGTAAGATTATAGAAGGTATGGTTCTTGGGGTATATGAGGATAGCTCATGCCGTGGTGAAAAGGTTAGCCAGACAGCAAAGATGGTCGCGAGTAGGGGTTACCAAGTCCATAAATAGAAAAGCCGGACACAGATTCATACTTAGCCGGACATTTTACCCCGAAAGCCTGAGATTTTCCCCAAATGCAATTTTTTTTTTCGTTGGAATATCCAGCCTAGCATTTGGAATATGCCCAGGGCGGGCAGTGCTATTAGATTTTTCCGTGTGGAATTCCTCAGTAGCAGCCCGGAATTTGGATGTCCCCGGTTGATGGCAATAGGCTCGCTCCCTATTACATTGGACTTAAACATAACGGCGAAATGAGAGTGTTACTATACACCTCTGCCCAACCCTTCGGGGAATACAGGCGTGATGTTATGTTGTTATTGCTATCAACAGTACCAACATACCGTATAGTGCAATTATTACAACAATAGATCGTAAATATCGTGTCACGCGTCCAGCGTTTACGATTATAATTATATGACGTGGGGTTCGTTTTAAAATCACCAATGAATGTCAAAGTGGTGTATGGTTTCAGTGCACGCTATGTTGATTGAGGTAATTACGTACTATCATTAATTCTTATATTAATTGGTTTATTATCGTAGTCGTCTTTCTATTGTGTATACCGACATTCCATTGCTTGTCATAGCCCTTATCAAGATACAACATTTTTCTTTTCAAAATATTCTCAGTTGGTCTGTTCTGCCTCGCTTTTTCCCAAATATGTTGGGTCAGCTTCCAGTCTAACCAGATGCGGCTGAATACCAGTATTTTACACAGAGCAACTGTCATTAAACCTCCGCAACTCAGTTACTGGCCAATGCGGATATCCTGAGGTTAGACCAGTTGCCAGACTTTCGGGCTTTTGACTACCCGCAACGACTATCATACGTATTCATATTATTATGACACCCGAGACTGACGGTCTGACCTGATGGTAAGCGCAGACAGGGTCTAAGATGGAGCACACGAATCCAAGGAACAGAGATATAGATGGATTCCCCTATACCCCTCTGGCTCTCACATACACACGACGAAACACAGTAAACTGTTTGGCGCCGGACTTTGTGAGGGTGGTAGCTAGCCAGGCGGACCATAGATCCTACCACCAAGCATGCTGGGTTTTGTTGAATATTACAACACGCGTCTATTCCCAGCGTGTGGTGAGGAAGTTTTATATTCTAGCCACACGGGATAAAAATTGTTTCTTATAATCTGATTCTGGCAAACATACAGAAATAATGCAGAGTAAAGAATAAATCTTCTTTTCGTGTGGTTAGTGACTAACCTGGTGTCAGAGTTTATGCCATTCATGGGCCTCTGACTTGGCTTCACATGCCGTCGAGAAATATCTCTCAGGCATGTCGGTTTCCTCTCGATGTTTTCCTTCACCGTTTTTAAGCAAGTGATAATTATACAACACACACATGAATCGGAAAAGTCAGAGGTGCGTGCCTTGTGTTTGAACTCGAGACCTATGACTTGGCAGTCTGACGGTCACACCACTAGGCTATCACTGCTATAAATATATGATCCTAATGGATTAGGTGTCAGAATTAAATGACAATGATGACTGCACAGGTTTGTATATTGTTATACGCGTGTTGAAACATTAGGAATACGATAGTGACAATATGTATTATTGCTAGTATTGCAACGCATGCTATAAAAGTATTAATTTACAGTGCTTCTTAGAAATGTGTCCATATATTATTTATATTAAATCAATTATTTGTGTTCTAAGAATGCTTAAAAAACACGTCAAGCTATTTTTACAATATATTTTTGTTTAAAAAGCTTTTCCCCTCACTAGAAGTTCTCCGGTATCGTGGGTGCGTTAACAGATACAAATCTTCAGATGCACAAACACCCAGATCTGAAACAACTATCGAAAAGGCCATACAAATATTTGATCCGTGCGGAAATTGAACTCACGCCCCGTATCGCAGAAAACCAATCACATAACCGTTGCGCAAAACGTGTCGTCAAATACAAAATACAATGATTTGTAATTGTAACAATAAATGCAAATAGTGTAAATGGAACTTTACTGGCCACGGAAAATGCGATACCCGTGGTCGTTATAAAGGAGTGTTTCTCAAACTTATTTAAACCGCGACCCCCAAAAGAATTAAAAGCTCTTGCAAGGACCCTGAAAGGGCTCTGCGACAAGGAGGCCTAAACTCGACTTTATAATATATTATAGTAATTAAAAATATTTGCTTTACTTAAGCTTGTGCTAGATTCTGAGAGATTTTAATAATAAGAAAAATTACGTAATCTATACATAGAGTTAACTAAAATGGGAAATTGACAATGGTGTCGATTCTGTTGCGCACTTTGACAGGACTAAACTAAACAAAGGGTGCTTGTCTCTTTCTGTTTCAATAGAAAAAGAAAGTGACAGTTGCGTTTAGTCTAGTTTAGTAGTGTCAAAGTGTGTAACAGAATCGACACCAATGTGTATTCAGTACGTCTCTTGTATTGATAAAATCAAAGATTGGCCACGATAGATCCTAGGTTGGAGTGGAATGCTATGGCTAAATGGTGGAAATCACCTTTATTCTTGGCGAATCAGGCCTTCAATGCTTATAGAACAAAGCCCGTAACCTAGGTCTACAACAATACTTTAGAACATGTTACAACTTGTTTTTTCTCCTAACGACGCCGTTCGAGTGGCCTCGTATAATTTCGCGATCGTTCGGAACTGTTCGGGTCGACGAACTGATCGCGAATTTTTTGTTCCATTGAAGGACAGACGCGCAGACGATGTTTTTTGTTAGACAAGTTGCAGTGGAAGTATTATAATGTTATACAATCATTACGTGGATACTTGTTAGTGCCTTTTTATTTTTTTGGAGTCTACGTTTTTCTATTTGCACATAAAAAGTTATTACTTGACATAACAGTACTAGTACTTATAGGGTATTTTTTTTCTAACGTGTCTAGCATACCATTCAGGAATATTTAGACTTCTATAGCTACCTCAATGTATTCGAACTTCATGGCGTGGTTTTACAAAAAAAAAAAAAAACATTAAATGTTTATTGATTGAATAAAATAAAAAAGAGATAAAGAAGGCCCCGTTCTACATATTTACGTCACATAATATCTATTATGTTGAACTAAAAATAAAATAATTTAAACAGGAACATTGAATAAATTTATTATTACACGGCCTCCACTAACAAGGCTTGCGCTTGCGCGTTTTCCTCACCGTCACGTGGAGCGAGTATACAGCCGTAGATAGGCAAGTAGGCAGTAATGTGTGTTGCCTCTGGGAGGAAAATGGCATTACTGTGAAGGTGATAAAAAAGGTTTCTGGTAATTGATTTACAGTTTGAACAATAGGATATCTTTGGTTTCTCAGTAATAAGAAAACGATATTCCAATAGTTTTATTCGCAAAAGAATAGATGCGAAGCCTTGAAATTTAAAATATTCTTGTTTTATGTTCGCAGACTAGACCTATGTTAATAACGTGACTATATGTAAGAACTGATTCGTTGGACTAGTGGTTGCAAGCGCGACTGCTGATCGTGAGGTCCTGGGTTCGATCCCCAGGTCGGGCATAGTGTTATTAGATTTTTCCTTGTGGAATTCGTCAGTAGCAGCCCAGAGTTTGGTTTTGTGCCTGGTTGGTGACAGTAGGCTCGCCCCCTATTACATGGGACTTAAACATAACGGCGAAATGAGGGTGTTACTATACTCCTCTGCCTAACCGTAAGGGGAATACAGGCGAGATGTTATGTTATAAATAAGAAAAAGATGTTTATGTCTATTTCATTACTTCTGTTTTTACCATATAATCCATGTGAGATATTAACAGCGTCACAGATGACTAACAAACTGCATGATTTATCTGCTATCGCTAGGGAGGAGAGCGAGCCAAAGCATTCAGCACGAGACACACTCACCGAGTTTTGAAATAGAAACATTATTAATCGAGTATAATTTTAATTGTACGACCTCGAGCCCCACAATGACAGGACTATTTTTAGCTTTTTTAACTGAAATTTGGTAACTTATCTTTTTATAAACATTACCGTAATGCCAGAATTATGTACTGTTCGTTCTGCTTAGCATTTTTCCCAACTATGTTGGGGTCAGCTTCCAGTCTAACCAGATGCGGCTGAATACTAGTATTTTACACAGAGCGACTGCCATCAGACCTCCGCAACCCACTTACTGTGCAATGCCGATATGTAGGTACTAAGATTCTAAGTTATAGAAAAGCATTGCCTACTTGTTGCTTGTGTAATGCTAAAGTTATGAGTACGTTGCTCGTACTAATTTAATTGCCAATTTAATATCTTTGGAATAAAACCTTTGGCGGTTAGAAATTCATATACATATAGGTATATGTATAATATTCCACCTATAGCAGCAGCACTTATATTAAAACTTAGTCATTTTGGACCCTTAAATTATTTTGCTAGCCAGCATGGGTTTACTAGTAGCCACTGAAAAGTTCCACTATCCACCTCCTAGCTCCATCGTGAGACCCTGAACACCAAGTGCAGTCTATTGAGTCTGAGTCTATTAATATAAATTATGATCCGAACCTCACATAGCTCACGCAGTCGACGCCATCTTGCGTTCGAGTTATTTGACGCGCACTGTAATACCCGTGAAGGTAATAAACTTGCGCCATAAAAGGTTTTTATTTGAAATGTGACCTCTATTTCCCAATCCGCATACTCTGTGGTATTGTAACGACATCGTTATAGCGAGTGCTAGCGAACTAACGTAACGGCACGTTATCGGCGATAGCTTATCGGCTGCGCCGTTGAGGCGCTTGGTACCTACCTGCGCAGACGCACACACGCCGCGCCGTTCGAAATTTAATGTTTTGAATTAGAATTTCGTGTTCGTTTGTTACGATTTAGCGTTCTTTGTGGACAAGACTATAATGTGAGTTTTTCTTTCTATTGATAGTGTTATATTTAGTACCTACTAACTCTTAAATATTTATTAATTAATAAGTATTAACAGCATGTATTTAACCTGCGCAAACGCCTCAATCGCGAATTATTTAATTAATTAAAAGTTTTCCGTCCTTGTATTTTCAATAGTAGTTATGAGTTTAACTTTTCTAATATTGATAAATATAGGTTTTATCGTTTACTTAACATTACGGTCAGTATAATAGTGAATTGTAGCTATAATTTAATATTATACAGGGTGTAAACGAAATCATGTAATTCCTTCAAACCGCGCGATGTACTACTGCCATAGATTAACCCTGCACGGGAAAAACGTGGATTCAATAAAAAAAATTACGAAGAAGAAGAAGAAGTAAATATTGTGTTCTTAACGTGAGGCATTTTAGCGTAAAAGTATCCCATGCAGGGTTAATCTATGTCAGCAGTAGATCACGAAGTTTGAAGGAATTACATGATTTTGTTTATAGCCTGTATTACCTACTATTATATTATTTTCATCATGTTACTACTTACAGGACACAATTTCGATTAAAGTTACATCTATGTTTAAAGTGCAATCTAGAGGTGTGTACTGTGTAGGTTTTACCGATTCTACCACGCCATAAATAATATAGTACATTTTTGTTTGAAAACACTATTGACCCGGTAGGTGGCGCTGCTGTCGGTATGTCACCAAATTTGATTTGCTCGTACTTAATGTGGCGCTGCTTTTCCGGGCAGGACGACGTCTGCCGGGTCCACTAGTTTATGTATAAATCCTCTTTGCTTTTTATATTTATTTTGGCTCGTCTCCTAGATCCGACATGATATCAGTCTCTTTGATATCTGTCCAGCATTTATTTTTTAATTAGTTCTCTTTAAATTTGTCTGGGAAGCTAGTCTGCGTTGTTATATTATAGTAAGTACAATGCTTACCTGCGCCGTTCTGTCCAGGTTCTGAAAACGATAACTTTTTTATCGTTTTTCTCGTGGTTTATGTTTGATTCTTAGGTCCGCTAAAAAGTGTCACTCATTTAATGACGCTCTGTGGGACAGCGGGTTTTAAACTTTTATGTATCGACCGCGCAACGACCCTTTTGAATTATGATGAAATTAAAGACCCACTTCATAGTCTTTTTTTTTTAATTAGGTAAGTATGTATCTATAAAATAAAAGCAAATAAGTGTTACCTCTGCTAGATTATCATATTACCCCCCTATGAAGGTAGTTACCCCAATGCTTAAAGGTTATCCTAAAAGGGTCGTGTCTAAACCTCAAAATTTAAAAATTACAAAAAGTTGACAGACTTACAATGTGCCACGTATGGACATTCTTTGTTTCGTTCAAATTATAGTTTTATAAAAATAAAACAACAAAGTCATTCATGCAAGTAGCTATAGCTAAAAAGACAACGCCAACTCAGTTCTTGGCAGCGGCGCGGGGTTCGATTCTCCGCTGAGATAACGCTTTGTTTGGGTCCATGTGCGACCCTGGCCTTTTTGGAAGTCAAATTCTTTAGATGTGTGATGTATGTTTTAAATATGGAATGCGAAAAAGATTGCCAAAAGTCGTTTAATATTGTTTTGTTTGTTATAACGAAATAGACCTTTGTGGGTTCTCTGCTGTTTATTCGATTTAATCTTTGGTGAAATCACACAGTGAATTTGGAAATACTTAGTAAAAATATACCACAAACAATGTTTATCATAATTTGTAAGTTTCAAAGCAGGCTCATGCCTATTAACAACCGCGCCGATCATACGATTTGCGAGGTTAAGCTGCGCTCGGAGAGCACATTAAACCGTCGGTCCCGGGTGTCATAAGAATACCTATGACTGTCGTTACGGGTAGTCAGAAGCCCGAAAATCTGACAACCGGTCTAACCTTAGAATATTCGACATTGCCCAGTTACTGGGTTTCGGAGGTCTGATGGCGTCACTCCGTGTAAAATAGTGGTATTCAGCCGCATTTGGTTAAACTGGAAGCTGACCTCAACATAGTTGGGAGAAGGCTAGGCAGATCGATTTCATTTCATATTCATAATAGTAACTGCAAGTGGACTGCACATTCATTCCGCAGTTGCACTGACTGCATCCTACTGCCTTCAAGCTGCATTTGGCAGTTGCGTAGTTTACAATTGTGACTGGATTTTCAGTCGACTTGCAGTTATGAAACGATATATGATTCACTAAATGTGACGATATTAGCCTCCCTCATAGGCGTATTCAGGGTGGGGCAGGTCTGCCGGAGTTTCGGTGCATGCTTTTGCGAATCCCGCGACCCCGGCCGGACGGTCAGCAGGAGGAACACCGTTGGTTTTTAGCTGGTAAGAGTCCGGCAGACCCCCGGGGTCGCCTTCCCCGAGCGAGGGACATCCATGAGGATTTTCCAACGAGCAAAGAAAAAAAAGGGTGGGCACATGAGGCTCTTGCCCCAACCTGGCACAGGAAAGAATACGTAAATGGTCTAAATTCAGTCAACTTGCCACCCATGTCCACGGAACAATTACCCAAAATAGGCAGACCAATGACCGATTCCGTCTATACTTATTAAGACCTCAAAAATAAGATTATGGTGCAAAATTGCCCTATCATCCCACTCCGCACTTCCAGATTTATTGAAAAGACAAATATTTTCTGTCTGACTGAGTTTGCCCCACCGTGGACAAAATCCTGGCTTCGCCCATGGGCTCTCTGATAAACATTTCCAACCTACTTACATAAAACAAACGACCATTTTACTAGAAAACTGCTGATGTACCAGACAATATCTTCTTTCATACTAGCTATAAATAAATCAGATCCATAATGACATACTCATATTATTTATTATCTTGTCATAATTTATAGTACGTCGTTGTTTCAATAAGACAGTTTTTGTAAGGCATTCGCTGATTCTGCTACAATGTGATTTGTTTTTACTGCATGATAATCTAAAAATAATTCGTCTGCGGTTCTCAAATTTTGATTCTACAACATGTAAGTTGTAACGTAATTAACGCACGCCCTCAAACACCCCAATTAGAATATTATGTTATAAACATAATACATAGGTACACTGAAATTTTAGTCTAACATGTATATGCATTGTTATTTACTAAATTAACGTTCTTGAAATAAGGTTTATTTTTCTTTATTTTGTATTGAATGACGGAATTTGTATTAATACAAATAAAAATGCACTTTTGGAAGTCTTTTTGCCTTGATTTACGGTCCATTTCAGTTTGTTTTGACTGTACAGGGAGGGGTAATGTGACTAATTTCCGTAGTTTTAATTATTTTTGGGATAAAAAATTACCTATATTAAAAATGATAGAAATCGATTCAGTAAACGATTCTGAACAAACTACTTTCAGGATGTGCGTTAATTATGTTACATATTGTATAAACAACATTCAATGGTTCTTAATTTTATCGATTGTTGCATAAGGAACGACATTCCGCATTCTGTGACGTAGACAACGAATCGTACCATTTATCTTGTGTTGATAATACAAGTATAAATATTATGCATTTAAAAATATGCACTGTGCTCACTAAATTATAATCTTTGCTCATATCCCTGACTAGCGGCCCGTCCCGGCTTCGCACGGGTGGACATTTTTCCAGTTTTTGCAACATTCTTCATTTATGCTCCGCTCCTTTTGGTCATAGCGTGATGTTATATAGCGTATAACCTTCCTCGATAAATGGACTATCTAACACAAAAATATTTTTTCAATTCCAACCAGTAGTTACTGAGATTAGCGCGTTCAAACAAACAAACTCTTCAGCTTTATAATATTAGTATAGATTTGATTGCAATGAAAGACAAAGCTTTGACTCCCTTGTTCGTCTAGTGGTCGCAAGCGCAACTGCTAAGCATATGGTCTTGTTCGATCCCCAGGTCGCGCAAAGTGTTATTTGGTTTTTCCGTTAGGAATTCCTTAGTAGCAGCCCGGAATCTGGATTTGTGCCCTATTACATGAGACTTTAGACATAACTGGCGAAATGAGGGGGTACTAAAACACCTCTGACGAACCCTTCGGAGAATACAAGGCGTGATGTACGATGTGTGACGTATTTAACAATGTGTGCGTATATGACAAGATGTGTGTATGTGGATGAAGCGAAAGAAGTATGTAAGGATCGTAGCATGTGGATTTCTATAGTTTCTGCCTACTCCCATGCGTAAAAGGCGTGAGTATATGTATGTATGTAGAAACATATTTACAGTATTTGCAACGAATCCTTATCACATTTTGAAATTCTGATGTAGTGACTAAATTTTTTCTGACAATCTTATCGTGTTTTAATGTTTGTATAGTGCACTGTGTTGCTAAACATGCTGTTTCTCAAAGTTTTTAACATTTATCTGCTCTTATTCCAATTTTATTACAAACTAGCTGTTCTCCCGCGGCTGTGACCGCGTAAAAAAGTTGACTACAGCGCAACCTATCGGATCCCAGCATAAGTACGAACCATCGTCTTGACAAAACAAATATTTTGTGTAAATATGACTTTAATCGGTAAAGTCGTTCTCAAGTTATGGCGTGACCAAGGGAAATGGGGATTCATTTTTATATAATTATTAACTGTGTCCTCACGGCTCCGCCCGCGTAATAAGTTTTATTCCAGTAATAAATATAGCCTATGTTACTCAATGATAATGTAGCTTTATAACGGTAAAAGAATTTTTAAAATCGGTGTAGTAGTTTTTAAATTTATTCGTTACGTACAAAAATACAAATCTTTCCTCTTTATAATATTAGTATAGATTATTTAGATTATGTATAATATCACCTTTATTTTTTTTGCATTCTGACATATCCATTTTTTTACTTACACTTTTTCGGACCTCAACCTTTAATATTGGAAAGGGTCTATAACCAGCAGTAGACTGTGGTAGATTAATTTAATTGACTGTTGGAACCCTGTATATTTTCTTAAATTTAATTGACTGTTGGAACCCTGTATATTTTCTTAAATTTTTAATATAATGTGGGGTTTGTAGTTTGAGAATCACTGACCACTTACGCAATCAAAAATGCGCACTTAACTTAATAACTTCAACAAGTAAAAGTATATTTTTTGCAAAATACGCAAAAATCACTTGTATTGCCAGTTTATTATGAAATGTAGGTTTTTGGTTTAGGCGTCGAAATTTTATTCACAATTAAATTGCGAGATAGCATAACATCACGCTTTGTACTCTCCGAAGGGTTCGGCAGAGGTGTTTAAGTCCCATGTAATAGGAGGCGAGCCTATTGCCTTTAACCGGGCACAAAACCAGACTCCGGCCTGCTATTGAGAAATTTCTAATGGAAAAACCCAATAACAATGCCCGACCTGTGGATCGAACCCAGGACCTCACGATCAGCAGTCGCGCTTGCCACCACTAGACCATTGAGGCAGTTAAACTTTTTAACTATTCTCTGATCCCCTCCGCGACCCAGAAGGCTGGATCCATTAGTTCCTATCTTCGACATAACTTCGAACTCTCTCAATACTCTAAAGGCCGATTTGCACAAGGATATTTCTCGAAGCGAGACTCGTTCTGTCTTTATCTTTCACTACTATGAAAACAGAGATAGCATGAAACTCGCTTAGCGAAACTATCTTCGTGTGAATGAGCCTTAACCTTTTAACCGCTTGAGTCGCATTTCTGCGACAAATATTTCAGAGCCCCTACCGCGCGTGTCGTATTTCTGCGACAGAGAACATGCATGGTTTTTTTGTTCTATTTTCGTCCTATGAACTGCGTGGTACAACTAAAACGATTATTCCATAGAGATATGATTTACAACAATCACTTAAAATTGTTTCATAGCTTAGTATTGAAAAAGCTTAATATATTTATTGTAGGTATTATTTTATCGATTCTTAGTCGCGCGCTAGGGGCGCGGCAATTGATATTTAGCCAAACGCTTAAAAGGTTAAAGCAACGTACACACCTAACCAACGAACGCTCAACACCGCTAAAAACCGAATGAAACCAGATACATTCCATACAAGATTTTGTCAAGTTTAAAAAATGACGAACGTTCGTTGGCCGTCGTTGGCTGTGTGTGTACGCGGCATTAAAGATCAAAGTCCATCACTCCAGATAATAATAACACAGTACTCATTCAAGCTCTAACGAGTTGATTGGGCCAGTCTAGAGTTCTACACTAGATATACCTAATTAACTGTGACGATGACGTAATATTTGAGTACACTCAGTATTTCGTACACTGAGTATTTCTTCAAACCTCGTGATGTACTGCTGACATACAAGGTTAGTCAGAAAGGGGGTACTAAGCCGCGGGCCACCTAAAGTATCACTGATAACTATTTAAAAAGCAAGTGTTAAAATTTCAAAATTCGATAATTTTTATTTGCATGCGAAAATATTTTTATTTTAGTTTTTTTTTTTTAAAAGACATACCTGCTTTAGTTGTGGATTCAGAAAATTAATTTTCTAATCCGTGACCCCAAATATGACCTAAATTGTAAAAACAGCTGATCATAGCTATGGACAGATAGCCTAGCTCATAGCTAGGTTTTAGCATATTTTTTACGAAATCTTTAAAAAGCTATTTCTCTTAACCTATCGAGTTTTGGGGAAAGTTGTACAACAAAAGTTATTCCTTATTATGGGTACTTTAACACCCTTTCGGCTTAGTACCCCCTTTCCGACTAACCTTGTATATTAACTTGCAAGGGATACTTTAGGATTCAAAAAAAAAATATTACAAGAAGTAAACATGTGTTCTTAACGCTCAAGTTAAGAACACATGTTTACTACTTATAATTTTTTTTAATGAAACCATTAATATCCCGTTCTGTGTTAATCTATGTCAGCAGTACATCATTTCGTTTACACTCTGTATACTCCGAAATGCGAGTGTCTTTAAACTAACCAGATCTGTGACAAAAGTGGGTTCATATTAGCACAGTTAGCACTTAATAGATATGTCGCTAATATTTTCATACTACAAAAACCTGAATAACCCGGTTTTTCCAAGACACACACACGTGCAAACATTTTTCTGCCTATCGACACGCGGCAGTGTAAACCTCGTAAATAAAATTTTCTTCAAAACCGTTTTACTTGTTCTTTAGATTGATAAACTCGTCATACACGTACTAGTTCAACAAACTCTCAATTCATATACTTCTAAGGTATCTATGACGTGGGATGACAAACTTGTATTAACATTTTGATCGGCCGTTTTTTTTGCAGGAGACAGTTCTATATGTTTTAAAAAAATGTATTTTACACATACGTGGTTTTCACTGCCGACCGACGCTATGTGACGTCACTTGTCATGATAGGCAGTTCCTTTTACGTGCGTAAAAGAAGCTAGGGTGATGAATCAAAGTTAATACTAGAATTATTAAATCTGGACAACTTTACATAGGTACAACATTGCCTCGTTGGTCTAGTGGTGATCGTGACATCCTGGCTCCGATCCCTAGGTCGGGCAGTGTTATTGGGTTTTTCCGTGTGGAATTCCTCAGTAGCAGCCCGGAGTTTGGATTTGTGCCCGGTTGATGGCAATAGGCTCGCTATTACATGTGAATTAAACATAACCGCGAAATGAGGGTGTTACTATACACCTCTGCCCATGTCTTTGGGGAATACAGGCGTGATGTTATGTTATTTCTACACGTGGCAGAGTTGACAGAAACTAGGTAACCATTGAAGTTAGATTAGACAGATTGCTGACAGTCCATTTTAGACTAAAACATTGGAATGACGTGGCGCCATTCAAGTATTACGTAAGCACCAAAGGGGGGTGGGGTGGGGGGGTCTTTGGAAAGCTTATTTTTGATGACACGGGGGACGGGGGGGGTCTCGATGGTGATTACGCCAGCAATATTTATTTATTTTCTTATTTTTCTAGACTCGAAAACTGCTGCTCATGAATAACAATAAAGAAATCTGAAAAGATTAAAAAAAATAATGTTTACCTAAGCATAGGAGGGGGGTAAGAGCTTTTCTTGCTTTTGCTGACCCCCTTGGAGGGGAGGGTTAAAAATTACCAAAATTCTGCTTACGTAATACTTGAATGGCTGGCTAAAATTAACGAGAACACGTCAAGCCATACCACGCGCTAATGGCAGCTAACCTGAAACATTCAATGCCACTCTACACTCGCTCATTGGCCGATTGACGGAGAATTGCCACACGAGTTCAAACATGACCAATGTACACCAAACATTAACACCGCGTGGCAAGTTACGAGTCTGTTTCCGCCCTAACGAATCGATCACGACGCGATTCGTTATTTCGTTTAACGACGCTGAATCATGCGCCGCGCAAAACAGCCATGACGCAATCGTAAATATTTCCTGCTGTAACTCAATACGCGAATATTAACCGTATGCGCTTCGTACAGAGTCGCATTTCAAATACCGAATCGAGTTTCACAATTCAATGCCAAATTTTTAAATCGTTCTTTTTCTATTTCGCTTGGAGTTAATCATAATTCGAACGTTCAAATTTTTGAATGTGTGTTCTATTCTTGCAAGTTTAACGTCGTTTTTGTTCTTTATTTGAATAAGTTTAAATATATTATTATAATAGACTGTGCGTTGTTGGTTTAGCGTGCATTTTTGTATGGTAAGTGTACTTGAATAGTCATAGAGACATGTGTGTGTGTGTGTGCGCTCATTTCGCCGTATGTGTTTCGTGTAACGGGCGCTATCCGTTAGCGGCGTTCGAGCACTCGCTACTTAAAGATAGTGTTGTTGATAATATTCGTTTATCATTAAGATAAAACCTTATCTATTTAATATAGTCATTGTTGTTGCACTGTCTTGTTTATATTTAAGACAACCGAGTTCGAAAAAGGAGGGTATGTATTTTGCTCTATTTTTTTTTTAACCTTGTTTTTTGATTCTTCATTTTGTGACGCTATTCATGATGAATTGATACGATTTAAAAAGGGTTTAATCAATATTTATTTATATTTTTAACTCTTGACGCAAAAAGACGGGTGTTATAAACCATTTATATGTTTGTGACATCATATCTCCCAAACGGATGTACCGAATTCAATGCGGTTTTATTTATTTTAAAGCTGATTTTATCGGGATTGTTCTTAGCTATGTTTGATGATTATCCATGCAGCAGTTTAAAACGTTCGGATATTTTTGTTTTTTTTTTTCTTAATTTTTTTCTTTGAATACCGGTATTTACTTCACTTACCTCCCAACTAATTAAGTAAAAATACTGAAATACAGCTGGATTTAGAAAAAAAAAACTTCTTTTAAATATATTTCTGTTTAAGTAATAATTATTATTTTGCTTATGTGTGGAATCTTACTAAATTTTCCTGTTCATAAGTTAATCTATGGGGATATATAATTGTTTTTTCCTTCTGAAATTCAGTCTGTAGCCTTTAATAAGTACAAACAAAAGGTTTTTTTTTATATCAGTAAATATTTGAATCTGTTCTAAGCGGATCGTGGCTTATTACCAACCGCGCGGATCATACGACTAGCTGCGCTTGCTATGGTCAGTCTGTGGATGGGTGACTGCTCGTTAACATCCAGACCCCACTATGCCGCGGAGAGCACGTTAAACAGTCTGTGCCGGGTGTCATACGAATACCTATGACAGTCGTTAGGGGTAGTCAGAAGCCCGAAAGTCTGACAGCCAGTCTAGGTTTAGGCTATCTGCATTGCCCAGTTACTGGGTTGCGGAGGTCTGATGGCAGTCGCTCCGTGTAAAATACTGGTGTTCAGCTGCATCTGGTTAGACTGGAAGCTGACCCCAACATAGTTGGGATAAGGGTAGGCAGAATAGAAGTATACTGTGTTCTATTAATATTATCTAATAACCCTGTGAAGATCTGCTAGTTATTTCGAAGTAACTCTATGTATAATTTTTCTAACCGGATCTCATGTTATCAGTTCTTATAAGTAGAGCAGACATCACGAACAAACTTTTATCTATAGATATAATAAAGCCATGCCATATAATATATGATGTAGTTATATAAACTTTTTAAGTTTTTTTATTTAAATATAAGGGCAGATACCTAAGTACAAGTTATTTTTCTGAGAGTTAGGCAAAGGTAGGGTTACTAGATGACAGGAGTTTTCCTTAGATGTCCAGAATTTTGACCCTCTGTCAAGGAAACAGGGAAAAACAGTAATTGTCAGGATTTTTTTTTGATATTGAATGAGGAAAATACCTACTTATTCAAGGTTAGTCGGAAAGGGGGTACTAAGCCGAAAGGGTGTTAAAGTACCGATAATAATGGATAACTTTTGTTCTACAACTTTCCTCAAAAGTCAATAGTTCAAGAGAAATAGCTGTTCAAAGAAAGAAACAAAATAGAACGAATTTTTAAATTTTAACACTTTCTTTAAAACTATCATCAGTGATACATTAAGTGGCCCGCGGCTTAGTACCCCCTTTCCGACTAAGCTTGTAAAACAGCTATTAAAAAAAATTACAACATTTAGACAAGATGTCAGGAAATGTCAATATTTGATCTGGTAAGCCTAGGCACAAATGCCCGACGGGCAAGGTGTGTCTTTATTAGAGTTTTTGTATGGTCGGTGTCGGCCTTGGTTCTTGATCGTGTGTAGTCCGCCAACCCGCACCAGGCCAGCATGGTGGAGTAAGGCGTAAACCCTTCTTAATGTGAGAAGAGGCCCATACTCAGCAGTGGGACAGTAATGGGTTGAATTATGTTTATGTTGGCCTTTGGGGGGGCGGGGGACACACTTTCTACCTATTTCTAGCGTTATATCTAGCCTTGCCGTAGTCCATTGATCCATATAGTAAGATAAAAGTAGTGTTTCATTATTATTGGTCAATAGTTATTTAAAAAAAGAATGTAATGTGTGATCATTTTATTTTTAAACAATAGTCATTGTACTCTCTTCTTTTAGAATTAAAAAGAATAGACTAAACAGGCCATCTCTCGTAAAAGAGGTTTTAATGCCAATAGTTTTCACGCCAGGAAATATTGTTGGCGTCCGCTGTGATACAAAACCACAGTTTAGCACTTAAAATAAATAGCAGACACACACGTGATTATAGTTCATTGACCCCCTTCACACATTTAGGTCACACCTTACGCGAATGTTACGTAATCAAG
Source organism: Amphipyra berbera (assembly GCA_910594945.2). Taxonomy (NCBI): domain Eukaryota; kingdom Metazoa; phylum Arthropoda; class Insecta; order Lepidoptera; family Noctuidae; genus Amphipyra; species Amphipyra berbera. The sequence goes on along the minus strand of OU343148.1, from coordinate 8,973,412 downwards.
TATTAACGTAAAGATATCAATGTTTTTCTTGATCAAAACGATTAAAAACAAGGAGTGTAAATTGAGCTGTGTTATGCAATATATGTCAACCCATAAAAATATGAATTCGGTCGTAACGCCATCTAGTTATTGTTGTAGGTGTCCTCAACTTGAAAAAAAAACATTTGAACAAAAATAAAACCGACTTCATAAAAACCAAAAAAAAGAATAAAATAATTGCCATAATATAAAGTTAGCAGTTTCAGAAGTCGGTGCTAATCCACGCTGGACCAAATTGAAGGCACCGACTACTCAAACTGTGTGGCCTTGTTTAAAACATGGTTGGACCTACTAAAGACGCTGCTCGTAACATAATCACATCATCACATTATGCGTACCTATTGTTCGTCATTGAGGAGATCCATTGTCTATCTCCGAAGTTCTTCAGATATTCACCAAATTTAAATGGGACCATTTCGAATGAATACTCTTTCATACAAAAAAACTGTTTTTCAAATCAGTTTATAAATGACGGTGTTGTGAGGTAACAAACATTAAAAAAAAGGAAAAAAATGCAGCCGAATTGATAACCTCCTACTTTTTTCGGAAGTCGGTTAAAAATGCAAACTGCATTAAGAACTTTTTGATAGACAGCGCTCTATTAAATTTTGCTACAGTTCTTAGCATTTTTTAAGCGTTCAGTAGAGATACCACAAGAACTAGATGACGTTAACACAAAATTCATATTTTTGTGAGTTGATACATTATTGCATAACAGGGTCCAATTATAACTATACAACATGATATGCGGTGCTGAAGAGTTATTGAAAATGAGTCACACTGATGTTGCCTCTGTCAAAAGCAGCCATTTAAGGCTCGATTTTACCAACGTCGAATAACTTTAATCGAGGAATAAATTTGACGTTTTGACAGCTTTCGTATAGAAATTCAGTCAACACGTCTGTCTTATTCCTTGGATAAACGCTATTAGCCTTAGTTGATTAAATAGTAGATAACTTAGAATAAGTGTGAACATGTTTTGTTTAGGTTACGTAGGGCTGACATGGTCTTATGTGTGACCACAAACCCCTAAATAAAATGAGAAAAAAAAAGGTCACACTGACATCGAATACCTACATAAGCTTTCGCACCAACTAAACTTAACTAAAAATATTATTATCTTTTATTAGCAGGCTAATCAAGAAAGGGACGGAACATTTTTAGAGCTGTCAAACTAGTTTATTAGTTTACTAAGTTCACTAGTCTAGTGGTGTGACCGCCGGACTGCCAAGTCATAGGTCTCTAGTTCGAACACAAGGCAGGCACCTTTGACTTTTCGGATTCATGTGCGTATTGTATAATTATCACTTAATAACAGTGAAGGAAAACATCGTGAGAAAACCGGCATGCCTAAGAGATATTTCTCGAAGGCATGTGAAGCCAAGTCAGAGGCCCATGGGCGGCATCAACTCTGACACCAGGTTAGTCACTAACCACACGAAAAGAAGACTAGTTTACTTGTGAAACATCAACGTGTTATTAGACGGCATATGCCGAGGTGTCATCTAAATCTGTTTAGTTTTAGGTCAACCTAATTTGACAGCTCTAATATTCTTCCATCTCTGTCTTGTTTTATCTGAAAGTAAGGGATAGCAATATTTTTTGTGTGTTTAAAGAGATTTTATGGCGGTATAGTACTTCAATAAAAAAAAATCATTACTTACATACTTTTGACGTCACAATTTAAGGGCGTAGGTATAACTATGTCAATGATCACGGTAAAAATATTTTTAAAAAAATGTTCCAAGGGCTATTTAAATAAAGTCGTTTTTATTAACTATTCAAACTAAGCCAGGTCATAAGGATGAATCGTGACAGCATCTAGGACAAACATGTACCTATTATTATCTATAGAATCACCTTGTTTTGATTCCGTTACAGATAACATATTTATGATAACTAACATTGTAACGGAGAACAATATATAATAAGAAGTGTAGTTACTGTTACAATTTAATTGTGATTCGTTTGAAGGAATGAAATATAGAAAACCGCTATTAAACGTCTGACCTTAGTGGAAATTGGACATTTTCTCAATGTGACCGGACATTTTCAGTCACTTTTTATTAGAAACGTCATGTTGTTTTTATAAGTTCTTGGATATTCTATGCTCAATACAGATAGATGTTTATAGCTAGCACAAGATATTACAAGAATGATAACTATTAAAATGTGTGATTGACCACCGTGACAATAAATGCCCGTTTGAGACCGGGCATTTATTATAAATGACAGACGCCCAGTTTCTAAATTAAGTATTCAACGCTAAGCAAGAGATAACAATTCTCAATTGTTACACTTATCTTAGAATTTTTAAATCAGAAACCGGCGCTGACACTTAATTTCATATGCCCGTCACTTTATAACCCTATGCTGGGCTATCGTCTCTTCGTAATATTATTTTAAACTTCGTCCTACTTAAGGTGTGACATAAAAACAACTGTAGATAACACAATGTTTATTTGTATTGCGAGTTCAACAAGTACATTTTCCATTTTTACCGCCCCTTATCACGAACACACCTCAAGCGCCCAATTCAAACCTGTCGACTTATAATCGAATAAGCAAACATAACATAACATCGATACAATCAATCGATAACAAGGCATATCAATTTAATTTATCTGTTTCCTTCCGATGTTTTTCGCAACTTTTTTTTTAGGCAAAGGAAGTTGACGCGATTTTTTTTTCTTTGTCTATTTCTTCGGGTGTGTCGGCTTTCAGCCTCAATTTTTTTTTTAGTTTGTAAAAAGGTTTCAGTTTCCGATTGTACCTTTTTTGTGAGTGGATATTATGTTTGATTTCTTTCAATCTTTTTTTTTGTTGAGGAAATAGGTATTCAGTCTTACATTCACAGTTAGATACTCTGAAGGTGTGGCAGAACTACAATTGTTATAAAAAGTAGTTCAATGTCATTTCTTTATATTAATTCAGCCAGTGTGAATGATTTCACTGCTACACGTCGACGTCCAGTCGACCAAAAAGTGTATTGTTGACGTCAATTACTCACGTGGTTAACGTTACCATTTTGCAAAATCAATCTACACCCACTCCTCTTGGATCTTGTAAAGTGGTGTCATACAAATATATACCTATGATAGTCGTTACGGGTAGTCAGAGGCCCGAAAGTCTGACATTCGGTCTAACTTTAGGATATCAGCATTACCCTGTAACTGGGTTGCGGATGTCTGATGGCAGTCGCTTCGTGTAAAATACTGGTATTCAGCCGCATCTGGTTATACCGGAAGCTGACTCCAACATAATTGGGGAATAGGTTACGCAGAACGATTCACATACATATTTCTAAAGGTGCGTGCAAACATTACGATGCATGCGTCGCGAACAGTTTGCCACGCACGCTACCGGCTGTGTGGACGGGGTGGCAAACCACTGAGGCATGCGTGACAAGCCAATCGCGGCGCACGCCTCACTATGTTTGTACGCGCCTTTACATAATAGTAATGTGTCTTTTATGAATCTCAAGGGACCTTGTATCGTGTCGCGGAGTGCCTTATCCAAGGCACCTTGAACTCGCTTCGTCTGTGTCATTGGACGGCCATGTTGGATAACAAATATCCCTAATTATTAATTAGTACTTAATTATTAGATTCACGCTCGCTGCTTTATAAGGTTAGCTGGTCAGTACTGTTTAAATCAAATTAAATATTACTTTGTTTATTTGTGACTTACGAGGTTTCTTTAAGTTGTTCTGTCTAGCCTTTTCCCAACTATCTTGGGGTCAACTTCCAGTCTAACCAGATGCGGCTGAATACCAGTATTTTACACGTAGCGACTGCCATCAGACCTCCGCAACTCAGTTACTGGGCAATGCCGATATCCTAAAGTTAAACCGGTTGTCAGAATTTCGGGTTAATGACTACCCGTAACGACTGTCATAGGTATTCGTATGACACCCGGTTTAATTCTCCGAGGCATCCATGGACTGACCACGGCAAATGCAGCTTAACCTTCCAAATCATATGATTCGCGCTGTTGTTAATTAACCACGAGCCCCTCCCCGCCCCTCTTATATGGTAACCTTACCATATAAACGTATCTTTACACAGTATAAAACAAAGTCGCTCCCGCTGTCTGTACGCTTAGATCTTTTAAACTACGCCACAGATATTAATGCAGTTTTCAGCAATAGATTGAGTGATTCAAGAGGAAGGTTTATATGCCCCACATTAGTATCTACATTGCACCCGTGCGAAGCCGGGGCGGTTCGCTAGTATCCTATAATAATGGGTACACACGTACACGCTCAAGTTCAAGCCAGAGATATCGCCGTATCGTATTTCTGACGCCCCATACCCTCAAGGTTTCGACACACTTACAACACACAGATTAAGAAAAAAATGGAGTGCCTAGTTGATGAACGGTGACAGCATACGTCAACATTGTTGTCACGGCTTTTGTCAACCTAATGTAGGACTTAAACCTCTCTTTTTATATATAAAAGAAGAAACTGATCCACTGACTGATATATCAATGCACAATCTAAAGTGCTGGGGTTAGAAACTTGAAATTTTGACAGTAGGTACCTTTTATAACGTAGGCGTATACTGAGGAAGGATTTCTCAAAAAACTTCCCGTAAGTGGGTGAAAATAAATGACGCAAGCGAATCTGCGGGCAGACGCTAGATCTTCTCCATTTTGCTCCAATCTTGTCCAGGTCTTTCAGACAAGCTGGATTAAATCATCGACCCATCTTGCCCTTGGTCCTTTACACTCCGAGTACCAACTCTGGGCCACCATTACGTCAGGAATCTACTGCATTTGCCGTCACTTTATATCAGACAAGTCTCTAACCTAACTTTACTTAACTTCTGCACGCCTAGCACGAATGCTGTCAAGTTGTAACAATGTAAGTGAATTTGGAATCGGAAATACTCATTTCGCACATAATATTTAATTAAATTGAAAACTATATTCACATCTATAATTATAATATGATACAACTTGGGCGTCGCAAATTAATGGACCAAAATGTTATAGGACAGTTGTATTTTCGTTTCAAAACTCGCTTTCATTAGCCATGTTTACGATACTATGCGTCAAACGTTCGTGCTAGGCCTACTGGAACTAAACTTTTTGGAACATTGAGTTGGCACTCCATTCTTACTATTTGTATTTAGGTAAAAAAAGTTTCAACTGTAATGTAACACAGAGGATCGATAGCCATTATTTATGTAGCGTAGATACTATTTTTGGGGCGAACCAAGGTCGCTATACATTTCCTATTAATGTTTTAATATAAAACTTACTTTATTGTCTGCTTTGAAGAGTTAGGTACTACTCGTAAACATCAAAAGAGGATATTGCCAAAATCTCCACGCTTAGCTGAGAATTTGGTGATGTTCCTGGCTGTTCAGACATACAGCTAAATGGGGTTATTAGAGAACCATAGAGCTAATAGGAATTTAGTTAAGGAACGTGCTTCTTAGACCATTACGGGCACAGGTGCTCTGTATTTACGATGTGAATGTTATTGTATGTTTCAATAATTCAAATTGTAGATAGTTTTAAAAATATATCGAACTCTTCTATGCCTTGATAAATGATTTTTGATTGGATTACTGTAACCAAATCTGTTACAGACACTTTTACAAGTCGATGTAATGTTTTTTTTTTAAGACTAGATAGCGCCGGCATTTCCTATCTGAGTAGCTCTGAGAAGAAAAGCCGAAATAAACTCAAGAGATCAGGGTCTCTTTTAAAGTCCAGACATTGTGATATAAAAACTATGCGAGTGTAACAATGTAGGGGATGTTCGTGCCAATTACCCCCAAGGTTTTCGAATAACCCGAATAAAATTTTACCCGATAGTTAATCTTTTTTTACAGAATAAAAATTCATATTATTAATAACCGGGAACCTCCAATAAATTTCACTCTTCCTACATCCTTGTACCGTAATAAAAGTCGATGTATGACGACTTTGAACCCCTAAATACACCCCACATGAATCATCCCCGACCTTGGGTGGTAGCCACGCTGTCTTTAAATACAACCTTGACCGTAAAAACCATGGCGAGTATCTATATAAATAAAGAGATATTGATTTACATCAATAAGTAGGTAATAGAAATAGAGTGGTCCAAACCTATTTACATATCGTCGCTGAGCAGTGAAAACCTCGTAAAGCACAAATTCATTTTTATTTTCATTTGTTGGGTAGAAAACCAAGTAATGCATATTTAGCTCGAACGTGCACAGCTCTAAGATGAAATAGATTGATGAATAGATAATAAAACAGAAGAACTTTACATCTACACTTCATTTTTTTTTTAACAGACGTTTATTATCCTCCTGTAAAATTACGTTCATTGCAATTACGAGGTTTGAGAACTGCACAGCAACGATATATACATAAACTCACGCCTTTTTTCCATGAGGATAGGCAAAAACTATAGAACGCTATATGCTGGATAGAGTCAGACCAAGCTCACTTGACAGAGCAATACTGCAAACAATTACTGTAAAAATCTTTGCAGTGTCGTCATTATACCAATCAAAGTTGGCTTTGCCATATCCATACCAACTTACCTAGCCCGGCAGAGCAAACTTTGCATTGGAAAATTACAATTTTTGTAAAGATTTTAGTTGTTCTTTGCAGTGCTGCCATTATATTTCTAATGCAGCGTTAGTTTGGCCTGACTACGATCCCTACATACTCCTTTCGCTTCATCCATATTCATACAAAAACCAATTTGAAAAAAGGATACAATAATAATAATGATTTATTTAAATAATAAGTAAGTATTTAAAAGTAGTCACGTGTTTTAACGAAAAAATAACTACAAATCGTCGCTGGGCAGTGAAAACCTCGTAAAGCTCAAATTCATTTTTTGTCATTCATTTGTTGGGTAAAAAACCTCGTAATGCATATTTAGAACGAACGTGCACAGCTGCTCTGAGATGAAATAGATTGATGAATAGATAATAAAACTACACTTAATACTTTTTTAACAGGCAGTTATAATCTCCTGTTGTAAAATTATGTTCATTGCAATTACGATGTTTTCACTGCGCAGCGACGAAATGTAAAATAAAGATTTGATTTAAACAATACCTTAAATTTTAATAACATACATACATACATAAACTCACGCCTTTTTCCCATGGGGGTAGGCAGAAACTATAGAACGCCACATGCTACGACTCTTACATACCCCTTTCGCTTCATCCACATTCATACATCTTGTCATACACGCACGCCGGTTGAGAGTACTACGCACCTGACCTTTGTGAAGAACATCACCAATAATTTTAATAACAGTTTTAAATAACAACACTCAAACATATTGTTTACCTTTTTTCCAAATTGGTTTAAGCAAGACTTTACTTCGGTATGTTTTTATGAATTTATGAAGAAAAATAAATACACTACACACGCTAGCGGTACCTGGCGGACTTCAAGTAAGAATAAATTAAACTTTTTTCTATGTGATAATCCTTTTTGCTATTTTTTTTTATTCGAAATTCAAATATTTTTTTCTTAGTCGTTTGTTTATCTTTTTTTATTCGAAAACGCTGTCAAGGTATGCAACATGATAAATAAACTTTAATAGTATTTTTATAGTGTTGTTAATCGTTATTTAATTATCATGTTTTTGTTAATATTAGTGTGTATGTAAACAATAGACCTGGCGGACTTCAAGTAAGAATAAATTAAACTTTTTTCTATGTGATAATCCTTTTTGCTATTTTTTTTTATTCGAAATTCAAATATTTTTTTCTTAGTCGTTTGTTTATCTTTTTTTATTCGAAAACGCTGTCAAGGTATGCAACATGATAAATAAACTTTAATAGTATTTTTATAGTGTTGTTAATCGTTATTTAATTATCATGTTTTTGTTAATATTAGTGTGTATGTAAACAATAGCTTTTATTTAAATGTTTTGTTTAATTAGGTTGTTCTTTTTATCTATTGAGGTAATTGCCTACCAATGTTTATTTGTTATAAAAAGTTACATTTTGTAAAAAAGAAACGGCTATGCATTTTTTTCTTCAAACGGTTCTAGCTAGCCTTTTTCTAATAGCAAAGACTTTTAAGTTATACCACGTCTCTGTAGACCACTGTACAATGCTTAGCATAATCATTACCGTACCACTGCTGGGCACGAGCCTCTTCTCAGAATGAGAAGGGTTTAGGCCTTAGTCCACCACGCTGGCCTGATGCGGGTTGGTGGACTACACACCAGTGGCGAAGGCTCCATACAACTCGATTCCTATCGGCTTCCCTTTCGAAATATGGCAAATACTAGTATCTGTTATTTTCAATTATCATTTAAACAAACAATTATTTACGAAGTTACATTGCAGGTATAACATTTGCTTATGAAGGTAACAATCAAAGAAATAAGTTATAATATATTCTGAGTTTAGTCCGGCTTCCCTTTTAAGAAAATTCACCCTTCGCCACTGCTACACACACCATCTAAAAGTTTTTGGAGCCCTCTCAGGTGTGTCGGTTTCCTTCGTAATCAAATTCTGATTGGACAGTCCGTAGTTTCATAAAGACTACATAGCCAGATTGATCTAGATTTTTTAAATTCCCATTTTACGATTGTGTAACACTTTTTATTTTTCATTCATAGCTAAAATAACCGTCCCCGCTATACTCTAGCGATAAGTATGTAGAACACTTTCACGTGGTCGCACGTACGTTGTGCAAGGTCTAGAAATGGATCGGTGACCGCAATTGTGACGTCACGACTGCTATTATAATATCTTTTGAAGTGTAAAAGGAAGGTTACTTACGTTTGGAGTTTTATCAAAGGTTTCTAGGCAACTCGAAGTCAAAGCCTCGTACTGCCTCGTTGGTCTAGTGGTGGTAAGCTCGACTGCTGATCGTGAGGTCCTGGGTTCGATCCCCAGGTCGGGCAAAGTGTTATTGGGTTTTTCCGTGTGGAATTACTCAGTAGCAGCTCGGAGTTTGGATTTGTGCCTGGTTAATGGCAATAGGCTCGCCTCCTATTACATGGGACTTAAACATAACGGCGAAATGAGGGTGTTACTATACACCTCTACCCCACCCTTCGGGGAATACAAGACGTGATGTCTAAGTCAAAGTATCGGGTGTCAGCAGTGCTCTCAGTTGTTCGTTACCACTGCCAAGGTCCAAATTAACGCACAGTTGGGTTAATCTGGTAAGGTCTACCTCTGAGGAAATTACACTTAAAATCCCCTGAGGACATGAAGCTAAAGATGGCCACCTCTATTCTTTCTCTGGGTATCGGAATTTACAACAATTTTTAGGAGTTCGTACGTTAAAGGTCAAAACGGAACCCTTATGGTGGCTGTCTGTCTATCTGTCACTTCCGTATTTCTCAGTAACTATTGTTATGGTGGAATCTGATTAGCCGTTGTCCGGATTTTAAATTAAGAAGTCATCAACAGTGGCGTAGCGTGCCTTGGCGGGGCTCCGTATAAGAAAATATTTGGGGGCCCTTAGGAAGGGTAAAGATTTCTCAAAAAGAAAAAAAAAGTTTGTATAAAATTAAAATAAATATTTATTCATCATAATTATCTATCTGTCACTTTTTCCAAAATTTTTACAATCAATTCAAATTAAATATACACTCTCCTTGCCTTTTTTGCGGCAAACTGATTTATTAAATCATTTATAGCTGATGATGACTTTAGTTTTTCTAAAGTTTCTGCCTCTATGGACAATAGTGACAGGTCTGACAGTTTTTATTAAATTTTGATTACGCACGTTGGGGGCCCCCGTGGCCCGGGGGCCCCGTATAATTGACACGGCAGATACGGCGGTAGCTACGCCCCTGGTCATCAATCAACTAACCTATCAGTGCTGGACATAGGCATAAGCGTCTCTCAAGTTCGGCGTCTTTTATAAATCGTCGAATAATTTATTTTCTTTACATAATGACGTAAAATCTACGCACACAGACGTAATAAAAATCGCAGTCTAGATCACTTTCTACGCCTTGAACTTGTAACGTGCGTGTGCGACCTCGCACGCGTCTCGTTTTATATTTAGACGGCCAATCGCATGTTTGCGTCTTGTCTTATTTTTTGTGTTAGATAATTTTATTGCTTTTTTCTGAGATGTAAGAAACTGGTGTTTCAGTAACCCAGATTTTAGTAGGTGAAATTAAATTCGCACGTGAATGTGTAACGCCGAGAACTCACCAAATCTGGAGCCTATTAGGCCGCGTTTCCACTTTGTCGTGACAACTGATAATCGTGTAGTTTTAAGTGTCGTGGCTTATATATTTAAATGGAGGTGTTCACATATAAGACGACACGATTAACTAGTTCACGACTTGTTTTTGCAGTGACGACAGATTGTCAAGTCAATGGGAACTGCTAGCGCGACAGTCTTAAAACGATAAGAAAACGTCACGACATCGTGACGGCAAATCATGTGTCGCTGTTACGACTATCTGTCGTGGTCACGATAAAAACATCGTCTCGTCTTGTAGCTTGCTACTGGTGTGCAAACGACAAAGCGACTGCCGTAAAATGATAGAATGTCGTCGCGATCCAATGGGAACAGCTAGATACGATAGTCGTTAAACGATAAAAAAATTTGACGACAAACAATCGTTGTAATGGGAACAGCTAGAGACGGCAGTCGTCCAACGACAAATTAATCGTCACGACATAGTGGGAACGCGCCCATACGCATTACAGCTTTTCTTTGCGCTATGCATTCGACTGTTAGTTCCATATTAATTAAATAGGTCTCATTTGAGATATCCCTCTTAGATGTAGTTTTAAATAGATATAACTTTCCCTATTACTAGACTACCTTTATTACTTTCTCTTAGAATCAGTAAAAAACACTTTTTTTTTAAACATCCCCAATCACGACATCTTCAAATGGGGTCAGTATTCAGCATAATTAGTTTAATAAAGATTAACGATCGCTAGATAAACACGTTTTTACGTCGAATTGTCGGCACCGTGTCAAATTGATTCGCCGTTACTAAAGACCCGTGACTGGTAATTGATTTGTTCATCTTTGTACTCAAGATATAGTTCCGATTTATTTTTATTTTTTTTAAACAAAATTCTCGAGGCCTTAGTTCACTTTGCTCGACTATGGAAGCCTCATAGGTACCTCCAATTAAATTAAATTTATTTCTTATTTTGTGAAAGTGCATAAGTGCACCTAAGCAGATATTATCTGCTTTTATTTTATTAATAACTAGCGACCCGCCCCGGCGTCGTACGGGTGCAATGTAGATACTAATATGGGGCATATAAACCTTCCTCTTGAATCACTCTATCTATTGCTGAAAACTGCATTAAAATCCGTTACGTAGTTTAAAAGATCTAAGCGTACAGACTGCGGGAGCGACTTTGTTTTATACTATGTAAAGATTAATTATACCCAAAAACTCTTCAGCTAACGATCAGTGATAAATGAGTCGCTTATCAAGGGACCTCAAAAAATTAATAATAATTTAAAACCATTGATGACATGACATTGAAATGACATTTTATTAAATCGCTATGGATTAATGAGTTACCAACTTACCATTCCATATATTCCACCGCAAGTTGCACACTGCTGGAAAAAGACTTCCTCCATAGTCCTTCATCACGAACGGCTATAAGACACCATCAACCTTTCCCCATGACTCACCAGCCCCCTTATTCACGTGATTTCAGTTGTCGACCGATTCGGTTTGTTATCCCGTTTTATCTACGATTCTCGTAACAAGAGAAAAAGAGATAACAACAGAATCGTTCAACAACTAATTTATCTAAAAGTTCTGAATTAAACGGCGAGTCTCTCTGGGTAATTTTAAATTGCAGTTAATTTCGTGCTGTCTCTGTCATTTTGCCATAAAGTGAGAGGGACAGCACGAGGCTTAACGGCAACTTAAAATTTAGTAGCGTTTGAGTATTTGGCCGTAAGTCATTGCTTTCATCGACACTAACACCCATATTCTAAGACGTTCCTCTAAAACTTATTCGACTCATACTCTACTCAGGACGGCCTCGAAAACACCTTCAAAATTGTATTCTTAGCCGCAATTTCGAGTGAACTTTGAGTCATTACGTCATAATTTCAATTATCTGCATCGCGCAAATAACGCCGCAATAAATAGTTGTAAGGATTATCGTAAGCATATTCGATAAAGTCTTCAAAAATCATTTTTGTTACATACGAACTTTGAGACTTCCTTCCTTAAGGTAGGTTTCGAGGTACCTTGAGTTTGACAGATGATTCCTTACCTCGACTGAGGAAAAATCTCGAGTCGAGGACGTATATGTCAACTATAACTACCGATGGTAGTGAGTCGAGGTGGAGTCGAGTCGAGTAAGTTTTGGAGGAACGTCTTAGAATATGGGTGTTAATTTTTTCTTCCGAATTTAACAATTTACGCGGAATTTTAAACAGCTGATGTCAGTATAAGAATCTTTCTCAGTTACGACATTCTTCGTTGGCAGCGTGCCAATGCCTGGTTGTTTGTGCAGCTCTGGACTTTTGTCGTATAAGAATACTGCAGGCGGTTATTGTGCATAATATAATGGGCGTCTTAAGCCAAAACACCGACGTAACATCAGTTGGAAAATTTGTTATGTCAGAATATAAAATTCTTATGGGAATTGGAAAGAAGTCTTTGGACCTGCAAGGACTTGTTAAACCTTTTGAACGCCATCGACGGCTATATACCATTGAGAACTATTTGGAGCCCTCTCAGGTGTGCAGGTTTCCTCACGATGTTTTCCATCACCGTTAACGCAAGTGATAATAATAAAATTCAATACACTACGCAGGCAAGTCCGCAGTTATAAGTAGACAATACAAAAACACTTATCTAATTAACAGAATAAAACAATAAAAGCCACTATCAATAAGTCGTAATCGGAAGAATAAGTTGTAATGACTATTGAGTACAAGGTTACTTGGCATAAAGTCTAAAAAATGAACTTATTTTTTTTTATGTCAATTATGGTAGACTGGGTTGACTCACGGGACAAAAACAGAATACACCTGTCTTGTTAGTAAGCGGTTTTGTGAAGATGATTGATGGTTTTACTGACGTGCATCTTATTGCTCGATTCCTATATCTTACCAACCATTATTGGTTAAAACTACCACTCGTATCCTCGCCAATATCAAAGCTTAGGCTTCTCCATCGTAGACTGTCTGCGCTTACTATCAAATACGACCAAGTCAAAAAAGAGTTCGAATAACTTCTGGATGAATAATTTGTAGTCCAAATCAAAACTTTGCCAGTCTATTAAATATTACCAAATTACTATCATGGTACTCTCAACCGGCGTGCGTGTATGACAAGATGTATGAATGTGGATGAAGCGAAAGGAGTATGTAAGGATCGTAGCATGTGGCGTTTTATAGTTTCTACCTACCACCATTGGAAAAAGGCGGGAGTTAATGTATGTACTGTCATAGGGCTTGTACAGAAAACTGCGATGCGACGTCGCATCGTAGAAATATACGAGCTCGCACGACGCATCGCAAGAACTTGCGAATTGATTCGGATAATTGATTTTTCCTGTCTTCTTATCAGGAACAGCAGTGCGCAAATCTTTTTACTCAAATTTATTCTACCTAGTATAAAATACGTTCAATACGGTTGACGATCGTCGAGGGATTGGTCACCCGAACCTTGGAAGGAAGACCCCTTGCCGCACGAAATCGCATCGCAGCAATTTGCGTCGCAGTTTTCTGCGTTGCGGATTCGCATCGCGCCGATTCGCAGTTTTGTGCACAAGCCCATAGTCTGTAATTTCCAAATTGGCCTAGGTTGCCGAGGCTCTATTAAATACATTTCTACAACCCATTGGCCTACTTCCCTATACCTACAGCGATAAGCAGCCAAAACAAAAGTTTTCTTAACAAACCGTTTCAATTGGGTATATGATAAAAATACATTAAACACGAGTTTTATCAATATACTTACTTCGTTACTTTTATATAAACAAAGTAATTTCGCCCTTGGAATACCGAATGCGTATATATAATTTGCATTTTTACTATTTCATTTCATTGCAAATTATAGTTTGGTAAGTATAACACCCATTAGTGCTTCCACTTCCAGTGCTTTCATAGTTTGTGCAAAATCTTGCGTAGAAAAATCAACTGTCCCGAACTGCATGGTAAACTTCTCCAACTGTTTGTGCCGGTTAAATACTACCGTAATAAGAGGCATACATTGTTTACTGTCCCTGTGAGGCGCACCGTCGCCCATCCCACGTGTTCTGTTCTCGCTTACGGGGTGTCCTGCGTAAGCGACAAACGCGATCAAGACAACGACATTCCCTACTAGCGGCCTATGTAGCGAGACGCGACGTAACGCATATTTGTTCCACGTCGTGTCGCGTCGCGTCGCGTTTGTCGCTTACGTAGGACAACCTGTTAACGCTCTCTTGGACGCCAAGCCTAACTGTGATGTGTTCGCGGACGAATGGAAGACGATCTTGTCAGTATGTTTGGAGTATTGTGAGATGAGCGTGTGAATGTCGTTAAATAAATAAATCCATTTACTGTTTCCAAATGATCACCTTTATGTGCTCTTAGTCACAAGACCCAAATTGTATAACAACTCGCGTTTATTATAAGAGTTGAGGAATTTATACCTTCTTCTCTTGCCGCTAGTGATAACATTAGCCAGCAGTGCTGCCAATTGCGGGGAAAATCCCCGATTTGCGGGGAATTGGGGGTCCGTGCGGGGAATGAGTGGGGAATTGGCATATTAAGGTCATCCGACTAGGAAAGAGCTGGACAAAACGGTAAAGAAAGGGCGAAACATTTAGGGGAGCTCCTAAAAAAAGCTCGTCCAATTATGGCTGGAGGAAAAAGAAGTGGTACATTTCGCCCAGAGATGGAAAATAAGAAGAGCGGGGAATTTCGGGGAATCGACAACACTGACGCGGGGAATCGAGATTTTTTTATTGGCAGCACTGTTAGCCAGTCAGCAAGGTTGGTAAAGGGTCTGACTGCCCAGGTTGCGCCGAAAGCACTTAAGTATCATCGTACACTGTAAAACAGACGTCGAAGTTCCGGATAAAAACGAAACAACGACGAGCATCCAACTTATAATACGATCAAAGTATTGTCAAACAACGAAATACTAGATGCCAGTTTACTTTTGGGAGTAGGGTGAACGAAAGACAAAATGTCAAATCGAAACGATCGCGGATCCGAAACACTTTCATGGTTGAAAAACGTGCGATCCTTCAACCGAAACTTCGATTATCGGAAAAGGCCCCCAGCGAAGGCTCTTTCAGTGCGTCTTCTTCTTCTTCCTGCCCTGGTCCCAAGTTACTTGGGGTCAGCGCAATATGTTTTCCTCTTCCATTCTTATTTGCATCCCAAATTATTTCTTCTTTCCAGCGTTTTCGATAGTAACTTATAATCTGTTTCTTTTGTCCACAGATCAAGGGAAGTAGCCAATCAAGCGCCGCTACACAACAAATGGATTAGCCTTATATTATAATAAGCCAATCATATTTAGCCTAAGAATAATCAAGATGTCACACCATCTAGTAACTGTGTGCATGTTTTGTCTGCTCTGTGCAGCGCACTCGTGCGGTTCACACATTGACATACAGAACGACGGCATACTAACATACGACGCAAACACAAAAGATGTAGATCACTTAAATATAGATTTAGAAGAAAAAAGAAAACTCCCATCGCGATACCATCAAAAATTACAAAAGATGAGACAAGGGAAGTCGAAGAGAGAGATCAAAGTCAACCCAGATACGTATGTGACGCAGATATTCAGATTGTACGGTGATGCTGGGACTATGACGATGAACTTGACGGGTTTCAATAAGATGCTTGAGGAGCTGGACCTTCATAAGCTGGTGGATGGTGGAGAAAAGAGCGAGAGCCGAGGAGAATTTTATGGACAGAATATTAAAGATGACGTGGTAAATGTGAGTAGTTTTGATACTTTTATATTGGGAATATTGATGAGTGTTGTTATAGGAATGCTTTGTCTTTTAAGCCAACTGAACTATTTATTCCTTTGGAAGTCGTAATGGGGTATCTATCGAAGTGCTTTCATATAGCAGTGATAGCCTAGTGGTGTGACCGTCGAACTGTCAAGCCATAGATCTCGAATTCGAACCCCAGGCACGCACCTCTGACTTTTCGGATTCATGTGCGTATTGTATAATTATCACTTGCTTAAAAACGGTGAAGGAAAACATCGTGAGGAAACCGGTATGCCTGACAGATATTTCTCGACGGCGTGTGAAGCCAAGTCAGAGGCCCATGGGCGGCATAAACTCTGACACCAGGTTAGTCAATAACCACACAAAAAGAAGAGCTTTCATCTGAACTAAGTACTTTAACGAGTTAGGAAATGATTTAGGTTGGAAATTGAGTATTTTCGATACCTTCACAGGTCGTAAGGTCCTAGAAGTTTATGAGGATCCCACATCATTTTCAAAATTCAATAATCTAAGTACTGTAATCCACTCAAAATTTTGGTTACGGTGTAAATACCGTGGTCTACAAACTAGGGGTGTACAACGCAATCTTTTTAGACCTTCAGAACCTGTTCTAAATCTCTAATAACAATAATATTTCCTTCTTTCCAGTGTATGAACAGTTCAGACCTAATCACAACAGTGAATACTCGATTAAAACCAGCCCACGACCACCCGCACTCAGACCACGACCATGGTCACCACGACTCAGACGCAATCATCACTGAGTCCACACTCCAGACCATATGCCCTATACTCCTATACCAGAAACTAGCCAACACCTCCTTAGAACGGTCTGGCTGTGTGAAAGAAACCAGCTTACGTAGAAGAAGCGAGGTCACCGTGAAACACGTTGAACCAATGGCGTATACGAAAAATATATATGCGGTTTGGTTATATTCGTCTCTGAGTATACTGGCGATTAGTGCGTGTGGTCTTTTGGGCGTAGCGGTGATTCCTATCATGCACAAGACTTATTATAACCACCTCCTTCAGTTCCTCGTCGCGTTGGCGGTTGGAACGCTATGTGGGGATGCGTTATTGCATTTAATGCCACATGCGATGAGTCCAGCTCATGACCATGACAGTCATGGGGGAACAGAGGTAGAAATACGAGCCTCCCATGACGATGGCATGTGGAAAGGGCTCGCAGCGATGTTAGGGGTAGTATTCTTCTACTTCACCGAAAAGGGTCTGACGGTGGTCGTTGAGTGGAGGAAACGTCGCCAGAAGTTGGAAGAGGACAAGCTCCCAACAAGAGTACGAGTTCTTAAAGACGAGACTGGAGGAGGATGTTCGGGAGGTTCCAAATCGGCGATCACGAACACCACCTCGAATTCCCTAATGAAAATTTTCAAGAGAGATGAGAAAGGAGATCCTACTACTAAAACATGCAAGCACAAATATTCTGAATACCCTTACTGCTATGATGAGATTGATACCGACACTCATGATGATCACCACCTTCGAGACGGGATACCCCCAAGTCCAAAGCACGGGAAGAAACAGAACAACTCTGTGAGTGTAGTGTCTTCGAATGCCCTCAACCCTGAGGGTAAGGAAGAGCCTTCTGCGAAGGATTGGCTGTTGAAGGCAGAGTCCCAGCCGGCTGTGGTGGAGATGAACAATATTAAGCATAAGGAGGACGGTGCTAAAGATCTGAAGGATGGTGACAGTTATACTGTTATATTGAGGTTAGTGTTTGTTTGGGCTAATCTCCGAAACGGCTAGACCGATTTTGACGGGACTTTCACTGGCAGATAGCTAATGTTATAAGGAGTAACTTAGGCTACTTTTATTTTAGAAAAAAAAGCAATTAGGGTTCCATGCAAATAAATTAAAACCCATCCGACTTCTATGCAGACGAAGTCGCGGGCAGAGCTAAATAAAAAATAAGAACTCTGTATAATATTTAGTAATCGTGTGCAAAACTTGGCCGTGCAACAAGATGCACCAGTCATCTAAAATTTATAATTAACATGCTTAGGGATTTGAAGCTTTAATTCTATTGTACAAAGTTCAGTTTTCATTGCAACAAACATTTTGTTATGACTGAATACTTTTTGTCATTCGGAAACCAACTTAGTTTGCCTGTACTTAAAGTTCACATTCATGTAACTTGAAGTAATGTACTATTCTCTTTGAAATAGGGTACCACGACTCTTCCTGTGGGTCATATCTTGTGATAAAAGTGTTTTAAATAAATATCCTCTCAATTTTCATCTGCCTTGACTTTTTGACTGCCTTGTTGGTTTAGCAGTCAGAAGCGTGACTGCTGAGCATAGGGTCCTGGGTTCGATCCCCAGGTCGGGCAAAGTAATATTGGGTTTTTCCATTGAGCATTTCTCAGTAGCAGCCCGGGTTCTGGATTTGTGCTCGGTTAATGGCAATAGGATCGCCTCCTATTACATGAGACTTAAACATAACTGGCGAAACGAGGGTGTTACTAAAACACATCTGCCTAACCCTTCAGGGAATACAAGGCGTGATGTCATGTGTTATGTTTTCATCATCATCATACAGTCTTATCGGTATTCAGCCGCATCTGGTTAGACTGGAAGCTGACCCCAACATAGTTGGGAAAAGGCTGGGCAGTACATAATGTCTTATCAATCCAGCTTCTTAATAACCGTACCACTAACCCCCAGGGAGCACTCGCGCGCCCACCACGGCCACTCGCACGCGCACGGGCACGTGCACGCGCCGCCCTCGTCCATCGCGTCTGTCGCGTGGATGGTCATCATGGGTGACGGGTTGCACAACTTTACTGATGGCATGGCTATAGGTGAGTCATATGTTTAAATTACTGCTATATAAACAAAGACAGCACCGGAGTCCGGTGTTCCTGTTTTGTCGCGGTCCGGTGATCTTGTTTCTTCGGGGTCCGGTGATCTTGTTTCGTCGGGGTCCGGTGATCTTGTTTCGTCGGGGTCCGAGCGAAATTTGACAGCATAATCTGCAAAAACTGCCTCGTTGGTCTAGTGGTGGCAAACGCGACTGATCGTGAGGTCCTTGGTTCGATCCCTAGGTTGGGCAGTGTTATTGGGTTTTTCCGTGTGGAATTGCTCAGTAGCAGTCCGAAGTTTGGATTTGTGCCAGGTTGATGGCAAAAGGCTCGCCCCCTATTACATGGGACTTAAACATAATAGCGAAATGAGGGTGTTACTATACACCTCTGCCCAACCCTACCGGGAATACAGGCGTGATGTTGTTTGTTTTTAATCAGCAAAAAAATTACATGCATAGTCAGTTGATGCAGTAACACGTTGCAGGAGGACAAACCTTTCTCAACCTTTTTTTTTATTTGTGAACCCTGACCTGATGAAATAAGAAAAAAAATTATCTCGATGTGTGACTCAGTTCCGTTAGCCCTGGTATGGAACGCCACTGCTCAAGGAAACGGCTATAAGTGATACAGAAGTTCTTCTTCTTTTCGTGTGGTTAGTGACTGACCTGGTGTCAGAGTTTATGTCGCCCATGGGCCTCTGACGTGGCTTCACATGCCGTCGAGAAATATGTCTCAGGCATGCCGGTTTCCTCACGATGTTTTCCTTCACCATTTTTAAGCAAATGATAATTATACAATCCGCACATGAATCCGAAAAGTCAGAGGTGCGTGCCTTGGGTTCGCGAGACCTATGACTTGGCAGTCCGACGGTCACACCACTAGGCTATCACTGCTGTAAAGATACAGAAGTTGATCCCTAAGAATCAGTTTCCACCAAACGGAAAAATCCTCGTGCACTTTTTTAATGTCACTGAATAAAGAACTTTATTCGTATTGCTTTTAAGTATAAAATTCAACGCTCGGGTATGCGTAACGAAACGCTAGATGTCTGCGTCAGATTGTATACAAGGTTAGTCGGAAAGGGGGTACTAAGCCGCGGGCCACCTATAGTATCACTGATGACTATATTAAAGCAAGTGTTAAAATTTCAAAATTCGATAATTTTTATTTGCATGCAAAAAGATTTTTATATTAATTAAAAAAAAAACATACCTGCTTTAGTTGTGGATTCAGAAAATTAATTTTCTAATCCGTGACCCCAAATATAACCTAAATTGTAAAAACAGCTGATCATAGCTATGGACAGATAGATTTTAGCAAATCTTTGAAAAGCTATTTGTCTTAAACTATCGAGTTTTGAGGAAAGTTAGTTATCCATTATTATGGGTACTTTAACACCCTTTCGGCTTAGTACCCCCTTTCCGACTAACCTTGTACTTAAAGGCAATATTGATACAGTTCTTTATTCAGTGACTAAGGAAACGTTTTCAAACGATTCTGTAATTGATCTTCAAAACGAATTACCATATACCATTCTTAAATTTCAGGTGCCGCCTTCGCTTCAAACATAGCGGGCGGTTTCTCGACGGCCATCGCAGTGTTGTGCCACGAACTACCCCATGAATTAGGTATGTACTATTTATAATGGAGAAGCTCGTACCTGCGTCTGTGTTCCCGAACGCATTCAACCTGAATCTCTTCAAAGTTAGAATGAACAGGCTTCTTCTGGGTAAGCTCACTCCATCGTAGACTGTCTCTGTCTCCTCTGACCTAAACCAGAGTCAAGAGCAAATCCATTAAAAAAAAATTACCAACCGCAAAGCAAAGCTGCGCTTGCCGAGATTAGTTTGTGGATGGGTGACCGTTCGTTACACATCTAGACTCCTCTGTGCCTCGGAGAACACGTTAAACCGTCGGTCCCGGGTGTCATACGAATACCTATGACAGTTGTTACGGGTAGACAGAAGCCCGAAAGTGTGACAACCGGTCTGACTTTAGAATATCGGCATTGCCCAGTTACTATGTTGTGGAGGTCTGATGACAGTCGCTCCGTGTAAAATACTAGTATTCAGCCGCATCTGGTTAGACTGGGAACTGACCCCAACATGGTTGGAAAAAGGCTAGGCAGAACACTATTTATCATCATCAGCTCCCTGCCCTTATCCCACACTAGGTGGGATCGGCACAACATGTATTTCGTAAATCCATGTTGTTAGAGGTTTTGGCTTATTGTTTTAAAACCGGCCGCCTGCCTGACATCAACCCTCCTTGGGAATACTCGTTGCGCCGTCGCGCGGGTGACCCAATGTGCTTGCTGACATTATGCACTGGGTCCCAAAATGATATGCTTGTCAATCTTATTGCCGACAACTAAGTAGTCTATGTTCTTCTTGGTGGAGTATACTTAAACGGGACATTATTTATAATATCATAATTTACCTATCTTTACCCATCTGTCGAGTCCAACTCGGCTGGACTTTCTGGACACTCCGCAACGTCTTTTCGGCATACCGCAATGCCTTAAGACGAAAGTCTTCAACCAGCATATGTTACCAGTAATAACAATAGCACAGAGACGTGGTCGGTCACTAACACCCATATTCGAAGACGTTCCTCCAAAACTTACTCGACTCCGACTCCACCTCGACTCACTACCATCGATAGTTATAGTTGACATAAACGTCCTCGACTCGAGATTTTTCCTCAGTCGAGGTAAGGAATCATCTGTCAAACTCAAGGTGCCTCAGAACCTACCCTAAGGAAGGAAGTGTCAAAGTTTGTATGTAATTAAAATGAATTTTGAAGACTTGAATATGCTTACGATAATCCTTACAATTATTTATCGCGGCGTTATTCGCGCGATGCAGATAATTCAAATTATGACGTAATAACTCCGTCGAGGAACCTCAAAGTTCACTCGAAATTGCGACTAAGAATACAATTTTGAAGGTGTTTTCGAGGCCGTCCTGAGTCGAGTAAGTTTTGGAAGAACGTCTTAGAATATGGGTGTATGGTTATAAGCTCAAGGTCAAGCAAGCTGGTACTAAGATATCGCGTGAACCATATTTGTTAATAAGATGTCGTGTGCAGAGAATTTCAAATTATTTGTAGAAGTAATTTTCACTAGACGGAGTATCAATATAAAACTACTAGCGGCCCGTCCCGGCTTCGCACGGGTGGACATTTCTCCCGTTTTTGCAACATTTTTCATTTATACTCCGCTCCTACTGGTCGTAGCGTGATATTATATAGCCTATAACCTTCCTCCATAAATGGACTATCCAACTCAAAAAGAATTTTTCAATTCCAACCAGTAGTTCCTGAGATTAGCACGTTCAAACAAACAAACAAACTCTTCAGCTTTATACTATTAGTATAAATAACGGCCTATCAAAGTCCACCACTGCTAGACCAAGGTCAAAAAGTAGGAACTCTCTTAATCACTAGTATTAATCACCATCTTTCGTTCCCAGGTGACTTCGCAGTCCTCCTAAAAGCAGGCATGTCGGTGAAACGCGCGGTCTGCTACAACATCCTGTCGTCCGGGCTGTGTCTAATAGGCATGGTGTGCGGAGTGCTCGCGGGCCACGCGCCCTCTGCCACGCGCTGGCTGTTCGCGGCCGCGGCTGGAATGTTCCTGTACATCGCACTCGTTGATATGGTAAGTGACGGAGTTGTGTGCAATCTGGCACGTGATTGTGCAACTTGGGACGTGATTGTGCAATTTGACACCTGTTTGTGCAAGTTGGCACGTGATTGTGGAATTTGGCACGTAATTGTGCAATTTGGCACCGGATTGTGCAATTTGGCACGTGATTGTGCAATCTGGCACATGATTATGCAATAGATTTGCTAATAACGAGAAGGATGCTATCCTGTTGGTAATAGGTGTTAGTTCAGATACCACAATGATACAGCATGATATTACGTAAGAGAACTACTCATCCCTATTTGAGAGGCAGTGACGGTGATCTGTCGCCATATTTTCCGACCCCTTTGAAACTTAACCCCATACCGTAAAATTTGGAGTCCATCTTAAAATATTCTGAATCTTACCTACTTGCATAAGGCGGTAATTGTAATTGTCTGCTCCGGAATTGTCAAGACCCAATAACACTACATTTCCTTTTTTGCTACTACAGATGCCAGAGCTAAGTACATCGCACAGCAAAGAAGGAACCCTTTGCCAGTGCATACTACAACTGATGGGGCTTGCAACAGGCATTGGCATAATGTTGGTCATTGCCCTCTACGAGCAAGACCTCAAAAACTTATTCGGTTAATGTGAATCACTGTGCAAAGTGACGAAAACCTGTGCAAAATGTGAATTTTGTGAAAAATGTACCAGCCCTACGGGTTAACCCAGTGTATAGTGCCAATCGGACTTCAAAAATGTGATTGTTGGCTTGATTTCCAAGTGTTTTAGTGGCTATAAGCAAAACTCTATGGTTATGACCATAATAATGTGTACAGAAAAAAAGTGAATAATAAAATAGAGAGAAAAATAATAGTGGAAAGTCTTGAAAAATTGTCATTAATTGTTAGATCTCGAATATACTTAATTTTATGACAACCGTTCTTGGTCCTATAAATGTCACCCATTCTTCAGTAGCTTACGAGGTTGTTTCACAAATACTTAATTTTCAAAAAATCCCGCATAAATCCCCCTTTAACCTAAGAAAAATAAAATAAAATCACTTTCATTGTTTTTTTTTTATGAAATAATATGAAATTGTATAATATATAGGACAATGATTTAGGACAGGGATGCACAGATTTTTTGGGCCCACTCGGATAGACTATCAGCTAAAAGGCCAACTTTATTACAAACAACCAAAAAAGTTGAAATATAGTTGAATGAAAAAAAAAGAAACATTTATTCAGTGATCTTAGGCTGGCCCCTATTGTTAAAATATTGCAGTATTTTCATATGAACGCGTAAGAGTTTAATGGGGTAGGCAACTGTGGAACTAATGGCGCCACTTTCGATTGTTCCACTGCAATCTTATTGGTTGCAATGTGTTTGACATTATTGACCTGATGGTTCTGATTGGTGGAAATAACTAAATATGGAGGTTCTGCCATCTGCTTTAGTTTTGCGTTGCCTTCCCCATTCGCGGGCGGGCCGTACGGATGACGAAAGGCCCCATGCGGCCCGCGGGCCGCTGTCTGTGCATGCCTGATTTAGGGGGTAATTAATTTGAATGTGTGTACTTAGAATGTAAATAAATTGTGATAATGCTACTTCGAAAATTCTATTTGTGTTATTTTTTATCTCGAATATTATTTACTATACAATCCGATGATAATAAGATGTTATAAGAATAAATTAAATGTATATTTTAAAAATGGTTCTTTCAAATGACGTGTCTGTTTCAAAATATTAGCTTAAACTTGTTTACATTTAGTGACTAACTAAATGACATAGCTTACACCAAAAGGTGACAGTTTCCAAATATCATTGTAATGACACAATACAGATATAAATACAACGTGTAAAAAGACCCTTCACGAAGCCGTCAACCATGCATTCAGTACATCAAACTAAGTAACCCTACGCAAAATTTTTTTTTGTAAAGCTCAATATAACGCACTCAAAACACTGTGCTAGTAGATGCAATGAGTAGTAAACGGGAAATGGAGGTATTTCAAGTACATTTGCAACCTTCAAAACTAGTATTTTAAAAAAAAAGGTGTGAAATAGTTGGAACTTTGACCTCCCATATCTCCGTAACTAGAAGGTTCCCAGGCATAGTCCAGAACAAAAAAAATATCGCAATGACGTGGAAAACAAGTGCCTTTCGGCTTCGTTAAGGGTCTATTTACACCGTTTATATCATATCAAGAATCTGATGTGAAAGCTGCACCTACAATATTTATCATGCTATTTGGATCGCAATCTGGGATCGTTACACATCGAGACCCCTCCGAGCCTCGGAGAGCACGTTAAACAGTCGGTCCCGGGTGTCATACGAATACCTAAGACAGTCGTTACGGGTAGTCAGAAGCCCGAAAGTCTGACAACCGGTCTAACCTAAGGATATCGGCATTGCAGTCGCTCCGTGTAAAATACTAGTATTCAGCCACATCTGGTTAGACTGGAAGTTGAGCACAACATAGTTGGGAAAAGGCTAGGCAGAACATCCTGGATCGTGATATTTATAGCGCGTTTAACCTATCAATACTTTGATCAAAACGGTCAATTTATGGTGGTCACTTATTGTGTGTGCAGCATTCGCCAAGCAGTGAATTGACTATGCAATTTGTAAATTTAAATAAAATATGTGATGTACTTATAAAGCTCAAAAAATCTTTAATTATTATTACATAATGAGAGAAATTGGTTAATTCTGGACTACTTAGCATTACTCGATATCTTGTCGGGGCTCTTACGCCCATCGGAGACGAGGAACAGTCCACGGCGTACAGTACGCGGCAGTAAATATTACCCGTTGTCCTAGCTGAGCGATGAGACGCGTCACGTAGCGACGCGATGTAATGCAACCAATACATCACGCGACGTGTGTCCTATTCTGTAGTCATTCGTGAGCGGCAAACGCGGCTATCTCAGTTCATTATTATTTTAGCTATGGGCATGTATACTATGTTGTTACTCGAAAATTCGTATTTTAAATACTTAACCCTTGTTATTATTTTTTTTCGTTGGAAATTCCTCATGGATGTCCCTCGCCCGGGGAAGGTGAGGGGGTCTGCCGGACTATTACCGGCTAAAAACCAACAGTGCTCCTTCTCCTGACCGTTCGGCCGGGGTTGCGGGATTCGCAAAGCATGCACCGCAACCCCGGCAGGTCCCGGTCCGATATCCCTCGGCGGACCTCTCCTCTGTGGGGCCTTGCCCCACGTCCTCCCGAGAAGCGCGCACGGAACACAGCGCGCCGCCTTCTCGGGCCTGTTACTGGTCGGGCGGCGGGTCCCCTAACCCCCTAAATAAATACTTAACCCTACAAAAAAGTCATAAAAAAATCGTCATGCACGTCTTCAAGTTCACTTCCCATTGCGTCGCGTCGAGTCGCGCAGAAAACAAGTTCGCACTTCGTCACGTTTTGTCGCACACTGATTAAAGCGACCACGCAGACCACAAGTACATACAACGACTATTTGATATTTGTGCGTCGCATCGCATTACCGCGTTTGGCGTTCACCTAGGACAACGGGTCACGCATCGGGCTTTAGAAAGAGATACTGGCTAGCTTCGGCTTTATAGAGCGTCATCTCTGTCGCACGAAGCGACAAAACGTCACATAGATATGAGTGACAGAGACGACGCTCTACGAAGCCGAAGCTAGCCGATTTTCTCTTCCTAAAGCTCGATGTGAAATATTTACTACCGGGTACAGTGCGCGTCAAATAACTCGAACCAAGATGGCGTCGACTGCCAAACTTGAGGGGTTTACTAGTAGCCACTGAAGAGTTCCACTATCCACCTCCTAGCTCCATCATCAGACCCTGAACACCAAGTGCAATCTATTGGACTCATCAAAACGAATCATATGACAAGAACCTCACATAGATCACGCAGTCGACGCCATCTTGGTTTTAGTTATTTGGCGCGCACTGTACCATGTTGCCCGTGAAAATAGAACAATTTATTATAAGTAAAATGACTACATAACTAATTTTGCTGTAATTAAAATTAAATTATAATTACTGGAATTTATTTTTTCTCAAATATACAAGGTTAGTTGGAAAGGGGGTACTAAGCCGAAAGTATGTTAAAGTATCCATAATAAGGGATAACTTTTGTTCTACAACTTTCCCCAAAATTCAACAGTTTAATAGAAATAGCTTTTCAAAGATTTCGTAAAAATATGCTAAAATCTATCTGTCCATAGCTATGATCAGCTGTGTTTGCAATTTAGGTCATATTTGGGGTCACTGATTAGAAACTTAATATTCTGAATTCATAACTAAAGCAGGTATGATATTATTTTGAAAAATCTAAAATAGATATCTTTTTGCATGCAAATAAAAATTATCAAATTTTGAAATTTTAACACTTGCTTTAAAATAGTCATCAGTGATACTTTAAGTACTTTATTTTTCGTTTCGTAATATACAAGTTCACAAATACTTATAACTGCTTTGATAGTGGGATAAAGAACTCCTGAAAATCTAGAAAAATCTATTCTTCTTTTCGTGTGGTTCCATTCGTAATGATGGGAAGAATACGTGGCTCTCGGCTTCGTTAAGGATATTTTTACACCCGGTATATAGTATACAATCGCACATTACCTATCCGGCATTCGGTTTGCCATGAGCTTATGACTGAGACCACCATCATCGAACCCTAGATCTACATTTGCTTGGGCAAGATTGATATAACACCGCTATCAAACCAGTTTCTACAACGATCATACATGTAGCAGTGTAAATAAGTAAATATAATAGATTATAACTGAATCTTCCTATTATACAATACAATAATTATATTATGTATGCTTTAACTAGCTATCAATGCGCCTAGCACGAACTAACGTTAAACTAAGTGAAATTTGAATCAGGAATACTCGTTTCACACATACTATTTAATTAAATTGAAAAATTTATTCATATCTACGTAAGATACAAATTGTGTATGTCGCAAAAAAAAATCAAAATGTTATAGGACAGCTGTATTTTCGATTCAGAGTTCGCTGACATTAGCGATACGTCATGTTCGTGCAAGGCCTACAGAATGTTACAACCATATTGTAAGTTTATGAGAAAGAAATATTTTTTTTTTGTCTATATAATATCTTATATTTCAATTCACTATAGAGTGTCACCTATCATAATATGCAGTAAGAACCCCTAGCAAATTATACACTTCATAGCTTCATTCAATTGTTCAATGGGGGCTAATATGATGCTGAAAATAGGGGCCGTCCATTAATCATGTGATGTTTTTAGCATTTTTAACCAACCCCCCGCCCCGCGTTCCCCTTGGTGAGGTTTAAGACTAACCCCCCCGCCCCCACCCAAAATCACGTGTATTTTAGTACCTACAAATTATCTTAAACTTTTTAGAATATTATCTTTAAATACAGGTATAAAGTATAATCTAATTTTATTCTGAAATTAAGGACCATGACAAAAATGACTAGACAGAAAGGTTGCAGGTTGTTTTTGACTGGCATAAAAATAATATTAAAGGAATGTTGTAATCATGCAAAAATAAATACACTTGATATCTTACTACACCCCCCTCCCCCCTTGTAATATTTCGTGATTTTTGCTAAACCCCCAACCCCCCTTTCAAACCTCACGTGATTAATGGACATATCCCCCAGGCGCCGCCACTTATGACCGGGATGTAAAAATTTCAACTGTCAAATTCCTATAATATACTCTGTTCTGTTATTTAGTGGCGCCACCTGGCGGATTTTCAATCACAAATCTAACCTCCATTAACTCCTTACTTAAAACGTAATTTCAAGCAGCTAAAACACTGTTTTTATAATAATGTAGAACATCAACACCTTATTTGAGATCAGTAGTTGATCAATCTGATATCTGGGGTCGTATTATGACGTGCTAAAACCATCACTGTTCCAGTGAGAGAAAGCGACGCGGCTATGCAAGATGTAAAGCGCCATCACATTCTCACAATGGAACAATTATGATTTTAGGACGTCATATTACGCCCCCTGAAAAACATTGCTTGAAGTTTCACGAAAAATATTACAGTATGGTTGTAACAAAACGTAGTTCTCAAAAAAACTGTAGATTTTGTAATTTCGAAACGTTTTTTATATAACAACTAACTAGATGAATTGGTAGAAAGAGATTGAGGTGATTCTTAGGTCCGTATTACAGAACATTCCTCAAGTCCAGTTTGATCTTTAATCAGTTGATCACTGTTTAAGTATAGAATCAGTACTTGAGGAACGGTCTTATTCCAGAACGGCAATCAATCTATACTCAGATGAAACGAGAATCAAATCGAGCCAATCGATTGGTTCACACACAGATCAAATCACTGCTTGGGATCGAATCTACGAACTGAGTAACGATCTAGAATAAAGCCAAACTCAGCTGAACTATGATCAATGAATCTATGCTTGAGGAACGTTCTAAAATTAAAACTCGACTCAAAACTAGTTTTAAACAGAGATTAATGCTTGAGTTTCGTTCTGTAATACGGACCTTAGCTGGGTCGTGTTTTGCAATAATGTGTCAACCCACAAAAATATGAATTCTGTGTTAACGCCATCTAGTTCTTGTAGTAAGTCTATTCAACTCTTAAAAAAATGCCCAGAACTGCAGTAAATTTATTAGAACGCAGTCTATCAACAAAATCTTAATGCAGTTTGCATTTTTTCTAACGTTGAGTAGACTATCCACAATAATAAATTCATATTTTTGTGGTTTAACACATTATTGCATAACACAGCTCAGCTGGTAGGTACTCTTGTTTTGACAAATACGACAGATGCGCGCGTTTTATATGTACACACGGCGAAAGAGATTAGTGTGCAGGCTAACTAAAAACATGATGTTAATAGCTGTTTATGCACGAAATACGCTGAGGGCCGATTTTACTAATGATGATTTGTTGTTATCTAAGGAATGACAGATTTTGTATAGAAATTCTGTCAATTGCCTTATTAGTCTAGTGGTGGCAAGCGCGACTTGGTCGTGACGTCCTAGATCGGGCAGTGTTATTGGGTTTTTCCGTATGGAATTCCTCAGTAGCAGCCCGGAGTTGGGTTTTGTGCCCGATTGATGCCAATAGACTCGCCCCCTATTACATGGGACTTAAACATAACGATGAAATGAGGGTTTTACTATACACCTCTGCCCAATCCTTCGGGGAATACAGGCGTGTCTGTCAATACGTCCTACTTATTTCTGAAGCAAACAATGACCAAAACTTAACCATCCACAACTTTGTTAAAATATAAGTGTAGTTAGCATGCATACTTATCTATTTCATCAACTGTACTTATTCGTTGAAACAAAACTACAATAACAAGGCTTATTATAGTCGCCGGCACGTAACTTGGCAAGGTTTTGGCGTAGTGGGAGTAAGTTTGCACTAGTACACCAAGGTCCGTATTACAGAACATTCCTCAAGTCCAGTTTGATCTTTAATCAGTTCATCACTGTTTAAGTATAGAATCAGTACTTGAGGAACGGTCTTATTCCAGAACGGCAATCAATCTATACTCAGATGAAACGAGACTCAAATCGAGCTGATCGATTGGTTGATTACAGATCAAATCGCTGCTTGGGGTCGAATCTACGAACTGAGTAACGATCTAGAATAAAGTCAAACTCAGCTGAACTATGATCAATGAATCTATGCTTGAGGAATGTTCTAAAATTAAAAGTCTACTCAAAACTAGTTTTAAACCGAGATTAATGCTTGAATTTCGTTCTGTAGTACGGACCTTAGTACTACAAAAAATGATCACTTTTATTGCTTATCATTATTCTATGGTTATTGCCATAATTTATTTTTAAACATATCTATTTAGAAGAAAGATAGGAGAGGAATTCTCTTCTCTGCTTTTGCCGAGTTACGTGCCTGCGATTATACCTGGTTGGATTGTCAAAAGAAGAGTATTTGGCATAGAAATAACTTGACGTGAAGATTCCTCCTCTCTGAATTTTGTTCCTATACTTGTACTTATAAAAAAAGAATGTGAATAAGTGGTATCTACATTTAAACCATATTTGTATCGCATACAAATCAGGTATACATAAATTTGTATCATTTTGTATTCTTGTAAATAATTTATCTTCTATATTTTGTCGCTTTACACAAAAATATACCTATTTTGCATTGATACAATTTTTTTTTGTATTGGATACAAAAGTGGGCACTCATGAATAAAAATATTTAAAAAATGTGTTTAATTGAAAATGCATTTCATTTTGAAATAAATTGGACTAATTAATATTTTACACAAATGAGTTGCTTTTTGTCAATAAAATGCTATTGTCGATAATTGTGATGTCGACTCGATAAATATCGGTATGTCACAACACTACCTATCGATATTTATCGATGTCGAAGTGACGTAATTATTGAGGCTAACTTATTTAAAATGATATGGACCATTAATGCGTGGAGTAATTTCTTTTTATACATATTTGTTTATGAATTTTACAATGGCTAAAAATAACAATAATATTTTTAAATGCTGTGAAAGCTGAGTGTGTACTGAGGGAGACAACTTGTTAGTTTCTATGATGTTCAAAGGCCTAATATTAGTTAATAATTAAGAAAAATTGTTGCTTTGTTGGTCTAGTGGTGGCAAGCGCGACTGCTGAGCATGGGGTCCTAGGTTCGATCCCCAGATCGGGCAGTGTTATTGGGTTTTTCCATTAGGAATTTCTCAGTAGCAGCCCGGAGTCTGGATTTGTGCTCCGTTAATGGGAATAGGCTCGCCCCCTATTAAACATAACTGACGAAACGAGGGTGCACTATAACACCTCTGCCGTTCCCTTCGGGGAATAGAAGGCGTGATGTTATGTTTAAACTTGTAGAGATTTAATAATGCTCACAGCTTCAACTGGTCTTTATAAAATTACGCACACTATTTCTATTGTGGTAATGGTCGTATATACAAATAATTGATTCGTCACAGACATAAATCATTTACCGTTATTCATGAACAAATATTATAAAAATGAAATAAAAACAAAATAATATAAAAACGCAGAATTGTATAAGTAAGTTCTTAAGTAATTTTTAAGTGATTTTTGATTTTATTGGTGTTTGCAAATCATGTTAGATGTTGAGTGTGAATGTCAGTGCGGACTGAGGGGAACTGTCAAACATAACTGACAGTTATACTCAGTCCTCGCCGATATTAGGAAAACGTGTAAAAATGTGATCGCGATGCGAGAGATGTGTGATAAAAATAAAACTTGGACATACTTTGCTATATATTGTAATAAAATATAATTCAAATTCATAATTATTAAATGGTTTTTATTTCATTCATTCCCTATCAAGTTCTGAGCCCAAAAGTCTGACAACCGGCATTGCCCAGCAACTGGGTTGCGGAGATCCGATGGCAGTCGCTCTGAGTAAAATACTGGTATTCGGCCGCATCTGATTAGACTGGAAGCTGACCACAAGATAGTTGGGAAAAAGCTAGGCAGATATTTTCCGAAGTTCATGCGTTACTTTTGTTAAAAAATCATGCTAAACAGTTTAAACATATAACCGTGTTCGTGCTTGGTATTCCCCGAAATCGTAACTATTGTCTGTGGTCTACTCTGGGCAAGCATGCAGCACATGATGGCGTTGCTTGCAAATGACATTTGACGAAAATTTCTTCTTCATCTTCGTTCTGCCCTTATCCCACACTAGGTGGGGTCGGCACAACATGTATTTCGTAAATCCATGTTGTTAGAGGATTTTGCTTATTGTTTTATGACCGGTCGTCTGCCTGACATCAACCCTCCTTGGCAATACTCGTTGCGCCCGTCGCGCGGTTGACCCAAATTGTCTCACAATTGAAACAACTAAAGAAAAACATAATTTTTATTGATTTTATTTATAATGTAAGCCAGCAGTTTTTGAGATCCGTGTTTTCTTCATACTTGAGCCAATTTTCCCTACAGATAAAACACCTGACTCAAGCAGATCGTCAATTTCCAGCAATTCTTCACAAACCTCTGGTAAACAATTGCCTTCAATTATAATATTCATCAACCCCGTAGGGTTTCTTTCAAGAAACTTCTGCCTCAGTAGAACTTCATACAATTTTTTGACACTAAAATATGTAAGGTTGTTGTAAGCGACATTTGACGAAAGTTAACATCATATTTTTCCTATGATGATAATTATATTGATCCATATTGATGTTTTAGTGTTCGGCGAGACTGGCAGCGCGGTGCGGGGACCGGCGCGGGTGCGGGAACGCGCGCCCGCGTGCCCGCGCCGCTTCCCGCGCCCGCGTGCCCGCTATGGCGTGAGCTACCCGCGCGCTCCCCGCGCCCGCGTGCCCGCGCCGCTTCCCGCGCCCGCGTGCCCACTATGGCGTGAGCTACCCGCGCGCTCCCCGCGCCCGCGTGCCCGCGCCGCTTCCCGCGCCCGCGTGCCCACTATGGCGTGAGCTACCCGCGCGCTCCCCGCGCCCGCGTGCCCGCGCCG
Source organism: Amphipyra berbera (assembly GCA_910594945.2). Lineage (NCBI taxonomy): Eukaryota > Metazoa > Arthropoda > Insecta > Lepidoptera > Noctuidae > Amphipyra > Amphipyra berbera. The sequence continues at coordinate 8,940,516 of OU343148.1, read as the reverse complement.
CTTCCCGCGCCCGCGTGCCCACTATGGCGTGAGATACCCGCGCGCTCCCCGCGCCCGCGTGCCCGCGCCGCTTCCCGCGCCCGCGTGCCCGCGCCGCTTCCCGCGCCCGCGTGCCCACTATGGCGTGAGCTACCCGCGCGCTCCCCGCGCCCGCGTGCCCGCGCCGCTTCCCGCGCCCGCGTGCCCACTATGGCGTGAGCTACCCGCGCGCTCCCCGCGCCAAGCAGCCCGCGCCGCTCCCCGCGCCCGCGTGCCCGCGCCGCTTCCCGCGCCCGCGTGCCCACTATGGCGTGAGATACCCGCGCGCTCCCCGCGCCCGCGTGCCCGCGCCGCTTCCCGCGCCCGCGTGCCCACTATGGCGTGAGCTACCCGCGCGCTCCCCGCGCCCGCGTGCCCACTATGGCGTGAGATACCCGCGCGCTCCCCGCGCCCGCGTGCCCGCGCCGCTTCCCGCGCCCGCGTGCCCACTATGGACACTCAAATGAAGTTCTTCTGTTTGAACTCGCCGCACCGCGCCCGCGTTTGCAGTCTGGCCAAAGGCTTTTAGTGACTATGGCCCCAAATTTACATTTTTGAGATGGGTACTGTCTACCTGGCATAATCTTGATTATTCTAAACTTATTAAGTAGGTACAGTGGTGGCCTTATAATTAGAAACAATCATTACTGCGAATATTGTTGTTATAAATATTCGCCATAATTTTTTATCAGTCTATCATTGATGACTATTAACTACGTCATTATGTAGGCCCATCAATAGTGCTTAATACATGAGAACAAATTGAGGGAAACAGCAAACTCCTAATAAAACTTACAATCACTTTGTAAACAGGGTAGCATTTGAAACAAACTGACAGCTGGACAAATAATTAGAAACAATAACTAAATAGTTAAAAATTCAATGTTTAAAATAATTTTGTCCTTGAATATTGGCGAATGCTTATTTCTCCTTCATTATTAATCATCTAATTGTTTTCAAAATGTATTTTAATGAATTAATTTACTCAAAAAAATGAAATATAGGAAAGTTGTAATTCATTCATAACCTTAAAAACTTATGGATCTGTAAAACATAACTATTCTTTCAAAAAATGTTGCTGATAATTTAAAATGCTCCAATACTAAAGTTTGCGACGCGGTCTATCACTGCAAATCACTCTGCAGTACCAACGATGTTACATGAAAGCCTGAATCTCAGAAAACGATAGCTTTTAAAGATTGCAAGATTGTTCAATTAACAAAAACAAACCCTTTTCAGGGCCATTATTAGATTGAAATATTCGAACTACTGAAACATGTGTCTTTAATATAAGGGAGCTTTAGTTCATCCAATGTTTTATTTTATTGAAATCCATCTAGAATGTCTCACTTTTTACTTAGAGACGTACTTATTTTTTCGATGTATGACGTGCAGTACTAATTGTTTCTAATTTTATGGCCACCACTGTATAACATGATATATCAATTATAGTAAAAAAATAATTAAATTTTGATTATAAACTCGATACTAGTTTATTCTGACTTAGGGTATTATGTGCATTGAATGTATGGTAAAGAAAATTATGCCAAATTAATTTATACCAATTACTATTTATGCCAATCATGATTATGCATCGCAAAATTATATCAAAAAATATTACGTCGCTTAAGTTCTAACACCGCGTAACTCGAAAAATAGTAGAGTTTTGCACGTCATTCGATAGGGAATCGAAAAGCGCATCGTTTGACCAATCGCAATCAAAGGTTAGATCCAATAGCAACGCGTTATTTCAAATACAAAATCCATCGCGTATGTCATATTTTTTCCATCAAGCTATGTAAACAGCTAAAACTGCGTGTAAGTCAGGTGACTTCCATACTGGATCGTGTCACGAAAATACTTCGTCGAAGAAACTAAAATAAAATAGAATATTGTGGATTAAAAACAATTATATGATAAGTAGAAAAAACCCTATGTTTTGCTCTCCTGAAAAGTTAACAATGTTGAGTTACGCGGTGTTAGAACTTAAACGACAATTACGGAAATTTAAATAAAATGAAACTACCTTTTTTATTTATTAAATATTTGATGTTATTGATCAGATGTCAGTATACCACTATACATTTTATATACACATCACGGGGTGACTCGCTTGGGGTCGCGCGGGAACATGGATGTCTTGCGGATGTTGTCAAGTCCCAGGTACAACATCACCACTCGCTCCATACCGATACCACCACCTGTAAACGAGATTTATGAAGTTATACTTGTTTTGACTCGTTGAAGGTAAAATTTTCATTGTTACGGAAGTTACGCAAGCTGCTGTAGCGGAAATGCGCGAGGGCTAGTCACCTCCTGCGGTATGTGAGCGGCAGGAGGGGGGTGCGCGCGGTAGACAACACAAAGCAAACTGACAGAGCGCGGGTATTGTTTCCCCCCCCCCCCCCTCTCACTGCTCTCATACCGCAGAGGGTGATTAACCCTCGCGCGCGGACTACAGGGTGTAAACGAAATCATGTAATTCCTTCAAACCTCCTGATGAACTGCTGACATTGATCAACCCCACACGGGATACTTTTGGATTCAGTAAGAAAAAAATATACAAAAAGTAAACATGTGTTCTTAGCGTGAGGCATTTTAGCGCCCCGAGTTAAATGACCGCGCGGCGAGCGGTAGCCGCGCAATCCGCTCAGAGCGCTAAATTGCCAACACGTGTTTACTCTTTGTAATTTTATTTTTATTGAGTCCAAAAGTATCCCGTGCGTGGTTAATCTATGTCAGCAGTACATCACGAGGTTTGAAGGAATTACATGATTTCGTTTACACCCTGTATAGTTGTTGATATAAACATCAAAGGTAAAGCTCTGCAAAAAAGAGTGGGGCGCCACTAGTCATCTGTACATAGTATAAAACAAAGTCGCTCCCGCTGTCTGTACGCTTAGATCTTTTAAACTACGCAACGGATTTTAATGCAGTTTTCAGCAATAGATAGAGTGATTCAAGAGGAAGGTTTATATACCTCACAGTAGTATCTATGTTAGCGGGTCGCTAGTATATTATAAAATTTTAACTTTAAAAATTAACTCGGTAAGAAAGTCGAAGTATATCTTCTATTGCAACTACAAGCACCATTTCTTTTTCGATTATATAATTTATTTACGCTCCCTAGACAGTATCTTATATCCTTTTTCAGGTTTAGGCTATCATTGTGCTGCGTTTCATCGTAATTGTTTTTTTAAGTTTAATTAATTACAAATAGACACACAAACTCTGTTTCGCTTTTAAAATATTTTTTGTAAATTTAACCTTAGGATATCGGCATTGCGCAGTAACTGGGTTGCGGAGGTCTGGTGGCAGTCGCTCCGTGTAAAATACTGGTATTCAGCCGCATCTGGTTAGACTGGAAGCTGACCACAACATAGTTGGGAAAAGGTTAGGTGGAAGAACGTGGATTTGGACCCATATTTACCTGCGTGAGGCGGACAACCCAATCTAAAGGACTCGATGTACGCGGCAATCTTGGTGATGTCTGGAAAATAATAAATTATAACTTTATAGTGATCTACTGACCAAGGAAAGTTTGCGTCTGTGTTCCCCAAAGGGTTGGACAGAGGTGGATAGTAACACCCTCATTTCGCCGTTATGTTTAAGTCCCATGTAATAAGGGGCGAGCCTATTGCCATCAACCGGGCACAAATCCAAACTCCGGGCTGCTACTGAGGAATTCTTAATGGAAAAACCCAATAACACATTGTCCGACCTGGGGATTGAACCCAAGACCTCATGATCAGCAGTCGCGCTTGCCACCATTAGACCAACGAGGCAGTTATAGAGTGTTATATTATACAAGGTTAGTCGGAAAGAGGGTACTAAGCCGAAAGGGTGTTAAAGTACCCATAATAAGGGATAACTATTGTTCTACAACTTTCGCCAAAACTCGATAGTTTAAGAGAAATTGCTTTTCAAAGATTTCGTAAAAAATATGCTAAAATCTATCTGTCCATAGCTATGATCAGCTGTTTTTTTCAATTTAGTTCATATTTGGGCCCACATACTAGAAAATTAATGTTCTGAATTCGTAACTAAAGCAGGTCTGATATTTTTTTGAAAAAACTAAAATAAAAATCTTTTTGCATGCATTATTTGCAAATGAACGAATTTTGAAATTTTAACACTTGCTTTAAAATAGTCGACAGTGATACTATAGGTGGCCCACGGCTTAGTACCCCCTTTCCGACTAACCTTGTATACATAAAGGCACCTTTTATTATGGGACAAATCGATACCTCAGTTCCAAAGTGTAATAATTCAGAAACAGATTCTTTTAAGATAATTTGAAAATTAAATGACTAGTGAGTTACCCGTGTATTTTTCAATAATTATTTAATTTATCTGAAATGTAATTAAATATTATTAAGAATGGCATTTCAGATTAATTAAATACTATTTAAAAAATACAGTGGTCAAAGTACTTATTAGTTTTCAAATTATTATAAAGAACGTGTTTCTGAATTATTGCACTTTGGAACTGAGGTATCGAAATGAAGAAATCGCGAAAAACAAAACAGCTGTTGAGTTATGCGAACATAAATGTATGGAGCAACAGATTATTTTTTCGCGTTTACCGATTTGGTCCGCGTAGTAGAAGTTGTTCATAATGATGAGTACAATGGTTAAGAGATAATGAATAAGAGGTTTTTGATTGAAATTACACCTTGTTTAAGAGAAGATAAGCAGGACAGGAGCGATACAGAACATTGACAAGTTTTTACAGAGAAGCTCACGGTGCTATATTAGTTTACGACGTGTCAGAACCAAAGTCCCTAGCAAAACTGAATGAGTTGGTCGAGGAACTTCAAGGTATACTCCGAAAGAAGAACATAGTCTGCTTAGTTGTCGGCAATAAGATTGACGAGCATATCATTTTGGGACCCAGTGCATAATATCAGCAAGCACATTGGGTCACCCGCGCGACGACGCAACGAGTATTCCCAAGGAGGGTTGATGTCAGGCAGGCGGCCAGTCATAAAACAATAAGCCAAAACCTCTAACAACATGGATTTATGAAATACATGTTGTGCCGACCCCACCTAGTGTGGGATAAGGGCAGGAAGAAGAAGACTGCCATCAGACCTCCGCAACCCAACTACAGGGCAATGTAGATATCCTAAGGTGAGACTGGTTGTTTGACTTTCAGGCTTCTGACTACCCGTAACGACTGTCATAGGTATTCTTATTACACCCGGGACCCTTCCGTGCCTCGGAGAGCACGTTAAACCGTCGGTCCCGGGTGTCATACGAATACCTATGACAGTCCTTACGGGTAGTCAGAAGCTCGAAAGTCTGACAACCAGTCTAACCTTAGGATATCGGCAACCCAACCCTTTTTAGGGATCTGTACCCAAAGGGTAAAACGGGACCCTATTACTAAGACTCCGCTGTCCGTCCGTCCGTCTGTCACCAGGCTGTATCTCATGAACCGTGATAGTTAGACAGTTGAAATTTTCACAGATGATGTATTTCTGTTGCCGCTATAACAACAAATACTAAAAAACGGAATAAGAAGAACCGCCATTGTGGTTACTCACCGATGCCGTGGTGCTTAGCTCTCTCCGTCAAGAACTCTGGGTCGTGTATCCTCTGCGCTCCACTCAGAATCTCTTCACCTCGCATAAACATGTCATATGAGTTTGACACCCTCTGAAATTAGAATACATAACATCACGCCTGTATTCCCCGAAGAGTTCGACAGAGGTGTATAGTAACACCCTCATTTCGCCATTATGTTTAAGTCCCATGTAATAAGGGGCGAGTTTATTGCCATCAACCGGGCACAAATCCAAATTCAGGGCTGCTACTGAGAATTTCCTCACGGAAAAACCCAATAACACTTTGCCCGACCTGGGGATCGAACCCAGGACCTCATGATCAGCAGTCGCGCTTGCCACCACTAGAACAACAAGGCAGTTTTGTTGCAGCAATTATCATAATAAGCCCATTACTGTCCCACTTCTGGACACGGACCTCTTCTCAGAATAAGAAGGGTGAAGGGCCCTTAGCCTGGTGCAGGTTGGCAGACTACACACACCATTGAGAACTTTATGGAGCCCTCTCAGGTGTGCAGGTTTCCTCACGATGTTTTCCTTCACCGTTAACACAAGTGATAATCAAATTCTGGTCCTCAATACGAAAAGTCAGAGGTGCGGGCTGGTATCGAACCCTAATCCTCCAGCATGGAAGGAAAACGTTCAACCGCTAGGCTATCACAGCTTAATAATAGTATTGACCGCATATACAAGGTATAAAAGACCCTTCACTAAGCCGTCAACCATGCATTCAGTACATCAAACTAAGTAACCCTACGCAAAAATTGTCGCTGGGAAACGACTTTTTTTTTGGGTGAAATATTTCGTTTAACTGTAAAGCTCAATGTAACGCAATCAAAACACTGTGCTGATAGATGCAATGAGTAGTAAACGGGTAATGGAGGTATTTCAAGCACATTTGCAACCTTCAAAACTAGTATTTAAAAAAAAGTTGTGAAACAGTTCGAACTTTGACCTCCCATATCTCCGTAACTAGAAGGTTCCCAAGCATAGTCCAGAACAAAAAAAATATCTCAATGACGTGGAGAATAAGTGCCTTTCGGCTTCGTTAAGGTTCTATTTACACCGTTTACAACAGTGGTAGCCTAGTGATGTGACCATCGGACTGCCCAGTCATAGGTCTCGAGTTCTCACCTCTGACTTTTCGGATTCATATGCGTATTGTATAATTATCACTTGCTTAAAAACGGTGAAGGAAAACATCGTGAGAAAACCGGCATGCCTGAGAGATATTTCTGGACGGCATGTGAAGCCAAGTCAGAGGCCCATGGGCGGCATAAACTCTGACACCAGGTTAGTCACTCGTTCTACCTAGCCTTTTTCCAACCATGTTGAGGTCAGCTATCAGTCTAACCAGATGCGGCTGAATACCATTATTTTACACGGAGCGACTGCCATCAGACCTCCGCAACCCAGTTACTGGGCAATGCAGATATCCTAAGGTTAGACCGGTTATCAGACTTCTTGGGTTTCTGACTTCCCGTAACGACTATCGTAGGTATTCGTATGACACCCGGGACCGACTGTTTAACGTGCTCTCCGAGGCACGGAGGGGTCTCGATGTGTAACGAATGGTCACCCATCCACAGACTGACCACGGCAGGCGCAGCTTAACCTCGCAAATCGTATGATCCGCGCGGTTGGTTATTAGCCACGAGCCCCTTCACCAGACACCAGGTTAGTCACTAACCACACGAGAAGAAGAAGATTGGGCGCAAGTTATTTTCCAGTAGAACTTCCAATGATGATCAGAGATCGGATAATCGGATGCATATTTACCTAAAGTTAATTTATCGCTACGAAACTATGGAAAAGGCTTATGAAAATAATTTATTAGAAAAAAATAACCCGGTATCGCGGGGCTTGCATAACTAATCGAATGCATACAATTACTTGAACTAAATTTTTAACCCCCGATACAAATATGTAGGGTGTAAGAAAGTGCATGTCTGTGTTAGTTAATAAAAAAGCACAACTTTAGGTATCTATATAAATAAATATGCATCCAGCTCTAAATAAATATGATTCTATTCTACAGAACACTTTTCATGATCACGGAATAGCCTGGTTTTTTCGATACAAAAGTGCATTCCATATTAGCCAACACCAGAACTTTACGTAAATATGCATCCGATTATCCGATCTCTAATGATGATGGTTGTTCAACTCACCGGGTTGTTGGGGTCTGGCATGGTGTAGAACGGTCTCACAGCCAGCGGGTACTTGTCCAGGATGTAGAAGTCGGTATCGTACTTGGCTCTCACTAGTCTGCCCAGCAGCTTCTCGTCAGGAGTTGAGAGGTCGTCTTCTGCGCCTACTGTTACACCTGCAAGACGGAACAAAGATGGATGGTAGTAAAATCGGTCGTAAGTTGTCGAAGTATGTTAAACAATAGAGTATATATAGAGTGCGTGCAAACTGAGTCTACGCGCGACGGAGGGCGTGCTAAATGTTGCCATGATCGCAAAAATATATTTTTTTATCTCAAATGGGTATTTACAAGCATTTATAACTTTATGAATTTATTTGCACAATTCTAAGAAGTTGTTCCTATAGAGCTGGTAAGAAACTCCACGTTGTCGACGTTACCTGCTTCCTTGAGCATCTGTACAGCTTGAGGGAACTCCAACCTGAGCGGTGGGTCGAGGAACTTGAACGGCTCCACGCTGAACTGTTGACCCACCGTCGCGATCTCTGATGCGAACCTGCGACCACACATATAGACGTTGTTTACATACATACACTCACGCCTATAATCCTCGAAGGGGTAAGCAGAGATGTTCTCCTATTACAGTAGTCTGTACACCCACGTTTTGTTTCTTGTATTTAGTTCCATGTAACTGCCTTCTTGGTCTAGTGGTGGCAAGCGCGACTGCTGATCGTGAGATCCTGGGTTCGATCCCCAGGTCGGACAGTGTTATTGGGTTTTTCCGTGTGGAATTCCTCAGTAACAGTCTGGAGTTTGGCTTTGTGCCCGGTTGATGGCAATAGGCTCGCCCCCTATTACAAGGGACTTAAACATAACGACGAAATGAGGGCGTTCCTATATACCTTTGCACAACCCTTCAGGGAATACAGGCGTAATGTTATGTAATATGTGGCGAGCCTATTTTCGGGCATAATTATAGTGCCTGCAGTCTCAACAGATAGCGCTCACTATACGACCGATGTCGGTAGTGATGTGATAACAATTAACTTTTAACGTCGTTCTACGTTATTTAATAATGAAGTAAAAACGTCATAATGACCAATTTAAGATTATAACAAGTGCACTCTATGTCAAACACTAGACCAACGAGGCAGTCATTCTTATTAATATACAAGGTGTAAAAAGACCCTTCACGAAGCCGTCAACCATGCATTCAGCACATCAAACTAAATAACCCTACGCAAAAATTGTCGCTGGGAAACTCATTATTTATTTAGCCATGATCATCCCACTGCAGGGCAAAGGCCTCCCTACCCTCCTTCCACTTCTCTCGGTTTAAGGTTTTCTGTGGCCAGTCCTTCCAATAGGTGTCTAGTTCGTCCCGCCATCTCCTCCTGGGCCTGCTGCGACGTCGTTTGACATTGTGTGGGCTCCACTCAGTGATGAGTCTTGCCCACAGCTCGTCTGACATGCGGCAGACGTGACCAGCCCAGTTCAATTTAGAGCTTGCGGCTTTCTGACTAACGTCGGCGATCTGAGTTTTGGAGCGCAGTACACTATTCCTTATACGGTCTGATAACCGGAATCCTAAGATACTGCGCTCCATGGGTCGCTTGGGAAACCACTTTTTTTTGGGTGTAAAATTTCGTTTTACTGTAAAGCTAATTGTAACGCACTCAAAACACTGTGCTGATAGATGCAATGAGTAGTAAACGGGTAATGGAGGTATTTCAAGTACATTTGCAACCTTCAAAACTAGTATTTAAAAAAAAGTTGTGAAAAAGTTGGAACCCTCCAATATCTCCGTAACTAGAAGGTTCCCAGGCATAGTCCAGAACAAAAAAATGATCGCAATGACGTGGAGAATAAGTACCTTTCGGCTTCGTTAAGGGTCTTTTTACACCGTTTATATTATTTGCTACTTACTCGTCTCTGAGTCCTCTAAACATATCAGTCAAGGTTCCAGCGATGGTGAACAAAACTTCATGATAATGATGCTTGAAGGACATTTCAAGGTCGAGGCCAACAAACTCCGTGAGATGGCGATGAGTGTTCGAGTCTTCTGCGCGGAAGACAGCGCCTACGGTGAATACCTACGGAGTGGTGATTAGTGAAATGAAGGCTTTAATTAATGTATAAACAGTCATATAGGATTCTTTCTTTTTACTCTTTAAGAGCAATGCCTCATTAGTGCGTTGCGTTGCGTCGTCGCAACGGATCAACGCATTGTATGCCACACCTGCGTTGCGACGCACGACGTCGCAGCGCAAAAGGACGACGCATGCACCTCAGTCAGTCAGTTCAGTGTAGGGAATGCAATCTCGTTTTCGCGAGATCTCGTTTTCGCGAGATCTCGTTTTCGCGAGATCTCGGCCTTTTTTAGCGAGATTGATCTCGGCCGAAAAATGGGCGAGATCTCGCGAGTTTAACGAGATTGCACTCTAGCATTAAAAAAACTTAATAGAAGCGCGGCAGCGCGCGATCTGACACAGCTGCGATCGGTTTCGGTAATTCGACTAATTTCTAATAGATCTCTGAGTAGGTACCTATAGTTTTCTTTCATTCATAATATCTCAGTTTAACAGTCAACCCAACTTAGGTAATGAGTTTCATTTTAGTTTTTTGACTTCCTGTTGTTTTCTTATAAAATAACTGTTTTATTATTAAAAGACTTTTGCTTGATATTAGATGAGAAGACTGGTAGTTTATTTCATATCTTATTTGATTAGATACGTCAAAGTTTATTACTTAAAAGTTTATTTTAAAAAAAAATAGATAGATTCGTCAAACAATGTTAAATACATAAAAGTTTATTTAAAAAAATCGTTAAAATAAATGTTTATTTCATAGTACCTATAATTCTTATTATTTTTTTCCTAATTTATTCAAATATTGTGATTAATTGCAAAAATAAACACACAAAACTGCCAATCTCGCGAGATCTCGGAATTGGCGAGATCTCGCGGTATTGTTATTCATAAACTCGCGAGATCTCGCCTGAGCCCCAATCTCGCGAGATTGCATTCCCTAGTTCAGTGGAACACTGTCCGTCGTCGCACCGGAGCTCCGACAGCGCAGCGCATCCCCCTCCCCCCGCTTCGTCTCTCGTCCGCCGACCCGTTGAAACGTCGCGTGCGACGACGCAACGCTTTAATGTGGCATGTCATTTAAAATATATGGAAAACGACGCAGCGTTGACGCACTAATGAGACAGAGCTCTAACTTGGTCGTGTTTGACCCTAGTCTCACCTAATGGTAAGCACAGACAGGGTCTAAGATGGAGCACACGAATCCAAGTAGCAGAGATTTATTTTATTTATTTATTTATTTTTACTTTAATTAAAACGGTCTTAGACCAATTACAATAATTAAAGATAGAAAAATGAACAGGAATGGAAGAAGATACATACAAAACAATGGAACGAAAAATAATGATTAAAAAAAAATATATATATATATAACAATATGAGACACCTCTTTCACACAGCCCTCACAATGCACCTGACCATTTATTCTTCCATTCATCCGCAAACAGATCACGTACAATTATAATTATTTTATAACATAAAATAACTAAAAAGAGAATTTAAAACGTTCGTGATACATTCCTCTCGCAGTACTCCAGGCATTCCGATAAAATCACCTTCCATTCATCAGCAAACACATCAAAATTCGGTCTGACGTCCAGGAGAGCATTGAGTGCGGTTAGACTTCGCGGTATGGGTGATCGTGAACGAGCCACAGTAGATATAGAGGGACTCTCTTAAACCCCTCTGGCTCTCACATTTTCTCACTTGGGAACATGTTAATGTTCAGGTGGTAGCTAGCCAGGAGGACCGTATAGATCCTACCACGTCGCGTGCTGGGTTTTGTTGTATCTTACAACACGCGTCTATTCCCAGGGTGTTGTGAGGAAGTTTTATATTCTGGGATAAGATCAACAACAGCATAACACAACATCACGCCTTGCATTCCCCGAAGGGTTCGGCAGAGGTGTTTTAGTACAACCTCGTTTCGACAGTTACGTTTAAGTCCCATGTAATAGGGGGCGAGCCTATTGCCATTAACCGAGCACAAATTCAGACTCCGGGCTGCTACTGATAAATTCCTAATGGAAAAACCCAAAAGAATATGCCCGATCTGGGGTTCGAACCCAGGACCTCACTATCAGCAGTCGCGCTTGTCACCACGAGACCAACGTGGCAGTTAAGCAGTACAATTGTCACTATGAGATCTTTTCTTTTTCGTGTGGTTAGTGACTAACCTGGTGTCACAGTTTATGCCGCCCATGGGCCTCTGACTTGGCTTCACATGCCGTCGAGACATATCTCTCAGGCATGCCGGTTTCCTCACGATGTTTTCCTTCACCGTTTTTAAGCAAGTGATAATTACACAATACGCACATGAATCCGAAACGTCTGAAGTGCGTGCTTTGGTTTCGAACTCGAGACCTATGACTTGGCAATCCGACGGTCACACCATTAGGTTATCACTGTAACCTAGTCCTACTGAACCTCTTTCACACCAATTACGATTAAAATAATCAAAATCACCACCATCACCATACCTTGTCGAAGTCAGCGGCGATCGCCATTTGCTTGTATAACTGCGGGCTTTGCGCAAGATAGGCAGAAGACTTGAAGTAAGATACGGTGAACACGTTAGCGCCGCCTTCCGACGCGGCTGAGATTATTTTCGGCGTGTGGATCTCGACGAAACCTGGGGATTAATATTCAAATTCAAAAAAATATACAAGGTTAGTCGGAAAGGGGGTACTAAGCCGCGGGCCACTTAATGTATCACTGATGACTATTTTAAAGCAAGTGTTAAAATATCAAAATTCGATAAAAAAAAAACCATCAAAATAATTTTTATTTTAGTTTTTTCGAAAATTCTTTATCCCTGCTTTAGTTGTGAATTCAGAAAATGGGGTTTCTAATCCGTGACCCCAAATATGACCCAAAACGTAAACACAGCTGATCATAGCTGAGGATAGATAGAATTTAGCGTATTTTTTAGGAAGTCTTTGAACAGCTATTTCTCTTAAACTATCGAGTTTTCGGGAAAGTTGTAGAACAAAAGTTATCCCTTATTATGGGTACTTTAACACCCTTTCGGCTTAGTACCCCCTTTCCGACTAACCTTGTATATTTCACATAAACCAGTGCTTATGAAAAGTCGAATTTAGATGCACGGTTCCAATTAGTCGTTTCCTATGGAGAAGAGCAGGCAAGAAACTCCATGGTTACTGTTTTAAAAATAATACAAGGTGTAAAAACACCCTTCACCAAGCCGTCAACCATGCATTCAATACGTCAAATTAAGTAACCCTACGCAAAAATTGTCGCTGGGAAACGACTTTTTTTTTGGGTGTAAAATTTCGTTTTACTGTAAAGCTAACTGTAACGCACTCAAAACACTGTGCTGATAGATGCAATGAGTAGTAAACGGGTAATGGAGGTATTTCAAGTACATTTGCAACCTTCAAAACTAGCATTTTCAAAAAAAGTTGTGAAATAGTTGGAACTTTGACCTCCAATATCTCCGTAACTAGAAGGTTCCCAGGCATAGTCCAGAACAAAAAAATGATCGCAATGACGTGGAGAATAAGTGCCTTTCGGCTTCGTTACGGGTCTTTTTACACCGTTTATCTTTAACAATTTCAGTGGATACAGTACAATGATTTAGGATAGTCAGAGAACAATGAAGTCCTGACCACAGACCAATGAGTAAAAAATGAGTAACTGTACTAAAATATTTATAATAATATAATATTGGATTGAAGAAGCTGACATCAAATGGACCAACAAAGCAAACGATAAATGATTTTCATTTCTTTAAATAAATCTGTTACAGACACTTTTAAAAGTCAATGTACTGTTTTTTAAAGACTAGATGGCGCCGGCATTTCCTGTCTGACTAGCTCTGAAAAGAATAGCCGAAACAAACTCAGAGATCAAGGTCTCTTTTAAAGTCCAGACATTGTGGTATAAGAACTATGCGAGTGTAACAATGTAGGGCAACGTCTGGAATGGCCTTTTGAGGAAAGTGCCATAGCAGGTTTGATTTGGGGGCCATTTAGGTATTACGTAAACAGAATTTTAATAATTTTTGACCCACCCCTCCCCCTTGTCAGCAAAAGTAAGCAAAATTATAACCCCCCCCCCCTTCCTACGCTTACGTAAATGATCATGTTTCTTTATTGTTATTCATGAGCAGCAGTTTTCAAGTCTACAAAATAAATAAATAAATAAAAATGGCTGACGTAATCATCATCTAGACACCCCCGTCCCCCGTGTCAACAAAAATAAGCTAAGCAAAGACCCCCTCACCCCCCTTTCGTGCTTACGTAATACTTGAATGGCCCCTTGACATGTCTTAACTGACGGCACGCATGCATCAGTCATCGCGATATGTAAGTCGGATACGAAGAGTAAAGACTTCATATTACCATGGACTGCAAAGTCCAGATAGGTAAATAATGGAATCTGGCGTTAGTTTACGGAAATCTATAACATCACGCCAGTATTCCCTGAACGGTTGGGCAGAGGTGTATAGTAACACCCTCATTTCACCGTTATGTTTAAGTCCCATGTAACGGGGACGAGTCTATTGCCATCAACCGGGCACTCCAACTCCGGGCTGCTACTGAGGAACTCCACACGGAAAAACCCAATAACACTTTGCCCAAGCTGGGGATCGAACCCAGAACCTCACGAGCAGCAGCAGTTTTTTTTTAGATAAAGGTCTATACGAACTGAAAATCCTCATGGATGTCCCTCGCCCGGGGAAGGCGAGGGGGACTGCCGGATTCTTACCGTGTAAAAACCAACGGTGTTCCTCCTCCTGACCGTACGGCCGGGGTCGCAGGATTCGCAAAAGCATGCACCGCAACCCCAGCAAGGTCTATACGACCCTGAGCTACTACGTACCTCTCTTCGTCAGTAAGTCTCTAAAGAGGCGACACACGCCCGCCTCCAGCCAGAAGATAGCCTGGTTCGCGGGAGTGCGCAGGTCGAGCACACGGTTGTCGAGGCGAGTGTCTTGGTTTACGCGGATTCTGAGGGCTTCAGGGTCCTGGTGACAAAATAAAAACAAATTTAATCATAATTATTGTACTTAATATACATACTTCATTACATTTTTAAATATTTCTATAAAAAAAATAAACCTCACAGCTCCGCCCGTAGCCTATGTTACTCAATGATAATGTAGCTTTCTAACAGCAAAAGAATTTCTGAAATCGGTCCAGTAGTTTTTAAGTTTATTCGTTACATACAATAATACAAATCTTTCCTCTTTATAATATTAGTATAGATGGTACCCCACCGGCATCGGGAACAGGGTCCAAGCTACCGGTGGTCAGGGCCTCAGAGAGAGGAACTTGCTGACAATACGCGCCGTGTGCAAATGTACCGCTTTCTGTATCAGGCCCTTGACCCAGCTGCCCAACGAGAGCCTCATCTCATCAGATGTTGGTCGAGACTCTTGGCTATTAAGTCATTGGCCGTCACGACTATAGTCACGACTGCCGAGTCAACCTCCCACATGTCGACAACCTCGTGTGCCAAGTCTTGATACTTAAAAGGACCTATTTTACTATTGATATAACTGATAATGAAATGGGACCTCGAAATAGGAGCTGTTTTTAATCGGTTTTAATTAGAGTCAGTTCGTATATTTGTTTCAAATCTTGCGACAGATTTTTCAACTACTTCCGCTTAACCGACTCTCCTGACACTTCGCACACAAATTCAATTCCCATGACACAACATTATAATAATTTCAACATTCAATCCTCAAGTCCTGACGCTGCAGGAGTACTGCGAGATGCCGGGGTCGCGGTGCATGCAACAGCGAATCCCGTGACCCCGGCCTTAGAAAGAAAGAAAGAAAGAAAGAAAGAAAGAAAGAAAATTTATTTATTCAGCCAAGAACACTGACAGCATAAATAAAATAAACAAACAAAGAAAGAACAATACAATAAGAATTAAACACAAATTTTATGCTGTCGAGTATGTCCATGCCGACAAGGTTACCAACTCAGCATATGCTAGGCGTCAAAACACCCAGCGCTGATTTTCAGCTGGCACCCCCGCAGTGACACACGGTTGGAGGTAGTTAATTTTAAATATATATTCTATTATACTTGAATGGATAAAAGTGTTTTATAATGTGTCAATAAACTACAAAAATATAATAAAAAATAAAAACTACTTTTAATATAATTTGTGACAGCTAATCAAAAATATGGCAATTGAAATAGCAGACGGCGCGGTACGCACTTCCTGTTAAGATGAGGCGTTGACATAATTCCTTAGGTCAGAAGGAGGGACACCGTGGGGTTTTAGCCGGTAAAAGTTCGGCACACCCCCCCGTCCTCCCTAGACGGGGGATAGTCCATGAGGATTAACCAACGAAAAAAAAAAAAGAAAAGGAGTACTGAGAGATAGAACCGTTTAACTTAAAAGATTTTTTTAAGAGATTTTTATTTTTTCTCAAGAAAAGGGGAGACCGAATCTAGATGTAAAAACTTTGGGTTATATACGGCTAATTTATAACCTAACTAGCGACCCGCCCCGGCTACTCACGGGTGCAATGTAGATACTAATGTGGGGCATATAAACCTTACTCTTGAATCACTCTATGGTCTGATTTGCACGAACGCTTTTTTACCGTGCGTTAAAGATAGAATAATAGATAAGCTGCATTAAAAACGAGCTATCATGTGAACACATCGCACCCTTAGTAATGTAAGGGCACAACTAGAAAATTCTACTTTTTGAGTTTCTGTGTTAGATGGTCTCAATATCAACTGTTCTACCACTTGGCTTTCACGGAAAGAGAAAAAAGACAATATTAAAGCAAATACTGTAATTATACTGTAGAATAGAATAGAATATACTTTATTGTACACCAAAATTGTAACACAGCTCTTATACAATAACAAACATTAAAGGGTATAATGGCGATCTTATCGCTGATAGCGATATCTACCAGACAACCTTTGGATGAACAAGAAGTCAATGAATAAGATAGGGGGGGTAGTCCGTGGTGTATTGCTGCAAAATATATACTACACACCAGTGGCGAAGGCTCCATACAACTCGATTCCTATCGGCTTCCCTTTCGAAATATGGCAAATACTAGTATCTATTATTTTCAATTATCATTTAAACAAATAATTAGGTATTTACGAAGTTACGTTGCAGGTATAACATTTGCTTATGAAAGTAACAATCAAAGAAATAAATAAACGCCTACAATTTTTTTCGCAGCAACGTAACTTGAAATGACGCAAAAGAAAAGCCGGTCAGGCGCGGCAGGAATCCAGTACATTTAATTCGTAGTTTCACTTGTAGCGATCGTGACCTTGAGGCAACATAACACCGCTAGATATAGGACGATGGCAAGCCGCGATTCATCGAGTTACGATAAGGACAGAGATAGGAAATGCGTACGCCAGAACGAGATGGAAATAATGCTACTGAAGTTCGTAATTTGTTCAGATAGTAATATTTGGATGACAGATTCAAAGGCCAAAGCTATACGAGTAGTTACTGGAATTCACGCATCACACTTAAGCAAGGTAAGCATTTTTTGGTTCGGCTTCCCTTTTAAAAAAATTCACCCTTCGCCACTGCAGTACACACCATACATAGACATAATACTTACATATATATATATATATATAAATATTGTTATATATATAGACTGTACTTGAATCTTTAAACACGTTTTCCCAAAAGTTGATATTTTCGAGTTGTGCCCTTACATTACTAAGGGTGCGACATATTCGGCTTGCTATTTGTTGTATTAGAACGCTTTTTTAACGCGCGTTGAAAAAGCGTTCGTGCGAATGAGGGCTATCTATTGCTGCAAACTGCATTAAAATCCGTTGCGTAATTTAAAAGATCTAATCGTACAGACAGCGGGAGCGACTTTGTTTTATACTATGTAAAGACTAATGATCGAAGTACCGGGGATCCAACATTCACTTGTCATTTCAAAGAATTTATAAATATTCTCGCCTATACTTCAATAGAAAGAAAATAATTATTCAACAGCAAAAAAACTCACATCATTCTTCTCCGACCTAGCGGCGTCTTCGATCTGCAGCGGCAGTTGCGCACGCGCAGCCGACACGACCCACACGTCGTTGGCCACCAGCTCCACGTCGCTCACTGTGCACGACTCTATCGGCGTCGCTGTTTTTACTACAGTGGCGTATATGTCCACTATCGACTCTTTTGTTATGCTAGAAAAAGATACACGATATTGTAGGTATTTTCACGGTTGAGATTTTCATTTTTGTGTAGTTGTTACACCCTGTATAATTTTGTGGACCTGTATAATTTAGTTTATTTAAATGAAAAATGCTACCATTGGTAAGTAAAACGATTCGTTTTTGGTTATGGCAACCGAGCATTCGTCGACGAAGACTATGACTGAAATAGATGCCTCCAACTATGAAAGTAACTTAGATAATGTATAATACTAACTTGCCAGTAAACTTGACCATCTGCTTGCTGACCGCTCGTTCCTCGTTCACGCTGATCAACAGTTGTACCGTGCTGCTGCTCTGTCGAAGCACGGCGAAGCACTGCTTCCCTTTAGCACGAGACGTTTGGAGACGAGCTGGTGGGGATAAGAAAAATTGCTCATAATAATATATTGAGTTTATTTATATCTTTTTACTTGCTGTGCCGATGGACGTCATCATGTCAATGCCGGCTGTCGCTGAAAACCAGCGCTGTGGCTCTGTCTCGCACGTGAGACACAGCATTATGCTGAGCGATGGCCGTTTTGCGCGAATGTGGCGCATATTTTTCCCCAAGTTTCTTTTCAGTTTTGTTTACTTTTATTTTATTTTGTGCGTCATGTTGCCGCGAATAATGTTTCTTTCTTTCTTTCTTTGCATTGCCGAATTGGTCTATTCGTTGTAAGTGCGGCTGTCGTGTGGACGGTCCTAGATTTGATTTTCAGGAGGGTGAAGAGTTCTTGCATTTTTATGATATGAAATGGTCGAATTTGTGTCCAGTAAATGATAAATGATTTTTATTTCTGTAAATAAATCCGTTGCAGACACTTTTACAAGCCAATGTTTTTTTTAAGACTAGATGGCGCCGGCCTTGCCTATCTGACTACCTCTGGGGGTAAAAGTTTAACCCCTTATTTCATGAGCCTAGTATTTACCCTTATAATGAGAAGACCCTTCATCTCCCTTGTCAGAATATTTTTTTTTATTTTTTTATTTGTTACTAGGCCAGCGTTTGGCCGCCATCTCGCCTGATGTTAAGCGATGATGCGGTCTACGATGGAGCACGCTTGCCCAGAAAAAACCGATTCACTCGTGACTTGAAGATACCCAGATTGTAACTGTCGGGGAACACCCACTCGGGCAGCGCATTCCACTGTTTGGCGGTTTTCACAATGAAAGTGGAATCAAAACGCTTCGTTCGGGTTTTTGGTATATCAACCATGAACCGATGGCGCTTTTTCGTGTTTCTGGCCGGCCGATAGAAAAAAGGGCAGGGGGGTATTAGATCATGCAGATCTGAAGCACACTCTCCGAAATGTGTCCGATAAAAAACCGATAGACTAGCAACTTTGCGCCGATGCTCAAGACTTTGGAGCTTGGTCTGAACAAGGGAGTCGTTGCTGACGAGCTTCTTGGCACGCTTCTCAATGGACTCCAACGCCTCAAGCTGGTATTTGGCTGAGCCATCCCAAAGGTGCGAGCAGCACTCCATGCACGAACGAACCTGCGCTTTGTATAGTTGAAGCAACTGTTCCGACGTGAAGTACCGCCGCACCTTCGAGAGGACACCTAGCTTTTTAGCAGCCAATTGAGCTTTGGACTCAATATAGGAGCCAAAGTTGAGGGTCGACGTCAGAGTAACGCCCAAGAGCTCAAGATGGTCAGTTATAGGTATAGACACATCTCGAAAAGTAGGAACCAGCTGGAATGGCCTCCTTTTGGCAGAGAATAGACACGCCTGGGTCTTTGATGCATTAAACTTGACCATAAATATTACATAACAAAGAACATCACGCCTGTAGTCCCCGAAGGGTTTGTTCAGAGGTGTATAGTAACACCCTCATTTCACCGTTATGTTTAAGTCCCAAGTAATAGGGGGCCAGTTAGAAATCGCGCGTTTGACGGAAAAATAAATACACGTGATATCTGACTACACCCTTCCCCCTTGTGATATTTCGTGATTTTTGCTAAACCCCCTCCCCCCCTTTCAAGCCTCTCGTGATTAATGGACGATTCCAAGAGTCCTCCTCTCTTCTATAACTAACCATAATAACTAATCCCCCTAGCAACCATGGTGATGGTGGTAGTATTGTCTACGACTGCTCAGTATACTGAACATTAGGAGTACCATGTTCAGCAGTAAACATCCTTTTCCGTCATGATTGTTATCGGTAACTGGTAACACTGGACAATGTTGACATAGGAGGGTAACCGTCAAGATCAATCAACGTACCCGAAGTTATAAAAACACTGGTCATTCGACGGAGCAGAGGATTCTATGTCTAACAGCCGAAGAAGTCTGACCTTTTATATCTGATTAGCTTGTCCTTATTTTCTGATCTTGTGTTAATTATTATATTGTGATATATTGTGAACTAGCTTCTGTAACTAATCACTAACCTAATTAAAAGTACTCTCAGTGGTGGAGAGTCTATGTTGGTTTCATTTACTTTATTTACCGTGACTCCCAATCCTGACATACTGATATTAGCTATAACTGTAATGTTAGATTCACCCCTACAAGATTATTTTGTATGTATTTACATTAGGAGTACTATGTTCAGCAGTGGATGATTACGGCTTGATATAACAATGATAATAGTAGCCTCACCTCTGACCCAAACGTTCTGTCCATTCAGTTTGACAGTCAACACCTTGACATCAGTGTAGAGTCTGTCACAGTTCTCTCCTGTCGACTGGATCATCTTTAGCACTCCATACCGTCCGACGGACACGTCCGGTTCAGGGGCGTCGCCTTGAGGTTGGCCTGAAGTACCCTGCCAAAATAACATTTGCATAAACTAAGAAATCTGAGCAAAATGTCAACCTTGCAAATGTCCAGCCTTCTGAAGATTACATAACATAAATAGCCCATTACTTTCCCAAGGCTGGGCACGGGCCTCTTCTCAGAATGAGAAGTGTTTAGGCCTTAATCCACCACGCTGGCCTGGTGCGGGTTGGCAGGCTACACACACCATCGAGAACTTTATGGAGCCCTCTCAGGTGTACAAGTTTCCTCACGATGTTTTTCCTTCACCGTTAACGCAAGTGATAATCAAGTTCTGATCTGCACATGAACTCGAAAAGTCAGAGGTACGGGCCGGGATGGAACTCAGACCCTCCTACATAGAAGGCAAGCGTTCAACCGCTAGGCTACCACTATTTATGAAGATTACAGATAATATTTATTACGTAACAGGCACCAAAGTACTGTCTCGCCAAAAAATATGGTATGCCATAGCCATTTAGTTGAAGAGAGGCTAATTATGTCAATTGTTTTATATAGTTTAGCTTCCTTTTCCATTTTGTAAATGTGAGAACTTTGTGGACCTGCATCTATAAATTTGTAAATTACTATTACATATTCGTATATGTTTTTTATTTTATTTTGTTTGTAAATTTTTGTACTCAAGTCTTTTTGTACTTCATTACTCATTGGTCTGTGGTCAGGACTTCATTGTTCTCTCACTATCCTAAATCATTGTACTGTATCCACTGAAATTGTTAAAGATATTATTTTTAAAAGAGTAACCATGGAGTTTCTTGCCGGCTCTTCTCCATAGGAAACGACTAATTGGAACCGTGCATCTAAATTCGACTTTTCATAAGCACCTGTATTGGTTTATGTGATTTTTTTTTTTGATTTCATTTAATTTGCTCGTGGCGGACTATCCGCACCGATCATACGATTTGCGAGGTTAAGCTGCGCTTGCCGCGGTCAGTCCGTGAATGGGTGACCGTTCGTTACACATCGAGACCCCTCCGCGTCTCGAATAGCATGTTAAATCGTTGGTCTCGAGTGTCACAAGAATACCTATGACAGTCGTCACGGGTAGTCAGAAGCTCGGAAGTCTGTCAACCGGTCTAACCTTAGGATATCGGCATTGCCCGTTTACTGGATTGCAGAGGTCTGATGACAGTCACTCTGTGTAAAATACTGGTATTCAGCCGCATCTGGTTAGACTGGAAGCTAACCCCAACATAGTTGGTAAAAGGCTGAGCAGAGCAAACGAGCTTTTGCACGCAGATTCCGTGCCCGTGATTTTTTTCCACCCGCTTAGGGAAGTAATTCGGAAAAATCCTTCATTAGTGGATGCCTGCGTTATAAAAGGTACCTACTGACAAATTTTCAAGTTTCTAACCCCAGCGGATTAGGCTGTGTTAATAGGTCAGTCAGTCAGTCATTTGCTGATTTAATGATGCATGTTAACCATTTAAGTACCACAAGTCTTCAGATTTTGTTTTGTACCTTATGCTCAGCCTTCTTCTGTTGCTTCTCTGCAGCCTTGGCGGCTTTCTTGGCTGCCTTCTTGCTGGAAGCAGCGTCACCTTCCATCGCTGCGGGCTGCTCTTCTGACACTACCATTTTGTGATGCGAACTATAATGGAAAATGTAAAGATATTAAATGGTTGATTTGTAAAATGGGCTGGTTAGATGTTTTGCAGAATTAGATCAACAAAATGACTTCCAATACCGTAGCTAATAAAATAAATAAGGTCATAATGATCATTTTCTATGAGCAGAATCATCATCATCATCCTCCTGCTCTTATCCCAACTTATTTGTGGTCGGCGCAGTATGTCTTCTTCTTCCATACATCTCTATTAGCCGTCATCTCAGTAGTCACCCCCTTTCTAGCCATATCATCTTTCACATTATCCATCGCTTCTTTGGTCTTCCTCTACTCTTATAACCATCCACATTCATACTCAATACTTTCCTCACGACATGTTCCTCGTTCGTCCGCATCACATGCCCATACCAAGACAACCGGTTTCTACACAACTTCTCAGTCACCGGCGCCACTTTCAGGCTTCCTCTTACATACTCATTTCTAATTCTATCCATTCGTGTAATACCACACATCCCTCTTAGCATTTTCATCTCAGCTGCATGCAGAGAAAAGAAAAGAGAAATGAATTTCTATGAGCAGAATACAGGAGGATTTGCCTTCGACCCTGATGATACTTAAGTACATCCGGTGCACCCTGGGCAGGCAGCTCCGCTACCAACCTCGCTGACTGGCAAATCTTATCACCACGGTATGAGCTATTCTCATATAGGTCATGACAACACGAGAGGAGATAAAGGTTTGAAATGCTACTATTACTACTCGAATCCACATTCGCTCAGGATTCACACATTTTTTGTTATACATACAAGGTTAGTCGAAAAGGGGGTACTAAAGTCTCCGCCAGTTAAGGAAAAAATAAAAGTCATTGATCCGACTTGTACCAAAAAGTCCACAAAACTTCGTTAGAGATCGCTCGTCATTCGAAACTGTCGCTAATACTGCTTCGGTCGAGTTTCATAATACCGGTTAACCAAAGACGTCTTATCCCAACGGAATAAGTAAGAAATACGTAAATTTGAAATATAATTGTGGTATTTTTTTCAAGTTCAAAAATACATATTCAAACAATGAAATATGTAATTGCTATTGTTTATGTATTTCAAAAATAATTTTCGTGGTGTATTTTTCTTTTTATTGATTTACTTATGTTTTCAACTTATATTTCAATAAAAGAACATGCCATAATTGCATTTATTTATTTAGCTTTAACTTATATTCATAGAAGTATACAATTAATTAAAATAACCGAATTTTAAAGTTCTTACCCAAAAATAAGTTTTTTTTCGGTTATGCCCTCATACTCGGCGCTGAGTGTGACGTCAGAGTGAATCAGGGGCGCATTACCTGTCCGCTATTTTGTAATTATGTACCTATCGCGTCCTTCGTCTCCAGTGCCATTCCAAATCTGGTTTGCGCGTGGGATTGACTGAGCATACTTCATATTTGGAAAGTTTTCACACATTTGTTATTATTTTGTTACTGTTAATTGTTTTTTAGTGTTTTAGTTTGTTAGTTTCATACTGTTTTGATTTATTTTTGTTATTATTGTTAATTAATGAAGAAGTGAGAATGGATCCACCAACAACCCAACAAAAGGCGACGACAGAGAATTGTTGAACCTCAAGCAGGTTGGTTAAATATATTTTAAATGTATACCTACCTATGAAATAATAGACACTATAGCTTTATTATCAATGTAACAGACACTTCAGAAAGTGAAAGTTCCGTGAGTGAAAATACGGACACAGATTCTGAATTCTCTGCTTAAAAATTCCATTATAAAAAAATAATTTAATACGAAACTATGTGCCTATACCTATGTGCCTATTTGAAATAAATGATTTGAATTTTAATTTGGATTAAGAGTTTCATTGAGTACTAGTACCTTCCAAAATAAATAGACTGAATATTATGGTTTTGGCCAAAAGGTTTGTAACTCATGTCCAGTGAACGCGTCAAGGACGCCCCTTACCGCGATACGTTTGTTTTGATCGACACTTCCTTTACATTATTTTCGTATCGTTTTGAAATATTGGAATACATCGGTAGACGGGTGTCAGACTTTTATTTTTTTTCTTATCTGGCGGAGACTATAAGCCGCGAACCAGTTAAAGTATCACTGATGACAATTTTAAAGTAAGTGTTGAAATTTTAAAATTCGATCATTTTTATTTGAATGCAAAAAGATTTTTGTTTTAGAATTAAAAAAAAAAATATACCTGCTTTAGTTATGAATTCAGCAAATTAAATTTCTAATCCGTGGCCCCAAATATAACCTAAACTGTAAACACAGCTGATCATAGCTATGGACAGATAGATTTTAGCATATTTTTTACGAAATCTTTGAAAAGCTATTTCTCTTAAACTATCGAGTTTTGGGGAAAGTTGTAGAACAAAAGTTATCCCTTATTATAGGTAGGTACTTTAACACCCTTTCGGCTTAATACCCCCTTACCGACTAACCTTGTCTATATTAACTGTGTCTCTTCAAAAATGTAAGCGTTCACATTTCACTATAATAAAGCAATAAACTCATAAAAAAAAATGTACCGCGCCCGTGAGAGTGGAGTAATTGCCTTTTCAAAACATTCTAACTAAAAACTCACCGATGGTTGTTCATGTTAATTAATTAGAGACCAAACCATTGAAAATCAAGCATGTAATGTATCTGCAAGTACCTTGAGTATATAAGTGATTACAATGGCAATGATTTTAAGATCAAAAATACTGTTTTAATGTAAATAATCATGAATTGATGATGCACATCGTATTATTTCGTTTATCCATGAACTATACATTCATTCAGAACCAAAGTCCCTAGAAAACCTGAATGAGTGGGTCAAGGAACTGCAAGTATACTCCACCAAGTAGAACACAGTCTGCTTAGTTGTCGGCAATAAGATTGACAAGCATATTATTATCATTTTGGGACCCAGTGCATAATATTAACAAGCACATTGGGTCACCCGCGCGACGGCGCAACGAGTATTCCCAAGGAGGGTCGATGTCAGGCAGGCGGCCGGTCATAAAACAATAAGCTAAAACATCTAACAACATGGATTTATGAAATTCATGTTGTGCCGACTCCACCTAGTGTGGGATAAGGGCAGGAAGAAGAAGAAAAAGATCCATTAACTACTTAAATACTTCTATTAACAATCCTTTAAAAAAACTTTCAAGTGAAACGGTTCTATCTTGCAGTGCCCCGGCGGCAACGGGATTTGAGGATTGAAGGTTAAAATTATTATAATGTTGTATTGTCATGGGAATTGAATTTGTGTGCCTAGTTTCAGGAGAATTGGTTAGGTAGAAGTAGTTGAAAAATCTGTCGCAAGATTTGAATCAAACAAACAAATATATGAATTAAAACCATTTAAAAATACAAACATTTTTAGCCCGCTGGCATCAGGAACTGGGTCCAAGCTACTGGCGGTCAGGGCCTCAGAGAGAGGAACTTCCTAACAATATGCACCGCGCCCAGAAGTACCGCTTTCTGTATCAGGCCTTTTATCCAGGCACCCAACGAGAGCCTCATCAGATGTTGTTCAAGGCTCTTGGCTATGAAACTATGGGGTGTAACTACCTACTATTGGCACAATGACTGCTGAATCAACATCCCACATGTCGACAACCATACCTATAACCAGTTCCATTATTATATGAATATTAACTATAATAATGAAAAAGGATTAAAGAATATCTAAAAAAAATATTTAAATTCAATATGGGTTTTTATTAAATTAAAAAGTTTTTGTATAAAAGTTGTTTTTGTGACTATGGTCAGCACTAAAAGTTTTAGCTAGCCTAGATAATAAAAATATACAGTTTAAGTATTTTAATTTATTTACTATGCTATTTTATTGATAATAATAATTCTTGTAATGCCATAATTAACAAAACTACAGGTATGAAGTAGTAATTATAAACACACACACACAAAATTGCATCATTTAATTGCAAAGTGTACTTCACTTTATATGAGTCATCAATCCTGCCTGATGCAATTTCATACCTTGTCAATAAAATTTTTAAAAAAACATATATGCATACCGACAGATACAATATTATCACAGAAACCGCAACGAAACGGATGCTTACAGGTTATCGGTTCGATAAACTTTATCATTAAAAAGTTTTTAATGATGGAATTTCAACAATTTTATAACTTTACTGAACATTTCACGTGCCGGTTTACTTCGAACGCTATTAGCAAATTGCTAGTTTCGTATAAAGAGTCTATACGATGTATCTTCAGAAAACAATTGAAAATCGTAACACGTATACCGAGATAAGAATAAACAAATAATGTTATTGGTAAAAGATTGCAATTTATTAAAACAAACTTGCATCATGTATACCGTAAAAAGTGTATGAATTATGTGCTCAACTTACCGTAAACTATTTTTAAATAGTTACAATACAATTCTTATTTATTATTCACACGAAAACTTGATGAGTTTAAACAAAAAACGTGATCTTTTCGCAAAAATAGATAGAATAGGTTAGCGACGAGGTTAATTACGGTCAGAACTGTCAAACTTAAATGACAGTTGACAGTGACACTGTTGACACTTCAAAAATAGTGATGGCGGAAATCACAATGTCGATTGTTGGCATTTCAGCATAGAGTATTAGAATTTAAATGCAGGAATGTTGTGAATCCGGGACCGGTCTCGTTCAAGTAACGTTGCTAATAAACAATCAAATTCTAGCCGTCGAGTAGTTCCTATATAATATTTATAAGCAGATGACAACAACCACTATAAAGACCAGCGCAGACGACAGACAGTCCCTAAGAGACTTTGTAGTTATTGGCGAAATTTTAGAGTGCGTTAATGCGTAGAATCCCTTACTGTCTATTTTCGCAGATGAAAAAGTTCGCTGCGATTTGTCTGTCACTTGCTTCGCAATATAATACGCCGAGGACTGTCCCTCACCTGCGCGGGGCTTAAAGCTGCCTGCGGGCTCAATTATATAGTGTCAAGCATTCCTTATCAGTCCATAAACGTCCATTATTTTTCGGCATATTGTCACTGTCAGATAATAGAAAGATTGCAGTAGCCCTGGCAATGAGTTCTCTTTAATCTACGCTACATGAGGCTTCTATAAGTACTGATCTATGATTTGAAGAAAAACAAAGACTGTATCAATCAATCACAATCCGCTACTGAACATAGGGTTCTCCCAAATTGTACTACAACACTCACTCGTCAAGGTATCGCAAGCATAATTAGCCATTACTGTCCCTGTGCTGGGCACGGGCCTCTTTTCAGAATAAAAAGATTTAGGCCTTAATCCACCACACTGGCCTTGTGCAGGTTGATGGACTGCACACATCGTCAGGAATTTTATTCTGCGACTTAGTTCTTAGACGTTCAACCAAAAAATCTAAATCAAGAATATTAATGTTTTCGAAAACAAAAAGTCCCATCGTTGGAAAAAGTGTGAAGCACTCAGTCAAAACCAGACGCCAATAAAAAATAAATAAAAACACAGAAGTTAGAAGCCAGCCTGTGCGTCACGTCATAATTATATGTCATTAAATAACCATAAAAATTGTCTGAGCCTTCAAAACCCTTCACGTATACAAAATAGTGTAATGTATAAATTTATCGTTCAAAATGTCAATATACGTAACTGGCCCTGATTCGGAGATCATTGGGGCAGGCATTTATAGATATATAATATTGTATAATTGGAGATAATGCCCGTTTTCACTGCTAACATACCAGGCATCCTCAAAGTTGGCGATAAAATCGAAATTGGTGGTAAAATTAAAGAAAATGCTCGCAAGTAAGATGTGGTTTGTGTAATGTTATTGGTAGATCTTGATTGTTGAGAGGTGTGGTGGACGTGGACATCATAGAGCATTCACAAATGTAAATTTAGGTTTTGTTTTTGGATACGCGGGATCCGCTGCGCACTCCGCCGTGTGTCATTACATAGAACTACAATTCAAGAAAATTGTGCAGGGAACGCCTGTCCATAAACGCTTTAATACATCATCATATGTTTGAATTGCCCGCATCATACTTCATGCTAAGCTCCGCGTCTCCAAAATCGGGACTTCATCTATCGTGCATCCACCTGTTGAAAGTCGTGATGGTGAAAAACCAACTGTCCCACCAGCCTAAATCCTTGAACTTGTCTCAGAGGGCAGTGCGATAGGGCTGACTCCACGAATCCATCTTGTCAGTACGATGACTACTTGCGGGTAATACCTCCTTGTTAAAGAGGACTATGTTCAGTAAGACAGTGATATGCTGTTGATGTACAATGTATGGTGCTAGCCTTTTGAAGTCTACGGCTAGACCTAGTGAATCATTGTGCATCTCTTAAGCTGTGAAGTGCATGAAGGTATAGGTAAAAATGGGGCCCACTCTATGAACACTTTGTTCCGATTTTCAGTAGGTGTAGGTTCGTAGTGTGGCCTACATTAGTACCTATACCTTTATGGTGAAATGGCATATTAGTTCAGGTGGATGTGGCTGTCTATCCAATTGATAAACCCTAGTACCTAATCGCTTCTAAAGATAAAGTAACCCCACTTCAAATTTACTGGCGAAGCTTCACACGGTTACCATAGTCCGCGCGCAAATGCTAGTCACCGCCTGCGGTATGTGAGCGGCGATAGGGGGGGGGGGGGGGCGAAACAATAGAGGCGCTCTGTCAGTTTGCTTTGTCTTGTCTACTGCGCGCACCCCCCTCCTACCGTTCCCATACCGCAGGCGATGACTAGCCCTTGCACACGAACTATAGGTATCATTAATGGTAGGTACTTACACATTCAAATAAAAAAACTGAATTGGCCCCCGGATTGTAATTTATTTTCTTTTTTCTAAAGTATCACCATCTCTTGTTCCTTCCAAAAAAGGTAACTCCAATATTTTTCATCAGAATGTCGGTGAACCTTTGCGCCCAAGAGGGCGAGGAGCCCCGCGACGTGGTGCTCCACTTCGACGTGCGTTTCCACCGTGACAACATCATCTCCTTATCTCGGAAGAACGGCATATGGATTGGAAGTGGCAATTATGATACCAACTATAATATGTTTGTGCCAGGTTTGTCAGAATTCTAAGCCGATAATAGATCAGAGCACAATATAGGCCTTTCCCAATTAGGATTCTTCGAAGATTTTGAGCCTCTAAAAAGCAGTGATAGGTTACAGACAGTGTCATCCAACAACATGCGCCCCCACTCTTTTATTTAAAATATTTAATGAATTTGCGATTGACTGCCGCCTCAGCCGATGTAAAGCGATGGTGCGGTCTACGATGGTACACGCTTGTCCAGCATAAACATGTTCGGTCGAGACTTGAAAACTACCAGATTGTACTTATAGGGAAACACAGGCAAGGCATTGCAGTCCTTAGCGGTACGCATGATAAAGCTTTATGCAAATCGCTTCGTACGTAAGGGCGGAATGTCCACCAGTCTAAGATGAGGAGTGAGAGAGAACACGTGATTTAGATGAAGAATGGAGCGCGTCATTGTGGATGGCACTAACTGTAGCGGTTTAATGCTCGTCAAGTCTTCCATGTCTAAGTTTCATTCAGGCCTGCACCTCGTGACTTTTCGAATTCATATGCGGATCAGAATTTGGTTATCACGTACGTTAACGGTGAAGGAAAACATTGTGAGGAAAGGTTTCCTTACGAGATGCAGGTGCACAATAGAGGGCATCAAAAAAGTTCTCGATGGTGTGTGTAGTCCGCCAACCCGCACCAGGCCAGCGTGGTGGACTAAGGTCTTAACCTTTCTCATTCTGAGAAGAGGCCTGTGCCCATAAGTGGGATGAGCCGGTCGGAATCTGAATTAAGAATTTCTAGGTTAAAAAAGTATTCTCTTCTAAAATTCATTTTTTTTTGCAGGCACAATATTCCGCATAGTATTCGAGGTTAAAGACACAGACGTGATAACTATCTACTGCCAGGGCAAGTTCCACTCCAACTTCCTGCCCAAGATACCGCTCACCATGGCGCGGTACATCGTTGCGTGGGCCGATGTCGAGAGGATCACACATTGCTACTTCCATTTTTCGAATAAAGTACGAGCTACGACTACATCCACCACCCAAGTGACGTCGATCAATGTCATCGATCAATAGAAGAATGAGATCAGGTGACGTTGATCGATGGTTCTTACTACATCAAATCGAATTGCCGGATTAGTCGATCTGTCATCGAATGAGGATCGATCGATGTCAAAAACGGCTCTAACGTGGTCACCCACGCCACCACTGCCCAGGCCACGCCTGTCATTCCTCTTCCCACCAATCAATTGTCGATCGATGTTTGATCACCTGCCGATCGATGGTTGATGAATTATTGATCGATTGTTCTATCAACCCATAACCGTCTATCAGCCAAAGTACACCGATCGATCCACGTTTCAATCGACGACATCGTTTGACATAAAATCAGCTGGATGGGTTGCCCTCCTTTACGCTAATAACAACGCATTGCAATCACTAATCCCTGTAACAAGCGTGATGATTATGGCAATATTCCTTCCAACGGTTTCTGTGGAGCCTTTTCTGAGTCGTAAACTTTTCGTGCTGATTGGCACTCAGCAGGTGGTAGGTGGAGACGAGGCCGGCGCGGCTCCATGCGTCTTCGTGCCACAGTCTCCTCGACCCGTCATGACAGCTGGCGACGTTAAACGAAGGTAAGATTTATTTATTGTTCTATCTCCTATCTAGGCTGCCAGCGCAGTGCGTAAACAGCACAGTTTTCGCTGAAGCGCTAAATTCACCAGCAAGTTGAATTGTGCAAGTTATTGAAGTGAAGATTTTTGCCGAGTTTTTTATATTTTATGTAAAAAATAATCATTTTTACAGCGTAATATTATTATTTGCGCATATAAATAATTGTATTGTATTTTTTTGTGTTATGTATCTCGTAAAACGGCACATTTGAGTGTATTTGTAATAAAAAACCAGGCCTTGGTTAAAACAATAAAAGCACTGGCATGGCGAAACCTTAACACAAGAAATGTACCTAATCGCGTGCTTGTCTGTCTATTCAACATTTGTGCAAATGTAGGGATAGGCTTAGTATAGTCCGCGCGTGGGCGAGCGGCAGAAGAGGCGTGCGCACGGTACGCACAAAGCAAACTGA
This sequence comes from Amphipyra berbera, assembly GCA_910594945.2. Taxonomy (NCBI): domain Eukaryota; kingdom Metazoa; phylum Arthropoda; class Insecta; order Lepidoptera; family Noctuidae; genus Amphipyra; species Amphipyra berbera. The sequence goes on along the minus strand of OU343148.1, from coordinate 8,909,047 downwards.
CAAAGCGAGGCTATTGTTTTGCACTCCCCCTCTCGCCTGTCACATACCGCAGACGGTGACCAACCCTATACCTACATCTATATCTAGTTCCACCTATTTCAAGCCCTTAATTTTGCGATATATTTCCAGCCAAAGAGTGCATAAGAAGTCAGCGCCTGGATCTCCCCGGCTGCACTCATCCAACGAAAGTTCCGATGACGAGCAGAAACAGAGACAGAAAACCGATAGCCGAGCCGACAGGTACTTTTATGATACCCTAATGTGTCAACCTGAGCCACATATCCATCAGAAATTCGGCTCTCCGGAGTCAATGAAACGACGAGATCCGAGTTTAGCTAGAAATAAAGTAGAATATAATAATAGGAAATTTAGAGAACAATCTGATACAGAAAAGAATGACAGCGAAGATTATTCTGAAGACATTGCATCGAAAAACATATCTTCGTCTATGGCCGAATCAGATGACGTATTGCAAGAACTGGGCCTAAAAAAACGGTCTAGGCGAGGCAAATTCGCGCCATTTGCACAAGTCGTAAATTTTATGGGGAAGACGACCAGGAGAAATTAGTGTTGTGCTACGATAGTCGACTATTCTTCAATTGGTAACTAGTTGTTTTAGTCGAGTTTTTGTTTTTTTGTTGTTGTTGTGTTTGTGTTTGTAATAGTGATGTCCCTTTTGGAATGATGACTAGCGGTAAATGTGTTTGAAAATATCGATTTATCTTTTTAGTATTGTTACAAGGAATGTAGAGTATTATGAATGTCGTCTTTTTGAAGAAATGTAACATCAAAGTAAACTTGTATTATTAGAAATAAAAGCTTCGGTTAAAAAAACATATTTTGTAACAGTTTAAATAAAAGTTTGAAAAATGATATTAATATTTTTATTTCGTTAAATATTTACATTAGATACAAAAGTACAATCAGATTAGAAAAAAATAATATAAATAACTAAAAGACTATACTATACAATTATTCGTATTGTACGAAGAAAACATTGAGATTTAGACGATTAAATCGACTCGATCATAAAAATGTAGTAACATCAATTTTTAAAATACCTTATATTAAAATTGCAGTCAATTCAATTAAAACTGTTAAATACTTATTAACTAAACTTTTCATTATAATAAAATCGCCTGAAGTTGTACCACGCTATTCGAAGCGGAATCGTCTTGTCTTGGCTCTTTCCATCTCTAAAATGCATAATATAAAGATTCTCAGACTCAAATCGATTCCGCGTCCAAAAATTATGTGTATCCTGTTCGAAACACATTTCATTGAAGGTGGGTAAAAATGTAGACCAAACTATGAACAACTACTAAAGTCGAAAATTTAAAATTTGCCCTTGCTTATTTACTTTGGTGGTCTATCTCTTTCTAAATACCCTTTTTAGAAAGAGATAGATTTCCAAACTAAATATTTTATCTTTTTCTAAAAAGGGTTTAGTGCTCTACGGTAATGATGAACATGGGAATATTGTGAAAATTACGGATTACTACTTAACCAGGTATTTTTTTTGCTCTGGCAACATTACATTACATTGTTCTAACATTATTACGTTGGCAGAGCAAAAAATATTGCCTGTAATATTTAGTAGTAATTCGTAATTTTCGCAATATTTCCATGTTGGTAATTACTTTAAAGCACACATTATTTAGAAAGAGATAGGAACAACAAAGTAAATATTAGAGGCCAAATGTTTCAAATTTCAGTAGGTCTCCATAGTGTGGTCTCCATTTTTACCTATACCTTCAAGGGTATAATCAGGTAGATGGTACATATTCCTTAAAATCAAAATAAATACCTCTATTACTTGCAACGAGATAAGGTTTGACGAGATCTTTGCCCATAGTACGAGCTTGCAAATTATGAAAACTGGCAATCGTTGTCGTGAGCTCGCAAAACAGAACAATAAAGTAGTTTTCTCTTTTACTTGTGGGTGTGTAAGAGAGATAGAGATAATCGAGCTCACGAATACTATTGCTGTTTTCGTAATTTGCTAACTCATACTACGCGTACTGTATGAGTGCGCGTTATAGGACGGGGCGCAATGTAATGTATAAACCAGTTTAAAGGCTCATTTACACGGTGATAGTTTCTCGAAGCGAGTCTCATGTTGTATCTGTCTTCATCGTAGAGAAAGACAAAGAGAGAACAAGTCTAGCTTCAAGAAAATGTCCTCGTGTAAATCAGCCTTGAACAGCGCGTGTGGACGTGCTCTCATACAAACGCGCAAAGCTTATGTCTCGTGCGAGTTTCACACATAAAATCATTAAAACCTATTTAGTAATGGCCTATATGTAGGTCCTAGAAATCAAATCTGAATATATATATCCCTTGTAAGTTTTAAGATTGACGAAAATATGGGTGCTAGTGTCCCAAATATTTACAATAGAATTGTCCTATAGGTTCCAGGACAGGGGCGTAGCTACTTCCGTATCAGCCGACATTTGTAAAATGTTATCCAAAATCTCACTCAAGCTGTTAGACCGTACGCCAAACTTTACACTTTTAAACGCTAAACTCAGCACACCTCAGACGCTCCATACAATCATGGACCATGGTTTCTGGTTTAGTTTTCACCATTTGGGCCTCGCCGCAGTCGGGTAAAAGGGCCCCCGACGATACAGGGCCCGTCTAGGGCAAGCAACGCCACTGTTCCAGGAATCAGATTCTTACTACACAATCATTTATGTATTCATGTCTGCCCTTATTATTGACACGATTGACGAAACTTAATATCCCGAATATTACAAGTAGAATTGACATTTTTGGAATCAAAAATAAAATCACATCAATTGGGATACATTATGGTTCCTAGCTAGTTTCGTTTACAATAGAGATCCAATGGAGTGAAATTATCAATACTACAGGTACTGTTATTCGCTATGGGCTAATAAGCTGAAGCCTGAGGGCGCCAGATTGCAAAGGACGCGACGAGAAAGGAGACAGACCACGAAGGTAAAACTACGAACGCCTAACTGAAGTTGACAAATGTGTCCTTGACCTTTACTTTGGTGGTCTATCTCTTTCTAAATACCCTTTTTAGAAAAAGATACATACATACATAAACTCACGCCTTTTTCCCATGGGGGTAGGCAGAAACTATAGAACGCCACATGCTACGACCCTTACATACCCCTTTCGCTTCATCCACATTCATACATCTTGTCATACACGCACGCCGGTTGAGAGTACTACGCACCTGACCTTTGTGAAGAACATCACCAATAACATCGATGTATGTCCTTCTAGGACGTCCTCTACTGGCGTTCCCATTGACATCCGCCTTATAAATACCTTTTGTTAATCGCCGTTCACTCATTCTCTCAACATGACCAAACCACCTAAGCATACTCCTTTCAATGTTTGTCACTACATCATCTTTTAAACCGCAACTTTGTCTAATCTCTTCATTTCTCAATCTATCATTCAAAGTTACATTTCCAAACTAAATATTCTATCTTTTTCTAAATAGGGTATTAAGAAAGAGATATAGTTTTTCAAGGTTAACATTTTTGACTTCGTTTTGGTGTGTGTAGTGTGATCTCCATTTAAACCTATAACTTCATGAAACAGACGAAAAATATATTGACTGGTGAATGGCGTACCAAAATATTTGATATAATCACATAAAGCGCCAGTTACAAGTGTCACTAGCAAGTTTTTTTGCTCCAGTCATTGCACTCCATTGCTCGCTCAGTTGCAGGAGTCGACTTTCTGCGGCTGTGTGAGCTTGAAAGGACTATTATACAATATGTTCTATATAGCGCAATGAGATCCGCACTGTGGTAAGGTTAGCGTAGGGACGGTTCAAACCCTGGCCTTGCATTTGTCCTATTTGTTGTCTCTTTTTCTTACGGGTGTGTAAGAGAGATGGGAGTTTAGCGAGCTCACAAAAACTATTGCCGTTTTCGTAATTTGCTAACTCGTACTATGGTACAGATGATTATTTGCTAACTCGTACTATCGGATACAGATGAATTTTGGCAAAGTCGTACTAAGTATGTGGTACAGATGATTATAAACGGTGTAAACAGACCCTTAACGAAGCCGAAAGACACTTATTCTCCACGTCATTGCGATAGTTTTGTTGTTCTGGACTATGCCTGGGAACCTAGTTACGGAGATATTGGAGGTCAAAGTTCCAACTTTTTCACAACTTTTTTTTAAATACTAGTTTTGAAGGTTGCAAATATACTTGAAATACCTCCATTACCCGTTTACTATTCATTGCATCCATCAGCACAATGTTTTGTGTGCGTTTCATTGAGCTTTACCGTAAAACGATATTTTTCAATAAAAAAAAAGTCGTTTTCCAGCGACAATTTTTGCGTAGGGTTAGGTACTTAGTTTGATGTACTGAATGCATTGTTGACGGCTTCGTGAAGGGTCTTTTTACACCTTGTATGCAAACTCGTACTATGGGGTACAGGTGATTATTTGATGGTGGATCTTACTTATCGCAGCCTCTCAATCTTCGTCCGATGATCCGCTCCGAACGAATTCACAGATTACGTCAGCATGTTCTTCAGCCAATCCAACGTTGATAAGTTGTCTCTTCGAGGCCAGGAACAGAGACTCTCCATCAATGTCGTGGTCTTTGAGAATTGATACTGTGTCCGCCCAGTCGTATTTCAGTAGATGGTTTGCCAGATCTTCAACCTGTGGATAAGAGGGAGAGTCTATTTAGATTTGCGTGAATTTTGAGCTGTGCAGATCTCGTGGTACAAGGCTGCGAGCTGTGCGAGGAAAATGTGCGGTGCGAAAATGTGTAGCGAGGATGTGTAACGGTGTGACCCTTTCCACCAGAGCTGTGCGAGGTATGGGTAATGTGTAATGCGTAATGTGTACAAATGAGCCGTGCGAGGATAGGTAGCGGACTCTTTTCGAATAGGGTGGTGTGGCGGGAGCGGTACACATTCCTTGCAACACATTCTTCGCAACATATTCCTCACAACACATTTTTCGCATGTTTTGTATGAACAAAAACCTCGCACTGCTAGACCCATATCCACCAGAGCTACGAATGAAGTGATTCTATTGGTGCTTATAAAACACATTCCTCGCTACGTAGCTTAGCACAGCTCTGGTGGATGCTCAGCCTAAAGGCGATGCCTCATTAGTGCGTTGCGTTGCGTCGTCGCAACGGATCAAAGCATTGTATGCCACACCTGCGTTCACAGCGCAAGAGGACGACACACGCACCTCTAGCAGTGGAACACTGTCCGTCGTCGCACCGGAGCTCCGACAGCGCAGCGCATCACCCTCCCCCCGCTTCGTCTCCCGTCCGCCCCTCTAGCAGTGGAACACTGTCCGTCGTCGCACCGGAGCTCCGACAGCGCAGCGCATCACCCTCCCCCCGCTTCGTCTCCCGTCCGCCCCTCTAGCAGTGGAACACTGTCCGTCGTCGCACCGGAGCTCCGACAGCGCAGCGCATCACCCTCCCCCCGCTTCGTCTCCCGTCCGCCCCTCTAGCAGTGGAACACTGTCCGTCGTCGCACCGGAGCTCCGACAGCGCAGCGCATCACCCTCCCCCCGCTTCGTCTCTCGTCCGCCGATCCGTTGAAACGTCGCGTGCGACGATGCAAACGCTTTAATGTGGCATGTCATTTAAAATGTGTGGAAAATGACGCAGCGTTGACGCTGTGACGACGCAACGCAATAATGAGGCAAAGCTCTAAGTCAGGAGACCAGTATCTGCCATCTTCTTCTTTAATCTAGCATTAGTATAACCATAATCAGCCCATAACTGTCCCACTAGCCACTGCTGGCTAGGGGCCTCTCATCAGAATGAGAAGGATCTAGACCAGATAGTCCACCACACTCACAGAACACCATCAAAAACTTATTTTGAAGCCCTCTCAGTTTTGCAGGTTTCCTCGCAAGTGATAACTTTTGGAACTGCACATAATTTTGTAAAGTCTAAGGTGTATAAAAATATTGCTGAATGATAATTTGAGCCTTCTCAGAAGGACCATCGTGCTTTATAAGCGACAATCTGCTTTTTTAAAGAATAAACCTAGTAGTCAGCTTAATAAGGTTTGAAATCATCATCATACTGTTTGGCGCTTACGATGTTCTTTCTAAAAAGGTTGGAATGTTAGGAGAACCAAATAGAACTCTTACCGTCCAAGACTTGACAGCAGTCTGCTGTAACTGCGCGAATGGATTGGACTTTCCATGATGATCTTCATCAATTTTCTTTTCTATTTCGACACCTGGTGGAGCTGATTTCAAGTTCGTGGACTGCGTTTTACGGTTTACTGGTTTTCTGATCTGTAATAAATATAATTTTGTTAATTCTACTTCTTTTCGTGTGGTTAGTGACTAACCTGGTGTCAGAGTTTATGCCGCCCATGGGCCTCTGACGTGGCTTCACATGCCGTCGAGAAATATCTCTCAGGCATGCCTGTTTTCTCACGATGTTTTCCTTCACCGTTTTTAAGCAAGTGATAATCATACAATATGCACATGAATCCGAATAGTCAGAGGTCCCTGCTTTGGGTTCGAATTCGCGACCTATGACTTGACAGTACGGTCACACCACTAGGCTTGTCTCACTAGGCGTTGTCTGCATTTTCTTAATAAAAATCTGTATCATCTTCGTCCTAGCATCTTCTCTAATACAGGGTTGGAATTTTAGATGGAGCAGTATAGGCAGCTACCTTAACCACTTTAGCTACAGGCAAACGTTCTTAGGAGCCTGTCCAAGTATCCATATTTTTTGAAATATTTCAAACTGCATTCACAGATTTTGAAAATATGGTATGGTAGGGCACTTCTAACAAAATATTTTAATGTTGCCAATCGATCAATACCTGAGCAGGTTTACCTTGCTTCGACCAACCTGATTCTAAAGAATTCTAAGTTAGCCAAGACAACTCATGTCCACATGGGAGATTTGCAGAAGGTAGAACGAATGAGGTAAGTAGTAAAACAATATCTGGTCACAGTCTACATACACATAATATCACTCCTTTAAATACACCCCGAACAGTTCGGCAGAGGTGTTTTTAGTACACCCTCGTTTCGCCAGTCATGTTTAAGTCCCATGTTAAAAGTAGTGAGCCTATTGCCATTAACCGGGCACAAATCCAGACTCCGGGCTGCTACTGAGAAATTCTTAATGGAAAAACCTAATAACACTTTGCCCGACCTGGGGATCGAACCGAGGACCCCATGGAAGTGAACATAGAACTAGTAATAATATAACGTTCTGTACTTACTGGGAAAGCGAAATTTGATTCTTGAATAATGTATCCGCCCACAACATGAGTTAATACAAATCGTGATTCTCGATTCAATACTGTTTTATTTGCTCTTAACGTTTTACCCTTTCTTTCAGTTATTCTTTTATTAGCATCAGTTCCATCTTTTAATCCTTTGTCATTATCATCTGGTGTTACTGTTTCAATATTTGCATCACCTTCAGGTTCATTTTCAACTATATCGGTGTCTGTTTCAATAATTCTTCCACTGTTTTCAGTATTTGATGGATAAAACGTCTCAATACTTTCAGGTGGTACATTTTCTTTTACTTTTGGCTTCAAATTAATATTAGCTCGTATTAAAACTACTCTTACAGTTGCTTTCAACTTTTCGTCTGTCTCTATAGTGACTTGTTTGCTTACATTTATATTCTCTTTGACAATTTTTATTTCAACATTATTTTGTTTTACTATTTCAGTCTTATCAACAACTTCAGGGTTATTTTCAGGGGTTTCGATCTTTCTTTCAACATTTTCTCTTGGTATAGTTTGATCTGGTATATTTTGTATTTCTGGTATAGGCCGCACAGCAGTATTATCACGGATGTATTTACGTCTCAAAAGTCTCATTTGAATAGATCTGCAGTCACAATTTTGTATAAAGTTTCTATTCATTTTCACGCCAGTAATTCGTAGTCTGACTTCAACTATGGATGGAGTTTTCATCATATGTTCATTAGCTGTTCTTCGTGGTACAGCATTCATTTGAGCGACTGGATGCTGGACTGGTCTTTTTGTACGGACGGAGAACCGATTGTAGTAAGACCGATTTAAGGATCGACAATTACAGAGCCATACATATGAGTAGTTGAAACATTGATTGGATAACCGAGTATAAAAGGACCGATTATTGTTTATCCGATTATCGGAGGACCGATTATTATAAGGTGATAGTTTAATAGCAGTTGATTTTATCACTCTATCATAGTCCAAAGGACTCGGCACCTCCCACACTTCTGTTGATCAGCTTCGAACAAATTCACAGATGGCGTCAGCATTCTCCTCAGTAACTCCAATGCTTACAAGTTGTGTCTTCGAAACCAAGAACAGAGACTCCCCATCTATCTCGTGGTCTTGGAAAACTAATGCTGTATCCTTCCAGTCGAATTTTAACAGATGGCTTGATAGGTCCTCGACCTGTAGATGGATAGAAAAGTTGTATAGATTTAGGTAAAGCAAGTTCCGTGTGGACCCCGGAAAGCAATACACCACCTCTTCTTCGTGGGTGGCGAAAAAGGAGACTACTGGATATTATATCAAGAGGATTGGTCATCCAGTGCACTAATAACAATATACTGCAATCACCTGGTATACCTCACCCATTTATCAAGCGTGGTGATTATAGCACGTTCTTTGTTTCGCTTGATTAGCAAACTCATGATCATCATCATCTCCCTGCCCTTATCCCACACTAGGTGGAGTCAGCACAACACGTATTCCTCTTCCATTCTCCTCTATCAGCCGTCATCTCAGTACTCACTCCTTTCTTACTCATGTCATCCTTTACACAATCCATACATCTTTTCTTTGGCCTACCTCTATTTGTATATCCATCTAGATTCATATTTACTACTCTTCTAGTAACATGACTTTCTTCCCTTCGCATAACATGTCCATATCAAGCTAACTAGCAAACTCATTATCAGCAGAAGATATTAAAAAGTCCCATGTAATAGGGGGCGAGCCTAATGCCATTAATCGGGCACAAATCCAGTCTCCGGGCTGCTACTGAGAAATCCCTGATGGAAAACCTAATAAGACTGCCCGACCTGGGTATTTAACTCAGAACCCCATGCTCAGCAGTCGCGCTAGCGACCACTAGACCAATAAGGCAGCCAAACATAACTGGCAAAACGAGGGTGTAATAAAAAACATCTCTGCCGAACCCTTCAGGGAATACAAGGCGTGATGATATTAGAAAGAGCCTCCACTCCTGACGATACTCAAGTACGACCGGCGCCCCCTGTGCAGTCAGCTCCGCTACCAACCTTGCTGACTGGATAATATTTAGACCACAGCATGAGCTATCCTGTAGGGTGTATGTATGTAAAATTTCTTACCGTCCAGGACTTGACAGTCGTATGCGGCAAGTCAGAGAATGGATTAGGCTTCCCACTGTCTTCTTTATCTTCTTCTTCTATCTTCTTTTCGCAATGCAGAAGTAAGTAATGGAAAGGCAGTAACTGCACATCTACACCTGTATTTTTCATTTCTTCTTTCATACATTCTTTTAAAGCATCCGTCGATTCAGATTCTGCTTTCGGATTCGCGTATAGCGTTTTTTCTTTCAATGGTTTTCTGATCTGTAATAGATTAAACATTATTAGAAATATTTTGTCTCAGTGTTTTGTCTGGTAAGAGAAAAGATGAAGGGGTTGTTTTAGATGGTTATGTAGTAACATCAACTGATAATTTTTTATCATCATATTGCAATGATCTAGTTCTCTTATGAATTTCAAAGATTAATGTTGCAACAACAAAAACTCAGCCTAATCAGCGCATTACTGACCCACTGCTGGGCACGGACCTCTACTCAGAATGAGGACCGTTTACAGCTGAGACAACCACGGTGGCCTAGTGGAAGTTAGCAAAAATAAAAAGTTACTACATCATTAATAAAGAAATAATGCAATTTGCAAATGAGTAGAGAACCTTAACTTGAAATGGACCTTAGCAATGTGATGAACACCATGAAACAATAGCATTGAAGCCGAAGAAGATATTTTTGGAAATATTACAGTGTATTGTACTCACTGGAAAGGCAAAATTTGATTCTTGGATGACGTATCCGTCGACTACGTGGGTCAAAATGTCTTGTTTCGAAACAATTTTATTACTTGCTTCTAATTTTTCATCTATTACCTCGCTAACTTGATTTGTGGCTTCTGAGCTGCCATCTTTAACTTGACTAATTTGTTTATTAACATTACTCTCTTGTTTTTCTTTGATTTCAATATTAACTTGTTCTGTTTCTACAGTTTTGTTAATGATTTCAGGTTTAGTTTCAGGCGTTTCAATCTCTTTACTTACAGGTGTTTGTTGATTTATTGTTGTATCTTTTTCTGATTGTATCTTTTTCTCTGTGTATTTTTCATCAGTGACCATTGTAGCCTTTTCAGTTTGTGCTATGGTCACCATTGTATTCGTTTCAGTCTGTACTTTACTGCTCACCATATTATCAATTGTATTTTGAACACTTTCAAGTACTTTATTTTCTATGACTTGTGGACTTTGTGGTATAAAATTTTCACTTATTTTATCCTGTAATAATCTACCACGGGCTTGGGTGTACACTGTATTCCTTATTAGTTTATCGCTATCGCTTGGCGCCGGAGTGATTGCAGTTTTTTTTGCTTCAGTGATATTTTTTATTAGATTTTCATCTTTTTGCTCTGCGTTTTCTACAATTACCATTTGGGGGTTAGGATTCATTTGAAATGCTGCGTTATTGGCGTTTATATTTGGTTTGTGTACAGGACTCGTATTTGTACCTATTTCATTACATAATTTCGTAATTATAATACCCTGTTGTACATTTTTATAAATCGGTTTCATTGTTGGGTTTGTTTTTGTTTGTTGCGCAACCTTCTTATTTTGAATTTCATCGGGAGATTCGCTTTTTCTTTTTCGACTAACATTCGGGTTATTTAAAAAGGTTGTATTGGTAGCTATATTTGTAACAATCTGATGGCTATTACTTTTCTCAGGGTTATATTGAGTTGGAGCTGTTTGGACTGGGATATGTTGTGCTTGTGCAGTTTGTACTGGAACTTGTTGGCCTAGTGCATTTTGTCCTAGAACTTGCTGACCTTGTGCATTTAGTCCTACAACTTGTTGACCTTGTGCATTTTGTCCTGCAACTTGCTGACCTTGTGCATTTTGTCCTAGAATTGGTTGATCTTGTGCATTTTGTCCTACAACTTGTTGACCATGTGCATTTAGTCCTACAACTTGTTGACCTTGTGCATTTATTCCTACAACTTGTTGACCTTGTGCATTTTGTCCTAAAACGTGTTGACCTTGTGTATTTTGTCCTAGAACTTGTTGAGCTTGTGCATTTTGTCCTAGAGCTTGTTGAGCTTGTGCAGTTTGTCCTAGAGCTTGTTGAGCTTGTGCAGTTTGTCCTAGAAGCTGTTGACCTTGGGTATTTTGTCCTAGAACTTTTTGACCTTGTGCATTTTGTCCTAATATTTGTTGAACTTGTGCATTTTGTCCTTGAACTTGTTGTGCTTGCATTTTTGGTGAAGAGGCATTATTTTCAACGTATCGACGCCTCGGTTGTATGGGTCTGCAGTTATAATTTTGCGCAAAGTTTCTAACATTTGGAACAGGAGCCCCAACAGTGTTGCTCATAGTTTTGTTGACTTCTGCAGGTGGTAATTCTCTAACTTTAGCAACGGGTTGTACGTTCATTACATTATTCGCTACTATTTGTGGTCGTACAGCATTCACATTTTGAGGTAGTGGACGCTGTCCAATGTGTTGCATGAATGTTGGACCAACATTTGTATGTTGTATTTGTACATTCTGCATGTTTGCCAAGTTTTGGAACTGACCCAGAGACATTACTGGCCTCGCTATGTGCATTTGTTGGGCCATTTGTGGCCTCGTGTTCATGAGTAATTGTCTTTGTAATTCAACATTTTGGTTCCCTTGGTTCTGGATCTGTCTAACATTCATTTGATTTTGGATCTGCTGTGCGTTTACTTGCATCTGCCCTGCATTTGCATTCTGGTTCATATTTCTCTCATTGTTCTGCATATTCTGTTGGACGTTTTGAACCATATTTGGAACAATGTTGGCCAATTGCATGCCAGGTCTCATTTCTTGATGGTTTTGCGTCAACATGTGTTGTTGGAGTTGGAAGTTGGCGAAGTTTTGTTGGAGGTACAATTGATTTTGGTCCATATGCTGTTGGACTGAGTGTACCATGTTGTTTGGCATCTGTTGCACGTAGACTACAGGGTTGGGTTGAGCTGCAGGTCGGTTCTGCATCCATGGTGGTGTATTTTGAGGGTTTAGAAAGAAGGTTTGATTTGGCTGGATCTGGTCTCCTGAAATAAAGTAATTACTATTACTACTTATATTTTAGAGCTTACTGTGGTTGTTAAAATGATCATCTAAGTACCTGTAGTAATACAAATAAAACAGTATTATTTTCCTGTAGTACTGTTTTTACTTCCCTGACTAACAAACATTCTGCTTGATAACTCTAACTTCAGGATATCGGCATCCAGCAGCAAGTTGTTTACGCAGATCAGATGGCAGACGCTCCGAGTAAAATACTGATATTCAGGCTTCAGCCATATCTGGTAAGACTGGAAGCTGTCCCCAACATAGTTGGAATAAGGCTAGGATGATGACGTTATCCCTATCCATCGCTCCACCTAGGAAATCACTTGCAAGTTCGCTCCTTTGATCTTCAAAAGAGCGAGGGATCTTTTTTTATTGAATAGGTTGACAAACAACTCCCGATAGTATGTGGTTACCGCCGCCTACGGACCAAGGAGATTGCTGACGCTTGCCATCCTTAGAGCTCTGCCTCATTAGTGCGTTGCGTTGCGTCGTCGCTGCGACGTCGTGCATCGTCGCAACGCAGGTGTGGCATACAATGCGTTCATCCGTTGCGACGACGCAACGCAACGCATTAATGAGGCATCGCCCTTAACTGGAAAATCTCATGTGCCTGTAATTTGAATATGTTCGGCCATTGTGTAAACAACACTCACCAGGTTGTACCAACACCTGCGTCTCGTACACAAACCGCACCGGACATAGTACCATCTGCTGGGACATCGCCTGTTGACCCCTGGAGACAAAAATATCATCACGATGTGTCCCTAGTGTCGTGGGGTCCGGAGGTTACGGGCCCAAATGTTCAACACAAGATGGCGGGAATAGTCTATGGTTGTGGGTGCAAAATCTGACATGTGTCAATGTGACTTTCACAATATCATACTTAAATATTTTCTAAAGTCTTTAACCATAAGTTAGCTACCAACTGAACAAAAATAGAACATTTTTTTAGATCTCTTGTAAGGGTGGTACCCTTGGAATTTGATTTTTTAACACATCATAACATCACGCCTGTATTCCCCGAAGGGTTGGGCAGAAGTGTATAGTAACACCCTCGTTTAGCCGTTATGTTTTAAGTCCGATGTAATAGAGGGCAAGCCTATTGCCAACAACCAGGCACAAATCCAAACTACGGACTGCTAATGAGGGATTTCCACACAGAAAAACCCAATAAAACTTTGCCCGTCCTGGGGATCGAACCTAGGACCTCACGATCAGCAATCGCGCTTGCCACCACTAGACCAACGAGGCAGTTACTCTTTGTAATTTTTATTATTTGCCAAGATTCATATCACAACAACACAATCATGGCCTCCTAATAGTGTCCTGTTGGTACCCTTTGGGTATAGAACCTTAAGAATAACAATAACACTACCCGGCAGTGAACTTGCAGCAGTGATAGCCTAGTGGTGTGACCGTCGGACTGCCAAGTCATAGGTCTCGAGTTCAAACCCAAGGCACGCACCTCTGAATTTTCGGATTCATGTGCGTATTGCATAATTATCATTTGCATAAAAACGGTGAAGGAAAACATCGTGAGGGAACCGGCTTGCCTGAGAGATATTTCTCGACGGCATGTGAAGCCAAGTCAGAGGCTCATGGGCGGCATAAACTGTGACACCAGCTTAGTCACTAGCTACACGAAAAGAAGAAAGAAGACTGAACTTGTGAATACCACGATGATTCGCTGTTCGCTACCGAAGTGAACTATCTATTGTCCGCGGTTTCACTCGCATCCAAGGGAAACTACTTCATGTACCCAGATAAAAAGTATCCTATGTGTTAATCCAGGACATGGTCTACCTGTGTGTCAAATTTCATTCAAATCCGTTCAGCTGTTTATGTGTGATTGAGTAACAAACATCCATCTTCACAAACTTTCACATCTATACTATAATATTGTAAAGCTGAAGAGTTTGTTTGTTTGAACGCGCTAATCTCAGGAACTACTGGTTGAAATTGAAAAAATATTTTTGTGTTGGATAGTCCATTTATCGAGGAAGGTTAATAACATCACGCTACGACCAATAGGAGCGGGGCATAAATTAAAAATGTTGCAAAAACGGGAAAAATGTCCACCCGTGCGAAGCCGGGACGGGCCGCTAGATTATTAATATTAGTAGGATTTTTAACTAAGTTTACGATAATTTAGTACTTACCCTATGGGTTCTGGTTGATTCATTGGTTGCTGCATCTGATAAAAAATAAATAAATGTGATTAGTATCATTATTTGACTGCCTTGTTGGTTTAGTGGTTGTTAGCGCGACTGCTGCGCATGGGGTCCTGGGTTCGACCCCCAGGTCGAGTAAAGTTATTGGGTTTTTCTATTAGGAATTTCTCAGTAGCAGCCCGGTGGGATTTGTGCCCAGTTAATGGCAATAGGCTCGCCCCCTATTACATGGGACTTAAACATAATTGGCGAAACGAGGGTGTACTAAAATACCTCTGTCGATCCCTTCGGGGAATACAAGTCGTGATGTTGTGTTTTTTTATATAATGTTATTAGTATTATTTATTTGTAATACCTTCATACGATAATTTTACTTAACCCATTGTCCTAAGCGAGCGACAAATGCTATGCAAGGAGATATGAACTGACGAGATACTACGTCACACAAGTAAATCTAGATTTATTGCTAGGTTTTGGAAATCAAGGCTAGGTTTATGACCATCTGTGTTATTGAGGATCCATAAATGAACTATTAACAATAAGAGGCTTCCACAAAGTAATCTGCGTACGTTCGTCACGTGAACCAAACCGAGCGGTCTTCGCGGTGAATTAAAATACCCAAGCTTTTAAAGTAAGTAACAGAAAACGAGTATTTTTACAAAAAAAAATTACCATAAATAATGGTACGATTTTTAAATTTTTGTTTTTTTTTTCTTAGGTTTAGCAACTCATTTTTAAACAATAAAAAATATATCTAATAACATTTTGAAGTAAACCTAAGATACTTATTTGGGACTCTACTGAGCCCCCAATATTTTATAGATGTAAGCATACATATTGACGAAACAAAAGGTATTTCAATAAAAAAAAAACAAAGATATCTATAGAGGAAACTGGGGATAAGAGATACATAGTAAAAAAAAATACATTACCGATTATTTGATGGATCGATTAGTAAAAAAAAACATCGCGTGCTAAATTTAACTAAATGGTTTCTGACTAATTATAGATCACCCTTTTTTAATACATTCGTCAATGCGTCGTGATGTGATTATTACTCTCCTGAGATCGTTCTGGTTTTGGTCAGGGGTGCGTACGTTGTAGACAAAAGATAGGGGCTGATATAGTTGTAAATAATATCCACAATACATTATTTCGATGTGTATGGAATTAGGGACAGGTGACAGGGATAAAAAACATTTTTATAAAAAAGTGAATCATTGTGATTTAACTCGACATAGTTACTCGAGGGTCGAAGCTAGTGGAGGGTAAGTTAAGTAGGGTACATGGTACACTACATAAGAAAGAAAATAAAATTGTATCGTGGACGCATTTTACAGTCAAAAATCTTCACATGCACGAACATCCAGACGCGTAACAATTGTTTGTAGGCCATACAAATATTAGTTCGGTGCGGGATTCATCCCGCGACCCAGAGCGCTGCAGTCGATCGCTCAGCCACTGCGCCAATCGTGCGTCAATGGATTTGTGAAATATCACGTAGGATTGATTACTCCACCAAAATTTTAAAGTGTGGGAAAAAAAAAGGAAATTCTCTCATTGGACGATTCCTATTGTCACGTCATATGGTGTATTTCCGATTGGCAAATAACGTGGCGATATAAACAGATGCTTATGCAGAAGTTCTTAAAGTGTTCTGCCTAGCCCTTTCCCAACTATGTTAGGGTCAGCTTCCAGTCTAACCAGATGCGGCTGGACACCAGTATTTTACACAAAGAGACTGCCATCAGAGCTCCGCAACTACTGGGCAATGCCGATATCCTCAGGTTAGACCGGTTGTCAGACTTTCGGACTCCTGACTTCCCGTAACGACTGCCATAGGTAATCGTATGACACCCGGGACCGACTGTTTAACGTGCCCTCCGAGGCACGGAGGGGTCTCAATGTGTAACGAACGGTCACCCATCCACAGACTGACCGCGGCAAGCGCAGCTTAACCTCGCAAATCCCTGCAGAAGTTCTTAAAGTAAATTACTAAAAACACCTTAATGGTTAAACGTCACCTATAATTCCGTAAGGGGACTGTCAAAAGGGTGTACTATTATACAGCACACAAACATATACCCGATAACGGTATGCCATGGGTCATAGTGACGTCACAAGTCACATCACATCATGTATTGCTACTAAGATTTTCCTTACAGCAAAACCCAATGACACAGCCAGACACTGAACCTTGAACCTCACGCTCTACAGTCACGCTTGCGACCACTAGACCAATGACGGATTACAGAGAACATAAGGCCGTTTATGCACGGCTGACTTACGACACGACCACAACACGGGTCAATGTGGTGACGACTCGACCACACACTCTATGAACAGTTTACTCACGACCGACACGACTACTACTACTACTACGATTACTACTACCACTACTACTACTACTAGTAGTGTTACGGGTAGGTACTAGTGTTATGGGAAACGGTTGATAAAAATCTATGACCCTCAGAGTCGTCAGTACATACTATCGTGTCGTGTCGTGAGTGTATAAGACAAACAGCATAAGAGTAAAAAAAAATTGACACCTTACTTTTTTTCCATTGTCAAAACACAAAACAAAAACGTAATTTAGACAAAGTAATCAACACTAACAATAACAAAAGTATGACGACATCACAAAAATCAGTCCAGCTGTTTCGGAGAAAGGCACAGACAACGAAATCCCAACGTGAATAAAAACCATCAAAATAACCTTTCTTACCAGCCACCATCTTTAGCCCCTCGTAAATCACAGAGATATTTCAATAGAACTACATTATTTGGTCTTATTATTACATCCTTTTCAAAACTTTAAACCCTATCCCAACCTTATAGAGTTTAAATTCCTTTAACAGATCCATATCCCTTCGTCGACAAAGGTATTAGTATGTACCAATAGAATATGGACTTTAGTACTTAGTAAATAAGGTTTATTATGTATATAAGGGATGGGAGTAATAATAATCCCTTTGGCGCGAACGGCGGCAGACATTTTATTTTTTTTATCACAGATAGTGCTGTGGTGAGCGTCGATAAAAATAGTTTTTATTATTTTTTGAGTTTATTTAATAAGCATTATCGTTAGGCAATATTACTAAACTTGTTATAAACAATGACGTGATGATATTATTGAAGTTGACTAGGTTAGGAAAAATATCAGGTGTATGGATAGTAACCTAGCATTTAGTTTTGTACCAGGCTGCTTCCCAGACATGGTGTTTATATCATTATTAATCCATGATCGTCATAAAAAATCTTAAGTACCAGCTACCAGGTAATGTTCTGTCAAAATTTTCAGTTATTTGGGTGATAGTTATAACGTTAGGCTACTTGCAATGCTTGAAGGATAAAAGCTTTCGTCTCCCTACTCTACGTCGATAAGTGCATAGGTATTAAGTTCTATCAGGTATGGTGGACCTTCGACTTGATGAAGGTAGCTAGGCCAGACTGGGTGCATTAGGCTGGAGAGCGAGTACCGTGACGCAATTTGGGAGGGGCCTTTCTCCAAAAATGAATTGCAAATAAACTCAGTCCGAGTTGATAGATTGAGAGAAATTCATATCAATTAGGCTTGATATTATTATTCCGTTTATTTATTTTATATACATATTATTTAAATTTTTAAATTTTTCTATTATAAATATAAAAAAAAACATTTAAAAATATAAAAATAGTAGCCCACCGGCATCGGGAACAGGGTCCAAGCTACCGGTGGTCAGCGCCTCAGAGAGAGGAAATTCCTAACAATACGCGCCGTGTCCAGAAATATCGCTTTCTGTATCAGGCCCTTGACTCAACCGCCCAACGAGAGCCTCATTAGATGTTGGTCGAGGCTCATGGCTATTAAGGCATGATATTATTATTAAAACAGGCTTAAATTTAGCAAACCTCGTTTATTTTCAATCCTCTTGTGACCAACACCGCATATTTATAAGCACACCTGTAATCCCCAGAGATATGCAGAGATGTTCTCCTATTACAGGAGTCTATTCACTCATGTTTCGCTTCTTGTACTAAGTCCCACGTATTCCAATAGGTGGCGAGCCTATTTCCATTTTTTGGGCACAATTATGGTGCCAGGTTCGTCGCCTCTTACGACTCCCTTGCCCAGCTATAGAAGGCAATTGTAATCGTTCCTCCTACAGACCACCACTACGACTACGACCAATTCTGATGTATTTATTGTTTGATTTCCCCATTACTTTTCCTATAAGGAAAAGTTAAACTAAATTATTATCAGACTTAGTCATATCATCCCGTAACTAAACCTTTATGCTCAACATCTTTGTGTTCATACACCACTACAGTGAACGGTCTTCCTCGTAGCCTAGCCCAACTATGATATAGTGGCTTCCAATCTAACCAGTCAAATTCTATTTCAGTATTTTACTTATTTTTACACAGAGCGACTACCATCAGACCCTCATAACCCGGCTACGGGGCATTACTGACATCCCAAAGTTATATCAGTTGTCAGACTTTTAGCGATGACTAGCTGTCACGACTACCACAGATATTCGTCACAAATGGTACCGAGGGCTTCACGTACTTTTCGAAGCAAGGAAGACACTCGATGTGTAACGAATGGTCACCCATTCACGGTCTAACCGCGGCAAGCAGTTTAACCTCGAATATCTAAGATTCCTGCGGTTATTATTTAGCCACAAACCCCTCATACCGCTACGCTTAACGGTCTGAGGAAGTATTGCTATAAACACAGTGTCCTGCTGTATGCTATTAAAAACAAATAATAAGCCCCAAGTCATCTTCTTTCACATCCAGACAAAGAAAGAGGGTGGCGTTTTTTTTTTGGTAGCCACATGTTCTAGGCGTAGAAACTTAGGAACTCAAAATGAAATATAACGGATATTATATTTTATTGCAGTAATTGGCGTAAAAAATACGACAAAAATGGTTCCCCCAATAGGTTGGCTCGAAATAACAGAATTCCATTTGTCTGTTAAATATCCTGATAATGAACATTTTAAGTGCGGTCTCAATCTCAGTCCTAGGCAAGCTATCATTTATCCTAATAATATTGCTTCGTAAGGAAAACGTTTATGACAAGCGTCTTTTTCATTTAAAGTCATATTTAATAATCAAACAAAATAACAGAAGACGTAAATATTTCATACGTAACATAATATTCATATCTCACATATCATATAAAAATAACAAAGTTATCGACAATAATAAATTATGTCGATAAACCGCACGTCAGAATGACAACACTATCACAAATGTAGGGCGCCACAGGGGAACGGCACACCCGCTGTCTTCTCTATAAATAAGTCGCATGGACCAGAAAGAGACGCCAACACAACAATAAACAATGCCAGAAAGAGATAGAACAAAATGTCCAATCAAAATATGCAGTAACAGCATTTTAGCCTTTACTGTGAAGAAATAAGAAGCTATGTTTCTCATATGTCAGCGCAAATTGTCATTTGAAGCCATCTTACATACACATATTGTATGTTATAAACTATATCTATACAAAAACATACATAAATATTTAATAATAAAAAAAACAAAAATCGATTTCTCAAACAAAATTGATACCAAAACAATTTATCACGACTAAAACGTGATTTTAAAAAACCAAATCGATTAAAAAAGTAACGGAATCGGTAATTTAATTCCAATTTCAAATAGCCGTGACGTCACGCTCGAAATTCGAAGTTATTTCAGTGTTACAACACAGTACGTGGACTAAAATTCGTATTTTTGACGATTTCCCCTCGAAAACAAAGCTGAAATACAATTTTATATGAATATGTATATCAAATAAGGTGCAAGCGTCTTACCGTCGCAGATTCACAGCAATGGTGTCCTCTTAAACGTCAAAAAACTATAGAAACCGTATCAAAACGTCACGATTAAACTCACTCCGGACATCTTTCCGAATGGAATGGCTGCACGAATAACATAAAAGATACGGTCACAGTGTATAGCTTGTATACCACAAAACTCAAAACGACACCGACATAGCGACAGAGAAGCGATACTCTCATATAAACGCGTATCGATTTTCTTAAACCCTAGAAATTTTGGTACGGAGGTCGCCTAACCAATGATAAAACAGTGAATAACAACGCACGGTATTGGACGGAACGTGTTTCGAAATTCAAACACGTTCCATGACCCCAATATCCTCTCTACGAGACGCGTAAGCTCAACAAATATACGTGTGTCTCTTTCTTACTTACGGGGATTAGGCACAAGTACGAGTGAGATAACAAATGCATTTTTTTCGGATTTAAACGGAAAGACTACTTAAGAAATTACTTTTGAGTAGTAATCGATTTATAATCTGCTTTATATTAAGTGCATAAGGTTGATAATCATGTAGTGACTTTGTACTCTCTGCATAGTGATGTCATGCGAGTAGAATGGCCGATATTATAAATTATTCACATGATTTGGGCCTATTTGCTGTCTTTATGGTTCATGTTACATTGTTATAAGTAACATTATTTATTTTGAACGTCAGCATTGTATTGTTGAAATATATACAGTTGTCGAAACTACATCTTTTATTCAATAGAAATATCTTTTTATTAATCCAAAGACATGGAAGTTTGCCGTCGGAACGTTATAGCGTAGATTCGTACAGAAAGTCAGATTTTTATTCTAATTTAGACAAATATTCTTTTAAATAGTTATGAGATAGAAAGATATCGATATTATTTAAAAGTAGAGGAATAAGTCCTTCTTCTTCTTGCTCTTGCTAGCTGATACCCAGCATTCCGCGAGATTCCGTTTGCTTAAAATAACTTGTTTTGCCAATGCAAAACAAGTTATTTTAAGCAAAAGGGATTTAGGTAAGTTCCTATATCCCGACACGACAACTTGACTCGATATGACATCTTAAAAAACTTTTGATTTCTCCATGTTTTTTATTTTTTCAAATTTATAATTTAATAAGCACAAAAAGGGTAACTCGAGTCTTTGTTTTGTCGTTTATCAGATCTGCTTCCACATTTCCTTTTTTAGCAATTTAAGCATTTGACGAGAAAAAAAAGAAAGAAATCGCTGGTGGACTGTGCACCCTCTGTCTAGGGGGTTGGTTCTTTTGCAATTCAAAATTAAATGTAGGTAATATGCACGTAATATTGTCTGTTAAAAATAAAAATCTACGGCATTTACCGATCTGTTTTAACTAAATATTATAAACACCAGTGATATCCCGTTTTTTTATAATGGACCAATTAATATTTTTTTTTTACAATAATTACGAAACGAAAAAATAGACGATTAAACATATTTTTAGGACCAGTTTTTTTATAAAGTCGTTTATTCTCATAATAATATTAAACATTTAAAAATATCCAGGTATTTAAAGCCAATAATTATTGGGAACATAAACATAATATTAGCAAATAAAAAAAATACATTACTTAATTAAAAACATCGACTGCCGAGAATATCCTCCCAAAGACCGCAACACTATTCAACTGTTATTGGGGATCCAAATTCGAATTATTATAAAATGATAAATTATTATTTTCGGTTGCACATATTTAAAGTTCGTGTTTGCGTTTCCCCTATCTCCCCTTTAAATGACGAGTGACTGAAATGCTCTCGTGTGCGTGAACGCCCATTAACGCCGATGGAGGGGTGGCAGAAATACTAGTCACTGATCATTGCCCGGCCATTAGATTGTTGTATAAAACGTCAAACCATAGATCGTGAAATTTTTTTTTACTTCAACAATTTTATTCATGAATAAACACAATTTAAAAAAAATCCTGTCGTTTATTTCTTAAAAAAAATGATTTCTAAAAATGTGTATTTGTTATAGATTTTCAAACAATAGGAATGTTTGACGATCATAGGTTTAATTACTCTTACAAAATTTCAAGGCTGACACAATTTAGATCGACAAAAATCAAAAAAACTTTAAACTTTCCTAGTCCTCAACCAAAATGTCTTTTAAACCAAGACTAAGATAAACCTAGATTTGAAATAAACCCATCACTTGCTAACGTCATTAAGACAAAAAAGAGGCTATTTTAAAATCCGAGTTTTTCATAAACCATCTCTCGTAAGACGGCTAAACTGCGTAACAGGTTTCATATCGCAATTAATTAAAATGAGCGATAATTTTCATGCTAATAAGAAGGATACAAACTAGGGAATCCAATCCCGCAATCCCACATGAACTTTGCGGGATTAATAATGATGGGACTACACATTCGAATTCTGCGATATTTTCGAGGCTGAATAAAAATATCTGATTCCGAAAAAACGTCGATTTGTCGATGGGCGTGTATCCGAAAGTGTCAAAACAAAGTATTTTCTTACGTACATAGGTACGAGGATGAGATAATAGAAGAAAGCTTCTTGTAACTATGTGAAGTCCATTCAGACAACAAAATAATATCTACGTCGTTGTCAATGTAGAAGGTGATCGCGCGTTTTCGGCGACTGGCGCTGGATATAGGTACTTACGTGCAACTCGAAATGAATTAATAAAAAATAAGATCAAGTTTAAAAGACGTAACATTAAATACTTAAGTACCTACCTTGTCATTTCTTTGAAAATATTATGAAAAAGAAATCTCGTAGGTATAGTTAAAAATTCGTACTGTGTTACCACAAAATCGTTTTTAATACTTGTTTAAACCCAAGTGTACTACACTAAAACAAAACTACGTTTAAAAAAACCGACTTCAAAAACCAAAAAGTATAAAATAACTTAATAAAGATTTAATTTAATACACCTTTAATGCACACCTAATACCTTTACAGTTTCAGAAGTCGGTGCTAATCCACGCTGAACCAAATTGAAGGAACCGACTTCTGAAACTGTAAAGGTATTAGGTTTGCATAAGAGGTGTATTAAATTAAATCTTTATTAAGTTATTTTATACTTTTTAGTTTTTGAAGTCGGTTAAAAAGTTAATACCGTGTCTAACGTCAAATTTTATCTATACTAATATTATAAAGAGGAATGATTTGTATTTTTGTATGCAACGAATAAACTTAAAAACTAGGTACTGGATCGATTTCAAAAATTCTTTTGCCGTTAGAAACCTACATTATCACTGAGTAACATAGGCTATATTTATTACTGGAATAAAATTTCTTACGCGGGTGGAGCCGTGAGGACACAGCTAGTACTCAAATAAAAGGTGTTTAGTCTAAACAACTGTACCTACACGATTTTGTGGTAAGACAGTCAATGGTGTCGATTCTTGCGCACTTTGACAGGACTAAACTAAATTAAGGGTTTTTGTCTCTTTCTGTTTCAATAGAAAAAGAATGTGACAGTTGCGTTTAGTCTAGTTTAGTACTGTCAAAATGTGCTACAGAATAGACACCAATGTTTAATTTAATATTTTTTTCTCTATAACATAGCTTCAAGGCAGTACAAGTTGTGTGGTGTCAAGCTAGTGAAACTATTGAATCTAACCAATCATTATAATAATTTTGTTTATATATTTTTTTGTGCCATTCGTAGATATCGTAGCTACGTTTAATAATTTAGTAACAAGACAACCCAATTCATGATGTCGGTAATTTAATTTCGTTTAAGAAAATGGATAAATAAATTATAGGATTCGTTACAGAATCAGTTTTGAACCATCATTATTAACAACTGACGCGATTGATACAAATTATTGGTCTATCTCAAAGATCTAGGTGTTTCTGTGACTACCATAAGCTTGGAAAGTTTAAGCTGATACACGCAGGGAATAAGATTTTTTATAAAAACCTTCACAGCCCATTAAAAACCCTTAGATGTTGAATTTTGATAAACCCTTCTTTAGCGCTGGACTTCGCGGTAAGGAAACTATTTGCTTTCAAATTTCAAGTTCCAACGTTTTGGGCTGCGTATTGTCTGTTATGGACGATTCCTATGCTTTACCGAACGTTATTGATTAAATATCTCTTGTATCTTTATCAATAACTAGCTGTGTCCTCACGGCTCCGCCCGTAGCCTATGTTACTCAGTGATAATGTAGCTTTCTAACGGCAAAAGAATTTTTGAAATCGGTCCAGTAGTTTTTAAGTTTATTCGTTACATACAAAAATACAAATCTTTCCTCTTTATAATATTAGTATAGACTAGCGCCCCGCCCCGGCTTCACACGGGTGCAATGTAGATACTAATGTGGGGCATATAAACCTTCCTCTTGAATCTATCTATTAAAAAAACTGCATCATAATCCGTTGCATAGTTTTAAAGATCTAACCTTACATAGGGACAGACAGACAGCGGGAGCGACTTTGTTTTATACTATGTAAAGATATAGTACGACGTTAAAAGTTAATCGTAATCACTTAACGACGAATATTGGTCGTAAAGAGATCGCTATCTATGATCGAGACTGGGCCTGCATCATTCAAAAAGTTTCGAATGTTTCGAGTTGTCGACCGATCCGATTTGTTGTCTACGATTCTCGTAACGAGAGAAAGCGAGATAAAAAATCTAATCATTCGACAAATGATTTGTCTACAAGTTCTGAGTTATATTAGATCAGCTTTGAAGTATGTTTTTCGGAATATAAAAGGTTATGTCCTGCCATTTAAAAAGCTAAATATTGAGGTTTTGGTCAGCGAACATGTATAAAATTGATCAACGATGCATGATCAGCGGAGAAAACTGTGTCCGACTTTCAATAATAAACTTATCTGAATTGTTAAAAAGTAATAACCACACTTCTAACCAAACCTAGTCGAGGGGCTCAGACTATTTAACAGCAGATTGTTTTTTATTTTATTGCGAATCATTTAATTACTATTCATATAAAACACAAACTTTACTTTTCTTGTCCTGTCAGTGTCGCAGAATGCGACTCAGAGATTGATACATAAAGATAACAATAAAATGTTCTGCCTATCCTTTCCCCAACTATGTTGGGGTCAGCTTCCAGTCTAACCAGATGTGGCTGAATACCAATACTTTACATGGAGCGACTGCCATCAGACCTTCGCAACCCAGTTAGGTACAGGGCAATGACGATATCTGGTTAGATCGGTTGTCAGACTTTCGGGCTTCAGACTTCCCGTAACGACTGTCATAGGTACCTATTCGTATGACATCCGGGACTGACTATTTAACGTGCTCTGAGGCACGAAGGGGTCTCAATGTGTATCGAACGGTCACCCATCCACAGACTGACCGCGGAAAGTGCAGCTTAACCTCGCAAATTGTATGATCCGCGCGGTTGCTTCAAGTCCCTCTAAGATAACAACAAAATGCGATCACGAATCCGTCTGACAAGCGAGCATGGTCATTATGGCAATTTGACCATTTATTTTAACGGTCATTGGAACGCCCAAGTCCAACAGTGGACGTTTACGGGCTGCTTTAATAATAATAGTCCCTACATAGACATAGCGACATCGACCATTTTGTAAAACAGCAAATAAAAAAATAGTTTTAATTTTTTTAAATCATTTAATAGTTTAATAATCAAAATGATAAAACATTAAAAACATAGGTAATTAAAATCACTGTTAAAGCTGTTCGGCGGTTGCCTTTGGCCTCATTTTCGGCGGTTTAATAATAGAACCAATACTCTTTCTTCTAATCATCGCTTTCATTTTGGAGGGAGTTTGTATGCCCTTAGCAATTATGACTTTCTTTACCTTTTCTTCGCCATTTTTCTTTTCTTTTGGCATCTTTTTTTTATCAATTTTCTTCTTTGGTTTTTCAGATTTCTCTTCTTTGCTTTCCTTTGATTTGATTTCCGATTTTTCACTCTTTTCTACCGATTTCTTAGTTTTTTCTTTTAGTTTCTTCTTCTTTTCTGGGTCCTTTGTCTTTACTGACTTCTCCTTCATTGGTTTCTTCGGTTTTGCTTTCTTTTCTTTAACTGGAACTAGTTTAAATGACCCAGAAGCGCCGATGCCTTTAGTTTGAACGATCGTTCCTTCTTTGACAGCCGATTTGATGTATTTTTTAATATGATAGTTTAATTTCTCCGTATCAACACTGTATTTTTCTGTTATGTACTTCTTTATTGCGTATAAAGACACGCCTTTTCGACTTTTTAAGTCAATTAGTGCTTGATTAATCATTATTTTCGTCGTTATCTTCTTTTCTTGCTTTTTCTTTAATAAATCTTCTGAAGGACTTCGCGGCATCTTTTGATTTGAAGTTTTTGGCTTCAGTTCTATATCAGGACCTTCGGAAGACATTTTGGATGTTTGTAAATAAAGATAATAATTTTATAAACATTTTGGTAAAATTTCTGTGAGGTTAAATAAGCGCGAACTTTACCGTAACGACGATGGATCTTATTTAGAAGAATTGTTAAAAAATGTGGGTAGTTATTAAAAGTTTTGAAGAATGTTGAAATAAAAGTAAGTATAAATAAAGCGGTGATAGAATATGATTATTAGTCCCGTCGCAGCTGCGGAGTCGGTCGTCTTTTCTGACTCCGCAGTCACACCGATAATTCAGCCCTCATCAAGCTGCCTCCCTCCCAGGTCGCCAGGTCGCCCTTAGTGCTATTGTTGCTAGCTAGTAATGATGTTAGTAGTAGTAATAGTAGTTTTTTACTCTCGTCCCCATTGGTTGGAGACCCTTCAGGTCTCGCCAATAACAGCCCGGTTACGTAGAAACGGTCCGCAAGACCATCTACAAGCAGACGAATAGAAAAAAGAAAGATCATTAGTAAATTAACTAAGTCTGATGAGAAATGTACGTTGTCGTCTACCGAGTCAAAAGATGATTATGTAGTATGTAAATAGATTGATGACTCATCCGTGGTTATAATTCTAAGGTCCGTATTACAGAACATTCCTCAAGTCCAGTTTGATCTTTAATCAGTTGATCACTGTTTAAGTATAGAATCAGTACTTGAGGAACAGTCTTATTCCAGATCGGCAATCAATCTATACTCAGATGAAACGAGACTCAAATCGAGCCAATCGATTGGTTGATTACAGATCAAATCACTGTTTGGGGTCGAATCTACGAACTGAGTAACGATCTAGAATAAAGCCACACTCAGCTGAACTATGATCAATGAATCTATGCTTGAGGAACGTTCTAAAATTAAAAGTCGACTCAAAACTAGTTTTAAACAGAGATTAACGCTTGAGTTTTGTTCTGTAATACGGACCGAATATTTTGTGATTCTTTTATGATCAAATATTCAAATGCTACTCAATTTGACGACACGTTTGGTGCAGTGGCTGAGCGATCGGCTTCTGCGCTACGGGTTGTGGGTTCGATTCCCGCACGGAACAAAATTAAATAGACATCAGGCTAGCATGCACTTCTTTGGTAAATCATTCACAGTCCAGGCTGTTCGGCTTTGGAATGCTTTACCAGTTACAGTTAGACGTGCGCAATCCTTGGTCACTTTCAAAAGACTCGTCAAGGATCACTACCTATCAATATAGTTAAGTTTGCATCATTATGTATAGTTATTTATTTTCTCTTTATATTATGTATTGCATACACATT
Organism: Amphipyra berbera; assembly: GCA_910594945.2. Lineage (NCBI taxonomy): Eukaryota > Metazoa > Arthropoda > Insecta > Lepidoptera > Noctuidae > Amphipyra > Amphipyra berbera. The sequence continues at coordinate 8,881,094 of OU343148.1, read as the reverse complement.
ACACTATATATATTTATTCCATATTTATTGTATATAATATTTATTTATTTGTGTTTTTAGGTTTATTTAAAGTGCATAATTTAATGTTTCCTCATTAATTGTTACACTGAGAACTACCTCTCTCTTTTTTTTCTTGCACTTCATGTCCACTCAAAGGTTGTCTGGAAGAAATCGCCTAGTGCGATAAGACCGCCCATTGTACATTTCTATTTTTATAGTAATGTTTCTTGTTTGTTTTGTGTACAATAAAGAGTATTGTATTGTATTGTAAAGCCTAAACCATTCTCATTCTGAAAAGAGACCCGTGCCTAGCAATGCGACAGTGACATAACATCACGCCTGTATTCCCCAAAGGGTTGGGCAGAGGTGTATAGTAACACCTTCATTTCGCCGTTATGTTTCAAGTCCCATGTAATAGGGGACGAGCCTATTGCCATCAACCAGGCACAAACTCTGGGTTGCTACTGAAAAATTCCACACGAATAATCTGATACTATAATAACACTTTGTTCGACCTGGGAATCGAACCTAGGACCTCACGATCAGCAGTCAGGCTTACCACCAGTAGACCAACGAGGCCGTTCAGCGGGACAGTAATGGGTTGATTATTATTATTTGAGCATATCAATGCGACTATGGTTGATAGGTTCCTATAGGTTGATGAATGTACGTTAGGACATTATATTTCACGTATGGTTACTCCACCCACTACTTGTCAGCGCAAATATTATAGGCAATTACATCTCATACATCTTTAAGATCGCGACCCTTGCTCGACGAGCCAGTTTCTGACTCCGCGCAGTCACACCGCGATTAATACAGCCCTCATCAAGCTGTCGTATCCCTCCCAGTCCTCTCGCATTCAACAACCTAAGAGGTTCGAGTCCCCCCTAGGGGACGCCCTTAGAGGTGTTGCTGCTATAATAGTCATGATGTTACAGTAGTTAGCGTAGTTAGCTAGGTAGTTAGTTTAGATATTGGTTCGGAGACCCTTCTGGTCTCGCCATCTCGCCCGGTTACGTAGAAAAGGTCCGCAAGACCATCTATGAGAGTCGAATAGGAAAAGGTCCGCAAGACCATCTATGAGAGTCGAATAGGAAAAGGTCCGCAAGACCATCTATGAGAGTCGAATAGGAAAAGGTCCGCAAGACCATCTATGAGAGTCGAATAGGAAAAAAGAAAATCGACGAGCCAGCCCGCGAAGCTGAGCCAGTAGTATAAAACCAGCCCCTAAATAATTCAACCCAGCCCGATTCTAGCTGCCCTCCCTCATGACACACTAAGCCGAGATTCTAACCCCACAGGGGGTGCCCTTAGTGGTTGCGGTGCATGCTTTGCAAATCCCGCGACCCCGGCCGAACGGTCGGGAGAAGGAGCACCGTTCGTTTTTAGCCGGTAAGAGTCCGGCAGACAGCCTCGCCTTCCCCGGGCGAGGGACATCCATGAGGAAAGGGGGTGCCCTTAGTGATCGGTCATGTAACTTACATCTAGTTTGTAAGCCCTGGCTGGGGACCTTAAAGTAATTTTTGGCGACCACAGGATTGTCCGGTTAAGCAGTATAAACCTCAAGTGAGTTGCTGAACTGCGAGTGGTCCTTCCAAAAAAAAAGAAAAAATTAAGATCCCGACAAATATTTCGCAATCCCTAGTCCGACGTACTTCGTTCGGATCCGCTTCTAAAACATCAGGTTGCAGATTCAAAATCTGTCAGGTATCAATGTATTTTTTTTTCAGTGGTGTGCATTGCATATAGTGCCTACGTCATAGGATTTAATTAACTACTCCATCTTTAACTATTACTATAAATAAAATAAGCGGAGTGTGGCTTTATTCTAGATCGTTACTCAGTTCGTAGATTCGACCCCAAGCAGTGATTTGATCTGTAATCAACCAATCGATTGGCTCGATTTGAGTCTCGTTTCATCTGAGTATAGATTGATTGCCGTTCTGGAATAAGACCGTTCCTCAAGTACTGATTCTATACTTAAACAGTGATCAACTGATTAAAGATCAAACTGGACTTGAGGAATGTTCTGTAATGCGGATCTAAGTCCTCTGTAATCTTCACGTTACCGAATTTGTACGAATAAAGCCACCTACACACGGACTCCTCGGCACAAGGACTAACTTTTCCATGCGACTAGCAGGGACTCGCCGCCCACGTGTGACTGGTGGCAGTCACTCTAAATGTCGATTTCCGCATGGAACTAATATTTGTATGGCCTAAATCTAATACGTACCTTTAAACGAGCAATTCTTGTATACAATATGTAACATAATTAATGCACATCCTGAAAGTAGTTTGTTCAGAATCGTTTACTGAATCGCCTTCAGCCATTTTTATTGTGTATTTTTTTTTATAAATGTGTTTATTTACTAATTAGTCTTTTAATTGGCACAACGAAAATTGAGCCTTATGTCAAGGAGATAAGACTGAATTTTAAATTAAGTTAACAATGAAAAAGTAATACTATTTTCTTGAATAAACAATATTTAAACACATAAAAATAAAATTTCAGTGTATGTATTATGATTATAACATAATATAAATATAATCTAATTGGGGTGTTTGAGGGTGTGCGTTAATTACGTTACATGTTGTAGGTATATACAGTTGTCCCGAAACTCAACGTCAAGCCGTTCCACAAATGATAAGGCAGTTTATGTATGTTCAGAATAAAATTTAAAAAAAATTAAAGTTTAATCATATTCGAGTTACAAAGTTACAAAAAATAAAATATTACCTCACAAATCTAATTATTAAATGTGTTTAAAAAAAATGAATACAACTTTTTTTTGGTTTTTTTTTCAGAACACTCATAAACTGACCTACCTATCATTTGTCCCCGGCTTGACGTTAAGTTTCGGGACACCCTGTATGTAGTATCAGTGGCGACGAGAACATGCGACTAAGAATAAAAAAATGGCTCACTTTGGGATTTTGTCAAGTTTTGACCATAATATTCATACTTGGCAAAACTTCAAGCAAAGAATTTTGCAATGGTAGGTACATTGGGAACGACGTTGACAATATCAAAGATCCACAGGGCGTGAAAAGACGGGCAATATTGCTGAGCACACTCACCGACAGCACTTATCAACTGGCGGCCGATTTAGTGTTACCAAAAGAACTAACGCAAGTGCCATACGAAGACATTCACACACTGATATCTGAATCTAGGAAACGGCTCCAACGATTTTCATGAAATTTAGTACCTACCTATGCATGCAGGGAGTTTCGGGGGCGATAAATCGATCTCGTTAGGTTTCATTTTTAGAAAACGTTGATTTACCAAAAAAGAAACGAGCAAAGCTCGGTCATCCAGGTACTGTCTTTTAAAAGAGACGAGAGGTGATTCATCCGGAATTCATCCAAAGAGGACAAAGTCGAAGTAAAACGACGTATTTACTAGTAAACATGTGTTTATAAACACTGATTGTTAATATGTTACAGTTACTATCAGTTTTTGATCGCAAAAGCACCGAAATAATGTTTCTAGAAACATTTTAGGTCAATGTGGGCAAATCCGTCTACGGGGCAATTCCATACTAGTTAGTTAGCGTATTTATTCATTCCAGAATATCTAGTTAGTTAGTTAGTGAATACTTATTTTAGTTTAGTTAATAGTCTGGCAAACGAAAGTAGACACTCGAATTATTTGCAAACTTTTTATATGGCAACTGTTTAACAAAAAAAACAATTATTCCTTTATTTTGGGGTTGCTATGCTGATATTATTTTAAATTTGCCGCGCTTTTTCAGTCTCTTTTTCCGTTTGCCAGACTCTTAACTACAAAGTGATCCTGTTGTATCGTCCGAGTCGACAACAGCGTAATTACTTCTGGAACTAATAAATGTGTATGGAATTGCCTGACGGATTTGCCCACATTGACCTTATGTTATGTTTTAGAAACTACTGACAATTTATATCTAAAACATTATTTACAAGTGAACACATAGCTTTAGGCACCTATAAAATAATAAATACACACAAAGAAAGATTGACGTGTCGCATAATTCGTACAGTCAGAAACACGAAGATTACCGAAGCGCATTATGTCGTAGTATTGGTTGAAATACTCAATTCTTTAAGTTGCAATAAAAAACACCGCGAGTGACTCCACCCAGATCGATAGGTACTTATAACCTAAGGCCTAACGCCGCACAGGATACGACCAGCACCCAACAGGTGGTCGCGGATACCTATAATTAAGTAAGTAATTAATTACAGTAGGTAGTTACTTACACGCCACACTGGTAGCTATTAGCAACACGCTATCTAGTGTTTTGTAGCTGCAGTCATTTAGTTTGCGAATAAATTTTATAATTTATTTATTCATCAACAAATTTACATTTTTGTCGAACAGCGGTTTTGAGTAAATGAACAAACGATAATTATAATATAACACAAAAATTAAACAATCACAGTAAAACCAGAAAAAAAAACACTAGGTTCCACATTGGTCCCAACATTATTAGTCTTAATATTAATTATAATAATTTAACTTAATATTAGTTCAAAATCAATATAAATTCAATTCAAAGAAATTTATGTCAATAAAATAGAATGTTGCATATATTACCTACTTAAAGTCATTAAAATATAATCACATATAAGTTCGAACTATTTATTATCTTTGAGAAACTCTTCTATACTGTAATAACATTTCCTCAATAACACTGACTTTAATTTTCTCTTAAATTCATTTGAATTCATAGAGTTCTTAAATTGTACATTATACATAAATTGCATGTAGGTACATGCAATTTATTGTACCTACATATTTACTGATTGCATTCTTGAGGCATGTTTAACGACATTAAGCTTAGGCTGTATGAAATTAGGTAGATCCTTTCATCGCGTTTTCATTCTGATATGTCTCTGTTCTTCTGTCTCAAACTTATGGATATTTTTAATAAAATGACAAAGCAGGACCAGAATATAGAGGCATATTCCCCGAAGGGATGGGCAGAGGTGTATAGTAACACCCTCATTTCGCCGTTATGGTTAAGTGCCATGTACCTAATAGGGCCGAGCCTATTGCCATCCACCGGGCACAAATCCTAATCCGGGCTGCTACTGAGAAATTCCTAATGGAAAATCCCAATAACACTTTGCCTGACCTGGGGATCGAACCCAGGATCCCATGCTCAGCAGTCGCGCTAGACGAACAAGGCAGTCAATCTACTCCTAAATGTGAATTGACATAGGTAGGTATAGTAGTTCGTAGTTTGACAATCTTTGATCGTATATTTTATAAGTTGTCGTGTGATCGTCATTGTTTTGTTTCAATTTGAAATTTCGTCGTTCGTATTTCGGAGTCGACCCCCAGGTCATTACCAGCAGATCAAAAAAAAAACTTTGATTCAATTAAAATCGCTAGAACTATAAGGGCCATTCAAGTATTACGTAAGCGCGAAAAGGGGGTGAGGGGGTCTTTGCTTAGCTTATTTTTGATGACATGGGGGAGGGGGGTGTCTAGATGATGATTACGTCAGCAATTTTTCTTTATTAATTACTTATTTTTCTAGACTTAAAAACTGCTGCTCATGAATAACAATAAAGAAACCTGATCAGATTAAAAAAATATATACCAATGTTTATGTAGGTAAGCATAGGAAGGGGGTAAAAGTTTTGCTCACTTTTGCTGACAAGGGGGAGGGGTGGGTCAAAAATTGGCCCCATACCTAAAAAGTTTTAAGAACTTTAGAACTTATCTGCATGCGAAAAGAACTCATTTTTATTTTTTGATCTGTTGGAAAATGATCTGCTAAGTTTACAACCATTCCAATATGGTCCCACTTGACTGTATCTCGACATTCCATTGTTTATATGGAACCCACATTCATGTGTATATCTCCTAAACATGTGTCTGTAAATAAGCCGAACCAATAGCGCTTCAATTAGGTACATACCGAGGTAGTTACTTACGAAGTACCTACTTAAATATAAAGGTGGTCTGTGATGGTATACGTTACTTACATATCGTTAGTTACACTTGACTGATTGGTCGATTACTTCAACAGTCTAGACTTAGATGGACACATAACTTTTAAAATCAAACAATTTACATTAAGAGGAAATGCGGTCGGCATTTAGTCCATACAAACGTATTCCTCAGTTTCCTCCTTGGATAATGTCACTAGAGCAAATATTTTTTACCATATGATATATAACTACGACCACTATGTCCCTATGTTTCGTTTTTATCAATTAATTAATTATTAAAAGAACTAGAAACGTTAAATTTTTACAAAAATCGACCGGTTTCACCACCGTTTTCAAACATCTGGCAAACTTTGCGAATATAAAAAAATAAAAGTAAAACATACAGACATAACCAGTCTTTCTTAAATTATTACAGAAAAAAATATTAAAATCGGTCCAGATTTGAAGAAGGAAACAGGGAAATACGAAAGTACGATTTCGCTAATATTGCACAGGAGAAATCAGTCCGAGATGCAGGTGTCTCTATCGCGCTCAATTGGGAAGGTTTGCGGGAGGGGTAGGACGGAAATAAATCGCAAAAACCTATTCAAATCTATACTAATATTATAAAGAGGAAAGATTTGTATTTTTGGATTTTTGTATGTAACGAATAAACTTAAAAACTACTGGACCGATTTCAAAAATTCTTTTGCCGTTAGAAAGCTACATTATCACTGAGTAACATTGGCTACGGGCGGAGCCGTGAAGACACAGCTAGTTATTAATATTTTGCAGCCCGCGTTTCCTCTTAATTACGGAATAAATGATACCAGTCTCATTATACTATGTATTGAATCTAACTAGTTTGGACGTCTGATATCTACCTACTTAGTTAAGTTCTGATGAACGGCGTTGGTACGGAGGTAATATGCACTGATGGTATCAAATGCTGTTAGGATAGGACTAGGGTTGCCAGATGTCCGGCTCTTTACAGTCTTGTCCGGCCAAATGTACAGGGTGTAAACAAAGTCACGTAATTCTTTCAAACCTCGTGATTTACCATTATACCTGCAAGGAATATCTTAGGATTCAATAAAAAAAAATACAATAAGTAGGTAAACATGTGTTCTTAACGTAAGGCATTTTAGCGCCCTGGGCGAATTGCGCGGTATTGCTTGCCGCGCGGTCATTTAATTCCGAGCGTTAAAATGACTCACGTTAAGAACACATGTTTACTTCTTGTATTTTTTTTTATTGATTCCAAAAGTATCCCGTGCAGGGTTAATCTATGTCAGCAGTACATCACGAGGTTTGAAGGAATTACATGATTTAGTTTACACCCTGTATACAAGTTGCCGGATATTTACTTTTTCAGCAAAAGTAAGCAAAGCTTTTACCCCCCTCCTATGCTTACGTAAACATTGATATATATCTTTTAAAACTGATCAGGTTTCTTTATTGTTATTCATGAGCAGCAGTTTTTAAGTCTAGAAAAATAAGTAAATAAATAAAAATTGCTGACGTAATCATCATCTAGACACCCCCGTCTCCCATGTTATCAAAAATAACCTAAGCAAAGACCCCCTCACCCCCCTTTCGTGCTTACGTAATACTTGAATGGCTCCTTATACGTAATCGATGCCTCGTAACGCATTTCCAAAAGGTATTATCCTAAAAGCATTTGGAACGGATACAATACAATACTCTTTATTGTACACAAAACAAATTGGATACCTACAGCCTGTACAGATTCGCACGTGGTGCACGCTTCTTGAGCAAATACTAATAGTCATAGGCTTTGTTTGGAGGCAAAGACATTTATTTGATCCATCCTTATGGCAAAGAAGTCTTCATCGAGTTATCTGCATAAATAAGAAAGATTTTGTTTCGAGGAAAATTCATTGACCTCAACTAACCACGCGCAACTATTTCCCTACAGCTTCTTCTTAGCCTTTTCCCAATTATCTTGGGGTCAGCTTACAGTCTAACCAGATGCGGCTGAATACCAGTATTTTACACGGAGCGACTGCCATCAGACCTCCGCAACCCAGTAACTGGGCAATGCCGGTATCCTAAGGTTAAACCGTTTGTCAGACTTTCAGGCTTCTGACTACCCGTAACGACTGTCATAGGTATTCGTATGACACCCGGGACCGACGGCTTAACGTGCTCTCCGAGGCACGGAGGGGTCTCGATGTGTAACAAATGGTCACCCATCCACGGACTGACCGCGGCAAGCGCAGCTTAACCTTGCAAATCGTACGATCGGCGCGGTTGTTATTTAGCCACGAGCCCCTCTACTATTTAACTATTTACCTAAAGCAAACATCGTAAATTGTCGTACTTTTTTTTAGTATTTATTATAAGAGGAGGGAAACCATTCGAAAAGTGCTATAGATGTGCACAAAAAAAAAACACGTTTGTATGTTACGGCACATAAAATAATGGTCGAATTTCGAACTACCTACAAACGATAATACACTCATAATCATAATTCGATTCGATGAGTAAAGTGACAGATCAAACAACAATCTGTCACTTAACTCCGTCGAATCTATATATAGGTATAATAAATCTGTAGACTTGGCGTGTCTGTACATAGCAAATATTTTGAAAAAAAACTCGGTGAGGGTGTTAAACGATAACCAACAGACCCCATTTTTAACATTTTTGGAATTTTTGTCTGTTTATCTGTTTGTTTGTTCAAGCATCACGTAAAAACAATTGATCCAATGTTGTTGACTGTTATAAACAAATATTGTGCTTATCTCCACGTAACATATTTTTTTTGTTTCATCGCAATCGGTTCACGCAATCAAAAGATATGCGAATTTTAAGTTTTCTAGAAGAACTTAGCATGTATTTGTTTATACCATTTCTTTTCAATAGATGGCGTTACGTGTATCAAATCACGTTGTGAGGAATATTATAAATAAGAGTTTAGATTATCATTTGTCGTTTTTAAGTCTCATTAAGTTGTTTATGTCTGTTAAAAGACCAAAGAACCTTCATGAGTGACGATACTCAAGTAACCTCGTTGACTGGCTAATCTTTTCGCCACGGCATGAGCTCATGCCGTGCCTCATGCTCATGCCGACACAGATTACAGCTATTGGATACAAGAATCCAATAGCTGTAATCTGTGTGTAATCCTGAATTCACTTATTAAGTCCATTCCTGAGACAGATATATTTGGTGACTCCAAGGCGAAATTTAAATCGAGAATCTTGACTTCCCTACGTGCTATCAAGTCTCCTGATCAAGTCAGTTGTCCAAAAAGCTAACTTCGTGTATACATATGTATTCCTGGTTTACTTCTGTTGTTATGTTTTCCGTTTTATTGTATGTATGTATTGGATGTACTGCGTGCTATTGTTTTTATAACGTGTCTCTTTGTAGTAATGTATAAATAATCTGGCGTGTTTTTGTCAATGTTGTGTTTTCCCGTAATTGGCATATATATTAGAATATTACCTTAAGACTCAATGTATCTATGTCCATATATGTGCTGTAGGTGAACCTTAAATAAATAAATAGCTCGTGCTGATACGAGAGGAGAAGTGTTTATTTTGTAACAGAGATTTATTACATTATTAGTTACACATGTTGAACACCCCCTTTAAATATTGTGATACAGTTTTATACTAGTACGAGGGGATAGGGCGAATCAGTCCAAAGACAACCAAACCATTTTTTACAACCTACCATGTCTTTATGTGTCAGCGTAACAATTAAGGAACAAATATATATATATTGGATGTCCATTAAAAAGAAAATATGTAAAGTAGCTGTAAGAAACATGTACTAGAGTTACGATCGCTGTTAGTAAAAATAAACAATAGGTAATAATATGTAATAGAAATAAGTCTAAAATAAGTATAAATGTAGGTATGTACAATAGTCGTAAGGTTAGAAATAGTGCAAATGTAAAAACCACAAATAAAAATTGCCTCCCCGATTTATTTGTAAGACCCGTTGAATAAAGAAATAAAAGACAAGTAAGGTTAGACAGAAAGTAGCAGATAGTTGGGAATCCCACCCATTAGACATGAATGATGATGAATGAAAGAAAGACCCAGTATGAAGAATAAACGCGAGAACTGGAATGATAGTGAAAAAGCTGAGCATAGGCTCCGATCATGTTGGAGGTAGAAGTATTAAAAAAAAAAAAAAAAACCTACCATGTCACATTTTCCAACTGTTGACTGCCTAAAAGTTATTGTCAAAATAACTTTAAACGATTTTTGTCTATCCTGGGTTTATTATTAATTTACTATGAATAAATATTATTATAAATATTCCAAATAGTGGGACTCCCCTATACCCCTCAGACTCTCACATACACACGATGGAACACAGTAAACTGCTTGGCGATGGGCGTTAATGTTAAGGTGGTAGTTAGCTAGGCGGACCGCATAGATCCTACCACCAAGCAAAATCGTTAATGTTACGTTAAGGTCGGCTACACGATGGCTGATGCATGCGTGCCGTCAGTTAGGACAGGTCAACTGAAACCTGCTATGGCACTTTCCTAAAAAGGCCATTCCAGACGTTGCCCTACATTGTTACACTCGCGTCATTTTTATACCACAATGTCTGGACTTTACAAGTAACCTTGAGCTCAGAGTTAGTTTCGGCTTTTCTTCTTAGATAGGAAATGCCAGCGCCACCTAGTCTTAAAAAAATACCATTGACTTGTAAAAGTATCTGTAACAGATTTATTTACAGAAATAAAAATCATTTATCATTTACATAAAGGAAAATAATTAACTCTGAATACAGTATAAAAATCATTTATTTATCTTACATCTATTATAGATACATTAACTTAATTACAACTATGTACTATACTGTATTAATAGACCAGATTTAATAAATACATAATCATGCCTGTTAATCTCTGTTCCTATATTTTACTGACCGGTATTAGTTAAAACTACGATTCGTTTATATGTATCTTAACGTAAGTAGTATAAAACAAAGTCGCTCCCTCTGTCTGTACGCTTAGATCTTTTAAACTACGCAACGGATTTTAATGCAGTTTTCAGCAATAGATAGAGTGATTCAAGAGCAAGGTTTATATGGCCCACATTAGTATCTACATTGCACCCGTGCGAAGCCGGGGCGGGTCTTTAGTTTACTAATAATAACCTCCATAGTGTAGTACGTCAGACTGTATGGAAATTATTATAACTAGTAACCAGGTCCGACGTCATACGAGTATTTGCGCACGCGAAGAATTCTTGACAAAAATCTATGTGTTCGTAAAAATCGGAACAAAATCTGTTCAGTAATTACCTACAGAGAAAACCGCGCATTGACAGACAGACACGGCGGGGGACTTTGTTTTATAATAATAGTGGTGATAATTTTAGAGCACTTTTCATCAAAAGTAGTTTTTTTTTCGTTTCAAAGCCATTTTAAAACTTACCAGAAGAAAAACTGCCCAGTAGCATAGGCGTATTCAGGGTAAGGCATATTGGGCGCTTACCCCACCCTGGCACAGGCAAGAATAGGTAAATGTTCTAGATTCAGTCAACATGCCACCCATGTCCACAGAACAATTACCTAAAATAGGCAGACCAATGCCCGACTCCATCTATACTTATTTGAACCTCAAAAAAAGTTTATTGGGCAAAATTGCCCAATAATCCAATTCTGCACTTAGATTTATAGGAAACACAAATATTTACTGACTGAGTTTGCCCTACTCTGGACAAAATCCTGGCTACGCCCATGCCTATATTGGATATTCTTTTACAATAATTACATACATAAATATTATACTCACGCCCGTTATTCCCTAAGGGGTAAGCAGAGGTGTTTTCCTATAACAAGAAGCGAGTCCCTTGCTATTTTTCGGGCACAATTATGGAGCCAAGTTCATCGCCTCTCACGTCTCGCTTGCCCGGCGACGGAGGGGAATTGTATTCTTAATCCGTCCAAGGACTACAATAATTATTGTAATAATTATTTATTTATTAAAACTGGTCTTTCTAGCAATCAAGTTATACTAATATTGCTATTGTATGATTTAATTGATACAATTGGTACTAGCATTGGTACTAACTGGAGCTGTATATACTCCATGAAGGATATAAAAGGTAAAACCCTAGCTGATTGTACCTTTTTAAAATTTGCTACTTGAAAAGCGAACCGAAGGCGTAACGACGGCGAACCTTTGCTCAAGTACACTTTGCATTCGCTTTCCGACGGCGTAACGTAGGCGAAACTTTTTCAAAGCATGCCTCGCTATCGCTTCGCCTTCGCGTTCGCTCTCTGTATATTAAAACATTAAGCCAAAGAATTTAGCAAGTGCGCCCGGCTCGGTGCAATCAGATAGGGCTTAACCTAAATACTAATATTTAATCTGTGCCTCAAGTGAAATATAATACAGAGTGTAAACGAAATCATGTAATTCCTACAAACCTCATGATGTACTGCTGACATCAAAGGGATACCTAAAATGGGCGCTAAAATGCCACACGTTAACTTCTTGTATTTTTTTTATTTAATGCAAAGGTTCCCATTTCAGGGTTAATCTATGTCAGCAGTACATCACGAGGTTTGAAAGAATTACATGATTTCGTTTAGGCCTGTATAAGTCTGATTAGCTAAAATAGTAATTATACCATTTTCACTGTGAGCACAGATAAAAGGTGGTTATTAGCATCCCTTTCAAGGTAATGACGTTCAAATGTTTTTTCTTTCCCAGGTCATATTAAAGACGAATTTATGTTTATGTTGACCCAATAACGGGAACCGGCGGTTCTGGGTTCCAGCACTGCATTGGACTATAAACACGTATCAAGCGTTGGATAGCCGCTGGACTGGATTGAAACGTGTTTACATAAGTCCAATGTCTACCCAGTGCTGGAGTCTAGCGGCACTGGATTCCGCTAAGTACTGAATCGTAAATTCGCCTTTATGGAACTTAGTAGCGATAGTTTAGACATGCGCTTGCGCTGGTCTGTTTTGTACAATTGATTATAATTTCTAGCATCAAGCACGTAGCAGAATTTTATTACAATATATTACATCTTTTCATTACAACATTGTTATTGTTATTCAATCATATTTTTTTTGTGACCTTACAATCTGCGTATGCTTTGATTTTCAACATCCTTCTTATTTTCGTGCGGTTAGCGACTAACCTGGTGTCAGACTTTATGCCGCCCATGGGCCTCAGATTTGGCTTCACATGCCGTCGAGAAATATCTCTCAGGCATGCCGGTTTCCTGAGACTGTTTTCCTCGTTTTTAAGCAAGTGATAATTATACAATACGCACATGAATCCGAAAAGTCAGAGGTGCGTGCCTTGGGTTCGAACTCGAGACCTATGACTTGGCAGTCCGATGGTCTCACCACTAGGCTATCATTGCTTAACAAGTGAAATCCATACGTGAACTCAATGTAAGAATGCATTAAAAGAGCCTCCACTCCTGACGATACTCAAGTACGACCGGCGCCCCCTGTGCAGTCAGCTCCGCTACCAACCTTGCCGACTGGATAATCTACACACCACGACATGAGCAATTCTCATATAACACGAGAAGAAGAACGTCAATTAAACTAAATATTACAGGTCTACAATAGACACCAGGTCCTCACATACACTTGACTTTACATTGTTTCCTTAAGTTAGTTAATTTTTATTTCGTATCATGAAGTCTTGTTTTATGAGGAGAAATAAGGATGTATTATTATATTATTGTTTAAAAATTGGGCTGTACACAACAAATTGAAATCACCAATCCATGTTACAAGCGTGGTGATTGTAGCCATTTTTCTTTAGACCGCTTCTTGTGGTAGCAGGCATTAGGAGTCGTTTGTTTGGTCGTGGACGTTCACGTTGATGAGATGACAACCAATACTTAGGCCGTTTGTCCACAGCTCGTGACGATACGACACGACACGATCAGAGTCGTAAACACATTTTGTCGTGTCGTGAGGTGTGAAAAAACGTCAAAATTCCATTATTTTTTTCCAAAGTATAGATATTATTATGTCATATTTTGGTAGATTTGGAAGTTTATCTAAATTCGCTCTTATTAATGGTATGAAGGAAACATACGCAGTTTGTAAACCACAAAAAAAATCTGCCACATTATTTAGACATAATTTTCATAATTCATTTTTTTATATAAAAAATGCATACAATTTATATACCAATATAAAAGGCTCTTTTCGTTCATTCGTTCATATGATTACCATTCACTAGAAGGCCTTTTACTGATAGATAACATTAGGGTGAAGTTGCCAATTACAGTCGTAGTTCAAAAATATATTAAAAACTTTATATATTACAGATTTTTATTTACATACATACAATTTTGTTATTTATAAAAAAACTTATTCGGATGCCTAATAATTTGGTTTTTCACCCTATTAATTGGTACTAAGTAAGAAGTAACTCATTCACTCGTTCCTTCGTTCACTCACTGAATGACATTCATTTTGTCATGTTTTTTTATGATTACGGTAAGCTCTGCAAGCTTGTTGGACTCGGGCATCGAACCTGGGTGCCTACATCAGTCGAAATTTGATTTTAAAGCGAGTTTTTACAGTTTAGCTTCAGCTCTACTTTGTACAGGGTGTTGATTTAAATGCGACCAATATTTGAACAGATTATTTTGTCAAATTGAATCAACAATTTTCGTTCTAGCGACTATAGCAAATTCTTTAATAAAGATGATATTACATAACATCACGCCTGTATTCCCCGAAGGGTTGGGCAGAGGTGTTTAGTAACACCCTGATTTCGCCGCTATGTTTTAAGTCCCATGTAATATAGGGCGAGCTAATTGCCATCAACTCTGGGCTGCTACTGAGGAATTCTACACGGAAAAAACCAATAACACTGCCCGACCTGGGGATTGAACCCAGGACCTCACGATCAGCAGTCGCGCTTGCCACCACTAGACCAATGAGGCAGTTAAACATTTTAAAATATTATCTACATTTAAATAAACTGTTTGTATAGTGGGTTATTTATTTTTCTTTTAAACAGAAATTATTTATCTTTGATGAACTTTAGTTAGAAGAATTGCTTGTCCATTTGGGAATAACTATCATTATTATTATACATAAACATAATTAGCCCATTACCACAAAACAGATAGGTATAGAAGTCAATCTACATACAAGTGCGCTCGAACAACGCACACATAGACACTGCTCACGGACACGATATCTCGGACTGTTTGGGACTAGAGTGCGAGTGAGTGCGAGCGCGAGTGCCATGCGCTTGAGAGAGCGACCGCCGAGCGTAGGTATGAAAAGTGAAGTACATACATGTGATTGACTTCTGTACCTATCTGTTTTGTGCCATTACTGTCCCACTGCACGGGCCTCTTCTCAGAATGAGAAGGGTCTAGACCTTAGTCCACCACGCTAGCCTGGTGCGGGTTGGCAGACTACACACACCATCGAGAACTTTATGGAGCCCTCTCAGGTGTGCAGGTGTCCTCACGATGTTTTTCTTCACCGTTAACGCAAGTGATAATCAAATTCTGATCCGCACATGAATTCGAAAAGTCAGAGGTACAGGCCGGGATTGAACTTAAGCCCTTCTACATGGAAGACAAGCGGTCAACCGCTAGACTATCACTGGTAGGTTATTATAATAATATTTACATAGTATAAAACAAAGTCGCTCCCGCTGTCTGTACGCTTATATCTTTTAAACTACGCAACGGATTTTAATGCAGTTTTCAGCAATAGATAGAGTGATTCAAGAGGAAGGTTTATATGCCCTACCTATCTACATTGCACCCGTGCGAAGCCGGAGCGGGTCGCTAGTAATATAATAAATTAAATGCTAATAAACTGTAAAAACTCACATTAAAGTCATGTTTTAATTTTACTTTAGATATTATTATAAATGCATATTATTGTATTTTTGTTTGTTATACCCACCGCTAAGTAATTACAATACAACACACACAACTAAAGCCGGGTACAGACTTAGGAAATGTAACATGCAATGTAACACGCAATGAAAGAATTTGCCGTCCACATTGTCGCAATGTATGATGCAATGTAACAGAATTCCCATAGTGTGGACGCCTTGCGCGCACGAACCGTGCACACTACGCGTGCGTACTACGTACCTTTCATGTTACATTGCATGTTACATTACAGCTGTCTGTACCCGGCTTTAGAACTTACATCGGCACACTTCGTAAAACCGATCACTTCCGACCTGAGTGCTACTTCAAGACCTCGAAGTTTATTAGTACTGCAGTCAAAAATGATCTTTACGCTGACGCAATAAGTGTGAATGGCGCGATAATGAGCGCCTGCCATTGATTGTTCGATCAAGTTTGCCGATGCGACTTTTAAGTTGTGTCGTTCTATACCAATTAGGTATATTTCCACAAAACGGCTCGCATCGCATCGGATCGGAAAGGATCCGATCAGATACGACGACAGGCGAACGGGGCCGATCGCACGTCGCAGCCTACTTTCGACTACAATCGCGTGTCGCGGATGACGCCCGCGGTCAAGCTGCTGTGCGCGTATTGGTAATACAGACTTTAAATACTGTGTACACGATTTAATATCGTTTAAAGATTGTAAAATCCGTTCCGATCCGATGCGATGCGAGCCGTTTGATGGAAATCATCCTTTACGTGATCATTAAGTTCCTAAGTATGTATATGGAAGGCATAATGCATTAAATATTCGTTGTTAAAGATTCCGAAGTTTGTGGTTGCTTGTTTTAAAATTGGTTGCTAAAGACTTGCATTAAAATACTTGGTCATTTAGAGCTGTGCAGTGGAAGGTTGCTCATTTAAATTGCTTCTTAGCTTAGCTTATAAATTGCATTGAAGCGAATAGTTGCTAAAACCCTCATTAAAATATTTCATTTTTCAAACAATTTCTATAACTTTTCCACAAGTACCTTTGCTATATATGATTAGTAGTTGATGATAGCTTTTGAATAGCATTGCTCATGATTTATTTAATTAACTCTATTTTCTCTCACGTTGCAAGTGTTGACAGTTGCTTCCGTATCGGTGTAGTTTCTGGTTGCCGACAACCAGTGTAGAAGAGCAACTGCCTACTATACACAGTGACTGGTTGTGTAGACACACACATTTTCTGAAGTGAACTATGTAACCTAACATACTGTTACAAACGTAGTATTGAAGTTGTTGGTTGCTCTAAAGAAACCTTGTAGTAAATGGTTACTATACAATTTTAAACAGCTCACAAGTAATAGTTGATGGTTGCAGCACCAGATGATTGCTTGCTCTTAATTTATGTAGTATTTGGTTACTTTACAACTAACAGTCATGACTGCAGCGTCGAAGCGGTTGGTTGCTGGCTCCCAAGTTACGTAGCAGATGGTTGTTTAGAACCGTCCTTGCGCTTTTGCTTCAGCTACAAACTTTCTGACGTGAACTATGTAGTCTAACATTACCGTTGAGAATGCTGCGTCCAGTACGAACTGAGGGATTTTACCTGGAATTGAGATAAATTTGTATTGAATAAAAATGTTTCAGCTATTGTGGGCAAAACTCATCACTGAGTGGAGCCCACACCAACGTCAGAGGACGTCGCGGCGGGCGCAGAAGGAGAAGGCGGGACGAGCTAGACACTTATTGGAAAGACTGGCCGCAGAAAACCTTAAACCGAGAGAAGTGGAAGGAGGGTAGGGAGGCCTTTGCCCTGCAGTGGGATGATCATGGCTGAAAAATCTATACTAATATTATAAAGCCGAAGAGTTTGATTGTTTGTTTGTTTGGACGCGCTAATCTCAGGAACTACTGGTTGGAATTGAAACATTATTGTTGTGTTGGATAGTCCACTTATCGAGGAAAGTTATAGGCTATATAACATCACGCTACGACCAATAGGAGCGGAGCATAAATGAAAAATGTCGCAAAAACGGGAAAAATGTCCACCCGTGCGAAGCCGGGATGGACCGCTATAAAATATAAAAACTAAAAAAAAAAATTCGCGAGCCGACTGATCGCGTTCATCTTAATGATATATCATTAGACTTACCTTTAAGATCACAGCACATGAGCCATTGGAAGGTGGTGTGGGTCTCAATCTTACCGCCTGAAGTTTGTACCATCCTTGGCTTGAGGAACCAGCACCCTACTTTGTTTTGAGCTCTGCAAATATAGAAAACGATTTGGTTATCACTACATCATGCCTTGTATTTCCCAAAGGGTTCGGCAGAAGTGTTTTTTAGTACGCCCTCGTTTAGCCAGTTACGTTTAAGTCCCATGTAATAAGGGACGAGCCTATTGCCAACCAGGCGCAAATCCAGACACCGGAATGCTACTGAGAAATTCCTAATAGATAATTAACTTTTTAACAAAAAAACTTCAAATTGTCTATCTCCGAAGTTCTTCATCAGATCTTCACCAAATTTAAATGGGACCACTTCGAAAGAATACTCTTTCAGACAAAAAAAGAATCATTAAAATCGGTTCACAATTAGCAAAGATATCGCGGAACAAACATACAAAAAAAAAACGCACAGTCGAATTGAGAACCTCCTCCTTTTTAGAAGTCGGTTAAAAAAAATACATACAGTCATATTGAGAACCTCCTCCTTTTTAGAAGTCGGTTAAAAAAATACATACAGTAGAATTGAGAACCTCCTCCTTTTTGGAAGTCGGTTAAAAAACCCAATAACACTTTGCCCGACCTGGGGATCGAACCTAGGACCCCATGCTCAGCAGTCACGCTTATCACTAGACCAACAAGACAGGCAGAGATGGTTATAATGGATGGCAAAGACAGAATAACAACAGTGTGTCCTTAATCTCAGATACAGAAGCTTTCCGAAGTCATTTTGAGGTAATACTGGGTGTATAAATAGCCTTAACGAAGCCGAAGTCTACGCATACTGTACATCAAACTAAGTAACATACAGCAAAAATAATTGCTGGGAAACGAATTTTATTTTTTGTTATAAAAAAACAGCTTTTAATTATAGCGCGTAATGTAAGCGCGCGCGCAGCAGACTGTCCCTACGTTTCGAAAATGTTGATAATGTTTGTATAGAAGAATGTTTAGTAATAACATTTAAACTTAGTTGTCGTGAAAAACGTTCAACGTGACTTTGACCTTCAATATCTCCGTAACCAGTCGGTTCCCAGGTATGGCACAATACCAAAAAACTTCATAATGATGGGAAGAATACGTGGCTCTCGGCTTCGTTAAGGGTATTTTTACACCTGGTATAGATCCTTAAAGTACTTTAAAGGTACCCACGGCTTGTCTTAGGCCCATATTACACTATCATATAAACATGATCATAGATGTATGAGTCATTTTTATATGAAGAACCTATGACGGTGCTACATATGATTCATATATCTATGATCATAGTTATGGGATCCTATTTGACAGCAAGCATACAAATATGATCATATATCCGTCGAATCTCAAAAATGGCGTCAAAATGCAAGAATTTCGACTGGAATATCGAAATAACATAAATATTAATTAATATTCGTTTATTCATTATATGTACATATCTTATTACATTTTTAAATATTTCAATAAAAAAATTTAAAAATATAAAAATAGTAGCCCACCGGCATCGGGAACAGGGTCCAAGCTACCGGTGATCAGGGCCTCAGAGAGAGGAACTTCCTGACAATACGTGCTGTGTCCAGAAGTACCGCTTTCTGTATCAGGCCCTTGACCCAGCTGCCCAACGAGAGTCTCATAAGATGTTGGTCGAGGCTCTTGGCTATTAAGCCATTGGCCGTAACGACTATCGGCACAATGACTGCTGAGTCAATCTCCCACATGTCGACAACCTCGTGTGCCAAATCTTGATACTTAATTTCTTTATCTTTCTCGGCTTTCACAAGGTTCTCGTCATGCGGGACAGTGATATCAACAATCATTGTGAGACGCTCTGATCGACCTATCACCACTATGTCAGGCTTATTGGCAACAATAGTCCTGTCGGTGATGATAGATCGATCCCAGTACAATGTGATATGACCATTCTCGAGAACTGGGTCGGGCACATACTTGTAGTATGGTACTTCTGCGTCCACAAGGTTGCATTTCAGAGCAAGTTGCTGGTGGATAATCCTAGCCACTAGGTTGTAATAATTAATATTATTATTATTACGTTTTATCTTCCAATCTAAGTTCTTCGAGTAAGGTGTTATGGACCCCTCCCTTCGATCGCCTTGCTACCCATGATCTAACCCAAATACGTCTTTTATTTTTTGTTTTTTTCTTAACCGTTTTTACCTTCTTTTTTAATGCAATTAATAAAATTGCATCCATAGCAACGGAAAACACGGCTAAATCTTTATCCACCTTGATTAAATATGATGTTTATATGATCATAGGTGTAATATGTAGATATGAAGAATAGCATCATATAATTATGATCATAGAATTTGACAGATATGATATCATATTTATATGATGAATATATGATAGTGTAATATGGGCCTTAACACGGGTCATGAATTCTCGCTTTTTCAGTTTCATAAAGATGGACAAACTCGAAGTTTTTTCGCTCACGAAAAACTCGAATTGTCTGCGCACGCGTATGCGGTCGACGACGAAATGAACGAGAACCAAAACAGAAATCGAAGACCGATGCGCCTGCGCTGGGCTTGTGACGTTACCGACTCGCGACGGATTGGACGGGCGACGCCACAACGGGCGCGTTCCCATAGCCTGCGATCGATAAATCGCATTGTGGGACTCGAGCATATGACAATTGCACCAAACAAGATCTAAAAAACCCTTTATGAGCCATTTTAGCCCTCTATGCTCTTCTTCGTGATCTTCGAAACTTCCCACCCTAAACCTGAGCTCCCATGGCCTGTTTTTTGACACACCAGGCCGCATCTAGCCAGGCCGATAGGCCGTAGGAACGTCGCGTCCGATGAGGCCTGCGGTGGCCAGATCCCATCCGTCGGAAGTTGGTAAGTTCAAAGTTGCTCGACAAGGGCCGCGACTGGCCTCGACAGGCGGTGCAACGTCCGGCGCGGCCTATCAGTTAGCGGGCCGTGGGACCGCAGCTTTACAAAGACCCTTGCACACGATGCAGCGGATGAGCTCGCTAGAAGGGGATCGAGCATGGATGTGGTGGGTCCTGAACCCATAGTACCACTCCCCTTCGGATACCTACGCACCCTGGTAAGAAAACGCACCAGAGATCAACACAACGAATCATGGATAAGCCATGGCGAGTGCAGGCAGGCCAAGGAGGCGTTTCCCGCAATTGACGGCCGCCTAACTAAGAAAGCTCTCCGGCTGTCAAAGCAACAACTGCGTACAGCCACGGCAGCCATCACTGGCCATGGTTCATTTAACAAACATCTCTTTGTCATTGGAGTCACAGACAGCCCACTGTGCAGAGCATGCATGGAGGAGGACGAGACGGCAGCCCACGTGCTACTAAACTGCCCTGAGGTCGCCACATACAGGGCCAAGTACTTCGGAAACCCAGGTACTCTCCGAGAGATCGTCAGCAACATCAAGGGCGTGCTGGCCTTTTTCGAGGAGTTAGGGTGGATCGAGTGACTACACTTACCACCCGTGACGCAAAATACGCGCTCAGACGTGGAGTTGCGGACACCAGACCGTTATACCTTATACCTTAAGACCCTTCTTGCACTCACCTCACGAGGTCTCTATGCGGCGCGTAGCCAGGCACGTTGACGCTGACCCCGCTGGCGATATAACTGTCAGGCTCTGAGTCTAGCGGCACGACCTGCCCATCGCGCGACAGTGGCGCCGTGCAGCGGAGGATGACGAAATCACGCGGCGCTATGATGCCGCGACCACCACCCGCGGTCACTT
Organism: Amphipyra berbera; assembly: GCA_910594945.2. Lineage (NCBI taxonomy): Eukaryota > Metazoa > Arthropoda > Insecta > Lepidoptera > Noctuidae > Amphipyra > Amphipyra berbera. The sequence continues at coordinate 8,859,356 of OU343148.1, read as the reverse complement.
GGTACGATAGGTCAATGCCGGGACTTATATCCTGTAGAACAAATTAAGATTCATATATGGTCGTTTGGAGGTGCTCGTGGCTAATTACCAACCACGCGGATCATACGATTTGCGAGGTTAAGCTACGTTTGCCGCGGTCTGTTTGTGGATGGGTGACCGTTTGTTACACTCCGTGACCCCTCCGTGCCTCGGAGAGTACGTTAAATAGTCAGTCCCGGGAGTCGTACAAATATCTATGACAGTCGTAACGGGAAGTCAGAAGCCCGAAATCTGACAACCAGTGTAACCTTAGGATACCGGCATTGCCCTGTAACTGGGTTGCGGAGGTCAATGGCAGTCGCTCCGTGTAAAATACTGGTATTCAGCCGCATCTGGTTAGACTGGAAGCTGACCCCAACATAGTTGGGAAATGGCTAGGCAGAACGATATGGTCGTTTTCAATAACCCATTTATCGGCGATTTGGCTTATAAATAGGGATAGAAATTTGAGATATGGAGCTTGTGCCGAATTTGACAAATTTGTCAGCTTCCAGTCTAACCAGATGCGGCTGAGTACCAGTACTTTACACGGAGCGACTGCTATCAAACCTCCGCAACCCAGTAACTGGGCAATGCCGGTATTCTATGCTTAGATCAGTTGTCAGAATTTTGGGCTTCCGACTTCCCGTATGGACTATCATCTTATACCTTTAAACGAGCAATTCTTGTATATATATATAATCTGAATCTCGGAAACGGCACCAACGATTTTCATGAAATTTATTATGCAGGGGGTTTCGGGGGCGATAAATCGATCTAGCTAGGTTTCATTTTTAGAAAACGTCGTTTTATCCGTGTTTTCAGGCAATGAAAAACTGCTACAATATCATTAGAATATGAATGTAAATTTCGCCACTACCTTCGATGTTATAATAGCTCAGGTGGGAAATAGGGCGGTCCCGAAACCAGAAAATCTCGGTTCGAATTCAGACGATTTTTTTTTTCCCTTTTTGTTTTCAAGTTCCTTCTTTTTCTATTTCCCCTTTTTTTTCCAAAAAACACGATTTACCAAAAAAAAACCGAGCAAGGCTCGGTCATCCAGGTACTAGGTATTTATTTGACACCCGGGACCGACTGTTTAACGTACTCTCCGAGGCACGGAGGGGTGTCGATCCACGCGGTTGGCAATTAGCCATGAACCCCTCAAATATATAATATTTAATATTGTACTAAAATACATAACATAACATCACGCCTGTATTCCCCGAAGGATTGGGCAGAGGTGTATAGTAACACCCTCATTTCACCGTTATGTTTAAGTCCCATATAATAGGGGGCGAGCCTATTGCCATCAACCGGGCACAAATCCAAACTCCTGGCTGCTACTGAGGAATTCCACACGGAAAAACCCAATAACACTTTACCCGACCTGGGGATCGAACCCAGGACTTTAAGATCAGCAGTCGCGCTTGCCACCACTAGATCAACAAGGCAGTTAAACTTAACTAAAATACATACCTTTATAAGTTCACTCTTCAATATGGTGGGGTTCCAGTCAGGCAGTTTTGCGAGGTTATCTTTGAACTCTATGAATAAAAACTGCGGTGGGCATTCTACTACACCCTGGAAATTAAATATATTAATGAATATAAAAAGCCATAAAATCATTTTCTAATATGTATGGAAAGTAATAAAAAAATTGTTGAAGTTCAAAGTTCTTCTACTAAAGTTGTTCAATTTCTGATGCCGAGTTACCCAACAAAATTCTTGAGAGTAAATGTTTGAACACCATATACAGGGTGTAAACAAAATCATGTAATTCCTTCAAACCTCGTGATGTACTACTGACATGGATTAACCCAGCACGGGTTACTTTAAGATTCAATAACAAAAAAAAATACAAGAAGTAAACATGACTGTGTTCTTAACGTGAGGCATTTTAGCGCCCCGATTTAAATGACCGCGCGGCGAGCTATGACCGCGCAATTCGCTCGGGGCGCTAAAATGTCTCACGTTAAGAACATATGAAATATTTTTTTTATTGAATCCAAAAGTATTCCGTGCAGGGTTAATCTATGTCAGCAGTACATAACGAGGTTTGAAGGAATTACATGATTTCGTTTACATCCTGTATACACAAGGTTAGTCGGAAAGGGGGTACTAAGCCGCGGGCCACTTAAAGTATCACTGATGACTATTTTAAAGCAAGTGTTAAAATTTCAATATTCGATAATTTTTATTTGCATGCAAAAATATTTTAATTTTAGTTTTTTCAAGAAAAAAAACATACCTGCTTCAGATATGAATTCAGAAAATTAAGTTTTTAATCCGTGACCCCAAATATGATCTAAATAGTAAACACAGCTGATCATAGCTATGGACAGATAGATTTTAGCATAATTTTTACGAAATCTTTGAAAAGCTATTTCTCTTTCACTATCGAGCTTTGGGGAAAGTTGTAGAACAAAAGTTATCCATTATTATGGGTACTTTAACACCCTTTCAGCTTAGTACCCCCTTTCCGACTAACCTTGTATATTGTAGATAATACAGTAAACAAAAGCATTTTTTACGTGAAGAAATCCACGCATTGTAATTCAAGTAGTCACGGTGACTATACCTTGACACATTTTATATTTAAAATCAGTAACCAGCTTTATTAAGTCGAATTAATAATATTAAATGGAAGATAACAGCTAATCCAAATAGAACGTGCAGGTATTAACAAAATTGTGATAATTATTATATCAGTTCTGATAAATTAACACAGTAATTACTTCCTTACTTCAACAGATAATGGTTCTTATACTCTATGACAAGTGTCTAAGTCGTGCGGCCTAGAGACAGCCTCCACTTTTACGGGCCAATACAAATTACGACATGGACTGGCGCGCAGAGCCGTCTTAGGCCATGCAGGGGCCCTTGGGCACAGAAAATTTGGGCCCCTTTTGAAAAGCCAAAAATAACGTGAATTATAACATCAGAATGTAGTTTTGATCAGTAACATAATTGGTTATTACATTGACACTAACTTGTAGTTCAAGTTGTTTTTATATGATAGTGAAAAGTTACAAAGTCTGAAGTTGGCAGCAATTTGTCTCAAATTAAAGAAAACTTCTGCTGAGCAACGTTCTGCTGTGCAACCCGAGTTATCTGGGTGCTTTGTTAATGATGCATTGAACTTAGAAACCAATGTGTTTTTAAAAATTGATTTATTGAAAAATATATAGGCACTGGTTTTGGCATTTCGAGGCCCCCCTCAGGCAGAGGGCTCGTGCCCCACGTGCCCTTATGGTAAAGACGGAACTGCTGGCGGGCTGGAGAAACTAAATACGGGCGTGGACTCGTGTCTACGGTACGGCACCGGCCACCGTGTAACGGCAGGACGCCGCTACCGGGAGACGGCACGGCGTCGTGCCGCGGCACGGTGCCGTGTACGGTGTACCGCGGTCGTATAAGGCGAACCGCTCGGTAGTTAATGTTTTGTTGTTGTTTAGTTCGCACGTGTTAAATAAAGCATAATAAGGGCTGACGATTTAGATATCGACTTTTTAATTTCACTAGTGGAAGCACGTCCCGTTCTCTGAGACAAGACAAAGGAGAATTATAAGGATAAAAATTTGAAAACAGAAGGATTGAAAAATGTCTGCCGAAATATTTTTCCATCTTTCGCCGACAAGGACAACAAAGAACATCTAAATTATCAGCCATTACTATGCTCTATTTAACACGTGCGAACTAAACAACAACAAAACATCAACTACCGAGCGGTTCGCCGTATGCCACCGCGGTACACCGTACACGGCACCGTGCCGCGGCACGACGCCGTGCCGCCTCCCGGTAGCGGCGTCGTGCCGTTACACGGTGGCCGGTGCCGTACCGTAGACATGTGTCTACGCCCTAAAAACTTCGTAAAACCGATCACTTCTGAAGTGAGCGCGGCTTCAGGACCATGATTTTTTATCAGTACAACTATACGTATACTAACTATACCTACGACACTGTAACTGTACCTACGACAAACTATATCCTACTTTTTTCTCCAATTAGGCATCGGAATCGATCGGGTTAGAATCTTTTGGGTACGTCAGACCTACGGTATACAGGCTGTTAAAAAATTAACACTAAGATTTTTTTTGGGGTTACTCGATATAGGAAATTGAACAACTTTCGTATAATAATGTTATGAAAAAAGCGTATTTTTTTTATTACTTTCCATATTTTTTTTTATATTTGTATGGAAAGAAAAAAAATACGCGAATTTCGAAAAGTTGTTCTACGAAAGTTGTTCCATTTCCAATACCGAGTACCTACCTCCACAAAATTCTTAGAGTTAATTTTGTAACATCCTATACAAGGTTAGTAGGAAAGGGTGTACTAAGCCGAAAGGGTGTTAAAGTACCCATAATAAGGGATAACTTTTGTTCTACAACTTTCCCCAAAACTCGATAGTTTAAGAGAAATAGCTGTTCAAAGATTTCATAAAAAATACGCTAAATTCTATCTATCCTCAGCTATGATCAGCTTGTTTACATTTTAGATCATATTTGGGATCACGGATTAGAAGCTCCTATTTCTGAATTCGTAACTAAAGCAGGGGTGAAGAATTTTTGAAAAGACTAAAAAAAAAATCATACTCCATGGTTTTTTTTTACCGAATTTTGAAATTTTTGCACTTTCTTTAAAACAATCATCAGGCTTACATTACGTGGCCCGCGGCTTAGTATCCCCTTTCCGACTAACCTTGTATATGATTGTAAATAAATTAAACTTTTTAATACTTACAGTAAACCTATACACCTTTCCAAACTGTTCAGTTCTTTTGGACTCGACGACATCTCCCTTCTGTGACCCCTTCTTTTCTGTGTGCCAGTTGGGCAGGTTGACGATCCGAAATGCGTTATGCATACTCTCCTCCGCCTGAGATTTGTACTCGTCTATCTGTGGACAAGAAGAGGTGGGATAAGTTAGGGCTGAATAGTCTCTTGCGAATCCCGCGACGCCGCCCGAACGGTCAGGAGAAGGAAGACCGGTGGTTTTTAGCCGGTAAGAGTCCGGTAGACCCCCTCGCTTTCCCCGGACGATCCCACATCCATGAGGATTAAAAAAAAAGGGTAGAATAGTCTGGGCCAAAATGGGGGACGACACTCGACACCCTTTGCACGACAAAATCCTTGTGTCGCAAAGGCTGAGAAGACGCAACAGTTTTTTAAAGCGTGTCCTCCCGCTCGCTGTCGAACAGTCTCAACAAAGACTAAAGCTGCGCCATGATAGTGCTCCCAACCCATCCCATTTACCCACCTGCTGAAATTCTCCCACCTGGACATGAGTCGCCTTGGCTAACCTGGAAGTCTTTAAATAGACTCCAGACCGAGGTTGGTCAAAGCAAAGAAAACTTGCTCAGGTGGATATTCATAGACGATTCCAGCTTGGAGTGTAAATGTGGTGCTGTGCCACAAACGATGGGACACCTGACATGCTCTGCGTGCCCTGATACCTGCACGTTACAGGAACTAATGGACGCTACTGATAACGCTAAACTCGTAGCTAAGTTCTGGGCCGACTCAATTTAGATTGCCATCGACACGCCAAGAAGAAGAGGGCCGGGCATGGCCAGAGAAGCTTTAGGACTTCAGCTGGCAAAAGAGGCAGTCCAAAGTGAGACATAACCATTCGTTTTGCCCGGTTCCTATAGCCAAAAACGAGTTCTTTTGCTTACCAATGGTAGCATTTTTTATTGCCAAACTAGGTATATAAATAGACTCGTAAGTTAATTTTTGCGTATGGTAATAACATATGGGAGGGTCTACTATGCAATGCAAATACCCGACTTGGAAAAAGATAGAATATTTAATTGGGAAATCTATCTCTTTCTAAGTAGGGTAATTAGAAAGAAACAGAATGCCAAAGTAAATATTCAAGGCCCAATCGCTCATTCAATAGAACAATTATTTAATTACAAAAAAGTTGAAATTGACATTTTGATGTCACAAATCCCGCTTCGAAAGTTCTGATTAGAGAAAAACGACAGAATTGTTCATAACAGTAGTTTTCGATAGAGGGCGTGAATGTCGTTGGGGAATACGCTCAGTTTTTGCAATATTACGGAGAAATATCGGCAGATTTGACCCTTCTCCTGAAAAATTGCGAAAATGTAATTACGTCATTATACATACACTTTGCTTTCTAATTTGTTTTATCATAATGATATTATTTTTTGCTGCTATATTCATGTGCTCGTTCTTTGTTAATTGGTTGATAGGTTATAAAGTCAACCACATGGCAGTTGGCAGTATTGACACTGACACATGTGAAACGTCAAACGTCAAGGCGGATGCACACGTAGGCACACTTTAAATATTTACTCATTTACATACAAATATCTAACTATTTATTGTAATTCATTAATTTATTTATTTTATTTATGTAATTTATTTATTAATTTTTGTATTTGCACGAAGCTGCACGTGGCTGCCTGTGGCCTCACTACAGGACCCATCCGGAAACCAACGCTGCTATACTGCGGTGTAGCAGCATCATGCTGAGATGGGCTCCTTTTTTTGTCTCGTGGAGGCATGTAACTTTTTATTTTATGTTTATATGTCTGTAACGAAACTTAAATAAATTATTTTCTTTCTTTCTTTTCTTTCATTGTTCTGTTGAACGAGCGAAATGTTTCGACTTTCAGTAGGTGTTTGTAGTTAACATTTTTAAATACACTTTCATGGTTGAACAAAATTTGAACAAGTTTTTCACGCAAATGTCACTGTAAGATAAAAATATTAGGATTAACATCGCATGTTACAGATTATAAAGAGATTAAGAAATATGAATTTTCATCGTCAGCTGTGTACCTATTCGATAAGAAACCAAAACTTTCCTTTTGAGATAGCAATAACGTTTGATATTATTAAAGTTATTATCCTTAATTACTGCCTAAAATATACCTACACAATAATTATAATATCGCTAATGATATTATATCTTAATATTATGTTGCTAGGGACTAATGACTAATTGGCAAAAAATTATCCAATGACCGGTTCGCTAAAAACGAATCTATGCTTATCAATGGTACCTAGCATTTTTTATTGGCAAACTGGGTACATAAATAGATTTGTACTTAAAAGGAAATGCGGTCGGCATTTAGTCCATACAAACGTATTCCTCAGTTTCCTCCTTGGATAATGTCACTAGAGCAAATATTTTTTACCATATGATATATATCTACCACCACTATGTCCCTACGTTTTGCTTTTGTCAATAAATTAATTATTAATAAAACTAGAAACGTTTAAATTTTACAAAAATCGACCGGTTTTACCACCGTTTTCAAACATTTGGCAAACAAATTTGACGAATATAAAAAAATATAATCACTTTTTAACAAAAATAAAACCGACTTCAAATGGTCTATCTCCGAAGTTCTTCATCAGATCTTCACCAAATTTAAATGGGACCACTTCGAAACAATACTCTTTCAAACAAAAAAATAATCATTAAAATCCGTTCACAATGAGCAAAGATATCGCGGAACAAACATACAAAAAAAAAACATACAATCGAATTGAGAACCTCCTCCTTTTTGGAAGTCGGTTAAAAAGAAAAACATACAGACATAACCAAAGTCTTTCTTAAATTATTACAGGAAAATATATTAAAATCGGTCCAGATTTGAAGAAGGAAACAGGGAAATACGGAGTACGATTTCGCTAGATACTAATGTGGGGCATATAAACCTTCCTCTTGAATCACACTATCTATTGCTGAAAACTGCATTATAATCCGTTGCGTAATTTAAAAACTCTAACCGTACAGACAGCGGGAGCGACTTTGTTTTATACTATGTAACGATAATTAACTGCCTCCTTGGTCTAGTGGTGGCAAGCTCGGCTACTGATCGTGAGGTCCTGGGTTCGATCTCTAGGTCGGAAAAAGTGTTATTGAGCTTTTCTGTTACTAAGTATCTGCCTGGAGTTTAGATTTGTGCCCGGTTGATGGCAATAGGCTCGCCCCCTATTACATGGGACTTAAACATAACAGCAAAATGAGTGTGTTACTATACACCTCTGCCTAACCCTTCAGGGAATACAAGCGTGATGTTATGTAATTAGTTTATCACGTATCAAAAAACTACTTATGTTAATCTTATAAGCCTGCACATAAATCCGATCCAAGGCTGCACATTAATCCGTAATCAGATTTTTTATGAATGAAATATTTCAATATCCAATGCAAATTAAGTGTTTTGTTTATAGTAACCATAATCTTAAGAATAAATTATGTTATCAAAAAACATATACAAGTATTGATTACTTACGTCCATTAATTTGATTTAATTATATTAGCATTATATCGGGTGTAAAAATACCCTTAACGAAGCCGAGAGCCACGTATTCTTCCCATAATTACTAAGATTTTTTGGTATTGGGCCATACCTGGGAACCGACTGGTTACGGAGATATTGAAGGTCAAAGTCACCATATTTTTGAACGTTTATCACGAAAACTAAGTTTAAATGTTATTACTAAACATTCTTCTATACGAACATTATCAACATTTTTGAAATGTAAGCACAGCCTGATGCGCGCGCGCTTCCATTGCGCGCTAAAACTAAAAGCTGTTTTTTTATACCAAAAAATAAAAGTCTTTTCCCAGCAATTATTTTTGCTGTATTTTACTTAGTTTGATGTACAGTATGCGTAGACTTCGGCTTCGTTAAGGCTATTTTTACACCCTGTATGTTAAAAACACAATATTTCAACCTACTATCATAAAATAAAATTACGCCTGTATTCCCCGGACGGTTGGGCAGAGGTGTATTAGTAACTTCCTCATTTCGCTGTTATGTTTAAGTCCCATGTAATAGATTGCCATCAACTGGGCACTAATCCAAACTCCGGGCTGCTAATCAGGAATTCCACACGGAAAAACCCAACAACACTTTGCCCGACCTAGGGATCGAACCCAGGTCCTCACGATCAGCAGTCGCGCTTGCCACCACTAGATCAACGACGCAGTTACATATTTTTAACCATCTCCAAATACTTACAGTCAACCATTCAGCGTGGAACTCCTCATGGTGAGTATTGAACAGCAACTTCATCCAGTTGGCAACAGAGAAACCAATCTTCCCCAGTTTAGTCTCATATTCCTCCTGATTGTTGGCTTTATCCAGTTCTTCAACATGTTTCTCTATTTCAGGATCGTTCAAAATAGACGGTAAAATCTCAGTGGAGGTTGACGTAGCCATGTTAGAAGTTATGATTCCTTTTTTAAAACTGTCACTTGTTTTTTTTTATTTTTTTGTTTTTAAGGCTCTGGACTGGAGAGTTGATATTTTTTGTTATGTCAGCTGACCACTCTCGTCGAGACAGCCTGAGACGCTATCTTTATCCTTAACTTTTTATTAATCCTTTATAAGGCAGTGGCAATATGTTTGCCACCAACTTTTTTGGCAGATGTCGCGTAAGGCTCCTTGTTATATTTTTATTTTCAAACCTGGCTGTATGCAAATTTTTTTACATTTTTTTAAAATATAAAAATTCATTTAAAAAAAATTGAGATTTTAATTTATTAGGTATTTAAAAAAACATATCAAATTGCTTGTTATGTACTTTTCCTAAAAATCTTCTGTCTTATAAAGGGTTCAATAGCAAAGGACATCATCTAAGTCTCAGACGGTCTCAGCGAGAGTGTACGCCCAGCATTAGGCACCCAACCGGAATATTAAAAAATATGCTAATTTCGTAAAAATATACTATTAGGAGTAAGATAATATGATCTTATTTATATTTGAGATCAATGATTTTATCAAGAAGATTTTATAAGATAAACTGTTATGTTTATAACATTAACTTTTTTTTTTAATATTTTTTAATGACAGGTTATTTATATTTAAGAACCAACTCTTAAAAACTATCAGGATGAAGTGATAACAATGTTATATAGATTTTTATTTAAATAAACGCTTTTTTTAATAACTCCATTTGTATGGAACATTAATAAATTGACGTCTGCAGTAACATTTAAATGTCAGTTACTTAAACCTAGAAACGAACGAAGAGCTATTTTTATACTGTCTATTTATCTTTTTTTTGTATAATTTTTCGAACATTATGCACCAGTTAACGGTAGTTAGTTATTATTAAAGCCAGTGTATTAATAATTACGTACGTCAGTGGTTAAAAGCCTTGAAACAACGTTTAAATGAACAAAGAATGGTATAAAACCAGCAGTCGCTTGTTAGGCCGTAAGTAAGCTGCCCAGCATAGAGAAACGGTTAGGCAGATAGTTAAGCTTCTCACAATTTCTATAAAAAAATAAACTACGCGGAAGGTTTTATCAAAATGTACAGTAATAATCACTGTGGCAGAATACTCTTAGTATTTGGAAGCTGACTGCAATATAATTGGGATAAGCTAGGCAGAACAAATCTTAGGCCGTCTTTACACCTGTAGATTTTCCTCACGTAAGTCCCTCACGTAACAAACTTACGTTACTTACGAAACGTCGTAAAACAAATTTTCTTCAAAAGCGTTTTATTTGTTCTTTAGATTGATAAACTCGTCATATACGTACTAGTTCAACAAACTTTCAATTCAAATACTTCTAAGCTATCTATGACGTACGATGACAAACTTGTATTAACATTTAATCGGCAGTTTTTTGTGCAGGAGACAGTTATTTCTATCTGATTTGATTTTTTTTGTATTTTACACATACGTGGTTTTCACTGCCGACCGTCGAAATGTAATCTATCTTGTAAGTAGCTTATCGACTGATTTGTAAAGTCGAATTAATTTTCATAAGTCACTTAGATAAATACGGAAGCAACTTAAGTGTATTGGCGGCCTTACTGTACAAGGTAAGTCGGAATGGGAGTACTAATCCGAAAACGTGTTAAAGTACCCATAATAATGAATAACTTTTGTTGTACAACTTTCCCCAAAAGTCATTAGTTTAAGAGAAATAGGTGTTTAAAAATTTCACAAAATATACGCTAAAATACAAAAGAAATTTATAAGGCGGATGTTAATGGGAACGCCGGTAGAGGACGTCCTAGAAGGACATACATCGATGTTATTGGTGATGTTCTTCACAAAGGTCAGGTGCGTAGTACTCTCAACCGGCGTGCGTGTATGACAAGATGTATGAATGTAGATGAAGCGAAAGGGGTATGTAAGAGTCGTAGCATGTGGCGTACTATAGTTTCTGCCTACCCCCATGGGAAAAAGGCGCGAGTTTATGTATGTATGTACGCTAAAATCTATCTCTTCCTCTTAACCTTTTCCCAATTATCTTGGGGTCAGCTTCCAGTCTAACCAGATGCGGCTGAATACCAGTATTTTACACGGAGCGACTGCCACCAGACCTCCGCAACCCAGTAACTGGGCAATGCCGATATCCTAAGGTTAAACCATTTGTCAGACTTTCGGGCGCAAAAATCTATCTATCCTCAGCTATATCAGCTGTGTTATGTTTTAGTTCATATTTCGGGTCACGGATTAGAAGCTCCATATTCTGAATTCGTAACTGAAGCAGGGATTTAGAATTTTTGCAAAAAACTAAAATAAAAATTAATTTTGCATGGAAATAAAAATTATCGAATTTTGAAATTTTAACACTTGCTTTAAAACAGTCATCAGTGATAATTTAAGTGAACCGCGGATTAGTACACCCTTTCCGACTAATCTTGTATACTATGCAACTTTTATGGGCTAGAATATAAAACTTCCTCACCGCACGCTGGGAATAGACGCGTGTTGTAAGATTATACAAAACCCAACACGCGACGTGGTAGGATCTATACGGTCCGCCTGGCTAGCTACCACCTGAACAATAAAGTCCGGCGCCAAGCAGTTTACTGTGTTCCGTCGTATGTATGTGAGAGCCAGAGGGGTATAGGGGAATCCCTCTATATCTCTGTTCCTTGGATTCGTGTGCTCTTTCTTTGACCCTGTCTGCGTTTACCAACAGGTCAGGTTAGGGTAACGCGACCCGCGCGAGGGTTGGTGGACCGGGACCGCGAATCCCGCGACCTCGGCCGAACGGTCAGGAGGAGGAACACCGTTGGTTTTTAGCCGGTAACTGTCCAGCAGACCCCCTCGCGTTCTCCGGGCGAGAGACATCAATGAGGATTTTCCAACGATAAAAAAAGAGTAACGCGACCAAGCCAAGAACGAAAATATAGAAAAATAGCGGGCTACAGCGTACTAGTGAATTTTCAATAATTCTAGTATACAAAGACATATATATATATAGATAGTGTTAGATAGTGTTCAAAGACAAAAGACTGGCTTACTTGGTAAGCTGGTCAAGGTCGGACAATGATTCATAGTTGATAGTAAGCTACTATGTTTATACGATATAATTAAAAAGGCAAATATATTAGCAAAGATTTCATTATACTTCTAAAACACGTGGATTGGTATGTATTACAAGAATATATCAATAAAAAAAGATTTGCCTAATAAATAAAATCTAATGAAGTATATTTTAAGTATAAAATTCCAATTAATATTTTAATTTTAATAATAAAATAAAACAGTTTTTCATTTGTTAAAATAATTCGATTTCCGGATTACTTACGTCCGAAATTACGGCCTTCGGGATTACGTCCGAAACTACGAATTTACGCACTTACTTACATCCAAAATTACGGTGTCCGGGTTGCGTTCGAAATTACGATACCCGGATTAATTTCGAAATTACGGATTTACGCACTTTAAGGTTAAGTTCCGCTGATTTCGCTTTTCGGGTTTACACTGTCTTTATTAACACTTTTACAATCTACGATTTTTTCGTTTACGGTTTCCAATCTTATCCCAAGGCCGTCTATTGCAATAAACGAATATTACTGTACATTCATTCGAAACCAAATATTAACTACTAGCGGCCCGTCCCGGCTTCGCACGGGTGGACATTTTCCCGCTTTTGCAACATTTTTCATTTATGCTCCGCTCCTATTGGTCGTAGCGTGATGTTATATAGCCTATAACCTTCCTCGATAAATGGACTATCCAACACAAAAATATTTTTTCAATTCCAACCAGTAGTTCCTGAGATTAGCGCGTTCAAACAAACAAACAAACTCTTCAGCTTTATAATATTAATAAGTATAGATTAAAAACAGTTTTTTTATTCTATGAAATTCGTATTTTTCGTTTTATTTTAAAGTATTGTTTTATTAGCACATTTTCTTTACTATTACGGTTGTGTGAAGCGTGGTCACCGCGTAGAGTACAACAACAAACTGTTTCAATTTATCTTTGGACTGTGTATGTATGTTTATTTGTTATCTCTGAGTAGGCGTTACGTATGGTCAGGCACACAAGTTGTTTGTAATTATTTTTATTACTTAATTTGCATTTTTATAGACACGCCGCGCCGGTCCCTCGCGACGCCGCACGGTGGGAAAAAAAATACTTTTTATGTTCAAAAATCTGCTTACACCACAATTTTTGACGTAGGTATCACTGCCATTTTTTATACACTCCTGAGATAACACACTTTGGTGTGTCACTGCCACTTTTCCTTAAAAGTCAATACCATAACGTATCAATTAATATGGAAAAAAGCAAAATAAAGCAAAATCTTTTTTTTGGGCCGCCATTTCTGTCCGCCATTTAGAATTTTTATAAACAGACAAAAAATCATGACCAGGGACCTGAATAACCCGTGGAAACTGACATTTGTTAAAATTTTTTTTTTAGAAATTGTTTTTGCTTCATTTCCCGATTTTTTGAGGTTATAGTATTGACTTTTAAGGAAAAGTGGCAGTGACACACCAAAGTGTGTTATCTTAGGAGTGTATAAAAAAAATGGCAGCGATACCTACGTCAAAAATTGTGGTGCAGGCAGTTTTTTGAACAAAAAAAAGTCATTCTTTTCCCACGGTGCGCCGCCTGGGTTTTTTTATTTTTATTTTCTTGACTTGGTCGCGTTTGGCCCTAGTCTCACCTGATGGTAAGCGCAGACAGGATCTAAGATAGAGCACACGAATACAAGGAATAGAGATATAAAGGGATTCTCCTATACCACTCTAACTCTCACATACACACGACGGGACACAGTAAGTGCTTGGCGCCGGTTTTTTATATGAGGGTGGTAGCTAGCCAGGCGGACCGTATACAAGATGTCCGTATATCGTAAAAATACCCTTAACGAAGCCGAGAGCCACGTATTCTTCCCATCATTACGAAGAATTTTTGGTATTGGGCAATACCTGGGAACCGACTGGTTTTAGAGATATTAAAGGTCAAAGTCACTATATTTTTGAACGTTTATCACGAAAACTAAGGTTTAAATGTTAATACTAAACATTCTTCTATACAAACATTATCAACATTATTGAAATGTAGGCCCAATCTGCTGCGCGCGCGCTTACATTGCGCGCTACAATTAAAAGCTGTTTTTTAATACCAGAAACTAAAAGTCGTTTCCCTGCAATTATTTTTGCCGTATGTTACTTCGTTTTTTCGTATACGTAGAGTTCGGCTTCGTTAAGTCTTTTTTTACACCCAGTAGACCCGACCACTAAGCTTTAATGTGAGGGTGGATGTAATTTATCGTGTATTCCGCGATTTTCGAGATAAAAGTAGCCTATGTCATTCTCCGGGTTCCAAACTATATCTGTACAAAGTTTCATCAAAATTAATACAGTAGTTTAGTCGTGAAGAAGTAATAGACAGTTACTTATACATTAATAATAGTAAGGATTTAACCGCATTTTGTTAGACTAGTAGCCGGCCCATAACATACTTAGAGCACTTTCAATTTAGTCGTTTCGTGTCGGACCGTTGCGGTGCCGAAAAGATGCGTTTGTCGTATTGCGCACGGACGGTTGTTTGTTTTCATACAAAGCACACGGTGCGGCAGCAGTGCGGCAGCAGTGCGGCGTCGGTACCGCGAACGCTCGACCACACGCACTGTTGCCGCACCGCGTTCTCTGTATGAAAACAAACGACCGTCCGTGCGCATTACGACAAACGCATCGCTTCGGCACCGCAGCGGTCCGGCTCGAAGCGTCTAAATTGAAAGCGCCCTTCGGTGAATTGCGGTGCGTTTTTTTCACCGCAACGAATAAAATAAAACAAGTAAATCAGTATGCGGTGAATAATTCGCAGTGCGCGCTCTTCTATGACTCTCCATAGGTACTTCACAGATTATACGTTAAAAAAACCGACTTCAAAAAACCGAAAAGAAGAATAAAATAATTACCATAATTATTATAAAATTAACAGTACCAGAAGTCGGTGCCTTCAATTTAGTTCAGCGTGGATTAGCACTATTTTATTATTTTTTTCGGTTTTTTGAAGTCGGTTTTATTTTTGTTAAAATATTTTTTTAATTTTAGTGGCTTTTTAAAACATGATTTAACGTACTAAAGACGCTGTTCGTACACATAATCACATCATCACATTATGCATACTGTTCGTCATTGAGGAGTTCCATTGTCTATCTCCGAAGTTCTTAATCAGATCTTCACCAAATTTAAATGGGACCACTTCGAAAAAATATTCTTTCAAACAAATAAGATTTTTTCGCATCGGTTTATAAATGAGGTGATACTGAGATAACAAACATAAAAAACAAAAAATAATGCCGAGTTGAGAACCTCCTCCTTTTTGGAAGTCGGTTAAAAAACGCAAGGCAGTGCGCGCTATCCCTTACCTACTCGGAAATATTACAAATGAAAGATAATGATTATGTTCATGTGTTTATGCCTCGTCCATTACAGTATTTACTCTCTAACGATGTTTTCCTTCACCGTTAACGCAAGTGATAATAAAATTCTGTTCCGTAGGCCCACGAATGCTATCGAATTACTAACGTAAACATTGAATTTTGAATTGGAAATACTCGTTTCACACATACTATTTAATTAAATAGAAAACTTTATTCATATCAGAATCTATGTATGATACAAATTGTGCATGTCGCAAAAAAATAAACCAAAATGTTATAGGACAGTTGTATTTTCGATTCTAAATTAGCTTACATTAGCGATACGTTTATGATACTATCACCCATATTCTAAGACGTTCCTCCAAAACTTACTAGACTCATACTAGACTCAGGACGGCCTCGAAAACACCTTCAAAATTGTATTCTTAATCGCAATTTCGAGTGAATTTTGAGGTTCCTCGACGGAGTCATTACGTCATAATTTGAATTATCTGCATCGCGCAAATAACGCCGCGATAAATAATTGTAAGGATTGTCGTAAGCATATTCGATAAAGTCTTCAAAATTCATTTTTGTTACATACTAACTTTGACACTTCCTTCCCTAAGGTAGGTTCCGAGGTACCTTGAGTTTGACAGATGATTCCTTACCTCGGCTGAGGAAAAACCTCGAGTCGAGGACGTTTATGTCAAGTAGAGGTGGAGTCGAGTCGAGTAAGTTTTGGAGGAACATCTTAGAATATGGGTGTATATATCAAACGTTCGTGCTAGACCTACTGCACATAAATTCGAAAAGTTACAGGCTGGGATCGAACTCAGTCCCTCCTGCATGGAAGGTAGGCGTTCAACCGCTAGGCTATCATAACATACCATCACGCCTTGAATTCCCTGAAGAGTTCGGCAGAGGTGTATAGTAACACCTTCATCTTGCCAGTTATGTTTAAGTCCCATGTAATAGGGAGCGAGCCTATTGCCATTAACCGGGCACAAATTCAAAATGCGGGCCGCTACTGAGGAATGCCACACAGAAAACCCAATAACACTTTACCCGAAAATGAAGTATAGGTCTACCAGAATCTGATGGCAAATAGGGAAATTAAATGTTTTTGTGGGTAACACAAGGGTAATTTGAATAAAAAGTCTTGATACTTGTAATTTTTTTTCTTTAATTTCTTCTTGATCTTCTTCCTGCCCTTATCCCACATTAGATGTGGTCGGCACAACATGTATTTCATAAATCCATGTTGTTAGAGGTTTTAGCTTATTGTTTTATGTGACCCAATGTGTTTGCTGATATTATGCACTGGGTCCCAAAATGATATGCTGATATATGGTTTTTTGCAATTTTATTGTAATGGAAAAGGAAACCTTGTTAAAATATGTATGTTTATTAAAAATGTTTGAACAAGAAAACATTAATCAGAACTGGAAAATGTATCAACTACAGTCATACTCGTTTTGACAAGTGACATGTTGACATTGCCATATGAAAACCACTGTTTGTTATAAATTTTTAATGCCATGAGATTCTGGTTGACCTATAACTCTGCAGTGGATCAAAGGACACAGCAACTCGCTTGGAAACGACGCAGCTGACGACCTGGCCAAAATGGGGTCAAAGACAATAGTGTACGGACCGGAGCCGCTACTGCCCATACCCCAGGCCCAAATAAAAACATGGCTGCGCACAAAAACAGAAGAAACCCATTTATCAGGATGGACAAACGGCGAGGGCGGCAGGCAAACTAAAAATGCAATTCCGGTGGCATCAAAAAGATTTTCCCGCAACCTCATCAGATTTAAAAGGGGCGACACCCAGAAGATTATTGGAATCTTAACAGGACACTGTCCCCTAAACAAGCACCTATTTACCATAGGTGTAACAGACAGTCCCCGGTGCAGAGGATGCATGGAGACAGAAAAAACGCCGCTGCACGTGCTTATGGAATGCAGGAGCGTGGCCGCACAACGGGCACGGACTCTCCAATCTCCAGCATCGCTCCCGGAGGCATGCAGCAGCCTGAGGAGGCTACTAACCTTCTGGGACGACCTGGGTTGGTTGGAGTAGGAAGGTAAGACTAAACACGCACAATGGCCCAATCAAGAGGCTAAGTGCGGATACAGCCCAGGTAAACTAAACTAAACACTTTGCCCGACCTGGATATCGAATCCAGGGCCCTATGTTCAGCAGTCGCTAGGCTATCACTGTTCATTATTTGTTTATTATAGGTTTCAAGCTATCTCCGTGTTCTATATTTTATTAATATCACTGTGTTCCGCTTTTACGAACACGAGTCACGAGGTCAAGCGATAACTGGAGTAATCAAAATATATTTTTGACTATACAGAGTGTAAACGAAATCATATAATTCCTTCAAACCTCGTGATGTACTGCTGACATAGATTAGCACTGCATGGGAACTTTCTGATTAATAAAAAAAATATTACATAAAGTAAACATGAGTTCTTAACGTGAGGCATTTTAGCGCCCCAAGCGAATTGCGCGGCTATCGCTCGCCGCGCGGTCAATTAACTCGGGGCGCTTAAATGCTTCACGTTAAGAACACATGTTTACTTCTTGTAATATTTTTTTTATTGTATCCAAATTTTTTCTTTGTAGGATTAATATATTATGTCAGCAGTACATCACGACGCTTGTAGGAATTACACATGATTTCGTTTACACCCTGTATGGACTGAAATGCTAAATAATAATAAACATTATTATTGCCGACTGCCTCGTTGGTCTAGTGGTGGCAAGCGCGACTACTGATCGTGAGGTCATGGGTTCGATGCCCAGGTAAAGTGTTATTGGGTTTTTCCGTGTGTAATTCCTCAGTAACAGCCCAAAGTTAGGATTTGTGCCCGTTGATGGCAATAGGCTCGCCTTAACATGGGACGTAAACATAATGGCGAAATGAGGATGTTACTATACACCTCTGCCCAACCGTTCGGGGAATACAGGCGTGATGTTATCACCCATATTCTAAGACTGAGGAACAATCTCGAGTCGAGGTAAGAAATCATCTGTCAAACTCAAGGTACCTCGGAACCTACCTTAAGGAAGGAAGTGTCAAAGTTTGTATGTAACAAAAATGAATTTTGAAGACTTGATCGAGCATGCTTACGATAATCCTTACAACTATTTATCGCGACGTTATTCTCGCGATGCAGATAAACAAAATTATGACGTAATGGGTCCACTCTACCTCGCCTCATTTGAGGACTCCTCAGTCGAGAAACCTCAAAGTCCACTCGAAATTGCGACTAAGAATACTATGCGTGCCAACGAATAGGATCGCGCTTGTTACAACTTCACACGATAGCTGTCAAATTAGTACAGTCAGCAAAAAATATTGTTATATTTTTTTATTCATAGATTTCATTATTATTTATATTCATTTTTATAAAATGTTATTTCTTGAACTCCATAAATAGATAATTTTGGATAAATTAATAATATTTGAAAACAGTATTCATTAAAGAAATGAACCAATATACATATATGGTTAACTTCACGAAATGCTACTGGTCACCCTAATATGTCGCCATAATAATAATATAATTACTGTGTAATTAAATTGGCGTAAATTGATTAGAAATATCAAAAAAGTGAACTAAAAATAATTAAACCGAGTATAATTTCTTTATTTATTTTTTTGCACACCTTACGCTTTGGTAATGAAGTTCACGAGTATTGCGGAACAAAATGGCGTCTTGACAGTACTATTCTTATTTGGCACGCATAGTACAATTTTGTAGGTGTTTTCGGGGCCGTCTTGAGTCGAGTAAGTTTTGGAGGAACGTCTTAGAATATGGGTGCATGTTATTGCCGACGGCTTGACCTTGCGGGTTCAATGTCCGGTGTCGAACATACAAGTTTACTAAAATGGTTTTGTACCTGGAAAATGAAATATGTATTCTGATGAGGGCATCGAACCCACGTTGATAGGCGCGATTCTCAAGATGAACAACTTTTTCTAATACGACTCTTTAAGTGGTATGTTTCTTAATGAGGTTTTGATTTAAAAAATAAAAAAACCTATGTAAATTTATACATACATATATTCTCGTGATATTTTATAAAAAATATTTTTCACGTATTTATTTTTACTTTGAGAAATTTGTGAGTTATTTTATCGTCATGGACGTGAACGGTGTTAACGTCAAGCTTGGTGCATAATATCAGCAAGACTGAAAAAGAAATGCTTGGACCCAGTGCATAATATCAGCAAGCACATTGGGTCACCCGCGCGACAGCGCAACGAGTATTCCCAAGGAGGGTTGATGTCAGGCAGGCGGCCGGTCATAAAACAATAAGCCGAAACCTCTGACAACATGGATTTATGAAATACATGTTGTGCCAACCCCACCTAGTGTGGGATAAGGGCAGGAAGAAGAAGAAGATTCACGTCTGTAATCCCAGAAGGGGTAAGCAGAGACGGTCTCCTATTACAATAGTCTGTATAAGTTCCGCCTCTGGTATTAAGTCCCATGTAAAGGGTGGCGAGCCTATTGCCATTTATCGGTCACAATTATGGTGTCATGTAATTTTTTTATTTGTAAATATGCAAGGTATTTCGGAAAGGGGGTACTAATCCGAAAGGTTGTTAAAGTACCCATAATAATGGATAACTTTTGTTCTACAGCTTTACCCAAAAGTCATTAGATTAAGAGAAATAGCTGTTCAAAGATTGCATAATTAATACGCTAAATTCTATCTATCCTCAGCTATGATCAGCTGTGTTTACATTTTAAGTCATATTTAGGGTCACGGATTAGAAACCCCATTTTCTGAATTCGTAACTAAAACAAGGATGAAGAATTTTTGAAAAACTTGAATAAAAATCATTTTGCATGGGATTTTTTTTATCGAATTATGAAATTTTATCAATTTCTTTACAACAATCATCAGTGATACATTAAGTGGCCCGCGGCTTAGTACCCCCTTTCCGACTAACCTTGTATAACAATGATTATTGTTTATCTATATCTATACTAATATTATAAAGAGGAAAGATTTGTATTTTTGGATTTTTGTATGTAACGAATAAACTTAAAAACTACTGGACCGATTTCAAAAATTCTTTTGCCGTTAGAAAGCTACATTATCACTGAGTAACATAGGCTACGGGCGGAGCCGTGAGGAGACAGCTAGTATTAAATAATTCACGAATAGAATCAACAAAGAAATGATCTACTTAGCACGTCATTGACCACGCCATTATTTTTTTAGCATTCATATATTTAAATATAATTACGTATTAAAATTCCTTCCTACATAGATAGCTAAAATAACATTGGAGCTATTATTAATTATAATAATACTAATTAAAAGCACGATTCATAGGTCTCGAGTTCGAACCCAAGGCACGCACCTCTGACTTTTCGGATTCATGTGTGTATTGTATAATTATCACTTGCTTAAAAACGGTTAAGGAAAACATCGTGAGGAAACCGGCATGCCTGAGAGATATTTCTCGACGGCATGTGAAGCCAAGTCAGAGGCCCATGGGAGGCATAAACTCTGACACCAGGTTAGTCACGAACCACACGAAAAGAAGAAGGGAAGCACGATTGATGATCTACAATCAATCAGCGACTGCTTCACGCTATTCACGGAATGAAAAAATAAAATATATATAGTGTATTGTATTGACTACTCTTAATAGAGATATTTTCTGTAAAATATTTCATCAACACTAATTTCTAACAAAAATAAATTGTGTGATGTTAATTTAAAATTGCTATTTTGCTATTTGAAACACTTCTTATTCAAATAGTTTCGAATTTTTCATCGATTTTATAGAAAATTAGCGACCCGTCCCGGCTTTGTACGGGTGGACATTTTTCCCGTTTTTGCAAAAATTTTCATTTATGCTCCGCTCCTATTGGTCGTAGCGTGATGTTATATAGCCTATAACCTTCCTCGATAAATGGACTATCCAACACAAACATATTTTTTCAATTCCAACCAGTAGTTCCTGAGATTAGCGCGTTCAAATAAACAAACAAACTCTTCAGCTTTACAATATTAGTATAGATATCTCTATTAAGAGTAGTCAAATATTGTTTAAGTAACATTTCATTTTTTGGGGGGCTCGTGGCTAAATAACAACCGCGCCGATCGTACGATTTGCGAGGTTAAGCTGCGCTTGCCGCGGTCAGTCCGTGGATGGGTGACCATTTGTTACACATAGAGACCCCTCCGTGCCTCGGAGAGCACGTTAAGCCGTCGGTCCCGGGTGTCATACGAATACCTATGACAGTCGTTACGGGTAGTCAGAAGCCCGAAAGTCTGACAAACGGTTTAACCTTAGGATATCGGCATTGCCCAGTTACTGGGTTGCGGAGGTCTGATGGCAGTCGCTCCGTGTAAAATACTGGTATTCAGCCGCATCTGGTTAGACTGGAAGCTGACCCCAAGATAATTGGGAAAAGGCTAAGAGGAACGATTTATTTTTTCGTTCTGTCAATAGGATAAAGACATCACTAAAATCCGGCCGACAAAAATAGCACAGCACAAAATATTTAATAAAAAAACATCACTGTTCACACATGTACCGATAAATACAAATCTTCAAAGATTATTAAAATGATTAGTGTATTATGTAAAAATTAGTGTAATTAAAATTCACGTGTTCGTTCTTTGTTCATTTGGTTATGTAATGATACCGTGTTGTGTGTCGCCGTGTGCGATAGGTACGCGACTGCGAATCCACGCGAGTTTGTTCGAATTATAAGCTAATTGTTGTACACTGCTGTGCAAGTTGAGTGGTACAGGAAAACGTGTTTGTTTGTTCGTTCATCTCGAGAATGAGTGGGTCAATTTTGTTATTAATGTGTATGGTTTAGTAATTAAATAAAAACATTTTTTACAAAAAATTTAAACCGACTTCAAAAAAGAATAAAATAATTACCATATAAAATTAACAGTTTCAGAAGTCGGTGCTGATCCACGCTGAACCAAATTGAAGGCACCGACTTCTGAAACTGTTAATTTTATATGGTAATTATTTTATTCTTTTTTGAAGTCGGTTTAAATTTTTTGTAAAAAATGTATTTATTTTTTTCATTTTAGTGGCATTCATTAAAACTTAGTTGGACCTACTACAGACGCTGCTCGTAACATAATCACATCATCACAATATGCGTACTGTTCGTCATTGAGGAGTTCCATTATCTATCTCCGAAGTTCTTCATCAGATCTTCACCAAATTTAAATGGGACCAACTTCGAAGTATACCCTATCCATTAAAAAAAGAATAATCAAAATCGGTTCACAATTGGCGAAAATATCGATGAACATACACAAAAAAAAAAAAAACAAAAAAAAAATACATACAGACGAACATAGTAACAACAACAACCTCCTCCTTTTTGGAAGTCGGTTAAAAAAGGAGACAAAAATGTATGGCAAATATTTGCGATACATACTTTTTTGTTGTATTCTCAAGTTTATGTTTTTTTATGACATCATATTTTAAAATAACATTATGGCCATTGGATTCGATCCCCAAGTCGGGCAAAGTGTTATTGGGTTGTTCCATGTAGAATTCCTCAGTAACAGCCTAGAGTTTGGATTTGTGCCCGGTTGATGGCAATAGGCTCGCCCCCTATTACATGGGACTTAAACATAACGGCGTAATGAGGGAGTTCCTATCCACCTCTGCCTAACCCTTCGGGGAATACAGGCGTGATGATATGTTATGGCCAGTGTGGATCAACATGGATGAGAAATAGATTTGGAAACTGTACCCTCTCCACAGGCTTTAAAAGTAAGAATGAGGAAGTATGTTGGCACGATTAGTGCAGAGGCTGAGCGATTGGTATTTACACTACTGCATAGAACAAATATTTCTGTGGCCTACAAGTAGTTGTTTGAGATCTGGGTGTTTGTGCATGTAATATTTGTCTGTAAACGCGCTAACGATACAGGAGATATCGTAGAGCACGGCAACTATTTATTTTGAAGAAAATGTATATCTGGTTCTGGTGCTTTCATTACGTCACTCGAACGAAGGTTGTTGCTGAAAATGGCATTAGGTTCATCCGAAGTCTCAGCATAATGCTGACCAACGACCTAAATTTTTACGCACCATGCGACGCACAAATTCAACACGTTTAAATGTTTGTATTGTTAGTAGATTTAGGATGCCTAGGTAATCCATGCACCATAAACTATAAATTAGTAACTCGTATTTTTTTTTACTTTTTTTTTGTGTTTGCGTTACCAGGTTATTATATGTTCAAATTTAAGTACAAATTTTTGTTGTACTTTTAAGTTTTTAATTTTTAAGTATAAGTGTGCGTCCGCTTAGGCGAAAAAAAAATCTATGATAAGTTTTCGATCTTAATCTTCAATACGTCACTCACGTATCAAATATCTCAAACTGTAACACAAAATATGTGATATCTAAACAAATACGATATCCCTGCACGTGTTGAGAAAGTTCAATGCACTAAGTACTTATACTGGTTGGAGTTACACTCCTCCCTTCCAAGAAAGTGAGAGTAAACAAGTTCTTGTTTTATTACAGAGTTGCTTCACATTAACTGGGGACACTTCACACGGTAACTGTGTATCATTAATAGAACAGCCTAGTGCAGGGGTCGGCAACCTGCGGCTCGCGAGCCACATGCGGCTCTTTCGATGTAAAGTGGCGCCTCTCCAGCTCCAAACGAAAAATAATTATGTTACTATGAAAACCCTTAAAATCGTTCAATCGATCCATGATTGAGTAATATAATATAGTAGGTATGACTGAGATAGTAGTCTATGACTGAGCGATAAATATAGTATCAAAAACATAAATGTGAAAATGGGAGCCAAGTTCAATAATAAGAATATGCGTGGTTGTCGACTTCGCCGACAAAAGAATTGAGATCTAAATGGGTGCCAAGTTCTGTAGATAATCCTGAAATTTATTTACACAAAGCAGATAACTGAGGATAAATGGAAGCTCAAGTTTGGCTTGGCTAGTTTTTACCAGGAAACCAAATTTTTAGAAGAGTAAGATAATTATGTTGACCTTACAATATAAAAACAGTAACTTGCGTATAACATAAAGAAGATAAGTTGATTAGCCAAATATAAGATAACTTGTATGTGAAAACTAGCCAAGTCAAATCTTGAGCTTCAATTTATCCTAAGTTATCTGCTTTGTGTAAATAAATTTCAGGATTATCTACAGAACTTGGCACCCATTTAGATCTCAATTCTTTTGTCGGCGAAGTCGACAACCACGCATATTCTTATTATTGAACTTGGCTCCCATTTTCACATTTATGTTTTTGAT
The DNA here is from genome assembly GCA_910594945.2 of Amphipyra berbera. Classification (NCBI taxonomy): domain Eukaryota; kingdom Metazoa; phylum Arthropoda; class Insecta; order Lepidoptera; family Noctuidae; genus Amphipyra; species Amphipyra berbera. The sequence continues at coordinate 8,834,389 of OU343148.1, read as the reverse complement.
AGGATATCATTACTTTTTGTAAAGAAATTATTATTATTCATCATTCAAAAGTAATCTGTAAAACGTTTATGCTGTATAGTTTTCTTTTTTGTGCTATTTTCTACATTTTCTTGAACGTTAGAGATACAAAGTCCCCCCTTTATTTTTTTTTCATTTGCCTGTTAAGTATATTTTTATTTCCCACTTGAATCAAATAATCTGGTATACAAAACGATAAAAGCGACCTTTAATCGTGGAGTTATGGAACTCATTCTCCTACGAAAGTAAAAGATTATTGCTATTATAATTTCGCAAGGCGGTAGGTAATAAAAATCGATTTTTGAAAAATATTTCAAATCGTAACAATTCACTGTTTTCGGACTTCTTCCTTTGTATACACACAATTACCCAGCTGAACACCAAATTTCAACTTTCTAGGTCATCTGGAAGTGGGTTAGGTTTTTGATCTATATGTCCGTCAGTGTTAAAAATGGCGATTTTTAGACGTTAATGTCTCAATAACCGTTTGAGCTGTATTTCTGAAATTTGGGACTATAGTTCATCTCAGGGGTTTTAATAAATAAACCAAATTTCATGTGTTTATGTTGAATAGATTTTGAGTTATTGAGGGCTCAAAAGTGGCTTCAAATGGTTCGTGTAATATAACACACGGCTGTTGCGTCGCCAGTTCCTTTTTCTTTGAACTTGGCTTGACACGCTGCCGCGTGTCTAGAACTATGTCTTAATCTATTTTTTGTTTCTTTTTTTTTGTAATGTAGTTAGTTCAGCTAAATGCCATTTCAAGGTTATCCATTAATTACAGGACAACCTGTATAAGCAAATGGGTGAATATTCGAAATTTTTTAACATTATTTTAACAAATCATTCTTCTCCCGGGTTGTTAATGTTATAGTATTGTCAGATTGTTTTTATTCTTGTCTTATTGCTTGACGGCAGCGGTATAGTTTGAGTTTACATTATCATAATTATAGTATTAAACATCTGCATTCTTAACTTTGGGATGATGCTAATGACGTTCTCAATTTTTGTTAATTTTTTTCGAAGAGTGCCCCAAATACTATAATATTGTAACGATTTTTTTGTGGCTCTTTAAAAACTGAAATTTTGTAAATTGCAACTTTTGGCTCTTCCGTCTCAATATGTTGCCGACACCTGGCCTAGTTGTGTGACCGTCGGACTGCCAAGTCATAGGTCTCGAGTTCTAACCCAAGGCACGCCTCTGACTTTTCGGATTCATGTGCGTATTGTACAATTATCACTTGCTTAAAAACAGTGAAGGAAAACATCGCGTGGAAACCGGTAAGCCTGAGAGATATTTCTCGACGGCATGTGAAGCCAAGTCAGAGGCCCATGGGCGGCATAAACTCTGACGACAGGTTAGTTACTAACCACACGAAAAGATGAAGAAGAACGAACGAAGAACGATGAAGAACACATTCAAATTAAATTAATAGTAAAAAAAACATTTTTAAAAACAAGCTTTTATTTAAATGCTCTAAAAAGAAGAAAATAAACTTTAAATTAAATCAAACCCATCAATGTATTACATTATACAATTAATTTATTTTTATGATATAAAAGCTTGTCGCGAGATTTACAGTTTAATGAAATACATATTTTTTTTTAGAATTACTTTTGTCAAGATCAAGTTATGTTTTCTTGTATTATTATCTCGTGACAAGCTTTTATATCATATAAATAAATTAATTGTATAATGTAATAAATTGATGGGTTTGATTTAATTTAAAGTTTATTTTCTTCTTTTTAGAGCATTTAAATAAAAGCTTGTTTTTAAAAATGTTTTTTTTTACTATTAATTTTTTTTTTAGTACGTCATGGTGAAACTTAGAACGGATTTTCACAATTGAATGCGTATACAACATTTCATGTCAGGAGTTCCCTAGTCAGAACCCAACCCTGAGTGCAGCAACCATGTCACGGTAAAACTTAAAATCGGCTATCATAATAAAATGCGTACACAATTTTTTGTGTCTGTGCTGTTGACCGTTGAAGTGTTCCTTTATCTGGAGCTTATCCTGGATGTCAATTCAAGTCATGCCTACCATAAAAATGTATTGTCATCAGAACTGAACCAACATGTAAAATTTCAACTCCGTAGGATAAGAGAAAGTGGTTCAAAATTCAGTTGCAAGATTTCAACCGAACATACATACACACATACAAACATTGCAAGTTAAATAAAAGCTTGTAAAAATACCTATACTTTAGTTAATTAGATAACAAGATAACTGACTAATACAGCAGCGATGAGTGCGCACGAAAATAATATCAAATGGTAATCGTAACTGTCAAAATAAAACGACATCTGTATATACAGGGTGTAAACGAAAAAACCCTACACGGGATACTTTTGGATTCAATAAAATACTAATTACAAGAAGTAAACATGACTGTGTTCTTAACGTGAGGCATTTTAGCCCCCCGAGTTAAATGACCGCGCGGCGATCGATAGCCCCGCAATTCGCTCGGGGCGCTAAAATGCCTCACGTTAAGAACACATGTTTACTTTTTGTAATATTGTTTTTTTATTGTATGCTAAATTATCCCGTGCAGGGTTAATCTATGTCAGCAGTACATCACGAGTTTTGAAGGAATTACATGATTTCGTTTACACCCTGTATATGTATAAAAATCAATTGCCGTGCGTTAGTCTCGCAAAAACTCGAAAATCGCTCGACCGATTTGAATATTTTTTTGCGTTTTGTTCACCTGAATCTGAACCTGGGTCGTTTAGGAAAAAAGAAAACTAAGAACAATAAAATATATTCTTTTAGGTGGTACGACGTTCACAGTGCATCTAGTCTTTACATAGTATAAAAAAAGTCGCTCCCGCTGTCTGTACGCTTAGATCTTTTAAACTGCGCAACGGATTTCAATGCAGTTTTCAGCAATAGATAGAGTGATTCAAGAGGAAGGTTTATATGATCCACATTAGTATCTACATTGCACCTGTGCGAAACTGGCGCGGGTCACTAGTTGCTAATAAATACCGCGCCAAATTATTACGCACGACACTGTACGCTCTATGAACTGTTTTGACCTTCACTACTGACAGTCCAACACATTATAGTTTTACGTCACATAGACACATACTTGGCAATAATTATAATGTATGTATATAATTACATCATGTATCAATACTTTGCCTTATCACTTGAGACTACACTCATTATTAGGGCACGGATAAATATGTACTTTAAATTCATTATGTAGGTACCTACTTATACAAGGTTAGTCGGAAAGGGGGTACTAAGCCGCGGGCCACGTAAACTATCACTGATGACTATTTTAAAGCAAGTGTTAAAATTTCAAAATTCGATAAATTTTATTTGCATGCAAAAATATTTTTAATTTAGTTTTTTCAAAAAATAATCATACCTGCTTTAGTTATGAATTCAGAAAATTAATTTTCTAATTCATGACCCCAAATATGACTCAAATTGTAAAAACATATAACATATAACACAACACATAAACATATCATAGCTGAGGGTAGATAGAATTTAGCGTATTTTTTATGAAATCTTTGAACAGCTATTTCTCTTGAACTATTGACTTTTGGGGAAAGTTGTAGAATAAAAGTTATCCCTTATTATGGGTACTTTAATACCCTTTCGGCTTAGTATCCCCTTTCCGAATAACCTTGTATAAGCTCTTAGCTTAGTTTTAGTAAAGTTCTACGACGAGATGTTTTTATATTTTTCATTAATGTATTTATAGATAGAGCTTGCCAAACAGATAAGTACCAAGCACTTATATTATTATTGATGGATGAATTTATTTTAATTTACCGATATTAATGAAAAGTATACAAGGTGTAAAAAGACCCTTCACTAAGCCGTCAACCATGCATGTACATCAAACTAAGTAACCCTACGCAAAAATTGTGGCTGGGAAACGACTTCTTTTTTTGGGTGAAAAATTTCGTTTTACTGTAAAGCTCAATGTAACGCACTCAAAACACTGTGCTGATAGATGTATTGAGTAGTAAACGGGTAATGGAGGTATTTCAAGTACATTTGCAACCATCAAAACTACTATTTAAAAAAAAGTTCTGTAAAAGTTGGAACTTTGACCTCCAATATCTCCGTAACTAGAAGGTTCCCAGGCATAGTCCAGAACAAAAAAAATATCGCAATGACGTGGAGAATAAGTGCCTTTCGGCTTCGTTAAGGGTCTATTTACACCGTTCATGTAATTAAATTTTCATGTGCTTGATTATCCTCCATCCATAGGCGTACGTATTCAGAGTGGGGCAGATGGGGCGCTTACCCCACCCTGGCACAGGAAAGAATAGGTAAATGGTCTTGATTCAGTCAACTTGCCACCCATGTCCACAGAGCAATTACCTAGAATAGGCAGACCATGCCCGACTCCGTCTGTACTTACATAGACCTCAAAAATAAGGTTATGGGACAAAATTGCCCCATAATCCCATTCTGCACATCCAGATTTATTGAAAACTTTTTAACAAAATTAAAACCGACTTCAAATTGTCTATCTCCGTAGTTCTTCATCAGATCTTCACCAAATTTAAATGGGACCACTTCGAAAGAATACTCTTTCAAACAAAAAAGAATCATTATTATCGGTTCATAATTAGCAAAGATATTGCGGAACAAACATACAAAAAACCAGTCGAATTGAGAACCTAATCCTTTTTTAACCGACGTCCAAAAAAGGAGGAGATTCTCAATTCGACTTTTTAATGTTTGTTACCTCATCACTCCGCCATTTATAAACCGATTTAGATATTTTTTTTATTTGAAAGGATATACTTCCAGATTGGTCCCATTTAAATTTGGTGAAGAACTGATGAAGAACTTCGGAGATAGACAATAGAACTCCTCAATGACGAACAGTACGCATAATGTGATGATGTGATAATGTTACGAGCAACGTCTTTAGTAGGTCCAACCATATTTTAATTGAGGTCACTAAAACGAAAAAAGTAAAAAACATTTTAACAAAAATAAAACCGACTTCATAAAAACGATGACAAGAATAAAATAATTACCATATTATAAAATTAACAGTTTCAGAAGTCGGTGCCTTCAATTTGGTTCAGCGTGGATTAGCACCGACGTCTAAAACTGTTAATTTTATAATATGGTAATTATTTTATTTGGAAGTCGGTTAAAAAGACAAATATATACTGTCTGACTGAGTTTTCCCCAACCTGGACAAAAATCTGGCTACGCCCATGGCCAAACTCCTTTAGGATTTACGATGCCAAATCATTCAGACTATTTAGCTCTATAAACCTCGCTACCAACCTTGCTGTCTAGCTAATCTTTTCACCACATCATGAGCTATTTTCGCCCAGCTAAGCTTTATACGACAAACAGTATGAAGATTAGTAGTCGTCAAGATATCGAATTTCATTCGAATTGTTTAATTGGTTTAACCGTAATACCGTGTGCCTACCGACTTTGCGATTTATGTAATACTAGCGGCCCGTCCCGGCTTCGCACGGGTGGACATTTTTCCCGTTTTTGCAACATTTTTCATTTATGCTCCGCTGCTATTGGTCGTAGCGTGATGTTATATAGCCTATAACCTTCCTCGATAAATGGACTATTCAACACAAAAATATTTTTTCAATTCCAACCTTTATTTCCTGAGATTAGCGCGTTCAAACAAACAATCAAACTCTTCAGCTTTATAATATTAGTATAGAATGATGATAGTCGGGCCGTTTGAATCTTTACATAGTATAAAACAAAGTCGCTCCCGCTGTCTGTACGCTTAGATCTGTTAAACTACGCAACGGATTTTAATGCAGTATTCAGCAATAGATAGTGTGATTCAAGAGGAAGGTTTATATGCCCCACATTAGTATCTACATTGCAACCGTGCGAAGCCGGGGCGGGTCGCTAGTTTTGTATAAAAGGTAAACAAAGATTGTGAAACATACATATTGCTTTAATAATCTATTAAACATACCTACATAACATCACGCCTGTATTTCGCCGAAAGGTTGGGCAGAGGTGTATGTAACACCCTCATTTCGGCGTTATGTTTAAGTCTCATGTAACAGAGGGCGAGCCTATTGCCATCAACCGGGCGCAACTCAAAACTCCGGGCTGCTACTGAGGAATTACACATAGAAAAACCCAACAACACTGCTCAACCTGGGGATCGAACCCAGGACCTCACGATCAGCAGTCGCGCTTGCCACCACTAGACCAACGAGGCCGTTATTACTATTCTTCAATCGTTTAAAAATATGTATTTTAAAACGTCTGCCTTGCAATGGTTCAATAACGGGTTGATAATATTAATCTGAGCGTCGAACTCACGACTATTACCAGTCGAGTTTGCGACCAGTTCAGCAATAATCGGACAACTTTTTGCGTAATATTAATCTGAGCGTCGAACTCACGACTATTACCAGTCGAGTTTGCGACCAGTTCAGCAATAATCGGACAACTTTTTGCGTAAAATTAATCTTAGCGTCGAACTCACGACTATTACCAGTCGAGTTTGCGACCACTTCAGCAATAATCAGACACCTTTTTGCGTAAAATTAATCTTAGCGTCGAACTCACGACTATTACCAGTCGAGTTTGTGACCAGTTCAGCAATAATCGGACAACTTTTTGCGTAATATTAATCTTAGCGTCGAACTCACGACTATTACCAGTCGAGTTTGCGACCAGTTCAGCAATAATCGGACAACTTTTTGCGTAATATTAATCTGAGCGTCGAACTCACGACTATTACCAGTCGAGTTTGCGACCAGTTCAGCAATAATCGGACAACTTTTTGCGTAATATTAATCTGAGCGTCGAACTCACGACTATTACCAGTCGAGTTTGCGACCAGTTCAGCAATAATCGGACAACTTTTTGCGTAAAATTAATCTTAGCGTCGAACTCACGACTATTACCAGTCGAGTTTGCGACCACTTCAGCAATAATCAGACACCTTTTTGCGTAAAATTAATCTTAGCGTCGAACTCACGACTAGTACCAGTCGAGTTTGCGACCAGTTCAGCAATAATCGGACAACTTTTTGCGTAATATTAATCTTAGCGTCGAACTCACGACTATTACCAGTCGAGTTTGCGACCAGTTCAGCAATAATCGGACAACTTTTTGCGTAATATTAATCTTAGCGTCGAACTCACGACTATTACCAGTCGAGTTTGCGACCACTTCAGCAATAATCAGACACCTTTTTGCGTAAAATTAATCTTAGCGTCGAACTCACGACTATTACCAGTCGAGTTTGCGACCAGTTCAGCAATAATCGGACAACTTTTTGCGTAATATTAATCTTAGCGTCGAACTCACGACTATTACCAGTCGAGTTTGCGACCAGTTCAGCAATAATCGGACAACTTTTTGCGTAATATTAATCTTAGCGTCGAACTCACGACTATTACCAGTCGAGTTTGCGACCACTTCAGCAATAATCAGACACCTTTTTGCGTAAAATTAATCTTAGCGTCGAACTCACGACTATTACCAGTCGAGTTTGCGACCACGTCAGCAATAATCGGAAAACTTTTTCCCCTCAGAATCATCTCATAATAATCACTTTTTAACAAAAATAAAACCGACTTCAAATGGTCTATCTCCGAAGTTCTTCATCAGATGTACACCAAATTTAAATGAGACCACTTCGAAAGAATACTCTTTTAAACAAAAAAATAATCATTAAAATCGGTTCACAATTTGCAAAGATATGGCGGAACAAACATACAAAAAAAAAAACACAATCGAATTGAGAACCTCCTCCTTTTTGGAAGTCGGTTAAAAACCGGCCAAGTGCGAGTCGGTCTCGCGCACGAAGGGTTCCGTACCATTATCTATAAAAACGGCATTTGTTTAAATTTAATTATTTATTTTTAAATTGAATATATAACTTAATATTTTGTGAATATTTCAAGCGTCTACCTATTGCCGTTATCAATATCCAGCAAAAAAATCACGTTTGTTGTATGGGAGCCTCCTTAAATATTTATTTTATTCTGTTTTTTAGTATTTGTTGTTATAGCGGCAACAGAAATACATCATCTGTGAAAATTTCAACTGTCTAACTATCACGGTTCATGAGATACAGCCTGGTGACAAACGGACGGACAGCGGAGTCTTAGTAATAGGGTCCCGTTGTACCCTTTGGGTACGGAACCCTGAAAACTGTCTAATCAATACTGCAGTTGTTCGAAGTAACCCCAAGGTCATATCAGTTGTTCATAAATTAGAGTCAATTGTTGATCAGCGGCGTCTTTGGCTCAATCAAGATCTCGTTAATGCAGATTAGAGTAGATGGCGAGTTTTCGTATCTTTACGGTTGTTAAGCTTAAAGGGGTATGCACGGTACGAGGTTACGATACCTTTGAAATATAAGGATACCGTTTTCTTATAAAGGTTGGTTGGTTTAGACCGGTTGTCAGACTTTCCCGTAGTGACTGTCATAGGTATTCGTATGACACCCGGGACCGACAGTATAAAGTGCTCTCCGAAGCATGGAGGGGTCTCGATATGTTACGAACGGTCACCCATCCAAGGACTGACCGCGGCAATCGCAGCTTAACCTCGCAAATCTTACGATCCGCGCGGTAGTTAATTATACATACCTTACCTTTATTTAACCTTTTTACAATTTCGGTACCGGAGAAAGAAAAAACTTGGAGGGATGAATGAATCACTAATGCAACATTGATGCTATCTGGAGCTTCATAGCGAAGCACAGGGTGACGCGGTGTTTTACATACCACTGCAAAGCGACTGCAGTGATATAGTTTGCCGACAGTGCGCAACTGTAGCGCGACTGTGACGCCACCATAGCGCAACCGCAGGGCAACTGTGGCGCCACCGTGACCCAACTGAAGCTCGACTGTGACGCAACAGTGTGCAACAGTAGCATGACAATAGCGTGACGGATATTAGAATATTGAATATTGCTCCTAGCTTATAGTCATCACGTTGTCATTCTGGCGTCAATATGACCTGCTCGCCTTGGGACTCAGCAGTCTCTACCAGTGAGAGTCGGCGTAATTGACCTGACCCGTTACTTAATGCAACCACAACAACCATAGTAACGCAAACATCGCAATAACATCACAATTGTAAATATCACGGCTGTAGAGAATTACACGATAGTAGCGCGCCGCAGTTGCGCAACAGTCGCGCGACAAATGTTTAAACATCAGCTTTTCCATACATTTTGTTAAGCAACATTTATTGTTTTGTATGGAACAGTTGTTTTTTTTCACGAATTTGAGAGTTTTTCCCATAGTACAGAATGATGAGCAGAGTTCATGGTTTTCGGATGTAGGGCGACTAACCAATTACGCCGTATATTGAATATTTCACCTTTTATAATGTAGATACGTAGATAAATTATCATTTTTATAAAAATGATTTTTCGCTTATTTTTTTTTACATTTATAAATTGTTAATTATTTTATTGGTGAGTGCAGTGTGGGTAAATCCGGCATAATCCTAGCGTTCACAACGGGAGACTACAATCCATCATTCCTAGTTACAATCGGAGTTGACTACAAATGTAAAGTCATGGACGTGAACGGTGGTACAGTCAAGCTTGGTAAGCGATACAGAACATTAACAGCAAGTTTTTTACAGAGAAGTTAACGGTGCTATGATTTACGATGTGTCAGAACCGAAGTCCCTAGCAAAACTGAATGAGTGGCTCGAGGAGCTGCAAGTATACTCCACCAAGAAGACACCATTGTTGGACCCAGAGCATAATATCAGCAAGCACATTGGGTCACCCGCGCGACGGGGCAACGAGTATTCCCAAGGAGGATTGATGTCAGGCAGGTGGCCGATCATAAAACAATAAGCCAAGCCCTCTAACAACATGGATTTATGAAATACATGTTGTGCCGACCCCACCTAGTGTGGGATAAGGGCAGGAAGAAGAAGAAGACGTAGATAAATCAGCACATACCTGCTCTTGCGTCAATATGACCTGCTCGCCAGGTCTTCTAGGCCGGGGACTGGACTCGGGTGTCTCCACCGGCGAGAACCATCTGACTGTGGACTCCGCGTAGTTGGACTGGCGCGCTGAGCCTTGCTGCTGGAGGAGCGGCGTGCGTTCTGATATGCCGCCGTGGTGGACTGTGGAACGGAAGATGACTTGTAATATGGAGTTACCTATATATTCTGTAACTTGGATATTTGGATATTAACTATCGTTGGTGTAGTGATGGCAACCACGACTGCCGATCGTGAGGTCTTGAGTTCCCCAGGTCGGGCAGTGCTATTGGGTGTTTCCGTGTGAAATTCCTCATTAGCAGCCTGGAGTTTGGATTTGTGTCCGTTTGGTGGCAATAGGCTCGGCCCCTATTACAATGGGACTTAAAAACATAACGGCGAAATGAGGGTGTTACTATACAACTCTGCCCAACCCTTCGGGGAATACAGGCGTGATGTTATGTATGTGATATTTGAATCACTAAGCCGAAGGCCAAATTACAGTTAATAGTAGGTGGTTTACACCCGCATGATTCTGTGATTCAAAGAAATCAATACAAGTGATAGCCTTGTGGTGTGACCGTCGGACTGCCAAGTCATAGGTCTCGAGTTCGAACCCAAGGCACGCACCTCTTACTTTTCGGATTCATGAGCGTATTGTATAATTACCACTTGCTTAAAAACGATGAAGGAAAGCATCGTGAGGAAACCGGCATGCCAGAGAGATATGTCTCGACGGCATGTGAAGCCAAGTCAGAGGCCCATGGGCGGCATAAACTGTGACACCAGGTTAGTCACTAACCACACGAAAAGAAGAAGATTCGGGTACATAAAGTGGTTGCACAATAATGCAAGTGAAACCACGGGCAGCAGCTATTGTTATCTACATTCACCTCCGCTGCAAGTGTCAACGACCTCTTACGATATATCAAGATAATGCTATAAGTGTCAGTGGGTCATATTATCACGATAAGACGTAGACATAATCTATAAAAAAATGCATTGAACGTCATGTTGCAACATGTTGTTTATTTATTATTTTTCCACTTAACATAACATAACATCGCGCCTTTTATTCCCCGAAGGGTTAGGCAGAGGTGTTTTAGTACACCCTCATTTCGCCAGTTATGTTTAAGTCCCATATAATAGGGGGCGAGCCTATTGCCATTAACCGGGCACAAATCCAAACACCGGACTGCTACTGAGGAATTCCACACGGAAAAACCCAATAACTTTGCCCGATCTGGTGATCGAACCCAGGACCTCACAATCAGCAGTCGCGCTTGCCACCACTAGACCAACGAGGCAGTCGTAATATCAGCAAGCACATTGGGTCACCCAACGAGTATTCCCAAGGAGGGTTGATGTCAGGCAGGCGGCCGGTCATAAAACAATAAGCCAAAACCTCTAACAACATGGATTTATGAAATACATGTTGTGCCGACCACACCTAGTGTGGGATAAGGACAGGAAGAACAAGAAGACCTCAAACCATAGGCGCCCCGTACACAGTCAATCTCGATCGCGATCCGCGATCAAAATCAATGATCGCGATCCAGATTCTTTTGTGATCAGATGCATCAATCCGTCAATCTAATTCGTACATTATCAATCTGGATCGCGATCATTGATTTTGATCGCGGATCGCGATCGAGATTGACTGTGTACGGGGCGCCATACATACCTATAGATTCTAGTATCTGCTTGGCTTGTAACTCTTGTGGTAGTACCCTGAAGTCCAAGAACCACGCCTCGCCCCACGCGAGCGTGAATGACGTGAGGATGAGGAAGACTTCGTACACTGGCTGGACCGCGTTCGGCCACTGTTGGGCAAAATAGTGGGCTTAGAGACGTTAATGTTTTATTTCCATAAATCGTTTACGAATAATTTTTGTACAGTTTGGCAGTGGTGCCGATTCTCTTATTCACCAACTAAACTAATCAAATCATTTTATTTTATTTCACATAAGCCAATACAGGTGCTTATGAAAAGTCGAATTTAGATGCACGGTTCCAATTAGTCGTTTCCTATGGAGAAGAGCCGGTAAGAAACTCCATGGTTACTCTTTTAAAAATAATATCTTTAACAATTTCAGTGGATACAGTACAATGATTTAGGATAGTGAGAGAACAATGAAGTCCTGACCACAGACCAATGAGTAATGAAGTACAAAAAATTAACAAAATAAAATAAAAAACAATATGAATAATAGTAATTTACAAATTTATAGATGCAGGTCCACAAAGTTCTCACATTTACAAAAGTGAAAAGGAAGCTAAACTATGTAAAACCATTGACATAATTAACTAAAATTAGAGTATTGCTATCTTTTACTAACAGACAGCGAGAGAAAAGGACAGTGATAGATAAGAACTAAGTTAGAGATGTCAAACTAGTTTACACCTCGAACTTCACCGTGTTTTAGTCTACACATTCTGACGTATGGAAACTTTAGTTGCAACTAAATTTGACAGCTCTTATTTACATCTCTTTCTTATTTGATGAGAGTGAAAAAGATGGCAATAGGCTTAATTAAGTTTAGTTTGTGTACAACAGACTCAACACCAGTATAGTCGAAGATCCCAGTATTGAACGACTTTCACCGAGCTGGTTAATAGATGAAAAGTATTTTATATCAAATTAAATATGTCAATAAACATACTGCAAATGAGTTGACTAAAAAAAATCAGTTCAGAATATAATTAAATAATATTTTTTTTAAACATTTCACTGGTTTGGTTAAGAGACAAATTCCATACCAAACGAAAGTATGAAGCCTATAGAATATGCAAACGTTAGGTTGACTATTTTGTTCCCGTCACAACTCTTAGGTAGGCAGGTATAAACACAGCATTTATTTGTCTATTAACAAAACGAGTGAAATGTTTAAAAAAAACATGTTAATTAATCATATTCTGGACTGAAATGTTTTTATCAACCCATTTGCAATATATTTATTGACATATAATTTGATATAAAATACTTTTCATCCATTAATCAGCTCGGTGAAGGTCGCTCTATACTGGGATCCTATACTAGTACGAAATAGTTGTAAGCAAAACGATTTGTATTTACTCGACTGCACGACAGCAAAAGAAGGTTATGTTTTTTGGATGTAGAAACCGAGCATGGCACCTAATATGCTACAATTAGGCCAAAGAACTGCATTATTATTATGTATTAATTACCATTCCCTATCATGTTTGGTTTCAGAGCAACAAGCCTCTGAAAGACGAACGGACAGACAGACAGCGTTGCCATAGCAGTAAGTTTGTGGCGGCATCTATCACGCCACATGCGAACTACGCAGCACGACGAATGTCTAGCAGACTACAGCGACAACAATGACAGCTGTCAGATGAAATGGCACAAATCCTGCATCGTGATATCAAGATCTGACACGGAGTTAGTATACAAGGTGTAAAAAGACCCTTCACGAAGCCGTCAACCATGCATTCAGTACATCAAACTAAGTAACCCTACGCAAAAATTGTCGCTGGGAAACGACTTTTTCATTTTGGGTGAAAAATTTCGTTTTACTGTAAAGCTCAATGTAACGCACTCAAAACACTGTGCTGATAGATGTATTGAGTAGTAAACAGGTAATGGAGGTATTTCAAGTACATTTGCAACTCTCAAAACTAGTATTTTAAAAAAAAGTTGTGAAAAAGATGGAACTTTGACCTCCACATATCTGCGTAACTAGAAGGTTCCCAGGCATAGTCCAGAACAAAAAAAATATCGCAATGCCGTGGAGAATAAGTGCCTTTCGACTTCGTAAAAGGTCTATTTACACCGTTCATATACAACTTCCCAACATCAACCGTTGGGCAGTAGCCCGCCAGGGATAATACCCGCCTGGTAGAACGATCCTCCCTTTTCCTTGGAGGAACACCATACCTCATTCCTCTACAAGTTTCCTTGGGAATTTGGATAAAGAACCATTTAAGATATTGGCTGGTAATAAGTAAGTACTTACATCAAAAACAAATACTTTTGCTATTAAAAGCGCGCAGGTGCACCCCGTTGATAACTGTAACAAAATACATCTATTGTAAACATATAGTCTAAAGTATTAGCATTTTATTCGTATCACAACTGCAAGCATAAGAAAGAAAGAAATAAAGATAAGAGGGCTAATAAAAAAAGAAATCGAAAGGGACCTTAATAAGACTAATCAACCCATCACTGTCCCACTGCTGGGCACAAGCCTCTTCTCAGAATGAGAAGGGCTTAGGCCTTATTCAACCACGCTGGCCTGGTGCGGGTTTGCGGAAGATTGGAAGAACATTTTGTCAGTTTGTCAAAAACATTCTGCCCTCTTAAGCAAAAGGGCAGTAAGAAGTAAATTTTGCGAAATCGATATTCTAAATAATTCCATTAAATAGTTAACGTTTTGCTTAAGAGGGCAGCATTGTAAGATTTATAAAAGTTATAAAAAACTACAATCATGGCCAATTACTCAAACGCTACTCAGTTTTAAGTTGCCGTTAAGTCTCGTCCCTTTAAGACTTCGCCTTAGAGTGACAGTGACAGCACGAAATTTACGCCAACTTAAATTTACGCCAACTTAAGTTTACGCCAACTTAAATTTACGCCAACTTAAATTGACGCCAACTTAAATTTACGCCAACTTAAATTTACGCCAACTTAAATTTACGCCAACTTAAATTTACGCCAACTTAAATTTACGCCAACTTAAATTGACGCCAACTTAAATTTACGCCAACTTAAATTTACGCCAACTTAAATTTACGCCAACTTAAATTTATGCCAACTTAAATTTACGCCAACTTAAATTTGAGTAACGTTTGAGTATTGGGCCATAATTGTTGTTTCTTTTTTCATTCCATTGTGTGCCTTTGTCTTTAATTATTGTAATTATATTTAAATTATAGCAGTGACAGTCTCGTGACCGTCGGACTAGGTCATAGGTCTCGAGTTCGAACCCAAGGCACGCACCTCTGACCTTTCGGATTCATGTGCGTATTGTACAAATAATTATCACTTGCTTAAAAACAGTGAAGGAAAACATCGTGAGGAAACCGGCATGTCTGAGAGATATGTCTCGACGGCATGTGAAGCCAAGTCAGAGGCCCATGGGCGGCTTAAACTCTGACACCAGGTTAGTCACTAACCACACGAAAAGATGAAGATTATTGTAATTAATCCTAGACCGTTTTAATTAAATAAAAATAAAAAAATGTTGGTCGTGGCAGAAGAGGCATGAAAGTAGAATAAATGCCGCGGAAATGCGTTCCTTGCGAAGTATGTGCGGTGTAACTTTGAATGACAGATTGAGAAATGATGAGATTAGACAAAGTTGCGGTTTAAAAGATGATGTAGTGACAAAAATTTAAAGGAGTATGCTTAGGTGGTTTGGTCATGTTGAGTAAACGGCGATTAACAAAAAGAATTTATAAGGCGGATGCCAATGGAAACGCCGGTAGAGGACGTCCTAGAAGGACATACATCGATGTTATTAGTGATGTTCTTCACAAAGGTCAGGTGCGTAGTACTCTCAACCGGCGTGCGTGTATGACAAGATGTATGAATGTGGATGAAGCGAAAGGGGTATGTAAGGGTCGTAGCATGTGGCGTTCTATAGTTTCTGCCTACCCCCATGGGAAAAAGGCGTGAGTTTATGTATGTATGATGTAAAAAAACTCGTGCATTATTCACGCTGTACTTACTGCAATAATACTCCAGTTGTTGATATACAGAACAGCGTAGAACAGAAGTAGCATAACGAACCGACTGACTGCGACCATCACTATGTCGAACAGAGAACTCTTCACGTTGTACTCTAGGATCTCAGAGTTCATTATTTGTTTTAGAGTTTCGCCTCGCATCTGGAAGGAATAGTCTAAAATGAGTGTAGGGCAGGGGTCGGCAACCTTTTGAGACGGAAGAGCCAAAAGTTGTAATTTACGAAATTTTACAGTTTTCAAAGAGCCACATAAAATTTAGTTTCAATATTATAGTATTTGCTTATACAGGGTGTTCTGTAATTAATGGATAACCTTGAAATGGCGTTTAGCAGAACTTTAAAAAAAATACAAAACGAAAATACATTTAGATATAGTTACTATATCTATCTCTCAGTCATAGTATTAAGAATAACAATAGTCAAGAATTAGGCACTATGTACCAAGTAGACACATAAGTAAATTTATAAATATACTTTCATATAATTAGAGCCCTCAAATATTGCAACACCTGGAAAAGGTTGCTAAGCTGTACCTACTCTATATAATAAGATCTGTATTATTTTACCTTAGTGTGCAAATAAATATTTTGAGTTTGAGTTTAGTCAGTATATTTCAATCATACTATATTATAGTACTCAATTATGGATCGATTGCACGATTTTAATGGTTTTGATAGTAAAATAATTATTTTTTTGCGTATGGAACTGGAGAGGCGCAAGTTTACATCGAAAGAGCCGCATGTGCTCGCGAGCCGCAGGTTGTCGACCCCTGGTATAGGGTAGTTGACTTTTTTAATATACAGGGTGCCCCGAAACTCAACGTGAAGCAGACTAACTAATAAATGTGCTTCACCAAAAACGTTGTTTTTTTAACTGTCATAGACTCCCCTGTCCTTTTTTCCCAGCATGACCCATAATAATGAATAACTTTAGTAGTATAACTTTCCTCAAAATTCAATAGTCTAAGAGAAAATAGCTGTTCAAAGATTTCATATAAAATACGCTAAAATCTATCTGTTCTCAGCTATGATCAGCTGTCATGACATTTTGGGTCATATTTGGGGTCACGGATTAGAAGCTCCTTTTTCTAAATTCGTAACTAAAGCAGGGATGAAAAATTCTTGAAAAAACTAAAATAAAAATTATATTGCATGGAAATAAAAATTATCGAATTTTGAAATTTTAACACTTGCTTTAAAACAGTAATCAGTGATAATTTATGTGGACTGCGGATTTGTACCCCCTTTCCGACTAACCTAGTATAAGGGCCGGTTGTTTCACAACTACATTACTAACGGGTAACAGTTAAAAATGGCGTTAACGATGGTTAAATTTAAAAAAAAAAATGTTTAAAAAAACCGTCTTCAAAAACTAAAAAGTATAAAATAACTTAATAAAGATTTAATTTAATACACCTCTTATGCAAACCTATAATTATAATACCTTTACAGTTTCAGAAGTCGGTGCTAATCCACGTGAAACCAAATTGAAGGCACCGACTTCTAAAACTGTAAAGGTAGGTTTGCATAAGAGGTGTATTAAATTAAATCTTTATTAAGTTATTTTATACTTTTTAGTATTTGAAGTCGGTTTTTTTAACCATAGTTTTTTTTTATTTCTTACTTTTTAGTGTCTGTAATAGGTTGTTCTGTAAACTACAGTAGGATTTTCTAGATTACATCAGGTAGAATAATTACATCGTCCAAGTAAACTAAAATGTTCATAAAAAAATAAAAATGTTCATAAAATGAAAACTACCGGGCCAAACTATGTTACATTTTTATGGGATCAAATGGCAACTATTCCGCATCAAACTAAAGAAGAATCACGTAAATCAGATCATAAATCTCAGCGTAATCGGTGTACTACATACATAAAAAAATGCCTATCGAATATAGAACCTCCTCCTTTTTGAAGTCGGTTAAATAAACGTTGTTTCACGCATACAACGTTCTGCGTTTGACGGACGTTAAACATCCTACTTAATAGTTAATATTTAACTAACGTAACATAGTTTAACTGATCGTTTGAAATAACCGGCCCAAATTAGTCTAAAACTAACAGAGGCTTACCATAACACATATAAGCCACATAAGACTAGTAAAAAGCAGGTCGAACGTGACGAACAGACAGAAGAACCTCCTGACAGTGGACATCTTGCCCTGAGGTCTGTGGCCAGCCACCAGGTCGTCCGACACCAGGTTTAGTGACGTCGAGTGGGCTGGAAGAACGAAACAGTTAAATTAGATAGTTGCTCTCAGTTAACGACACGTTTGGTGCAGTGGTTGAGGGGTTGGCTTCTGCACTACGGGTCGTGGGTTCGATTTCTATACGGATGAAATATTTATATGGCCTACAGATAGTTGTTCCGGGTCTGGGCACAAACGTGCGTGTGAAGATTTGTGTCTGTAAACGCACCCACGATACAGGAGAAATACTAGTGTGAGACGTATTTAAAAAAAAAAGAGCCCTTGCCTGCCGCCCCTGTACTAAATCCTGGGTATGCCTTTGTACACACACCAACATTCGAAATAGGTAGGTACATACATATTAGTAGTACAATACATAGTAATAGGTAATTTCAAAGAGTTACCTACTGCTTATTTCAAGTAAACATCTTCAGCTTTTATGCATGGGCACTGTTAATCCAAATAATTAAACAAACTCACTCAGCGTCCGATGGTGTGGGCTGACACTGCTCAGCAGAGACTCAGCCGCCTCCCTGATGTGAGGGTTGGCCATCCTGACCTCTGAAATCATTAGGCAATCATGTTTACTATAAATAACTAATTATTTGTTATGTTTACATGTAGGGCAGTGGCTCTCAAACTTAGGTCCGTATTACAGAACATTCCTCAAGTCCAGTTTGATCTTTAATCAGTTGATCACTGTTCAAGTATAGAATCAGTTCTTGAGGAACGGTCTTATTCCAGAACGGCAATCAATCTATACTCAGATGAAACGAGACTCAAATCGAGCTGATCGATTGGTTGATTACAGATCAAATCACTGCTTGGGGTCGAATCTACGAACAGAGTAACGATCTAGAATAAAGCCAAACTCAGCTGAACTATGATCAATGAATCTATGCTTGAGGAACGTTCTAAAATTAAAAGTCGCCTCAAAACTAGTTTTAAACAGAGATTAATGCTTGAGTTTCGTTCTGTAATACGCACTAGACGGAAATAAATGCCAAATACTCAAACGCTACTAAATTTTAAGTTGACTTTTAATCTCGTGCTGTCACTGTCACTTCGCCTTAGAGTGACAGTTCTGCCTAGCCTTTTCCCAACTATGTTGGGGTCAGCTTCCAGTCTAACCAGATGCGGCTGAATTCCAGTATTTTACACGGAGCGACTGCCATCAGACCTCCGCAACCCAGTTACTGGGCAATGCCGATATCCCAAAGTTAGACCGGCCTTAGTGTAACAGTGACAGCACGAAATTAACCACGACTTAAAATTGAGTAGTTTGAATATTTGGCCAAAAGGCCTTATAATAATAAACAGCTTTCATTTGAGAGATCTTCCAACGGCAACTACCATAAAATAGAATTCCATACATTTGACATCTTTTTTGTCTTTTTCTTAAGTCTTGGTAAGACTATACTTAAGAAAGATTTCTGAAACGAGCGCTGTTTATTAATACGGGTCTAAGTGCATCCAACGCCGCAGCACCCCATCACCCCAAAAAAGAGCATTGAAATATGGACTTTATGTTGTCCTCCAAAAGATTACATATTAAAATAATTTAAGATTTTAAGCATGTGCATTTTATCGAATATTTTATATTTCCCTTTTTTAATAATATTATTAAAAAAGTCACAGTATTATTATTGAAAACATATCGTTCATTATTGCTTATCGTTTATATTGTTAAATTTGAGACAGTACCTACACTATTGAGAGAAAAATACTTTGTGATGCTTGAAATTACTCAATTAATTACATGGTCTATTTCCTTTGTGGGACAAATAGAATTCTGCATGCTATGTAGACACGGAAAACACAAGATATCTAATACGTAATGTACTGTTTGACATCACAGGCTGTAAACGGATGATAAGGGTCGCCACACATCTGACGGAAGATGCGCTGCGCATCGTCGGTCGCATGACGACGGAACGGACAAGTAGATAATAAAACATTCAACCTTACACACTCGACCGATGATGCGTTAGGGCCAAGCCACATCTGACGGAAGATAGTAGCCGATCTTCCGTCGCGTAATTTACTTGAGGAATTTTAGTAACGCATCTTCGATCAAATGTGTACGGTGTGAGATGTATGTATGAAATTATGTGTACCGCGGAAGATCGGCGACGTATCTCCCGTCAGATGTGGCTTGGCACTTAGTGCGCCGAGCGTATTAACACAAAACAGATAGGTACAGAAGTCAATCTACATACAAGTGCGCTCGAGCAACGCACACATAGACATTGCTCACGGACACGATATCTCGGACTGTTTGGGGCTAGAGTGCGAGTGAGTGCGAGCGCGGGTACCATGCGCTTGAGAGAGATAGATATATAGATAGAGCGACCGCCGAGCGTAGATATTAAAAAGTGAAGTACATACATGTGATTGACTTCTGTACCTATCTGTTTTGTGGTATTAATGATGGTACGCCCGACGTATCTTCCGTCAGATTTGCGGCGACCCTTAACTCCACTGAAATGAATGGTTGCTAGGGATAATATTAAACACCATGGTCGTCAAATGGATTGGTGATCTAAGATGTCGTTATCAAGATGCCAATGTCTATCCTCCTGATATTAAGCCGGGTACAGACTTACGAAATGTAACATGCAATGTATCACGCAATGAAAGAATTTGCCGTCCACATTGTCGCAATGTATCATGCAATGTAACAGAATTCCCATAGTGTGGACGCCTTGCTCGCACGAACCGTGCACACTACGCGTGCATAGGTACTACGTACCTTTCATGTTACATTGCATGTTACGTTACAGCAGTCTGTACCCGCCTTAATTAACCCACCTGCAGAAAGGGTGATCTATTTTTTCCAGGGGAATTCAAGGAACTTGAAAGTAAACTGGAGTACGTACAGATAAATTAAGGGACTTCAAATATAAATAATATTTCACACTAGCGGCCCGTCCCGGATTCGCACGGGTGGACATTTTTCCTGATTATACAACATTTTTCATTTATACTCCGCTCCTATTGGTCGTAGCGTGATGTTATATAGCCTATAACCTTCCTCGATAAATGGACTATCCAACACAAAAATAATTTTTCAATTCCAACCAGTAATTCCTGAGATTAACGCGTTCAAACAAACAAACAAACAAACAATCTCTTCAGCTGTATAATATTAATATAGATAACATAACATCACGCCTGTATTTCCCAAAGGGTTGGGCAGAGGTGTATAGTAACACTCTCATTTCGCCGTTATGTTTAAGTCCCATGTAATAGGGGGCGAGCCTATTGCCATCGACCGGACGCAAATCCAAACTCCGGGCTGCTGCTGAGGAATTCCACACGGAAACACTCCAATAACACATTGCCCGACCTGGGGATTGCACCCAGGACCTCACGATCAGCAGTCGCGCTTGCCACCACTAGACCAACGAGGCAGTTAATAATATTTTCTTTTAATAAAGTTCAAAATCGTTAAATGAAATATCAAGAGATATCGGTCTTGCGAATAGTATTGACGGGAGCCCTCTGTCCCTTTCACGCACGCATTTGGACACCCTGAGATAGAAAGAGACAGGCTCCCGATATCGTACCGAATTTTAGCCAGCCGAGTGTATTCCAGTTTGATTACATGTTCCTTGGGGGAAATACACTACTGGGAAGGCTATGAAATCACTAGCTTTCGCTCGATCTTGGCTAACGGTATTAGAAAGAACACCATGATGGTTTTAGTGGTTAAGGGATTGGCTTCTGCACTACGGGTTGTGGGTTCGATTCACGGATCAAATATTTGTATAACCTACAAATAGTTGTTCCGGGTCTGGGCGCTTGTGCTTGTGAAGATTTGTGTCTGTAAACGCACCCACGATACAGGAAAAATAATAGAAAGGGGCAACGTTATAAAAAAAAAAAAAGAAGTTAGGGTTTCCCAACGTAAAAAAAGATAAGGTTGAGCGTCTTCAAAATTTCTGTATACGATTTATATTTGGTCTACGCAAGTATGATCATGTATCTGAGTTTCGTACTGAGCTCAAGTGGCTTCCAATATGCTATCGCCGGAATTCACGTATTCTGCACCTTCTATACAATATCTTGTACAATCCTTCTACTCCCTCCTACCTTAAAGAACGTTTCGAGTTCCTCCATGACACACACTCGAGATCATTAAGGTCATCAGAGAATCTGACGTTAAAAATGCCAATGCATTCTACCAACTTCTTTGGTAAATCATTCACAGTCCAGGCTGTTCGGCTTTGGAATGCTTTACCAGTTACAGTTAGACGTGCGCAATCCTTGGTCACTTTCAAAAGACTCGTCAAGGATCACTACATATCAATATAGTTAAGTTTGCATCTGTATGTATAGTTATTTATTGTCTGTTTATATTATGTATTACATACACATTACACTGTATATATTTATTTATATATATATTTATTTCATATTTATTTATTTGAGTTTTTAGGTTTATTTAAAGTAATAATTTAATGTTTCCTCATTAATTGTTACACTGAGAACTACCTCTCTCTTTTTTTTCTTACACTTCATGTCCATCAAAAGGTTGTCTGGAAGAAATCGCCTAGTGCAATAAGACCGCCCATTGTACATCTCTATTTTTATAGTAATGTTTCTTGTTTGTTTTCTGTGCAATAAAGAGTATTGTATTGTATTGTAAAAAAAAGATAAATGTTAAATCATCTTACGAGTTGAGTATTATGGAATAGGCATTGATGATTTCTAATTTTATTAGGAATATTTAATTATATTCCTAATAAATTAGAAAGTTTACATTGGTGGTCAATTTCGAGAACTTTGTCATCAATAATTTATGAGTAGTCATTAATTGATTGCCTCGTGTTGGTCTAGAGGTCACAAGCGTGACTGCTGTGCATGGGGATGAAGCATGGTGATTATACAAAATCCCCATATTTGACACAAATGTTCAACATAAATGTCTATAGGCTGACAGACTGAGTAATCTAGTGTTTATAAGCCAACATTTCTTTGTTTACTTAGCTGTAAAAATCAATTAATATCTACTGTAATTCAATGACCATTGAGCTTATCTTGAAAACAACGCTTGATATTAAAATTTGTCATCAACACTGATATCAGCTTTATATTTAGTTTAAAACAATTTACGACTCAAAATGTTTGTAGAAATTCAGATTTTAAAAAACATACTTTAAAACCGTTGCTATGTCTTTATTTCAGTTTTTTTTTTCAGAATGTTGAGTGAAAGTTGCTCTATAATATTTATCTGATGAATATAGGACCTCAATTTTATTAATTACATACAAATTAGTTCTTATAAAATATTTCCTGTAGTCTAAACTAATATTATAAAGAGGAAAGATTTGATTGTTTGTTTGCATTGAATAGGCTCTGAAACTACTGGACCGATTTGAAAAATTCTTTCACCATTAGAATCCTACTTTATCCCTGATGAACATAGGCGATAGAATATTTACAAAAAATAATTTATATGAAAAAAGCTTTTAACGCAGGCGAAGCCGCAAGGGCACAGCTAGTACAAAATCAATTGCTCATAAATAGAGCTTATATTTATGAGCATTATATTATACATGTTCTACCATGCAAGTTCGGAAAACTTGCAGAAGTTAACTTGCAGCAGGTGTCAACAGTTTGAATGTTGGTTGTGCAAGTCAACTTGCCCAGAAAAACTTGCTTGTGTATTTGGCATTTTTAAACAATAACAACTTACAATGTAAATGAGTGAACCATTGTTTAATAAAACATTTTAACACAAAGCCAGATTGACTTAAAGTGGTGTACTAGCAATATTTCTACTAGTAACAAAAGATAAAATAATTAGGGCAGCAAAATACGTTTGTAGTTCATGTTTTATCTCATTGTTCAATATAATAATATTAATAATTGGTTTGATAAAAACAGTGCTTGATAATTTATGTATTCCTGTTGTTCTGATATGAACAGGCATTTAATGTAGGTAAATTTAAATAAAACCATATGATTACAAGCAGATGGCCACAATAAAATTACGTATGTACTACAACTAAAAAAATAATTTATTAATGCTATTTTTCGACCTTCAAACCATTTCCAACAAAAAGAACTTTAAAAATAAAACCAAGGTTTTTTTATAAGTAAATTAGACGGGGCAATGGTGACATCTAATTCATCCTAATAAAAAAACGTAATAAAACAAAGACTTACTTGTTTTGTACAAACAACACTTTAAAACTTAAATTACGAAATGCATATCTCGCTGGGCGTTGACATAAATGCAGCTGTCACGTTAGATGTTATAATCTAAGCTACATCTCGTTTTATAGTTATACCAATTAGAAATTGTTATCAAACAGTTCAATTGTTATCAAATTAACAAAATAGATGAATAAAAAATCACAGTCGAGAGTTGAACAATCGAAACTCGTTCCTGGTTTCCGGACAGCAGGATAGCATATGGACTTTTGCTAAAGATAGAAAGAGACAACAATTCAATTATGCGCTTTTGATAGTTTAGTGAATACTGGAACGTTCCCTGTTGACGCATAGTTTGACAACTGCTTTTGTCGTTCCATTTCGCGAGTTTACCGTGATTATTTTATAGTTACGGTAGACTCATCATTATAGAAAATGGCTAAAGTACAAGTTACTCAGCAATTAATTGAGAATATGAATTTCCGAGATTATGCTTCTTGATCATTTATTAGGATAGCAAAAATAGACAAGAAACATTAATTTAGACAAGCAGTTGATGAAGGCAGTTACGCTAAAAGGAATGTCTTACGGGACTACGGGTAGATTTAATTAAAATAATTCTGGTAATTTTTTTGTTGCTGGTTGGGGAATTATCATGTAGGATTTAGGATTAGGATCCCGCAGTAGTCAAACTGTTAGAGTTAATTTTCATGGAAATACATTATTTATAATAATATTTTATTCACTAGGTGTTGACAAGAGAATATATAATATATGACAGCAATAGCTTTATAAAACATGACATCAAGTATCAGCGACAGTGATGTGGCCAGTACTCACACTCCTCTTCACGGCACTATCGCGGTCATCAGGAGAGCCCTAGGCTGCTGCGCAACCTCATCACTCGCGGACCAGCTAGAGCCTTGGTCAGCAAGTCTGCTTCCATATCTTCGGTTTTCCCAAGTCTTTTAATTCGAATTTTGAATTTAGCAGGTCTTTAACTATTTTTAGTGTTTTCGGACACGAGTAGGCAATTAACAAATCGTCGACATAAATCGCTATTATAATTTTGGCTCCTCTTTTCTCCAGAATGTATATACATGGGTCAGCTTCTGATGCTCGAAACCCTATGTGTTTCAATTCTTTGTCGAGTTTGATGTACCATTGCCTCCCTGCCTGCTTGAGTCCGTAGAGAGCTTTGATGAGACCGCAAACCTTTTCTTTTGGGTTACACTTAATGTCTTTTAGCATCTCTTTAGTTTTGTTGTAGATGGTTAAGTCCTCTTTTGTACTTTCATCGACCATGATTTCAGTCAAGTATTCTTCTAAGTAGTCGGGGTATTTCATGACTATCTTTTCTTCCAATTCGCCGTTTAGGTACGCAGTTGTTACGTCCATTTGGTTCAATTGTAAACCCTCTTCTACGGCTATGCCGACGACTGATCTGATCGAGCTTAATTTAGCAACGGGAGCGTAAGTCTCATTAAAGTCAATCCCTGGTCGCTGGGTAAAACCCCGTGCTACGAGTCTGGCTTTTCTTGTGACACTATCATCAGGTCCAATTTTGTTACGTAAAACCATCTTGTAGTCTAGTCTACAACCTTCATATGATTGCTTTTCTTTTCTATTTTCCACGTCCCGTTTTTAACGTGTGCTCTTATTTCAGATTTAATGGCATCGTGCCAATACTCATCGTTTTCATTTTCATCAGACAGGTAAGATATTTCCGTGAGTAAATGGTTCTCTTCAGAATCTCCTAATACAAAATCTTTTGTCCATGCTGGTGGGTGCCGTTCTCTTTGTGGCCTCCCATTTTCAGGTACTTCTGCAGTCTCAGATGCGTCGTCAAATGATTCGATTTCATCTGCGTCGTCAATTTGACTGTCAGGAATTTGCAAAGGTATATCATTTTTCTGTTTTCTGAATTCAATTTCTATTTCTTGTCTGTGTTTATCTTTCTTTAATTTATTTTTGTTTTCTTTTTCAGGTATTTTCGTGCGAGGTTCCTTTTCTTTTACAAGGTTTTCATAGTTCGTGTCTTTTTCTTCGAAATACATCTTGTCTATGACCTTGATGTCCCTGCTCGTCACCACGTCATCTTCTTCAGGTATGTATACTCTATAGCCCTTTGAAGTCATCGAATAACCCATGAATACACCCTCCTTGGTTTTATTTGTCATTTTTCCTTGTCTTTTCTTTTTCAGAACAAAGGTTTTCCTGCCAAAAACGTGGAGGTGATTTCCAGATGGGGTTCGGCCTAACCACTTCGTGAATGGAATGTCGCCATTTAATGCTTTTGAAGGGCTACGGTTTATGAGATAGTTTGCCGTAGCGACTGCTTCCGCCCAGAGCTTTTTGGGGGCATTAGCTTCGATCAACAGGCATCTGGCTTTGTCTAACAAGGATATGTTCTTCCTCTCACTGATTCCATTTTGTTGTGGTGTGTAAGCTGTGGTTAATCTTCTTTGGATGCCATGCAGTTTAAGGAAATCGTTAAATTCCTTGTTACGATACTCAGTTCCGTTGTCTGACTGCAGGTGTTTTATTCTTTTGTTGTGGAACGTCTCGACTTCATTTTTATATTGTTTGAAAGTGTTAAGTACATCACTTTTCTTTTTTATGAAATAGACGTGACAATATCGGGTGAAGTCGTCTATAAATGTGACGTAGTATCTTGAGCCCGCTAGCGTCTCACACTCGAAGGGTCCACAGACGTCGCTGTGAATTATCTCCAGCTCTTGCGTCGTGTAGAGATCATCATGTCTTATAAAAGGTAATCTTGACAGCTTGCCTTTGATGCAGGTTTCGCATGTTTCCAACTCTTCGTTGTTCAGGTCTAATCCGTACATTAGGTCATTCTTCGCCATCTTGATCAAGTCCTTTTCATTTATATGGCCAAGTTTCCGATGCCATTCCATGGTGTCGCCTTTTTCTTCTTTAGGTATGTAGTTTGCAGTCTCTTTCTTGTCAAACTCAAGGTAGTACAGTCCATTTTTCCGTTGTGCTGTCAGTGTCACTTCGCCGTTCTTTTGTACGATGTAGGCTTTATCTTTTTCGAAAACGACTTTGTTTCCTCTATCTGCTATTTTGCTTACAGACAGGAGGTTCACCGACATATCCGGAATGTATAAGGTATCATTAAAGTTGTAACCTTCTTTTTCTGCGGTAACTGTAACTCTTCCCTTGCCTTCAATTTGGGTTGTATACTTGCTTGACGCCAATTTCAGGGTACCACTTTCTGAGCTTAGTGTGGAGAATCTGGCTTTGTTTCCGCACATGTGAGAAGAGCATCCGCTATCAAGGCACCATACGTTTTCATTGATGTTTAGATTTGCGGTATTCAGACAGACGTTGAAGTTTAGATGTCCGCTTGTTTTTTCATTTGTGCTTTTCTTCTTGTTGCCCCAACACGCTTCTGTAGTGTGCCCCTTCTTCTTGCATGTTTTGCAGAATGGCTTTATTTTATTTCTCTTGAGGAGATAGGCTTCGGACCTTTCTGGCTGTTCACTGACATTCCTGGCCTGATGTTCTTCAAGAATCTTTACTTTTAGGTTGTCAGGATTTGGTAATGTATCTCGTAACTCAATAGCGATCCGAAAATTTTCAAATGTTGCTGGCAAACTATACAACAGCATTATACTTAGCAGTTCTGGAGGAATTTTTATCTCCATATCGGCGAGCTTATCCACAATATCCATGTAGTTATTTATATGGTCACGGATATCTTCGTCATTTGACATTCGCTTTAGAACTAACTGTTTCAATAAAGTTGCCTTTCTTGCGGGCCCGTTGCTTTGATAAATTGTTTTTAGTTTGTCCCATACGGCTTTAGCTGACGTGCAGATCTTTATTTGTTTCAGTTCTGACGGTGACAGGAGAAGTAATATTTCAGCTCTTGCCTTTAAGTCTTCCTTGATAAACGCCGATTTTGCCGTCGCATCCGCATCTGGTGACAACGCTTTTTCGCCGCTTACGATGTCCCAATAATCATTTTTAATTAGAACAGCTTGCGCTTGTAGGCACCATGTGTCATAGTTCGACTTTGTTAGCGGTTCTATATTTCGATAACTCGTCGATGCCATTTTGCGTATTTATATTTAGTGTCGACGTATTTTTCGCCAACCACGCTCTGCTACCAATTGTTAGAGTTAATTCTCATGGAAATACATTATTTATAATAATTTTTTATTCCGTAGGTGTTGACAAGACAATATATATGATATGACAGCAATAGCTTTATAAAACATGACATCAAGTATCAGCGACAGTGATGTGGCCAGTACTCACACAAACATACGACGCCTATAGTCTGAAAGCTGTATGTGTTCACTACCGTTTAGGTATAATTCAGCAGAAGGACATCACAGAATTAGGTTTAAAGGAAACTTATAAAAATATAGGTAGTTAAAACTGAAGATTTAGGAACCCATACGCCTACATGAAATAAAACGTGCAAGAGATTTTAAAATAAAACACAAAATATGTAATATTCATTCAATTTTATTAATTTTTTACAACAATCACATAATAAAATACAATCAATTTAAAATTTAAACCTGCTTTTGTACATAGGTACCTATATCTAAATGACAGTATATTTTTGCCTATAGACAGACTCCATTACTACGTCTGTCACGAATCAAAAAAGCAATAAAAAATATTTTAATGGAATCAAACTGTTAAACGGACACAGATAATAAAACTATAATTTAAAAAAAATATAATGCGTTACACCATGACTTCTCGACGTCCATTGCAGTTTTCGTATACAAAATATCTACCAAAGTCATTATCAACTGTCAATGTACGTCGAAAAGCGGTAATAATGGCCACTATTATAATCATAGATTGGCCACATACCATGCAATTCAAGTCTAGGAGGATTAATAATGTCACATTTGCTGAATCACATTTTGGTTCACATTCGTAATCATAACTGCAAGTGGCAGCAAATCTTGTCACAACTCGTAGACACATACAACATGTAACGTAATCAACGCACACCCTCAAACACCCCAATTAGAATACTATGTTATAGGTAATCATAATAAGTACATACACTGAAATTTTAGTTTAACATGTACCCATATAATATGCATTGTTATTTACTAAATTAACGTTCTTGAAATAAGGTTTATTTTTCTTTATTTTGTATTGAATGACGAAATTTGTATTAATACAAATAAAAATGCATTTTAAAAGTCTTTTTGCCTTAATTTACGGCCCATTTTGACTGTACAGGGGTAATGTGACTAATTTCCGCAGTTTTAATTATTATTGGGATAAAAAATTACCTATATTAAAAATGATAGAAATCGATTCAGTAAACGATTCTGAACAAACTACTTTCAGGATGTGCGTTAATTATGTTACATATTGTATAATTAATCTGTGGTCACAATTACTGCAAACTATGCAAATGCCAAAATGCAGCTTAAAGGCAATTAGGATGCAGGCAGTGCAACTGCGTGACAACTGCTGACTGGATGTCTGATGATTAAGAATATTAAACACCCCAGAGCAGTTCCTAAAACGCTTTTCCTTATTAAAACGACGTTACAGTACGAATTAACAGGGCAAATAATTGACAGCAGGTTGGTCGAAGCAAGGAAAACCTGCTCAGGTGGAGATTCATAGACGATTCCAGCTTGGAGTGTAAATGTGGTGCTGTTCCACAAACGATGGGACACCTGACATCATGCCCTGCGTGCCAGGAACAGGAACAGTTACAGGAACTAATGGACGCTACTGATAACGCTAAACTCGTAGCTAAGTTCAGACTCAATTTAGATTGACATCGACATGCTAAGAAGAAGATTGACAGCTTAACTGAATGGCAACACCACTAACTCATAGTACCTTAATTTCAATACCATCGAGTGGACCCCACTCTGTTATCAGGAGGATCTTTCACACAGCAGTAGGAAGCTAGAACTCCAACGGATGCGAGGCTAAGTGATAGGATGCTGACGCCGCAGACGGCTCCTGACGTGATGTCGTTCAAAGGCGTGCCTGGTTTGGGTTCCACTGATAGTAAGATAAGAAGACCGAAGGCGCTGAGCAAGGAGAAGGATGAGAGGACGATGTAACCTGAAAAAGAAAAATAAATTAAAATATTTAAACAATTTTTATTAAATACCAGTTGTTGCACGTGGTTTCACTCGCATCCTAGGCAAAACACTTCATTTACCCCGATAAAAAGTATCCAATATGTTAATCCAGGACATGGTCTATCTGTGTGCCGAATTTCATCCAAAACCGTTCAGCCATTTATGCGTGATTGAGTATCAAACAACTTCACCAACTTTCACATTTATAATATTAGTGAGATTGCAGACGCCTAGCTTAGTGCCTTGTGTGTAGCTACTTCCACTTACAGCAGTTTACTATCGAGGACGCCAAAGGCGCAGTGCGGCCGGGCCTCGGTGGCCAACTTTATTTACAAGAAATAAAGTATATTTAGGTCTGAGAAGGAAAATAAACAGTATTTTAGAAAAATTAATAACAGTATTTTATTTTTTAAATGTTTTAAATACATATTTTTAGTGCTTCTCGCACAACATCAATTTAGTGTAATTTTTAAAAGCTTAAAAAAATACACTTACATATTTGGCATTTTGATGCTGAAAACAATATTTCGTATACTTTATTTTCGATTTAGCAACGAACTGCGAACACTAATTCGTTTACCAAGCGATTTCCTCTTTAAAAGTTCATTGACGTTTTATTTAATAGGTCTAGATACCCACATAATTAAATGAAGTGTAAGTTCAAAAACAATATTTTTGCGGTTGCTTTGCGGTAACGACAACCTAATGCGGGCGATTTAATAGGTATGTAAGTATTTAAGTAAGTGGTTGCACAACACATTGGCGCCTGCCATAAAATTATGATAAAAATTACGCATTTATTATAGTATATTAGGCGCAATAATAGTTATATTATTAGATTTGTATGATCATAATTATCAGCTGAACTAACTCGCTGGTCTAGTGGTGGTAACTGCTGATCGTGAGGTCGTGGGTTCGATCTCCAGGTCGGGCAAAGTGTTATTGGGTTTTTCCGTGTGGAATTCCTCACTAGCAGCCCGGAGTTTGGATTTGTACCCGGTTGATGGCTCTTCATCTTCTTGCTATAAAACCCATCTATGCAGGAAATAACGTGGTTATATACTCACCAGAGATATAGTTCCTGTTCGGCAGCAGCTGTTGCCTTCGAGTTCTGAATCCCAGAAGACCTAGCAGAAAGCAGGTGAAACCAGCCAGCACGCCGAAGTCCAAGTAATAGCGCCTGCCAACCTGAAATAGCAACATGTAGCTAGATAAGAGCTTTGCTTATAGAAAAGAAGGAGGTACAAAGTTCTTTATTAAAAATATTTTTAAAAAAATTGGACATAAAGGAAAAAAAGGTATCCTAACTAATCTCACAACTCCTTCCTCGTAAAAAGAACCAAAATCTTGCGACATTACCTACTACTCAGACTTTAACAAGTTAATTGATGACGAGAAATAAATCTTAGTTAATAAAAAATATTTTGTGTCTTGACAATATTTAATATTCGCCTCTAACAAAGCCCTAGAATGAGAAGAGACGATCTCTTCTTAACAAAAAAATATTATGACGTGCGAATATCATCATTTACCTATCATAACTTGCCAATTATACTCCACCAAGAAGAACATAGTCTGCTTAGTTGTTGGCAATAAGATTGATAAGCGTATCATTTTGGGACCCAGTGCATAATAACAGCAAACATATTAGGTCACCCACGCGATAGTGCAACGAGTAGTCCCAAGGAGGGTTGATATCAGGCAGGCGTCCGGTCATAAAACAATAAGCCAAAGCCTCTAACAACATGGGATTTACGAATTACATGTTGTTCCGACCCCACCTAGTGCGGGATAACGGCAGGGAAAAGAAAAAGACCTATCATAACTTGCATGGCGGACAATCGCCTTCTTTTTCTATGGCAACCTTGCAAAACTATATGTCTGAAAATAACTGAAAGTTTAAAAGATAACCAAGAATACTTACTGCATACATCATATAAAAACTCAACCCCGCTGTAAGACCGCCACACATGGTTAGCATGACGGCCGCTATGGTCAGCGAGGCGGTCGCCGCTGATATAGTCTTGAGGCTGGAGAAGGATTTGTACGTTTCTTCAGAGTAAACTGATGGGGGGGCTGCTACCCTGGAAGGTGGAAGAGGAAATTAGAATATAGCTAGACTGACTCACGGAATATTAGTATTGTATTCCGTGGCTAAATCATTGTGAGGTCAGCCGGTTTGTTTAAGGTTACATAGCGAGACTAAGAAGTGAGTTTAGGTTATTCTGTAAATAAAATGCTATTAAAAAGATTAAACATAACATCACGCCTGTATTCCCCAAAGGGTTAGGCAGAGGTGTATAGTAACACTCTCATTTCGCCGTTATGTTTAAGTCCCATGTAATACGAGACGAGCCTATTGCCATCAACTGGGCACAAATTCAAACTGCTACTGAGTTCACACGGAAAACCCAATAACACTGCCCGACTTGGGGATCGAACCCAGGACCTCACGATCAGCAGTCACGCTTGCCACCACTACACTAACAAGGTAGTTAAATAGATTAGTAATTAGTAAAAGCAGTTAGAATCTTGCCCGATTGTGGCTATGAGCCTCTGCTTAAGTTCATGACTGGCCAAGATTAATGATAGATCTCTGTTTTCTTTAAATAGAAATAACTTAATTAATCAATTACTGCAGGTTTAGCACGAATATTGTTACGTTATGTAAGTGAATTTTGAATTAAAAATATTCGTTTCACACATACTATTTGATTAAATTGAAAGCTTTATTCATATCTATACCCTAGCGCCCCGTCACGGCTACGCACGGGTGGACATTTTTTCCGTATTTGCAACATTTTTCATTTATGCTCCGCTCCTATTGGTCGTAGCGTGATGTTATATAGCCTATAACCTTCCTCGATAAATGGACTATCCAACAAAAAAAGAATTTATCAATTCCAACCAGTGGTTCCTGAGATGAGCGCATTCAAACAAACTAACAAACTCTTCATCTTTATAATTATATTAGTATAGATAAGTAAATTTAGAATTGGTAATACTCGTATCTCACATACTATTTAATTAAATTGACCATTTTATTCATAATCTATGTATGATACAAATTGTGTATGTCGCAAAAAATTATCCAAAATATTACAGGACAGTTGTATTTTCGATTCAAAATTTGCTTACATTATGGTGCGTCCAGACCTGACGAATGCGCCGCTCGCGAGCCGCTCGCGCGCCGCTCGCGTGCTGCGCGCGAGCGGCGCGCGGACGGCGCGCGATGTATTGTACGAACATGAAATACACGCGCGCAGCTCGCGAGCGGCTCGCGAGCGGCGCATTCGCGGCGCGTTCGTCAGGTCTGGACGCACCATTAGCGATACGTTTACGAACATGTCAAATGTTCTTGCTAAGCCTACAGTGTAAGTAGCTTGCTAGTACAGTCGGGGAATGTTAAGGTTCGTCAATTTTCAAATTCATTCCTTTCCCACATCGCGGGCACATGTTACCTTTTCAAACTGTTGAACGGAACAGACCAATGCATGGAAAATTATGTTTAATTATTGGGTAGCAAAGATCAAAATTGCCTTTTGCTTCCATTATGACGTATTAGTGCCATGTAATGTCTTTGATTTGATTTAAGGAGTTTTGTTGTAAAAACCATTACATCAATTAAATCGATGATTAAATAGATTGGCCTTACTTGTCTGTCACCATGTCACCATAATATCCTGCCAAAAAATACTAGTATTTTCTTTTCTATAATGTTGGCAATACGTAGTCGGTAAAATAGTTCATTTCTTGCACTGTGTAAGCAAAAATAGACCTTAAGGTGTATAACATTTTCATTCCGCGACTGTACATACAATTTGCTAGTACATACCTTGGAATAATAACAGCAGTATTTTTATCCTTCCTCTGACTCTCTCTTCTCTTATCGTAGTCCCTTCTCTCTCTACCCATCTCCCTCTCTAAATCAAAACTCCGATTACCACTCTTCTCTCTAAAACTGGTCACAAAAACATCATGCCTATCAAATCCTGGCAGTATTTCTGGTATAATCTCTGGTAGACCGTAGTTCAACTTCTGCTGGGCTTTCGGGGATATTGGAGAAGTTGGAGCACTAGTTCTTGATGACGTCAAGTTAGCACAGGACTTGGATGGAGTAACGCCATGAGTAGGAGTACTAGACACAAACATTCTTGGTGTTTCAGAGTATTTATCAACGGATTTATTTGGTGTTATTCTAACTGATGGCTGGCTGGCATAGCTCTTCAATTTTCTTGGCGTTGACAGCAGTTCATGGAGCTTCTGTGTGGCTATTAGATTCTTCGGAGACATGACAGGAGATGTGAAGGTTACGTTGCATTTTCTCGGCTCATCATCTTCCGAGGGAACTATGGCATATCTATGTGTTCTTCCATTCACAGTCTTGACAATTTCTGTTGGTATTTCTTTCAGTTCATGTTCGTCTGGTCCATCAACGTTATATTCTTCAATTTCTTCAGCTTTGGCTTCAACTATTCTCTTTTTTGTTGGCGAATAGTCGACAATATCGTCAAAATCTTGGATGACTTCATACCTATGTTTGACCCGACTGTCTTCTAATCCATCGTCACTTTCAGTATGTCTGTCATACCTTGAGTGTTTCTGTTGTTTAAGTTGTGCCATTTCTAAATCTTCACTCCTCGTTCTGCATCTAACAGTGCGAGTAGGCTTATACACTAAAGAGGACTGTCTCTGAAAGCTTCTGTTTTGAAACTTAGGAGGTTTCGGAGGCAATTCTGGAGGTTCTTCTCTGTATCTTGCAGCTCCAGCCGGAGACATCCTTAAAGGATTATCAGAAATATCAGTCCTCATGATTCTGTTGCTTATTTCGATCTTCCTCGGCGAGTTCGCGCCCAGAGGAGGCATCCGTTGCCTCTCCGGCGACACAATCTTCGTCAGACATGATTTCTGAGCGAATACAACTTCGCTTTGGGAACAAAATGCTGGATTTGAGTAATATTTGTACACGATTTTTGGTGAATCCATTTTATAAGCGTATTCTTTCCCCGGGCGGTGCAATCGTTAGTGCATGGTTCCTGTTTTATAAGTAAAGGGTGGCCTGCAACCGTGACCGTTCAGGTTCAAATCACACCTGCTTTCTTAGACTTAAAACTTATTGAATTATATTCACATATTAATGTATTTACACTTAATTTATAATATTTAGCGAAGTTTGTGTTAAAAGTGATTTTTATTTTGCGTTTTTGAAACACTTATTAAGTTGGTATTTTTGTTCACTTATGACACTGCGCACTTATCCACACTAGAACTACACTAAAAATTAAAATAAGCTATTATTATTCTATTGATAACACACACGTCTATCCAGCTCAACGTCTAACCGTCAACTGTAAAGGGATTCCTTTTTCAAAAAAACACCGGGGTCGGAAACGGCGCTCGCGCACCCCTGCGAATGGGCACGCGCTGTATAAATTCCAAATTAAAAAAAAACACTATCAATATTCATTTTAACATTTGAAACCTTACTTCTTCAATTTCTAAGTTCAAAATCCTCTGTGTGTTACTATAAATTTAATTTTATTCAATACAAAATTGGTTCATTGAAAATTTTACTCTATTTCTAAGGGTTAAGAGTTGAAATTGAATTATCTAGATAGTTTAATAGTAAAACTGGTATTACCTTGTGCAATTATTGAATGAGCTTTCATAAAAGGTCTTTTATAAGGGGTCGTTTAGTTAGGGTTCCGTTGAATTCAATTTGGACTTTGTTTTTGTTCAGACAGATATATTCCAATAGCTATCTAGTCGTTTCACCACGGCATGAGCTACCTAGGTATTCTCACTTAGCTCGTGCTGACACAAAAGAAGAAAAAGCTTATAGCCCATCACACACGTAGCTATAACATACAAGGTTAGTTGGAAAGAGGGTACTAATCTGAATCAATGGTCTTAAGCCGGCCACTCACACACCTGCCGCAGGGGCGATCTAGGACGATGAGGTGGGGAGGACCCTAGATTTCCTCCTTGATTGTAATGTGTATAGGCAAGCAGGGGTAATTTTCCTACCCCTGCTTGCCTATACACCAGTGGCGAAGGGTGAATTTTCTTAAAAGGGAAGCCGGACCAAACTCAAAATATATTATAACTTATTTCTTTGATTGTTACCTTCATAATAAAATGTTATACCTGCAATGTAACTTCGTAAATAATTATTTGTTTAAATGATAATTGAAAATAACAGATACTAGTATTTGCCATATTTCGAAAGGGAAGCCGATAGGAATCGAGTTGTATGGAGCCTTCGCCACTGCTATACACATTACAATCAAGGAGGAAATCTAGGGTCCTCCCCACCTCATCGCCCTAGATCGCGCCTGCGGCAGGTGTGTGAGTGGCCGGCTTAAAAATAATAATGAATAACTTTTGTTCTACAACTTTCCCCAAAAGTCAATTGTTTAAGAGAAATAAAGATTCAAAGATTTCATAAAAATTACGCTTAATCTATCTATCCTCAGCTATGATCAGCTGTGTTTACATTAGGTCATATTTGGAGTCACGGATTAAAAGATCCGTTTTCTAAATTCGTAACTGTTTCAAGCATGTAGAATTTTTGAAAAAACAAGAATAAAAGCATGCAAATTTTTGCATGGATATAAAAATGATCGAATTTTAAAATTTTAACACTTGCTTTAAAACAGTCATCATTGACACCGCGAATTAGTACCCCCTTTCCGACCTACCTTGTAATATAAGTTACAGCAAGACACAATTACGATAATTATATTATATTCTATAATAATCTTTGAATGACCACACACATGCAGTTAAAACCTATATTAAAAAAGATATATTATAGCTGCGTGTGTAACGGGCTTATAGCAACTGACAGCCGGATATAAGACTCTCCTTGATCCTCAAACGCATGCCCCCAGTTCTTAATTTCATCATCTAGTAAGGACCAATATGTACATTACCCACTTTCTTTGTTAATGGCCGTCGCCGCGTCACATCTCGATATATCTAACCCACCCGTCGAGTTAATTCGAAAGTTCTAAACATTCGTTACTCCCTGCTTACCCCACTGTCTCTCACCTCAAGTACATAATAATAATAGCAGGGGTAGCACGTGCCCGAGTGTAACGGTCGATAGCAGCTGTCGGTACGGACAGCTGCGAGGTGGGGTATGCAACACTTAGGTAGGGTTACAATTTTGAATAATTAATTTTTTTTAAGAAAATTATTGATTTAAGTCTCGTTACAGACATACAAACACATTAAAAGAGAAATAAAATAAAACAACAAAATAATAAAAAAGTGCGGTGTAACTTTGAATGATAGATTGAGAAATGAAGAGATTAGACAAAGTTGCGGTTTAAAAGATGATGTAGTGACAAAAATTGAAAGGAGTATGCTTAGGTGGTTTGGCCATGTTGAGAGAATGAGTGAACGGCAATTAACAAAAGGAATTTATAAGGCGGATGTTAATGGGAACGCCGGTAGAGGACGTTCTAGAAGGACATACATCGATGTTATTGGTGATGTTCTTCACAAAGGTCAGGTGCGTAGTACTCTCAACCGGCGTGCGTGTATGACAAGATGTATGAATGTGGATGAAGCGAAAGGGGTATGTAAGAGTCGTAGCATGTGGCGTTCTATAGTTTCTGCCTACCCCCATGGGAAAAAGGCGTGAGTTTATGTATGTATGTATGTAATAAAAAAGTTACATGCCTCCAAGAGACTAAAAAAGGAGCCCATCTCAGCATAATGCTGCTACACCGAAGTATAGCAGCACTGGTTTTCGGATGGGTCCTGATAGTGACCATAACATAATGATCAGCACATCACTGTCCCACTGCTGGACATGGGCGTCTTCCTAGAATGAGAATGATTTTAGGCCTTAGTCCACCACGCTGGACTAATAGGCAGACTACACACACCATCGAGAACTATAAGAAGCCCTCTCAGATATGCTGGTTTCCTCACGATGTTTTTCCTTCACCGTTTTTAAGCAAGTGATAATTATACAAAACGCACATGAATCCGAAACGTCAGAGGTGCGTGCTTTGTGTTCGAACTCGATATCTATGAGTTGGCAGTCCGACGATCACACCATTAGGCTATCAATGCTATAAAAACTGATACTGTATTACTGAAAAATCTGTGTTATGAGTCTATTAGATATCTGCATAGAACATGGTGTTACGGTAGTCAAAGTTCTAGCAATAATTAAACGTGCGTGGAGTTCGTTCGTCGTATCGCAATTAGGGTTGCCAGGCCCATAAATAGAAAAACCGGACACAGATTCATATGAAGTCGGACATTTTGCCCTGAAAGCCTGACACATTGATAGGTACTTATTTAAAAGAAAAAATATATTTGATGCGCGAGTCATGCGTGTCCGAGTAAGTGGCTCGCGCACTTTTGTTTGGTATCTTTTGGCGGGGCAGAGTTGAGCTAAAGCCGGACAGGCCGGACTTGTTTAAATTTGACCGGACACGACTCTAAAAAGCCGGACACCTGGCAACTATAATCGCAATACCACGTTTGCATTGAATAGAAAATAAAAGTATCCACGATGTCTTCTTCGCTCCCGCTGCACGATATAAAATCAAAATATCACTATAGATCAATCTATTACAGAATCTGGGGCCGGCTGGAGGCAAATTCTAAGCAAAATACTTTAAAATCCCAATCAAACCGCTCAACCACGGCTTTTGACAGTTTTCTTTATTAGAAAAAAATGTTTTGTTGTTACTCAACAAAATGTTTGCAACACCTGGGTGCGTGTGCGCCCACCCTGCACCCGCATCGTATTGACATTATGTTTGTGATCTAAGTACGCGAAAATCGATAATATTGACCTTCAAACGTGTTTTGTAATTTATAGCGTAAAAATAATGTTCTAGCACCCATATATAGGTACCTTTGACCGCCATATTTGCATCAGCTGATAACCTAAGCTGGAATTCATGTAACAGGCGAGAAATAAATAGATAAGATAATAAACTTTTTAAAGGTTTCCGGTTGCTGTTATCGATCAAAAAACTTTATTTTTCTTATTTTTAAAATGTCGGTGGTTTTGAAGAAGCATTCCATTTAGCGCATCAATTTGA
The DNA here is from genome assembly GCA_910594945.2 of Amphipyra berbera. Classification (NCBI taxonomy): domain Eukaryota; kingdom Metazoa; phylum Arthropoda; class Insecta; order Lepidoptera; family Noctuidae; genus Amphipyra; species Amphipyra berbera. The sequence continues at coordinate 8,795,172 of OU343148.1, read as the reverse complement.
ATAGCACCAATTCGAATGACAAAAATGAGGGCCTCGTGGCTAATTACCAACAGCGCGGATCATACGATTTGCGAGGTTAAGCTGCGCTTGCTGCGGTCAGTCCGTGGGTTGGTGACCGTTCATTACACATCGAGACACGGAGGGTGTGACTCGGAGAGCACATTACCGTCGGTCCCGGGTGTTATACAAATACCTATGACAGTCGTTACGAGTAGTCAGAAGCCCGAAAGTCTGACAACCGATCTAAGTTAGGATATCAGCATTACTCAGTAACTAGGTTGCGGAGGTCTGATGGCAGTTACTCTGTGAAAAATACTGGTATTCAGCCGCATCTGGTTTGACTGGAAGCTGACGCAGAACGAACTAAACGAAAAGAACTAAAAAAAAAATAACAGTCGTGGTCTTGAGGCCGCACTCAGTTCGGAAGTGATCGGGTTTACGAAGTTAGCCGTGTATTCGCGTGCCGTGTAGCGGAGCCGTAGCCGTGTGTGCCGTTATTTTACACGGAGCGACTGCCATCAGACCTCCACAACCCAGTTACTGGGCAATACCGATACTCAAGGCTAGACCAGTTGTCAGACGTTCGGGCTTCTGACTACAAGTAACGACTGTCATATCATAGGTATTCGTATCACGGACTGACCGCGGCAAGCGCAGCTTAACCTCGCAAATCGTATGATCGACGCGATTGATAATTAGCCACGCGCTCCTCAGTTATTTATTGAGTTATTCATTCAATTTTTATAGTACTAAGTACATACTCTACCTACTTACAAAACGCAACTTAATAAAAGTACCGATTATATTATTGTCCACCAACTAAACATAACTAAAAATAGGTATCAGCTATCTTTTATTAACACGCCAAACAAGAAAGAGACGGAAGATTTTACAGCTGTCAAACTAGTTTACTTGTTGTACATCACCGTGTTTTATGCGGCATACGCTGAGGTGTCGTCTAAAACATGAACATAACATCACGCCTTGTATTCCCAGGAGGGCTCGGCAGAGGTGTTTTAGTACACCCTCATTTCGCCAGTTATGTTTAAGTCCCATGTAATAGAGGGCGAGCCTATTGCCATAAACCGGGCACAAATCCAGACACGGAACTGCTACTGAGAAATTACTAATGGAAAACCCAATAACACTTTACCCAACCTGGGGTTCGAACCCAGGACACGCGTCAGCAGTCGCGCTTACGACCACTAGACCAACAAGGCAGTCGTCTCTAAATCTGTTTGGTTTTAGTTCAATCTTTAACAGCACTAATATTCTTCCATCTCTTTCTTGTCCTATCTGCAAGTAAAGTATAAGTAGCAATGTTTTTAGTTAGGGGCCAATCAAGTATTACGTAAGCACCAAAGGGGGTGAGGGGGTCATTGCTTAGCTTATTTTTGATGACATGGTAGACGAGGTCTGGATGGTGTTTACGTCAGCAATATTTATTTATTTACCTATTTTTCTAGACTTGCAAATTGCTGCTCATGAATAACAATAAAGAAACCTGAACAGATTTAAAAAAATATATACCAATGTTTACGTAAGTATGGGAGGAGTGGGTAAGAGCTTTGCTTACTTTTGCTGACAAGGGGGAGGGGTGCGTCAAAAATTACTAAAATTCTGCTTAGGTAATACTTGAATGGCCTCTTAAGTCGGTGCTCTACAGAATTGGGGGCTATCATCTATTTTTATAATTAAGGCCATAATTACAATATGGCTACATTAAAAACAATTGCAAGTCACAAACATTTTATTTGAACAGTTTGTTAATAAAACACAGCTGTGCTTACATTTGCATTAATAATATTCATACTTATTTAACAATTTTCTGGAGTACCGTACGTATTTTCTTGAAGACGTTGAACCACCTCAAATTCTATACATATACACCCATATTCTAAGACGTTCCTCCAAAACTTACTCGACTCATACTCGACTCAGGACGGCCTCGAAAGCACCTTCAAAATTTTATTCTTAGTCGCAATTTCGAGTGAACTTTGAGGTTCCTAGACTGAGGGGTCCTCAAATGAGTCGAGGTAGAGTGGAGTCATTACGTCATAATTTGAATTATCTGCATCGCGCAAATAACACCGCGATAAATAGTTGTAAGGATTATCGTAAGCATATTCGATAAAGTCTTCAAAATTCATTTTTGTTACATACGAACTTTGACACTTCCTTCCTTAAGGTAGGTTCCGAGGTACCTTGAGTTTGACAGATGATTCCTTACCTCGACTGAGGAAAAATCTCGAGCCGAGGACGTTTATGTCAACTATAACTACCGATAGTAGTGAGAAAGACTGAGTCGAGGTGGAGTCGAGTCGAGTAAGTTTTGGAGGAACGTCTTAGAATGTGTGTGTTAGATCTAACACGAACGTTTGACGTATACTATCGTAAACGTTTCGCTAATGTCTGCTGTAACTGCCTCGTTAGTTTAGTGGTGGCAAGCGCGACTGCTGATCGTAAGGTCTTGGGTTCGATCCCCAGGTCGGGCAAAGTGTTATTGGGTTTTTCCGTGTGGATTTCCTCAGTAGCAGCCCGAATCTGGATTTGTGCCCAGTTGATGTCAATAGGCTCGCCCCCTACATAACGGCGAAATGAGGGTGTTACTAAACACCTCTGCCCAACCCTTTGGGGAATACAGGCGTTTCGATGTTATTCATAATAACTTTAATATATTCATACAGAACCACGCCCAAAACACACAAACTCACACAACTGAAACGGTCAATTTATTCATAATCCAATATTCCACATCATTCAACATCCATCATGCATATCACACACATCATAATTACTATCACTATATTCATCACCAAAAACGAAGCAGCCAGGATCTTGGCTGTGTGCCCAACACCATCATTAAGCCATCAAATAGTCTTCTACCCTCTCCTTCAAGAATTAGCAACACGACACGAAGTGGTCTTCATCACGACCAACCCTGCTTATCCAGAAGGGAACACGCCAAAGAACCTAACAGAAATTAACTTAAAAGACCTCTCCTATGGACTATGGAGGAAAGAATTCACCATGACAAAATTTGGGCGAGATAACTTCATATACAAAGGAATGAAAGCCATCGTCGAAGCGATGCCGAAGATATTCGAAGAACAAATGAAGGCTGTGGATGTCCAGAACTTGATAAAGAACGAGAAACCGTTTGACCTTCTTCTGTTACAAGCCTACTTTAGACCAGCGATGGTCTGGTCACATATATACAAGGTACCAGTCTTAAAAGTGAGTTCTGTGGGAATGGCGTTTGACAATGCAGAAGATTTCGGAGTTCCAATCCACCCTTTGCTATACCCAGACTGTTTCCACCAAAGGGTTTATGATCTCACCTTTTGGGAGAAGATCACAGAATTATACAAACGTTATTATGTTCAGAAGTTGTTCAATGAGAACGAAGCTTCGGAGAATGAAATGGTGAAGAGGATTCTTGGTCCAGATGGACCGCCTTTGAGTGAATTAAAGAAAAACGTGCAGGCGATGTTTTTGAATGTGAATTCTTTCTGGGATAGACACAGACCTCTGCCTAAGAACGTGGTCTACTTTGGACGGATACATCAGAAGCCTGAGACGGAGTTACCAGAGGTTAGTAATCTATACTTAATATTATAAGTCAAGCTGAAGAGTTTGTTTGTTTGTTTGAACGCGCTAATCTCAAGAACTACTGGTTGGAATTGAAAAAATATTTTTGTGTTGGATAGTCCATTTACCGAGGAAGGTTATAGGCTATATAACATCACGCTACGACTAATAGGAGCAGAGCATAAATGAAAAATGTTGCAAAAACGGGAAAAATGTCCACCCGTGCGAAGCCGGGACGGACCGCTAGTTGTGTCACTTGTGCAATAAAACTGGAACATTGTTTATTTTGGTTACATTAAGTGTATTTCTTGGTGATGGTGAAAACTGGGGTATTTTACATAACAACATCACGCCTATATTCCCCAAAGGGTTGGGCAGAGGTGTATAGTAACACCCTCATTTCGCTGTTATGTTTAATTCTCACGTAATAGGGGGCGAGCCTATTGCCATCAACCAGGCACATACAAACTCCGGGCTGCTACTGAAGAATTCCACACGGAAAAATCCAATAACACTTTGTCCGACCTGGGGATCGAACCCAGGACCTCACGATCAACAGTCGCGCTTGCCACCACTAGACCAACGAGGCAGTTGAGTTGAATTTAGGTATTTTAACATGTCACATGTAACCTTGAGTCCAAGAAATTTGTCACATCGCGTTACGCTGTTGTGGCCACATTGGCAAGATTCGACGAATTTTCACATTGTCCAGACAATGAGGTCCCGGGGTTATATTCTACAAGATTAGTCGGAAAGAGGGTACTAATCCGAAAGGGTGTTAAAGTACCCATAATCTATATAAATAAAAATTAATCGCCAAATGTGTTGCTAAGCGCAAAACTTGAGAACGGCTCGACCAATTCGGCTATTTTTTTTAAATATATTTCTTAAACCACACGGAAGGTTCTTATGGAGAGAAAAAACATAAAAATTGCGTGGAAAGTAGTAAAAACAACACTTTTCTAACCCATTAACTTTGACAGAATGAAGTCTGTACGGGCAGCTAGTAATGAATAAATGTTTTACAACTTTACCCAAAAGTCAATAGTTTAAGAGAAATAGCTGTTCAAAGATTTCATAAAAATACGCTCAAAATCTATCTATCCTCAGCTATGATCAGCTGTGTTTACATTTTAGTTCATATTTTGGGTCACGGATAAGAAGCTGCATTTTCTTAATTCGTAACTAAAGCTGGGCTAAAGAATTTTTGAAACAACTAAAATAAAAATCATTTTGCATTGAAATAAAAAATAACGAATTTTGAAATTCGCCTCTCTCTTGGATTTCTCTTGTATCGTGGGTGCGTTTACAGATACAAATCTTCACATACACAAATGCCCAACCCCGGAACAACTATCTGTAGGTCATACAAATATATTTCGTGCGGGCATCGAACCCACTACCCGTTGGGCAGAAGCCAATTGCTCAGCCACTGCACCAAACATGTCGTCAAATAATTGCAAAGAAAAAAAAAATAATTGAAACATCATTATTTCCAGGACATAAAATCCTTCCTCGACGCGTCCCCCCAAGGAGTCATCTACATGAGCTTCGGTACCAACATCCCACCATCCCTCCTGCCGTCATCCACGATACAGATGTTCCTACGAGTCTTCAATCAGATCCCTTACAGAGTGCTGTGGAAATGGGACGGTGGTGAGCTGGAGGGGAAGCCAGATAACCTGATGGTGGGCAAGTGGTTGCCTCAGGCTGATGTGTTTAGTAAGTACAATACTTGATGATGCAGACATAGGAGTAATCAGGGTGGGGTAAATGGAGCGCTTGCTCCCCCCTGGCACAGGAAAGAATCCTTCCTTACTTTTCGTGCGGTTAGTGACTAACCTGGTGTCAGAGTTTATGCCGCCCATGGGCCTCTGACTTGGCTTCACATGCCGTCGAGAAATATTTGTCAGGCATGCCGGTTTCCTCACGATGTTTTCCTTCGCCGTTTTTAAGTAAGTGATAATTATACAATACGCACATGAATCCGAAAAGTCAGAGGTGCGTGCCTTGGGTTCGAACTCGAGACCTATGACTTGGCAGACCGACGATCACACCAGTAGGCTATCACTGCTTTAAAGAATATGTAAATGGTCTAGTTTTAATCAACTCGCCACCCATGTCCACAGAACAATTACCCAAAATAGGCAGACCAATGCCCGACTCTGTCTATACTTATTTGGACTTCAAAAATTAGGTTATGGGACAAAACTGCTGCGTATCCCCATTCCGCACTTCCAGATTTATTGAAAAGACAAATATTTACGGTCTGATTGAGTTTACACCACTCTGGACAAATTGGTCAAAATACGCCAATGGATGTAGTAATGGTAAGATATCTTCAAGCTGAAATGGCAATGGGCCGGCCATACAGGATGTAAACAAAATCATGTAATTCCTTCAAACCTCGTGATGTAGGTACTGCTGATATAGATTAAGCATGCAAGGGATGCTTTTGGAATCAATAAAAAAAATACAATTAAGTAAACATGTGTTCTTAACGTGAGGAATTTTACCGCTACGAGTTAAACGACCGCGCAGCGAGCGATAGCCGCGCAAGGGCGCTAAAATGCCTCACGGTAAGAACACATGTTTACTTCTTGTAATTTTTTTTTATTGAATACACAAGTATCCCTTGCAGGGTTAATTTATGTCAGCAGTACATCACGAGGTTTGAAGGAATTACATGATTTCGTTTACACCCTGTATTAACCATGGAACCAATGACCGTTGGGGTATCTACCCCAACCGATGCCGTTTGCCGATTCGTGGTCTAGGTGGAGTGACGATCTTTGTAAAGTGGCTGGTACCTGGATGAGAGAAATCGAGGATTGAGCTCAGTGGCGAGCCCTAGGAGAGGCCTATGTCCAGCAGTGGACTGTTAAAAGCTTGGACCCTGTTTCCGATGCCAACAGTACTAGCTGTCTATTTTTACATTCCAGGGCATCCAAACATGAAGCTGGTAGTAACCCAAGGAGGTCTTCAAACCACAGAGGAAGCCGTCAGCTCTGGTTTACCATTAGTCGGTGTACCCATGTTAGCAGACCAGTGGTTGAATGTGGAGCATTATGTACACTATGGCTTTGGTGTGAAGGTTGATTTCGAGACCATTTGTGAAGAGGAGTTTAAGACTGCTATATTGAAGGTTATTGAGGATGAAAGGTAGGTCCTGGTAGAATATGCGAAGGGGTAAGCAGAGGTGTTCTCCTATCTTCTTCTATTCGTGTGGTAAGTGACTAACCTGATGTCAGAGTGTATGCCGCCCATGGGCCTCTGACGTGGCTTCACATGCCGTCGAGTAATATCTCTCAGGTATTCCTGTTTCCTCATGATGTTTTCCTTCACCGTTTCTAAGCAAGTGATAAATATACAATATGCACATGAATCCGAAAAGTCAGAGGTGCGTGCCTTGGGTTTCAATTCGAGACCTATGACTTGGCGGTCCGACAGTCACACCAATAGGCTATCACTGCTTTTTATCGTGAGGTACTGGGTTCGGTCCCCAGGTTTGGGCAGTGTTATTGGGTTTTTCCATTAGGAATTTCTCAGTAGCAGCCCGGGGTCTGGATTTGTGCCTGATTAATGGCAATAGGCTCGCCCCCTATTACATGGGACTTAAACATAACTGACGAAACGAGAGTGTACTAAAAACGCCTCTGCCGAATCTTTCGGGGAATACAAGGCGTGTGATGTTATGGTATGTTATGATCTAGTGGTGGCAAGCACGGCTGCTGATCGTGAGGTCCTGGGTTCGATACCCAGGTCGGGCAAAGTGTTATTGGATTTTTTCATTAGGAATTTATTAGTAATACTCGGAGTCTGGGTTTGTGCCTGGTTAATGGCAATAGGGTCGCCCCCACAGAAATCTTAATAATAAGGCAATATTTTTATGATTTCTGTGGTCGCCCCCTATTACATGGGACTAAAACATGATGGGGAAATGAGGGTGCATTAAAAACACCTCTGCTGAATCCTTCGGGGAATACAAGGCGTGATGTTATGTTGTATACTCACGCCTATAATCCTAGAAGGGGTAAGCAGAGGTGTTCTCCTATTACATGGGTCTGCTCACCCACGTTTCGCCTCTTGTATTTACTCTAGGTGGTACGCCTACTGCCATTTTTTGGGCACAATTATGGTGCCAAATTCAGTATACTCCACCATTAAGAACATAGTCTGCTTAGTTGTCGGCAATAAGATTGACAAGCATATCATTTTGGGACCCATTGCATAATATCAGCAAGCACATTGGTCACCCGCGCGACATCGCAACGAGTATTCCCAAGGAGTGTTGATGTCAGGCAGGCGGCCGGTCATAAAACAATAAGCCAAAACCTCTAACAACATGGATTTATGAAATACATGTTGTGCCGACCCTACCTAGTGTGGGATAAAGGCAGGGAGATGATGATGCCGGTTTCCTCATGATATTTTCCTTCACCCTCACATAATTATACAATACGCACATGAATCCGAAAAATCAGACGTGCGTGAAAGAAAGAAAGAAAGAAAGAAAAGAAAGAAAATACTTAGCACAGACTAAAAGGTAGCGTGGCTTAGGTTTTCCTATTTTATGGTCCCTGGTTTGTCGCCTCTCACGACTCGCTTCTCCGGCGATGGATAGGAATTGTATTCTTAATCATAACATAAACATAACAAGCCCATTACTGTCCCACTGCTGGGCACGGGCCTCTTCCCAGAATGAGAAGGATTTAGGCTTTAGTCCACCACGCTGGCCTGGTGCGGGTTGGCGCACTACACACAACATCGAGAACTTTATGGAGTCCTCTCAGTTGTGCAGGTTTCCTCACGATGTTTTTCCTTCACCGTTAACGCAAGTGATAATCAAATTCTGATCCGCTCATGAATTCGAAATGTCAGAGGTACGGGCCGGGATCGAGCTCAGACCCAACTGTATGGAAGGCAATCGTTCAACCGCTAGGTTATCGCTACTTATTTCTTACTACTTAATCATAAAGATAGTAGAATTTAATATTTGTAACTGATCTCCATAGCCTCCGTGGCGCAATTGGCTAGCGCGTTCGGCTGTTAACCGAAAGGTTGGTGGTTCGAGCCCACCCGGGGGCGATTCTTTTTGCGTCATTTAGGAAAAATAAAGGTTTTATGTCTGCAGTCACCATTAGCACCTAAAAATATTTGGGTGACCAAAACAACAATAATTTTGTACTATCTCGCCATCTTAGTCGGTCAGCCGATTTTATTCAAGAATTAATTATATTAATTAGATGATGTAGTGACAAAAATTGAAAGTAGTATGCTTAGGTGGTTTGGTCATGTTGAGAGAGTGAACGGCGATTAACGAAAGCAATTTACAAGGTGGATTTCAGTGGAAACGGTAGAGAACGTCCTAGAAGGACATACATTATGAATTAATTATTTTGTCTTCTTCTTTTCGTGTAATTAGTGTTTAACCTGGTGTCAGAGTTTATGCCGCCCATGGGCCTCTGACTTGACTTCAGATGCCGTCGAGAAATATCTCAGGCATGCCGGTTTCCCAACGATGTTTTCCTTCACCGTTTTTAAGCAAGTTTAATTGTACAAATACGCACATGAATTTGAAAAGTCCGAGATGCGTCCCTTGGGTTCGAACTCGAGACCTATGACTTGGCAGTCTGACGGTCACACCACTAGGCTATCACCGCTTATAATATACTAGCGGTCCGCCCCGGCTTCGCACGGGTGCAATGTAGATACTAATGTGGGGCATATAAACCTTCCTCTTGAATCACTCGATCTATTGCTGAAAACTGCATTAAAATCCGTTGCGTAGTTTAGTAGTTTATAAGATCTAAGCGTACAGACAGCGGGAGCGACTTTGTTTTATACTATGTAATAAAGAAGATCAATTATTATGTCATTTAATTATTTTATTACAGCTACCACAAAAACGTACTTCGTTTCCGTTCCCTCGTCCACGACGCCCAACTAACTCCTCTGCAGCGCGCCGTCACGTGGACAGAGTACGTCCTCCGTCATGGCGCCCGTCACCTGACGCCATCGGCCGCCATCTTGACGTGGTGGGAGTACCTGGAAGTAGAACTACTGATGACAGTTCTGGGTAGCTTGATGATCTTCATTTATATTGTATATCTTGTTTTAAAGCTTGTATTGAGTGCAGTTCTACGTAAACTTAAAGTTTTTTAAATAAATAATAAATGATTTTTCTGTAAATAAATCTGTTATAGACACTAGTTATTACAAGTTTTTTTTTAAGAACTATGTCCGATACTAGGCTTTCTCCTATATCGTGTGTGCGTTTACAGACACAAATCTTCACATGCACAAACGCCCAGACACGGGACAACTATTTGTAGGCCATGCAAATATTTGATCCGTGAATCGAACCCATAACCCGTAGCGCAGAAGCCAATCCCTTAATCACTGCACTGAGCGAACATAACATTATAACATCACGCCTTGTATTCACCGACGGGTTCGGCAGAGGTGTTTTAGTACACCCTCGTTTCGCCAGTTAAGTATGTTTAAAGTCCCATGTAATAGGGGGCGAGCCTATTGCCATTAACCGAACACAAATCCAGACTCCGGGCTGCTACTGAGAAATTCTCAATGGAAAAACCAATAACACTGCTCGACCTATGATAAATGATAAATGCTTTTTATTTCTGTAAATAAATCTGTTACAGACACTTTTACAAGTCAATATAATGTTTTTTTTTTAAGACTAGATGGCGCCGGCATTTCCTATCTGACTAGCTCTGAGAAGAAAAGCCGAAACAAACTCAGAGGTCAAAGTCTCTTTTAAAGTCCAGACATTGTAGTATACAAACTATGCGCGTGAAACGATGTAGGGCAACGTGTGGAATGGCCTTTTGAGGAAAGTGCCATAGCAGGTTCGAGTTGACCTGTCCTAACTGACAGCACATCTGCATCAATCATCGCGGAGCTCAAACCTTATTTTAGGGAGCTCAACAACCCGACCGCTGCACGACGCTATCAATCAGCTGGACATTTGTGTGGGTCACAAAAAAAACTCAAAAACCGCCAAACGTTTACAAAATTCTTGTATAAAGCTACCCTACATGGTACCCACATTCACAATTTATTAAAAATGTAAAATAAAAAATAAGGCGATGGTAAAATAATCATTGAAAAAAATAATTCGATTATAAATGTCAAAAGGATAAAAAAAAATGTTATGAAATAATTACAATGATGTGTCTGTGATAACAGCGAGCGGCTCAATTCCAAGCATTTTTATCGTCCATATATATCGGGGATAGGACTCCGGACCCCATGCTCAGCAGTCGCGCTTGCGACCACTAGACCAACAATACAGTCTAACCGCGGATAGCTAAAACTAATATCTACAATACAAACAAAACCATCTTGAATCTCAGACGTCTACCGCAGTGAATGAACCCACAACCACTCCACATCCACTTTCTCATGTTGAGAACCCACTTCCACGCTTGACCCTGACCGCTAACCCTGGACGGAATAGACCATTCTAGACGTCTTCAGACAATTCAATGCGCATTACCACACGACGTGTTCCGCATTGTTGTGCATTTCGACAACACACCAAACCTTAAAGATGGCGACCAAGTCACAGCAGGAACATTATAAACAAAAATTCGTAGTATAAAGTAACGTTTAGACACGACTTGACAAAGAAATCAGAAAACGGTGCAGTTCTGAAAAGAACTTTGTCAATAATCAGGTCATTATTCGACCTTCATCTCCTAACCTAACTTAAACCATCAAATCTTCAGCGTATCAATCATTCTTCATAGTCTTCTTCGGTAACAAAATAGGGTTGATTGAAGGTAGAACGCCTCCTTGCGAAATGGTCACACCAGACAACATCTTATTCAACTCATCATCATTTCTGATGGCGAACAAAATATGTCTAGGAATCACCCTACTCTTCTTGTTATCAGAAGCCGCCTCAGCTGCTAACTCCAGGATTTCTGCAGACAAATACTCCAACGCCGCTGCCAAATAAATAGGAGCTCCACTTCCAATCCTGGGCGCGTAGTTCCCTTTCCTCAAAATCTTGTGGATCCTTCCAACTGGAAACTGCAGTCCAGCTCTTGAGGACCTGGATTTGTTCTTCTTGCCCATTTTTGCAGACATAATAACAGTGTGGTGGATAATGTAAATAACAGTTTTTTTACAAGCAAATGTTGTGTAAACAATTTGATTTCGTTGTGAAGTTTTATGGGAGTAAAGTAGATTTGTTTGGTGTTGCAAGTTGTGGGGGGTTGAGTGAAGTGATATAGGTATTGTGAGCATCCAATTGGCGGAGTTAATGGTTGACTAATTAATCTAACTAAACAAGTAGTTTTGTTCTGAATTATTATTGTTTGTTTATTTTTTGCACTGTAAAAGAAGAGCTCTGAAACTACTGAAATTATTTAGATTCTTTCAGCTTAATACAGATTGGTATAATAAATCACATAAAACATACATAATTAGCTCACTACAGTCCCACTGCTGGGCACGGGCATCTTCTCACAATGAGAAGGGTTTACACCTTAGTCCATCACGCTGGCCTGCTGTGGGTTAGCAGACAACACACCACCGAGAACTTTATGGAGCACTCTCAGGTGTGCAAGTTTCCTCACGATATTTTTCCTTCACCGTTAACGCAAGTGATAATCAAATTCTGATCCGCACATGAATTCGAAAAGTAAATGCAAATCACATACCTACTCGTAAATATTTATAAAAACTTCATTCATAATATCACCTCTACCTCATAAACAGCGTATCTGGTGCATAAGGACATAGGTACCAATCTATACTAATATTATAAAGCTGAAGAGTTTGTTTGTTTGAACGCGCTAATTTCAGGAACTACTGGTTGGAATTGAAAAAATATTTTTGTGTTGGATAGTCGCGGAAGTTTATCGAGGAAGGTTATAGGCTAACATCACGCTACGACCAATAGGAGCGGAGCATAAATGAAAAATGTTGCAAAAACGGGAGAAATGTCCACCCGTGCGAAGCCGGGACGGGCCGCTAGTATTAGGTCCTTACCTATGAAATTGGCGTTTTTTTCTCACAAATAGAGAACCTCGTCACTTCTATGGTTTAAAATATATATCAATTGCTTGATATTATATCGAATAATGACCATCATAGACAACTACCAATAGTAAAAAAACCTTATTACTTATAGTTTTCTAAACATAAAAAATACCTTAAAAATGACTCCTCTTTTTGTTAGCAGAAATGACCACTATTTTTGTTTTAACTTAGCCAAAACTTATTTTTGTCGCATAATCTAAGTGGCATACGTTATCTTAGTTTTTAAACATTAGTGCATAAAAGTTTTAAAATATTAGTGCTCATAGTTGTTAAATAAATTAAGAAAATGTTAGTATGAAAAATGCAACTTCTTTAAAATTTTCCATACAAAACGCTGATTTCATAGGTGGGGACCTAATATATTATATCAATGTTAAAACCAATCTAACAAAACAAACATGTCCAATTTGAAACTATTTTATTGCAAGGGTATAATGAAAACGTTTTAATTACTACATTATCCACCTACCTTCTATTATTTTTTGTTAGAAGACAAATTCTAGCGAACAAAACGGCGAAACGGTCTAAGGGCCAAGCAACATCTGACGGAAGATACGTCGCCGATCTTCCGCCGGTACACATAATTCCATATTTGTAATCATCTCACACCGTACACATTTGACCGAAGATGCGTTACTAAAATTCCTCGCGTAAATTACGCGACGTTGTTACCATATTTTGGCCACCCTTCCTGTTTCTACGGCGTCGGTCGAGCGATCAAAAACGTTCCTGAGAAACAGAATGGGGGGCGAGCAGCTGACTGGGCTTGCTTTATTATCAATTCATTCCGCATTAGCGCCAGATCCTGAAGCCGTACTTGATGTAATGGCTGCCAGCGGCAACAGGAAAATACTTATACATATAGTATACTAAATACTTATTATAGTATTTAATCTTTATGTTTACAGACACAAATCTTCACACGCACAAACATCCAGACCCGGAACAACTATCTGTAGGCTATACAAATATTTGTTCCGTGCGGCAATTGAACCCACGACCCGTAGCGCTTAAGCTGATCGCTCAGCCACTGCACCAAACATGTCGTCAACAACGATTATAGTGATTTGACTACTTTCACCCTGTAGTTTTAAAGAATGTCTCCCCCCAAATTAAGAGTCTGGATACGGCCTGGACACCATTGTTTGTTTACAACATGTCATCGTAGTTCTATTAAACGAATAGTTGACGTTCATCAAAGAAACAGCAAGTTGCAGCCCTGAAAAGGGCTTTAGTCTTATAAATACTACATAGTCAAAAAATGAGGCGAAGCAAACTACGCCCTGTCGCCGCGAACCCTTCTAGCTAGCTGCATATCCTTGGGCATGATGGTCACCCTCCTAGCATGGATGGCACATAGATTTGTGTCCTCATACAATCCTACTAGATACGCTTCGGTGGCTTCTTGAAGTGCCATGATAGCAGAATTCTGGAAGCGGAGTTCTGTCTTGAAATCTTGAGCGATCTCTCTGACTACACGCTGGAAAGGCAGCTTCCTGATCAGCAGTTCCGTGGTCTTCTGGTAACGGCGAATTTCTCGTAAGGCGACGGTTCCAGGTCTGAACCTGTGTGGCTTCTTCACTCCGCCGGTCGCTGGGGCACTCTTCCGGGCCGCCTTCGTGGCCAGCTGCTTCCTCGGAGCCTTGCCCCCGGTTGATTTGCGAGCTGTCTGTTTTGTTCGCGCCATTTTTTTTTGTCAAACTTCACGAGGTCACTAAATAATTGATGACAGTTACGTCGAATGAGGTGGGACGTCGCCTTATATAGGTTTTTGGTGCCGTACTTTGTGAGATTCGAGAGGTTGTGGGTAGTTTTGTATTGTTTTTGGAGAAGATTACCTTGCATTTGTTTTTGTTGCGAAGCTATGGGAATATTCCGTTCGATACCTCAGTTCCAAGTGAAGTGAGTTACCCGTGTATTTTTTAATCTTTATTTAATTTATCTGAAATATAATATTATTTAGAATGGCATTTCAGATTAATTAAATAGTATTTAAAAAATACAGTCGTCAAAGTAGTTATTTATTAGTTTTCAAATTTTTTTAAAGAACCTGTTTCTGAATTATTATATTTTGGAACTGAGATATCGCGTTGATCTGTTTTTCAAACGTAATATTATAAAAGGATTTTTTAAATGTAGGTATATACCAATTGATAAATTATCACGCCTTTAATACTCAATGGAAACAGCAGAATTTGTAGTCATTTGTTCAAAAAGCTTTATTACAATAACTATTGCTTTTAATAGTGGGTTTGATAAAAGTTAATTCTACTGAATAATACTCGATTACAACTACATAATTAACGAATAATAAATAGCCTTTACCTTTATTTTGAGGAGCAGAAGGTAGCTCCTCAATCCTATCAAACGCTTAATAAACTTAATTATGTAATGACTGATTATAATTACCAGCCCGCTGGACCTTAACCTGAATAAGTAGGTAATTAAGTTATTAGTAACCCGTTAAAGCAGATTTACACAATCATAAGTTTCCTAATAGATATAATAGTGTAAGTTACTTTGCCGACCAGGGAACCTCATTTGGACGTAAATTAGCGAGTTAAGTACAGTACTTGCTCAAAATTTACTATTAACTCGATAAGTACCTACCATATAACGGGGTGAATAGGGACGAAACTTTACAATGGATTTTAACGTTGAAATACTATAGTTTATTGCCAACACGGACACTTAATCGTTAATTATAATACAGTAAACACATTAGAGTCGTTTTTGCCAACAAACTAAATTATTTCAATAATAAAATCCTTTTTAAAATTTCGTCCCGATTCACCCCTGCATCCCTATTCATCCCGTTTTATAGTACCTACTTATGTGTGGTAATTGGCCTATACAGCCAGAACCCAAGGAAGACAGCCAGTCTTTTCATTTCAAAACTCATTTGAATAGCCCTTCTAAGTAAAATACGAAACATGACGTACAGTGCGCGCAAGATAACTCTGCGCGCGACGGAGGGCGTGCTAAATGTTGACATGATCGCAAAAATACAAAGTCCTACTTTTTAAGGAAAAGTAATATACTCGTGAGCATTAAAATGGGGCAGCCCTCTTGCGGTTTATTATATTTTAATTGAACTAAGTTATGTACGTTTAAATTTACTACCTATCAATTAAATTAATTAGTATTTTTACGTAATTTGTAAAAGAAAAGAACAAAGCTTATAAATGTGCCGTGAGTGAAAATAATGCATTATGATTATTAGAGTCATTCCCAGTTGCCCCCACCATCAACGCCACCACTGGTGACGACTGGGATTTTTATTTTAAAATATCCCATTTGCCACCAGTGGGGGCGTCACCAGAGGTGGCACCTGGGAATGACTCGATTATTATCGTCTAATGAGGTCTACTATAATATTTATTATTATATTTTCTTTTATTCCTAAAATCAGGTAGATCTAGTGACAAAGTTAATAAAACGGCAACACTATGGCGGAACATGACTTGTTCCGATTTTCGCCGCGCGCAGAGTTATCTTGCGCGCACTCTAGTAGGCACATTGAAAAAAAAGTTGTCAAATGTGTAAAATTTTACTCTGTGGCAGCCCCTTCCTTGAGTCAGCACCCAGGCATGTTGAGAGTTGTTTATTAATACGAGCCTTGTAGATTGGTTTTACGTTTGACGTCCATAAAGAAACAGAAAAATCTGCGGCCCTGAAAAGGGCCTTGTCATAACGATAATGTAGAATTTAACCAAATTAAATTTATTTCTTCAACATAACCTAAAAAATTCACCCGCCAAAACCGTACAACGTTCTACCTTGTCTCTTTAAGGCATAGACAATGTCCATAGCTGTCACAGTTTTTCTTTTCGCGTGTTCGGTGTATGTCACGGCATCTTGAATAACTTTTTCGAGGAAAACCTTCAATACGCCGCGGGTTTCTTCATAGATTAATCCTGATATTCTCTTCACGCCCCCTCTTCTTGCTAATCTTCTGATGGCTGGTTTTGTAATTCCCTGGATGTTGTCACGTAGGATTTTTCTGTGACGTTTGGCACCCCCTTTACCAAGTCCTTTCCCGCCTTTGCCGCGACCTGTCATGTTGAGTTTATTTTTTCTAAGTGTTGTCGATGATAAGATGTGGAATGGAATGCGGCCTTACGCGCGAGGGCTTTTTATAAGGTCGGTGAGCGAATATTTTTTAGTTGAGGGTAATATGAAAATATTTTGTGTAGAAGTTTATTAAAATACTTTCGCTGTTGAATTATTTTGCAATTCTGTTCACAGATAGGTTATACGTATATTGAAATTTCTTTATTTCTTACTAGCTGTGTCCTCACGGCTCCGCCCGTAGCCTATGTTACTCAGTGACAGTGATAATGTAGCTTTCTAACGACAAAATAATTATTGAAATCGGTCCAGTACCTAGTTTTTAAGTTTATTCGTTACATACACAAATACAAAAATCCAAAAAACAAAAATACAAATCTTTCCTCTTTATAATATTAGTTTACATAAGTTTTAAATATTCTAATAGGTACTTATCACCAAACTAGAGAACTCGCAATATTAATGAACATAGAATGTATTATATTATTATACCTACTTTCCTGTAAATATGTAACATTCTAATAATGTTAAACGTGCAAGACTTACTGATAATATGTATTATGTTTATCTATTGTTAGTTACGCTAGAAGTTAGGGCGACTTCTTATTTATCATTGATGTCGGAGGTAATTCGTAAAAGGCGTCATTATTTCTAGACACTAGGCAGCAAAATTCAAAATCTTCGTCCTGTCTACTAATAAAAATAAACTGTGATTATCAATCCGTCTGTCAAGTGTGGTGATTATGGTACCCAATTTCCCCTTTGATTGTTCGATCTAGCGATCATTAGGAGGCCCGTGTTCAATAGTGGACGTCTACGGAACTACGGACTGATATGATGAAAGGCATCTCATTGTTACGATCAATAGATTACGATTACGAAGATCTAAAATACCCAGTTTGGTTGAAGTCTAATTGGATCTTCCTGATAGAAATTCTCAGTACCTAACGATCTTTGTTGAATTGAATTGAATTAATTGAATTAATGACGATTTATTCACTTAAAAATTTCTTAGAGCTAAGTACATTGCCCCACAAAACTGCTTACGCAGTTTAACTGTGAGATCGTTGAGTCTCTCATACATAGTAAAACATAATTAGGTACATCTATAACCTATATACTTGCAACTTAATACCACTTACATAGTTATCTTGCTTGTTAGACACAATGTTTCAACCTTGGACTGAAATTGTGTCTGATTCATAGGATGCTAGATATACTAATGTAAGGACACAAAAAAATTACGTGTGCATAAATTAGTTACTTAATTTTCATTATTCACAAAGGTTTAGCTACTAAACTGATAATTTACATAACATCACGCCTGTATTCCCCGAAGAGTTGGGCAGAGGTGTATAGTAACACCCTCATTTCGCCGTTATGTTCAAGTCCCATGTAATAGGGACCGAGCCTATTGCCCTCAACCGGGCACAAATCCAAACGCCGAGCTGCTACTGAGGAATTCCACACGGAAAAACCCAATAACACTTTGCCCGAGGAATCGAACCCAGGGCCTTACGATCAGCAGTCGCGCTTGCCACCACTAGACCAACGAGCAACGAGTAGGTAATTAAGTTGATCGTAAGTTGTCAATTCTATTAAAAATTCATTTAAAACGGTATTTATTATGGTATTTTTTGTAAATCTTCGATATTTAGATAACGGAACATGATTGGTGATTGAATTTATTTACCAACTGCAACCACACACTACTTGAGCCCCACACAAGTTCACTTAAACCATACAAAGTAAAAACGGCGAACCAGGCAACTAATTTTGACGTACGAAGACTAATTATTAAAAAAACGACAAAAAAAATGGCGCCCGTAAAAGGACCAAAGAAACCTCTCAAAACAATGGAGAAAGCCATAGAGAAGCCAATATCAAAAACAAAAAAAATGAAGAAGAAGAAGAATTACCAAAGCTTCTCCATCTACCTCTACAAGTTATTGAGAGCTGTCGCGAAAGAAAACCTAGGAATTTCAAGAAAATCCATGTTGATCATGAACAATTTTGTCAACGATATGTTAGAAAAAATTGCTGAGGAAGCTGGGCGGCTGGTGGCGCATAGTAAGAAGACTACTATGAGCAGCAGAGAGATCCAGGCAGCTGTAAAACTCATCATACCTGGGGAACTGGCCACCCACGCGAACATAGAAGCTATGAAAGCGATAAGCATGTACCACAAAAGTCACGAAAAAGACGCGGCGACGAAAATTTGACAAGACAGTTGAAGTTTAAATTAAGAACAATAGTGTAGAATGTTAGGAATTATTAGAATTTTATTGTTTATGATTGAAATAAATGATTTTTTAAATTGTGTGTTGAGTTTATTTTAATAAAGTTAATAAACATAAATAAATATTAAATAACCCCACAATATCAACATAAACTTACGCTTGTAATCTCCTAAAGGGTAAGCAGAGGTGTTCTCCTATTACAGGAGTATGTACACCCACATTTTGCCTTGTAATATGGCGAGCCTATTGCCATTTTTCGGGCCACAATTATCATTCTACTTATTCTTGTAGTTTAGAATTATTCCAAAAATAGTTTTGGAGGTAGGAAAAGAAAAAATAATATTTAAGTACATTAAAACTTATTTTATTTTAATAGCTAAAAGTACTTACACGTTCTAAATATTTATATAAATAATAATTTCTATCAAAATAATTGAAATAAATTCTACACACGTTTATTATTACGTAAATACTGAATTAACTTAAGGTAGGTAGTTTGCCTTTAGTAATAATGTGAAACTTGGATGTTTTTTACTCAATCACGCTTAACGGCTCAACAAATTTGAATGAAATTTTGCACACAGATAGACCATGTCCTGAATTAACACATAGAATACTTTTTATCCAGGTACATAAAGTAGTTCTTGTTGGAAACGAGTGAAACCGTGGACAACATTACACAATGATGTCGATTCTGTTACACACGTTGACAGAATTAAACTAAAATAAGAGTGTTTGTCTCTTTCTGTTTCAATAGAAAAAGAAAGTGACGGTAGCGTTTAGTCTAGTTTAGTGTTGCCGAACAATCGATAGTTTCACTATCGAGAATTTAAATTGAATATCAGCTGCTCCATCGATAGGACTATCGATAGTATCGACACTACTATATACTATACACTATGGTTCACGTCAATACTATTGACATGCATCAATAGTATCGATAATATCGATAGTATTGAAGATCCCAAAGATAATACTATCAATCGTATCGATATTATCGATAGTATTGTTTTTTTGAAGGTTCAATAGTACCTATCGATAATATAGATAGTATTGCTTTTCTGAACTTCAATACTATCGATAGTATTGCACTCTGACAATACTATTGCCACCTTCTTAGCTATCGATAGTATAATCGATAGTCATACTATTGTTGAACTATCGATAGACTATCGTACTGCTATCGATATTCGCCTATCGATCGGCAACACTAGTCTAGTTTAGTATTGTCAAAATGTGCAACAAAATCGACACCAATGACGATGAATTATCAATAAACTCCAATATTATTCAACAAATGCGTCAGTATGATCTGGTGCACGTCCCTGAACACCTTCCGCACGTTGTCCGTGTCTGTGGCCGTCGTGAAGTGGAAGTAGCACTCTCTCGCTCGCCGCGCCTCTGTTACTACGAAACGTTCTGCTGACGCGTCCAGGCGACGACGCTCGCGTTTCTTTGTTATTACCTCCTGTAAGAATATTAATTAGTTTAGTATTAATAACTCTGTATTCAATGAGAAAAGATGAGATTAGACAAAGGTGCAGTTTAAAAGATGATGTAGTGACAAAAATTGAAAGGAGTATGCTTAGGTGGTTTGGTCATGTTGAGAGAATGAGTGAACGGCGATTAACAAAAGGAATTTATAAGGCGGATGTCAATGGAAACGCCAGTAGAGGACGTCCTAGAAGGACATACATCGATGTTATTGGTGATGTTCTTCACAAAGGTCAGGTGCGTAGTACCTACTCTCAACCGGCGTGCGTGTATGACAAGATGTATGAATGTGGATGAAGCGAAAGGGGTATGTAAGAGTCGTAACATGTGGCGTTCTATAGTTTCTTCCTACCCCCATGGGAAAAAGGCGTGAGTTTATGTATGTATGTATTCAATGCTGGAATGCTTTTTAAGGAAGGTACTTAATAAGCAGTTTTATGGAGAAATTCGATTATAGCTGAAGGCCTTGTTATAGGTAAGTTGCTTGACTTGTGAAACTGGATTTTAGGCCTAAATAAATATCTCTCATCTGTGGGTTCCCTCTCAAGTTTCATTTTGATATAACTTAAGAATCTGATTGATGTCAAGCAGTGATAGCCTAACAAATGAACGGTTGCCTTCCATGTAGGAGTGTCTGCGTTTGACCCCGGTTCGTGGCTATGACTTTACAAATGAATACAAGATTATCAATTATTTGCATTAACGGTGAAGGAAAACATCGTGAGGAAAACGGCACAACAGAGAGGGTTCCAAAAAGTTCTCGAAGTTGTGTGTAGTCCGTCATCGCCTCGGTACCAGGCCAGCATGGTGGACTAAGGCTTAAACCCTTCTCATTTTGAGAAGAGATCCAGAACTTGAATAGAAGGTAAGCGTTCAGCCGCTAAGATATCCACCTGATATGAGCTTTAAATACAGTTTTATTCTTTTTTTAAAAACTTTGCCGCTCTCTAGGATTTCTCCTGTATCGTGGGTGCGTTTATAGACACAAATACCCAGACCCGAAACAACTATCTGTAGGCCATACAAATATTTGTTCCGTGCGAGAATCGAACCCACGACCCGTAACGCAGAAGCCAATCGCTCAGCCACTGCAACAAACGTGTCGTCAAAATAAACTTACCTACTTACTTAAGTTAATAAACTTACCGTAAACAAACTCTTAATAAACAGCTTAGTCCTAGTGTATTCATCTCCAGAAGCCTGGAACTCCTGGTACTGTGGGAAGTAGGGTGCGATACTGCGACCCTGAGACACTTTGTTCTCTAATATGTCCTGCTTGTTCAAGAAAAGTATCAGACCAGCTTCTATTAGGAACCTGCCGAATAATAATAGCTATTGTCAGATATGCGGATTGCAATGAGAAAAAGTTCAGGCGCTTTAAAAAAAGACATTTTAGTCTTCTTTACATAGTATAAAACAAAGTCGCTCCCGCTGTCTGTGCACTTAAATCTTTTAATCTACGCAACGGATTTTAATGCAGTTTTCAGCAATAGATAGAGTGATTCAAGAGGAAGGTTTATATGCCCCACATTAGTATCTACATTGCACCCGTGTGAAGCCGGGGCGGGTCGCTAGTTTAAAATAAAACGACTTGGAAATTATTAAGCACTAGCTGTGTCCTCACGGCTCCGCCCGTAGCCTATGTTACTCAGTGATAATGTAGCATTCTAACGGCAAAATAATTTTTTGAAATCGGTCCAGCAGTTTCTAAGTTTATTCGTTACAAAAATACGAAAATACAAATCTTTCCTCTTTATAATATTATTAGTAATTAGTATTAATACCTATAGATATAGATGTTTTTATATAATCGATGGGTAAATAGGTCGACGTCCCATCTGATGGTAAGTGGTTACCGTCGTTTAGGTATATACAGCTACAACACTAAGATTGCTGAGTCGTTTCCAAACTTAGAGACAAAGTTGGTAAGTTTCATGTGCCTATCTATATAATAAAAATCCTATATAATCCCAATCCTCGACTATGCTGATGCCAGCTATCTCGATCTAACTGAGGATCAATTTGAAAAGCTTGAGCGACTTCAAAATCTTTGTATCCGATTCATATTTGGTTTGCGCAAATATGATCATGTTTCTGAATTTCGTACTAAGCTCAAATGGCTACCAATTCGCCTTCGCCGGAATGCCCATATTCTTTCCCTACTTTATAATGTGCTCTTTAACCCTTCTACCCCGTTTTATCTAAAAGAACGCTTCGAGTTCCTCTGTGACTCTCATTCTAGGTTCTTGAGATCATCAGAAAATCTTCAATTAAAAATACAACAGCACTCCACCTCTTTTTATGACAAGTCCTTTACGATCCAAGCTGCTCGTCTGTGGAATGCTTTGCCACTTAATGTGAGACGTGCACAATCACTGCCAGTTTTTAAAAAGTCAGTGAAGGAGCATTACATGTCGCTTTAATCTGCTATTTATTTTATTCCTCTCCTCCGTTCTTATACATATATTTATTAGTTTATTATTATATTATTTATGTTTTCTTTTCATATTTATGTAATTATTTTGCCATGTATTTTATATTATTAAATTTAAGTAATATTATGTAGGTACGTAGTGTACTTGTACACCTAGATTGCTCGATTTTCTCTTTCCATTCTCCCAGTCCATCCAAAGGTTGTCTGGAAGAGATCGCCTTGCGCGATAAGACCGCCCATTGTGCATTTTTGTATTTAAATAGTTTTTTGTGTTATATTAACCTGGTGTACAATAAAGAGTATATAAATAAATAATAAATGCAGTTAGATATGTACCTGCTCTGCCAAACATCTTCAAATAGCACGAGCGCTTCTTGCAGTCTGTTCTGCGTGCCGTCTTCTCTGAGGGTCTGGTCGAAGTCACTGCAGGCTACCAGGAACCATATCGCATGGATACCTTCGAACACCTGGAAGTATACTCATAAATGACAAAACAGTCTTTATTGATTAAATGCGAAATGGTATACATATTCCGGTATCGGTACCTACCTAAACTCTTATAAATAATGGTTTTCGTTGCCCTAGATAGCATTAGTATGATGATTTATTCATCATTCGATGTTTTTCGGTACCGAAATAGTAAAAAGGTTAAATAAAGGTATTGCCCAACATTTATAAGAAAACGGAATCCTTATATTTTAAAGATATCGTAACCGGTTTCAGTCCCAGCTTGAAACTTTTGTAAATAATTAATAATTTCCAAAAAATAATTTAGTATTTATTTTAGTAAAGGATGATGGTTACCTGTATCCATTTCTTTCTTTCGCCTCTTTGTCCTCCTACGTCGAACATCCAGAAATCTTGGACACCACCATGCATTGATTTTGGTATCTGGAAGTACAAAACATTTTATTATATGATAATTCTTGTTTAATTCTCCTTTGGTGTGCGTCTTTGTGCGTCAATAAAATAGTTTTTTTGTTGTCTTTCTTTACGTGTAATAATTGTAATAATTTTTCCAGATTTTAGCCAAGAAGGCGAAGAATAGGCCCATAAGACTTGAATTAATTATATAGATGGGTATGCATCTACAGAGACTATCAATCTTGTTATGGCATTATTCGATCAATCATGTTCAGCGGTGAACTTTATTGGCTGTTACAAGCATAATATCGTCCCTTTATTGGTAAAACCGATTATATGCACTTTTTTTCAAAAATGAGTCATTTACACCAAGCTACTCAACTTTTTGAGCTCTATCTACAGGTAAAACCGATTTTTCGATACGATGCATAGTTTCCGAGATAGATTCGCAAAAAAATTAATTATAATATAAGCTTTTAAGTAACCTCTGCATTCAATAACAGCTAAAGTCTTATACCTGTACGATTTTTTGGAAGCCTTGCAATCAAAAACACATTCCGTTTCATATCTTATTTTAGTTGCAATTTACTTACACTCTGAACATACTGTAGCATTGTTCTAATAAAAGAAATAGAAAGTAAGTAGTTCTACTTGCTTTTAACAGAACATAATCCTTCGCACTTGTGCAGATTTTAAATCAATTAAAAGGGATTATTTCACAAATTCTTTTGTATAAGTAGGTACTTAGATAGAAAATCTAAATTCATTCATTTTTTCACAAATTGTTTTGTATAGGTACTTAGATAAAAATAAAAAGTTACTAATAAAGTTGATTATTTCCTAATATAATAATTAAAATTCTTATTATTTTTCTACTTTATTCAGTTTTTACTTTCATGTAAATAATGATTTTTTGGTATTTTTGTAATTATAAAAAATATAACAATGACCAGGCCTGCTGTAGTTCCTTGTGTGAACATTTTACAGATAAAAAAAATAAAAATGTTTATTTCACAACTTATGTAAATTACTATTAACCTATGTTTGGAGGCACCTTTTAAGCAGATAGTCTACCACAATTCTTAATTTTACTCAAGTAAAACCAATTATCATTTTTAAAATTTCAATTTGTAGAATGTTTCAGAGTGTTATTTTTACAGTTGTTTTTGGTACCTTATTACTTTCTTCGAAAGGTTACGGTGAACCTATAAGATAAGCTCCAAGTGATTTAATTAATGATATATATGCTTATGTCGTTATTCAGGAAAAACCAACTAAATGACCCCCCTGAAGATAGTGTTTGGCATTTTTTCAAGTATTATCAATGAAGTACTTGTATTTTTATGATTTACAAACATACTTTATTAATGTTTTCATTATAATTACATGATTGCAGGTAAGATTTATGTAATTTAGTTACATAATTTTTCTGTCAAACTTTTAAATCATCATTGCCACAAGTTTAGTTTTCGGTAGATAATCGGTTTTACCAATAAAGGGACGATATTATGTATGTATATGTGTTATAGCATAAAACAATTACCTTCACTTTGAATTCAATCTTCTGAATTCCTGTTGTTTTCCGTCGACACCTCAAAATGTCAGCGTCTGATGGTATATAATCGGGTTTTTCAATAAGATCTATTCTATCTAGAAAGCTGAAAAGATATGTTATGAGTAATGGTCATTATTAATGTTTTTAACAAATCCGTTTTTAAGTAAAAGAAAGTAATATCAAAATGGTAATTCTTTTAAAAAGTGTCCTCTGTTATCTAAAGTTATAATTAAATATATTTAGTTTTGCTACTCAACACTAGATGGCAGTATTTTAAATTTCCATACAGATTGTCGCAGTAAAAGTCAAAATTCTGACAATAACAAAAAGTCTGCATGGTTCGCCTATTCAATAACAGATGGCGTGGTTTTAAAAATATGTCAACATTTATTTTACTTACTATTCGGCACTGTCTATTAGTTGATATTCATTCGATCTTTTGAAACATTCTCTGACACCGCCATCGCGCCATAACGATCTTACGTGGTCAAAATAATCCTGAAAACAAATAATTATTAACCTATCACACCTACTCAATAAAATATGCAGTGGAATCTTTTGCTAGTAATAGGTAACTATTGGATCCAACTCCAACTATTGGCTAATCTTTGCTTTTAGCAATATTAGTTATTTTTATTTTGCAACTTATAATTGACAATGGTCAGAATAGGAGAGATCAAAATAATCGTAGAAAATACACTCACTTCGGTGTATTCCTTAGGACCTTCATCGCCAAGTTTGAGAATATAATCTTTGGACTGACTATTCTTTGGATTCTGTAATGCTATGTCAAGCATAGACATATTCTCTACTATATCGTGGATAGACTCATGTATGTTATGGCGAATGTGCTGAGCTTTTTCTACTCGTTCGCTGGAAATTATAAAAAATCGTTAGACTCATGCCCCAAAACATAAAGAAACTCATACTTAAGTTAAAGTGGTAGGTAGGTATGAATAAATAAAATGGTTGATCCAGTTTCAAAAATCATCGATTCTTAAAGCTAAGTTCTTATTTAAGTAGGTACCTACTCTAGTATCAGGCCTGAAAAACGAGGGAATGCTATGTGCATTAATTAAATGTCGGCAGTACATACCTTGCAGAAAATCCTTGGACATGTAAAATTTTCATTTGCTTTATAATTGTTGTTTTCCCACTCTCGCCGGTACCCAATAATAATAGTTTAATTGCCTGAAATAATAATCAAAAATTCTCAATTTTTCCAGGTAGGTATACAAGGTTAGTCGGAAAGGGGGTACTAAGCCGAAAGGGTGTTAAAGTACCCATAATAAGGAATAACTTTTGTTCTACAACTTTCTCCAAAAGTCAGTAATAGACAAATAGCTGTTCAAAGCTCAGCTATGATCAGCTGTGTTTACATTTTACATCATATTTGGGGTCACAGATTAGAAGTTCCATTTTCTGAATTCGTAACTAAAGAAGGGATGCGGAATTTTTGAAAAACCTAAAATAAAAATCATTTACGTGGAATTTTAATTTATCGTATTCCGAATTTTTAACACGTTCTTTAAAACAATCATCAGTGATACTTTAAGTGGCCCGCGGCTTAGTACCCCCTTTCCGACTAAACTTGTATAGCATGCACCATGGAAATGACACTGTTATGTCAAACTGACGAGTTTCTAGTCAATACTCACTTGATTGTAAGACTTGATCCATTGTTTAATCTCGCGATCGATCTGTTTGGACTGCACCTGGTCTTCGTCGCGTCCTCTCATGCAAGGTATCAAATGCATCTTACGTGACCTATAATGCACCTATCTAGGAAGACGAGAAGAATTGAGTGGATAGCCCATTGAATATATGGACGAAGTTCGTTGCAGGTTATTTCGCAAAAAAATTGTTTGATGTAGGTACCTACCAAAAAAAAGGGAGTGTCTGTGTGTTTGTTCCTTCCTTCACAGCTAAAATACTAAACCAATTTTGATAAAACTTGTGATAGAGATAGCCTGTAACTCGGAGAATGATATAGGATACTCTTTATCGACATATCACGCGGGGGAAGCCGCGGTCGTCAGCTAGTTAAACACAAATGAAAATAAAATTTTCACTAACCTTTACAAAATATTTTAATAATAAATGTCACCACAACGAAATCACAGTTACTAAATGAATTTTATCAGAATAATATCTTTGTATTGATAATGATATTATCAGATATTAAATACTAATCATACTTGATTAAATACATACATAATATTACTTAAGTTTATAGATTATAATTGTATATTTTTAAGACACTCGTAAAAGTATTATGGAGGAATACGATTCCTTCTTCTTATTATCTCGTGTCGATACGAGTTAAGGATGATTTCCACCAAACGGCTCGCATTGGATTTTACAATCTTTAAACGATATTAAATCGTGTACACAGTATTTAAAGTCTATATTACCAAGGCGCGCACAGCAGCTTGACCGCGGGCGTCTTCCGCGACACGCGATCGTAGCCGAAAGTATGCTGCGACGCGCGTACGGCTCCGTTCGCCTGTCGTCGTATCCGATCGGATCCTTTCGGCTGTCAACACGGTAGAAATGAAAATAGGCGCAGAAACGGATACGTTCGCAAGCGACTGTACGGAGCCGATCGTATGCGTCGACATCCTGCCGGACGCGATCGGCTGTCGCCGCATCCGTTCGTATCGTTTCCGATCCGATGCGATGCGAGCCGTTTGGTGGAAAACATCCCTTATACGAGAACAACTCATGCCGTGGTAAGATAGCCAGTCAGCAAGCTTGGTAGCGACGCTGACTGCAGGGCCGCCGTAAGCGAGCGTGCAAAGCGTGCACCGCACACGGGCGGCACACCCAGAGCGCGGCAAATCGAGCGACTCATCACGTAGGTAATTCAAGTTTTAGAGTTTGGATACAAGAAAGTTGATAGAAGATTTCGCAAATGTAAAGGCAAGAAGGGTTACATTTTTTAACCAACTTCCAAAAAGGAGGAGGTTACTACATAGTATCGTCTGTATGTATTATTTTTTTTGTTTTTGTGTATGTTCATCGATATTTTCGCCAATTGTGAACCGATTTTGATGATTCTTTTTTTAATGGATGGGGTATACTTCGAAGTTGGTCCCATTTAAATTTGGTGAAGATCTGATGAAGAACTTCGGAGATAGACAATGGAACTCCTCAATGACGAACAGTACGCATATTGTGATGATGTGATTATGTTACGAGCAGCGTCTTTAGTAGGTCCAACCAAGTTTTAATTAAGGCCACTAAAAAGAAAAAAAGAAAATTTTTTTTACAAAAAGTTTAAACCGACTTCAAAAAGAATAAAATAATTATCATATAAAATTAACAGTTTCAGAAGTCGGTGCCTTCAATTTGGTGCAGCGTGGATCAGCACCGACTTCTGAAACTGTTAATTTTATATGATAATTATTTTATTCTTTTTGAAGTCGGTTTAAATTTTTTGTAAAAAAGTTTTTATGTAGATAAATACTTAAGTATATAGTTTTATAAATGTTTTATCTTCGTTAAGTTGTTTTTTTTTATACCCACCATAATGAGAAAACATTAATTATTATTTTTTTGACAAAACTCACAGTAAGTAGTCGTAGGGCGGCTAATCAGTATTGCACGCGGGCGACGAAACAGCTAGCGGCGGGCCTGGCTGACTGTCAAGAATACTAATAAGCAAATCAGCCCATTACTGTCTCTGCTGGGCACGGGCGTTTGCTCAGAATGAGAAAGGTTTAGGCCTTAGTCCACCACGCTAGCCTGGTGCGGGTTGGCAGATTACACATCAATAACTTTTTTGAAGCTCTCTCAGGTGTGCAGGTTTCTTCCAATTCACGATCTCTCGATTGCCAGCCTGACGCCTAACTGTTAGGTTATAAGCCACTTCTTTTTAAATGAATGCAATAGTAAGATTTAAAAGTTCAAAAAACAGAAAAATACTAATTTCAATTATATTTTATCTGCCACAATTTCTCATAGTATCAACTACAAAAATAATAAAATACTTAGAGCAGACTACAAAAAGAATCGCCCCCGGGTGGGCTCGAACCACCAACCTTTCGGTTAACAGCCGAACGCGCTAGCCAATTGCGCCACGGAGGCTATGGGCTCGATTTGTAAATAATAGGGTACCTAGACAACAGTCCCATTTCCACACAGGACAGGACCCATCCGAAAACCAGCGCTGCTGTACTTCGGTGTAGCAGCATTATGCTGAGATGGGCTCCTTTTTTTGTCTCGTATATAGGTAACTTTTGTATTTTGTCGATTATTTATTTTATGTTTGTATGTCTGCTGTAACGACTCAAATAAATTATTTTCTTTCTTTATATCGGCCTATAGAAGGTACAACTGAAACACATGAAGAATAGTATAATACGCAAAACGAACGCAGATGGCAGCACCGTCGTAAGACCTCGTCATAACTAATCAGAATGAGCTGAATCAGAGGTCCCCAAACTTTTTTGTATCATAGACCACTTGCCATGTTTTTCAATTTTGGACAGACCCCCCCCCCCCCCCCCCCCGCTTAGTTAGTATTGCATTTTGCAAACTCATTGTCTTCAAAACACACGTTAAGTTTTATACAAGGTTAGTCGGAAAGGGGGTAGGTACTTACCTACTAAGCCGCGGGCCACGTAAAATATCACCACAGAATAAAGAAGTATTAGACTGTGGTATCACTGATGACTATTTTAAAGCAAGTGTTAAAGATTTCAGAATTCGATAATTTTTATTTGCATACAAAAAGATTTTAATTTTAGTATTTTCAAAAATAAAACATAACTTTTTTTTTTCTTTTCCTTTGGAAAAACCTCATGGATGTCCCTCGCCCGGTCAAGGCGAGGGGGTCTGCCCACATACCTGCTATAGTTTCCATGACCCCAAATTTGACCTAAATTGTAAAAACAGCTGATCATAGCTATGGACAGATAGATTTTAGCATATTTTTTACGAAATCTTTGAAAAGATATTTCTCTTAAACTATAGAGTTTTGGGGAAAGTTGTAGAACAAAATTATCCCTTATTATGGGTACTTTAACATCCTTTCGGCTTAGTACCCCCTTTCCGACAAACCTTGTATATTTAGTAAACCTACCTACGACAGTAGGTACCTACAATAGTAGGTACTATCCTCGTCGGTGTCACAATTAAAGTCACGACCTGCTTAAATGAGATCCACTATCGTGAACCCCGTTTACATCTCACGGACCTACAATTATTTTTTCACCCACATGGACCCCTTGGAGGTCGTCGTCGATCCCTGGTGGTCGATATAGACCACTTTCGGTATCACTGAGCTAAACTGTCATCATACGAAATACATTTTAACCTGAGACCAAAATTTTAACCAATGAAATTGTTGTGCTTGCGATGGTTGCGCCATAAGTTCATGTACACCAATTAGCTTACTACGGCAGTTAGTCCTGGGAGAAAGACCGTGGTTGTATGGCCGATTCCTATAAGTTACGGAGCGTTATTGGTTAAAATTTACTCTTGTACCGTAAAACCTGGCAACTTTGCCCAAAAAATCAGAGTATTTTTGCATTAGTTGAGTTATTTCCGAAAACGTTAATGTATTTCATATTATTTTTGTACCACACAATACTATATGTTCATATCTCGATATTTATTATTGAAAATATCCTGAAAAATGAATTTGTGTGTGTAAAAAACACAATTATAATTGTTGGGCAAAGAATCACAGGTTTTTGGCAACTTTGCCAACTTGTAATATTTCAGATACTATAAACCGTATCATTATTTTAAAAATGGCTGAATATAAATACAGGGCCATAAAGTATAGTATCAAATTATGAGATGAATGAACATATTCGTTGTCCTTCAAAATTGAGTGGGCAAAGTCAAAAAGCCTCCTAGTACATTTTTCTTACCATAATGGTCAATGTCTAAGGGCTGTCATCATTGAATAAATGCTACATTTAAATACTTAATGATAAAGTTTTTGATGTGGAATATTTCTATTGAGATAATCATAAATTCAATAAGTATGTAATGGATACAAAATGAAGATATACGGTATATTGCCAGTTAAGTTATATTGCTACGATATATTACTAACTTTAAGGTAGCCAAAAGACAAAATATGTGACTAAACATCTACACAATATGTCGGAAGACAGTCACCAGTTGCAGACACTGTTCGAACTAACAAATTCGATGAATGCCTATTTATAAATAGTTCTACACATGTATTGCTGGGAATTGTTTCATTAAATATGTAACATCAGGTTTCTTTTCTTCCAATTTGCTAAAAACTAGCGTTTTCTAGTCCAACTTGGTCATTGGACAACCTTATTCATCAGAAGCCACCAAAACATTTACAAGTTTTTCTCTTTTAGCGTTCTATTAGTTTGTGCATAGGTACCTCTTAAAATTATAATAAATTTAAAAATTATAGGTGACAACCCTACGGAAAAAAAATTGGTGGGCAATGTCGTCAACCATGCTCAAAAAACATGCATGTGACTTTGCCCATCAATATATTTTACAATTTTATGAGATGTTTTGTGTGAAATACCAGTCTATATTATTCATTTCATACATATTAACGGTGGCAAAAAAATTAATTACCTACTGTATCTGCAACTATCACTTTTTGATAAAGTTTTTTGACTGGTTTTTGCCCGCTAAAAACAATACCAACTTTTAAAGGTTCCTGACAGCCAATTGAAGTAACATAGGTGACATTACGTCACTTGGTATTGTCAGAAAAATAATCAATTTTCTACCACAGGCAAAAGAATACTCCTAACTATAGACAAATTTGCTATGGATCAAATTTTTAAAAAAATGCACAGCTGGGCAAAGTCATACCTCAAGGGCAAAGTTGCCAGGTTTTACGGTACCTTTACCAATAATGAAGCAAAGACCTCATAGCTTTGTATAGTAGACCCAGGTGCGTAGCTACCACCGTATCAGCCGTATCAATGATACGGGGCCCCCGGGCTTCAGGGGCCCCGATGTGTAGCAAATATTCGTAAAATATCTTACTCAAGCCCTTAAGCCGTACGCAGAACTCTAAACTCTTAAACGCTAAACTCAGCACACGACATACTCCATACAACCATGGACCAAGGTTTTTTGTTTGGTTTTCTCCATTTGGGCTTCGCCGCAGTCGCGTAGAAGGAGCCCCCGAATAATGTTGATACGGGGCCCGTCTAAGGCAAGCTACGCCACTGAGTAGACCCTTCCATATGGAAGTAGCTATCACAGGTACAATTAGTTTACGAGTCTATTTATATGCCCAGACTGGCAATAATAAATGCTACCATTGACGAATCGTAAGCAAAACGATTCGTTGTTGTTTATAGGAACCGAGCATTGGTCGGTAAAGTAAAACTTCATTATAACCCCCTTCTCCAGGGTGAACATATCATAAAATTAGGTTCTGAAAAACCATATACAACGTGTTACAAAAATACCCCTAAAGCCGAAAGGGGGTTAAAAGGTCCCTTGTAAAGAGTCTATTGGCAATATTTGAAAACTGTAGTATGACTCATATCTTTTTTTGGATAAAACATAAGAAGATCATCTTTGAAACGCAACCCTTAAAACATAGAACTAAAGAGTAGACTACCCAGAAAGTTATTTACATTCTTACCTAATTTTCTCTGAGAGGTAAATGACAACAACCGTAAAAGACTACTTGATTATTTACATTTTTCATGGGGAATTATGTAACACGTTGTATATTTATAACATATCATACATCTCCATGTATAATTCTACCTAAAACGAAATATACTAGTTACCTCAATCATAATAAAGAAAAAAAAGCTATATATAATCAAAGCCTTTATTATTAATAAAATATTAAAATTAACAGCTAGAGAATAGCACTTAGAAAATAATTACATTTGTGTAAAGCCAAACTTGAATCGTAAACATCATTTGAGAACATTTTGTAAAAAAAAAGGTAATTTCTATACAAGGTTAGTCGGAAAGGGAGTACTAAGCCGAAAGGGTGTTAAAGTACCCATAATGAGGGATAACTTTTGTTCTACAACTTTCCCCAAAACTCGATAGTTTAAGAGAAAAAGCTTTTCAAAGATTTCGTAAAAAATATGCTAAATTCTATCTGTCCATAGCTATGATCAGCTGTTTTTAAAATTTAGGTCATATTTTCTGAATTCATAACTAAAACAGGTATGATTTTTTTTTTGAAAAACCTAAAATAAAAATCTTTTTCCATGCAAATAAAAATGATCGAATTTTGATATTTTAACACTTGCTTTAAAATAGTCATCAGTGATACATTAAGTGGCCCGCGGCTTAGTATCCCCTTTCCGACTAACCTTGTATACAGATTGATTTCTTAATTACCATCCCAATCTTTTCTAGGCATTAAGTATTGTTACACAATAAATGCATTAAAAAAAAATAGGTAGGTCCACTCACTTTGATGCAGGGCGGGCCATATCATACAGTACGGGAGCGAATCGAACTGATCAGTGTGTTCCAACACAGTCCAGGCGGTTCAAATGGTAATAGAGAGCTGGCCATATGATTTACTGACAGGTGTGGTCACCGTCTGCTGAGCCTTAAATACGATAGTAGGTAGTGCCCCAAATCGCCCTGTAACGGTCTCCCCCCCCCCCCCTCGGGTTGAAGACCGACTGGTCTGGAAACCGTCTTCATCTTTGCATTTTCGATTTGTGTGATCCTGAATAGTCATCCTGTGCTTCCGGGCCTGTCACCTCACACTTTTATAGCTCATGTAAGGCGAAAATCGAAATTTTCGGATTTTCGACAAAACTCCAGATTGTGACCACTGGCTTAAAATTTGCAGGACTATTCAGGATCACACAAATCGGAAATACAAAGAAGCAGACGGTTTCCAGACCAGTCGATTCCCGACTGGTTTTCAAACCACCCCCCTCCTGGGGGGGGGACCATTACAGGGCGACTTGGGGCACTATCTACTATCGTATTTAAGGCTCAGCAGACGGTGACCACACCTGTCAGTAAATCATATGGCCAGCTCTCTAACAGTGCGAGCGCGCACTGCGATGCGGTATTTTCATCGCAACGAATAAAGTAAATCAGTATGCAGTGAATAATTCGCAATGCGCGCTTTTCTATGACACTTCATACTTCACAGACTATACTTTAAAAAAACGCAAGGCAGTGCGCGCCAGCCCTCAGAGATACCCTTTCTGTCATTTCGTGCATGCGCGACAAGCGTAGCATTTGAAGTTTTACTTATTAACCATGCTGGATTGATAAATATTTCGAGAAAACTATTTAATAGTGAAAATTTGACATACCTTTTTTTAGAAATGGAGACTGAATAATACCAAACGCCTAAAAAAAATTTGGATGGTGATTAAAAAATCACCCTGTATTTTAAAATTTCAACCAATTTTAATGGTATTTTTCATTATTAACAAATAATGTAAATAATTGTCTATGGTCAACAACAATCATTTCCTAGAGTCAAAATCTACTAGCAAATTTAAAATTGCGTATGTTGACTTGTGCAACAGACTTGCACTGTGGACACACGTGCAACACTTGCTGCAATAACATCATGCTTTGTATTCCCCAAAGGGTTCGGCAGAGGTGATTTTAGTACACCCTCGTTATGACAGTTATGTTTAAATCCCATGTAATAGGGGGCGAGTCTATTGTCATTAACCGGGCACAAATCCCATGTAATAGGGGGCGAGTCTATTGTCATTAACCGGGCACAAATCCCATGTAATAGGGGGCGAGTCTATTGTCATTAACCGGGCACAAATCCCATGTAATAGGGGGCGAGTCTATTGTCATTAACCGGGCACAAATCCCATGTAATAGGGGGCGAGTCTATTGTCATTAACCGGGCACAAATCCCATGTAATAGGGGGCGAGTCTATTGTCATTAACCGGGCACAAATCCCATGTAATAGGGGGCGAGTCTATTGTCATTAACCGGGCACAAATCCCATGTAATAGGGGGCGAGTCTATTGTCATTAACCGGGCACAAATCCCATGTAATAGGGGGCGAGTCTATTGTCATTAACCGGGCACAAATACCGACACGAGAAATTCTTAATGGAAAAACCCAATATCAATTTGTCCGACCTGGGGATCAAATCCAAGACCCAAGCAGTCGCGCTTGCGACCACTCGACCATCAAGATAGTGCAATGATTTGAATGGTTCAGTAGGGTATTGCAATTACAAATGGTAAGCATAGCCATGCAGTAGACGTGTAGGCAGTTTTGCTAAAATTGATATTACTTTAGCATTTAAAATAGTAACATATTGAATTGAAATCTACATACATACATGCATAAACTCACGCCTTTTTCCCATGGGGGTAGGCAGAAACTATAGAACGCCACATGCTACGAGCCTTACATACCCCTTTCGCTTCATCCACATTCATACATCTTGTCATACAGGCACGCCGGTTGAGAGTACTACGCAGCTGTCCTTTGTGAAGAACATCACCAATAACATCGATGTTGTCTTTCTAGGAATTGAAATCTACGTTAAACTATTATAATAATTAATCCATGTTGTATAAAACAATGATGCTGTAAGTGTAAAACAACAATTTATTAATACTATCAGACCATAATAATTATAAAAATATTGCCATATTATAGTAGGCGCGCTGTTCTTATCAAAATATATCGATACCTCAGTTCCAAAGTGTAATAATTCAGAAACAGGTTGTTTAAAATAATATGAAAAGTAATAAGTACTTTGACGACTGTATTAAGCAGTGATAGCCTAGTGGTGTGACCGTCGGACTGCCAAGTCATAGGTCTCGAGTTCGAACCCAAGACACGCACCTCTGACTTTTCGGATTCATGTGCGTATTGCATAATTATCAATTGCTTAAAAACAGTGAAGGAAAACATCGTGAGGAAACCGGCATGCCTGAGAGATATTTCTCGACGGTATGTGAAGCCAAGTCAGAGGCCCATGGGCGGCATAAACTGTGACATCAGGTTAGTCACTAACCGCACGAAAAGAAAAGAAGAAGACCACTGTATTTTTTAAATACGTAAAACCTGGCAACTTTGCCCTTGAGGTATAACTTTGCCCTTGAGGTATGACTTTGCCCAGCTGTGCATTTTTTTAAAAATTTGATGCATAGCAAATTTGTCTATAGTTAGGAGTATTCTTTTGCCTGTGGTAGAAAATTGATTATTTTTCTGACAATACCAAGTGACGTAATGTCACCTATGTTACTTCCGTTGGCTGTCAGGAACCTTTAAAAGTTGGTATTGTTTTTAGCGGGCAAAAACCAGTCAAAAAACTTTATCAAAAAGTGATAGTTGCAGATACAGTAGGTAATTAATTTTTTTGCCACCGTTAATATGTATGAAATGAATAATATAGACTGGTATTTCACACAAAAAATCTCATAAAATTGTAAAATATATTGATGGGCAAAGTCACATGCATGTTTTTTGAGCATGGTTGACGACATTGCCCACCAATTTTTTTTCCGTAGGGTTGTCACCTGTAATTTTTAAATTTATTATAATTTTAAGAGGTACCTATGCACAAACTAATAGAACGCTAAAAGAGAAAAACTTGTAAATGTTTTGGTGGCTTCTGATGAATAAGGTTGTCCAATGACCAAGTTGGACTAGAAAACGCTAGTTTTTAGCAAATTGGAAGAAAAGAAACCTGATGTTACATATTTAATGAAACAATTCCCAGCAATACATGTGTAGAACTATTTATAAATAGGCATTCATCGAATTTGTTAGTTCGAACAGTATCTGCAACTGGTGACTGTCTTCCGACATATTGTGTAGATGTTTAGTCACATGTTTTGTCTTTTGGCTACCTTAAAGTTAGTAATATATCGTAGCAATATAACTTAACTGGCAATATACCGTATATCTTCATTTTGTATCCATTACATACTTATTGAATTTATGATTATCTCAATAGAAATATTCCACATCAAAAACTTTATCATTAAGTATTTAAATGTAGCATTTATTCAATGATGACAGCCCTTAGACATTGACCATTATGGTAAGAAAAATGTACTAGGAGGCTTTTTGACTTTGCCCACTCAATTTTGAAGGACAACGAATATGTTCATTCATCTCATAATTTGATACTATACTTTATGGCCCTGTATTTATATTCAGCCATTTTTAAAATAATGATACGGTTTATAGTATCTGAAATATTACAAGTTGGCAAAGTTGCCAAAAACCTGTGATTCTTTGCCCAACAATTATAATTGTGTTTTTTACACACACAAATTCATTTTTCTGGATATTTTCAATAATAAATATCGAGATATGAACATATAGTATTGTGTGGTACAAAAATAATATGAAATACATTAACGTTTTCGGAAATAACTCAACTAATGCAAAAATACTCTGATTTTTTGGGCAAAGTTGCCAGGTTTTACGGTACTATTTAATTAATCTGAAATGCCATTCTTAATAATATTAGGTCCCCACCTATGAAATCAGCGTTTTGTATGGAGAATTTTAAAGAAGTTGCATTTTTCATACTAACATTTTTTAAATTTATTTAACAACTATGAACACTAATGTTTT
The DNA here is from genome assembly GCA_910594945.2 of Amphipyra berbera. NCBI lineage: Eukaryota > Metazoa > Arthropoda > Insecta > Lepidoptera > Noctuidae > Amphipyra > Amphipyra berbera. The sequence continues at coordinate 8,757,306 of OU343148.1, read as the reverse complement.
AAAACTTTTATGCACTAATGTTTAAAAACTAAGATAACGTATGCCACTTAGATTATGCGACAAAAATAAGTTTTGGCTAAGTTAAAACAAAAATAGTGGTCATTTCTGCTAACAAAAAGAGGAGTCATTTTTAAGGTATTTTTTATGTTTAGAAAACTATAAGAAATAAGGTTTTTTTTACTATTGGTAGTTGTCTATGATAGTCATTATTCGATATAATATCAAGCAATTGATATATATTTTAAATCGTAGAAGTGACGAGGTTCTCTATTTGTGAGAAAAAAACGCCAATTTCATAGGTAAGGACCTAATATTATATTTCAGATAAATTAAATAATGATTAAAAAATACACGGGTAACTCACTTCACTAGTCATTTAATTTACAAATTATCTTAAAAGAACCTGTTTCTGAATTATTACACTTTGGAACTGAGGTATGGACATGTTCTACTTAGTTATGGTTCAGGTATAAGTCAGGAAATGTTTATTATTATTAATTATTTTTGAACATAACATCACGCCTATATTCCCTAAAGGGTTGGGCAGAGGTGTATAGTAACACACTCATTTCGCCGTTATGTTTAAATCCCATGTAATAGATGGCGAGCCTGTTACCACCGACCGGGCACAAATTAAAACTACGGGCTGCAGCTGAGGAATTCCACACAGAAAAACCCAATAACAGTCTAAAGTCTACGCGTATATTCAACCCTATATTGGTACCTATCATCATTTTTATGACGAGGTGGTGGTTACTCCAACAACATTGGGTCATCCAGCTGTAGCTGTACCATCTGGTTGCCGTTGACCAGAACACCGTCTCGCAGAAGTAATTGCACGTTCAAGTCTGACAAGTCCTGAAATATTAATATCAAATAATAAACGGCCAATCAAGTATTACGTAAGCACGAAAGGGGGGTGGGGGGGTATATGCTTAGCTTATTTTTGATGACATGGGGGACGGGGGTGTCTAGATGATGATTACGTCAGCAATTTTTATTTATTTACTTATTTTTCTAGACTTGAAAACGGCTGCTCATGAATAACAATAAAGAAACCGGATCAGTTTAAAAAAAAATATAACAATGTTTACGTAAGCGTAGGAAGGGGGTAAAAGCGTTGCTTACTTTTGCTGACAAGGGGGAGGGGTGGGTCAACAATTACTAAAATTCTGCTTACGTAATACTTGAATGGCCCCTAACGGTGTTTTTAGTACACTCTCGTTTCGCCAGTTATGTTTAAGTCCCATGTAATAGGGGGCGAGCCTTTTGCCTTTAACCGGGCACAAATCCAGACTCCGGACTGCTACTGAGAAATTCCTAATGGAAAAACCCAATAACACTGCCCGACCTGGGGATCGAACCCAGGACATCACGATCAGCAGCTTGCCACCACTAAACCAACGAGGCAGTTGGAGTAAGTAGGTAAGTATGTATGTATGTAAAATATTATCGTCAGTGGAAAGGTAAAAAGACTGAAGCGCCAATATACCTACTTTACAGTAGAGAGATTCAAAGTATTTTTTTAAGAAAATAAACATAGTTATATTTCTTAGTGTATACGTATTAAATAGAAAATGTAATTATGTATTTAATATGTATAGGTACTCTAAGAAAAATAACAATGTTTATTTTCTTAAAAAAATACTTTCAATCTCTTTCCTGTAAAGTAGATATATTGGCGCTTTAGTCTTTTTATCTTTCCACTGACGTTATATTAATTTTAATGTACTAATATTCACCTCGCCGCTAACATTAACGATGGGGTAGGCAGAGGCGTCGAGCGGCGCTGTGTCTCCTCGCTGCAATATTTTGGGTCGCCGAGGGTTTTTAGCGATGCCGCGACCGCGACGCGCCGGTCTGAAGTCTTCCACTGAAATTGATAGTTAATAGATTGTAGTTTTAGTTTTAAAAATTGCGAAATAAAGCTATTTGCGGATCGCAAGACGAATTCAAGCTGTAGGAATTGGAGTGAAGGCCGTTGCAGTCGTTACGCTACATTGTTACACTCACGCATGCGTGTGGGCGCCCGCTTGCCGCAGGCTAGGTGCGCGCGCGGCACGTTGCAGTCGTTACGCTACATTGTTACACTCACGCATGCGTGTGGGCGCCCGCTTGCCGCAGGCTAGGTGCGCGCGCGGCACGTTGCAGTCGTTACGCTACATTGTTACACTCACGCATGCGTGTGGGCGCCCGCTTGCCGCAGGCTAGGTGCGCGCGCGGCACGTTGCAGTCGTTACGCTACATTGTTACACTCACGCATGCGTGTGGGCGCCCGCTTGCCGCAGGCTAGGTGCGCGCGCGGCACGTTGCAGTCGTTACGCTACATTGTTACACTCACGCATGCGTGTGGGCGCCCGCTTGCCGCAGGCTAGGTGCGCGCGCGGCACGTTGCAGTCGTTACGCTACATTGTTACACTCACGCATGCGTGTGGGCGCCCGCTTGCCGCAGGCTAGGTGCGCGCGCGGCACGTTGCAGTCGTTACGCTACATTGTTACACTCACGCATGCGTGTGGGCGCCCGCTTGCCGCAGGCTAGGTGCGCGCGCGGCACGTTGCAGTCGTTACGCTACATTGTTACACTCACGCATGCGTGTGGGCGCCCGCTTGCCGCAGGCTAGGTGCGCGCGCGGCACGTTGCAGTCGTTACGCTACATTGTTACACTCACGCATGCGTGTGGGCGCCCGCTTGCCGCAGGCTAGGTGCGCGCGCGGCACGTTGCAGTCGTTACGCTACATTGTTACACTCACGCATGCGTGTGGGCGCCCGCTTGCCGCAGGCTAGGTGCGCGCGCGGCACGTTGCAGTCGTTACGCTACATTGTTACACTCACGCATGCGTGTGGGCGCCCGCTTGCCGCAGGCTAGGTGCGCGCGCGGCACGTTGCAGTCGTTACGCTACATTGTTACACTCACGCATGCGTGTGGGCGCCCGCTTGCCGCAGGCTAGGTGCGCGCGCGGCACGTTGCAGTCGTTACGCTACATTGTTACACTCACGCATGCGTGTGGGCGCCCGCTTGCCGCAGGCTAGGTGCGCGCGCGGCACGTTGCAGTCGTTACGCTACATTGTTACACTCACGCATGCGTGTGGGCGCCCGCTTGCCGCAGGCTAGGTGCGCGCGCGGCACGTTGCAGTCGTTACGCTACATTGTTACACTCACGCATGCGTGTGGGCGCCCGCTTGCCGCAGGCTAGGTGCGCGCGCGGCACGTTGCAGTCGTTACGCTACATTGTTACACTCACGCATGCGTGTGGGCGCCCGCTTGCCGCAGGCTAGGTGCGCGCGCGGCACGTTGCAGTCGTTACGCTACATTGTTACACTCACGCATGCGTGTGGGCGCCCGCTTGCCGCAGGCTAGGTGCGCGCGCGGCACGTTGCAGTCGTTACGCTACATTGTTACACTCACGCATGCGTGTGGGCGCCCGCTTGCCGCAGGCTAGGTGCGCGCGCGGCACGTTGCAGTCGTTACGCTACATTGTTACACTCACGCATGCGTGTGGGCGCCCGCTTGCCGCAGGCTAGGTGCGCGCGCGGCACGTTGCAGTCGTTACGCTACATTGTTACACTCACGCATGCGTGTGGGCGCCCGCTTGCCGCAGGCTAGGTGCGCGCGCGGCACGTTGCAGTCGTTACGCTACATTGTTACACTCACGCATGCGTGTGGGCGCCCGCTTGCCGCAGGCTAGGTGCGCGCGCGGCACGTTGCTGAGCGCGGACAGCGCGCGTGCGCACGACGGGATCACACTCGCTGTGCCCTGCAATGTTATGTATTATATTTAATGGATATATTAATACGTGAACATTGAACATTTTCGTATTTCTTTTTAGTATTTATTATAAAACGAGGGGAATGAAACTTATATCATTTGAAAAGTACTGTCTTAGATGTGTACATACAAAAAAAACATGTGTGTATGTTGTGGTTAATTCAAGTAAATTAATGGTCGAAGTTAGACCAAAAACGATACTAATGATTAAAAATAGAAAAAGAAAATCTATCCCCATGTCGTCCAATTAGAAACAAATCAAAGAACTAGAGATGTGTTGCTAGGGAGTTTATCTCGCCGTTTCTTCTTGCCAGCATTCACCCTTCGTTCTAGGAAGTGAATCAGAATAATTTATTCGCTAGAGATATGGTTTTCCAAAGCTGTTATACTTATCGAAGGTGCCCAAACATCTCACCTAAAGTAGGCATGCGAAAGTTACAGGCTTAGTGATGAAGGGTGGACGAATTTGGGGGTTGTATTTTGTAATTTTGACGTTAAGTTTTTTTTTTCAGTCTAGTTTAAATAAATGAGTTTTGCGCGATTTAATTGATTCTTTGTTCATACCTTAGAGAACGACATCTTGGTAACCTCTATAAGCTTGTCGTGTGGAACATTGTGTAGCGCAAGAGTCTTCATCACTTCCTCAGAGCTCGGGTTTAGGCCTTCCATCTGTTTAAGCAAAATATATCTACATCCAACAAAATTACTTGAAATAATAGGATTGAAAATAGCGGATTCACTATCTGCCTTTCGCTCACAGAGAACGTGCGTGAGTGAAATGCAAATAACAATAGAAGCGTCGCCATTTTCAATCCCATTTTTTATGTAATCAGATTTTGCATAATTATTATATTAAACTAGCAGTGTGCTCGCTGCTCCACATAACATCACGCCTTACATTCCCCGAAGGGTTTGGCAGAGGCATTTCGTCAGTTATGTTTAAGTCCCGTGTAATAGGAGGCGAGCCTAGTACCATTCATCGGGTACAAATCCAGACTCCGGGCTGCTACTGAGAAATTCCTAATGGAAAAACCTAATAACACTTTACCCGACCTGGGGATCGAACCCAGGACCTCATGTTCAGCAGTTGCGCTTGCAACCACTAGACCAACAAAGCAGTCGCTCGCTGCTCTGCCGGCGTATTTTTTTTTAAGAGACTTTCTCTCATGTGCCAACATCAACTGCACAAAGTTTCAAGTCAATCGGATGAACGAAGCGCGAACGCATAGAAGACGGGCACACAGAAACATTCTTTTTTATATAAGAGATAAGAATTCCATTTTAAAAAGCTTGTGTAACCGGAATGTGTATACCTCGACCACCACGATAGTAGCGGGATGTTTGAGCCGCAGATGCGTGCGCAGGTCGGACCGGATGCGGAACCGTTTGGGGCAGCGCCCGCACGCCCACGCGCGGACCCCCGTGTGGATTAGGCGGTGGTTCCGCATCGCTGTCGATCTGTGTACAACATTATTATATGATAATTGATTTTTATTTCTGTAAATAAATCTGTTACAGACCTGTCAATGTAATGTTTTTTTTAAGACTAAATGGCGCCGGCATTTCCTATCTGACTAGCTTTGAGAAGAAAAGCCGAAACGAACTCAGAGATCAAGGGCTCTTTTAAAGTCCAGACATTGTGGTATAAAAACTATGTGAGTGTAACAATGTAGGGCAACGTCTGGAATGGCTTTTTGAGGAAAGTGCCATAGCAGGTTTGAGTTGACCTGTCCTAACTGACGGCACGCATGCATCAGTCATCGCGTCGCTCAAACCTTATTTTAGGGAGCTCAATAACCCGACTACCGCACGACGCTACCAATCAGTCGGACATTTGCGTAGGTCACAAAAAATATTTCAATTGAATATCATTTCCCCGTGTGGGTCCGGGCAGTAGAATAGATCCTCTCCATCTCTTCCCGTGGGTGTCGTAAGAGCCGACTAAGGGAATACAGCCGGGGATTGTAAAAAATCCTTCTGTGCGATGAGAACAGCTCATCCCCAAGCTAAGGTCGCCGTGCCCAGAGCTGCATGACTAGGGGCGAGCCGAGTCAGAAGCGTGCCTGTTGTCTGGAATTGGGCGCCTCCAGGCACTAAGTAGCCTTACCTCTACACGCGGGGCTCTGTAGGGGTGGACAAATAGTTCCCTAGCTATTCGTGGGAACAAAATGAGTTCAAATTTTAAAAAACTCGGGAGTCGGCGGTGATGTTCGCCACACACCACGTCAAATGTTCCCACGGGGCGAAAAGCGAGCTGCAGAATGTCGCTTCGCTACGTTGAATGTTCAGGGAGGTATAAAAGAAAAGATAGATGAAGTTTGTGAGCTGATGAATGAAAAAAGAATAGATGCGCTTTGTGTGAATGAGACGAAAAGAAAGGGAGTGGACATATCCAAACACGGTTCCCTGACCGCAATTTGGTCTGGTGTCCCAGAGACAGATAGGGCTTGTCAGGGTGTGGGGATTGTCCTTTCAGAACGGATGATGAAATGTATAAAAGATTATGCGTGTGTAAGTCCCAGAATCCTATGGATCAGAGCCAAGGTGGGTTTGAACCATATTTTCATGATATGTGTTTATGCACCCGACATGGGAAGCCCACTTTCAGAGAGAGATGCATTCTGGGATAGTATAAGAGGTATTGTGAATGAGTGTAGAATAAATGAGAAGATTGTTATGCTTGGTGATTTCAATGGTTGGGTAGGCGTGAAGAGGAAAGGTTATGAAAGTACACTAGGTGCGTTTGGGGATAAAAGGGTGAATGAGAATGGAATGAGTTTGTTAGAAATATGCGTGGAGAAGAATCTTTCTATAATGAACACTATGTTTAATCATAGAGAGATTCACATGTATACGTGGGAAAGGCAAGATAGTAGAAGCATGATTGACTTTGTGGTTGTTGATGAAAGACTGAAGAGTAAGGTCACAGATACAAGAGTGTATCGGGGTGCCAATGTGGCGACCGACCATTATCTTGTCATGTGCCGGATACATGGTCTGTTTAAGCGTTGGTGCCATCGGGTTCGGGTTCCTGTGACTGCACTTGAGAGAATAAAAGTAGAAAGTCGGCAAGAATTAAAAGAGGAATATAAGAGGGAAGTAAAAGAGAAGACGAATGAGATTTTAGAAGGAATGAATGATTATAGTTTAGAAGAAGCATGGAATGTTGTAAAAAACAGCATGGTGCAAGTGGCCACAAAAGTATGCGGTGTGGCGAAGAGGAAAAATAACAGGAGAACGAATGATTGTTGGATAGATGATGAAGTTAAAGAGGTCGTACGGAAGAAGAAAGAAGCTTGGCTTATTTATTAGCCTTTAAAGCTAGAATAAGAATGAGTCAGGCAACGAGTATGACTGACGATTTGGAAAGAGTGAAGAAAAGATACACCGAAATAAAGGCGGAAGTAAAAGAGATAGTAAAGATGAAGAAGAATGAAATGGAAGATAAGTATAATAGGAAGTTCTCCGACAACTTCAGGGTCAATGTTAAGCTGTTCTGGCAACAAGTAAGATTGGCTCGTGGAGTTTCGGGGACATCAAATATGAATATAGTTAGAGGAGGAGATGGATGCTTGTTAAGTGAAGAATGCAAGGTGTTGGAACGCTGGAAGGTATATTTTGAAAGTTTATTTAGTTGGCAGGATAGTGTGCAAAGAGTGGGTAACTGGGCGGAAGCGAGTGAGTCAGACATTGACTTGGATGAAGATGAGGAAAATCTGATTGAAATGGATGAAATCGTGAAAGCGCTGAAATGTATGAAAGTTGGAAAAGCTGCTGGATGTGACAGAGTGTCTGTCGAAATGCTTAAGGGCGGTGACGGGGTGGTAGCAAGCCTGCTGTACCGGATCTTTAATATGTGTTGGAGATTCGGCCAAGTGCCGGGCGACTGGTGCAAAGCTGTAATCGTACCACTATATAAGGGAAAAGGTTCACAGCAGGAGTGTAAAAACTACCGCGGCATTAGTCTTTTGAGTGTGGTCGGCAAACTATATGCGAAAGTTTTAATTAACAGAGTGATAAGAATAACAGATGAGAAAGTATGGGATGTTCAGGCAGGGTTGAGAGAGGGGATGGGCTGTATGGATCAGATCTTCTCCTTGAGGTGCATAGCTGAAAAACATCTGGCAAAGCACAAGAAAGTGTACTGCGCTTTCATTGATTTGGAGAAGGCCTATGATAGTGTGTGGAGGGAAGAATTGTGGTCGACACTATCTTTGTACGGGGTGGACTGGCGCTTGATACGGGCGCTGAAATCGCTGTACAGGGATTCCAGTGCTTGTGTTAGGATAAATGGGGCGTTCACAGACTGGTTTGGCATCTCCAGAGGTGTTAGACAGGGTTGTGTAGCGTCTCCATGGCTGTTCAACCTATACATGGATAGTTGTTTGACAGATTTAAAAGGGAGTGAGTGTGGATTGAAAATGAATGAGTTGCCTGTCAAATGTCTTCTCTACGCAGATGATCAAATTTTGCTTGCATCGTCGGCGGAAGAGTTGCAAGACATGGTAACTATGATGAATGGAGCATATAATATGAAAGGGATGAAAATTAATGTAAGCAAGACGAAAGTAATGGTTTTTGAAAGAGATGCAGACGTATCTGAGTGTAAAGTTAAGATAGGAGATGAAAGTATTGAACAGGTGAATGAGTTTGTTTATTTGGGAAGCATGTTTACAAGAGATGGTAAAATTGACGAAGATGTGGAAAGGAGAGCAAATGCGGGAAATAAAGTAAATGGTGCTTTGCATGCGGTTGTGGCTAGCCGGTCGATGTCCAAAAAGGCACGACTGGCTGTCCATAATGGTGTGTTGGTACCTACGCTTATGTATGGAAGTGAATGTTGGTCGTGGCAGAAGAGGCATGAAAGTAGAATAAATGCCGTGGAAATGTGTTCCTTGCGAAGTATGTGCGGTGTAACTTTGAATGATAGATTGAGAAATGAAGAGATTAGACAAAGTTGCGGTTTAAAAGATGATGTAGTGACAAAAATTGAAAGGAGTATGCTTAGGTGGTTTGGCCATGTTGAGAGAATGAGTCAACGGCGATTAACAAAAGAAATTTATAAGGCGGATGTTAATGGGAACGCCGGTAGAGGACGTCCTAGAAGGACATACATCGATGTTATTGGTGATGTTCTTCACAAAGGTCAGGTGCGTAGTACTCTCAACCGGCGTGCGTGTATGACAAGATGTATGAATGTGGATGAAGCGAAAGGGGTATGTAAGAGTCGTAGCATGTGACGTTCTATAGTTTCTGCCTACCCCCATGGGAAAAAGGCGTGAGTTTATGTATGTATGTATGTATGTTGAATATCATTTTGATGTGAAACATCTAATGCGGCGGTACGGGTGTGAGAACGACTGTTGTAACTCGTCGGCTCTCTTCAGTATCATTCGACCTGTTTTTTTTTTACAAAATGCGTTTCGATTTTACATCTGCCAGGCGCCCCCCGCGAGTCTTCATTATTTTTTATCTAATCAGGTTTCCTTAAGTACTGAATCCACTAGCAAGTTAAATTGCGCAAGTTGACTTGTGCAACCAACTTTCAAACGTGGACTTAGCAATTCGACTTCTGCAAGTTGTACCCGCTAAGCAGGGAACTTCAATACATACATACATACATAAACTCACGCCTTTTTCCCATAGGGGTAGGCAGAAACTATAGAACGCCACATGCTACGACTCTTACATACCCCTTTCGCTTCATCCACATTCATACATCTTGTCATACACGCACGCCGGTTGAGAGTACTACGCACCTGACCTTTGTGAAGAACTTCACCAATAACATTGATGTATGTCCTTCTAGGACGTCCTCTACCGGCGTTCCCATTTACATCCGCCTTATAAATTCCTTTTCCTAACTTCAATAACTTGCACAATTTGATTACTTGGTGCATGTCAAAAGATTTAGTTTAGCATAAGCATAATCAGCCCATTTCTGTCCCCCAACAGGGCATGAGCCTCTTCTCAGAATGATATCGGTTTAGGCCTTAGTCCACCACCAGTCACATTTGGTGAATCATATAACATAACATCAATCGTCGAAGGGACAGGCAGATAAGTACCATGTAATAGGGCGCGAGCATATTGCCATCGATCGAGCACAAATCCAAACTCCGGGCTGCTACTGAGGAATTCCAGACGAAAAAAACCAATAACACTGCCCGACCCAAGGATCAAATCCAGGACCTCACGATCAGCAGTCGCGCTAGACAGCACTAGACCATCAAGGTAATTCGGTAGTTGTCATGCAGTTGCAATGACTGCATCTTAACAGCCTTCAAGCTGCATTTGACACTTGCAAAGTTTGCAGTAACGACTGTATGTGCAGTCAGTGCAGTTACAATTACGAATATGATTCACCAAATGCCACATTATTAGTCCCGAGTGCGTGTTGATGGACTACGTAACTATTTTTTTTTATCCTGGATAAATGCGCACGCATACTGCACTACCACGGGGCGATAGTGCAGTTATGTGGGACTCAAACCCACTAAAACTCCACGGTGTCCTCCTCTGCCGCTTATGGGGGGAACACGGGCACGCGTAAGCACTCATCCGCGAACCCGCCGCGGCTGTACGTCACCCGACCCTCCTCTGGGGAGTACCCCCCATCACCGGCGCACCAGAACACATGGTACGCCGTGACCGAGCACATGGGCGCCAGACGACCCCATGTCTGGGCGCCCCTGGTCCCCCTGCGACGGGTCAGGTTAGTGGCCCCGCCGCCTACCACTTTTCGGCCGCAGAGGATAGGGAGAGCGGCCAACGACATACCGACACTCCTCTCCCCCTGCGGCCCCACCGCGTCCGCCATCTGACGGTGGCGACCCCGTCAAGGCCGCGGAAGGTAGGGAGAGCGGCGCACCGCAATACCGGCACTCCTCTATGGACTACGTACCTACACGTAGATATAAAGAACTGCAGCGCTTCAGCATTGTTTGCGGTGAAAAGCGTGGATGGTTTTCATGCCATCATGCGGAAGCGTTGTGCGTCTCTTATGAAGCGCATGCGGGCCAGCTCGAACAGCCTTCTGAGCATGTTCGTGAGCCGCTGGGACTCGCCGATGTGGCGCCACTGGGTGCGACTACACACTGCGGGTGGTCGCGTCCAGGGCTTGGCATAAACTGGCACTCCTGTACGAGACTTACTTTGTGATTTTTATTTCTTTCTGTGGCTTTGTTTATTGTATGTACTAACAATAGCATTATAAGGTTTTTTTTTTGTGTTACTAACAGTATAATTCTTCACCGGAAAGCCAATACTACTTAGGCACCATTTTGGCTAAAATGAGTTATGTATTATCTTTGGATTGGTTTTTTTTCTGCGTCGATTAGTTGGGATTTCGTAACACAATAGAATAAAATACGAAATCCCAAATAATCGACGCAGAAAAAAAAAGGGGGTACTAAGCCGCGGGCCACTTAATGTATCACTTATGATTGTTTTAAAGAAAGTGTTAAAATTTAAAAATACAATATATATTTTTTCCATGAAAAATTATTTTTCTTTTAGTTTTTACAAAAATTCTTCATCCCATCTTTAGTTATGTATTCAGCAAATGGAGTTTCTAATCCGTGACCCCAAATATGACCAAAAAACACACGTCTGATCATAGCTGAGGATAGATAGTATTTAGCGTATTTTTTATGAAATCTTTGAACAGCTATTTCTCTTGAACTATTGACTTTTGGGGTAACTTTAGAACAAAAGGTATCCATTATTTTGGGTACTTTAACATCCTTTCGGCTTAGTACCCCCTTTGCGACTAACCTTGTATAACTAATTTTAGCCAAAATGGCGCTTAAGTCGTATTGGCTTTCCGGTGACGATATGCACTACGACTGAAATAAATGTCTTATTATTATAAATAAATGTCCTTACCTTCTGAACGCCACTCCACAAACATCGCAGGGGAATGGTCTCTCTCCAGTGTGCACGCGCAAGTGCTCATTCCGCATGGACAGCGTGCGGAACGCGTGCCCGCACACGGGGCACGTGTGCGGGCGGCGTGTGCAGTGTGCGCGCGCGTGCGCCGACAGGTCCGCGCGGGTGGAGAACGTCTTGTTGCACGACGCACACGATAGCTCCGTGTCCTGGCCGTGGACTTCCCTGAAGCGGGAATTAATGATGAAAAGGTATTATATACAAGGTGTAAAAAGACCCTTCACTAAGCCGTCAACCATGCATTCAGTACATCAAAATAAGTAACCCTACGCAAAAATGATCACTGGGAAACGACTTTTTTTTGGGTGTAAAATTTCGTTTTACTGTAAAGCACTCAAAACACTGTGCTGATAGATGCAATGAGTAGTAAACGGGTAATGGAGGTATTTCAAGCACATTTGCAACCTTCAAAACTAGTATTTTAAAAAAATGTTGTGAAAAAGTTGGAACTTTGACCTCCAATATCTCCGTAACTAGAAGGTTCCCAGCTATAGTCCAGAACAAAAAAAGTATCGCAATGACGTGGAGAATAAGTGCCTTTTGGCTTCATTAAGGGTCTTTTTACACCGTTTATGTCTAGCCTTATCCCAACTATGTTGGGGTCACCTTCCAGTCTAACCAGATGCGGCTGAATACCAGTATATTACACGAAGCGACTGCCATCAGACCTCCGCAACCCAGTTACAGGTCAATGCCGATACTCTAAGGCTAGGCCGATTGTCAGACTTTCAGGCTTTTGCTTCTGACAACCCGTAACAACTGTCATAGGTATTCGATTCGTATAATACCCGGGACCGACTGTTTAACGTGCTCTCCCGAGGCACGGAGGGGTCTCGATATATTATAACGAACGGACTGACCGCGGCAAGTGCAGCTTAACCTCGCTAATCGTATGATTCGCGCAGTTGGTAATTTGCCACGAGCCCCTCATGATGAAAAGGTATTATCCAAGATTTTTTGATTTAGAAGCTTGTCAAATCACGACAGCTAAAAGTATTTTATTAACAATCAATACAAGAAATAGACATATTAGGTCCCCACCTATGAAATTGGCGTTTTTTTCTCACATATAGAGAACCTCGTCACTTCTATGATTTAAAATATTCATCAATTGCTTGATATTATATCGTATAATGACCATTATAGACAACTACCAATAGCAAAAAAACCTTATTACTTATAGTTTTCTAAACATAAAAAATACATTAAAAATGACTCCTCTTTTTGTTAGCAGAAATGACCACTATTTTTGTTTTAACTTAGCCAAAACTTATTTTTGTCGCATAATCTAAGTGGCATACGTTGTCTTAGTTTTTAAACATTAGTGCATAAAAGTTTTAAAACATTAGTGTTCATAGTTGTTAAATAAATTAAGAAAATGTTAGTATGAAAAACGCAACACCGTTAAAATTTTCCATACAAAACGCTGATTTCATAGGTGGGGACCTAATATTTTTTTAGAGCTGTCAAACTAGTTTATTTGTTGAACATCACCGTGTTTTTAGGCGGCATATGCCGAGGTGTCATCTAAATCTGTTTAGAAAGTTTAGTTCAACCTAGTTGAACAGCTCTAATATTATTCCATCTCTTTCTTGTTCTATCTGCAAGTAAAGGATAGCAATATTTTTAATTAAGTTTAGTCGCTGCTTAATAGAATCTGCGCCAATGTCAAATTTAAATCGATTATACCAATAACATTTTTATCGACTTTGTTTTTCTTTTTAATCATTATTGTACTAGTGAAAAACCAGTTACTATACCGAATTGAAAAATAATAGAGATTGTAAGTTGTATTATCTAAGAAGATGTGAACACAACATAAAGCCCATCGCAGACGAGGGATGGTCGTCGGCGTAATCTTTTGTTCGTGAAAATAAAAAAAAAACTACGTTTAAAAAAACCGACTTCAAAAACTAAAAAGTATAAAATAACTTAATATAAAATTAACAGTTTCAGAAGTCGGTGCTAATCCACGCTGAACCAAATTGAAGACACCGACTTCTGAAACTGTTAATTTTATATTAAGTTATTTTATACTTTTTAGTTTTTGAAGTCGGTTTTTTTAAACGTAGTTTTTTTTTTCCTTTTTAGTGTCTGTAATAGGTTGTTCTGTAAACTACAGTAGGATTTTTCTAGATTACATCAGGTAGAATAATTACATCGTCCACGTAAACTAAAATGTTCATAAAAAAATAAAAATGTTCATAAAATGAAAACTACCGGGCCAAACTATTTTAAATTTTTATGGGACCAAATGGCAACTATTCCGCATCAAACTAAAGAAGAATCACGTAAATCGGATCATAAATCTCAGCGTAATCGGTGTACATACATAAAAAAAACTTATCGAATATAGAACCTCCTCTTTTTTGAAGTCGGTTAATTAGAACTGCATTCCCAGTAACGAATACGGCTGCCCGTTCTAAGGCACGTTATAATAAACAGCTCGCATTTGTAAGATCTCCGAAGAAGAGCTAATAAAAGTAGAATTCCATAAATTTGACCACCTATTTTTTAATCATCATATCATATAACATAACTTGGGGGACGCCTTTCCCCAGTAGTAGGACAAAAGGAGGAAAATAGTACATTACTGCCGCGGTCTGTAATGACTGCGTTGCTGGCAGCACTGATGATAGCCGAGAGCGTAGTGTAGCGCAGCTCCAGGCCATCACAGCGCGGTCAGCATTGCAGCTCTTGATGGACAAGCTGGAATAGCGCGGACAGCAAGGGCTGCAGTGATGACCAAGCTTGAAGGCCGAGAGCGTAGCTAAACTAAGCTCGAGGCCATCATAGCGTGGCCAGCAGCGCAGTCATTGCGGACCAAGACTTGTATAGTGCTTTACTCAAACAATGCGAGTAATTTAAATAAAACCAGATTAGTAGGTATAGTAAGAATTTATTTAAAGTAACGATTTGTTTCTTCCCCGGGCTTTAGCTTTTTTTTAATGACTTTTAAGATTGTGCTGCCTGTACCTATACAGCCAAATTATGAATAAAATCTTTTTGCACCAGACTATTTTTTAAACAAAACTCGACAATAATGGATTTTCAAAGGAAATTACTGGTGGCTAAAACTCACCAGCAATGAAATTCCATACAACTTTGCTGGCGCCTATTCAAGTAGCGCGGAAACGTCGACTTTGCTGAAAGAAGGTTGTCAAAATAATGACCACATTACAAGCATGTTTGAGTAAAAAATATTGTAGAGGCTTTCGTGCAATTTTAATTTAAGAGCTAGTTATGACTTCAGACGCCTCAGTGTTCTATTTTCACAAACAAAAAGCACGCCAAAGACTGTCCCACGTCCGCACCGCCCTGGAGACTTACTTGACGTGTATGTGCAGGTCTGTAGCGTGTGTGAAGGTAGCGTGACATCGTGAACACGCACCGCCGGTGGAGCCCGACTCCTTGCTGGCGTACATGCCTGTGATGATAAGCTTTTTAGTGAAGAGGCCGTTCCAGATTCACAGCCGTCTCGCTCTAACTTAAGGTCTTTTAATAAAATTATACGCGATATTGAAAAATGAATTCTAGAAACATCATTAAAGATAACATATTATATTGTTATTGTACTTGTTGGTCTAGTGGTCGCAAGCGCGACTGCTAAGCATGGGGTCCTGGGTTCGACCCTCAGGTTGGGCAAAGTGTTATTGGGTTTTTCCGGGTGGAATTCCTCAGTAGCAGCCTGGAGTTTGGATTTGTGCCCGGTTGATGGCAATAGGGTCGCCCCCTATTACATGGGACTTAAACATAACGGCGAAATGAGGGTGCTACTAAACATTTCTGCCAAACCCTTCGGGGAATACAGGCGTGATGTTATGTTATATTTTTGTTTTGATTTGTTGCCTAGAAAGAGGAGAAAGAAAATTCATGTCTTTTGTTTTCTATATAAATCATGTATGGAAATAAAACTATTGTTTAAATATTTGTGATGACACTCAGAAGGTGGATACACTGAACTTCTATAGATTATATTTTTCAATATCACCTAAAATCTCTTTAAATCTTTAAAAAAAGGCTTAAAGTTAGAGCGAGAGCGGGTGCATTCAAAAAGCCTATAAGTGACGACACTTAAGTAGGTATGTACGGAGCACACTGTGTAGTCAGCCCCGCTACCAACCTTGCTAACTGCCTAATATTTTCACGACACGGCATGAGCTATTCTCTTGCCGACATGAGAGAGAGATCTACAGGCATTTTTCTGTAAAATCAGGCATATAAGGCACTCTAGACAGGCATTCCTCCATTTTGAAATAGTAACCCTAGTCGTGTCAGGCTTAGCCACCACGGGCGGCGGTGCCACTGACCTGACCCGTCGCAGGGGGACCAGGGGTGCCCAGACACGGGGTGGTCTGGCGCCCATGTACTTGTTTGGTCCCCGGGGTGGTCGCGGCGTGCCATGTGTTCTGGTGCGCCGGTCATGTGGGGTGGCCCCCGCGCCTCTCGGGAGGTCGTGGTGTGGGGCCCTACAGTGGAGAGGTCCACCAGTAATTGGTGGACCAAGACCTGCCGGGGTTGCGGTGCATGCAATAGCGAATCCCGCGACCCCGGCCTTAGGTCAGAAGGAGGGACACCGTGGTGGTTTTAGCCGGTAAGAGTCCGGCACACCCCCCCGACTTCCCCAGACGGGGGATAGTCCATGAGGATTTCCCCACGATATAAAAAAAAAAAAAAAAAGGCTTAGCCACCACTCCTGATCGGGTGTGTAATCTTTCTAACTCTAATCTTTACTAATCTTTCCCATGGGGGTAGGCAGAAACTATAGAACGCCACATACTACGACTCTTATATACTCTTTTCGCTTTATCCACATTCATACATCTTGTCATATACGCACGCCGATTGAGAGTACTACGCACCTGTCCTTTGTGAAGAACATCACCAATAACATCGATGTATGTCCTTCTAGGACGTCCTCTACCGGCGTTTCCATTGAAATCCACCTTATAAATTCCTTTTGTTAATCGCCGTTCACTCATTCTCTCAACATGACCAAACCACCTAAGCATACTCTTACAAGTTTTTGTCACTACATCATCTTTCTAATTCTAATAATACAAAAAAACGGCCTTCGCCTCCGCTTCGCCTTCGCCTCCACTCCGCCTCCTCTCTCTGTGAAGACTTTTATAAGAACGCCCGTCGCAGCGATTAAGTAATGAACTCAACACACCAACGC
Source organism: Amphipyra berbera (assembly GCA_910594945.2). Taxonomy (NCBI): domain Eukaryota; kingdom Metazoa; phylum Arthropoda; class Insecta; order Lepidoptera; family Noctuidae; genus Amphipyra; species Amphipyra berbera. The sequence continues at coordinate 8,740,409 of OU343148.1, read as the reverse complement.
GGCAGCCGTGGCTTCCGAATTATGTATGCACTTACGTGAGATAATGCACACCGAACATGGCGCGGTGCGGCGAGGATGGAATTGTACTTCTAAAGCGGCAGCCACTGACCACACCGCGTTTGGTGTGTGGAGCGCATAAGGCTCATTAGTCGGCGCCATGAGTGGAAGTCTCTTGGGAGCTATGTTGGCACCACTGATTTCTCATTGTAAAAGCGCCCGAAACTATGACAAATCCGTTGTGCCAACATAGCGGCCAAGAGACTTCAGTCATGGCGCGGACTCTACTTCAGAACATGGCTCAGTGCCAGATTCCAATACAAAAACGTGCGATTTTGATATCGCAGTCGAAAGCAGAGGATTGCCAAAACGCAATGCAGCAGTAAAACCGCCGATCGCTAACGCTAAAAGTATCGTGTCTGCAGTGGCCCTTGTTCTGACTAGCTTCTTCCCAACTATGTTGTGGACAGCTTCCAGTCTTACCAAATGCGGTTGAATACCAGTATTTTACACGGAGCGACTACCATCAGACCTCCGCAACCCAGTAACTGGGCAATGCCGATACCCTAAGGTAAGACCAGTTGTCAAACTTTCGGGCTTCTGACTACTCGTAACGCCTATCATACGTATTCTTATGTCACCCGGGACCGGCGGTTTAACGTGTTCTCCGAGGCACGGATGGTTCTCGATGTGTAACAAACGGTCACCCATCCACGAACCGACTGCATCAAGCGCAGCTTAGCCTCGCAAATCGTATGATCGGCACGGTTGTTGACCACGAGCCCATCATAGCCCGAATTTCTTTCTCATATTCATCATCATCATCATCCTCCTGGCCTTATCTCAACTCATTTGTGGTCGGCGCAGTATGTCTTCTTCTTCCATACATCTCTATTAGCCGTCATCAGTAGTCACCCCCTTTCTAGCCATATCATCTTTCATATTATCCATCCATCGTTTCTTTGGTCTTCTATCCTAAGGATATACTAGTTGTCAGACTTTCGGGCTTCTGACTTCCCGTAACGACCCAAAAACCTACATATTGCTACACAACTATTTACCTGGTTTATTATTGACGCTGTTAGGTCCATCGCTGTGTTCCTTCTTCCGATGCTTGTAGAGAGCAGTCTTGTTCGGCAACACCTCGTTGCAATCACGACATGGAATCCTGTGAAAACAAGATTTTTTAATTGCATCATCATCGTCATCATAACATCTCGCCTTGTATTCCGCTAAGGGTTCGGCAGAGGTGTTTTTAGTACACCCTCGTTCCGCCAGTTATATTTTAGTCCCATGTAATAGGGGGCGAGACTATTGCCATTAACCGGGCACAAATCCAAACTCCGGGCTGCTACTGAGAAATTCCTAATGGAAAAACCAAATAACACTTTGCTAAGTCATATTTATAACAAAGTCGTAAATTTGTGTGACATCAGGAACTGTAGAACAAGCCAAGCCAAAAAGATTGTTCGCAAATAGCTGTTAACCCAATCCTATAGTGAATCCGAATCTCTTTTAAGAGTAATCACATAACACATTCTTACACACACCCAAACACCCATGCAATCACATACACTTATTGTTGTGTACATTGTGCTCAAAATTATTTGTGTTCTTCTTTTTACTTCTTTTTTATTTCAAATTAATATTTTCTTTTTAAATACTTTGAAATCTCACCATTCTTTCATGTGCTTCTTGACGGTAACAATAACAATGCAACACTATTGTTCCGTAATGCGCATTTCTACATTGTAACACCACCTATGGACTCCACGAGACAGGCTCGACCTAGTGTGGAGTTCATAAGCAAAATGTTTCCTTTGTGTCCTTTAAAATGCATGTAAAATTAGTAATGGATGTAGACTTTAAGGAATTGTAAAGCACTGTTTTTGGCAAATAAACAATTATTATTATTTCTTTGTATACCATTTTTTGTATCTCGGCGCTAATTGACCGGTTTTTAAACTTAACACGGGCCGAAGCCAAGTGTTAGGCTTATTGATTGGTGATGTGGTGAGATGACATAATGTGACTTTGTGATGTGTTTGTTTGATTGAGTGATTGTGTTCGTGTAGTGTTTGATGCTTGTGAGTGTGGTGTGATCATTTGTGTCTCGTTGTCGTTTTGTAAGAATTTCCGGACAATTCTGCAGGTATTCAGGATAGCGGCTTTCTGTAGGCTCGTGTATAAATATGGTGGCAGGTCTAGTGTTCTTAAGGATTGATGCAATTGTTTAGGGATGACACCTGTAGTCGATATGACTATGGGAATAATGGTTGCGTTACTTAACCGCCACATTCGGCTAATTTCTATTTTCAAATCTGTATATTTTGAAAGTTTTTCGGCAATTGTACTTTGTAGATTGTGTGTGTTTGGTACGGCTATGTCTATAATTTGTGCGGTTTTGTTAATTTTATCTAGAAGTGTGATGTCTGGTCTGTTGTAGTGTGTTGTTTTATCGGTAAGGATTGCACGATCATAGTACAGCTTTTGGGTATTGTTTTCAAGAACAATTTCAGGATTATATTTATAGTAAGGTGTTGGCGGTGTAGTAATTAAATCATATTTGATTGCTAATCTTTGGTGGATTATATTGGCTATTTGATCGTGTCTGTGTTTATAATCGGTCTGTACTATGGCTTTACATGCTCCAGTAATATGTTGAATAGTTTCGGAAGAACTACTACAACGTCTGCAAATATCGTTGGCGTGAGGGACCCGCATGATGTATTTTTGGTAGTTGCGGGTTTCAATGACTTGATCTTGAATTGCCACCATGAACCCTTCAGTCTCCGGAAATAGATCACCGCGACACAGCCATTCGTTCGACGCTAACTTGTCGACGTTAAGTTGCTCAAGGTCTTTGCGGTGTCTTCCATGCAGTGACTTCTGGGTCCATTCTAATATTTTTGTTTGTCTGGTCGTCTGTTTCTCATTGTTTTGGGTAGTTTTATCAAACATATTCAACGGGGTCAGTTTTTGATCGTTATAAACTATTGCTTTATGTAGGGATGAAGTAGTGCTTTTTGAATTGAAGTATTTTCTAAGTGTTGTAATTTGTTTGTTGTGTAGGTTACTTATATCTATTATTCCTCGCCCTCCTTCTTTCCTTGGCAGTGTTAATCGCTGGACACAAGATCTAGGGTGGTGTTTTCTGTGTTTGGTCAGAGTAGTGTTTATGACGCGCTGTAGGTTTTTTAATTCAGTCTTCGTCCAATTTATTATACCAAAGGAATAGGTAAGAACGGGGATCGCATAGGTGTTTATTGCCTTAACAGTATTTTTAGAGTGTAGTTGAGTGTTAAAAATGGACTTTAGCCTATGTTTAAATTGTTGAGTAAGTATTGTTTTTATTTCTTTGTGTTTCAATTGTTTGTTTTGAATGTACCCAAGATATTTATATGTTCCATTCTCGTCTAAGGAATCAATGGTTTCTCCTGTCTGAATTGTGTGTGAGTGTTCATACGTTTTACCTGCTCTAATTGAATTTATTTTACACTTATCAATACCAAATTCCATTCCTATGTCCTTTGAAAAGTGTTCAGTGGTATTGGCAAGTTCATATAAGTCGTCTGGTGAGGATGCGTACAATTTTATGTCATCCATGTAAAGGAGATGATTTATTTTACAGTTTTGATCGTCAGTCAGTATGTCATTTAGTGTGTCATTAAACTGTCGCTGATATCCTGGTCTCAAAGAGTTTAATTTGTTTGACAAGGGATTCAAAGCAAGACAGAACCATAATGGGCTGAGTGAGTCACCTTGGAATATTCCTCGTTGGATTTTAATTGTTTCTGTCTCAACGATCCCTGTAGGTGACGTCAGGTGTAAGCGAGTAGACCACAGTTTTATAATATTACTTAGAAACGTAGTGATTTGGGGGTGTATTTTATATATATTTAGAACTTCTAGTAACCACGTGTGTGGTACTGAATCGTATGCTTTTTTATAATCTATGTACATAGTGTATATATCAGCTTTCTTTCGCTGTACCTGGTTGAGTATCACTGAATCTATTGTTAATTGTTCTTTACAGCCCTGACTAAACTTTTTGCATCCTTTTTGTTCTTCGGCTAATATTTTATTCCTATCAAGGTGTTTGTAGATAACGTGAGAGATGCATGATGTTATTATCTTATATATAGTTTGTAGGCAAGTTATGGGTCTGTATTTTGCTGGGTTGGTGCGGTCGTTGCTGTCTTTTGGTAGCATATACGTTATTCCTTCTGAAATGTAACATGGCATCGTTGTTGGATTTGAGATAAAATTGTTAATATGGTTGTAGAGATATGGGTGGGTATGTGTAAAATTTTTGTACCAAAAGTTATGTATATAGTCTGAACCTGGTGCTTTCCAATTGTGTAATTTTTTAAGAACATCAAGAAATGTATCTCTTTTTATATGTTCAAACTCCATTTGTTCAATGTTAATATAATTTTCCGTCTCTACTTTAATCCAATCAGCTTCTGTGTTGTGACCAATTGGTCTTTCCCATATTTGGGACCAAAATTGTTTTATTTCATCTATCGGTGGTAAAATACTGTTTACGTTATTTACATTATTGGTGGGTGTCGTTTGGTTTGTGGTAGAATTTTTTAGTGTTCGGTAAAATTGTCGTTCATTATTCCTAAATTGATTATTTTGAGTTTTGCGATGCGTGCATTTTGTATATCTTTTTAGTCTACTGTTTACAAGGGTAAGTTTCTGTTTAAGAGTATCTAAAAAGTGTGTTAGTTGTGTGTTCGGTTCTTCGTGAGTTGAATGTATTTTGTAGTGTTCCAGTATAGTGTTTACTTCATGTGTAAGTTTTCTGCTCCTATTACCGTATATGTATTGTGTAAGTCTTCCAATTTTAGCTCTTAGATCTTTAATTTTATATTCTAATCTTCTTTGCCATTTAGGCTTATGATCTTTCTGTCGGGTGTTGACCATGTTTTCAGCAGATACGTGTAATAGTTTACTCCCATTAGCTTTTGCTGCTGTCCAAGCAGCACTGTATATTATTGTTTGTAATGTATCGAAATCTATGTCACTATTTAAATAATTTGGTAGGATAATATTGTTAATGTAACTTACTATTTTTGCAAACTTTTTTGATGACTTTTGTTTGGGTATGTAATTTCTTTGTGTAGGATGAGTGTTTGTGAAATATTGTAGTGTCTGTAAAAATGTTTCGTCAAGTTCTTGGTTTCTTTCCTGATTTGTTTCCACATTTGTGCTATTATGTTGTGTAAGGGCTTCAACATCAATCCTATTTAAGTAATTTGGCTCGTTTCTTAATTCTAATTCTGTTTCTTGTGTGTGTAACTGTGCAATGTTATTGTTAAAAGGAGGTTGCGTTTGTATGCTATCTGAAATTACATGTGAATTTTGATGCTGCTCGTAAGAATTTGTTTGATTTAATGTATTCTGAACATCTGTTTTTAGTGCTTGGAGCCGTGTTTCTGATATCATTCTATTGTTAATGACGACTCTTTTTTGGTCTGATATGCGTTGTTCTGATAAGTGAGACAGTTGTGGGTAGATTTCTATAAACATTTCCTTTAACTTTTTTCTCCAAACTGTCATATCTGTTTCCATTTTTGTACATATGTAATAGCATTTTATGAGGTTTTCATTGAGTTCAGTTGACCATTTCATTCTACGATTTGGTTGTGATGGTGAATTAGTGTTAATTTGAGACATATTTGACTGGAGTGTTTGGGTTTGTGGGTGTAACACAGTGTTGTGGGTTTTCAGACTGTTGCTTACTTCTAACCTAATTATATCAAGTGTAGTGGTTGGGAGTAGCTTTTTATAAACTATTGCTCTTCTTTGGTCTCCAACTCTTTGCTTAGAGACATTCATTTGCGGGAATCTGTTAATGAATTGTTGATGTAACGAGGTAAGATATGAACTTGTGTCAGTTTCTAGGTTTGTGATGATAAGGTATGTACGCCAAATGAATGTGTTCATTTCTTCACTCCATTTTTTTCGCGTAATTGTTGAGACAGTAGCGGGTGAAGGGTTTCTGGCAGAAGTAGCCTCCGACACAACGTCTACTGACAGTGGTGAAGATGATGATGATCTAGATGATGCTAATATGTATGAAGGTGGTGATGATGCAATAGATGAAAAAATAGACCTCGGAGAGGATGACGCTGAAACTTGCGTAGTTTCATCATCTGTAGACAACATATTTGTCTGAATGGCTTTTCTTTTTTTTGATCTTGTTATCATAATGATCCCACGAGTAGCTAGGGACTTACAAAGTCGACCACAGCAGAGCCCTGCGTTCACTGTGGCAAGGGTAAATAAAACTGGAGGTCCCCTATTTTCCAGAGTTGGCATACTAGCGACTAGCGCACTCCCCTAGCCATGAAGCCCTCGGCATATGCAACCTTGGCTTGGATTGGGATTAGGAGTAGGAATTAGGAATAGGAATTATGAATAGGAATTAGGGATAGGAATTTGGGAAAAGGAAATTGCTCTTGGTCTGGGAGTGGACCAGGAGCAAATGTGTACCCCTCTTGGTCTGGCCTCTCACCCTAGACCTGCCCGGCATGAGTGTTCCTACCGGTACAGCCCTAGCAATCATTAAGGCGCGCAAGCCCCACCACGACGTCAACGTAGAGATACGACGGGGGGTTATTATTATTATTATTACTTTGCCCAACCTGGGGATTGGACCTAGGAGCCCATGCTCAGCAGTCGCGCTTGCGACTAGATCTACAAGACAGTTTGAATTTTACAATATATGACTAGTGGCGCCCCCATTATTTACTTTCCCAAGTCGTACCTGTAATCTTCTCTGCTTATCTTGCTGGTGGAGCCAGGGTCGTCAGGTCCAGTCTTACCGTGCACTTTCTTACGATGATACGCCAAGCTCCAACTGTGTTAAGTAAAAATACGGTCAGTTACAGGTTGAGTAATCATTCATTACACATCAAGACCTCTCCGTGCATCGGAGAGCCCGTTAAACTATCGCTACAGTAAGTCAGAAATCAGAAAGTCTGTCAGCCAGTCTAAAATTTGGATATCGATATTACCATTGTTTGCCAGATGGAATAGTTTCGTGTAAATATTAGGTACTAACTAGCGGCCCGTCCCGGCTTCGCACGACTGGACATTTTTCCCGTTTTTGCAACATTTTTCATTTATGCTCGGCTCCTATTGGTTGTAGCGTGATGTTATATAGCCTATAACCTTTCCTGGATAAATGACTATCCAACACAAAAATATTTTTTCAATTCCAACCACTAGTTCCTGAGATTAGCGCGTTCAAACAAACAAACAAACTCTTCAGCTTTATAATATTAATATAGATATCCGGCTGCATTTGAGTGGAAGCCGACCCCATTACAAATGGGAAAAGACTTAGCTGATGATAATTTAAGTTGACATAATCCATGTTACATACTACATATCTTGCTATGGTAATGCGACTTGCAGACCAGGCTAACAAAAAAATAATATCATCATCAGATTACAGCAGGCCACTGCTGGACATTTGCGGTGCATGCAATAGCGAATCCCGCGACCCCGGCCTTAGGTCAGAAGGAGGGACACCGTGGTGGTTTTAGCCAGTAAGAGTCCGGCACACCCCTCCGTCTTCCCCAGACGGGGGATAGTCCATGAGGATTTCGCCACGATAAAAAAAAGGGCACTGCTGGACATAGGCTCCTCCATCACACGCCACTGAGCTCGATCCTTGGCCTCTCTCACCCAGCTGCTGCACGAAGATCGTCACTCCACCTAGCCTGAGGGCGTAATACTACGTTTGCCGATGCGCGATCTCCATTCAAGAACACGTCTGCCCAACTGTCATCAGTTCTTCAGCTAATATTCTTCATCATCAATATGCTTCATCAGCTTCAGTTTGCATGCATATATGTATTTCTAGCAAAACATGTAGCACACTACATACTATTGTAACATCTGATATAGGTACCATGTTTTAATGCAAATAAATATTATGATTATGATTAAGTACTTGGATGACCGAGCCTTGCTCGGTTATTTTTTGGTAAATCGTGTTTTTAGGAAAGAAAAAAAGGGGAAATAGAAAAAGAAGGAACTTGAAAACAAAAAGAGAAAAAAATAATCGCCTGGATTCGAACCGAGATTTTATGGTTTCGGGACCGCCCTATTGCCCACCTGAGCTATTAGAACCTTGAAAATGGTGGCGAAATTTACATTTATATTCTAATGATATTGTAGCTGTTTTTCATTGCCTGAACACATGGATAAAACGACGTTTTCTAAAAATGAAACCTTTTTTTTTTTTTTTTTCGTTGGAAAATCCTCATGGATGTCCCTCGCCCGGCGATGGCGAGGGGGTCTGCCGGACTCTTACCGGCTAAAAACCAACGGTGCTCCTTCTCCTGACCGTTCGGCCGGGGTCGCGGGATTCGCAAAGCATGCACCGCAACCCCGGCAGGTCCCGGTCCACCAACCCATGGCGGACCTCTCCTCTGTGGGGCCTTGCCCCACGTCCTCCTGAGGCGCGCACGGAACACGGCGCGCCGCCTTCTCGGGCCTGTTACTGGTCGGGCGGCGGGTCCCCTAACCCGCCGCCCGCAGGCCACACACTAGGGTGGCTAGAGGTCATCGCGTATGCGCGCCCTCCGGCGCCCGGTGCGTCTGGCGCGGGAAGGGAGAAGAGTACACCGCTCCCTCTCCCTCTCCGCTTCCTCTTTGGTTGCCATCACCTCCTCGCAAAAGGAGGCGATGGCTTCCCACGCAGTCTCGCTCCCGACTATGGGCAGAACCACGGCCGGAAGCGCGAGGTCACTGCCGACCGCCGCGACTAGTTCGCGGCGCTGCGACCCCCAAGCTGGACACGCCTGCAGCGTGTGCAGCGCTGTGTCCTCGGGGCAGTCGCAGTGGTGACAACCGGGCGTCTGCTCCCAGCCTATGCGACACAGGTACTTCCCGAAACAGCCATGTCCCGAGAGCACCTGCGTCAGCCGGAAGCTGAGGGCGCCATGCCGCCTCTCCAGCCACTCCTCCATGACGGGTCTTACCGCCGCTATTGTGGCGTGCCCGAAAAAATGAAACCTAGCTAGATCGATTTATCGCCCCCGAAACCCCCCTGCATACTAAATTTCATGAAAATCGTTGGAGCCGTTTCCGAGATTCAGATTATATATATACAAGAATTGCTCGTTTAAAGGTATTAGATTAGATATCAGGGATTGAAAACGGTTACGGTACAAGATACCTTTAAAATATAAGTGTACCGTTTTCTTATAACGGTTGGACCATACCTTTATTTACGATAGTCACGGCTCCGCCCGCGTAAGAAGTTTTATTCCAGTAATAAATATAGCCTATGTTACTCAGTGATAATGTAGCTTTCTAACGGCAAAAGATTTTTTGAAATCGGTCCAGTAGTTTTCAAGTTTATTTTTAAAAGTTGCTTTTGTTTCTGTAGCTGCCTGTGTGAATAGAATAGAATAGAATATACTTTATTGTTACACCAAAATTGTAACACAGCTCTTATACAATACCTAACAAACATTAAAGGGTACAATGGCGGTCTTATCGCTGATAGCGATATCTACCAGACAACCTTTGGATGAACAGGAAGTCAATGAATAAGATAGAGAGGGTAGTCCATGGTGTACTGCTGCAAAATATATACTACACACCATACATATTACATAGACATAATACTAATGTAATATATATATATGATATATAATTACGTGATAGGGAAAACGAGGTAGATTGATGATGAGGTACTGATTTATGAGGAATTAGAAACGTGTTGAGAGAAGAAATGATCTTTAACTATTTTTTTAAAAGAATCCAGTGACTGAGCTTGTCTTACTGGCATCGGCAACGCATTCCACAAGCGTACAGCTTGGACTGTGAACGATTTGTCATAGAATTTGGTAGAATGCGAGGGCATCGAAAGTTTCAAATTTTCCGATGATCTTAAGTCTCTAGTATGAGTGTCATGAAGGAACTTAAAACGTTCTTTGAGATAAGGGGGGGTTGCAGGGATGAACAGAACACTGTAAAGCAATGATAATATATGAGCATTCCGGCGAAGGCGGATTGGCAGCCACTTGAGCTTAACGCGAAATTCGGAAACATGATCATATTTGCGTAAACCAAATATGAATCTGATGCAAACGTTTTGGAGTCGCTCAAGCTTATCTAGCTGCACTTCAGTAAGATCAGCAGGCCTAGACAAAAAACGTTTCTGATAGCGTTAACGCCAGACGCTAACGTCAAAATGTATGGCGATGACATTACCTGTGGAAAGGAAACGTAATGTCACGCTAAGTTCGTAGACAAATAAAAACTTGTAACGAAACGCCATGAAACGCTACCGCTAAAGCGACGTTAGCGTGGCGTCTCTCATACAATGTGGTAGACAAGTGGTGTTTTTGACAAACGATAACGTCAATTTTGGCGTTATTTGCTAACGCTCGCTAGCGGATGCTCGGACCCTACCGCTAAGGGTGCTGTGGAGTGTATTAATAAGGAAAAAAGGTGTTTATTGTTGTTAAAATGCATTGCCTGAGGCTGTTATGGGCGGCAAATAATGAAGAAGCGTAGATTAGGCGTCAAATAAGACTAAATCGGCGGAGTGTGGAAGTTGCCGCCGAAATGTTGGAATTGGGGTTTATTCAGCGTTTTAGGCGTTTAATATTTATACAAATAATTAATCGTAAATACTTATTACCTTTAAAGTAAATACTCGAAATACACTCAAGTCACTGCACAACTTTTTGAAACGGGTTCAAATGACCGCCAGTAAAGACGCGTTTGACATTGACGTTTGGGTTTTTTTCGTCCTCACGCTAACTTCCATAGAGAAACTATTGTTTTTCCTTCCGACGCTGCGGAATTAGCGTCTGGCGTGAGCTTGCTTCATTGTCTACCGTTTTACTCACGCTAACGTTAAGTCCGTAGCGTGTGCAGAAAAACGTACGGATGTATTTTGTCTAGGCCTGCAGGATAGCTGAGTCCAGAATAAATAATTTTCTTTCTTTCTTTCTATTTTAATATCCTTTCGGCTTAGTACCCCCTTTCCGACTAACCTTGTATACAACATCCCAACATCAACCGTTGGGCAGATAAGACCCGCTCGGTTGGAGGATTCTCCCTTTTCATTGGAGGAAGACTTCTTTCCTTCACAGCCCTTCTATAGCCTGCTGAGACTTTAAACAATAATTACCTGTTTGGATAGGTAAGCTCGCACTGGTTACATTTGTAGAGGAAGTTTTCGTTGCTGTGCTTCATGCGTCTGTGTACTTGGAGGTATGTCCAATGTAGGTACGAGCGCCCGCAGTCCTGTTGTAAACAGATAACATTATTATATTGTTCTTCTTCTGTCGTTTCGGTATGAGCTATACGAGAATAGTCAATTCCGTGGTGAAGAGATTATCCAGTCAGCAAGGTTGGTAGCGGAGCTGACTGCACAGGGTGCGCCGGACGTACTTAAGAGTACAAACGTATTCTTCAGTTTCCTCCTTGGATAATGTCACTAGAGCAAATATTTTTTACCATATAATATATATATATACCACCACTATGTCCCTGTGTTTTGTTTTTGTCAATAAATTAATTATTAAAAGAACTAGAAACGTTTAAACTTTACAAAAATCTACCGATTTTACCACCGTTTTCAAACATCTGGCAAACAAATTTGACGAATATAAAAAATATAAGGAAAACATACAGACATAACCAAAGTCTTACTTAAATAATTACAGAAAAAATATTAAAATCTGTCCAGATTTGAAGAAGGAAACAAGGAAATACGAAAGTACGATTTCGTTAATATTGCACAGGAGAAATCAGTCCGAGATGCAGGTGTCTCTTTCGCGCTCAATTGGGAAGGTTTGCGGGAGGGGTGGGACGGAAATAGATCGCAAAAACCTATTCAAATTATTAATATTTTGCAGCCCGCGTTTCCACTTAACCATCAACACTCGTCGAGGCTCTTCTAAGGCATTCCCTTTTAATTTATCTTGTTGTAATACATATACACATAATCAGCCCGTAACTGTCCCACTGCTGGGCATGGGCCTCTTGTTGGTATGAAAACTGCTTAAGCCTTAGGCCACCACTCTAACCTAGTGTGGGTTGGTAGACTATACACACTGGTTAGAGGCTAACAGTATCTTACCTCACATAAAAAGTGTTTGACAACAGGAAAGTCGCCGTATCCCAGTATGCCGGTGGCGGAGGAGCCGGCAGGAGCGTCGCTGTCAGCTTGTGGTAGCCCGCCGGCTTGCTTCTTAGCGTCCGCTAGGGAGCGCTTGTAGAAGCCGTGGGTCGTCTTGTGGGTTGTACATCTGGGACGAAAATTAGACATAAAAAAAATAACTTAATTTAGTGTCGGATTGTTTTAATTCGTTTATGCGGTTTTTGCCTAAAAGCGCTAGTATGCTGGGTCCGATCCGAATCCGAGAAAATACGATGCGAGGTAACTCGGATGGAAATCTATAAAATTGGGATCGGATTTAACGCGCAACCGTTCATACAAATAGTACTGCAGCTTGTTCAGATCGTAATTTTTCGGATTCGGAGCAGATGCAGTATACAAGCGCTCTAACAATACCATCTCAAAAATTCACGAAGTTTTTTAACCTTTTGGACGCCAGAGCATAAATGCATCGTCGTACCCCCCACGCCAAGGTAACTGTAATCCCATCGTTTTTGTCACATATTTGTGACGTTGGCGTACAGGGTAAACTTTAGTTTGTCACATATGTGTGACAATGGCGTCCAAAAGGTTAATGCAATCATCAAACAACCCTCCATAAAAGTTATTTTAGCATAAAAATCAGCCTATTACTGTCCCACTGCTGGGCACGGGCCTTTTCCCAGAATGGGAAAGGTTTAGGCCTTAACGCACCACGCTGGCCTGGTGCGGGTTGGCGGACTACACACACCATCCAGAACTTTATGGAGCCCTCTCAGGTGTTTAAGTTTCCTCCCGAAGTTTTCCTTCACTGTTAACGCAATTGATAATTAAATTGTTTCTATTATGTACATTTCACTTGCCTGGACTTGCTAGCAGTGATAGCCTAGTGGTGTGACCGTCGGACTGCCACGTCATAGGTCTCGACTTCGAACCCAAGGCACGCACTTCTGACTTACTTAAAAACGGCGAAGGAAAACATCGTGAGGAAACCGGCATGCCTGAGAGATATTTCTCGACGGCATGTGAAGCCAAGTCAGAGGCCCATGGGCGGCATAAACTGACACCAGGTTAGTCACTAACCACACGAAAAGAAGAAGAAGACTTACCTGGAATATGTAGCGAAGCTCACTTTGCAGATATGGCAGGTGAAAGGATTCTTGACGCCCTTGTGTATCGCTCGGTGAGTGTTTAGACCGCTTTCCAAGTAGAATACACTACGACAACACATACAAGGTGTAAATGCAGAAACTGAAAACCTCTTAAGGGCTCATTGTACTCATCATTATGAATAACTTTTACTAGGGGCCAAACTAGTAATCGCGAAATAATAAATCAGGTGTTCCCAGTTCCAGGAGTTATGCGAACATAAATGTAAGGAGCAGCATTAGCATATTTTCATAAATTCATAATAAACAAAGGTCATTGGGCATATTTGACCCGCTTTGAGAAGAGTGGCGGACATTAACCAAAATAATTTTAAAATAAAAAATATTATGTGTCCTTTCATTGCATATAATTGTTTAATTAAAAATTCATGGAAGAAAAATCAACCGAATATTTTTTTTAAATAAAACTTCCGACGGATAAATCAACTTTTTTGTTTATAGAAAACGTAAAAATTGTTTCGGTAGTAAGGATTCGAACTTGCGACTCTCTGGTTAACTACCAGTTCCCTACATCACTTTAGTAACATTAGCACATCGACTACATACTAAAGTTATATTACGATACTTTTAATTTTTTCAAGATTCCCACTACCCGCATTAATGCGACTAATATTATAGCATATCAGAGCTATATATCAATACATTCTACTATATTTTATTTGTGTCCGCCGTGGGTAAGGTTTCCATCTAAAGTGCCCAATCACCTTTAACAAACAATTTCCATTTCAATTACCTTTATTTTTTAGTGTTAGCGTGCATCTCATTCGCGCATTCACCAGATCTATATCTCTACGCACCCTTATAGAAATGACGATTAATGGATTATTCACATTACACAGAGCCACACAAATATGGGTTATTGCTACGAACATTTGAGCACTGACGAGGTACGCTGAACGCAATGTAAATTCCTTCAAATAAAATATTAGTAGTTTCCAATGCTTGTCCGTACGTGCTTCGGTTCGTGCTTGGCATAGACGGTTAATGTTAATGTGTATCGTTACCTATACCTAATCTATACTAATATTATAAAGAGGAAAAATTTGTATTGTTGTATGTAACTAATAACTTAAAAACAACTGAACCGATTTCAAAAATTATTTTGCCGTTAAAAAGCTACATTATCACTGAGTAACATAGGCTACGGGCGGAGCCGTGAGGACACAGCTAGTATATAATACAATAGAAGTCAGTGATTATGAATAATCCATAAAATTTTCAGGTTTTTTCTATCATCCATCCTAAATTTATGATCACCCTATTAGAAAGAGACATAAGGCCTCCGTTCTATGCATCACGCTCGGTACGGTTTTTTGATTCAAATGCTCTGTTCTGTTAGTATAATACGTCCATGATTAGACTATGTAGTGCACTTATTAACGCAAAAAGTAGCATATAATCATCAAAATCATAACAGACCCTATGAGACTAGGGTCAAATGCGACCAAGACATCTCCCTGCACCTATCCCACAGTAGGTGGAACCGTCACAACACGTATTCCTCTTCCATTCTCCTCTATCAGTCGTCATCTCAGTACTCACTGCTTTCTTACCCATATCATCCTTCACACAATCCATCCATCTTTTCTTTGGCCTACCTCTACTTGTATATCCATCCACATTCATATTTGACGTATATCAAACGCGACCAAGACAGGAATAATGGATGATTTCCACCAAACGGGTCGCATCACATCGGATCAGAAAGGATACGAACAGAAGCTACGACACCCGATCGCGTCCGGCAGGATGTCGACGCATACGATCGGCTCCGTACCGTCGCTTGCGAACGTATCCGTTTCTGCGCCTAGTCAAATAGTTTCATTCCTACCGTGTTGACAGCCGAAAGGATCCGATCGGATACGATGGCAGGCGAACGGAGCCGATCGCGCGTCGCAGCATACTTTCGGCTACGATCGCGTGTCGCGGAAGACGCCCGCGGTCAAGCTGCTGTGCACGGCTTGGTAATATAGACTTTAAATACTGTGTACACGATTTAATATCGTTTAAAGATTGTAAAATCCGTTCGATCCGATGTGATGCGAGCCGTTTGGTGGAAATAATCCTTAAAAATTTTTTTTTCATCTAAAGTTTTTTGGTAGTTTTACTAACTCTTCACAATACTCGCATCGGAACGCCTTCTCGATCTCGACCACTCGTATCAAAGCTCTCGCCTCGTCAGCTAACTGTGACAGTAACGGTTCTCCGACCTCGCTTATAACTTGTCGTTGTATCGGCTTCGATAGTTTTGGCGATTCTGTGAAAAAGCAGGTTAGTTAGACCTTGTCGTGGTTGCGGTGCATGCAATAGCGAATCCTGTGACCCCGGCTATAGGTTAGAAGGAGGAACACCGTGAGTTTTTATTCGGTAAAGCCAGGTACAGACTTACGAAATGTAACATGCAATGAAAGAATTTGCCGTCGACATTGTCGCAATGTATCATACAATGTAACAGAATTCCTATAGTGTGGACGCCTTGCGCGCACGAACCGTGCACACTACGCGTGCGTACTACGTAATTTTCATGTTACATTGCATGTTACCTTACAGCAGTCTGTACCCGCTTAAGAGTCCGGCCCACGCCTTCGCCTTCCGCGGGAGAGGGAAACCCATGAGGATATTCCCAAGATAAGAAATAAATAAAAAGGTTAGTTAGACATACTTATTGAATTAAATAGAAATAGCTTGTCTAATTGTATGAAAATGAGCGTGTTATATTTTATGCTTCAACTAATGTAACGAGGGTAATTTTGTGTGCGTATTCTCAGTGAAAGGCAGCAGACACGTATCCTGCAACCATTCGCGCTTTCAGAAACGGGGACGGTCGAAAGGGAACTGATTTACAACCGTAACGAGTAGGAGGTTTGCTCCAACCTCCAGGAACATTAATATATTCTAAAAATGTGTATTTTTAACGGTTTTTTGAAGCATTAGAATTATTGTTTCACAATCCAAGGTTTGATTACCTTCTGCACAAAATTTTAACATTCGTCGATTAGTCGAAATATGAGGTACGCTTGCTTGGCAAAGAATAAATCTCTTCTTTCTTCATTCGGGTATCATAAAAGACGACTAAATGATAAATATGTGAAGTGGACAGACAGATAAAATCAACAGATTTTGAAAATTTTATCTTTTTATGAACACGGATGGTTTTAATAATTCTATATAGATATCAAACTGACAATACATCCAATTTGAAGATAGCCGATCATAGCCGAAGAAAGCCGATCGTACCCGAATATCTCACTCTTGACTCCGACGTGCCATAAAAAAATCAAGTACTGTGAAGGGTAAACTCACCAACAATCTGCACCGTATGTCGCACCAGTCCACTGGTGGGCGACAACTGTACAGTCACCTCTTCTGCCTCTTCTTTCAACTCGTTAGCGAAGGCCTCGATGCATTCTGTTGATTTTGATGCATGGTCCTATAAAGAAATACGAATTGATTCCACACCGCACGCGTGACTATGCGGTGATCGCAGGCCGGAGCGAATAAGTACATGAAGGTCATTGCTATCGACCAGCGACTCGCGGACGGATAGCGCGCGAAATCTGAATGTTATTCTTATCGCACGAATGATTGAGTTCGCTTCTTATAATAATTACATATATAAAATACATACAACAGAATCTTGTAGGGGGTGAATCTATCATTACAGTTATAGCTAATATCGGTATGTCAGCATTGGGAACGTGGTAAATAAAGTAAATTAAACCAACATACACTCTCCACCACTGAGAGTACTTTTAATTAGGTTAGTGATTAGTTACAGAAAATGAGGACAAGCAAACCAGATATAAAAGGTCAGGCTGCTCGACATGGAATCCTCTGCTCCGTCGAATGACCAGTGTTTTTATAACTTCGGGTACGTTGATTAATCTTGACGGTTACCCTCCTATGTCAACATTGTTCAGTGTTACCAGCTACCGATAACACATATAAAGTGTGTTATTCGATATGTATCTATAGTTTTTTTTATAGGGCAAGCAGGGCATTTGGGCTTGTATCAAAGTACCGCCACTGTTCCACACTGTCCAGAAAAACACAGGTTATAGACAATTAATGATCATTGGAGGGGCCGTGGCTAAGTACCAACCAGGCGGATCACACGATTTGAGAGGTTAAGCTGCGCTTGCCGCGGTCAGTCTGTGGATGCGTGACCGTTCGTTACACATCGAGACCCCTCCGTGCCTCGAAAAGCACGTTATACAGTCGGTTCCGGGTTTCATACGAATACCTTTTTTTTTTTTTTTTGTTTGCGCTGGGAAAAAATGCAATTACGCATACCCGCCCATTTGGGGGAATGGGGGGTTACGTCGGACTCCCCGGGCAAGCCCGGTATACCCACTAAAACGACCCAGCGGCATTCCCGCATCGTCTGACTGGAGGGGACTGGGAAACCGGCGTAGCCTTTACATCCAGTCCCCTCCGTAAAAAAGCCAACGTCACGCGGTGTTCCCAGGCGGTCACCCATCCAAGTACTGACCGCGCCCGATGTTGCTTAACTTCGGTGATCGGACGAGAACCGGTGTATTCAACGTAGTATGGACGTTGACTCATACGAATACCTATGACAGTCTGACAACCGGTCTAACTTTAGGATATCGGGATTGCCCAGTAACTGGGTTGCGGAGGTCTGATGGCAGTCACTCCGTGTAAAATACTGGTATTCACCCGCATGTGGTTAGACTAGAAGCTGATGCCTTAAGACTGGAAGTTGGTTTGCCAACCAGGGTAATTATGGAAATATCTCCTGCAACCGTTCACTATAGTAGTAAGATAATCCGCAGCTCCCTACGGTATGCTAATAACATTAAACTGCGATCACTGCCTCGTTCGTCTAGTGGTGGCAAGCGCGACTGCTGATCGTGAGGTCCTGGATTTGATCCCCAGGTCGGCAGTGTATTGGGTTTTTCCTTGTGGAATTCATCAGTGGCGGGCCAAAGTTTAGATTTGTGTCCGGTTGACGGCAATAGGCTCGCCCCCTTTTACATGGGACTTAAACATAATGGTGAAATGAGAGTGTTATTATACACCTCTGCCCAACCCTTCGGGGAATATAGGCGTGATGTTATGTATATGCGATCACCAAATGATGACTAAGGCTTCTTCTTTGACCGTTCAAATACACCAGTGAACGTTTATAGGGTCAGGTGGCACACCTGCGCATGTCGATGGTCGCGGAAGGCCCTGGCGCACACGGCACACACGCGCACCAGTCGCGGAGACAACTCCTCCTCGTGCGCGCGCACGTGCATGCGCAGGCGAGAGCGACGGGTTAGCTGCTTCAAACAGATGTGGCATTGGAAGGGTTTGATCTGGGACAATAAATATTATAATGTAACAGAGCATTCAAAATATAAATAACTAGCTGTGTCCTCACGGCTCCGCCCGTAGCCAGTTGTTACTCAGTGATAATGTAGCTTTCTAAGGGCAAAAGAATTTTTGAAATCGGTCCAGTAGTTTTTAAGTTTATTCGTTACATACAAAAATACAAATCTTGTATAGAAGACAAAAAATTCTTATTGGCGCATAGCATAATCAGCCAATTACTGTACCACTCAGTGATAGCCGACTGGTGTGACCATCGGACTGCCAAGTCATAAGTCCGCCACGCACCTCTGACTTTTCGCATTCATGTGCGTATTGCATAATTATGACTTGCTTAAAAACGGTCAAGGACATCGTAAGGAAACCGGTCGAGATGCCTGAGAGATATTTCTCGACGGCATGTGAAGCCAAGTCAGAGGTGGTGGCATAAACTCTGACACCAGGTTAGTCACTAACCACACGATAAGAAAATTGTCCCACTGCTGGGCACAGACCTCTTCTCAGCGTAAGAAGGGTTAAGGAATTAGTCCACCACGCTGGCCTCGTGCAGGGTGGTGGACTGCATACATCATTCAGACCTTCTTGGGGCCCCCTCAGGTGTGCAGGTTTCCTCACGATTGTTATCGTTAGCAGGCAAGAGGACACTGCTGCCCAACATCTTATCATGGTCTCTTGGGGCCAGCGCAAATTTGGTGAAGCGTAGCGCAGAGCATTTTTCACTGCCAAAGCATTGTCATCTTTGTTTGCTTTGAAATAAGATCGAAAATCAATTAACACAACTACTAGTCCCCGAGACTCCGAGACCATCGAAGCAACTAGAAACGAAAGGTGATTTTCGATATTATTTAAACGCTAGCAAAGTCTATAATGGTTTGGCAATGAAAAATGCTCTGCGCTGCGCCTCGACAAATCTGCGCTGGCTCTTAGTCACCTCTCTCAGGTACATACTGGGTGACCTATTCGCCAGGAATGATCAATAACAAACTATCTCGCTGGTCTAGTGGTGGCAAGTGCGACTGCTGATTGTGAAATCCTAGGTTCGCACCCCAGGCCGGGCAGTATTATTGGGTTTTCCGTGTGGAATTACTCAGTAGCAGCCCGGAATTTGGATTTATGCCGGGTTCATGGCAATAGGCTCGCCCCCTATTACATGGGACTTAAATATAACGGGGAAATTAGTGTGTTACTATACAAGGTTAGTCGAAAAGGGGGTACTAAGCCGCGGGCCACCTAAAGGTATCACTGATGACTAATTTCAAAATTCTATAATTTTTATTTGCATGCAAAAAGATTTTTATTATAGTTATTTAAAAAAAAAAAACATACCTGCTATAGTTACGAATTTAGAAAAATAATTTTCTAATCTGTGACCCCAAATATGACCTAAATTGTAAAAACAGCTAATCATAGCTACGGACAGATATATTTTGGCATATTTTTTACGAAATCTTTGAAAAGCTATTTCTCTTAAACTATCGACTTTTGGGGAAAGTTGTAGAACAAAAGTTATCCCTTATTATGAGTACTTTAACACCCTTTGGGCTTAGTACCTCCTTTCCGACTAACCTTGTATACCTCTGCCCAATCCTTCAGGGAATACAGGTGTGATGTTAACTTATGTTTACCTGTAGATGCGTGACTCCATGCTCGTCCAACGTCTGTTTATCCAGGAATCTTTTCCCGCATATAACACACACGTAGCGACGCGTGTCTGTGTGTGTGCGACTGTGTTTAGTTAGAGTCGCCCTGTTAAAACATAATTCCTCTTAGCCTTTTCCCAATTATCTTGGGGTCAGCTTCCAGTCTAACCAGATGCGGCTGAATACCAGTATTTTACACGGAGCGACTGCCATCAGACCTCCGCAACCCAGTTACTGGGCAATGCCGATATCCTAAGGTTAAACCGTTTGTCAGACTTTCGGGGCTTCTGACTACCCGTAACGACTGTCATAGGTATTCGTATGACACCCTGTTAAAACATAATTAATTAATTAATTAATTTGACGACACGTTTGGTGCGGTGGCTGAGCGATTGGCTTCTGCGCTACGGGTCGTGGGTTCGATTCCCGCACAGATAGTTATTCCGGGTCTGTGCGTTTGTGCATGTGAAAATTTGTGTCTGTAAACGCACCCACGATACAGGAGAAATAGTTGCGTGGGGCAATATTAAAAAAGAAAACAAAAAAACCTATATCTGTTTTGAGGTGCTCGTGGCTCATTAAAGACCGCGC
Source organism: Amphipyra berbera (assembly GCA_910594945.2). Taxonomy (NCBI): domain Eukaryota; kingdom Metazoa; phylum Arthropoda; class Insecta; order Lepidoptera; family Noctuidae; genus Amphipyra; species Amphipyra berbera. The sequence continues at coordinate 8,719,530 of OU343148.1, read as the reverse complement.
GGATCATACGATTGGCGAGGTTACGCAACGCTTGTCGCGGTCAGTCCGTGTTAAGGTGACCATTCATTACACATCAAAACCCCTCCGTGCCTCGGAGAGCACGTTAAACAGTCGTTCCCGGGTGTCATACGAATACCTATAATGCCGTTACGGGAAGTTAGAAGTCCGAAAGTCTGACAACCGATCTTGCTTTAGGATATCGTCATTGCCCAGTTACTGGGTTGTGGAGGTCTCATGGCAATCGCTCAAAGTCAAAGTTTTTTATTTCAAATAGACCAGATTTCAGGCACTTTTAAAACGTCACAACTAGGTGCACGGTTCCAAAAGGTAGGTTCTATGGAGAAGAGCCGGCAAGAAACTCCATGAATACTCTTTTCAAAATAGTAGTTCATTACAATTCCATTACAGTAGTGTGAGAAATAGAATGAGAATAATGCAGGTTAATGTAACAAATAAACTCACATAAGAGTAACAAATAGAAAAATATGCCTTCTAGGATTGCCATAGCAGTTAAGGGCTGACCAGTCCCGACAGACGGCCCCCGTTCACGAGCATGACGTGCACATCCGCATCGGTCAGCTCAACCATATTGTAGGGAACCCAATGATCGGATAAACAACGCCACCATCAGCAAGACATTTAAGTGAGCAGCTCAGTGTAAAGTACTGGTATTCAGCCGCATCTGGTTAGACTGGAAGCTGACCACAACACAGTTGAAAAAGAACTAGGTGGAACGAACTAGATGATGTCTTTTGATATACTAGACAATCTATTCTCATTGAATTATTTGGAAGATATTTACAACTCTTGAAGAAAAATTTAGATCGATTCACACAATTCCTAACAATCTTATTTGCGCAAGTAAGCATGCACGTTAAGACCGCAAAGCATTTTGTCTTTGCTTACCTGAGAAAGAAAGTCTTCCCGCATCCATCGACAGGACACTGCCATCTCTTCTGTTTGTCATGTTGGAAGTGCACGTGGTCGAAGAGTTCCGTCTCCGTCGCGAAAGTAGTTTCGCTGCATTCAGAACAAGAGTAGCGACCGTCCGATGTTACCAGGTTTGATGTGTCGTGGAATTGCCTAGGAAGAAAAAATATTTATAATTCTACTAATATTATAGTTTCTGAAGATGGATGGATGTTTGTTATTCAACGGCTTTTGATGAAATTTCGTACACAGATAGAACACGTCTTGGATTAACACAGAGGATACTTTTTATCCGGGTACACTAGATTCCCTGGGATATGAGTGAAACTGCGAGCAACAGCTAGTAATATAATAAAAGAGAGTCTGACCCTCAGACTTCAGGGCCAAACTAACAAACAGGTGACTTGGTATCTAGATAACGACGATGAAATGAAAATATTTATTGATTTGATGTTTAAATGACTTTTACTCAAAAATGCTTGTAGTGTTGTCATTATTTTGACAACCTTCTTTGAGCAAAGTCGACCTTTCCGCGCTACTTGAATAGGCGCCAGCAAAGTTGTATGGAATTTCATTGCTGGTGAGTTTTAGCCACCAGCAATTTCCGTTGAAAATCCATTATTGTCGAGTTTTGTTTCAAAAATAGTCTGGTGCAAAAGTTTTTATTCAGAATTTGGCTGTATAGATACAGGCAGTACAAACATTAAAGACTAAATTAAAAAAATAACTAAGGACCGGGGAAGAAACAAATCGTTACTTTAAATAAATTCTTACTATACCTACTAATCTGGTTTTATTTAAATTACTCGCATTGTTTGAATAAAGCACTATACAAGCCTTGGTCCGCAATGACTGCGCTGCTGGCCACGCTATGATGGCCTCGAGCTTAGTTTAGCTACGCTCTCGGCCTTCAAGCTTGGTCATCACTGCAGCCCTTGCTGTCCGCGCTATAAAGGCCTCGACTTACGGTCTCGGCCTTTATTCCAGCTTGTCCATCAAGGGCTGCAATGCTGACCGCGCTGTGATGGCCTGGAGCTGCGCTACACTGCGCTCTCGGCCATCATCAGTGCTGCCAGCAACGCACTCATTACAGACCGCGGCAGTAATGTACTATTACAAGTCAGTTAGTTTTTTAAACAAGGTGTCGTAGGCGTTTTCTAACTGACTACCTCTGAGAAGAAACGTCGAAACAACCTCAAGGTCTCTTTTAAAGTCCAGATATTTTTACTGTAGCAAAAAATCGCGTAAGAAAATCCAGTAGTCTCCTTTTGATATGATTCTGAACTGAGCCTCCACGAGTGACTATACTTCAGTACGTAGGGCGCCCCCTGTGCAGTCAGCTCCGCTACCAACCTTGCTGACTAGCTAATCTCTTCACCACGGTATGAGCTATTTTCGTATAGCTCGTGCCGACACGAGAAAAGAAAAAAGACGTTGTTACAATATCTCATATACTTACATATGAAACTTGAGTCTGACTTTGGAGGTGAAGGATTCGTTGCAGTTGTGACAGGTCACCACCTGAGGGTTTGAGGTCGGTTCCCGGCTGCGACGTTTACGTGGACGCTGCAATTAATGATAAATGATTTGTGTATGTTCATCGATATTTTCGCCAATTGTGAACCGATTTTAATGATTCTTTTTTTAATGGATAGGGTATACTTCGAAGTTGGTCCCATTTAAATTTGGTGAAGATCTGATAAGAACTTCGGAGATAGACAATGCAACTCCTCAATGACGAATAGTACGCATAATGTGATGATGTGATTATGTTACGAGCAGCGTCTTTAGTAGGTCCAACCAAGTTTTAATTAAGGCCACTAAAATGAAAAAAATAAAAACTTTTTTAGAAAAAATTTAAACCGACTTCAAAAAAGAATAAAATAATTACCATATAAAATTAACAGTTTCAGAAGTCTGTGCCTTCAATTTGGTTCAGCGTGGATCAGCAGCGACTTCTGAAACTGTTAATTTTATATGGTAATTATTTTATTCTTTTTTGAAGTCGGCTTAAATTTTTTGTAAAAAAGTTTTTTTGTAAATAAATCTGTTACAGACACTTTTACAAGTCAATGTAATGTTTATTAGGACTAGATGGCGCCGGCATTTCCTGTCTGACTAGCTCTGAGAAGAAAAGCCGAAACAAACTCATAGATCAAGGTCTCTGTTAAATTCCAGACATTGTGGTATAAAAACTATGCGAGTGTAACAATGTAGGGCAACGTCTGGAATGGCCTTTTGAGGAAAGTGCCAGAGCAAGTTTGAGTTGACCTGTTTTAATTGACGACACGCATGCATCAGCCATCGTGTAGCTCAAACCTTTTTAATACAAGCATAATTAGCCCATTACTGTCCCACTGCTGGACACGGGCCTCTTCTCAGAATGAGAAAGGTTTAGGCTTTAGTCCACACCTCTCTAGCGCGGGTTGGTAGACTACACACACCATCGAAATCTTTTTGGATCCCTCTCAGGTGTGCAGGTTTCCTCACGATGTTTTCCTTCACCGTTAACGCAAATGCTAATCAAAGTTTGATCCAGTAATTAATGTAACTGTTATATATTTATGTCTTCAAAATTCAGCTGTCAGCCACTGGAACAGGTCTAAGAAGATATTCCGATATTCGTAAGGCTTTCATTATCCCTCTTCCAAAAATACCTAACCCCAGCTTAATTACTCACTTCAGGCCTATTTCAATTCTCCCTTTCCTTTCGAAAATCCTTGAAGCTGTTACTCACAAACAAATTTCCTCTCTTATTTTCAAAAATAATTTACTATCCCAATTCCAATCCGGTTTTCGGCCTGGACACAGTACATCCACTGCTCTGCTCAAAGTTACAGAAGACGTTAGGTCCGGTATGGAGACATCAAAGTTAACGGTATTCATTTTAATAGATTTTTCCAACGCTTTTAACACCGTTGATCATGATATTCTCCTAGCCCTTTTGACACAAATTGGGATTTCGTCGTTGTCTCGGGAATGGTTCTCATCCTATCTTCGTGGACGCCAGCAAGCAGTACGGGTTGATCAGGAGTGTTCTGCCTGGTTGAACTTGGCAACTGGCGTACCACAAGGCGGTATACTCTCTCCTTTATTATTCTCTTTATTTATAAATTCCGTTACCAACATCCTCAAATGTTCTTACCATCTATATGCTGATGACTTGCAACTGTATGCTCAAACTGACGTCGGCAATTTAGATGGTTGCATTTCCAACCTGAATGCTGACCTAAATACGATAGGTGACTGGTCCAGTAAATTTGGAGTTTCCGTTAACGTCAGCAAATGCCAAGCAATGCTGATGGGCAGCTCGTTCCATCTACAAAACATTAATACTAATCACTTAATGCCGATTAGATTTAATAATTTAGTTATACCACTGTCACCTCATTTAAAGGATTTAGGTTTGCATATCGACAGTAAGTTAAGTTGGAACAAGCAAGTCAATCAGGTCAGCAAGAGCGTCACTTTCACACTGCGATCTCTCTATAGATTTAAACACTTTCTCCCGTCTAGTATTAAATTACTTCTGGTCCAGTCTCTTGTGCTTCCCATTATTGATTATGCTGATGTTTGTTACTCTGATGTATCCCAAGAACTTCTAAACAAATTGGATCGACTTCTCAACAATTGCATTCGCTTTATTTACGGTCTTCGTAAATATGACCACATTTCCTTTTACCGTTCTCAGCTTAAATGGCTGCCCATTCGTCAGAGAAGATCCCTCAGATCTCTCTGTTTGCTCTTCTCCATTTTAAACGATCCTTGTGCCCCTGGTTATCTGAAAAGCTATTTTCAGGTTTTGGGTAGTTCTCACAGTCGCAACCTTCGTGCTTCTGAAAATTTGCTCCTTCAGATTCCTTCTCACCGTACGGGTTTCATTTCCAATTCCTTCGCTGTCTCAGCAATTAAACTTTGGAATGTGCTTCCCCTTGATATTAAAAAGGCTCCCAACAAATTTTTGTTTAAACGCAAAGTCCGTGAATACTATCTGAAATCGCTGCTTCCCTAGTTGACGTTTACAATTTTCGTCATAATTATAATGAGTATTTATTAGATATACCTACACATTGTTCTTACTTTTTTTTTTGCTTATATACATATTATATTAATATTATATATACAAGGTTAGTCGGAAAGGGGGTACTAACCCGAAAGCCACTTATAGTATCACTGATGACGGTTTTATTGCAGGTGTTAAAATTTCCAAATACGCATATTTTTATTTCCATACAAAAGTAAATAAATATTATTTATTTCAAAAACTCCACAACCCTGACTTTTTATCTATTCAAAAATGGCCGCGCACGTGGTCGTCGGTGCCTAGCCGCTCGGCGGTAAAACACAAAGCACCGGTAGGTGCCTACGAACGCCGCGCCGGCGCCGAAATCGTAGGTTACTATGTTACTGTGTATGAGGGTGTGTGCATGTGTGTGTCGTGTGTCGGAACATATCATTATCATCTAGGAACTTACCATTTCTGATGTTGACGCTGTTCTCGGCCAACGAAAACGTCACACACGTGTCGTCTTAATATCAAATAGGTACTTAAAAACACAAGAAGCACTTTTGTTTATTAACTACTACTGTATGTACGTAGGTAACCTACCTACGAATGAAACAATCACCAGTTTTATGTACTTATGTTAACACTTAATTAATCTATCACCACGGACACTACAAGAAAGGTTAATTTCGAATTGAAACACAAGAAGCACTTGATATCACTGTTTCAAGGCATAGCCACCACAAATGGATCTCCACCGCTACAAAAAAGGTTCAATCTGCCACACTTATCGCTCGATTTACAAGGTCGCGCGCCGATGTACCTACGAATGCGATCGCGTTATCTACCATAACATCTACGGATTGCTCATGATGCTCTCAAACGGAGATGCTACTCTTAGCCGCATCTAGTCTTCATTGTTCGTCAGCGTAAACCATAATAATTATCCTTAACGTGACTCCACAAGCAAAAGTCCAGCGGAGTCAAGTCCGGTGAGCGAGGTCTGGCTACAGGATCGCCACGACCGATCCACACGGGGAATCGCTCATCCCAGTACGCTCTGCAGCTGCTGCTGCGAGCATAATGAGCCGGAGCGCCACGCGGCCCGTCGTACTGGAACACAGACCTCGAACTCGATCAAAGGGAGGACGGTTACAATCATCACGGTACAAATCACGGCCCGCCAAGAGCACACCATCACAACAACCAATAAACATCACCATGTCGTAATACTTCGTACCTATCCCTATACGTACTCAGTCGATATTTTAGAAACAACAAGAAATAATACCACGACTCGCGTAAACAATCAAAACATCGACTGTTTCCCGGGAAGCGTTGCAAGCGACTAAAAAATCTTAGAATAATAAATAACGGAAATAAAATGTTTAGGCTAACATTGCATTTTAGAGATGCGCAATGTTAATCCCCTAAATTAAATCCCGGAGAATTTAACAACTGATTTGAATTTAGTAACTTTTTGGGATCTACCCCTACGTCATTCGGGATTCGAACACACATAAGCGTTGGGTCTTGGGTTAGCAATAGGAAGCTGATGAAACTGGTTTACTTTAAGTTTGAGAGGATGAAACCTCAAATGGTGGCAATGTTTTTCTTTTGTAGTACTCCATAACTGTAAGCAGCATCTTACATGTCAAAATGTAAACAAAGTTATGAAATACGATACCACAAATTAATAAATCTATCTCGTTGAGTTCATGTGTTTTCAAAACTTAGTGCATACATTTCTTAGTACCTACACACAAACTAAGTACGTACGTTAATAATCATTAACTTGTTAGTCTTGTGGCGGCATCTATCACTCCTATCTTCCATAGTCTAACTAAATGACTGACATACATTTTACAATAAACTTACAATATTCACGCATTTTCAAAAAAAACAATGTATTGAACCCACCTCTAACGCGGCAAGCAGCGGAAATACAACAGACAAGCTTAGTACGTACTTTAATAATCATTAACTTGTTAGTCCAACTAAATGACTGACATACATTTCACAATAAACTTACAATATTCACGCATTTCCAAAAAAAACAATGTACTGAACCCACCTCTAAAGCGGCAAGCAGCCGAAATTCAAGAGTCTAAGCAAAAGCGCGCCGCGTGCCGCGCTGTCTCGGCGGCATCTCTTTGACAATTTTTCTACATTTTGGCGCAATTGTGACGTCATATGATGATTTATTGCAGAAGCGACATCGTGCTGTAAGTTTATTTTTGACGGTTTGTTTTATTCGAATTGTTTGTGATAATAACTTACTTATTGTACTGCAAGGCTGCTAATTTATCGGGATAGTTTTCAGTGTAGAATAGATCATATGGAATTACGTGCTTTTGTGATCAACACCTTTGATATCCAAGTTGAAGGTTCTTCATTGCCTGTTATTACGGATATTCTAGGTAGGTAGGTAGGTACAGGGAACTAAAATATCAGGTCAATCAGTTTTTAACAAAAATAACCCGATAAAATTGGTCTAACATAGAAATGGAAAATACTCTGAGGTGCAAAACATTATTAGGTATAATACGCGATTGCGAATCGTCGTGTCTGCGCTTTATTTAGTCACGATTACCTATAATTCTGAGAAATGCTTCGAAAATGCGAGGGGAAAAGTCGGCCTTTTTGTATTTAAAATTTGACCTCAAATGTAAACACAGCTGATGATAGGGTTGGCGTAGCGTATTTTTAATGAAATCTTTGAACAGCTATATCTCTAAATTTATTGACTTTTGGGGAAAGTTGTAGAACAAAAGTTATCCCTTATTATGGGTACTTTAACACCCTTTCGGCTTAGTACCCCCCTTTCCGACTAGCCTTGTATATATTTATTATATATTTATATATGTATTTATAACCTATGTCCTATATTTATAGTTGTTTAGTTATCCATATAGTTAATTAAGTCGCAAATATCCATAATTTTTTTTTTGTGCCTCTCATTTCGATGCTGTTCTCTTTGACCCAAAGGTTGACTGGTAGAGAATGCCTTGTCCGCCTTTAAGTCCGCCGGTTAAGTCCGCCTTATGTACCACCATTGTGCATTGAAGTATTAAATAAATAAATAATATTCCTGACAAGCGAATAAGTGACCTCAACATCTTGAAATCCTTTTTGCACTTCTTCTTTTCGTGTGGTTAGTGACTAAACTGGTGAAGTTTATGCCGCCAATGGCGCGGGCCTCTGACTTGGCTTCACATGCCGTCGAGAAATATCTCTCAGGCATACCGGTTTCCTCACGATGTTTTCCTTCACCGTTTTTAAGCAAGTGATAATTATACAATACGCTCATGAATCCGAAAAGTCAGAGGTGCGTGCCTTGGGTTCAAACTCATGAAGGCACTAATGAAAGATTACTCGAACTTTTAAAGAATTCTATAGCATATGTTGAAAGTGTGCGTACGCAAGTAGGGGAATGATAAAGTTCAACAGTTTTCAAATTCATTCCTTTCTCACTTCGCGGGCACATGTTACCTTTTCAAAGTGTTGAACGGAAAAGACCAATGCATAGAAAATTATGTTTAATTATTGGGTAGCAAAGATCAAAATTGCCTTTTGTCTCCATTATGACGTGTTAGTGCCATGTAATGTCTTTGATTTGGTTTCTCTTAAGGAGTTTTGTTGTAAAAACCATGACATCAATCAAATCGATGATTAGAGAGCGCGTCACGAAAGAAGGCCCGCGGAAAATTGTGGAACTACATTTTTTTGACACTAGCGCCGCGTCAAAGGTACTTCAGTCGTGGCGCGGACTCTAAATAGATTTGCATTACTTGTCTGTCACCATGTCACCATATCCTGTCAAAAATACTAGTATTTTCTTTTCTATAATGTTGGCTGTACAGTCTTACACTGTACAACGTTTTGATGACTCCGCGACACACTTGTTATAAAATCACATGATTAATACAATTTTACTAAGTGCTATAACAACCGCTGATACGTAAACACTGAGAAAGGAATCGCCACATATTTACTTGTTATTTATACATAGTTATACAATAAAATTCATCTTAACGTTCGTAATCTTTCTCTGCACTTCTATCAACTACAACAACTCTGCAAGTGTACGAACCGTACATTGGCAATACGTAGTCGGTAAAATAGTTCATTTCTTGCACTGTGCAAGCAAAAATAGACCTTAAGATGTATAACAATTTCATTCCGCGACTGTACATACAAAATGCTCATTTTCTATGACTGAAATGCGAATTGATTCGGATCAAAATCAAAATCAGAATAAAAAAAAATCACATAAACCAATACTTGTGCTTATGAAAGTCTAAATTAGATGCACGGTTCCAATTTGTCGTTTCCTATGGAGAAGAGCCGGCAAGAAACTCCATGGTTACTCTTTTGAAAATGATATCTTTAACAATTACAGAGTACAATGATTTAGGATAGTGAGAGAACAAAGGAGTCCTGACCACAGACCAATGAGTAATGTAGTACAAAAATTAACAAATAAAATAAAAACTATATGAATAACAGTAATTTACAAACTTATAGATGCAGGTCCACAAAGTTCTCACATTTACAAAAGTGAAAAGGAAGCTAAACTGTATAAAACAATTGACATAATTAAATGTCATCAAAACTTAGCTAAAAAATCATTGTAAATTATGATAAAGATATCTTGAGAGTAATGATACAAATAAAAAATAAATAAATAAATAAGGATAAGTGCCTTTAGTCCCTTTTAAACTCACCATAATAATTAGATCGTTATCAGTTGTCGTATCAACCGGTCTGGGACGTCCTTGCGCTCTCTGTAACAAATAGTAGGTATGGTAGGTAGGTTATACAATATGTAAAAAACTCTGTCCGATCCGAAAGGGGCACAAAGGCACCGCAATAACATTACTAAAAATAATTTTAAAAAAAAGGTTTTATTAATTAAAAAAAAAGGTTTGGAGATGATTGAAAACGAACTCAGTTCAGTAAATACAAATTTATTCGATTATTTAATATTGACACGCACGCTCGGTCCTCGCTGTCGTCCGAATGGCGGCGGGGCTTGCGCGAGCGCCCCCGCGCCGCTCCTCGTTCCCCGCGCCGCTCCTCGTTCCCCGCGCCGCTCCTCGTTCCCCGCGCCGCTCCTCGTTCCCCGCGCCGCTCCTCGTTCCCCGCGCCTCTCCCGCGGCCCCCGGTTCGCCATGCGCGTGTACATTATTAATGAATATAAAAAATGTTATTGTTGTTTAAAATGCACGTTTTTATTACCCAAATTATCCCGAACTCTATAAATTTTTGCCAATTCTCAAAATTTGCCAACATCTAGTCGGCGACGGTGCCTATGAACGTGTGTTTTAAGGAAATTGAGGTAATTTGGGTACTAATTTATTTATTTATTTAGTGTTTAATTCAGATCAACAATCCATATTTTTGTTAGTAATACTTAGATATTTTTTTATTTTTTTTTTATAAAAAACGTTGCCCTACACTAGGATGTCTCCTGTATCGTGGGTTCGTTTACAGACACAAATCTTCACACGCACAAACACCCAGACCCGGAACAACTATCTGGAGGCCATACAAATATTTGTTCCGTGCGGGAATCGAACCCACGACCCGTAGCGCACAACCCAATCGCTCAGCCACTGCACCAAACGTGTCGTAATATGTTAGTAAACAATAATATTATATGACATGCCTCTGTACACACTGCCACAATATTGGACAGTCAGTTCGGCTAGCCACAACGCTAAGAATGCCGTTGATACTGCCTCGGACCCGACTCAACAATGATGCAGCTCTCTTTCTGAGAATGGCATGAAAGCCGTCGGTACGAGCATCGGCAAACATGCCCGAAGCGCTACAGTGCCTCGGCAGCCGCATCAGCATTCTAAAGGCATTGTTATACTGAACGCGTAGGGCGTTGAACGTCTTCTGCGTATATATATTTGACCCATAGACTGCACGTATAAAAGGATTGACAAAACGCCCTAAATAGTGTCACTTTTACTGCCTTGGTGCAGCGTGCAAATCTACGAGCCAACATATTGCATCTGACAGCCAACGCCCGGCGCTCCCTCCCAATATCCTCATGATCAGAGAGGTCTTCCGAGACCCAGTGACCCAGGTACTTGACTTGCGAAACTCTGGGTAGGGTAACACCGTCTATGAGGACGGGTGGTACGTGTGTGACTTTCTGACCTTGTGATTGAAACACCAAAAGTTCGCTTTTGTATTTTTTTTTTATTGTTAAACGTTGCCACACACTAGGATTTCTCCTGTATCGTGGGTGCGTTTACAGACACAAATCTTCACATGCACAAACACCCAGACCCGGAACAACTATCTGTAGGCCATACAAATATTTGTTCCGTGCGGGAATCGAACCCACGACCCGCAGCGCAGAAGCCAATCGCTTAGCCACTGAACCAAACGTGTCGTTTTTACATTATATCTGAGTCCCTGGGCCACGGCATAGTCCACACATATAGCGAGGCGCTTTCTAACGGCGCTCACGGAGGGACCCAACAACACCATCGTCAGCGTAACTGATATTGTTGATGAATTTACTTTCTATAGAGCAGCCGACTTTGGTGCCGCTGAGTCCCTCGATGAGTCCGTTTACGTACAGATTGAAGACGCTAGGCGAGGTTAACCCTCCTTGCCTTACTCCAAACTTCAATCTGTACACATCGGAGACGTGAATTTTAAATAACAATAACAGTTTTAATATTCATTAATAATGTGTTTTTATTTTTAGTAATGTTATTGCGGTACCTTTATCTTTGTGTCCCTTTCGGATCGGACAGGGTTTTTTTTACATATTGTATATATATATATATATAAAAGGAGAAGCTGACTGACTGACTGATCTATCAACGCACAGCCTAAACGGCTGGGGTTAGAAACTTGAAATTATGACAGTAGGTTCATTTTATGACGTAAACATCAACTAAGAAGGATTTCTCGAAATTCAACCCCTAAGGGGGTGAAATAGGGTTTTTAAGTTTGTATGTAAGTCCGTCATTTTTGAAGTAAGAAGCTTGAAATTAAATATTAAGGTTTTTGGTTAGAAATAAACGTACACTTGTTTGAGCATTTTTGGAAATTCAACCCTTAAAGGGGTGAAATAAGTGTTGAAAGTTTGTATGAGAAATCTGGTAATTTTGAAGTGAGAAACATGGAATTAAATATTTAGACTTTTGGTAAGAAATAAACGTATAACACTTATACGTTTATTTCTTACCAAAAGCCTAAATATTTAATTCCATGTTTCTCACTACAAAAATACCAGATTTTTGGAGATTCAACCCTTAAGGGCGTGAAATAAGGGATGAAAAATTTTCAGAAGATAAAAGCCAGAAATCAAACAATAGGGTTTCTGGTTACAAATATATGTACACGAGTAAGAGCGCAAAGGGGGTGCAATAAGTTTGTATGGGAAATCGTCATTCGTCGTCGAGGATTTCAAACTTCACGCAAGCGAAGCTGCGGGCAAAAGCTATAATTATTGTATAATCCGCGCCTATTAAGAATGGACATAGAAAACCCTGACTTTAGGAATTAATGTGCGGATCATAATTTGATTATCACCTGCGTTAATGGTAAAGGAAAACATCGTGAGGAAACCTGCACACCTGAGAGGGTTCCATAAAGTACTCAATGGTGTGTGTTGTGTGCCAACCTGCACCAGGCCAGCGTGGTGAACTAAGGCCTTAACCCCTCTCATTCTGAGAAGAAGCCTGTGCTCAACAGTGGGACAGTAATGGGCTGATTTTGAAAAAGGGTGGAATTAAGAATAATGATTAAGTACTACCAATTATAATTGATTTCATATTCCAAAAAAATTACTATTCTTTATTAAGACTGTGACAGCATCTTGGCATTTTCGACGCCATATGCGAACTACGCAGGACGACGATTGTCTAGCAGACTACAGCGACAATAATGACAACTCTCTCAAAGATGACGTCACAGAATCCTGCATCGCGATATCAAGATTTGACAGGAAGATATACAACTTCCCAACATCAACCGTTGGGCAGTAGCCCGCCAGGCAAAATCCTTATGGATGTCCCTCGCCCGGGGTAGGCGAGGGGGTCTGCCGGACTCTCCCCGGCTAAAAACCAACGGTGTCCCTCCTCCTGACCGTTGGCCGGGGTCACGGGATTCGCAAAAGCATGCACCGCAACCCCGGCAGTGGCATAAGACCCGCCTGGATGGAGAATCCTCCCTTTTCGTTGGGAGGAACAGCATACCTCGGTCCTCCACAAGACCACCATCATACAATTTAAACCATTACCTTCCAGAAATCTTCCTCAGTGGGTATACATATAAGGTTGGCTCTGTCTTTCGACTTCCGTTTCCTGCCACGTTTTCGACAGCGATGGTTTGAGAGCTCTTCCGCGCTTGCGAATATTTGACTGTTGGACAATACATAGCAGGGTATGAGCAGAGGTATACTACATCTATACTAATATTATAAAGAGGAAAGATTTGTATTTTTGTATGTAACGAATAAACTTAAAAACTACTGGACCGATTTCAAAAACTCTTTTACCGTTAGAAAGCTACATTATCACTGAGTAAGCTAGGCTACGGGCAGAGCCGTGAAGACACAGCTAGTACACTATAAAGTTATCCCAGTGAAAGTTAAGCTTTCTAATGGCCAAAACCAGTACCAAATTTCTATCTCTACATATCATAACATCACCTTGTATTCCTTGAAGGGTTAGGCAGAGGTGTACAGTAACACCCTCATTTCGCAGTTATGTTTAAGTCCCTCGTAATAGGGGGCGAGCCTATTGCCATTAACCGGGCTCAAATCCAGACTTTGGGCTGCTACTGAGAAATTCATAATGGAAAAACCCAAAACACTTTGCCGAACCTGAGGATCGAACCCAGGACCCCATGCTCAGCAGTCGCGCTTGCCACTACTAGACCAACAAGGCAGTATTTTCTAAGGTTTTTTTTAAGGTTTCTATTTCTAGTGCGGTAAAAACATCGACAGATACTATGCGTGCCAAATAAGAATAGTACTGTGTTTTTTTTAAGGTTTCTATTTCTAGTGCGGTAAAAACATCGATAGATAGTATGCGTGCCAAATAAGAATAGTACTGTCAAGACGCCATTTTGTTCCACAATACTCGTGAACTTCATTACCAAAGCGTAAGGTGTGCAAAAAATATTTGGTTGCCGCGGCAACCGAATATCAATATGTCATTTTATAAAATTTATATTTCGCTTATTTATTTTTACATTTATAAATTGTTAATTATTTTATTGGTGAGTGCGGTGTGGGTAAATCCGGCATAATCCTAGCGTTCACAACGGGAGACTACAATCCATCATTCCTAGTTACAATCGGAGTTGACTACAAATGTAAAGTCATGGACGTGAACGGTGTTAAAGTCAAGCTTGGTATTTGGGATACAGCGGGACTGGAGCGATACAGAACATTGACATGGAGTTTTTACAGAGAAGCTAACGGTGCTATGATTTGCGATGTGTCAGAACCAAAGTCCCTAGCAAAACTGAATGAGTAGGTCAAGGAACTGCAAGTATACTCCACCAAAAAGACACCATTATTGGCCCCAGTGCATAATATCAACAAGCACATTGGATCAACCGCGCGACGGGCGCAATGAGTATTCCCAAGGAGGGGGGTTGATGTCAGGCAGGCGGCCGGTCATAAAACGATAAGCCAAAACTTCTAACAACATGGATTTATGAAATACATGTTGTGCCGACTCCACCTAGAGTGGGATAAGGGCAGGAAGAACAAGAAGAAGGAATTGTCTGAATCGATATCCATTATTATGGGTACTTTAACACCCTTTCGGCTTAGTACACACCACACCCCCACACCCCGTTTCCGACTTTCTTCTTCTTCCTGTCCTTATCCCACACTAGGTGGGGTCGGCACAACATGTATTTCATAAATCCATGTTGTTAGAGGTTTTGGCTTATTGTTTTATGACCGGCCGCCTGCCTGACGTCAACCCTCCTTGGGAATACTCGTTGCGCCGTCGCGCGGGTGATCCAATGTGCTTGCTGATATTATGCACTGGGTCCCAAAATGATATGCTTGTCAGTCTTATTGCCGACAACTAACAAGCTTGACTTTACCACCGTTCACGTCCATGACTTTACATTTCGATTGTAGATGAGAATTATGGATTGTAGTCACCCCCTTTCCGACTAACCTTGTATACCTATATACACTCATTTGCAAAAAAACGGGCGGTTATGATTTTTATTCTGCCTGAAAAAAATACCATACCTAAAAGGTTTTAATCATTTGAACATGTTACTGGCCAGTTATAAAAGTGCCATGATATTTAAAAAAGTACGTTCCAAACTCAATTTTTTGACTGAGGCTGGTTTTTAAAGAAAACCACTTTTTCCTACATTTATGGCGCGAATTCCCGAAAGTTAATATCGACTCTAAATAACTTTAACTCAATTTGTACTGAATTATCTAATTTCTTTGACATTTTGAAGTATTGTAATTTTTGTTAAGCGGTCTCGAAAATGTTAGATAAAGTGATAAAAGCCAGCAAAATTATTGTGCTGCTTGATGAGGGTTGCAGCCAATGCTTCGTGGTTCAGAGGCTAAATGTGAGTCGCTCGACAGTCCAAAGGACCTGGCAGCGTTATCAAGAGACCGGTTCCGTCAAGAGAAGGTCTGGTTCTGGAAGAAAGCCATGTACCGAACCACGGGATGATCGTTTTCTGGTGAGTCAAGCGTTGATAAATCGCAAATCTTCGTATGTGGACCTCTAAAACCACCTCGAAGACGTAAGAAATGTGCAAATTAGTCTATGGACGGTCAGGAGGAGGCTACTCGCTGCCAATATATGCAGTCGTCGCCCGGCCCGCGGTCCTAAATTACTCCGTGAGCACGGAGTTGCTAGGCTTAGCTTCACTCGAAATTGTGTGTTATGGACTCAAGACGACTGGGATAGGGTATTGTTCTCCGATGAAGCCAGGATATCTCTGTACGGTGAAGACCGACGTCGGAGTGTGCTACGAAGACGAGGAGACCACTTTGCAGAGGCATGTTTTGAAGAAATCACACCTTCTGGTGGAGGCTCTGTTATGTTTTGGGCAGGAATAAATTCGTTAGATCGGACGGAGTTAGTCTTCATCGGAAACGGCACACTGACTGCACACCGATACATAACGGAAGTTCTAATTCCTCATGCACAACCCGCATTGGCCGCTCTTGAAGAAAACTCAATTTTTATGGACGACAACGCTCGCGCCCGTCGCTCTGGCGATGTGGAAGCGTATATGCTAGAGGTCGGGATTCGTCGTTTGCATTGGCCAGCTCGAAGTCCCGACCTCTATCCCATAGAGCATGTCTGGAACGTTCTGAAGCAAAGAGTGAGATCAGTGCAGCCGGCTCCGCAGACCATCAGAGAGCTAAGGAATGTGATTACCGCAGAGTGGCAACGTATTCCGCAAGAAACCATAAGAGATATACTCGCTAGCATGTCCAGACAAATGCAAGCTGTTATTTCAGCAAGAGGACGTCATATTCCATACTAAACTTTTATCTGCTTTTACTTTATTAAAAAAAAAAACATACAAAAAAAAACATGTTTTATTTTTACTTAGCGAGCAGGTACACTACTATCGCTTGGACTTTAACATTATTTCTCATTAATTTAACCAACATTTTATGATAAAACTGACGATAAACATTCCTTGCTAATTAATTTACAAAGCTCTGAGGATAAAACTACCTAAAATTATCAAACAAACTAATAGTAACAATAAAATTGATTCTTTGGTTAGGTGCCCGTTTTTTTTGCAAAAGAGTGTATCTTATAGTATCTGCATCGTGTTTGACAGCCGTGAGGCAGCTTAAAAACGAGAGATATTTATTAAGACGACCCTTAGAGCTAGTTCTTGGAACTTTGTTAATAAATAAAATAAAACCTTAAGTGAATAGTTTACCTGCAATTAAAACATTTGTGTGTCTTTACAGAATCGCCCTCGTGCCCTTCTTCGTTACCCTGAAATAAATAACAAAGTGAGAATAACAACGAATAAGGAACTTGGCGAACACCCGAAAAATCAGATGAAAATCTGTTCTTGTCTGTCAGACAAGATTTTGCATAATATTTATCCTACTTCTTCTATTCGTGTGGTTAGTGACTAACCTAGTGTCATGAGTTTAAGCCGCCCATGGGCTCTGACTTTGCTTCACATGCCATCGAGAAATATCTCTCAGGCATGCCGGTTTCCTCACGATGTTTTCCTCCACCGTTTATAAGCAAGTGATAATTATAGAATACGTACATAAATCCGAAGTTAGAGATGCGTGCCTTGGGTTCGAACTCGAGACCTATGACTTGGCAGCCCGACGGTCACACCACTAGGCTCTCACAGCTGTTTTATCCCAGTAATATTATGTATGCCTAGTTGGTCTAGTGGTGGCAAGTGCATCTGCTGATCGTGAGGTCCTGGGTTCGATCCCCAGGTCGGGCAAAGTGTTATTGGGTTTTTCCGTGTGGAATTCCTCAGTAGCAGCCCGGAGTTCGGATTTGTGCCCGGTAGATAGCAATAGGCTGGCCCCCTATTATATGGGACTTAACATAACGGCGAAATGATGGTGTTACTATACACCTTCGCCGAATCCTTCGGAGAACACAGGCGTGATGTAATTTTAAGCAAATTATTGATAACTGGCTGTGTCCTCACGGCTCCGCCGGTAGCCTATGTTACTCAGTGATAATGTAGCTTTCTAACGGCAAAAGAATTTTTGAAATCGGTCCAGTAGTTTTTAAGTTTATTCGTTACATACAAAAATACAAATCATCCCTCTTTATAATAATAGTATAGAAGTATAGATGATAGTTTAGCGGTTAAACGCTTGCTTTCGAAGCACGAGGGTCTGAGTTCGATCCCGGTCTGTACCTCTGAGTTTTCGAATTCATATGCGGATCATAATTAGATTATCACCTGATTAACGGTGAAAGAAAACATCATGAAGAAACCAGCACACCAGACAGGGTTCCAAAAAAAATTCTCGATGGTGCGTGTAGTCCGCCCACCTGCACCAGACCAGTGTGGTGGCTTCCCGCTCTGAGAAACGGCCCGTGCCCAACAGTGGGACGGTAAGGAGCTGATAATCTTTACATAGTATAAAACAAAGTCGCTCCTGCTGTCTGTACGCTTAGATCTTTTAAACTACGCAACGGATTTTAATGCAGTTTTCAGCAATAGATAGAGTGATTCAAGAGGAAGGTTTATATGCCCCACATTAGTATCGACATTGCACCCTTGCGAAGCCGGGGCGGATCGCTAGTGCTGTTATAAACAGATAAGATGACCTTACCTTGGCAGCACACAGCAGTTTCTGCAGCTCCTGCGTTGCTTCAGCGTCAGCTGTTTGAACGATCCAGATCTCATCCTCACTGCTGTCCAGGCATTCCTGCTTTACCTCGGTTTTTATGATGGGTGGTTCGGCCTGTATGATGGATATGATATTTTATTTGAACGTTGAAAGCATGAGGTAAAGTACCATACATCTGATTATGTACCCAAAAATTAGAAAAAAATATTTTATTGAAGCAAGTTGGACATGATAAATGATATACGTTCTACACTGACTTTTTACACTGTTACAGGAAGACAGAAGCCCGAAAGTCGGACAACCGGTCTAACCTTAGGATATCGGGATTGCCCAGTAACTGGGTTGCGGAGGTCTGAGGGCAGTCGCTCCGTGTAAAATACTAGTATTCAGTCACATTTGGTTAGACTGGAAGCTGACCACAACATAGTTGGGAAAAGGCTAGGCAGAACAACTGATTTATTTTTAAAAGGGGAAAAAGCATTCTAAATTTTTTTATGTTTTGGTTATAAAGATATAGCCTAAAAAGTGCGAAAAAACACTTCCCCCCCTAATCTTCTAGGTTTCTAATGCTCGAATTTTGATATCATCAGTGTAAGTAGGTATTCAGTTATAGAGCTCTGCCTCATTAGTGCATTGCGTCGTCGCAGCGTCAACGCTGCGTCGTTTTCCATATATTTTAAACGACATGCCACATTAAGCCTTTGGCCAGACTGCAAACGCGGGCGCGGGGCGGGCGCGGTGCGGCGAGTTCAAACAGAAGAACTTCATTTGAGTGTCCATAGTGGGCACGCGGGCGCGGGAAGCGGCGCGGGCACGCGGGCGCGGGGAGCGCGCGGGTAGCTCACGCCATAGCTCGTTCATACAAGTGGCCGCAGTGAGAGCGGGGGCGGCAAGCGACAACCCGCGCGGGAGCGGGGGATCTCAAACTACACTGGCCTGCAAAAATAAGTATCACACTTTAAATGTAAATATCATTAAAAGTGTAGTACTTATTTTTACAGGCCAGTATAGTTCGAGCTGACCAAAGTCAAAGTATTTATTTCAATTAGGCACATAAAAGGCACTTTTGAACGTTAAAGTTACAAAGAAAATAGAATTGATTCTAGTTGCCCCTTCCAAAAGGTAGTTTCGTATGGAGAAGAATGGGCAAGAAACTCCACCGTTACTCTTTGACCACGCGCGTTGTTGTGATGGCGTCTACAAAATTAAATGTTGAAGAATGAATAAGTGCTATTCAAGCACTGTGGATGTCCAAACATAGTTTTTTAGTAAGAATATTCCAGTAAAAATAAGTCTTCTTCATCCATATTATATTTTGACAAACACTGGACACGACAGCGCTCAGAACGAAGCCGCGCTCCACTGCGGACAGGCAAATCGCGCGCGTTCCCGCACCCACGCCGCTCCCCGCACCGCGCTGCCAGTCTGGCCAAACACTCAGTGTTCGGCGTTCGGTGCTTCGTTCTGAGCGTTGTCGTGTCCAGTGTTTGAATATCATATGGATGAAGAAGACTTATTTTTACTGGAAAATTCTTACTAAAAAACGATGTTTCGACATCCACAGTGCAGATCGTGCTTGAATACCACTTATTAATTCTTCAACATTTAATTGTGAAGACGCCATCAAAGACAACAACGCGCGTGGTCAGCTCGAACTAGTTTGAGATCCTCCGCTCCCGCGCGGGTTGTCGCTTGCCGCCCGCGCTCTCACTGCGGCCACTTGTATGAACGAGCTATGGCGTGAGCTACCCGCGCGCTCCCCGCGCCAAGCAGCCCACGCCGCTTCCCGCGCCCGCGTGCCCACTATGGCGTGAGCTACCCGCGCGCTCCCCGCGCCCGCGTGCCCACTATGGCGTGAGCTACCCGCGCGCTCCCCGCGCCCGCGTGCCCACTATGGCGTGAGCTACCCGCGCGCTCCCCGCGCCAAGCAGCCCGCGCCGCTTCCCGCGCCCGCGTGCCCACTATGGCGTGAGCTACCCGCGCGCTCCCCGCGCCCGCGTGCCTTCGCCGCTCCCCGCGCCCGCGTGCCCACTATGGCGTGAGCTACCCGCGCGCTCCCCGCGCCCGCGTGCCCGCGCCGCTCCCCGCGCCCGCGTGCCCACTATGGCGTGAGCTACCCGCGCGCTCCCCGCGCCAAGCAGCCCGCGCCGCTTCCCGCGCCCGCGTGCCCACTATGGCGTGAGCTACCCGCGCGCTCCCCGCGCCCGCGTGCCTTCGCCGCTCCCCGCGCCCGCGTGCCCACTATGGCGTGAGCTACCCGCGCGCTCCCCGCGCCCGCGTGCCCGCGCCGCTCCCCGCGCCCGCGTGCCCACTATGGCGTGAGCTACCCGCGCGCTCCCCGCGCCAAGCAGCCCGCGCCGCTTCCCGCGCCCGCGTGCCCACTATGGACACTCAAATGAAGTTCTTCTGTTTGAACTCGCCGCACCGCGCCCGCCCCGCGCCCGCGTTTGCAGTCTGGCCAAAGGCTAAAGCGTTGCGTCGTCGCACGCGACGTTTCAACGGATCGGCGGACGAGAGACGAAGCGGGGGGAGGGTGATGCGCTGCGCTGTCTGAGCTCCGGTGCGACGACGGACAGTGTTCCACTGCTAGAGGGGCAAACAAGCCTGACTGAGGTGCGTGCGTCGTCCACTTGCGATGCGACGTCGTGCGTCGTCGCAACGCAGGTGTGGCATACAGTGCGTTGATCCGTTGCGATGACGCAACGCAATGCACTAATATGCATCGCCCATAGATAACCGAAAAGCTTTAACAACGGGCTCTCAGGTTCTAAAAAGAAATGTATAAAGTACTGGTACAAAACCTTGGTTACTCGAGCCCTCGGCAACTCGCTGTTGACCAGTTTTAATCAGAGATACTAAATGATATAAAAGAATAGAATATATTTATTTAAACTAAACAGATGATGAGGCTAATTGGCGCTACATTATAAGCTAAAATATTAATAAACTAATATTCAGTACGCGGGCAAACTGAATGCAGAGCTGAGGAATGCGTGTGGGACTGCGCTAGCGCTGTTAGATGACAAGGACAGCAACAAATTTACGGGCGTGTTAGGCGAGGGGTGCGGGTGGAGGGTGGAGGGGGGGGGGGGGGTATTGAACTTAGACCTGCATTCAGTTCGCGCGCTTACTGTAGGTAATGAAACATGAAGTTATGGTTAGCTCATGTCGTGATGAAAATATGCTACTCAGGGTGCGCGCGACCATTCTGAACTACAATGTTGAATTTACAAAAAGTTGAATTTATAAAATGTTGAATCCAAAAATGTTGAATTTGCAAAAAGCTGAATTTTGTGGACCCACAATATTGAATTTGCAAAATGTTGAATTCACAAAATGTTGAATCCCAAAATGTTGAGTCCCGTAGATGCGAGAGGCGCAGGACCAGTCGCGGTGAAAGTCTTTTGGCAAATATTATAGTGAGCACACTTCTACTTCATTTCTACTTCTACTTTACTTTTACTATATATTTTGTTATACATTTATAGCTTGGCGCTGGCGAGCCATCGCGTTCTGTGTACGTACGTACTACATTTTGGGCTCTTCTAATTCCTTTATCTTACTGATGGAATGTTGAGAAAGATGTTGTGAGAGCTAGTTCACTATCGAGTTTGTTCTAGAGTTGGCTAGTGGAGCATTTAAAATATTAGTATGACTAACCGCTTTCTCGTTAGAATCAGTCTTTATATCTTCCTTGCTTGGCTTGTCATTCTCTATAATATAAATCAAATAAGTATAGTAGTATTTAACTGCCTCGTTGGTCTCGTGGTGGCAAGCGCGACTGCTGATCGTGAGGTCCTGGGTTCGATCCCCAGGTTGGGCAAAGTGTTATTGTTTCAGTAGCAGCCCGAAATTTGGATTTGTGCCCGATTTATGGTAATAAGTTCGCCCCCTACTACTATGTTTAACATAACGGTCAAATGAGGTCATTACTATACATCTCTGCCCAATCCTTCGGGGAATATAGGTGTTATGTTTCGTTAACTTAGTCGCATTTGACCCTAGTCACACCTGATGGTAAGCGCAGACAGAATCTAATTACTAGACATCGGATTATATGCATTTGCATGTTTGCATATGCAAATGCATATAATTCCATTTTTATACCGTTATTGCATATTTTGGTACTTTTTCATTGGTAGTGCTATTTCAGTAGTTATACGTAGGTATTAGGCGTGTTGTATTATGCCGTCGACACGTCCACCTCGCAAAAACTCAGCGACCGCACTGAATCCTATCTACTCAGGGTTGCCAGATGGCAATTTTTTTTTCTCGTACCAGTACTGCCAAATATCTCGTACTTTCAATACATAATCTCGTATAAGTTTTTTTTAATCTCTTTTTATCCTTAATTTACGCCATCTACTATGACTAGCTAGCCTAGGGTAGGTATATTCCTTAAGTTAGACGCCGCCAAATGAAAAAAAAAATAGTTAAAAATAAATTTTAAATTTTAACACTTTCTTTAAAACAATCATCAGTGATACATTAAGCTCGCGGCTTAGTACCCCCTTTCCGACTAAGCTTGTAGATATAATGTGAAAATAAACGTAAATTCTAATAATAAATGATTTTTTGATTATGCATATTTCGTGCATATTTCGCCCTTTTTTAGTGCATATTTGCATGCATATTTTGGCATTTTGATAGTGGATATAATCCGATGTCTACTAATTACAGAGATGTAGGTCTCCCCTATACCCCTCTGGCTCTCACATACACACGATTGAACATAGTGAACTGCTTGGCGCCAGACCCTAATGTTCAGGTGGTAGCTAGCTAGGCGGACCGTGTAGATCCCACCACGTCGCGTGCTGGGTTTTGTTGAATCTTACAACACGCGTCTATTCCCAGCGTGCTCATACGGGTAGTACTTAGTTTGGGACGACTCCAATATTATTTTCAATACATACCTTTTTTTTCACTGTCTCCTTTTTTGCTAGAACTTCTTGTGCGGGTCGCTATAGGTGATGACGGCTTGGGTGACGCTGCACCATCATCTACAAAGACAACGGGAATAAGCATTATATCTAGCACTAGCAGTCCTGATTTAAAATATTTTACTCAAAAATGCTTGTAATGTGGTCATTATTTTGATAACCTTCTTTGAGCAAAGTCGACGTTTCCGCGCTACTTGAATAGGCGCCAGCAAAGTTGTATGGAATTTCATTGCTGGTGAGTTTTAGCCACCAGCAATTTCCTTTGAAAATCCATTATTGTCGAGTTTTGTTTAAAAAATAGACTGGTGCAAAAAGATTTTATTCAGAATTTGGCTGTATAGGTACAGGCAGCACAATAATTAAAGACTCGTAAAAAAAACTAAGGACCAGAGAAGAAACAAATCGTTACTTTAAATACATTCTTAGTATACTAATCTGGTTTTATTTAAATTACTCGCATTGTTTGAGTAAAGCACTATACAAGCCTTGGTCCGCAATGACTGCGCTGCTGGCCACGCTATGATGGCCTCAAGCTTAGTTTAGCTACGCTCTCGGCCTTCAAGCTTGGTCATCACTGCAGCCCTTGCTGTCCGCGCTATAAAGGCCTCGACTTACGGTCTCGGACTTTATTCCAGCTTGTCCATCAAGAGCTGCAATGCTGACCGCGCTGTGATGGCCTGGAGCTGCGCTACACTGCGCTCTCGGCCATCATCAGTGCTGCCAGCAACGCACTCATTACAGACCGCGGCAGTAATGTACTATAGTCTGTCGACTGATTCGGTTTGATAACGTGTTTTCAAGGATCGTTGAATATAGAAGTATTCGCTACCAACACTAGCAGGAACGCTTGCAATACCAGTGACCATAAGAGTGTTTAATTCAACTATTTTCGTTACACTGCAAGTTTCTAGGCGAACGAAGAGTACAATATTTAGGCACATTTAGTAGGTAAACAGGTCCCGAAGACAGGGCTAGAATAACGCTGATAAAAGAAGAGTTGCTCTGCCTAGCCTTTTCCCAATTATGTTGGAGTCAGCTACCAGTCTAACCAGATGCGGCTGAGTACCAGCATTTTACACGGAGCGACTGCCATCAGACCTCCGCAACCCAGTTACTGGGCAATCCCGATATCCTAAGGTTTAGACCGGTTGTCAGACTTTCAGGCTTCTGACTTCCTGACCGGACCGACTGTTTAAAATGCTCTCCGAGCCACGGAGGAGTCTCGATACATAACGAACGGTCACTCATCCACGGACTGACCGCGGCAAGCGCAGCTTAACCTCAGAAAAGAAGAGTTATTTACCTTTATTTTCTTCTTTTAATGGTTCATTTTCTTCTTTCATTAGTTCATTTTCTTCTTTTATTTTTTCAGGTTTCTCGGTTTTCTCGTGGGCAGCCTTCATGTGGCCTTTTAGCCATTTTAAATTTGCATAACCTGTGATATAACGAAAACATTGAGATAAATAAACGTTAAAATAAAGATCTTCTGATGAACTGCTTCGTTGGTCTAGTGGTAGCAAGCGCGACTGCTGATCGTGAGGTCCTGGGTTCGAATCCCAGGTCAGGTAGTGTTATTGAGTTTTTCCATGTGGAATTCCTCAGTAGCAGCTCGGAGTTTGTATTTGTGCCCGGTTGATGGCAGTAGGCTCGCCGCCTATTACATTGGGCTTCAAACATAACGGCGAAATGAGGATGTTACTATACACCTCTGCCCAACCCTTGGAGGAATAGACGCGTGATATTATGACGTATGATATTAAAGATGCCACGTATTCTACTAATAAAGCTACTAGTAATAGGGGGCAAGCCTATTGCCATCAATCGGGCACGAATCCAAACTCCGGGCTGCTACTGAGGAATTCCACACAGAAAAACCCAATATCACTTTGCCCGACCTGGGACTCGATCCAAGGACCTCACGATCAGCAGTCGCGTTTGCCACCACTAGACCAACGACCAGTTCTCCTACGTCATTCGTATTTGCTACCAACCTTGCTGACTGGGTAATCTTTTCACCACGGCATAAGTTATTATCGTTCAGCTCGTACCGTATTTCTCTACCCATCCCATTTGACCCACCTCCTGGAAATCTTCCACCCGGACATGAGTTGCATTGGCTAACCTGGAAGTCTTTAAACAGACTCTGGAACCAGGTTAGTCGAAGCAAAGAGAACCTGCTCAGGTGGAGATTCATAGACGATTCCAGCTTGGAGTGTAAATGTGGTGCTGATCCACAAACGATGGGACACCTGACATCGTGCCCTGCGTGCCCTGATACCTGCACGTTACAGGAACTAATAGACGCTACTGATAACGCTAAACTCGTAGCTAAGTTCTGGGCCGACTCAATTTATATTGCCATCGACACGCTAAGAAGAAGAAGAAGCTCGTAAGGTCAACAACGAAAGTAGGTTAACACTGTTACTTTTACATAACATCTAAAAGACACAAAATTATTCGATACACTGCTTTTCAGAATTTCATATAATAGTCAAGAGTTTGTGTTATTTTATTGTTACATGTGTTCCGATTAAACTTTAATATCATTGCGTTCAGTTATGATTTTAAAAACTGAAGTGTTAACATACGTTTGTTGCTGACTGTACCGACGCGAGGGAAGAAGAATTTCGTACCGTAATTACAGAGTGGACAAGGAAACACTTCACCATCTTCTAGATCGTGCTTATGCGTTTCACAGTGCTCGGTCACTTCTGGCAGATCCACGAATATCTGCTCACAGAATCTGCAAAAGTAACAATATGAGGGAGTTTGAAAGTAGTGCCAGTGACAGACAACATGGGCGTAGCCAGGATTATGTCCAAGGTGGGGCAAACTCAGTCAGACAGTAAATATTTGTCTTTTCAATAAATCTGCAAGTGCAGAATGGGATTACGGGGCAATTTTGCCCCATATCCTTATTTTTGAGGTCTAAATAAGTATAGACGGAGTCGAGCATTGGTCTGCCTATTTTGGGTAATTGTTATGAGGACATGGGTGGCAAGTTGACTGAATCTAGACCATTTAGCTATTCTTTTCTGTGCCAGGGTGGGGCAAGCGACAGACATGTAGGAAAGGAAATCGCTTTTTTCTTGGTATGGGCATGTGATGGGGGATGAAACGTGTGACTAAGAGAATGACGAATATGAATCTTAATAGATGGAGGGGGAGAGGGAGACCAAATAAAAGAGAAACCGGCATGCCTGAGAGATATTTCTCGACGGCATGTGAAGCCCAGTCAAAGGCCCATGGGCGGCATAAACTGACACCAGGTTAGTCACTAACCACACGAAAAGAAGAAGTAAGTTCATCTTAGTAACAACGTTAAGAGTCTTTCTCCGTAGCTAGGATAACAAGATGTGGAAGGCATCCTCATGGATATCCTCAACATTTCCCGGGATGTGCCAAATTCGTAGCACAAGAAGACAGGGACACGGGCACCGGAGCCCCTTTTTTGTGCCGAGAACGACCCCCTGATGGTTTTAGTCAGTAAGTCTGACATACCCCTCCACTTTCCTGAGACGGTTGGGATACCAACCTCATGGATACATGAGGATTTCCAAACTATAAAAAACAAAAGAGTGGTGATGCCTGGAAGGCAGAGCATCCTTTGGCTCCATTTGTTATGCTTAGCCTTTTCCCAACTATGTTGGGGTCAGCTTCCAGTCTAACCAGATGCGGCCGAATACCAATATTTTACACGGAGCGACTGCCATCAGACCTCCGCAACCCAGTTACTGGGCAATGCGGATATCCTAAGGTTAGACAGGTCGACTGTCATAGGTATTCGTATGACACCCGGCCGAGGCACGTTAAACATGTGTAACGGTCACCCATCCACAGACTGACCGCGGCAAGCGCAGCTTAACCTCGCAAATTGTATGATCAGCGCAGTAGGTAATTAGCCACGAGACTCTCAATTAGAAAAATATAATATGAATATATTTACCTGCATTTTAGTTCCGTAACCCCAGCATTATCACACTGATATTTCCCCAAAAACTCTTTAACCTCCTCATCTGCTTCCTCCAAATTGTCTATGATATTGTCTATTTCCGGTTCCGGTTCTATAATCTCTACATCGCTCGAACTACTCTCCTTTTTCTCATCCTTAACAATAATGACGTCATCAGACCTCGGATCATTGTCTATGGGTTTAGTAATAATTTCTCCATCAGATCCAATTTCTACTTTAACAAACTCTTCCTTGTCTACGTTCGACTCTATCTTGTTTATCATTTCTTTAGCTTTTCCTATATGAGTAAAATTAAAATTTTTGATTTTTTGGAATATGTACTGCTGATTATTTCGTATGACGAGAAACTCGTCTGGATTTAAGAATTGGTTGGCACTTTTCAGTCGGCACGGCTTGAAATTTTCGTTGAGACAACACTCGCATATGATCTTCAGCTGTGTCGACATTTTCTTCTGCGGCGAACACCTATACAGCCTCTGATCTTCATTATCAAAAAGGTATAATTTATCAACGCTATTATCCACGTGTTTACCACATATAAAACATATCTGACTTTCGCTTTCACCTATCAAAACTCCATCAAAATCCACATACGAAATAGGTTTAGTCCAACTTTTATGAACAAGTCTGGAAGGGTCAGTCTTTCGTACATGTCTCCGTTCGCTATAACCCTGGTCATAAGGCAATGACGTCATCGGAGAGTCTTTGAACATGTTCAGAATATCTTCCCGAGTGTAGGACAAGTTGTCGTTCCTCTGATAACTGTCATCGTAGTTCTTAAAATTGTCTTTGATTAAACTTTTTGGAGATTTATTTCGAATAGTTACTGGGTTTAGAGTGGCATAGGTTTTGGCTGTACTTGCTTCTAAATATTTGGTAAACTGCGCTTCGAAACCCGAAGTATTATTGCATACTAGTTTAAAAGGTAGAGAATTAACAAAACTGCGTTTTGGACTAGAATTCTTGCTAGACCACCTAGATACAGGACTCTCAACTATATTAATTTTCTTCGTTTCTTGCACATTGATGTTGTCTACATCAATATCATCAGTAGCATCGTCAGCATATTTAACAAAAGGTATTTTCTCAGCCGTCAAGTCTATTAAAGGATCATCGTTGTCGAAATGTATTTGGGAAGCTCTGATCTGAGTGCCGTCGTCTAATATATAGACCAAATCGTTGGCTCCATCGTTGGTGTCCAACATTTGGTCAAAGTTTTGCGTCAGTTCTTCTGCTTGTAGATTTTGCTCTGCATTTATTAGGAATTGGTAAACGTTTTCTGATAGTGAGACGGGCTGGTTTCTGGTTATGGAGTTTAAATCAACGTCGAAGCCTAGCAGTGATCTGGAATAATGGAGTTATTATTTTAAAACTGCCTAGTAGTGGCAAGCGCGACTGAACATCGTGAGATCTTTAGTTCAGGCTGGTCGGGCAAAGTGTTATTGGGTTTTTCGTGTGGAATTCCTCAGTAGTAGCCCAGAGTATGGATTTGTACCCGGTTGATGGCAATAGTCTCGCCCTGTTATACATGAGACTTAAACATAATGGCAAAATGAGGGTGTTACTATACGCCTCTGGCCAACCCTTCGGGGTATATAGGCGTGAACTAATGTTATTTTATAAATGTTGCGAAGGATTTCGCAATTGCAAATCCAACAAGATGGAAAAAGACCCTGAAAAAGGCTGCTGGGGTGGATTGGAATTGTAAAGCGGAATCCCGGATGTGTTACACATCTTGGGAGGGGCCTTAGTCTAGAAGTACAAGATAAAAAGGCAGTCGGTATAGATCGATTTGGATATCAGGCTCCAGTTGAATTTTTACCAACCAGTACCTAGATTAAATCATCTAGAACAGTGATACCCAAAGTGGTCTATATGGACTCCCAGAGGTCGACGACGATATACAAGGGGTACATGGGGGTGAAAATAAATATTAGGGGTCCATGTGGGTGAACAAAATAACTGGGGGTTCGTGAGATGTAAACGGGGGTCCACGATAGTGGATCTCATTTAAGCAGGTCGTGACTTTAATTTTGATTTTCCATTAATGGAATAACCTACATACACTGATGATTTGTTGCTTAGTTTTTACTTGAAAACTGAACGAACATACCGACGACGATAGTACTATTGTAGGTACTGTCGTAGGTTTATTAAATGTATAAAACTTAACGTGTATTTTTTTATTGTTTTTTCGCTCTCTCACTTGAGTTAGAAATCAGTCAAAAACACATTTGAAGTAGATGAATAAATTTGCAAAATGCAATATTAGCTAAGCAGAGGGTCTACCCAAAACTGAAAAACATGGCAAGTGCTCTACGAGACATAAAAAGTTTGGGGACCTCTGATAGAAGGTTGTATTAGCATTGGCAAAATGGTGTGGAATCAGAATAGACTGCTTGAATCCCAGAAATCGAATAGTTAGTCTTAGTCGAAAAGTGACCTGCTGTAAGCGCATTCACAGATGACTATTAACAACTGATCCTGATAACGCTACAGACACCTAAAACGACAGCAAGTATCTTCTGTCTGTCGACGAACTTCGTTCTGCCTAGCCTTTTACCAACTATGTTGAAGTCAGCTTCCAGTCTAACCAAATGCGGCTGAATACCAGTATTTTACACGCAGCGACTGCCATCAGGGCTCCACAACCCAGTTACAGGGCGATGCCGATATCCTAAGGCCGATATTCTGTCTGTCGACAAAGATAATAGGATAAAAAAAAGAAGTACACTTACCTGGCTCTATCTAGGAACATCTGGAAGTTATCATCTGGCTCTATTCTAAGCGCCACATCTTCTCCTGACGCATTTTCCATACAGAGAATTAAAGGGGGTTGTGTCTCCGTCATCGTCAAATTCACTGGAAATGTAAAAATCTTATTTTGAGTCTTGTGTTCTATTACAGACTTAACATAACATGACATCACGCCAGGTATTCCCCGAAGGGTTCGACAGAGGTGTTTTAGTACACCCTCGTTTCGCCAGGTATGTTTAAGTCCCATGTAATAGGGGGCGAGCCTATTGCCAACAACGGGCACAAATCCAAACTCCGGGCTGCTACTGAGGCATTCCACACGGAAAAACCCAATAACACTTTGTCCGACTTGGGGATCAAACCCAGGACCGATCAGCAGTCACGCTTGCCACCACTAGACCAACGAGGCAGTTGCACAGTCATTGTCAGATATTACAGACTTAACATACTTTAATATAATGGACTGGTAGCAAAACACTATGTTTTTCGGAATTTCAGTCTAATTTTAACATAAAAAATATTATTTGTTATACACGCTCAGCAGTGATAGCCTAGTGGTTGAATGCTTGCCTTCCATGCAGGAGGTCTAAGTTTGATACCGGCCCATACAGAATTTGATTATCACTTGCGTTAACAGTGAAGGAAAAGCATCGTGAGAAAACCTGCACACCTGAGGCACCATAAAGTTCTTGATGGTGTGTGTTGTTGTGTGTGTGGACTAAGGCCTAAACCCTTCTCATTCTGAGAAGAGGCCTGTTCTCAGCAGTGGGACAATAATGGACTAATTATGTTATGTATGTTTATACAAGATTAGTCGGAAAGGGGGTACTAAGCCGAAAGGGTGTTAAAGTACCCATAATAAGGGATAACTTTTGTTCTACAACTTTCCCCAAAACTCGATAGTTTAAGAGAAATAGCTTATCAAAGATTTCGTAAAAAATATGCTAAAATCTATCTGTATCTATGATCAGCTGTGTTTACTATTTAGGTCATATTTGGGGTCACAGATTAGAAACTTAATTTTCTGAATTCATAACTAAAGATGTTTTATTTTTTGAAAAATCTAAAATAAAAATCTTTGTGCATGCAAATAAAAACTATCGAATTTTGAAATTTTAACACTTGCTTTAGCATAGTCATCAGTGATAGTTTAAGTGGCCCGCGGCTTAGTACCCCCTTTCCGACTAACCTTGTATATGCTAGTTCAATGTTGAACAATAAGAACGACGGTGTGTCCTATCAAATTAAAAAACAGCAATTTTTTTCAATCTACTTAGGTTGACGTCTGCCATTGGACTACCCTTCAGGTTGCCTGTCCACTGGAACAGAGAGGAGTTTATGATACAAATTATATCAACTGTGATATAATTTGGATACTAATCTCACATTGCTTATAAACTTAGATGAACAGCATAAATAATGTGATTGTTTTTAGATTCAGAAAAGAAAACATTATAAAAATGGCCGTAAACTAGATAGGGGCTATCATGAAGACTTATGGTTATATCAAATCAAATAATCATTAAAAAAAACACTAGAGTCTGGCAAACTAAAGTAGACTCGAATTATTTGCAGTTTTTATATTTGACAACAAAATTTCAACAAAATTAGTTACCCCACATAATATTTTGTAGTCATTTTGGGGTTGCTATGCTGATATTTTTTTAATTTGCCGCTCTTTTTCAGTCTCTATTTTCGTTTGCCAGACTCTATCAGCTTAGAAAACTTGTGATTTTTAAACACTAAATTATACTTGTCCTTGTCATTTGTATGCAAATAAATAGAGATGGCAAAAGTGGAACAGCCAATTTAGTTAAATAAAAATTTAATTATTTTTTATAAGGGTGTATATCACTACATAATCTGGGATTAAATGATTATATTATGCTCTTTGCCCAGTACATTGAAGGATAGATGCTGGGAGGTAGTCAATAAAAACAAACATAAGAATAGTAATAAGATTCAGTTTCTCGAGAATGGTCATGTCACATTGTACTGGGATCGATATATCATCACCGACAGGACTATTGTTGCCAATAAGCCTGACATAGTGGTGATAGATCGATCAGAGCGTCTCACAATGATTGTTGATATCACTGTCCCACGTGAGAACCTTGTGAAAGCCGAGAAAGACAAAGAAATTAAGTATCAAGATATGGCACATGAGGTTGCCGACATGTGAGAGGTTGACTCAGCAGTTCTTGTGCCGATAGTCGTAACAACCAGTGGCTTAATAGCCAAGAGCCTTGACCAATATCTGATGAGGCTCTTGTTGGGCGGCTAGGTCAAGGGCCTGATACAGAAAGCGGTACTTCTGGACATGGTGCGTATTGTTAGGTAGTTCCTCTCTCTGAGGCCCTGACCACCGTTGACTTGGACCCTGTTCCCGATGCTGGTGGGGTACTATTTTTTGTTTTTAAATGTTCTTTATAATTTTTATAGAAATATTTAAAATTGTAATTTATAAGTGTATCTAATGGATAAAGAACATAATAAGATAACATTAAACAATAAAAAAGGTGTTCCTAATTCATAAGTACTAAAGTTTCCCAGGATATTAGCAAGATCTTTGCAAGGTGTCATCAAAGTAAATCAGGAAATAATAATACTTAGTTAAAATGTAATTAAGTATTTGAAAAAATCGACAGCTGTTGACATGGTTACTTTTTTTCATTTGAAACCCTTTCATTAAGAACAGGGTATTACAAAACACATTCAGATATTAATAAATATAACTTCTGCAGTGTATAATAGTAGAACAAAAAGTAATAGTTATTTAAAATATCTCAATAAGCCCAATTATTATAGTGTGTACATCAAATATGTGTAACAAAACAAAACTATTACTTCAGACTGAAATTGAAAATGGGAAATTATTTCTCTAGAATTTGAAAATAAAAGTAAAGTTTGTAAAGTAGTTTATTTATTTATCTTTATTCTAAATAATAATTTCCAGCCTAGCCATTAAAAACCAAAGCGGGAATATGAAAAACTGACACTGGCCACCAAATAAAATAAATGCAAACGGCCAGTGACAATATATTACCGGCACACATTTTTCGACCGTTTGACCCACAAAAACATAATAAAATTAAATTATTCCACAGTAGAAGAAAAATGTCTCACCAGATCTTCGATTTCCACACAAAAATCGCCACTTTCTTAGAACAACTGGCACTTCTTTAGAAAAATAACAAATGAAACAATATTTTCTATCGCCATTTGTGTCAAATTTCAAAACAAAAACATTCGAACTATTCCGTAGACAATAATGAGCCTTTTTAAAGAAACCCAGATTTTGTTT
The DNA here is from genome assembly GCA_910594945.2 of Amphipyra berbera. NCBI lineage: Eukaryota > Metazoa > Arthropoda > Insecta > Lepidoptera > Noctuidae > Amphipyra > Amphipyra berbera. Next base: position 8,686,281 of record OU343148.1, on the reverse strand, counting down.
TACATTGCCGTTTTAATTCTTAATTCTCTTATAGCGCAATGTAAACAGCAGTCCTTATTATATGTAAATCTGATGATAATAATTCAATAAAAAATTAGAAAGAGCATTTCTGCGTATACGTTTCATTATCTTATACGTTACAATCTAACGTATACAGGGAAATATGATCGATATAATATCATTTATAAATAAAATGCTGTGTCCTTAAACAAAGTTTATTTATTCTTTGAATTATCATGCCCTAAGGAATCTAGCATATTATTGTGAGAGTCATATTGCGTTATTAATTTAATTTAATTTAATTAAACAAATGAGATTGGTTGCAACTATCATTCATTATATTCATTATATATTTGGCTGATTATTTTTGTCTATGGAAATACCCTTTGATAGTTAAAAAGAAATAATTTGCAAGAAGAGGATAGATATACCTATTTTTTGTTATTTAGTTAGTGTATGGTTAAATTCAGCTTTCCATTAGTAATATTATTTAAAAATTATGTTAATCAGAACAAGAAACAACTATTACGAAGTAATAAAGGTAAATTAATTTAAGGCAAATATTTCAAATAAACCGGGGTGTGACAGAGATAGAAATATTTTGATTTGTTGATTGACAAGTGAACTGTCATTCATTCGCAATATGGCCGATAGTTTATCTAAATACGGAACGTATTATTTGTGCGCGAATATATAATATGCTATTCAAATGTTAATTTGTTTATTTTGATGACTTAGTGAGTGAAGTGCTACGGCATGTTTCCACTAACCCCACCGGTGGTGAAACGGCTGTTAGGGTGGAAAAAAGGACCTGAGGGATCGTCTGCTGCCGAAGACAAATGGTCTGAGAAGGCAGTGAAGAGTTTAGTTAAGAAATTAAAGAAAAGCGGAGCTCTTGAAGAGTTGGAAAAAGCAATTTCAAGCCAGAACAGTCATACTAAATGTGTAACAATTCCCAGGTCAGTTCAATATTGATTTATTTTTTTCGTGATAACAATCATTCGGGAATATGACGTTTCCGGTGGCTAATAAATTCGTGCATTGTTTTTGGACTTTATCTTTGTGGGAATAGGAGATGTTTTCGCTAGCCACAGTTTTGCAAAATTGTTGAGCTAATCAGAGACGTTTGTAAATCTCGTAAAGAATTATTGTTGCCAAATTATTCTTGTATCTTGGATTTAATTGTAAGAACAACTAAGAATCTAATAAGACATTCTGAATACAATACAATTATGAATTTTTTTGCTTATAAAATAATTCGGTTTACGAACGATATTTTTTTCCGTAGTCGGTTTATTTCGGTGGGTCGTATTACCCGGCAAAATTAGAGAGTTGCATGTTATAATTGACCCGGTACATTGCAATAACCATCGTATTTTGGAAGGATAATAACATGCAGGACGCAAAATCGGAAAGGTCAAGACTCCGTCAAAACAAATCGAAGCCTCTTGTCAATATGGCGGACATGTTTTGAACCTTGCGATTTTTTTAAATTGCGAAATTCTTTGTTGATAATAAAGGAAACGTGTGTGTTTTTGTTATTTTTGTGTTCGGTGCGTATTTTGAAAGATATTCGTGTATCCTTTCGTCCTTGAAGGTAACTATGGCACAAATGGTTCCATTTTGTGTATAATGAATGAGTTCTTACATTAGTAATTTATGCGCTAATTACGGTGTACGGATATAAATACGCGTTTCATGTGGTTATTGGGTGAGAATTCTGATATTTTGCGTGATTAAACACCAAAACGTTTGTATACTTACATTATTATTGCTAATAAGAATCATATAGGAATTCAGCATGAAATCTAGGTTTCCTAGGTCAGCTTGGACAATGCATGCTGACATTCATCTGTAAATCATTTGCCGCCAAATGCTTACTGTACTTATAAAAAATTATTTTTGATCATAAAGACAATTATTTTATTTTCTAAAAAAAATGTTTCAATCAATGAAGTAGTATTGTATGTTTAATACTTTATTTTACTTATAATTTTGGGTTAAGACACATCACATGTGCCATGATTAGGTCCAAAAGGTACTTTTCAAAGATCTGATAAGAATTTGACCATAAAATGTTTAGTCTAGAAGTTACTTTAAGATTTTATATAAAACTTTAAATCCACTAGCGCATTAAACTGTGGAACTTATTGAAGTTCTTGTTTAGGCTTTAAAAACTTCCAGAAATCGCGTTAGGCCCGATTTTACCAACTTCGAATAAAGTTTATCCAAGGAATAAGTCTGACATTTTGACAGAATTTCTATACAAAAGCTGTCAAAACGTCAAATTTATTCCTCAGATAAAAATTATCCAACGTTAGTGAATTCGTCACTAACTTCAGGTTAGTCCACAATAAAAGTTGGAATTACTACTGGATTTAACGCCTTATGTATAAAATAATAATTATGTTTATAATGTTTAAATTATTATGGTTATTATTATTCACTAATAATTAACAAACAATCAATGTAAAAGGAAAGGAGCGTTATCATTTGGTTTTCCGTTTCACCACAGTAGAACTTAGAAGTAATTTTTATTTCTTATTAGATTTATATGAGTTGAGATTTTTTAGAAGAAATACCAATTTGTGCAGCCTTCTCTGTGCCTAATTTGTTTTTTATTTTACTGTGAATTAACTTGAATGCTGAAAATATTTGTTCCACTCCTGTGGAGGAAGCAATTGCAGTGTGCAGTTGTTTAATTATTTCCAACTCGTCTTTGGATATTATACACTTTTTCCTCAATTTTGTGAACAAGACAATTGATTTAAATATCTCAGCCCTGATTTTAAATGTTAATTTTCTTTATACCACAGAGTGAAACCAAACGAGAACGTAATAAATGGTCAATACCGCAAGGGATTGCCGCATGTCGTCTACTGCAGGCTGTGGCGCTGGCCGCAGCTACAGGTATGATTGTTCTGCCATTTTTTTTGTCTTTGCTGTATCCTCATGTATGTCCCTCACCCGGGGGCGGCGAGGGGTCTGCTGGACTCTTACCGGCTAAAAACCAACGGTGTTCCTCCTCCTGACCCTTCGGCCGGGGCCGCGGGATTCGCAAAAGTATGCACCGCAACCCCGGCAGGTCCCTCTCCTCTGTGGGGCCTTGCCCCACATCCTCCTGAGAAGCGCGCACGGAACACTGCGCGCCGCTTTCTCGGGCCTGTTACTGGTCGGGCGGCGAGTCCCCTAACCCGCCGCCCGCGGACCAGGGATTGTTCTGCCTAGGCTTTTCCAACTATGTTGGGGTCAGCTTCCTGTCTAACCAGATGCGGCTGAATACCAGTATTTTACACGGAGCGACTGCCATCGGACCTCCGCTACCCAGTTACTGGGCAACGCTGTATCCTAAGGTTATACTGGTTGTCAGACTTTTGACTGTCATCCGCACTTACAATTGCCCAACACATGTAGCCAGTCGTTACAGAAGACAATTTATTATAATGATCCAGCTTAAATATTGTATCTATTGTTACAGAGTCAGCATGAACTAAAGCCAGTGGATCACTGTGAATACGCATACCAGTTGAAGAAAGACGAAGTGTGCATCAACCCTTACCATTACAATAAAATCGACTCACCTGGTGAGTACCAGTTAAATATTCATTGTTTTTTTTTCATCATAGTGTTGTCCTTGAAAGCTCAACTTTTATAAAGGTTCTGGGGCCTTATTAGGGTTGACCCACATCTGTCAGCACGGAATCGTATAGTTATAATAAATTCAATCTTGCATCTAGAAATTCGTGCATTGATTACTTTTACATAATTCATATCTGTTTAAACGATGATCTTTACCCAGGGTAGGTCGGGGCCCTGTTGAGCTGGGGGCCCCTGGCATTATGTCCGTCTTGCCACCCTATTTTGACGCCCCTGGTGAGGACCCAGCTTGACCTTGCCCAATAACATCACGGATCACAAATCCATATCGACGGTCGGCAGTGAAAACCACGTATGTCTAAATACAATTTTTTTACAAGTGATTGAAAAAAATGTCTCCAAGAATAAAAATGGCCATTCAAATGTTTATACAAGTTTGTCATCATACGTCATAGGACGTAGCTTAGAAGTATTTGAATTAAAAGTTTGTTGAACTAGTACGTGTATGACGAGTTTATCAATCTAAAGAATAAATAAAACGCTTTTGAAGAAAATTTGTTTTACGAGGTTTTCACTGCCGAGCGTCGATATCCGGATATTTGCTAGCCAATAATGATCTGGCTATAGCACACGAATTTGCATGCACGGGAGTGCACAGCCAAGTTGTTCACCTGTCACTCTTATTGCAGCGCTCCCCCCGATCTTGGTCCCCCGGTGCGGCGACACGGAGGTGCGCGCGCCGCCGCCCTACACGGACTACCACCAGCCACATCACGAGCACACGGACGCGTGAGTACATGACGGTCATGTATTAAATGATAAATGATTTTAATTTCTGTAAATCTTCTTCTTTTCGTGTGGTTATTGACTAACCTGGTGTCAGAGTTTATGCCGCCCATGGACCTCTGACTCGGCTTCACATGCCGTCGAGTAATATCTCTCAGGCATGCCGGTTTCCTCACGATGTTTTCCATCACCGTTTTTAAGAAAGTGGTAATTATACAAGACGCACATGAATCTGAAAAGTCAGAGGTGCGCCTTGAGTTCGAACTCGAGACCTATGACTTGGCAGTGCGACGGTCACACCACTAGCCTATCACTGCTATAAATAAAATAAATTTATTACAGACATTCTTAAAAGTCAATGTAATGTTTTTTGTAAACTAGATGGCGCTGGCATTACATATCTGACTAGCTCTGAGAAGAAAAGCTTAAACAAACTCAGAGATCAAGGTCTCTTTTAAAGTCCTGATATTGTGGTATAAAAACTATGTGAGTGTAACAATGTAGGGTAACGCCTGGAATAACTTTTTGAGGAAAGTGCCATAGCAGGTTTGAGTTGACCTGTCCTAACTGACGGCACGCATGCATCAGCCATCGTGTAGCTCAAACTTTATTTTAGGGAGCTCAACAACCCGACGCACGACGCTGCCAAGTGTCTATTTGGATAAAACAAGACACACCCAGTCACAACCCCATAATAAAGCCTCATTTCTTAAAATGTGAATTTAGCAGTACATACAGGGTGTAAACGAAATCAAGTAGTTCCTTCAAACCTCGTGATGTATTGCTGACATAGATTAACACTGTACGGGATAAATTGGTATTCAATAAAAAACATTACAAGAAGTAAAGTGTTCTAACGTGAGGCGTTTTAGTGCCCCGAGCGAATTGCGCAGCTATCGCTCGCAGTGCGGTCATTTAACTTGGGGCGCTAAAATGCATCACGTTAAGAACACATGTTTATATTTTGTAATTTTTTTTTATTGGATCCAAAGGTATCCCATGCAGGGTTAGTCTATGTCAGCAGTACATCACGAGGTTTGAAGGAATTACATGATTTTGTTTACACAGTTTGGTGTAACTAATTAGTCCACGTATTGTCAGTGTGATGCAGACGGGCGGTGTGGTGGGGCTGGGCGTGGGCGTGGGCGCACACAGCGCCATGTACCTGGAGGCTACGCTGGCGCAGCAAGTACCAGGCAACACTACTGTGCATGTGTAAGTACTTCTTTACATAGTATAAAACAAAGTCGCTCCCGCTGTCTGTACGCTTATATCTTTTAAACTACGCAACGGATTTTAATGCAGTTTTCAGCAATAGATAGAGTGATTCAAGAGGAAGGTTTATATGCCCCACATTAGTATCTACATTGCACCCGTGCGAAGACGGGACGGGTTCGCTAGTTTTAATATAAATCGCTCTATTGTGGCAGTGGCGTAGCTTGCCCTAGACGGGCCCTTTCTCAAAATATGTCGGGGGCCCCTTCTACCCGACTGCGGCGAAGCCCAAATGGATAAAACCAAACCCAAAACCATAGTCCATGGTTGTATGGAGTGTCTAGGGTGTGCCGAGTTTAATGTTTAAGAGGACCTCTAGTATGTCGTCAGAAATGCAAGTGGTTGGAGTTTGGCGTACGGCCTAAGAGTTTGAGTGAGATTACAGATAAGATAGATTAGCCATGAACGGGATACTTTTGAATTCAATAATAAAAAATTGCAAGTAAACGTTAAGTGAGTAACATAAACATAAGTAACGTGTGTTAAAGTAAGGCACTTTAGCACCCCGAGCGGAACGCGCGGAGAGCGATAGCCGCGCGCTCATTTAACTCGGGGCGCTAAAATGCCTCACGTTAAGAACACATGTTTATTTCCTGTACTTTGTTTTTTATTGGTTCCAAAAGTATTCCGTGTAGGGTTTATCTACGTCAGCAAGTACATCACGAGGTTTGAAGGAATTACATTATTTCGTTTACACCCTGTATAATTACTTGTCCTAACTGACTGATTAATCAACGCCGAGCCTAAACCGTTGGGGCTAAAAACTCTAAATTTGTACAGTAGGTTCCTTTTGTGACGTACGCATCCACTAAGAAATAATTTTTGGAAATTCTATCCCTAAGGGGGTAAAATAGGGGATGGAAGTGTGTATGAAAATTCACGTGGACGAACACACATATTCTAAGACGTTCCTCCAAAACTTACTCGACTCAGAACGGCCTCAAAAACACCTTCAAAATTGTATTGTTAGTCGCAATTTCGAGTGAACTTTGAGGTTCCTCGATAGAGTCATTGAGTCATAATTTGAATTATCTGCATCGCGCAAATAACGCCGCGATAAATAATTGTAAGGATTATCGTAAGCATGTTCGATAAAGTCTTCAACATTCATTTTTGTTACATACGAACTTTGACACTTCCTTGCTTAAAGTAATACCTTAAGATAGAAGTTGTTGAAGGTGAAGGTTGAAGGTGTTTTTGAGGCCGTTCTGAGTCGAGTAAGTTTTGGAGGAACGTCTTAGAATATGTGTGTTCGTCCACGTGAATTTTCATACACACTTCCATCCCCTATTTTACCCCCTTAGGGGTACCTTGAGTTTGCAAGATGATTCCTTACCTCGACTGAGGAAAAATCTCGAGTCGAGGACTTTATGTCAACTATAACTACCGACGGTAGTGAAAAAGGCTGAGTCAAGTCGAGTAAGTTTTTCGGAGGAACATCTTAGAATATGGATGGAAGTCTCTAAGTGCTATGTTGTTACAATCCTATCAACTTGTTCTCAGGAGTTCATCAACAGTGGAGACTCCGCCGCCGGGATACATAAGCGAGGACGGCGACCCAATGGATCACAACGACAACATGAGTGAGTTTGTTGACAATTTTGTTATTTTTCATCCCATTTATTCGAAAAAGACGACTTGGTTCGCCTTTAAGTGCACCCAAAGGTGGTGTTTTCTATAAGAAACTTTTAGCGGGCAGTAATGAGTTTTTAATCCTCTTTATAAGTGCGCCGCAATTATCTTTACCGCGCACTTTTGAATTTGGAACATTTTAGTGTTCAGCGCCAAAGAAATCGAACGCAAATATTGTTTGAATAAAGACTGGCTGGTACGACGGCCCATAGTCGCGCCGCCGGCTGAATAAAAAAAAAGAAATCAAAATATGAGGCGCCTTTTATTTTCTCATAGTGGGTGATGAAATCACTCGGGCGCAAAATATATTTTTGGCTCGGGCGACGTACTTTGAATCCGTCGCTACGTTCAGGATTCTACTAAAGAATCCCTCACTTCGCTTTGGATTCAAAAAAGCGCCTTCGCCGTAAAAATATTATTTTGCTCCCTTATGATACAATCTACTATTTACACCTACTTTAAGCCGCATCCACTGTGGACACGGTGTTTCACTTATCACTTGCTTAAAATCGGTGAAGGAAAACATCGTGAGGAAACCGGCATGCCTGCGAGATATTTCTCGACGGCATGTGAATCCAAGTCAGAGGCCCATGGGCGGCATAAACTGACACCAGGTTAGTCACTAACCACACGAAAAGAAGAAGACGATGTTTGACATTAGCGCGGGTAAAAGCGAGCACACTGCACAATGCACACATCGCTCATGTGTTACACCCATATTCTAAGACGTTCCTCCAAAACTAACTCTACTCGACTAGACTCCACCTCGACTTGACATAAACGTCCTCGACTCGAGATTTTTCCTCAGTCGAAGTAAGGAATCATCTGTCAAACTCAAGGTACCTCGGAACCTACCTTACGGAAGGAAGTGTCAAAGTTCGTATGTAATAAAAATTCATTTTGAAGACTTTATCCAATATGTTTACGATAATCCTTACAATTATTTATCGCGGCGTTATTTGCGCGATGCAGATAATTCAAATTATGACGTAATGACTCTGTCGACGAACCTCAAAGTTCACTCGAAATTGCGACTAAGAATACAATTTTGAAGGTGTTTTCGAGGCCGTCCTGAGTCGAGTATGAGTCGATTATGTTTTGGAGGAACGTCTTAGAATATGGGTGATAGTGTTCTCGCCAGCGCCCGCCTTAGACCTTGACCAAGGTAGAGCGAGATTGTCTTTCAACGTCCTTTTGGTCGACGCTTTCACATAACATAAATTATATATCAGTTTATGTTTAATAAATAAAAGGTAAAGAGACTAGAGAAAAGGTAAAGGGACTGCCCTGTTGGTCTAGTGGTCGCAAGCGTGACTGCTGAGCATATGGTCCTGGGCTCGATCCCTAGGTCGGGCAAAGTGATATTGGGTTTTTCCATTAGGAATTTCTCAGTAGCTGCCCGGAGTCTGGATTTGTGCCCGGTTAATGGCAATAGGCTCGCGCCCTATTACATGGGACTTAAACATAACTGGTGAAACGAGGGTATTATTAAAACACCTCTGCATAACCCTTCGGAGAATATAGGCGTGATGTTATGAATCATTTAGTTTTTTATTGAAACATTTATTTATATTATTCTTTAAAATATTTTTTGCTTTATTTGATAAATAGACATATAAATGCTTATTTCTTTGTGTAATTATTCCTAGTATTATCTATACTAATATTATAAAGCTGAAGAGTTTGTTTGTTTGAACGCGCTAATCTCAGGAACTAGTGGTTGGAATTGAATAAATATTTTTGTGTTGGGTAGTCTGTTTATCGAGGAAGGTTATAGGCTATATAACATCACGCTACGACCAATAGGAGCGGAGCATACATGAAAAATGTTGCAAAATAGGGAAAAATGTCCACCCGTTCGAAGCCGGGACGGGCCGCCATATTTTTATAGATTTCAAGTATTCAACCGTTAGGCTATCAATGCATTTGACTTTTATTATTGATTTAAAATAAATAAATGAATATAACATTTAATTTGTTCCAGACCTAACCCGCCTCACCCCGTCGCCCCCGGGCCTCACGACGGAGGCGGCGCCGGTGCTGTACCACGAGCCGGCCTTCTGGTGCAGCATCAGCTACTACGAGCTGAACACGCGCGTCGGGGAAACCTTCCACGCCTCGCAGCCCTCCATCACCGTGGACGGGTTCACTGACCCCAGTAACAGTGAGAGGTACGTCTTACAGTCCATAAACGCGTACTGCCGAATATAGGCTAGAGGTAGCCAAGTTTTAAATCTTTTAAGGAAAACTTCTTAAATGATCTCTTAAGAGGAAATGCGGTCGGCATTTAGTCCATACAGACGTATTTCTCAGTTTCCTCCTTGGATAATTTCACTAGAGCAAATATTTTTTACCATAATTATGACATATATCTATCACCACTATGTCCCTATGTTTTGTTTTTGTCAATAAATTCATTATTAAAAGAATTAGAAACGTTTAAACTTTACAAAAATAGACCGGTTTTACCACCGTTTTCAAACATCTGGCAAACAAATTTGACGAATATAAAAATTAAAGAAAAACATAGAGACATGACCAGTCTTTCATAAATTATAACAGAAAAAAAATATTAAAATCGGTCCAGATTTGAAGAAGTAAACAGGGAAATACGAAAGTACGATTTCGCTAATATTGCACAGGAGAAATCAGTCCGAGACGCAGGTGTCTCTTTCGCGCTCAATTGGGAAGGTTTGCGGGAGGGGTGGGACCGAAATAGATCGCAAAAACCTATTCAAATTATTAATATTTTGCAGCCCTCGTTTCCTCTTATGGTTCAGTTTCTACCAAACGGAAAAATCCTCGCGGCTGCTCGAACACTCTTTAAATTTCACTGGATAAGTAACTGTATCAATATTAACTTTAAGTATAAAATTTCACTGGATAAGTAACTGTATCAATATTAACTTTAAGTATAAAATTATGTAGACATCAAGTGTTTCCTTGAGCATACCCGAACGTCAGAATTTTATGTTTAAAGGCAATACTGAATGACGTAGGCATCCACAAAAGGATTTTTGGAAATTCTACCCCTAGGGGGGTAAAATATAAGGATGGAAGTTTGTATGAAAATTCACGCGGACGAAGTCGCGGGCTAAGTGCTGGTTTTATATGTTTGTGTATTCCACAGATTCTGTCTGGGTCTCCTGTCAAACGTAAATAGGAATGAAGTAGTGGAACAGACACGCCGACACATCGGCAAGGGAGTTAGACTGTATTATATTGGTGGTGAGTGGAATTTGTATAATCTTCTTTACATAGTATAAAACAGTGATAAATAAATAGCAGTGATAGCCTAGTGGTGTGATCGTCGGACTGCCAAGTTATAGATCTCGAGTTCTAACCCAAGGCACGCACCTCTGACTTTTCGGATTCATATACGTATAGTATAATTATCTTGCTTAAAATCGGTAAAGGAAAACATCGTGAGGAAACCGGCATGCCTGAGAGATATTTCTCAACGGTATGTGAAGCCAAGTCAGAGGCCCATGGGCGGCATAAACTCTGACACCAGGTTAGTTACTAACCACACGAAAAGAAGAAGATAGTATAAAACAAAGTCGCTCCCGCTGTCTGTACGCTTAGGTCTTTTAAACTACACAACGGATTTTAATGCAGTTTTCAGCAATAGAAGTGATTCAAGAGGAAGGTTTATATGCCCCACATTAGTATCTACATTGCACCCGTGCGAAGCCGGGGCGGGTCGCTAGTTATTTATAATTCTCAATCAATCAATTTATTTATTTTGTGAACAAAGGGTATACAGATATTATTTACAAAAAAAACTTATATTTAAGTAAAAAACTTGGCGAAAACAAAAAAAACATTTGGTACTTTACAAGACTAAATTCTGTTCCTTTTGAATATCGGCGTTGCCCAGTAACTGGGTTGCGGAGGTCCAATGGCAATCGCTCTGTGCAAAATACTGGTATTCAGCCGCATCTGGCTAAACTGGAAGCTGACTTCAACATACATACATACATACATAAACTCACGCCTTTTTCCCATGGGGGTAGGCAGAAACTATAGAACGCCACATGCTACGACCCTTACATACCCCTTTCGCGTTGAGGTTGAGAGTACTACGCACCTGACCTTTGTGAAGAACTTCACCAATAACATCGATGTATGTCCTTCTAGGACGTCCTCTACCGGCGTTCCCATTAATATCCGCCTTATAAATTCCTTTTGTTAATCGCCGTTCACTGATTCTCTCAACATGACCAAACCACCTAAGCATACTCCTTTCAATTTTCGTCACTACATCATCTTTTAAACCGCAACTTTGTCTAATCTCTTCATTTCTCAATCTATCATTCAAAGTTACACCGCACATACTTCGCAAGGAACGCATTTCCGCGGCATTTATTATTATTGACTTCAACATCATTGGGAAAATGTCTAGGAGGAAGAATTCTGTCCGTTTTGAGCAATTTTTTGCATGCCGGTAGAATCTTTACTGTCCGCCTAGCTAGCTACCACCCTCACATTACGCACCAAGCAGTTGACTGTGTTCCGTCGTGTGTATGTAAGAGCCAGAGGGGTATAGGGAAATCCCTCTATATCTCTGTTCCTTGGATTCGTGTGCTCCATCTTAGACCCTGTCTGCGCTTATCATCAGGTGAGACTAGGGTAACCAAGTCAAGAATAATAAAAATGTTCAACAGCAGATTGGGTTGATTTAATAATGTATTAACTTATGTAAAAGTCTTACATAGACATAATCAGCCCATTACTGTCCCACTGCTGGGCACTGGCCTCTTCTCAGAATGAGAAAGGTTTAGGCCTTAGTCCACCACGCTGGCCTGGTGCGGGTTGGTGGACTACACACACCATCGAGAACTTTATGGATCTCTCTCAGGTGTGCAGGTTTTCTCACGATGTTTTTCCTTCACCGTTAATGCAAGTGATAATCAAATTCTGATCCGCAAATAAATTCGAAAAATCAGAGATACTGGCTGGGTTTGAACTCAAACTCACTATCCTAAATCATTGTACTGTATCCACTGAAATTGTTAAAGATATTATATTTAAAAGAGTAACCATGGAGTTTCCTGCCGGCTCTTCTCCATAGGAAACGACTAATTGGAACCGTGCATCTAAATTCGACTTTTCATAAGCACCTGTATTGGTTTATGTGTTTTTTTTTTTTATTTTACCCTCCTGCATCGAAGATAAGCCTTCGGGATCCCTTTTTTTCTCATAATGGTTTTTGTTCTAATTTAAATTGTCATAATAAGTTAGGCATAATTTTCTTTGTCATAATAATAGTGTGCCATAATTGGTTTTAGCATATTGTGTTATTAAGTATAAATATTGTATATCCTATTGTTTATATTCATAACTTTGATATGCATAAAGTTGTAAAGCATATTGTTTATTTGTCTAATAGTTATTTGTGATAATGATCAAAAAGCATAAAGGAAACGTACTTTACGAATATTTATGTATTTATATTAGGTTAGGTTAGGTTTATGTTATTTTACGCTTATAATAGTTATGGTTATGCGTCGTTATGCTTAAGTAAACTTATGCTTTTGGATAGTATGCTTATTAAATATTATGCTTATAGTAAATAGGATTAAAAAATTATGATTAAAAAGTTATGGCAAATTAGTATTATGCGTAACTAATGTTAGGACAAGTAACATTATGCAATGTTAAATTATGACATAAAATCGTAGGAATTAAAATAGAGAACCTAAGCCTTCAGCCTCTAGGCTATCACTGCTTCAAAGTCTTAAAAACCTATAATTATTTTCAGGCGAAGTGTTCGCGGAATGCCTGAGCGACTCGTCGATATTCGTGCAGAGTCCCAACTGCAACCAGCGCTATGGATGGCATCCGGCCACCGTCTGCAAAATACCGCCCGGTGAGTCACGTGTGGCGATGCGTTGGCCACTACCTCAGTAGTGGTCCGAGGATGGGGGGGTCTTAGAGGTCATGACCTCCCAAATCTTTCACGTCAAATTGACAAACCTACAAATAGATAATTTACAAAAACAATATTTTTGCAATAAATTCTAATGTGCTTAACTTATTTTACTGTTAATATGACCCCCCCCCCCCCCAAAGTCTTTGACTGCGACCGCGCCTGCCAGTACGCTGGCGCATGTATTGGTAAGCAAGTTGTACAAAGCTCTTGGCTTTCTGCTCTACGGGTCGTGGATTCAATTCCCACACGGAACAAATATTTGTATGGCCTACAGATAGTTGGTCCGGGTCTGTAGACGCACGCGCGGTACGGAATGGAGTCGGTGACTTTTAGTTAATTTTGTTTTCAATATTAGCTATGACTCTTTTCTTTTACCTGCAGGCTGCAACCTAAAAATCTTCAACAATCAGGAGTTTGCTGCGTTACTGTCCCAGTCAGTGTCGCAGGGCTTCGAGGCGGTGTTCCAGCTGACACGCATGTGTACAATCCGTATGAGCTTCGTCAAGGGCTGGGGCGCTGAATACAGGTGTGTACTCCTTGCAGAATATCCCAGAAGTAATAGAGCTCCTGAAAGAGTTTGTCAGGGGAAGTATTACAACCAATACCTATTTCTCCCGCCAAGCAGCATTGCTGAGTTTCGGTTTGAAGGATATGTGTGCTGGTGAAATAGCAGGCACATGATACTTTACTGTTGGGATCGGGTTAGAAATTAGAATATGGCAAGATTTCTGAATAAAATAATATTAATTGTAACGAGAATACTAAAACCAACGGAGTGTGTGAGTGAATTTGCCAAATTTCCCACTACCACCAATGCTAATATCATTTTCGTCTTCCATTCTGATATATTTGTTTTTACAGACGCCAAACCGTGACATCGACGCCATGCTGGATCGAGCTGCACCTCAACGGGCCGCTACAGTGGCTGGACCGAGTGCTCACACAGATGGGCTCCCCCCGCCTGCCCTGCTCGTCTATGTCGTAATTATATAGGTAAGGAACAACTTCGTAACCCTGTAAAAACTGCCGAGCAGACCTAACATTTGCGTTCGTATTATCTCGTGTCGAGACGAGATAGATCATACTATTATGTCGCCTCGGCAAGAGAAATGTGACGACAAAATTATGTCGTGCTGCGGCTTAAGCCTGCAGGGGTAACAGAATCGTAATTATCATAATTAATCTACCATTACGTATGTCATTTGCTTTAACAAATTACAGGCGGAACTCTTACAGGAACTCTTACATAGCGCGCGCAAGCAGAAACTTTACAGTATGACACAACTAAGGGGCCATTCAGTATTACGTAAGCACAAAAGAGGGGTGAGGGGGTCTTTGCTTACCTTATTTTTGATAACATGGGGGACGGGGGTGTCTAGATGATGATTACATTAACAATTTATTATTTGTTTACTTATTTTTCTAGACTTAAAAACTGCTGCTCATGAATAACAATAAATCTAATTAGAATAAAAAATAAATATACTAATGTTTACGTAAGCATAGGAGGGCGGGTAAAAGCGTTGTTTACTTTTGCTGACAAGGGGGAGGGGTGGGTCAAAAATTACTAAAATTCTGCTTACGTAATACTTGAATGGCCCCTTTTCTCGAAAACAACTTTTTGGGCTTAACGTCTTTCTAGTAAAAGGACGACAGCCTGGTCTAACTTACTGTGTTTAACCTGTTTTGTATAGTTTTGTGGCAATGGGCAGGCCACATCACTCGAGTGACCGATAACCGATGGGGAAGAAAGGTTCTCGAGTGGCGACCACGAATCGGAAAGCGCAGCGTAGGTAGGCCTCCCACTAGGTGGACCGACGACATTGAAAGTCGCGGACAACCGATGGATGCAAATGGCGGATTGTCGTTCGATGTGGCGGTCTAAGGGGGAGGCCTTTGTTCAGCAGTGGACGTCTTCAGGCTGATAATGATGATGTATAGTTATAAGTCTCCCAAAGTAATTACATAATTAAATAAATTATTTTCTCAATTCTTTTCAGAATACCTTACAAAGAAAAAAGAAAATCAAGTTATACTCACACAATACAAATGTACAGAGTTAGCTCAAAACAATGAATACCTCCATTTTGAGTCGCAGGCTTATAAGTGATGGTACACCCATATTGGTAGATTATGTTATGTAGAGATACAAGTAGATTTTACACGAAATAGTTATTGATGTTGAATAAGTCTTCTTTTCGTGTGGTTATTGACTAACCTGGTGTCAGAGTGTATGCCGCCCATGGGCCTCTGACTTGGCTTCACATGCCGTTGAGAAATATCTCTCAGGCATGCCGGTTTCCTCATGATGTTTTCCTTCACCGTTTTTAAGCAAGTGATAATTATACAATACGCACATGATTCCGAAAAGTCAGAGGTTCGTGCCTTGGGTTCGAACTCGAGACCTATGACTTGGCAGTCCGACGGTCACACCACTAGGCTATCACTGCTGTCAGTGTCACTGTGTTGAATAAGTGATAATGAACGTCTTGAGGTCGATCCCCAGGTCGGGCAGTGTTATTGCGTTTTTCCGTGTGGAATTCCTCAGTAGCAGCCCGGAGTTTGTGCCCGGTTGATGGCAATAGACTCGCCTCCTATTACATGGGACTTAAACATAACGGCGAAATGAGGGTGTTACTGTACACCTCTGCCCAACTCTTCGGGGAATATAGGCGTGATGTTATGTAAACGGTTCGGTCGTGGGTTTTATAACATACACGAATTGCACGCACAAGCACCTATACTATCTATACTAATAATATAAAGAGGAAAGATTTGTATTTTTGTATGTAACGAATAAACTTAAAAACTACTGGACCGATTTCAAAAACTCTTTTGCCGTTAGAAAGGTACATAATCACTGAGTAACATAGGCTACCGGCGGAGCCGTGAGGACACAGCTAGTATTTAATATAGCTGTGTCCTCACGGCTCCGCCCGCGTAAGAAGTTTTATTCCAGTAATAAATATAGCCTATGTTACTCAGTGATAATGTAGCTTTCTAAGGGCAAAAGAATTTTTGAAATCGGTCCAGTAGTTTTTAAGTTTATTCGTTACATACAAAAATACAAATCTTTCCTCTTTATAATATTAGTATAGATTACATTAAACAAGTGTGTCCCACCAAGGCATGAATATCTTTTGAACCATTTCTTCTAGTACAGTTTCAGCTCATCTTGATTGACTGTTAAGGTTCATATAAGCATAATACCGTGTTGAATCTCTGCTGGAAGCAAACATGTTTCTTCTATACATTTCCTAACTAAATTGGGTCTTATGTCGCCGTCCCCGGAGAATATTCGGAAAAACACTTTTCATTTTTGCTCAAATGAATCATTTGGGCTTTATCGTTTCTACTTATGTTTAGTAACTGGCAAGCAGTCGTCAAAAATCGGTTTTTATTTTGTTCTGAAACGTTGTTTTTGCGAATGCCATTATATTCTCCGGGGACGGCGATGTGTCTATTGTTATAGATGTTTGTGCATGTCACATTTGTGTCTGTAAACGCATCTACAATAAGAATATAATTATAACGAAACTTCATTAAAATTCAGGTAATGAAAATTCTTCATTAAACATTTTATCACAAATAAAAATACTAAATTAAAATAAGTATGAAGTAATAATTATGAAGGTATTGGTAAAAAGGGAGACCACACTACAAACATCTGAAAGTCAAAACATTTTGCCTTGAATATTTACTTTAGAATTGTGTCCCTTTCTAAATACCCTACTAAGAAAGAGATAGGATGTTTAGAAATCTATCTCTTTCTAGTTAGGGTATAGTACAATCAGAAGGAGTATAATCAAATACGATGGGCACCCATAATGATAACAATAATATAACAGTTCTCGAGAATGGTCATATCACATTGTACTGGGATCGATCTATCATCACCGACAGGACTACTGTTGCCAATAAGCCTGACATAGTGGTGATAGATCGATCAAAGCGTCTCACAATGATTGTTGATATCACTGTCCCACATGACGAGAAACTTGTGAAAGCCGAAAAAGATAAAGAGATTAAGTATCAAGACTTGGCACACGAGGTTGTCGACATGTGGGAGGTTGACTCAGTAGTCATTGTGCCGATAGTCGTTACGGCCAATGACTTAATAGCCAAGAGCCTCTACCAACACCTGATGAGGCTCTCGTTGGGCAGCTGGGTCAAGGGCCTGATACAGTGCGCGGTACTCCTGCACACGGCACGTATTGTCAGGAAGTTCCTCTCTCTGAGGCCCTGACCACCGGTAGCTTGGACCCTGTTCCCGATGCCGGTGGGCTACTATTTTTTATGTTTTTATATTTTTTGTAGAAATATTTAAAAATATAATTTATATGTATATAAAATGAGTAAACGAAATAACAATAAAGCGTCACATAAGTAACACTATTACATAATTCTATTTTACTGGTTATTAGTGACGGTCATAGGTACATGACAAGGAGCTGACGTTATGAATTCTTCTTTTTGTTCTGTCTTGCGGAGGAAAGAGTTCCTACTTCCCACAAGGGTATTTAGATAGAGATAGAATACCAAAGTAAATATTCAAGGTCAAATATTTCTATTTTCAGTAGATGTTGGTAGTGTGGCCTCTATCTTTAGCTCTACTTTCATGGTAATAACTATATCTATCAGTATCGGTGTTGCCATCGTACGCAATATTTGATAATAAACAATTACAAATAAAATGTTTTAATAAATTAGAGTTTACTGTGCAAAGAGTATTCGTTTTTCCTTAAAATGAAGAGTTACCTTCTATTTTGACTGCCTTGGTGGTCTAGTGGTCGCAAGCGCGACTGCTGAACATGGGGTCCTGGGTTCGATCCCCAGGTCGGGCAGGGTTATTGGGTTTTTCCATTAGGAATTCCTCAGTAGCAGCCCGGAGTCTGGATTTGTGCCCGGTTAGTGACAATAGGCTCGCCCCTTATTACATGGGACTAAACATGACGGCGAAACGGGGGTGTACTAAAACACCTCTGCCGTACCCTCCCACGTTTCCAACCTCGTCTGCCAAGTCTTGATACTTAAAATTATTGACGATTTATGATCCACTTTTGACCTAAAGTCTCACTACCACGTCGATCGGCTTAAACATAACTAAGAAAGTGACTCTTCATTCAAATCATGCGCAGTCTACTTTTTGCACGGTGTCAAATGGAAACTAGTCTGTGACTACATGATGCATATTATTGACGAGTGGGTAACAACTCACTGATGGCGAGGATTGATAAAAGAATATGCCACCTCCTTTACTCTTCGTTATACAGGCTGTAAACTAATCCATGTAATTCCTTAGGGCCGATGCAGATTTGGCGAAGCGTAGCGCAGAGCATTTTTCACTGCTAAAGCATTATCATCTTTGTTTGCTTTGAAATAAGATCGAAAATCAATTAACACAACTACTAGTCCCAGAGACTCCGAGACCATCGAAGCGACTAGAAACGAAAGGTGATTTTCGATATTATTTAAACGCTAGCAAAGTCTATAATGGTTTGGCAATGAAAAATGCTCTGAGCTGCGCCTCTACAAATCTGCGCTGGCCCTTAAGAGGCCGTTCCCGTTTCACAACCGTCTCGCTCTAAATTTAGGTCTTTTTTAAAGATATAAAGAGATTTTAGGCGATATTGAACAATGTATTCTATAAACACCCTTCAGGATAACGTTATAATTATATTTGAAACATATTTTCGCCTTGATTTATTGCCTAGAAAGAGGAGGAGAAAGAAAATTTATGTCTTTTTTTTCTGTACAATGTGTTACAAAAATACCCCTAAAGCCGAAAGGGAGTTAAAAGGTCCGTTGTAAAGAGTATTGGCAATAATTGAAAACGGTAGTATGACCCAAAATAAATAAAGAATTTAGATAAAACATAAAATAATTATCATTGAAACGCAACCCTGAAAACATAAAACTAAAGAGTAGACTACCCAGAAAGTTATTTACATTCTTACCTAATTTTCTCTGAGAGGTAAATGACAACAACCATAAAAGACTACTTGATTATTTACATTTTTCATGGGGAATTATGTAACACGCTGTATGAATCATGTATGGAAATAATATAAAAGTTTAAATATTTGTGATGTCACTCAGAAGGTGTATACACTAAACTTTTATAGATTACATTTTTCAATATCACCTATCTCTTTAAATCTTTTAAAAAGGCTTAAAGTTAGAGCGAGACGGATGTGAAACTGGAAACGCATCTTAAACTACAAAAAACTATGCAAAACTTAATAACTATAGTTAATTGTTTCACGTATCGTCAAAAATATGCAACATGAAACGGCCCCCTTTTATACGTATGTAAGAAGCGAAATTATTTTTGTTTATTACATAAAATTATTAAATAAATAATTTTGCAATATCACATGTCGACATAGAGTAGAATTTACGAATATAATCATAGATATTTATGAAATTCAACCAACTGAATCGTTCGACGACTGATTTATCAAATGAGACCGTCTTCTATAGTAAAAGAATAGTTTTGTAGTTACGGATTAAGTGGTACCTTTTAAGCGCGTGGCTAAATATCAATTGCCGTGCCCCTAGCGCGCGACTACGAATCGATAAAATAACACCTACAATAAATATATTAAGCTTTTTCAATACTTAGAGCTATGAAACAATTTAAGTAATTGTTGTAAATCATATCTCTATTGAATAATCGTTTTAGTTGTACCACGCAGTTCATAGGACGAAAATAGAACAAAAAAACCATCCATGTTCTCTGTCGCAGAAATACGACACGCGCGGTAGGGGCACGGAAATATTTGTCGTACAAATGCGACTCAAGCGGTTAAAAGGTTAAGGCTGTTCGCCCATTGGAGCGGAGAGGAGCGGAGCGGTGTGGAGCTAACCAATAGAAATGCACAAAATTCACAGAGAAGAGTGAAGACCTGAATTTTATGCAATTCTATTGGTTAACTCCAGACCTCTCCGCTCCAGTGAACAGGCAGCCTCATACCGTAACAACACTTTTTAAATCTTTGAAAAATTCCTATTATTACTTGAGTTATGATCAAATATATATTTTGAAAGCGCCGACACAACACCTCTATATAATTCTTATGTCAGGTGACGTCACGCGCTAATAAAGCGTAGGCAATAGGAATTATAAAAAGTGGTAACTTTAAATACCTATAACTTCGTCACTTTGAGATAACGAAAAAAAAAATGACCACTCCTTAACTTCCATTTTCATAAACTAAATTTAGGAGACGATCTCATTGGCCAAATTCTTAAACACTACTTACTCAAGTTTAAGTTGCCGTTAAGTTTAAGACAGCATAAGACTAAGGGCTAAGCAGCATCTGACGGAAGATAAGTCGCCGATTTTCCGTCACGTAATTTACTCGAGGAATTTTAGTAACGCATCTTCGGTCAAATGTGTAGCGGTGGTGAAATGTTTGTATGGAAATATGTGTACCGGCGGAAGATCGGCAATGTATTTTCTGTCAGATGTGGCTTGGCCCTTAACGGCAACTTTAAATTAACCCTTTGACCGCGCCAGTCGGATTTATACGACAAATATTTTAGTGCCCGCGTCTCCTCAGTCATATATAAGGTCCAACCAAAATACCTGGACAAACTTTTACACAGTGTTCAGTACGTTTAAATAAACATATCTATGCAAAAAAAACGAGATCAAAGTGATTTTTTTCTGACCAAAAAATAATAGGTAACGTTTTTAAATTGCCTGTACTCTCTAAGAATAAACTGATCCATTTTTTATGCATCGACCGTCGCTTGGGCGTGCGGCACTTTTGCGCCGTGTTTTACCTAATAGGCGAAGTGAAAAATGTAAACAAAATATAATTAAATTAAAATAAATGATGAAAATAAATTTTTGGTTAGAAAAAAAACACTTGGATCTCTTTTTTTTGTATAGATATGTTTAGTTAAACGTACTGAACACTGTGTAAAAATTTGTCCAGGTATTTTGGTTAGACCTTATATATACGACTGAGCCGACACGAGCACGAAAAAAAATTGTCATATAAATGCGACTGGTGCGGTCAAAAGGTTAAGTAGCGTTTGAGAATTTGGCCAAATAAAATGCGCTTGTTCAAGATGGTTTCAAATATTATCGTTCATAAATTCTATTTTAAGTCGATTCGTCTCGTTATTGTTCAACGTTTACTCATTTATAACAAATATTAATATTAACTGATTTGTTTCGCCATCGCATTATGCATTTATCAATCTAATTATGTTATTAAAAATCAATGTATTGTATACATAGTTTTTTTTTTATTATTCGTCATCTATAGTTGTGTGTTGATAGTTACTTGTATGTTTTGTGGGAATGCGGGTTCGATTCCCAGACTTTTTTTCTTTGGGCTAATATTTCTATTACTTTACATTTGATATTATGAGCTTTTTCATGCTTCTCACTAATCAGATTTGTCTATGGTATGTTGATTTAAATACCAAGTACCATAAACAAACTTAAAATCGTTTTTTTTTTTCGATACAATTATATTTCCGAAATTTATAATATCGAGTTTTATCTATGTATGTAGTTTGATAATAAGATTAAATGTGTTTATCTTAATGTTATCTAAGTAAAAATGATCTTTCATACAAAAATATTATATTTTATATACTTAAAAAGTTCACACAAAACATACGAGGGGATAAAATAAAATTGTAAATATGTTTTTGTTTAAACTTTTTTCATTATTTTCTGTAAGATGTAATCGTAGCTATATTGCAGTTATTTATCGTAACAGATATGTTCAACCGTTTGTATATCGCGGACAGATTTAACGATAACCGATAGTTATATCAGTTTGTAAAAAAAACCATACAAATAATACGCGAATTTCAAAAAGTTGTTTTGTGAAAGCTATTCAATTTCCGATACCAAGTAACCAACCAAAATTCTTAGAATTAATTTCTTAATAGCCTATATTTAACACATTTGTTTTTATTTAAATGATAACCTGGCCTGTGACCATACTATATCAGGTGTAAAAATACCCTTAACCAAGCCGAAAGCCACGTATTCTTCCAATCATTACGAAGTTTTTTTGGTATTGGGCCATACCTGGGAACCGACTGGTTATAGAGATATTGAACGTCAAAGTCACCATATTTTTATACCTACGTTTTTCACGAAAACTAAGTTTAAATGTTATTACTAAACATACTTCTATACAAAAATGATCAACATTATTGAAATGTAGGCACAGTCTGCTGCGCGTGCGCTTACATTACGCCCTACAATTAAAAGTTTTTTTATAATACCAAAAAACAAAAGTCGTTTCCCAGCAATTATTTTTGCTGTATGTTACTTAGTTTTATGTACAGTATGCGTAGACTTCGGCTTCGTTAAGGCTATTTTTACACCCAGTATACTTTAAATTCATGTAGTTAAGTTTGCTGTTCTGAACGTTATAGTAAGAATTGACTGGTCAGCAAATTAGCTGCCTTGCTAATTCTGTTAGCAATAAATATTCACAGTAAGCTCCCTATAACAAAGTATTTATGTGATTCAATACAATACAAGATTAATTTCGTATTTTTTTTAATCCTATTGGATTTTTACTCATTTAAACACTTCGGTATCATTAAATCTGTTCGCAGTATCAACCACCTTTATATTACGGAACAGGAGTTTTGCTGAAATACTTACCCTGACACGTAGAAAGTAATCGGCACATTATATATATATATATATTTAATATTGAGTAAAAACAAAAAAAAAGCTAAAATAGAGGGTTATTTTGGACATGTTTTAAGATGTACAATCGGCGAATTAGTTAGGTGTGCATGCTAGTGACGATCATCTGTGCATCAACCAAACAACTCACTGTTATTGTCGGTGCTCAGATGAGCGATGGCAAAGACTGCTCTAGTTGATTGGCTTGCATACTTAGCTATTTCGTCGTCTGTACTTAAATAATGGAATTTAATATAGATGGACGGGTTGAGAATGGAAGACGGCGGATTTGAATTTTGTTTCCATGTCCACCATTTATTCATAAAATTTTATACAGTTACAAACATGTTTTTATTGCCTTACTGTTTAAAATAAGCAGTAATGTATAAAGGGGTTTAGTTATGGTACAGAACGTTTGTGAATAAAGGTCTATCACACATCGGTTCAGTTAAGCTGGGTCTGCTGCGACAAAAATCTAACAAAACATGTTTAGTGAACACAGACCAATTGCAACACAGTAAAACAGGCCACGCCCCAATTTTGTTAGGAAAACATGTTAGGAGCAATTTCTTACAAAAATGGTCGCAGCAGGCCATTGTCAGTGAAATATTTACTGTATTTGTACATTCTCAAAGTCGTTATCTGATTTTATCACGGTCTTCAGTGACGTTCCGTGAAAACCACAAACGGAAATAATCAAAAATCGACTTAGAAAACGTATGAATAAAGTTAATTTTACATTGACACTGTTTTTCACTCAAAGGACCTAACAGATGTTTGTGGATAGGTCTTTAAGAGACTATCTTGACATACCGCAGTCTTGTACGGTCACAGACATTTACTGGTGAGCCACTTGCCACCATTCATAATTTGGTCGTGTTTTAAAACTGTGATGATTGACACGGTATAACAAATGACGTCATGTCGAAATGACAGAACTTTGTATAACCCGACAAAATTAAGAATAGTGAAGGTGGCTCAACAGTTAATATCTGTGAACGTACGTCAATATCTGCCAAATACTTCGGATCAAGCCACATCTGATGGAAGATACGTCGTTGATCTTCCGTCGCGTAATTTACTCGAGGGATTTTAGTAACGCATATTCGGTCAAATGTGTACGTTGTGAGTTGTTTGTATAGAATTATGTGTACTCGCGGAAGATCGGTGGCGTATCTTCCGTCAGATGTGGCTTGGTCCTTATATGTGAGAATATATCTTTTTTTTCTAGAATTTGTTATTCAACAGCATTCATTATTTTGTTTTTTATTTTGAAATATTCAAATTCGCCGTCGGTTTTTTTGTAAAGTGTAAAGAGAATGTATGTCTTGATATATTTTATTTATTTATATTTATTAATTATTGTTTTTTTATCCGTTACATCGAAATCATGTCATTTTATAATGAACTTGTGTTGTTATGTTGAAAGTAGTATCTGTTTCTGTCATTTAAAAAGTACTCGTGAAAGCTATAATTTACTTATTATTAATAAAAATGTTACCTTGATTTAAAAAGTGGTCTAAAGACTATTACGTGGGCGCTTACAGGCTTACTGCACTTAGCTGGCTTCATAGTTAACAATCTTACAGCTCGCACTCATGAAAGTTAATGGATCATTAACAAGAGTGGCCAGTATAATATCTATACTGGGAACTTTTAAGCAAACGTTAGTTAATGTTTCATTAACATCTTTGAGTGCGGACGTAAGTGCCGTCCAAGTGTAAACGCTCCTATAAATCTTTCACTACGAATGCCTCATCAGAGTATTCTTCTAAAGTACAGACATGAGATATGAAGTTTCTGTCAAAAACAAAGGCAATCATGCGCAGCCTCGCGTCAATCGGATTGGTTGAATACTGCGTGTGAGTGCACTCAAACGTATAGTCGCCGGCACATAAGTTGGCAAGAGTAGAGAAGAGGATTCCTCTCCTTTCTTTCTTCTAAACAGACTTGTTTAAAACTAAATTATGGCAATAACCATAGAATAATGACCAGTAATAAAAGTGACCATTTTTTGTTGCACTAACACCCGTGTACACAAACATTACTAGGCCTCACAGTGTGCTTGAACGCACTGCGTTAAATACGGTACTGTGATTGGTTGTCTTTAATCAGGGGGCTCGTGGCTAAATAACAACCGCGCCGATCGTAAGATTTGCGAGGTTAAGCTGCGCTTGCCGCGGTCAGTCCGTGGATGGGTGACCATTTGTTACACATCGAGACCCCTCCGTGCCTCGGAGAGCACGTTAAGCCGTCGGTCCCGGGTGTCATACGAATACCTATGACAGTCGTTACGGGTAGTCAGAAGCCCGAAAGTCTGACAAACGGTTTAACCTTAAGATATCGGCATTGCCCAGTTACTGGGTTGCGGAGGTCTGATGGCAGTCGCTCCGTGTAAAATACTGGTATTCAGCCGCATCTGGTTAGGCTGGAAGCTGACCCCAAGATAATTGGGAAAAGGCTAAGAGGAAGATTGGTTGTCTTTAATCTCGCAATATAAAGGCGACCAATCACAGACCCGTATTCAACGCAGTGCGTACGAGCACACTGTAAGGCCTACTCGGGCCATTACAAACGTGCGAACTTAGTCATAAATCATTTTTATCGGACCTCTCGCTCGCACTTATAGGCCTTATGGAACTGCCCTAGTGTTGTGTGTAACAGTAAAAAAGGCTTTGTCGATAGTCGATAAAAGGTAATGAGGGAGAGGTTAAGGAAATAATGCAAATATTGTTTAGGATGTGTTTTTTATTTCTGCTTCTAAAAAACTTAAATTAATACCTACCTTTCACCTAATTGCATTAATTAGTCACCGACGTACCGCGTCGCCCACCTGCGTGTGAGCGGCATCCCTTTATCGATAACGACTTGCGCAGCATTGTCACATTCCTTTAACGTAATGATTTATGACTCAGTTCGCACGTTTGTAATGGCCGGAGTATAGTAATGTCTGTGCATACCGGTGTAAGTGTACATGCGCAAACTTACTCCCACTACGCCAAAACCTTGCCAATTTACGTGGCAGCGACTGTAAACCTCATGTTTCGTTGCAAGTCTGTACAATGTCTTCCATACACTGCGAGTACTTTTTATGAAAAAATATTGTATGAAAATACTTTTATATAATTATAATTTGTTTTTTTATTAAAATACATTCTCATAGTAACGGTTAATATCGTGGTACGGTGCTAAAGATGGGTTGGTGTGACGTAGATTGAAGTGAGATCGCTTCATGGGATATACAGAGTGAGAGGATCATTATAACAGACACATTGGATTTGTTAGAAATGCAGTGGTATTCAACTAGTAGAAGTAGCGTGATGACCATAGACAAGGGTTTTTGTAGACGGAGGAATAGTCAAAATTACATATTGTCATTGTTAATGTCATTTAAGGTTTGAAATATCTTTATTTTCTTCAATTATAATTTACTTCATCTCCCTGCCCTTATCCCACACTAGGTGAGGTCGGCACAACATGTATTTCATAAACCGTAAACTAATATAGCACCGTGAGCTTCTCATTCACATCCATGACTTTACATTTGTAGTCAACTCCGATTGTAGCTGGGAATGATGAATTGTAGTCTCCCGTTGTGAACGCTGTACTATGTACTATAGTACGCGCGGAACTAGTTAGCCGCGCCTTAGGTATGTGAGCGGCAGGAGGGGGGTGCGAAACAATAGACGCGCTCTGTCAGTTTGCTTTTTGTTGTCTACCGTGCACACCCCCCTCCTGCCGCTCACATGCAGTGCCCTGGTGTTATTACAAAGATAGCCTATTATTGTCTATTCTTCCATTGACAAAACTCTTGTCTATGGTGATCATGCTACGCCTACTAATAAGAAAAGTTAAAATATACACAACGGACAATTTCATAAATACTATTTTGTTTACAATGAAAGCAAGGTTGAATATCTCTGCCTTGAGGGGGGTTTTCAACCTATTGTTATTAAAAACAACAAATATAATATTTTGTTTAATAAAATAAAATTAACAAAGGAATTAAGTTATGTTTTTTTTTTTTAATATACATATTTCTATTATTTTTGACTTCAAAGTGTTGATATACAAAATAACTTCAGTTTAAAAAAAATATAAAGGCAATTGTAACAACGGTTGGTTTTTCAACGAGGTTGCTTGTTATTTTTCTAAGTTACAAATGCATAGCGACAATATATTGCAGTCCGCGTTAGATAGCAGATGCAGCAAAATTGCAGGCAGTTTTTGGCAGGCACTGCTCAGATATATTTCTGCATATTTCGGGATTGCCCGTCTAGTTTCGTGAACCTCCGGGCACACCCGAAATATGCCCATGAGTACATGAATGTTACAGAAATATGCTGCAAGATATTGTCATTGTGTGTGCAAAGTGTTGAAATATTTATAACTACTGGCTCTTTTTATTGTAGTTGATGTTGGTGGCCGTTTATTACGTAATGTAAGACAAAGACTACCCCCGGGCTCGCCCCCTATTACATCGGACTTAGCCCTCACACACACTAGCGGCCAGCCGGTAAACCGCGCGGTTTGTTTAAGTAGGTACCATGAGACGGGGTGAATTGGGACGAAACTTTAAAATTAATTTTAATCTTGAAATAATATAGTTTGTTGCCAACAAGGACACTTAATCGTTAATAATAATCACATAAGAGTCCCCGTTGGCAACAAATTATAATTATTTCAATGTTAGAATCCCTTTTAAAGTTTCGTACCGATTCACCCCTGCATCCCTATTCACCCCATTTTACCGCACTAAATGGTAGAGAAAATTTAACCGCTACTGTGTATGGGTGCTTAAACATAACGGCGAAATGAGGGTGTTACTATACAGCACTGCCCAACCCTTCGGGGAATACAGGCGTGATGTTATGTAAGAAGAAATAATTGTTAGTTTTTTCCTGACATTATTCTGGGATATGTAGAGCAGCTATTGTTCGGTTTGAACCTTTTAGGCTTGTTTAATTTTTGCAGGGATGTGGTCTATTTTATTAACTGAGTTTACATGGGATTCTCGCGTTTTTCAGTCTTTCAGAACCTTAATATCGGAGAATTTCTACACCATTCGTGACTATTCCTTTTAAAAATAGACGAAAAAATTACGAATCGTAACCGACTAAAAAAACGAAAGCTCTCTGTTTTACTTGTATGTATGTATATTCGAGATTATCTCGGAAACCGTTGGTCATATTTCGATGTGGTATTCAGTAATCAAATTAGCTATTCCCAAGGAAGGTTGTAACGTGTTTAATTATTGATAATTAATTAATTAATTTTATTGTGTATGTGACCATCTCGGGCATGTCTAAACCGTTTTTTTTTGTCTATGTTGTGTAGTAGACGGCCATCACAATAGTATATTTAGTTATAAGTTTACGTTATTACTAGTGTAAGATGTAACATATGTTTTCTGCAACACGAGGTTCAATGGCTTCCAAACTAAAGTTTATTTGCTGCGGCGATCTCACGGCGTGTGGGATGTGTTAGGAATATTATATAAAAACAACTACAATAAACATGTGTGGTTTTAGGTGTTTTTTTCATTTTTATGTCACCCTTCTCTCGTACGTAGTTACCTTTTTACCTTTTTTCACACAGTACCTACGTTCTGCGCAGAAATGTGTATTCTTCGAGCATTTGCGAGTAGATCACTGGACAGCGAACATTTTTTACTACATCGCTTATGTCGCGCGTTGCAAATGCAACAAGCTACCACATGCAGCGAGTTAGTTGCGCGTTCACGAAACGCGCTATCGCTAGAAAAACTGAAGGATGATTTTCACCAAACGGCTCGCATCGCATCGATCGGAACGAATTTTACAATCTTTAAACGATATTAAATCGTGTACACAGTATTTAAAGTCTATATTACCAAGCCGCGCACAGCAGCTTGACCGCGGGCGTCTTCCGCGACACGCGATCGTAGCCGAAAAAATGCTGCGACGCGCGATCGGCTCTGTTTGCACGTGGTCGTATCCGATCGGATCCTTTCAAAAATTAGAACACGTAATGGTGCGTCCAGACATGACGAACGCGCCGTCGCCGCATCCGTTCGAATCCTTTCCAATCCGATGCGATGCGAGCCGTTTGGTGGAAATCATCCCTTAAAGGTGTGAATTAAAACCAACATCTGGACTTTCCACTATATTTGTACAAAACACAAATGCCACTTCACAAAACAGGACTACACACGAATAATTTTTGTTCCGGGCTCCCACCTATAATTGTTGAAGCCGCTGCGAACTTTTTGTACGAGATTATTCACAACTGACGGTTTTTTCACAGTCTCTCTGGACGTGTAATAAACTATGTTTGTAGACGGATCACAACTTAAACTCTCTTCCGACTTTCTTCGCGAAACATCGGAAAATGTTTCTTGGCTTAGCGTTGAACTAGACCTTCTTATACCAGAATGGGATCTGTCCATGCTCTGGACATTGATTTTGCCATCTTCGGAGACCAGCTCGACTCGGTTCGAAGGTCTATGGTTGAGACAGCTGGCACAGCTGCGGAATTTGGAGAATTTGTCGTGTACGCGATGCTCTAAATCGAGCTGGTGTCTGCAAGATGTAGGATGCGATTAAAGTAGGTATTATATGTTTAAAAGCCTGCACTATCCTACTAATATTATAAATGTGAAAGTTTGGATGATTGCCAATCAATCACGCATGAACTGCTGAACGGATGGAATTTGGTACAAAGATAGACTATGTCCTGGATATGTTAATACAACATATAACGTAATTAACGCACACCTCAAACACCCCAATTAGAATATTATGTTATAAACATAATACATACAGTGAAATTTTAGTTTAACATGTATATGCATTGTTATTTACTAAATTAACGTTCTTGAAATAAGGTTTATTTTTCTTTATTTTGTATTGAATGACGGAATTTGTATTAATAGATACTAATAAAAATGCACTTTTAAAAGTCTTTTTGCCTTGATTTACGGTCCATTTCAGTTTGTTTTGACTGTACAGGAGTAATATGACTAATTTCTGTAGTTCTAATTATTTTTGGGATAAAAAATTAGCTATATTAAAAATGATAGAAATCGATTCAGTAAACGATTCTGAACAAACTACTTTCAGGATGTGCGTTAATTATGTTACATATTGTATGTATATACAAGGTTAGTCGGAAAGGGGGGGGGGGGGGGGTACTAAGCCGAAAGGGTGTTAAAGTAGCCATAATAAGGGATAACTTTTGTTCTACAACTTTCCCCAAAACTCGATAGTTTAAGAGAAAAAGCTTTTCAAAAATTTCGTAATAAATATGCTAAAATCTATCTGTCCATAGCTATGATCAGCTGTTTACAATTTAGGTCACATTTGGGGTCATGGATCGCAAACTTAATGTTCTGAATTCATAACTAAAGCAGATATGTTTTTTTTAAACTAAAATTAAAGTCTTTTTGCATGCAAATAAAAATTATCGAATTTTGAAATTTTAACACTCGCTTTAAAATAGTCATCAGTGATACTTTAAGTGGCCCGCGGCTTAGTACCCCCTTTCCGACTAACCTTGATGTT
Organism: Amphipyra berbera; assembly: GCA_910594945.2. Classification (NCBI taxonomy): domain Eukaryota; kingdom Metazoa; phylum Arthropoda; class Insecta; order Lepidoptera; family Noctuidae; genus Amphipyra; species Amphipyra berbera. The sequence continues at coordinate 8,655,839 of OU343148.1, read as the reverse complement.
CAGTAAAAAAATAATACATACTAGAAGTAAACATGCGAATTGCGCGGCTATCGCTCGCCGCGCGGTCATTTACCTCTGGGCGCTAAAGTGCCTCACGTTAAAAACACATGTTTACTCCTTGTATTTTTTTTTTTTAGAATCCAGTAGTTTCCCTTGCAGGCTTAATCTATGTCAGCAGTACCTGCATCACGAGATTTGAAAGAATTACATTGCACTGCTAGATTAATATTGTACCTATCAACTCAAAATTTGATCAATTTGATATAGCTCTTTTCTTTTTTTTTTAAACGTTTCCCCATACTAGGATTTCTCCTGTATCTTCGGTGCGTCTACAAACACAAATCTTTACACGTAATTCATTTCATTCACTTCAATTGTAATCTATAACAGGAAGTAGGTAATTAATCAGTTTTCTTTCGTTTCTCAAAAAAAAGCTTCATTTTGAGTTGATACACTATAATTCTAGCAGTGCGACATGTTATCGTTTAGACCCTGTAAAAGTTTAACTTAAGTACCTGTAATTCGCCGCTTCTCCACAAAGTTGACAAGTGTCAGGCGAGCTGTGGGACTGGTGTTGTGAAGTCACTTCTGATTCAGCAGACGACGCAGACTTCAATTTATCAATCTTGCGATGTAGGTTCACACAGCTCACTGTCCTCTCGGACGATTCTTCAACTGTCTGATTGGTCTCAGTTTTAGATCGTTGCAGATTACATTCCGAGAACCTATTCTTCTTGATTTCCGTCAAAATTTGGTCGGGGTCCGAGATTTTATCGAAAAATGACACGATTTTCTTCAATTTATCTTCTGGGAGATCACATTTCGTCAATTCTGGGTCGGTTTGTGTATTACTAGCCTTCTTGAAGGACTGTGGACTAGTAGACGGGGTCGAGATGTTAGTGGCCAGATTAGAAATCCCTATGTGTTCATTTTCATGGACAAACTTGTCGTACTCTCGCACAAATCCTTCGTGACAGTAATGACAGATGTATTTTCTGTCAAAATAATGGCAGAGGTTCAGGTGGTCGTTGTAGTTAATTATGCCTGGAAAGAAAGAAATAGCAGAAGAGAAGACAGTGATAGGATGAGTGGATTGGAGTGATAGGGTGGGTCAGTTCCACCGAACTGAAAAATCCTCACGCACTATTTTGTTGTCACTGAATCATCTTCCTGCCCTGGTCCCAAGTTACTTGGGGTCGGCGCAATATGTTTTTCTCTTCCACTCTTCCCTGTCAGCCGTCTCATTATCATTTACTCCCTTATCTTTCATATCCTCCCTCACACAATCCATCCATCTTTTCTTAGGTCTCCCTCTCCCCCTCCATCCATCAACATTCATATTCATCACTCTCTTAGTCACATGTGTTTCATCCCTCCTCAGCACATGCCCATACCAAGACAAACGCTTTCCTTTCAACTTTTCTGTCACTGGTGCCACTTTCAAACTTCCTCTAATATACTTATTTCTTACTTTATCCATTCGCGTCACTCCACACATCCATCTCAACATTCTCATCTCCGCTACGTGTAATCTTCTTTCATCCGTCTTCTTCACGGCCCAACACTCTGATCCGTACAGCACGACAGGTCTTATAATGGATTTGTAGATTTTGCCCTTCAGCTTGAGGGGCATCCGTTGGTCACAAGTTGTCCCTGTGACCTGTCGCCATTTCATCCAACCTGAGTTGATCCGATGCGTAACGTCTCGGTCAATTTCACCATCCCCTTGGACGAGTGACCCAAGGTACCGGAGTCGGAGCAGACTGGTAAGGATATACCAGCGAGAGTAATAGGCATAGGACTGGAGAGACCGCCGAAATCGCAAAACATATACTGCGTTTTGCTTCTGCTCATTTTCAAGCCAACACTCTCCAGTCTTTGCCACCATTCCTCCAATTTTCTCTGGACCTCTAGGCTACTCTCGGCAACCAGCACAATGTCATCGGCATACAGCATACACCAAGGAGCCTCTTCCTGGATTTCCGACGTAAGAGCGTCTATTATCACCAGAAAGAGGTAAGGGCTGAGAGTTGACCCTTGGTGCAAGCCTACAGCCACATTGAAACTGGCAGTCGTGCCCACTGCGGACCGGACTTGAGTACGGCATCTACCGTACATCGCTCGGATCAACTGCACATACTTTCCAGGCATACCTTTCTTCTTAAGGGTCCACCACAAAACCTCACGGGGTACCCGGTCGTATGCCTTCTCAAGATCAACGAAAACCATGTGCAGATTTTTGTGAGCACCTCTGTATTTTTCACAAAGTTGGCGAATAGCAAAAATGGCATCCGTTGTTCCTCGACCAGGCATGAAACCGAACTGGTTTTGTGAAATTTCACTCTCCTCTCTCAGTCGTCGCTCAATAACTTTCTCCCAAACTTTCATACTATGTGACATTAGCTTTATTCCTCTATAGTTGTTGCACTCCAGCACATCACCTTTGTTTTTAAAGATGGGCACCAGTAAGCTGTTACACCATTCGTCAGGGATGGCTTCTTCCTGCAACAACTTATTGAAGAATAAAGCTAACCACTTCCAGCCATCCACACGCAGTAACTTCCACACTTCAACTGGTATTCCGTCTGGTCCTATTGCTTTCCCATTCTTCATCCCATTTACTGCTATTCTCACTTCATCCATACTAACCATTCTCACAAGTCCTTCATTCACAGATTTATCCTCAAGCACACCACTCCAGTCATTCTCTTCATTCATTAGCATTTCAAAATAACCCTTCCATCTGTCCTTAATTTTCTCAGCATCGGAAAGAATTGTTCCAGCTTCATCCCTTATACACTTTATCTGACATACATCCCTCGTCTTTCTCTCTCTAGCCTTAGCGAGCTGGTATAGGTTTCGTTGGCCTGTTGGGCTATCCAGTGTGTCATATAATTTTTCCTGCGCCTTTGCTCTTTCTGAAGCAACGGCTTTCTTGGCTTTTCTCTTCCATGCATCGTATTCAGTCTTCTTTGCTGCTTTTAAAACTGCATTCTCCTCTTCCACACACTGCCATTCTTTGAACTTAATCTTCTTTTCCTTCAACACCTTTTGTACTTCTGTCGACCACCACCATGTATCCCTATCTATCGTGCCTTTCCCTTTTGACTCTCCCAAAATATCTTTCGCTGTACTCCTGATATACCTTGCCATCTCACTCCAACATTCATTCACGCTTCGATCATCCATGTCTCCCATTTCTATCATTTTATCCACCAATCGCTCTCTAAATTTCTTCGCACAATCTTCCTTCTCTATCATATGCCATTTTATTTTTGGGGGCAGTTTATTTTTGTTTTTATCGACTTTTATTTTAATTTTAACGACTACTTCCATAATAATAATTCTGTGCTGTGAGACCAAGTCTTCTCCCGGTATCACTTGGTATCATTTTGTTGTCACTGAATAGGGAACTTTATTAGTATTGCCTTTAAGCATAAAATCCGACGCAGATCAAGCATACCCGAGCGACGTCAGACTTTATACTTAGGGAATGTACCCATACTACGTGACCCGCGCAGGGGGGGGATGGGTGTCTTCAAAATACCACGCTTGGTCACAGTGGCGGGAGGAGCTTAGGTTTTCGTCACGTGGTCAATATCCTCTAGTGAAATCTCGCGCTTTTTCGAGCTATATTCATATATGGCGCGCAGCGTTTAGCGCTTTTTAAACTCGCAGGTGGTAACATTGACGCACATTGAGCCAAATCATTTTCTTTTTGCATTTTTTTTTATTTAAAACCATATTTATGAATTACTACGTGAAAACTAGAGGGTAGAGGACGTCCTAGAAGGACATACATCGATGTTATTGGTGATGTTCTTCACAAAGGTCAGGTGCGTAGTACTCTCAACCGGCGTGCGTGTATGACAAGATGTATGAATGTGGATGAAGCGAAAGGGGTATGTAAGGGTCGTAGCATGTGGCGTTTTATAGTTTCTGCCTACCCCCATGGGAAAAAGGCGTGAGTTTATGTATGTAACAAGAAGGGGAGGGGGGGGGGGGATTGGCATATACTAGAGGTGGTCACAGAGGGGGGGAGGGGGGTAAAATGTTGGAAAAAATCGGTCAAGTAGTATGGGTACCCCCCTTAAAGGAAATACTGATACAGTTCTTTATTCAGTGACATTAAAAAAGTGCGCGAGGATTTTTCTGTTGGGTGGAAACTGACCCTTAGGAACGAGTGGAGTGGATTGGATCTTTATACTTGTTTACATTTGTGGCTTACTAACGAGCGCGCGGCGGAACACTTGCCGCGGCCAGGATGGATGGGTGATCACTCGTTACACATCGAGACCCCTCTGTGCCTTGAAGAGCACGTTAAATCGTCGGTCGTGGGTGTCATACGAATACCTATGACAGTCGTTACGGGAAGTCAGAAGCTCGAAAGTCTGACAACTAGTCTGACTTCAGGATATCTATCGGCAATGCCCAGTTACTGGGGTGCGGCGGTCTGATGTCACTCGCTCCGTGTAAAATACTGGTTTCAGCTATATCTGGTTAGATTAGAAGCTGTCCCCAACATAGTTGAAAAAGGCTAGGCAGAACGAACTTATTTACACTTGTCAATCAGATCAGACGAACAGTCGCCCCTTATGAATACTCACGTCAGCGGAAATTAGGCTATCTTGAGATTGGAGTGACATAACATGACACAATGTTATGCGGGTCACTTACATTCGCACGAAGACGCGAACCCACAAGTGTGGGACTGACATTCGCGGTGACTATGCCAACATTTTACATACAAAACGGAAAACATTCGTACAATAAATAAATAATGTGAAAATGTTTATTATGTTTATGTACGAATGTTTGCCCGCATGTGAGTGACTGGGGTTACGACATGATAAAAAAATCTATAAGCGATACCTACTTTACTAATTTTAATATTTTACCAGTGCTGTTTCAGGGTTATATCAGGTGGGTGATGAATGTTTATTAAAATGTATGAGTGTAGGCGCATACATCCAACTAAACAGTTGTGTGATAATTGGATTATTTTTCTATGGGAATTGAGTCGAATTAGTATACGCATGGGCCTATTCCAGGAAAGAATAGGTAAATGGTCTAGATTCAGTCAACTCGCCACCCATGTCCACAGAACAATTACCCAAAATAGGCAGACCAGTGCCCGACTCAGTCTATACTTATTTGGACTTCAAAAACAAGGTTATGGGGCAATTTTGACTCATAACCCCATTCTGCACTTCCACATTTATTGAAAAGAAAAATATTTACTGTCTGACTGAGTTTGCCCCACCCTGGACAAAATTCTGCCTACGCCCTTGAGTATACGCAGTGCTATATATCGCCATAGACTTCAGGAATGCGACTAAACTGTCGGACTATAATAGTAATTGGATGTATGCGGGGGGCCTAAGATAAAGTTCTAGCAGAGAAATTATTTTTAAAGTTTTTATAATGTATTTGCAAATAAGCAGTCAATAGTCAATAGTCAATAGTCAATAGTATCTTTATTTGGATGAACATGGTACAAATAAGATCTTACATACATTATTGTGGTATGTGGTATAAGATCTTACATACATTACTGTGGTAGCAGTGATGCTTAGGGTCTCATGTGATCATCACTTGCGTTAACGTTGAAGGAAAAACATCGTAAGGAAACCTGCACACCTGAGAGGGCTCCATAAAGTTCTCGATTGTGTGTGTAGTCTGCCAACCCGAACCAGACCAGCGTGGTGGACTAAGCCTAACCTTTCCCATTCTTTGAAGAGGCCGGTGCCCAGCAGTGGGACAGTAATGAGCTTTATGTTATATGTGGCACCCTCGTATGCTTTTGTGCAGACCTGTAAGAAACCTTACCTACCATAGGGTATTATGTGGCATCCCAAGATAGGACACTGCCGAGGCGTCGTGTCCATCAAGCAGTTTCTCCGCACAGACTGCACGTACGTCAAGATGACGGGACATTTCGCGTCCCGCAAGTCCCTAAGCGCGATCTCAGAATGGATTTTCTTCGGACGTCGTAGTCTCCGAAACCTCAAACCTCTTCGTCTACGCTTCTCAAAATAATTACGCGAGATATTATTATCGCTTGCAGCATACACATGTCCATCTGGTAGGACGTAGTTTTGGTAGGACCTCTCCCGAGTTATACCGAAGATACGCTGAATAAAGCACTGGAATCTGGAGAGCCTCCGTTTGTCGTTGAGAACGAGGTACGGGATCGGCTGCGGTCCACTGGTTTGCGTAAATTCGCACTCTTGATCGCGTTCGCGTTCCACAGTCATGTTGTCTCTTGAATGTTGGGTAGCTGTACCGATAACGTTCTTTTCTTTGGACGCTACAGATTCCATCTGCGTTGATGTACAGGAACATTGCGTGATCTTCAAGTCTCTTATGACGGCAGTCGCGATGGACTCTTTTTCTGAATCAGAATGCGCGGTGCAATCACCGCTTGAAATTTCAGTCGTGCCAGCACACGCGTCAGTCTTCGTGCGATGCGATCGCTTCTTCCTTTTCTTCTTACCCTTAATATCGTCCTCTAAGTACTCCTCAGGAACGTAGGACTCTGGCAGAATCCCTATGACGCTAGCATCATAAATTTGGAAGAGTTTTTTCAAACATTTATACTTAGCTTTTAGTACCTCGTGTTTTTTCTTCGGCACCCACTTATTGGTTAAAGTTAAAGGCTCATCCTCATTCTCGTTTCGTTCCAGTATACTGGTTAGTGTAGGTTGCTTTCTATACATACCGCGGTACCAGATAGCAAAATTACAGAAAATTTTGATTACAAAAAAAAAAATAACACTAGCGAACACTTCGCAATTTCGATACGGTATCATCACTGTACCTCTTTACAGTTATTAAATAAATATTTTTTATAAAATGCTGTCTTGGTTCTAATAAGTGCATAGTGTAGTGACATTTTTGCGCAGAAATGTCAGATTTAAAAACAGAAGATAGTTGAAATTATGTTTTTTTTTTGTGTATTTAGAAGGATGTTGCTTGTCGGCCAGAGTTTTAGTGAGAGAATAAACGTCCAATAGTCGGATCCGATCATGAAGGTATCGGTAAGGCCGGGTTCCCACTTTGTCGTGACGTCAGATAGTCGTATAGTTTTAAGTGTCGTGGCTTATACAGGGGTATTTGTAAAACGCCGACAACCTCTCAGGAATATGTTACTAACATCATAATCAACAACTTTTGTTCTATGTCTTTTAAAAATTCATCATATTTTAGTTCATCAGATTTTCATACAAAAATAAAAATATTTACCTTGAACGCTCTGAAGCGCCTCCGCCGCCCTAACCGCACTCCCCTCGCTATTTTACTATCGCTTTCTTTTGCTTCACATACACTTCGTAAAATTTAGACCATTCAATTTAAATATTTTTATTTTTGTATGAAAATCTGATGAACTTAAATATGATGATTTTTTAAAAAGTTGTTGATTATGGTGTTATTAACATAGTCCTAAGAGGTTGTCAGTGTTTTACAAATAACCCTGTATATTTAAATGGAGGTGTTCACATATAAGACAACACGATTAACTGTCGTTCACAACTTGTATTTGCAGTGACGACAGATTGACAAGTCAATGGGAACGGCTAAAAAAAAATACTGGTATTCAGCCGCATCTGGTTAGACTGGAAGCTGACTCCAACATAGTTGGGAAAAAGCTGGAAAGAACATTTCGAACACCTATTGAAAGTCAAAACATTTGACCTTGAATATTTACTTTGGTGGTCTGTCTCTTTCTAAATGGGGTATTTAGAAAGAGATCTTCTTCTTTTCGTGTGGTTAGTAACTAACCTGGTGTGAGAATTTATGCCGCCCATGGGCCTTTAACTTGGCTTCACAATACCGTAGAGAAATATCTCATCTCTCGGGCATGCCGGTTTCCTCACGATGTTTTGCTTCACTGTTTTTAAGAAAGTGATAATTATACAATACGCACATGAATCCGAAAAGTCAGAGGTGCGTGCCTTGGGTTCGAACTCGAGACCTATGACTTGGCAGTTCGACGGTCACACCACAGAGTTATCACTGCTTTCTGTTAGAAAGAGTGAGATTCTGTGAGATTGCCTGATTCATCGTTCCGATAGTCTAATCAGATTATCGGAAGCCCTCCGCGCGTACAGAATTTGATATTTTCTAGTCAAATGGCCTTTGAAACGCCACCATGAACTGCAAAAATATAATTGTAAAGCGGTCTGGTTTCCTGCGTCATCACCATCATCTCCCTGCCTTTATCCCACACTAGGTGTGGTCGGCACAACACGTATTCCTCTTCCATTCTCCTCTATCACCCGTCATCTCAGTACTCACTCCTTTCTTACCCATATCATCCTTCACACAGTCCATCCATCTTTTATTTGGCCTACCTCTTCTTATATAAGGTTAGTCGGAAAGGGGGTACTAAGCCGCGGGCCACTTAATGTATCACTGATGATTGTTTTAAATAAAGTGTTTAAATTTCTAAGTTCCATAAAAATATATACCATGCAAAATGATTTTTAATTTAATTTTTCAAAAATTCTTCATCCTTGCTTTAGTTACGAATTCAAATAATGGAGCTTCTAATCCGTGACCCCAAATATGATCTAGAATGTAAACACAGCTGATCATACTTAAGGATAGATAGAATTTAACTTATTTTGTATGAAATCTTTCAGCAGCTATTTTTCTTAAACTAATGACTTTTGGGGAAAGTTGTACAACAAAAGTTATCCATTATTATGGTTACTTTAACACCCTTTCGACTTAGTACCCCCTTTCCGACTAACCTTGTATATCCATCCATATTCATATGGATCGGTTTGGTTTACTGCGTGTTTTTTTAAATATCATAGAGAGAGCCTTGGGAAGTCTAATGGAGCGTAACACCCATATTCTAAGACGTTCCTCCAAAACTTACTCGACTCATATTCGTATTCGTAGTCGCAATTTCGAGTGAACTTTGAGGTTCCCCGACGGATTCATTAGAAAGAAAGAAAGAAAGAAAATTATTAATTCTGGACACAGGCAGTTACAGAAACAAAAACAATATAAAAAGAAAGAAAGAATAAGAATTTAGACTACCTGACGAGGCCAAAAAGGGCTCCTATCTCAGCATAATGCTGCGACATTTAGAAAAAAAACAAAATGTCGCAACGCTGGTTTTCAGATAGGACCATAGTGATGCCACGGGCAATAACAACACAAATAAATAAATAAACATGTTACGTACAATATTAAATACAATATTAGATTTTTCAAAAATTTACAGAGACGTCATAATTTGAATTATCTGCATCGCGCAAATAACGCCGCGATAAATAATTGTAAGGATTATCGTAAACATATTCGATAGTCTTCAAAATTCATTTTTATTATATACGAACTTTGACACTTCCTTCCTTAAGGTAGGTCCCGAGGTACCATGAGTTTGACAGATTCCTTACCTCGACTGAGGAAAAATCTCGAGTTGAGGACGTTTATGTCAACTAAAGGCTGAGTCGAGGTGGAGTCGAGTCGAGTAAGTTTTGGAGGAACGTCTTAGAATATGGGTGTTAGTCTCTCATCCCCTTACAAAGGTGAACCGTACGGAGAACAAAATGAAACCCAAAATTATTACGAAATTTTTATTTAATAAATAACAATTGTATAAAATTAAGTACCTAATTAAACATTTTAATTAAATATCACTTTTAATCTTATCCGAACGCGCTTTCAGGCATCAGTAGACCTGAAAAAAATTAGTTTATTGTAAACCTTCTGTCTTGGGTGTCATGAATACTACGGGTAGTCGGAATCCCAGACTGACAACCGGTCTAACCTTAGGATATCGGTATTGCCCAGTAACTGGGTTGCGGAGGTCTGATGGAAGTCGCTCCGTGTAAAATACTGGCAGAATAGAATAGAATAGAATATACTTTATGGTACACCAAAATTGTAACACAGCTCTTATACAATAACAAACATTAAAGGGTACAATGGCGGTCTTATCGCTGATAGCGATATCTACCAGACAGCCTTTGGATGAACAGGAAGTCAATGAATAAGATAGAGGGGGTAGTCCATGGTGTACTGCTGCAAAATATATACTACACACCATACATAGACATATTACTTACATATAGGTAGGTATATGTAAGTAATATGGTATGGTATTCAACCGCATTTGGTTAGACTGGAAGCTGACCTCAATAGTTGGGAAAAGACTAGGAAGAAGGTTGTAAAATATCAATATTTTTAATCTGTGGCTATAAAATCATTAGAATTAGGCGCCCATTTCTCGTAATTTTCGTGTCAAGGTTCGCGGCATCATTCCGATTTTTTTAAATACATTCTTTTTTTTCATGTACTTGTAATCAATGCCATTGTACACACAATGACAAATTAATCATGCTATGCATTTCCAGAATAATCTGACCTCTCTTTGTATGGAAATTTCGTAAGATGAGACGTCAGCAGAAACTGGACTTGTATAGCTTAATTTGTCGTCGTACTACCTGGCCGTGGCCTTAATTATTTCAAACATTTGATAAATAAATGATAAATCATTTTTATTTCCGTAAATAAATCTGTTACAGACACTTTTACAAGTCAATGTAATGTTTTTTTTTAAGACTAGATGGCGCCGGCATTTCCTATCTGACTAGCTCTGATAAGAAAAGCCGAAACAAACTCAGAGGTCAAAGTCTCTTTTAAAGTCCAGACATTGTAGTATACAAACTATGCGAGTGAAACGATGTAGGGCAACGTCTGGAATGGCCTTTTGAAGAAAGTGCCATAGCAGCATTTATAAACATTCTTGTTCAGAAACTAGTTTACTTCACTTTATCACGACTAACTCTAACGACTACAGGGTGCGTTATGTGACTAACTACATACATATCCTCACGCTTGTCATCCCCGAAGGGGTAAGCAGAGGTTTTCTCCTATTACAGTAGTCTGTACGTTTCGTCTCTTGGATCAAGTCTCATGTAATAGGTGGCGAGCCTATGGCCATTTTTCGGGCACAATGGTGCCCGGTTCGTCGCCTCTTACGACTTACTTGCCCAGTTATCTACGTCAGTTGTGTATTTAAGAATTATTCCATGAACAAATTAAAATAAACATACCCGCTATGCACGCAGTCATGAAGCATATGCCGCATCCCGCGAAGAACGCTCTCACAGCTATCTGTATATGTAAAAGGAGAAACTTACTAACTGATCTATCAACACACAGCCTACACTGCTGGGGTCAGAAACTTGAAATTTTGACAGTAGGTACCTTTTATAACGTAGGCATCCACTAAGGAAGGATTTTTTCAAATTCCTCTCCTAACTAGGTAAATCAAAAACACTGCATATTGCATATTGTCTGTAATATTATAATTATTACGTTCCAGTAACATAACATTACGGGTTGTATTCACCGAAGGGTTCGGCAGAGGTGTTTTAATATACTCTCGTTTCGCTAATTATGTTTAACTCCCATGTAATACGGGGCAAGCCTATTGCCATCATCCGGGAACAAATCCAAAATCCGGGCTGTTACTGAGGAATTCCACACGGAAAAACCCAATAACACTTTGCCCGACCTGGGGATCAAACCCAGGACCTCACAATCAGCAGTCACAATTGCCATCACAAGACCAATGAGACAGTTTAATTACGTTTAGTTCTTCTATAACAGAATAGGCCATATTTTCTTATTTTTTTTCAATTCGTCTGCTTGTAGATGGTCTTGCGGACCGTTTCTACGTAACCGGGCAGTTATTGGCGAGACCTGAAGGGTCTCCAACCAATGGGGAAACAATAGGCACTATTCTAAACGATGTAAATAGACCCTTAACGAAGCCGAACGGCACGTTTTCTCCACGTCATTGCGATATTTTTTTTGTTCTGGACTATGCCTGGGAACCATCTAGTTACGGAGATATTGGAGGTCAAAGTTCCAACTTTTTCACAACTTTTTTTTCTTAAATACTAATTTTGAAGGTTGCAAATGTACTTGAAATACCTCCATTACCCGTTTACTATTCATTGCATCCATCAGCACAATGTTTTGAGTGCGTTTCATTGAGCTTTACGGTAAAACGATATTTTTCACCCAAAAAAAAGTCGTTTCCCAGCGACATTTTTTGCGTAGGGTTACTTAGTTTGATGTACTGAATGCATGGTTGACGGCTTCTTGAAGGGTCTTTTTACACCGTGTAAAGGTACTAAAGTACTTACACTGGACAGCACTTCCCTCTGGTTAGGTGCCATGGCGGCGATGGCTCCTATCATGATCCCAGCTGAGGCTGGGTTAGTGAACCCACATAGAGAGTACGTTGCAATTAGTTCTGCTCGGGGCTGGAAATAAACAGAATAATGTGAGGTTAATAATTGGTTTTAATGTTCTTCTTGTCTTGTGCCGAGTAACTCATGCTGTGGTCTTCTTTTCGTGTGGTTAGTGACTAACCTGGTGTCAGAGTTTATGCCGCCCATGGGCCTCTGACTTGGCTTCACATGCCGTCCAGAAATATGTCTCAGGCATGCCGGTTTCTTCACGATGTTTTCCTTCACCGTTTTTAAGCAAGTGATAATTATACAATTCGCACATGAATCCGAAAAGTCGGAGAGTGCCTTGGGTTTGAACACGAGACCTATGACTTGGCAGTCCGACGGTCACACCACTAGGCTATCACTGCTGTGTTATGCTGTGGTGAAAAGATTAGAAACTCAGTAAGGTTGGTAGCAGAGCTCGTGCCAGCGGTGCACCAGAGACTGAATTACCCGAAAACTAAGATACCTATAAAAAACGGTATGACGACATACCTGTGGCGCCATCTATCACGCCACATGAAAACTACGCAGCACGACCATTGTCTAGCAGACTACAGAGACAACAATGACAGCTGTCAAATGAAATGTCATAAATCCTGCATCGCGATATCAATATTTGACACGCAGATAGTATATACAAGGTTAGTCGGAAAGGGGGTACTAAGCCGCGGGCCACCTAAAATATCACTGATGACTATATTAAAGCAAGTGTTAAAATATTAAAATTCGATAAAAAATATTCCATGAAAAATAATTTTTATTTTAGTTTTTTCGAAAATTCTTCATCCCTGCTTTAGTTATGAATTCAGAAAATGGGTTTTCCAATCCGTGACCCCAAATATGACCTAAAATGTAAACACAGCTGATCATAGTACGACATAGGACAGTTAGATGTTAGCAATTTTTTTACGAAATCTTTGAAAAGTTATTTCTTTTGTTCTACAACTTTCCCCAAAACTCGATAGTTTAAAAGTTATCCCTTATTATAGGTAGGTACTTTAACACCCTTTCGGCTTAGTACCCCCTTTCCGACTAACCTTGTATACAAGTTCCCAACATCAACCGTTGGGCAGTAGCCCGCCAGGCATAAGACCCGCCTGGTAGGAGGATCCTCCCTTTTCGTTGGAGGAACACCATGCCTGATACACACGCTGGCCTGGTGCGGGTTGGCAGACTACACACACCATCGAGAACTTTATGGAGCCCTCTCAGGTGTGCAGGTTTCCTCACGATGTTTTACCTTCACCGTTAACGCAAGTGGTGATCAAATTTTAATTCGTACATGAATTTGAAACGTCGAGTAGTGGGCAAGGATCAAACTCGAGCTCTCCTGCTCGGAAAGCGAGTGTATAACCGCTAGGGTGTCACTGGTTTTGTACCTACTGGTTTGGTACAACTAATGTACATAGGTACATACATAAACTCACGCCTCTTTCCCATAAGGGGAAGGCAGAAACTATAAAACGCCACATACTACGATCCTTACATACCCCTTTCGCTTCATCCACATTCATACATCTTGTCATACACGCACACCGGCTGAGAGTACTACGCACCTGTCCTTTGTGAAGATCATCACCAGTAAAATCGATGGAAGGACATATCCTTCTAGGGCGTCCTCTACCGGCGTTTCCATTGACATCCGCCTTATAAGTTCCTATAATTAATCATATTTATTTACCGATAGTAAGCCCTCTCTCTTCATCTCTCCCATCCTCTGGTACGCAACGAACTCGTTGACGACTGTCTTGAGCCCAATCAGAGACCCGACGAGCTCACACTCCTCCCAAGGAACACCTGAAATTAATAAATCATTTAAAAATAACATCGCTCCCGTATTCCCTGAAGGGTTGGGCAGAGGTGTATAGTAACACCCTCATTTCACCGCTATGTTCCACGCCGACAGTTTAACGTGCTCTCCAAAGGCACGGAGGGGTCTCGATGTGTAACGAACGGTCACCCATCAGACTGTACGCGACAAGAGTAGCTTAACTTCGCAAATCGTGTGATCCGAGCGGTTGGTAATTAGCCATGAGCCCCCTCGAGTACAATACAAGAACATACATTAAAATAACACCCCAATTTTTATTGCATCAGTAATGAAGAAAAATAATATATATATATCGTCGCTTAAGTTCTAACATCGCGTAACTCAAAATAGTTAACTTTTCAGGAGAGCAAAAAATAGATTTTTTTCTACTTATCATATAATTGTTTTTAATCTGCAATATTCTATTTTATTTTGGTTTTTTCGACGGAGCACTTTCGCGACACGATCCAGTATGGAACTCACCTGACTTACACGCTGTTTTGTTTTTTGTTTTTGTCTCTGAGGTTGGCAACGCATCAGCAATTTTCTTGGTGTTATAAGATAGGCGGTGGTAACCACTTACTATCAGATTTACTGTCGACGTGTTTCCCTACATAACTAGCCATTTACTGTCCCACTGCTGGGCACGGGCCTCTTCTCAGAATGAGATTTTCGCCTTAGTCCACCACGTTGGCCTGGTGCGGGTTGGCAGACTACACACACCATTGAGAACTTTATGGAGCCCTCTCAGGTGTGCAGGTTTCCTCACGATGTTTTTCCTTCACCGTTAATGCAAGTGATAATCAAATTCTGATCCGCACATGAACTCGAAAAGTCAGAGGTACGGGCCGGGATCGAACTCAGACCCTCCTACATAGAAGGCAAGCGTTCAACCGCTAGGCTATCACAGCTTTCCGTGATTCCCTAACACATAAAAAATGATCTATGCCCAACGGTGGACTAAAAAAGATTCTCGTACTCACCCATTACCCAAGACAGAGGAATGAACACCTTCCCCAATATCCACTCCAGGTTGATATCAGGGTTGCCCAGCAGTCCACCGCAGTAGCCTAACACGCCGTTTATAAAGGCTATGAAGGCCACAAAGGCTATAATGTTGGCTATGATGTTTAATATTAAAGCTATGCCGTTGGTGGCGCCTCTGGTGGCTGCGGACAGGACGGACTGGTCTTCACTGGGAAAGAGAGGAAACAAATGTTAGCTAACCCTATTAAATGAAGGAATATCATTGATTTAAGAGGTCAAGTAACGTAGTCGTGGTCAAGTCTTGGAATTGTGGCGACATCTACCACACTACATGCGAACTACGCAGCACGACGATTGTCTAGCAGATTACAGCGACAATAATGACAACTCGTAAATATGACGTCATAGAATCCTGCATCGCGATATCAAGATTTGACACGCATGTGTATGTACAATATGCGTAGACTTCGGCTTCTTTAAGGCTATTTTTACACCCAGTATGTATCATAATCAGCCCATTACTGTCCCACTGCTGGGCACAGGCCTCTTCTCAGAATGAGAAGGGTTTAGGCTTTAATCCACCACGCTAGCCTGGTGCGGGCTGGTAGACTAAACACACCATCAAGAACTTTATGGAGCCCTCTCAGGTGTGCAGGTTTCCTCACGATGTTTTCCTTCACCGTTAACGCAAGTGATAATCAAATTATGATCAGCAGAGTTGCCGTCAGCCCTCATCATCTACTTACCACTCCACTGGTTGAATATTATCAACCGTAGTCAGCGATCTTTTCGTCTCCGGCATCAGGAGTTTAGAGAAACAGATGGCAGCAGGAGCTGACATGACGCTGGCAGTCACCAGGTGAGCTGGCTCTGCTCCGAAGCCGATGTACGAGGCAAGGATTGTGCCTGATAATGGAAAGGTTTCGGAGTGTTATACAACGTGATTATAATAACACAGAACCTCAAACACACATCACGTTTGTATTCCCCGAAGGGTTGGGCAGAGGTGTATAGTAACACCCTTTTCTCCGTTATGTTTAAAGTCCCATGTAATAGGGGGCGATCTTATTACCTTCAACCGGCCACAAATCCAAACTCCGGGCTGCTACTGAGGAATTCCACACGGAAAAACCCAATGACACTGCTCGACCTGGGGATCGAACCCAGGACCTCACGATCAGCAGTCCCGCTTGCCACCACTAGACTAACGAGGTAGGCAGGCAATTTTATTGTATTCAATTATTGATCCAGCTTACATACGTATTTATTTTGATAAATCATTGTTAAAATATTAGTATTGTTTGTTGACTTGCGACTGCCTTTTTGGTCTAGTGGTCGCAAGCGCGACTGCTGGACATGGGGTTCTGGGTTCGATCCCCAGGTCGAGCAAAGTGTTATTGGATTTTTCTATTAGGAATTTCTTCGTAGCAGCCCGGAGTCTGGATTTGTTCCCGGTTAATTGCATTAGGCTCGCCCCCTATTACATGGGACTTAAACATAACTGGCGAAACGAGGATGTACTAAAACACCTCTGCGGTACCCTTCGGGGAATAAAAGGCGTGATATTATGTTATGATTTTGTTGCCCTGAATTATTTTGATTCTAATATTCTGAGCCGATTATTCTGATCGGACGTCTACCTCCGAGTCGGCCTTTCTACCGACCCCACCTACCTATATTAAGTAAATGGGCATATTGTTTGGAATAACTTCAAAATGTAAGGTTCTATTCTGCCTAGCCTTTTACCAACAATGTTGGGATCAGCTTCCAGTCTAACCAGATGCAGCTGAATACCAGTATTTTACACGGAGCCACTGCCATCAGAGCTCCGCAACCTAGTTACAAGGCAATGCCGATATCCTAAGGTTAGACTGGTTGTCAGACTTTCGGTGTTCTGACATCCCGTTACGACTGTCATAGGTATTCGTATGACACACGGGCCCTGGACCGACTGTTTAACGTGTTCTCCGAGGCACGGAGGGGACTCGTGTAACAAAACGGTCAACCATCCACGGACTGACCGCGGCAAGCGCAGGTTATCCTCGCAAATCGTATGATCCACGCGAACGGTAATCAGCCACTAAAATGTAATGCCGGGTACAGACTGCTGTAACGTAACATGCAATGTAACATGCAAGGTACGTAGTACGCACGCGTAGTGTGCACGGTTCGTGCGCGCAAGGCGTCCACACTATGGGAATTCTGTTACTTTGCATGATACATTGCGACAATGTGGACGGCAAATTCTTTCATTGCGTGTTACATTGCATGTTAAGCCGGGTACAGACTTACGAAATGTAACATGCAATGTAACACGCAATGAAAGAATTTGCCGTCCACATTGTCGCAATGTATCGTGCAATGTAACAGAATTCCCATAGCGTGGACGCCTTGGGCGCACGAACCGTGCACACTACGCGTGCGTACTACGTACCTTGCATGTTACATTGCATGTTACGTTACAGCAGTCTGAACCCGCCTTTACATTTCGTAAGTCTGTACCCGGCTTTAGTTATTCAAATGAATGTAACCTACATTAAATATTAAATCGAATCAACTCTCGAACTGAACAAACTAC
Organism: Amphipyra berbera; assembly: GCA_910594945.2. Lineage (NCBI taxonomy): Eukaryota > Metazoa > Arthropoda > Insecta > Lepidoptera > Noctuidae > Amphipyra > Amphipyra berbera. The sequence goes on along the minus strand of OU343148.1, from coordinate 8,638,195 downwards.
TTTCAAGTTTTGCGTTATTGCAATAATTATGATCCTAGCCTCCAGTTATGTGAAAGGCACGCCGTCGCTGGTGGTGCGGAGACCATAGAGTAAGGTAACCATAGAAATCTAGGTACTAGAATCTAGCAAACGAAAGTACACACTCAAATTATTTGCAAACTTTTTATATGGCAACTGATTTTCAACAAAAACAAATAATTCTAAACTATCAAATTAGATTACATATCCCTTTATTTTGGGGTTGCTATGCTGTTTTTTTTTTAAATTTGCGGCGCTTTTTCAGTCTCCACTTTCGTTTGCTATAAGTATCACGTCCGTATTGCCCGAAAGGTTGGACAGAGGTGTATAGTAACACCCTCACTAATTCGCGATTATGTTTAAGTCCCATGTAATAGGGGGCGAGCCTATTGCTATCGACCGGGCACAAATACAAACCCCGGACTGCTACTGAGGAATTCCACACATAAAAACCCAATAACACTAAGCCAGACCTGGGGATCGAACTCAGGACCTCATGATCGGCAGTCGCGCTAGCCAGCACCAATCAATATTATTATTTAGATTTCTGTGATTATAATCTTAGATCAATGATTTGTCCACACTAGCATCGGGGAGGGGTTCGTGGCTAATAAACAACCGCGCTAGCCGCGGTCAGTCCGTGGATGGTTGACCGTTCGTTACAAATCGAGACCCCTCCGTGCCTCGGAGAGCACGTTAAACAGTCGGTCCCGGGTGTCATACGAATAACTATGACAGTCTTTACGGGTAGTCAGAAGCCCGAAAAACTGACAACCGGTCTAACCTTAGGATATCGGTATTCCGCAGTAATTGGGTTGCGGAGATCTGATGGCAGTCGTTCCGTGAAAAATACTGGTATTCAGTCGCATCTGGTTAGACTGGAAGCTAGTTATAAGTAAACAGTGGTCGTCGTACTGAGCACTGCGACCGCCGCTTTGGAGTTCCGACGATGCGCGGGTCTGTGTGAGTGTGCCGTTTCGAACGTTTCTACGTAGCTTTCATACTGCTTTAGCTTATATCGGGTGTGACGTATTCTTCCCATCATTACGAAAAATGTTTGTTATCGGGCTATACCTGGGAACCGACTGGTTATGGAGATATTGAAGGTCAAAGTCACCATATTTTTGTACATTTTTCACGAAAACTAACTTTAAATGTTATTACTAAACATTCTTCTATACAAACATAATCAACATTTTTGAAATGTAGGCACAGTCTGCTGCGCGCGCGCTTCCATTGCGCGCTACAATTAAAAGCTGTTTTTTTAATACCAAAAAATAAAAGTCGTTTCCCATTAATTATTTTTGCTGTATGTACTTAGTTTGATGTACAGTATGGGTAGACTTCGGCTTCGTTAAGGCTATTTTTTACACATAGTATATTTACTGTGGCAGCGGGAACTAATCATTAATCTAAGGTTGTAACGAAATGAGAAATTTAAATGCATTAAAAAACAATGATTTTCATAGATAAATAAGTTACATGATATAAATTTGCAACAATAGTAGGTACCTAATTAAGGATGAGATTAAAAACTAGGTCGAACTAGATTATTAATCTCAAATATTTATTGTATAGATAGGATATCAGAGTCATTTAGTAGTCATCAGTACAGGTACATAATCAGATAAAAAAAATGTTATTATTCATAATAATATGCGTACCTAAAGTCCGATTTTTAATTCCGAAGACTTTGGCCAGATACTACGCTACTCAATTAGTTAATAGACAATAGGTTTTTTTTATTAATAATTGTCCCGAAACTTTTACAAAAAACATAATCAACAATGGAAAATCCAATGAAATATCTTTACATAGTATAAAACAAAGTCGCTTCCGCTGTCTGTACGCTTAGATTTTTTTAACTACGCAATTTTCAACAATAGATAGTGATTCAAGAGGAAGGTTTATGTGCCCCACATTAGTATCTACATTGCACCCGTGCGAAGCCGGGGCGGGTCGCTAGTCTATACTAATATTATAAAGAGGAAAGATTAGTATTTTTGTATGTAACGAATAAAATTAAAAACTACTGGACCGATTTCAAAAATTCTTTTGCCGTTAGAAAGCTACATTATCACTGAGTAAAACAGGCTACGGGCGGAGCCGTGAGGACACAGCTAGTTATTCATAATAACACGCGTACCTAAAGTCCGTTTTTAATCCCGGAAACAAGGTTAGTATTGAATTAGCTTCTACAAGTAAGCGCCCGTTCACACAACGTATCCGTTTTAACGGATCTGTTCGTACTGGATGTGTTGTTCACATCTGTACCGACGGATCACTTAAACAAATGGCAGCTGCGTCGCATCTGGCAGGCAAGATACGATAAAAATAACGGATCCAATTATGTTTTACTGGATTCGGAATATTGTTAGTATAGGATCCCACTATAGAACGACCTTCACCGAGCTGGTTAATGGATGAAAAGTATTTTATATCAAATTAAATATGTTAATAAATATATTGCAATAGAATATGCAAACGTTTGGTTGACAATGTTTTTCCCGTCACTACTCTTGGGTAGGCAAGTATAAACACAGCATTTACATATTCTTACGTTTGCATATTCTATAGGCTTCATACTTTCGATTGGTATTGAATTTGCCTATTAACCAAACCAGTGAAATGTTTAAATAAAACAATTTAATGAATCATATTCTGGACTGAAATGTTTTAGTCAACCCATTTACAATATATTTATTGACATACACTGGCCTGCAAAAATAAGTATCACACTTTAAAAGTAAATATCATTAAAAGTGTAGTACTTATTTTTGCAGGCCAGTATATTTAATTTGATATAAAATATTTTTCATCCATTCACCAGCTCGATGAAGGTCGTTCTATACTGGGATCCTATACTATTAGAATAGAATAGAATAGAATATACTTTATTGTACACCAAAATTGTAACACAGCTCTTATTATATGGTACTATTGTCGGGTATGTGAGCTCGCTCATTCAACTACAGGCGCCATCACCAAAACAAAAACGGATCCTAACGTTACGATCGTAACGAATTTTGAACCAGATACACTCGTTTCGAAAATACTATTTAATTCAATTGAAAACTTTGTTCATATTTATGCCTTCCTCCTAGCCTAATAATTATCATGGGGTCAGCTTCCAGTCTAACCAGATCCGGCTGAATACCGGTTTTTACCGACCTCCGCAACCCAGTTATTGGGCAATGCCGATATCCTAAGGTTAGACTATCTATGTATGGCAAAAACTGTGAACGTCGCAAAAGGTTATAGAACAGTTGTATTTTCGATTCAAAATTCTTTTACATTAGCGATATGTTGACGATACTATAGGTACCTACATCAAATGTTCGTGTTAGGCCTACTGTACACAATAATCATGAATAAATTCCAAAACGCTAAGCATGTTAGACCCCCCGCGCACTAGGCAGCCAGGCTGCGGCAGCCAGTCGAACATATGACGGTGTATGTGAGCCCGCGCACTAAGCAACCATTTACTCCCGGCTGCGGCAGCCAGTAGAACGCGCCCGATTGCACGGCAGCCAATTGGCTGTGCGCAGCCAGAGCGAGGGTAGGAATCTATGTGGCTGCCGCCGTCAGTCCCCGCGCACTTGTCGTAGCAGCCAGACGTATTTTCTCCATATCGCTCGACGAAAGGGTCACGACTGGTCGTCAATTGGCTGCTCTAATATTTTGGCTGCCGCAGCCTGGCTACGTAGCCAGGCTGCCTAGTGCGCGGGGGGCCTTACAAAGTACCTATCTACTAATAAGTGGTTCTTGTAAGGACTATGGTCTTGTTAAAGCAAGAGATTGTATTGATCTCACCAGAGACAGTAGCAAATCCGGAAGACATCACGACGTGTAACTCTGAAGGCGTCTGCAGAGCGAGGTACGGTTTTACCAGCAGCACGGATTCTGTCTGAAAAGAAAACGAAATAATCATTTTTCTTTACGCTCTTTCAAACCCTTGACTGAGAAGGCGCCGGTGACTGAGAAGTTGTGTGGAGACCGGTTGTCATGATATGGACATGTGATGCGGAGGAATGAGCAACATAGCGTGAGGAAAGTTTTGAGTATGAATGTGGATGATTATAAGAGTAGAGGAAGACCAAAGAAGCGATGAATGGATAGTGTGATAGATGATATGGCTAGACAGGGGGTGACTACTGAGATGACGGCTAATAGAGATGTATGGAAGAAGAAGACATACTGCGCCGACTACAAATAAGTTGGGATAAAGGTAACGAATGATGATGATGACGCTCTTTCAAATCCTCGCGGAGTAGGATATCAAGAAGACTCAGAGCACTGGCTATCCTGATCAAAGATAGTCTATGGTAACAAATTGTGACATGATCATGGGATGTAAAAGGTAGAACACAGCATCCCGCTTATCCAAAGGCAACCTGATTGCAATGCATTCTGCTAACAAGCAAAGCTTTGTAGACTCATGCTCAATTCCTATAAACAAAAACGAATCGATTTGCGTACTAATGGTAGCATTTTTATTTCGATACTGGACATATAAATAGACTCGTAACCTGATTTTATTTGTGATAGCTACTTCCATATGGGAGGGTCTACTATGCAAAGCTATGAGGTCTTTGCTTGATTATTAGTAAAGATACAAGATTCTCAATTTTAACCAATAACACCCCGTAAATTATAGGAATCGACTATCAGTCGATAATAATGCTTTTGGTAAGATCTGCAGGATTTTTGATCTGTTCACCAACACGTTTGCTGAACGCGGTCTTCTTCTTAGCGTGTCGATGGCGAGACGGGAGAAGAAGAAGAACGCGGTGTTTACGAGCCTTATACAAATTTGAAAAGAAGTCTGTTAGCCTGTAGCCTGCCATAAACTCTGTAACACTTTAGGGTGGCTTTAGGAGTCAACCCTCAACTAGCATGTGCACATAAAATTTAGCAGGCGTGTAGGTACTGGAGGATAAAGAATAACACTTGTAACCGTACACTAATTTAATTAAGAATTACAAAGAGAACAACAGGGCGTGGTTCGTACAATGCGAGGAGTCCAGGGTCTTCTTCAGCAGGTGTGGCACTTAACTGGGCAACTGCAGCGGCGCGAGAGGGCCGATCTGCAGTGTGCCCGACCTTTTATAGGCCCGGACCACCAGTCAGCCACCACCCGTCACAACTACTATACATGATAACCAACTCACCATCCCCAGAAACACGTTGCCAACAGCAATGACACTCTCGCAGACGGTCGTGCCGGTGGCAGCTCGGAGCACCAGCCCCAGCTTAAGACAGAACCACTGCAAGGCTCCCCAGAAGAACAGCATCTCTACTAACATGCTGAAGAAGAATATCACGGGGAGAGTCTGGAAGAAAAAGGCTATTGTCATTATTTGATAATGGAAGTGTAACCGCTCATTACTGTTCTACTGCTGAACGAATTCTGGGAGCTTGGCCAAAAAGAATATGGTGGAAATAGGATTGCCAAGCCCAAAAATAGAAAAGCCGGACACAGATTCATATTTCGCCGGACATTTTGTCCTGAAAGTATGACACACAGGTTTTTAAAAAAAAATAGAAATACTTTGATTTGTGTATTTATAACTGTTATTCATTTGAGACTTACTCTACTCTTATACAAGGTTAGTCGGAAACGGGGTACTAAGCCGAAAGGGTGTTAAAATACCTATAATAAGGGATAACTTTTGTTCTACAACTTTCCCCAAAACTCGATAGTTTAAGAGAAATAGCTTTTCAAAGATTTCGTAAAAAATATGCTAAAATCTATGTGTCCATAGCTATGATCAGCTGTGTTTACTATTTAAGTCATATTTGGGGTCACGGATTAGAAACTTAATTTTCTGAATTCATAACTAAAGTAGGTATGTTTTAAAATAAAACACTAAAATAAAAATCTTTTTGCATGCAAATAAAAATAATCGAATTTTGAAATTTTAACCCTTGCTTTAAAATAGTCATCAGTGATACTTTAAGTGGGCCGCGGCTTAGTACCCCTTTTCCGACTAACCTTGTAAATGTGTGATAATGCGTGAGTCGCTCGCGCGCTTTCGTTCGGCATGTTTTGGCGGGGTGGGGTTGACTAAAAGCCTAATTAAACCCGGACAGGCCGGACTTGTATTTGGCCGGACACGACTATAAAAACCCGGACACCTGGCAGACCTAGGTGGAAGCCACTTTTGATTCGGCAAAAAGTACCTAACTGATAAATAAATTCAACAACGTTGTATAATTATGTATATCACTTTACATTTAACATCAATGGAAAAGAAAGTCGGCGCTGGTGCCACCTCGGCTTATGCTCCGCTCCCCTCTTTCCGCTCACACCCCTGCGTGGTCGTATTATGTTTGTGCATCCTGATATTCCTGATCACTGCATGCCATACACAACAGACGCTGTACTGTAAACAGTCATCGCGTTTGATCGGAGCGCCAATCATAATTACGGTCGACATAATACAATTGAATCTTTATCGTCTATTGAAATAAAGCAATATCGTTCGACAGGTGAGGAGGAACGAGTCCGCCAATGTGGCGAATGTGGGCTAACGCTGTCCACTCGGAGTGCACTAACAGCACACACAACCATTGCGATCGGTCGCCTTATTTACTACTAGCTGTGTCCTCTCGGCTCCTTTCTCGCGCTTTCTAACAGCAAAAGAATTTTTGAAATCGATCCAGTAGTTTTTAAGTTTATTCGTTACATACAAAAATACAAATCTTTCCTCTGTATAATATTAGTTAGTATGATTTGTGAGCGTTTCAAATCCCGGGAAAATTTTATCGAACTCCTTGTGCCAAGAAACTTTTAAAACTTAGCAGCAGATTCTGGATCGGTTCGGGAATTTCAGTAGGATTGACAGCACTATCGTTGTTCGTATGAACCTTGGGCAAAAATTCTCCACCCCAAAGAAATAAAACCTGTATCCGTCCTTGAAGCTACAGGTGTTGTTGAAGCCAATAAGTCGCTTACGACAAGTTCAGACGGGCCGAATCTCTTTCAACAAAAGTTAAAACGATTTTGTTGCTTCAATATAATTGAAAGTCTGTTCAGACGATACAAATCGCATGCGATTTAGCAGATGATCAACTAGAATCGAATCGTGTGAACCTGGAAGTGAAGGGAGGCATGAACTTTATCATAGAAATTCTAAGACCAACTCACACTAAACGCGAAGACTCCTTCGGTCCTCACGAGCAGGTCTCCGAAGGCGAACGCTGCACCGTCCACGCCGTACGATAGGAACGTCGCTACCTAAGGAAATAAATAAAATATTCATATAGTAGTCCTATAGATCCGTGCGTATGATATGATTTGCGAGATTAAGCTGCGCTTGCCGCGGTCATTTGGTGACCGTTCGTTACACATCAAGACTCCTCCGTGCATCGGAAAGCACGTTAAACCGTCGGTCTCGGATGTCATACAAATACCTATGACAGTTGTTACGGGTAGTCAGTAGCCCGAAAGTCTGACAACCGGTCTAACCTTAGAATATCGTCATTGCCCAGTAACTGGGTTGCGGAGGCCGATGGCAGTCGCTCCGTGTAAAATACTGGTATTCAGCCGCATCTGGTTAGACTGGAAGCTGACCCCAACATAGTTGGGAAAAGGCTAGGCAGAACATAGTAGTCATATCTTTTCTGATAAACATTGGTAGTGGAGGGATTATAGGCTGAAAATGCAGGAGTATCCAGGTGCGAGGATCAATGTGGCATTTTGATGTGAAACATCTAATGCGGCGGTACGGGTGTGAGAGCGGCTGTTGCGTGGCGACGCAAGCGGTGGCTGACACACGACGGCAGTCCATCGTTAGAGCTCTGTCTCATTAGAGCGTTGCGCCGTCGCAACGTCAACGCTGCGTCGTTTTCCATATATTTTAAATAACATGCCACATTAAGGCGTCCTCAAGACGTCGTCCTCTTGCGCTGCGACGTCGTGCGTCGTCGCAACGCAGGTGTGGCATACAATGCGTTGATCCGTTGCGACGACGCAACGCACTAATGGGGCATCGCCCTGACTAGACTACTCTTTTTGGTTTAATTTGGCCAGTTTTCTTTCCACTAAATGAGTTTCATTGTTTCATATTTTGCCAGGCGTCCCGCGACGGCGATAAGTGTCGATACATACCTTATCGGAGAAACACTGCAACGCGATCCTGCCCGGAGTCCATCTGATGAAGACGACACCGAACACAAACTGGATCAGTAGACCAGTGGACACCGTCCGCCAGTTCACACGGCCAGGATGCGCGGAGAATACGAAACCTGTGGAGAGAAGACTACATTTATCATCACGTCCGACAACATTGGTACATGCGTCCGAGAACATTCATATAATTGTACGTCCGAGAACATTCATATAATTGTACGTCCTAGAACATTCGTACATACGTCCGAGAACATTCATATAATTGTACGTCCTAGAACATTCGTACATACGTCCGAGAACATTCATATAATTGTACGTCCGAGAACTTTCATATATACGTCCAAGAACATTCGTATATAAGTACGTCCGAGAACATTTGTATGACGTCCGAGAACATTCGTACGTGTTATGACCCTTATTACAACGTAGTAAAGTTGATATCAGCATTCCCATTGTTTACTACATTCAACGTTGATCGGTAATATGTAATTCAGCACTTTAGTAAACTCATTGTTTTAATAATTAATAAAAGACAGCTAGATTCTGGATACCACCGCGTGCAGTACCTAATTTGGGAAGTCATCTTTAAATCTTTATTGTAACTAAATATAATTTCGATATGTGTGTGTGTGTAATGTGTACTGTGTAGTTAATGTTTCATAATAAACAAGTTAATTTGGTCAAAGTACTTTTTTTTAAAGACATCCGGATTCGGCCGTCTAACAATACGTCCGAAATTATTCGTATAACGTCCGAGAACATTCGTATAACGTCCGAGAGCATTCGTACATTTCTCTAGATTTTAATACATTATTCAACTCACCCAACAGCAGTAGTATACAGAGTCCAAGCAAGGAGATGAGCCTCTCAGGGTTGTGCCGTGCGTCCAGGTATAGAAAGAGCGCGATCAGCCCCAGCACCACCAGGCAGAAACAGCATCGGAACCAACTGTATAAGAAACATAATTATTTTTAATTGTTTAAAAATGTTCTTCACAAAGGACAGGTGCGTACTCTCAACCGGCGTGCGTGTATGACAAGATGTATGAATGTGGATGAAGCGAAAGTAGTATGTAAGGGTCGTAGCATGTGGCGTTCTACAAGGTTAGTCGGAAAGGGGGTACTAAGCCGAAAGGGTGTTAAAGTACCCATAATAAGGGATAACTTTTGTTCTACAACTTTCTCCAAAACTCGATAGTTTAAGAGAATATCTGTCCATAGCTATGATCAGCTGTGTTTACAATTTAGGTCATATTTGGGGTCACGGATTAGAAACTTAGTTTTCTGAGTTTATAACTAAAGCAGGTATGTTTTTTTTTTTTTAAACTAAAATAAAAATCATATCGCATGCAAAAATTTTATATTGAATTTTTAACACTTGTTTTAAAATAGTCATCAGTGATACTTTAAGTGGCCCGCGGCTTAGTATCCCCTTTCCGACTAACCTTGTATAGTTTCTGTTTACGCCAATGGGAAAATGGCATGAGTTTATGTATGTATGTATGTTTAAAATTAATTTGCTTCTCCCGTAGGTACCTATCGTGGGTAGCACAAATCCCCGTAAACGCGCATCTTAACAGTTTTTTTTTTTTTTTTAGAAACATTGCCCCACACTAGGATTTCTCCTGTATCGTGGGTGCGTTTACAAACACAAATCTTCACACGCACAAACACCCAGACCCGGAACAACTATCTGTAGGCCATACAAATATTTGTTCCGTGCGGGAATCGAACCCACGACCCGTAGCGCAGAAGCCGATCGCTCAGCCACTGCACCAAACGTGTCGTCAAAGTATTATATACTAGCCCCGATAAGTCAGTTATCGACCGATTCGGTTTGTTATTTCGTTTTACCTACTACTACCAGGTTCACACGATTCGATTCTAGTTGATCAACTGCCAAATCGCATGTGATTTGAACCGTCTGAACAGACTTTCAATCAAATTGAATGAATTTGAAGAAACAAAACGTTTCAACTTTTATTGATCAACAAATGCTGATCAACTAAAATCGAACCGTGTGAACCCGCTATACCAGATTCACACGATTCGATTCTAGTTGATTAAATTATTTGATCAACAAAATTTGAAACGTTTTTGCTGCTTCAATTTGATTGAAAGTCTGTTCAGACGGTTCAAATCGCATGCGATTTAGCAGTTGATCAACTAGAATCGAATTTTGTGAACCTGGTGTACCATTCTAACGTAACGAGAGAAAAAGAGATAAAGAACCGAAGTATACGACAAATGACTTATCGAAAAGCAGGAATTCTGTGTACAGCATTGTACGGTCACGCTACTCACATCATACTCCACAGCTTCGCAGACACATCTTCGACCCTCGTCCACACGACCCGCTCGAACCATTTGCCGAAGAACCTCTTCACCACATTGAAGTATATAATGAAGAAGTACACGATGCTTAGGAAGGCTATCAGGCTACCGAACCCATGGCATAACTCTAAAGGATCATTATCTGTGGAACGGAGAAATAGATTATTAGAAGATCCTGTAGGGACACTCAATATTAACAGTATATAACAAATAACATCACGCTGTGTATTCCCCGAAAGGTTCGGCAGAGGTGTTTTTAGTACACCCTCGTTTCGTCAATTATGTTTCAGTCGTTTGTAATAGAGGGCGACCCTATTGCCATTAACCGGGCACAAATCCAGACGCCTGGCTGCTACTAAAAACAGGCAAATAAAAACAGTTATGTTTGACTCCCATGTAATAAGGGGCGAGCCTATTACCAGCGTGGTGGACTAAGGCCTAAACCCTTCTCATTCTGAGAAGAGGCCCGTGCAGTGGGACAGTAATGGGCTCATTATGTTATGTATGTTACATATAAGTTGACTGCCTTGTCGGTCTAGTGGTCGCAAGTGCGACTGCTGAGCATGGGGTCTTGGGTTCGATCCCCAGGTCGAGCAAAGTGTTATTGGGTTTTTTCCATTAGGAAATTCTCAGTAGCAGCACGAAGTCTGGATTTGTGCCCGGTTAATGGCAATAGCCTCGTTTCCTGTTACATGGGACTTAAACATAACTGGCAAAACGAGGGTGTACTAAAAACAACTCTGACGTACCCTTCGGGGAATATAAGGCGTGATGTTTAAATCTTTACATAGTACTATAAAACAAAGTCGCTCCCGCTGTCTGTACGCTGAGATGTTTTAAACTACGCAACGGATTTTAATGCAGTTTTCAGCAATAGATATAGTGATTCAAGAGGAAGGTTTATATGCCCCACATTAGTATCTACATAGCACCCGTGCGAAGCCGGGGCGGGTCTCTAGTGTTATATGTATAAGTTGCTGAAATACTTACTATAATTGAGCCAATAATACAAGCATCCAAAAAAGAACCCTATGACGAGTCCGTTTATAATAAATAGGGTAACTGTAGTCATGGCTGAGCGGTTTTGTTTAAAGAAGTCGTCCGTGGAGCTGCCCACGCGCATCAGCGTAGTCTCCAGCCAGCCTGAAGGCTCGTAGTCCAGGTACTCGTGAGCTATGATCTGGAAGAAGAGATAACATTATTCAAGATGGATTAAGGGGGCGGTCAGTCCATGGATGGATGACCGTTCGTTACACATCAAGACCCCTCCGTGGTCGGACCCGGGTGTCATATGAATACCTATGACAGTCGTTACGGGTAGTCAGAAGCCCGAAAGTCTGACAACTGATCTAACTTTAGGATATCGGCGTTGCCCAGTAAATGGGTTGCGGAGGTCTGATGGCAGTCGCTCCGTGTAAAATACTGGTATTCAGCCGCATCTCCGCGAAAAAGCTAGGCAGAACAGATGTATGTTTGAAACAAATTGTACACATCGCAAAAAAAACAATCCAAAATGTTATAGGACAGTTGTATTATCGATACGTTTACGATACTATTATACAATGTTAGTCGGAAAGGGGGTACTAAGCCGAAAGAGTGTTAAAGTACCCATAATAAGGGACAACTTTTGTTCTACAACTTTCCCCAAAACTCGATAGTTTAAGAGAAATAGCATTTCAAAGATTCCGTAAAAAATATGCTAAAATCTATCTGTCCATAGCTATGATCAGCTGTGTTTACTATTTAGGTCATATTTGGAGTCACGGATTAGATTCTCCATTTTCTGAATTCATATCTAAAGCAGGGATGAAGAATTTTTGAAAAAACTAAAATAAAAATAATTTTTATTGGAAAAAAAATCATCGAATTTTTAAATTTTAAAATTTTTTTAGAACAATATTAGTGATACATTAAGTGGCCCGCGGCTTGGTACCCCCTTTCCGACTAACCTTGTATATGTCAAATGTTTGTGCTGGGCCTAAAGGACTCTAATTTTGACGCTGTTTTGAAGGTATGTACAAATTTATTATCTTGACGACAAGGACGGGTGGCACGAGTCACTGGCTACGCCCCATAATAAATATTGTAACAGATATTGATAAATACCTCTCCATTCTTTCCATTCTTCCGGACATCGCCCATCTCGACTTCATTCCCCCCTGAGCGCTGTAAACAACAAAGATTTCCATTAATAAAAATATCGGTGAACTCTTCAAAATAATAACTACTCATAGAAATAATAGCTACTCATCGAAATAATAACTACTCGTCGAAGCAATAACTACTCATCGAAATAATAGCTACATATCGAAGTAATAACTACTGATCGAAATTATAACTACTCATAGAAATAATAACTACTCATCGAAGTAATAACTACCTACTCATCGAAATACTAGTCAAGAAGGGGCTCGTGGATAATTAACAACCGCGCGGATCATAATGATTTGCAAGGTTCAAGGTCAAGGTTTGCAACCGTTCGATAAACATCGAGACTCCTCCATGCCTCGGAGAGCACGTCAAACTGCCGGCCCCGGGTGTCATACGAATACCTATGACAGTCGTTACGGGAAGTCAGAAGCCCGAAAGTATGACAACCGGTTTAACCTTAGGATATCGGCATTGCCCAGTAACTGGTTTGCCGAGGTCTGACGGCAGTCGCTCCGTGTAAAATACTGGTATTCGGCCGCATCTAGTTAGACTGGAGGCTGACCTCAACATAGCTGGAAAAAGGCTAGGTAGAACATAACTTCAAAACTAAACAATGGATAAGTGTGCAATAAAAAACAAAACAAAAAAATCGTGTAAGAGCTCTTGCACGTTTATTCGATGGGGCCATCGATAAAACTGCGTACAAGTTTACTTGTATTGTGGGAAGATGGCTTAAGCCGTTACTTACATTATTATACAAAGTAGGTATACTGATTCTAACTGCATTTAGCACTGAAAGCCGACAGCCCTCCCGTGTAGGGTTACCATATCTCAGGATTTCTCCTGAGATTTCAGGATTTTTGGACTCTTCTCAGGATTGCGGCTGGATTTTGCAAATCTCATGAAATCTCAAGATTTTTTGAATTTTCAATAAAATACAGCTTACAAAATATACCTAAATATCCGTAGTGTATAAAAACAATAATATTACGACTTTTTTAAATTGTTAACTACGTTTTAGAGAAAATTCTCAAACTGTAAAAAAATCTCAGGATTTTTCTGTGGAAATCAGGCCTTTTCTCCGGACTTTTGTTTTTTTTCATGTGGTAACCCTACTCCCGTGGGATACTACTATTTGTAACTGATTTAAAATAAAAGGATATCGATTCACATCTTACAATAATTATTGTAGAACAAACGTTTTCCATCAATGTGATCCGATAAATTGGACTTCAATGGTTGCGTAGTCCATCGAAACTTGCACCTTAGAACCAAGATATAATAATATGTTATCGAATAAGTTACCGTAACGATCCAATGTCACTGAGAATTTAGAAGAAAGTTCTAGTTATGTAGTGGTTAGAACGAAAATCGTAAGCGCTAAATCCAGTATCAAATTTAATTGCGCAAGTTATTACAGCAAGTGCTCGCTTAATTCGTAAAATTTGCAGAGATCGTCTTGCTATAGGAGTATTCAGGGTGGGGCAGATGGGACGTTTGCCCCACTCTGGCACAGAAAAGAATAGGTAAATGGTCTAGATCAGTAAACTTGCCGCCCAAGTCCACAGAACACTTACTCAAAAAAGGCAAACCAACGCCCGACTCCGCCTATACTTCATTGGACCTCAAAAATAAGGTTATGGGGCAAAACTTCCCACAATCTCCTTTCTGCACTTCCAGATTTATTGATAAGACAAATATTTACTGTCTGACTGAGTTTGCCCCTCCCTGGACAGATCTTGGCTATGCCCATTAGTTGCGCAATAAAATTTGCTAGTGGGTTTGGGGAAATATACACACAATCTTAAATCTCGAACACGCGTATTCGAGTGTTCGATGTTTGAATCACCACTGCACAATATAATAGTTGTTTTGCAACTGCTGTTAAGCGAACACTGAGATCAAAATTATTTAATTCGATTGTTTAAATACTGCTCATTGTTTATAACTCTTTTTGTCAATATTTATTGTAAAATACGTGGAGCAATGCGGCCACTGATGCAGTCGATGACCGCGTTGCTCTTATAAGCAATATGGCAATGACAACGATATTATAATAATCTTTGTTATGCTATTTTTTTACTGAATTATTAAATACTAGCTGTGTCCTCACGGCTCCGCCCGTAGCCTATGTTACTCAGTGATAATGTAGCTTTCTAACGGCAAAAGAATTTTTGAAATCGGTCCAGTAGTTTTTAAGTTTATTCGTTACATACAAAAATACAAATCTTTCCTCTTTATAATATTAGTATAGATATTCAACAATTTGTATTATTAATAAAATAATAGTGTAACTTAATCAAGTTCAATGTGTTTATTTTAATTACATAGTTGTAATAATAATTATTATGTCTAATTGGTTTAAGTATGTGAACTAAATATACAAATAAAGATTAAATAATATGTTTTTTGGTCAGAATAATAAACAACCATAAAGAAAAACCGCAAATAAAAAGAATAAAGGCTCGGAACTGTTTTTTTTTTCAGTTGTAGTACAAGGCTGTATAGTTTTAGGACCTTTACCTGCCTGTCTACATTACAACAACCATCAGTCAGAGTATTTTTTTGTATAGTTGCATAATTCTGTACTTTTACTTTTTTCACATTCGTAATGAAAAGTAAAGTGTTAATCTCGGGTAATCGATACGAAACTGAGCCTACTGTAACCCACTTGTTTGAATTTTTACACAAAGTGGTTCTTACTGCGGATAAGTAGTGGCCTAAAATCTCTGAGCCGCCTTTTTGCAGCGTTGACACCCAAGATGGGGGATGGCCGGCACCCTAATTGAGTAAGTTCACGTAACATACTTGCATTTGTTTAATTAACGCTAATAGTAGGTTACTGCCGCGGTCTGTAATGACTGCGTTGCTGGCAGCACTGATAATGGCCGAAAGCGCAGTTCCAGGCCATCACAGCGCCGCCGGCCCGCGGGCCGCGGTCTCTACATGCCTCCTTTAAGGTTATAAGTTTGTTCGATTTGACAACAATTTTGACAACAGTTTTGATAGTAGAATCGGCCTAATAGTCTGCCGAAAAATACAATGAAAACACCTTAATTAACATAACATACCATCACGTCTGTATTCCCTTAAGGGTTGGGCAGAGGTGTATAAGTAACAACCTCATTTCGCCGTTATGTTTAAGTCCCATCAACCGGGCACAAATCCAAATTCCGGGCTGCTACTAAGGAATTCCACATGGAAAAACCCTATAAAACTTTGCCCGACCTGGTGATCGAATCCAGGACCTCACGATCGACAGTCGCGCTTGCCACCACTAGACGAACGAGGCAGTTACGTTAATTCTATGTATTAATTACCACACAACAACGAACAACGTAACAACCTATTTTACTTAAGCTCTAAGATCTCCTTCTTCTTAAAAAACGTTGCTCCACATTAGAATTTCCCTTGTATCGTGGGTGCGTTTACAGACACAAACCTTCACACGCACAACACTCAGACCCGGAAAAACTATCTGTAGGCCACACAAATATTTGCTCCGTGCAGGAATCGAACCCGCGACCCGTAGCGCAGAAGCCGACCGCTCAGCCACTGCACCAAACGTGTCGTCAGATCAGCGTGGCAAATGGAAACATTAAACATTAAATTAAGTACTTCGAATGAATACTAGGATATACCGACTTAGAAGATGACAAATTATGCATTGTAACTTTATAAGTTTACAGCTTAGACGTGACAAGCATAATACTAAGCTGTTTGTATGCTACTTTAGTTACGTGCATGACGGAGTAAAATAAATACCTAGTAATGTTTCATCACATTATCATCGGTACTTACGATTATCTTACTTAGTTATCTTTATTTAATTGTCGCTCGGTCGGCATTTAGTCCATACAACCGTATTCCTCAGTTTCCTCCTTGGATAATGTCACTAGAGCAAATATTTTTTACCATATGATATACATCTACCACCACTATGTCCCTATGTTTTGTTTTTGTCAATAAATTATTACTGTTATCAGGACTAAATAAATATTATTAGTACCTATTAATAACATTAGGATAAATCAGTGCTGAGATGATTCTGCCAATTTCTTGTGGAGATATTCACGTAATTTAATTTTGAAGGAATAGCGACTGTTGGCCATCCTGAGTTTTAAGGGAAGCGCGTTCCAGAGAAGAATAGACTAGACAAAAAAAGAAGAGTTTAAAAAGTCAGAGCGGTGAGAGGGACGTTGTAATTGTAACAGACGATTATTCGAGGAGCGAAGATTTATGTTGTGATTAGAGCATATATACTGAAAATGAGGGGCAAGATAAGTAGGGGCAGTAGGAGAGTCGAGAAAAGAGAACAAGGTAGTCAGTGCCCTCATCACTCTACGCTGACGAATAGGCATCCATTTTAGTAGGGATTGATATGCCAACACGTGATTATACTTGCGAAGGTTGAAAACGAATCGAATGCAGTTATTAAGAAGGCGGTCGAGTATGTTGAGAAGATCTCCATTCAGGTCATAGTAGCACAAATCCCCATAGTCAATTATGGGAAGGATTAAGGTCTGCACTAACATTGCTTTTGTGTTATTCCAGTAAGGCAAACCTTTCCTTGTTAGCAATTAATATGAAAAGAGAAATACTTGTTATTTTCAGTGTTTATGAAACAGAACGAATTTGATTGCATTCGTTAACAATCGGCCTTTGTGTCGTAAAATAATAATTAATAATTGTTTTGCAGTCGTTAAAAGTACCTACAGTCTGGTTAATTATACATATAAATAACGTTTGGTGCAGTGGCTGAGCGATTGGCTTCTGGGCTACGGGTCGTGGGTTCGATTCCCGCACGGATCAAATATTTGTATGACTTACAAATAGTTGTTCTGGGTCTGGGCGTTTGTGCATGTGAAGATTTATGTCTGTACACACGATACAGGAGAAAATTCTAGTGTGGGGCAAAGTTTTTTCTAAAACAACAAAAAAAATTGATCCAAGATTGAATTGTTGGTTAAGTACTATTTTATTTTTAACTAGCGATCCGCCCCGGCTTCGCACGGGTGCAATGTAGATACTAATGTGGGGCATATAAACCTTCCTCTTGAATCACTCTATCTATTGCTGAAAGCTGCATTATAATCGGTTGCGTAGTTTAAAAGATCTAATCGTACAGACAACGGGAGCGACTTTGTTTTATACTATGTAAAGAAGAGATAATAAATAAAAACTTTTACGTTGACTGCCTTGTTGGTCTAGTGGTTGCAGGCGCGACTGCTGAGCATTCGGGTCTTGGGTTCGATCCCTAGGTCAGGCAAAGTGTTATTGGGTTTTTCCATCAGGAATTTCTCAGTAGCAGCCCGGAGTCTGGATTTGTGCCCGGTTACTGACAGTAAGCTTGCCCCCTAGTACATGTTACTTAAACATAAAAACTGGCGAAATGAGGGTGTACTAAAAACACCTCTGCCGAATCCTTCAGGGTATTTAAAAAAACGCGATCAGACAGTACCTACTTGAACTAAATAATATATTTTAAGGTATGCTAAATTAAGGGTACTGGCCAGGTCATCCCCTAATTTTAGAGTAACATAAAAATATTTAGTGAGTTTTGCACTAAATTCTAAGCCTTTGGCCAGACTGCAAACGCGGGAGCGGGGCGGGCGCGGTGCGGCGAGTTCAAACAGAAGAACTTCATTTGAGTGTCCATAGCGGGCACGCGGGCGCGGGGAGCGCGCGGGTAGCTCACGCCATAGCTCGTTCATACAAGTGGCCGCAGTGAGAGCGCGGGCGGCAAGCGACAACCCGCGCGGGAGCGGAGGATCTCAAACTAGTTCGAGCTGACCACGCGCGTTGTTGAGATGGCATCTTCAAAATTAAATGTTGAATAATTAATAAGTGCTATTCAAGCACGATCTGCACTGTGGATGTCGAAACATCGTTTTTTAGTAACAATTTTCCAGTAAAAATAAGTCTTCTTCATCCATATTATATTTTGACAAACACTGGACACGACAACGCTCAGAACGAAGCCGCGCTCCACTGCGGACAGGCAAATCGCGCGCGTTCACGCACCCGCGCTGCTCCCCGCACCGCGCTGCCACTCTGGTCAAGCACTAAGATCGGACATAGGGCCACAGAGTATACAGGCTAAATTAGGTAATGCACTGAATTTAGTATAATGTTAAGGATGATGGATAATTAATTAATTGATGGATGGAGGGGGAGAGGGAGACCTAAGAAAAGATGGATGGATTGTGTGAGGGAGGATATGAAAGATAAGGGAGTAAATGATAATGAGACGGCTGACAGGGAAGAGTGGAGGAGAAAAACATATTGCGCCGACCACAAGTAACTTGGGACCAGGGCAGGAAGATGATAATGTCAAGGTCGCTTTATTAATAACTTAGTTTGCTAACCCATTACATATTTGCTTGTTCTGCCTAGCCTTTCCTCAACTATATTGAGGTCAGCTTCCAATCTAACCAAATGCGGCTGAATACCAGTATTTTACACGGAGCGGCTGCCATCAGACCTCCACAACCCAGTTACTGGGCAATGCCGGTATCCTAAGGTTAGATCGGTTGTCAGACTTTCGGTCCTCTGACTACCCGTAACGACTGTCATAGGTATTCGTATGACACCCGGAACCGACTGTTTAACGTGCTTTCCGAGTCACGGAGAGGTCTCGATGTAACGAACGGTCACCCAACCACTGATAGACCGGCGCAAACGCAGCTTAACCTCGCAAATCGTATGATTGGCGTGATTGGTAATTAACCACAAGCCCCACATTATATATTTGCTTATTAGTACATAATACTTAGACAGGTTGTACACGAAATCATGTAATTCCTTCAAACCTCGTAATGTACTGCTGACATAGATTAACCCTGCAAGGGATACTTTTGGATTCTATTTTTTTTTACAATATTAAACATGTGTACTTAACGTGAGGCATTTTAGCGCCCCGAGTTAAATGACCGCGCTGCGGGCGACAGCTGCGCAATTCGCTCGGGGAGCTAAAACGCCTCACGTTAAGAACACATGTTTACTTCTTGTAATTTTTCGTTTTCTATAGAATCCAAATGTTTCCCGTGCAGGGTCAATCTATGCCAGCAGTACCTACATCACGATGTTTGAAGGAATTACATGATTTCGTGTACACCCTGTATATAGGTACAGCTGTAGTTTACGCCTTAATATACTGTGTTGTAATAGAGTGTTTGAATATAATTTTTTTATCAGAAATCTCGAAACTGTTACAAAAATTATAAGTAGCAGTGAAAAAACTAATGAAATATTTAATAAATTGCCCAAGTTATAAACGATTAAAAATTGCTCACTAGACAGAGACAACATGACGCCACAATGACTTCATACCTTGCAAACTTCATAATAATTTGACATCACTCCGTACAATATCCGTTTCGCGCGACAAGAACAGAAAATGCCCCCTCCACAAACTTCGCAAGCGTGTAGCTCCTCTATTTTTTCATCGATTTTATTTATTTTTTCACATATCAATTTATATCTTTACTTTCTTTAAAATAATACTAAATTGTTGTACATTTTTAACAGTAGTCATACCCTATTGCTCCGAGTGTTACTAAACATGTTTTTTATTAGTTTGTTTCTTCAGATGTTTGTAGCAACAGATCCACCTTTAAGTACACAGGCAAACAATGGGTATCAATGCACTACACTGATAATAATTGTCATTGCAATTGTGTGCGTAATATTTTTTTATACGCAAGGCTCGCTCATGCAAGCGATGGCAATACCTTGGCCACTCAACACACACATAAACCGTTCAACTACGAATGTAATTAATTGCATAACATATCGGGTGTAAAAATACCTTAACGAAGCCGAGAGCCACGTATTCTTCCCACCATTACGAAGATTTGTTGGTATTGTGCCATACTTGGGAACCGACTGCTTTGGAGATATTGAAGGTCAAAGTCACCATATATTTTTGTACGTTTTTCACGAAAACTAAGTTTAAATGTTATTACTAAACATTCTTCTATACAAACATTATCAACATTTTTTAAATGTAGGCAAAGTCTGCTGCGCGCGCGCTTCCATTGCGGACTACAATTAAAAGCTGTTTTTTAATACCAAAAAATAAAAGTCGTTTCCCAGCAATTATTTTTGCTATATGTTACTTAGTTTTATGTACAGCTTGCGTAGACTTCAGCTTCTTTAAGGCTATTTTTACACCCTGTATATCACCACGCCTATATTCCCCGAAGGGTTGAGCAGAGGTGTATAGTAACACCCTCATTTCGCCGTTATGTTTAAGTCCCATGTTAGGTGGCGAGCCTATTGCCATCAACCGGGCACAGATCCAGACTCCGGGCTGCTACTGAGGATTTCCACACGGAAAACCCAAATAACACTTTGCCCGACCTGGGGATGGAACCCAGAACCTCAGCAGTTGCACTTGCCACCACTAGACCAACGAGGCAGTCAATTGTATGTAGTGATTAATAGCCTGCATACTTATCTCTTTGCTTGACTGTACAAAGGTGACGAACACCCATATTCTAAGACGTTCCTCCAAAACTTACTCGACTCGACTTCACTTCGACTCAGTCTTTCTCACTACCATCGGTAGTTATAGTTGACATAAACGTCCTCGACTCGAGATTTTTCCAGAGTCGAGGTAAGGAATCATCTGTCAAACTCAAGGTACCTCGGAAAGTACCTTAAGGAAGGAAGTGTCAAAGTTCGTATGTAACAAAAATGAATTTTGTAGACTTTATCGAATATGCTTACGATAATCCTTACAATTATTTATCGCGGCGTTATTTGCGCGATGCAGATAATTCAAATTATGACGTAATGACACCGTCGAGGAACCTCAAAGTTCACTCGAAATTGCGACTAATAATACAATTTTGAAGGTGTTTTCGAGGCCGATTTCTTTTTTATTTGTAATGGGTTTGCTCTTGACTCTAGTCTAGGTCGGAGGAGACAGAGACAAAGTCTACGATGGAGTGAGCTTACCCAGAAGAAGCCTGTTAACTCTAACTTTGAAGAGATTCAGGTTGAATGCATTCGGGAACATAGACGCAGGTAGTGAGTTCCACTCTTTTGCAGTGCGCATTATGAAGGATGTTAGGAAGCGTTTAGTGCGAATTGGTGGAATGGCAACTAAGTATGGATGGTAACTTGCAGTGCGTCTAGATGTCCGATGGTAGAAGGGGACCGGTGGGATGAGGTTGTGGAGTTCTTGAGCACACTCTCCGAAGTACAGTCTATAGAAGACCGACAGGCAGGCAACCTTGCGGCGATGAGCCAAGCTGTGAAGCTTGGCATCCACCAGTTTTTCGTCGCCAATGAGCCTCTTATTCGTTCTTATTCTTATTCGTTCTGAGTCGAGTATGAGTCGAGTAAGTTTTGGAGGAACGTCTTAGAATGTGGGTGTAAGAATGAAATGACGTCAGGAAGATAATTTTTGTTCAACAGAAAAAATGTTAGCGTATCCGTTTTAATCAATGTCATTAATGAAAACTAATTAACATTTTTCATTAGATTATCAATTTTTAATAAATAATCGTAATTAGCAGTTGAGAAGTACAGGTTATCACTAAAACAAGTGATTATAATCATTATTAATCATTTATTGTTAAATAAACAACTTGTTTCCTTGGAACACATTCCGAGTTGCAGTGAAAATGCAGCACCCATATTCTAAGACGTTCCTCCAAAATTACTCGACTAAGGACGCCTTGAAGACGGCCTCGAAAACATCTTCAAAATTGTATTCTTAGTCGCAATTTCGAGTGAACTTTGAGGTTCCTCGACCGAGGGATCCTCAGATGAGTCGAGGTAGAGTGGAGTTATTACGTCGTAATTTCGAGGATTTTTTTTTATCTGCATCGCGCAAATAACGCCGCAATAAATAGTTGAACGGGTTATCGTAAGCGTAAGTTTTGGAAGAACGTCTTAGAATATGGGTGTAGGGCTAGCAGAGGTAGTATGCACGAATTGTCCAGTTTTATGACCAGTTCCTATAATTTACGGAGCGTTATTGGTTAAAATTGAGACTCTGGTATCTTAACCAATAATGGAGTAAAGTCCTCATGCTTTGCATAGTAGACCCATATGGAAGTAGCTATTACAGGTAAAATTAGCTTACGAGTCTATTTATATGCTCAGTTTGGAAATAAAAATGCTACCATTGGTAAGTGTAACGATTCGTTTTTGTTTTTAGGAACCGGCCATTAATAGATAGAAATTGAAAATAAACTTTCAAATCTTTATCACATCAACTACAGAAGCACATTCTACTGATAAAATTCAGCAGTTGAGTACTTTTAAAAATTAGGAAGAATTTAATATTATATCAAAAAAAGCATAAAAAGAAAATGATCGTTGAAAAAATAAATAAAATCAATCTAAAAATGGAGGAGATACCTACACGTTGTTCAAGTTTTTGAATGGCGCATTTTCTGTCCTCTTCGCACGAAACCGACATTGTACGGAGTAATGTCATGTTACCTAGGCCTATGTTTTTGAATTACGACGTCATCGTTCAATACTGCAGTCTCTGTCTAGTTAACAATTTAAATTGCTTATAACATGGGCATTTCATTATAATTACCTATGTATATTTCATTGGTTTTTTCATTGTTGCCTATGCTTTTAACCGACTTCCAAAAAAGGAGGAGGTTCTCAATTCGTCTGTATGTTTTTTTTTTTTTAATGTTTATTACCGCAGTACACCCTCATTTATGAACCGATTTGAAAAATTCGTCTTTTGTTTGAAAGAGTATTCTTTCGAAATGGTCCCATTTAAATTTGGTGAAGATCTGATAAAGAACTTCGGAGATAAACAATGGAACTCCTCAATGACGAACAGTACGCATGTGATGATGTGATTATGTGTACGAGCAGCGTCTTTAGCAGGTCCAATCATGTTTTAATTAAGGCCACTAAAATGAATGAAATAAAAAAACATTTTAACAAAAATAAAACCGACTTCAACAAAACGAAAAAGTAATAAAATAATTACCATATTATAAAAGTAACAGATTCAGAAGTCGGTGCCTTTAATTTGGTTCAGCGTGGATTAGCACCGGCTTCTGAATCTGTTACTTTTATAATATGGTAATTATTTTATTACTTTTTCGTTTTGTTGAAGTCGGTTTTATTTTTGTTAAAATGTTTTTAATTTGTAAAAGTTTCGAGACAATGAATAAGTTAAACCATTTTTTTGTTAGCAATGACCTTCTGAGTCGCAGCAAAAGAAGATCTTGAAGATAACTTGACATAACCACCACGTTTGACAATCGAACTGGTGATTCAATTATGTTATTATTAGTGCCAGGAGGATGCTGCTGTTCCTACTACATAATATCCAGCTCCATTCAAGAAGAGAGCAGAGGCCTCTTAAATTCATCGCCAAAAAACAATGGGTCTATTTTTCAGCTGTCAGATAACATTTAAAATTTTGACAGATTTTCCATATAAAAGCTGTCAGAACGTCAAACTTATTCCTCAGTTAAAAGTTACCTGTCAATTGAAAAATCGATCGGCAATCAAATTTACACTTACCGAGTCCACTCTAGTTTCAGGATACGACGGATTCATTGTGTTATATTGACTAGAACTAATATCACTACACTATAAATTATAAATAAAAGTTACGATTATAAGTCTTTTTTATAAGTGCACAAAGTCTCTGTGAATGGCGGGAAAGTCTTCGGAGAACTGTTTTAATTTGATGTGCACCATTTTATCTGAAAAGAAAGAAAATAATTTTAAAATACAGTAACAGAATCTTGTAGGGGGTGAATCTATCATTACAGTTAAAGCTAATGTCGGTCTGTCAGGATTGCCAACATCTTTATTCTTTACTAGCGGCCCGTCCCGGCTTCGCACGGGCGGACATTTTTCCCGTTTTTGTAACATTTTTCATGTATGCTCCGCTCCTATTGGTCGTAGCGTGATGTTATATAGCCTGTAACCTTCCTCGATAAATGGACTATCTAACACAAAAATAATTTTGCAATTCCAACCAGTAGTTCCTAAGATTAGCGCGTTCAAACAAACAAAATCTTCGGCTTTATAATATTAGTATAGATTAGTATAAAACAAAGTCGCTCCCGCTGTCTGTACGCTTAGATCTTTTAAACTACGCAATGGATTTTAATGCAGTTTTCAGCAATAGATAGTGTGATTCAAGAAGAAGGCTTATATGCCCAACATTAGTATCTGCATTGCACCCGTGCGAAGCCAGGGCGGGTCGCTAGTGGTAAATAAAGTAAATGAAATCAACATAAACTCTCTACCACTGAGAGTACCTACCTACTTATATGTGGGTTAGTGGTTAGGTACAGAAGCTAATTCACAATATAATAATGTTCACAATTTACACAAAAATCAGAAAATAAGGACAAGCTAATCAGATATAAAAGGTCAGACATCTCGGCTGTTCGACATACAATCCTCTGCTCCGTCGAATGACCACTGTTTTTTTAATTCCCCGTACGTTGATTCATCTTGACGACTATCTTCCTTTATCAACATTGTCCAGTGTTACGAGCTACTGATAACATAATAGTTAGAAGGAGGCATCATTAACGGCTTATCGAAGATCTGACATGAGCAGCTTTCAAAAAGAAAGTGACACAGAATTAAAATTACCCAAAGCGAACGTATACAGGGTCTAAACTAAATCATGTAATTCCTTCAAACCTCGTGATGTACTGCTGACATAGATTAACTCTGTATGGGATACTTTTGTATTCAACAAAAAAAATTACAAGAAGTAAACATGTGTTCTTAACGTAAGGCGTTTTAGCGCCCCAAGTTAAATGACTGCGCGTCGAGTGATAGCCGCGTAATTCGCTTGGGGCGCTAAAATGCCTCACGTAAAGAACACATGTTTACTCTTGGTATTTTTTTTTATTGAATGCAAAATTATCCCGTGCAGGGTTAATCTATGTCAGTAGTACATCACTAGGTTTGAAGGAATTACATGATTTAGTTTATAGCCTGTAAAACATTTATATTAATTAATTATAACAAATTATCATCATCATCTCCCTGTCCTTATCCCACACTAGGTCTGGTCGGCACAACACGTATTCCTCTTCCATTCTCTTCTATCAGCCGTCATCTCAGTACTCACTCATTTCTTACTCAATTATTACAAATTATTATCAGATTTATTTATTACAAATTCAGTTAAGTAGTGTTTGACCGAACCTTCGGCTTCGACTACCTTCGGCCAAACCTTCGGCGTCGGCCAAAATGGGCCGAAGTTTTGGCCGAACCCGAAGGCTTCTACCAAGCACCGATATTATACGAACTGTTATGAATGCGCGATGTAATTTGCTAGTCTAGTTGCACACTATAGTCCATTCGCGCTAAGAAAATATCGAGTTATCGTTTTTTCTGCAATTTGTGGTCGGGGATGCCCCCCGACCAGTCAGGTTGCGGAAAATATTGAGAAAAATGTTGGGAAAAACTAAGACTGACTGTGATTCTTAAATTATTTTTAAGTATCTAAATAAATATTATAATTGATCTTATTTCGGAGAGTTACCTATTATTTTTGACAAGTTGCAAAAGTACCTACCTAATTTTAATCATGTCGTTAAGCTGTTTATATACAGTCAACATAAGGTTTCAAAAAACGATTATTGTACTACTTTTAACCAATCCTGAACTGAATTTCTTAGTGTTATTAAAGCTCTGCCAGGGTTGCGGTGCATGCTTTTGCGAATCCCGTGACCCCGACCGAACGGTCAGGAGGAGGAACACCGTTGGTTTTTAACCGGTAAGAGTCCAGCCGACCTCGCCTTCCCCGGGTGAGGGTTGTCAAAAGATAGAAAAAGGGTTATTAAACCTTCGGCTTCGGCTTTAGCTAGAAATAGACCTTTGGTCGGACCCTAGTCCAGAGTAAGAACCTGTCATCAAGAAATTTAGCATATTAGCAGAATTTATAATAAACTGCTGCGTTGGTCTAGTGGTGGCAAGCGCGACTGCTGATCGTGAGGTCCTGGGTTTGATCCCCAGGTCGGGCAGTATTATTGAGTTTTTTTGCGTGGAATTCTTCAGTAGCGGCCCGGAATTTGGGTTTGTGCCCGGTTGATGGTACTAGGCTCGCCCTCTATTATATGGGACTTAAACATAATTGGCGGAATGAGGTTGTTACTATACACCTCTGCCGAACCCTTCGGGGAATACAAGGCGATGGTTTTTATGTTATAATGATATTAATATTAGGGATTTATAAGGCGGATTTCAATGGAAACTGTAGAGGACGTCCTAGAAGGACATACATCGATGTTATTGGTGATGTTCTTCACAAAGGACAAGTGGGTAGTCTCAACTGGCGTGCGTGTATGACTAGATGTATGAATGTGGATGAAGCGAAAGGGGTATGTAAGGGTCGTAGCATGTGGCGTTCTATAGTTTCTGTCTACCCCCATGGGAAAAAGGCGTGAGTTTATGTATGTATGTATGATATTAATTTCTTTATTTTGTTATTCTTTCTTACGTTGCACGACAGTCATGTACTTGATATATTATATTATTTGTTTTTATAATACATATCATACACACGTGCAAGTATGTAAAATGGCGACAATAACACTGTGAATAATCACTGAAGCACACAATGGCTGAAACTAAACCATATTTCACGTTCACTGCACATTATGTAATGGCCATCACATAAACATAACACCACGCCTCGGCCAACAGAGGTGTTTTAGTAACACCCTCGTTTCGCCAGTTAGGTATGTCTACGTTTTTTTTGTTTTTATTTGAAATTGGTTTGATCTTGACTCTTAGTCTAGGTCAGAGGAGACAGAGACAAAGTCTACGATGGAGTGAGCTTACCCAGAAGAAGCCTGTTAACTCTAACTTTGAAGAGATTCAAGTTGAATGCGTTCGGGAACACAGACGCAGGTAGTGAGTTCCACTCTTTTGCAGTGCGCATTATGAAGGATGTTTGGAAGCGCTTAGTGCGAATTGGTGGAATGGCAACTAAGTATGGATGGTAACTTGCAGTGCGTCTAGATGTCCCATGTAATGGGGGGCGAGCCTATTGCCATTAACCGGGCCCAAATCCAGACTCCGGGTTGCTACTGAGAAATTCCTAATGGAAAAACCCAATATCACTTTGCCCGACCTGGGGATCGAACCCAGGACCCTATGCTCAGCAGTCACGCTTAAGACCACTAGACCAACAAGGCAGTAATGTAATGGCCGATTCCTATAATTTACGAAGCGTTATTGGTTAAAATTGAGACACTTTTATCTTTACTAATAATGAAGCAAATACCTCATAGGTTTGCATAGTAGACCCTCTCATATGGAAGTAGCTATCACAGGTAAAATTGGCTTACGAGTGTACTTATATGCCCAGTCTGGCAATAAAAAATGCTACCATTGGTAAGCAAAACGATTGGTTTTTTTTTATAGGAACCCGGCACCAGTTTTATTTATGTTTAGTTACACGAATACACTGCGGTTACTGGGACCAACTTTTACACCGTGATGATTTGGTATTACCTGACCTTGAGGTCTGCTGGCGCTAAGACAATAATGCCCTTTTTATCTTTGGTAAATGCTCATGGATGTCACTCGCCCGTGGAAGGCGAGGGGGTCTGCCGGACTCTTACCGGCTAAAAACCAACGGCGTTCCTCCTCCTGACCGTTCGGCCTGGGTCGCGGGATTCGCCAAAACATGCACCACAAGCCCGGCAGGTCACGGTCCGCCAGCCGCTGGCGAACCTCTCCTTTGTGGGGCCTTGGCCTACATCCTCTTGAGAAGCGCGCACGGAACACTGCGCGCCGCCTTCTCGGGCCTGTTACTATTCGGGCGGCAGTTCCCCTAACCCACTCCCCGCAAGCTACACACTAGGGTGGCCGGAGACAGTCGCGCGCGAGTGCCCTCCGTTCAGAGAAGAGCAGACAGCTCCCTCTCCCTTTCCGCTCCCTCCTTGGTCGCCATCACCTCCTCGCAAAAGGAGGCGATGGCTTCCCATGCACCCTCGCTCCCGACCATGGACAGAACCACGGCTGGAAGCGAGAGAAGACAACAATGGCCTAGCCAAATGTCCTTAACTGCTTTGAAGCCTTCGAATGGATAAATTACGTCAATTCCAAGGTCCTACTTCTTTTCGTGTGGTTAGTGACTAACCTGGTGTCAGAGTTTATGCCGCCCATGGGCCTCTGACTTGGCTTCACATGCCGTCGAGAAATATCTCTAAGGCATGCCGGTTTTCTCACGATATTTTTCTTCACCGTTTTTAAGCAAGTGATAATTATACAATACGCACATGAATCCGAAAAGTCAGAGGTGCGTGCCTTGGGTTCGGACTTGAGACCTATGAGTTGGCAGTCTGAAGGTCACAGCACTAGGCTATTACTCCTTGCTACCACTGTATGGAGTATTTAGACATCGTACGATTCGCGAGGTTAAGCAACGCTTGCCGCGGCTAGTCCGTGGATGAGTGACCATTCATTACACATCCAGACTCCTCCGTGCCTCGGAGAGCACGTTAAACTGTTGGTCCCTGTTGTCATACGAATACCTATGACAGTCGTTACTGGTAGTCAGAAGCCCGAAAGTCTGACAACTGGTCTAACTTTAGAATATCGGCATTGCCCAGTAACTGGGTTGAAACTTATAGCGCGTCGTTTGGTAGGGCCCGAGCCCCGAGGCGCGACGAGTACCTACTCGGTTCAGTATTCGCGTACAACGAATACTCGAAATATCTATATCCGTGTATTGTACTTTAGTTTGAGAATTCTTGTGTATGAGTACTTACAAGGTACCTACTTGAGTCAGTACTCGAGTCTACCTGAGTCGGCACATCACTAGAAAGAAAACTGTTATTACTATTAAAAAAATATCGATGAAAATACACAAAAAAAAGATACATACAGACGAACATAGTAACCTCCTCCTTTCTGGAAGTTGGTTAAAAAAGGCTAGACTCCATCACGCTTCCGAATTCACAAAAATACCAGAATGAGCCTACTGATCCGACCGATAGGTACCTGCATGCGTTCCAATGCTACCAACGGCAACAGACGAAAAATAATACAGACATTGTCAACTGGAATCATTGAGATATAGTGTACTAGAGGAGACACCATCAATGCTACTATATCGCTACTGCACTACGTTGAACAAAACACGTAAACGCCGTGAAATAATAAATATCTTTAAATCTCTGTATCTTTGAAAATTCATGACGATTTCGACATTTTTTGTCGCGAGAAAACTACACCCTAAATACAATCTAGCGTTACATCTTTGAATAGTTTGGTTAGACGACTTAATGATTGACAGCGCTGCAGCGGACTTTAGCTTAAAATTATTAAAAATGGAACACGATTTTTGCTTTATTATTATATATCGCATTGGCGGGAATATCAGTGTTTATGCAAGCTACTCAACGTCATTCGAAGTTATAACAGAACTAGCGATCCGCCCCGGCTTCGCACGGGTGCAATGTAGATACTAATGTGGGGCACATAAACCTTCCTCTTGAATCACTCTATACAAGGTTAGTCGGAAAGGGGGTACTAAGCCGCGGGCCACAAGTATCACTGATGAATATTTTAAAGCAAGTATTAAAATTTCGAAATTCGATAATTTTTATTTGCATGCAAAAAGAATTTTATTTTAGTTTTTAAAAAAAAACATACCTGCTATAGTTATGAATTCAGAAAATTAAGTTTCTAATCCGTGACCCCAAATATGACCTAAATAGTAAACACAGCTGATCATAGCTATGGACAGATAGATTTTAGCATATTTTTTATGAAATCTTTGAAAAGCTATTTCTCTTAAACTATCGAGTTTTGGGGAAAGTTGTAGAACAAAAGTTATCCCTTATTATGGATACTTTAACACCCTTTCGGCTAAGTACCCCCTTTCCGACTAACCTTGTATATTGCTGAAAACTGCATTAAAATCCGTTGGGTAGTTTAAAAGATCTAAGCGTACAGACAGCGGGAGCGACTTTGTTTTATATACTATGTAAAGAAGATACTATGTCACATTGTACTTACATTGTTGAATTACCAAGTAGAGAATGAGTCTTATTAACAAAAGTATCGGCTTTAGAAAATTGTCAACATTATGGAAATTGTCGGATTACGGAAAGTATCAATTGCTTACCGGATTTCAATGGAGTTGTGTGGTTTGGAACTTGAGTTTTGTTTGAAAATACGCGTATAACATAGATGTTAGGTAATTGCTGGTTAATTAAACAGAAGTATGTACGGAGTGCTATCTGAACACACACTGTAAAGTGTTTCATGATATGGCTCGCGATATCATAGAAATTTAAATAAGATAACACTAGCTTTGTTTACGTTTTTGTGTGGAGGTGTATGACTAATTAGTAGGTTTTGTTAAAAAAAAAAAAAGGTTTTGTTAATGTATACAAGGTTCGGATTCCGGTTGGAGAAAATACATGTTACAGCTAGTTCACACAGAAACCGTTTACAGGATCCGTTTTAGCGGATCCGTTTTTATTTTGATGATGGCGCCTGTAGTTGAATGAGCGAGTTCACATACACGACAGTATTCCGAATCCAGTAAAAAATACTAGATCCGTTATTTTTATCGTATCCTGTCTGCCAGATGCAACGCAGCTGCCATTTGTTTAACTGATCCGTCGGTACAGGTGTGAACAACACATCCAGTACCGACGGATCCGTTAAAACGGATCCGCTGTGAGGACGGGCGGTTAAATTTATTTTGCTTGATGATGAGAGATGGTTTTAAACCAAGTCTAAGGTTAACCCAGATTTGAAATATGCCCATCACTTTTTAACATCATTTGACACTAAAAGAAAAGGGGCTATTTTTAGCCGACTTTTTCAAAAAGGAGGAGATTCTCGATTCGTCTGTTTTTTTTTATGTCATCATCCTTCTGCCATTATCCTGACTCATTTGTGGTCGGCGCAGTATGTCTTCTTCTTCCATACATCTCTATTAGCCGTCCTTTCTAGCCATATCATCTTTCACACTATCCATCCATCGTTTCTTTGGCCTTCCTCTACTCTTATAACCATCTAAATTCATACTCAAAACTTTGTGTTTGTGTATGTTTGGACATAACTCCGACATATAAATAATTACCATATTATAAATTAACAATTCCAGAAGTCGGTAGACAGGAGCGATAAAGAACATTAACAGCAAGTTTTTACAGAGAAGCTAACGGTGCTATGATTTACGATGTGTCAGAACCGAAGTCTCTAGCAAAACTGAATGAGTGGGTCAAGGAACTGCAAGTATAATCCACCAAGAAGACACCATTGTTGGACCCAGTGCACAATATCAGCAAGCACATTGGGTCAACCGCGCGACGGGCGCAACGAGTATTCCCAAGGAGGGTTGATGTCAGGCAGGCGGCCGGTCATAAAACAATAATCCAAAACCTCTAACAACATGGATTTATGAAATACATGTTGTGCCGACCCCACCTAGTGTGGGATAAGGGCAGGAAGAAGAAGATGTGAAGCCAAGTCAGAGGCCCATGGGCGGCTTAAACGCCGACACCAGGTTAGTCACTAACTACACGAAAAAGAAAAGAAAGACAGAAAAGTGAAAGTTTGTGGATAGATGTTATCAAACACGGATAAACGGCGGAACGGATCTGGATGAAGTTTGGTACACAGATAGAACATGTCCTGGATTGACGTATGGGATGCTTTTATCCGGGAACACGAAGTAGTTCTCAAAATCTAAAGAAAGCGAGTAAAAGCGTGGGCAACAGCTAGCACATATAAAAATCTTTAAAAAAATAAATAATAAGTACTGGGCAAGTTCAAGGGAGGTTATTCATGGCAATCTTGACCTTTAGGCTGTAATTTAAGGTATTTATGGCCTAACATCTACAAACTCTTTTATAACCCTTTATCAGGTAGGTAGGTAGTTTTGCGAAATAACAAAATGCTTATTATACTAAATCTTTATTATAGGGATTATATCTATCTACCTACCTTGACATAGTCGGTATCTTATTATGTATAAGACATTAACAATAAACACACCCGCGGTTTATTTTTATTTTTTTAATAAAAATAGATTTAATTAAATCAAGAACAAAAATAATGACGTCCTGAAGGAATACGTCGAATTACCAGTAACTCTGTATATGAAATTCCAGTAGCATTCCTCAGTAGTTAACTAATCTCGCTAATTGTTGGGTTGAGTTTAGCACTAAATTTATTTAAACGTCATGAATTCAGAACACTACATCTCTAACTCCATTTAGATTAGGTACTCTAAATTATGTCTTGTAAAGTCTTTTGTTATTCAATTCTAACAAAGCGATGATACTATTATTTACTAAGTAAATAATAAATAATAATAATCTATAAGTGAATAAACTAATAAAAAACATTTTTTTTCTATAGATACGGATAAATCTAATCATAAAATTAAACTGAAGCGAATTGACAATCGATAATAAAAATTCTTAAGGTTTTATCAAATTGTTAGAATATTTTACTAAAACTGTAATCTAGTTTTATCTGTGGTATTTCCTCTATAGTCAATGTCCGCCTAATACAGGGCTGCCACCCGTCCGGGTTTTCACGGATTTGTCCTAATTTTGAGAGCGTCCGGGTAGCGTCCGGGCGGGTTTTTATTAAACATACGGGATTTATGGACTGCTAGGCTCCTCTAAAATGGACCGCGTCCCACGGCGCGCGAATTTATCTTGCATCGCACTTTAGCGCATGAAAAACGTCCGGGTTTCAAATTTAAAAGTCCGTTTACGAAATTCTTATCCTGGTTTAATGATTTGATAGATGACAGCCTTAGCCTAATAACCTTTAATTAACAAATGACCCGCCCAGACTTTGTACGAACAATTAAGTCGCTTGATTGAAGTATTTTTCATCAGTTTTCATCAAACATTTGTTTTTATTCGACTTTCTTGACAAGTCGTGATAGCTCAGCTGATAAGCAACACGTTTATAAGTTATACACATCACATAAACCTTCCCCGAGACTCGATCTATCGTGAAATAATCGTGAAAAGCGGAATAAAGACCGTTCATTAATTACGGAGGAAATCACACACAGACAGACAGACAGAAAGACCGCCTGAAAAGTCTGATTTCTATAAAAATATCCTGACAATATTGCTGCGAGCGCGCGCAATGCAAGTTAAGTATTTGCGCCCGCGTAATATAGGTAGGTGCCTAAACACCGATAATTATTCAGTATTACATTAAATACTCATATTAATATTCCATAATATGAATATTTAATATTCCTCAGTAGCAGCTTGGAGTTTGGACATGTGCCCGGTTAATGGTAGGTAATAGGCTCGCCCTCTGTCACATGGGATGGGACTTAAACATGACGAAATGAGGGTGTTACTATACATATCTGCCTAACCCTTCGGGGAATACAGGCGTGATGTTATGTTATGTGTTCATTAAATAATCAAAAACCAAAGTTCGAATGCTGACCAGTTCCTAAAAATCCTTACATGTCCGGACAAATCCAGAAGTCTGACAACCCTAGCTGTAAATTCATGGCACGCTTCACCAAATGTGGACACGCCATAAAATGCTATAAGTAGTATAAGTAGCCAACAAGCCTCCTTACGGAACTGGCACAATCTTGTAATAATATTTTCTTACGTCATAATGCAGCGATAATTTTTTTTAAAACAAGTATACGTATGTTGTACACGAGTCGCAATTATGATTACGATAATAAGGTCGTTACCTTACATTGACATTGCAATTTTCCTGTTCACAGGTATGTTCGAGAGCAGGTACTTTTTTTTTATTCCCTTTGGGAAACCCTCATGGATGTCCCTCGCCCGGGGAAGGCAATGGGGTCTGCCGGACACTTACCGGCTAAAAACCAACGGAGTTCCTTCTCCTGACAGTACGGCCGGGGTCGCGGGATTCGCAAAAGCATGCACCGCAACCCCGGCAGGTCCCGGTCCGTCAACCCATGGCGGACCTATCCTCTGTGGGGCCTTGCCCCACGTCCTCCTTAGAAGCGCGCACGGAACACGGCGCGCCGCCTTCTCGGGCCTGTTACTGGTCGGGCGGCGAGTCCTCTGACCCGCCGCCCGCGGGCCACACACTAGGGTGGCTGGAGGTCGTGTCAAAATATACACGCTTACATTTTGATCGTTTTAATCCCTTGGACTGGTGGTTTAACTTCCAAAATACTATTCATCAAAAGCTTGCACAGCATTGTAACTCTTAAAACAAAGAAAATAGCAAGTGATAACATAATACTCGCAAAATGCATGAAACCAGCAGTAGCGCCACGAGTTAGTTACCTACGTCGGCGTCGGTCGTTGCGTACCTAACTCCGCCCGATCAAGTTAAGGTTATTGACTCGCGCTCAGCTGATATACACATAAACAAATTAAATGATTTCAAATTTCCCTTTATACTTTTACGGGCTTAGGACCGTCATAATTGCTTTGTGCCTAGGTTTCGGGCCATACCTAATAATATTAAAAGAATTATGCTAAAAGCGGTAGGTATACATGTAAAAATAAATCCCTACAGGCCTGCTAGTTATGGCGTATTAAATAATGTGGAATCAAAATTATTTACAATGATTTAAAAAAGAAAAACGTTCTAATTACTTACACGATTTAAAAAAAAGTTCTGTTACATACCTAAATCACCTTTGATTTATTTAACACTAAGCGACACGTAATAATTGTTCATAAAAACGTGTACCTAATCAAATGATTAAAAAATAATTCTGTTATAAACCTAATAATTAATCACCCCTGAATCATCACTGGCTAATACTTCACGATAGCTTAATAATTGTTCAAAGTGCAAACCATTCCTTTCGAGACATAATCTTGCACGTTTAATTAAATTGTCTTTTAATTTCAATATGTAATGTCTCTTTGTCACTTTATAAAACATCGAACGCGTTTACTATCGCACTTTTGATTTTTACACGAGTTTGATGCTCGTTTCTGTACAAAAGATGGCTTCACTTCACTCCACAAATAAAAATTCAGCGGGGTAACGTCCGGGCTCCTTGCTGGCCAAACAACTGGACCAACCCGTCCAATCCAGTGATCTCCAAACACGGAAATCAGGTGATTACGTACGTTATGCTCGCTTCGGTGTAGACACCGAGCCGCCTGCGCATCAAAACCCGCGATTGCGTAAAATTGCACCATGGCAAGGAACTCCAGGTTGGAGTACGCGTAATTACGAGACGTCATTACTTTCGCGCGACAAGGATAATCTTAACAACAACACACCAATGACGTCTTAGATAAACTGAATTATTTACATGACGTGGTCATGTACTCCTATGCTGCCCTTGGCGCGCGGGGTGCGCGGGGCGCGCACCTATTGCATTGCCAATCAAATAGGGTTTGGGGGCGGGGTTTGGTCTAGGATTGGCAAATTTTTTTGAGTCCACGTTGACTGTGCGTACGCGTCATTGTTGTTATAGCCGAATGGTGCCTACTAATGGTTCGCATAATTTATTCACTAATGCGAAAATTAATTCGAGTTTTTTTTAAAAAAGTACTTTATTTTTTAATTTTATCTTTACAAATCGATAGTGTTTCATGCACCGGATCGACCCTCCACGGGAAAACGATCAAAATTTAACCGTGTATGTAAGTACCTTATACGTGTACATATTCGTGTAACTACTTAAAACCACGTGAACAAGGTATTACGGGCTGAACGGGATATACATATTTTATTTAAAATAAATTAAAAAGAAACACCTTTATTGTTTTGTTGTATTGGTACTGGCTAGTGATCGCATCTAAACCAATGAGGTGTAAATAAAAAAATATTGGAAAAAAAAATCTGTGTAATTGTTTTTTTTTATGTGAATATTTCAATGCAACGATTAAATGAATCGCTCCACAGATTAATGATATAGAATCGCTCCAATACTGTTACAATTTTTTTTGTACTTATTTATTTGGTTATTTTTAATCTCGTTTACATTCGTTACATCACATAATAAGTTCAGTTGAAAACCAGAGTCAGGGATTTGTTTTCTGATATTTAACTAGACATGTTTGGCGCAGTCGCTAGACACAAAGCACACATCACTACCTATTATTTTTGAATTTTTAAGTTTTTTTTTATTATTGTGTCTGTGTTTCTTTGTGGTTTAAGCCAAATAAATGTTATTTTTCTTAAATAACTCAACGTAAGAATACATTTACTTTTTTTTTGTGAACTTCGTAAGAATCTCTTGCCGGTTAATCTGTCATCAGTAGACCACAAGGTTTGAAGGGATTACACAAATTTGGATACATGCTGTATAGACTTGAGGAGAAGGTACTGTTTTTCGTGTGAGTTTGCAGAAGGCGCCTCATTACGTAGAATTGAATGACGTTGCGAGGCACGCGATCACGATAAAACATTTCAAAATTAGGTACGCTAGATCATGTGGCTGAGTGGAGGGAGCGACTTGCACAACCCAGCGCGGGGCACGGCGCAATTGCGGCGGTAAGGCCCGTCATGGAGGAGTGGCTGGAGAGGCGGCATGGCGCCCTCAGCTTCCGGCTGACGCAGGTGCTCTCGGAACATGGCTGTTTCGGGAAGTACCTGTGTCGCATAGGCTGGGAGCAGACGCCCGGTTGTCACCACTGCGACTGCCCCGAGGACACAGCGCTGCACACGCTGCAGGCGTGTCCAGCTTGGGGGTCGCAGCGCCGCGAACTAGTCGCGGCGGTCGGCGGTGACCTCGCGCTTCCGGCCGTGGTTCTGCCCATAGTCGGGAGCGAGATTGCGTGGGAAGCCATCGCCTCCTTTTGCGAGGAGGTGATGGCAACCAAAGAGGAAGCGGAGAGGGAGAGGGAGCGGTGTTCTTCCCTTCCCGCGCCAGACGAACCGGGCGCCGGAGGGCGCGCATACGCGATGACCTCTAGCCACCCTAGTGTGTGGCCTGCGGGCGGCGGGTTAGGGGACCCGCCGCCCGACCAGTAACAGGCCCGAGAAGGCGGCTCGCAGTGTTTCGTGCGCGCTTGTCAGGAGGATGTGGGGCAAGGCCCCGCAAAGGAGAGGTCCGCCAGTGGCTGGCGGACCGGGACCTGCCGGGGTTGCGGTGCATGCTTTTGCGAATCCTGCGACACCGGCCGAACGGTCAAGAGGAGGAACACCGTTGGTTTTTAGCCGGTAAGAGCCCGGCAGACCTCCTCGCCTTCTCCGGGCGTAGGACATCCATGAGGATGTTCCAACGACAAAAAAAAAATGTACGCTGGATCAAAAAAACATTGCAACGGAGAATGAAGTACCTACCCATGGTTCCGTTCTACTTAGCTTTTTCCGTTTTTTTTGTTGGAGTCAGCTTCCGTTCTAACCAGATGCGGCTGAATAGGTACCAGTATTTTACACGGAGCGACTGCCATCAAACTACCGCAACCCAGTTACTGGGCAATGCCGATATCCTAAAGTTAGACCAGTTGTCAGACTGTCGGGCTTCTGACTAGGTACTCGTAACGACTGTCATAAGTATTCGTATGACACCCGAACCGACTGTTTAACGTTCTCTCCGAGGCTCGGAGGGGTCTCGATTTGTAACGAATGGTAACCCATCCACGGACTGACCGTGGCAAGCGCAGCTTAACCTAGCAAATTATATGACGCGCGCGGTTGTTAATTAGCCACGAGTATCTCTTATTTTTTTTAATACAATTAAATCAGTTACTTATCTCAAAACCATCTTCCGGCTACGTTCTCATCTACGTCACGAATTGTGATACACGTACCCGGGCAGTTATTGGCGAGACCTGAAGGGTCTCCAACCAATGGGGACGAGAGTAAAATACTTAACCTAAGGTAACTACTACTACTAATATCATGACTAGCTAGCAACAACAGCACTAATGGGACTCGGACCTCGGCTTAGGGCGTTGCTTGCGAGAGAGACTAGCAGGGAGACAGCTTGATGAGGGCTGAATTAACGGTGTGAACTACACAGTGTGCTCCGTACGTACCTACTTAAGGATCGTCACTCATAGAGGCATTTTGAATGCACCCTTATGCCTGTCTCAGAGTAATGCCGGCCACACGCCTGTCTAAACCTTAAAATGCCTGTCATATGGTAACCTTAGGCACGTTATCTAGCTATCACAAGAAGAGACTACTTGTATTGTTATACCATAGAAGAACCGAGGCTGTCGGAGTAATCAAGCATATCATTAATACGGTTCATCTCAAGGATTTTCTTATAACTCACTATGTTTTATTAAACGGTTTTATAATTAGCTAAGCTTTACTTCGTGTAGGTATTTGTTTATTTGTAATCTTGCGACAGATTTTTCAACTACTTATGCTTAACAGATTCTACTGAAACTTCGCACACAAATTCAATTTCCATGACAATACGACGTTATAATAATTTCAACCTTCAATCCTCAAATCCTGATGCTGCAGGAGTACTGCAAGATAAAACCGTTTAACTCAGCCTTTGGCCAGACTGCAAACGCGGGCGCGGGGCGGGCGCGGGGCGGGCGCGGTGCGGCGAGTTCAAACAGAAGAACTTCATTTGAGTGTCTATAGTGGGCACGCGGGCGCGGGAAGCGGCGCGGGCTACTTCGCGCGGGGAGCGCGCGGGTAGCTCACGCCATAGCTCGTTCATACAAGTGGCCGCAGTGAAAGCGCGGGCGGCAAGCGACAACCCGCGCGGGAGCGGGGGATCTCAAACTAGTTCGAGCTGACCACGCGCGTTGTTGTGATGGTGCCTTCAAAATTAAATGTTGAATAATTAATAAGTGCTATTCAAGCACGATCTGCACTGTGGATGTCGAAACATCGTTTTTTAGTAACAATTTTCCAGTAAAAATAAGTCTTCCTCATCCATATTATATTTTGACAAACACTGGACACGACAACGCTCAGAACGAAGCCGCGCTCGACTGCGGACAGGAAAATCGCGCGCGTTCTCGCACCCGCGCCGCTCCCCGCACCGCGCTGCCAGTCTGGCCAAACACTTATAAGTGTTTTAAGAGATTATTATTATTGCATTCTTTCAAGGCAACATCTTTGGAAATCCTGTAAAGTTATTAGTATCTTTTTCCTTGTAAGATTTATCCGCGAATATGCCTCAAGATAAAATAACATAACATCACGCCTGTCTTCCCTGAACGGTTGGGCAGAGGCGTATAGTAACACCTTCATTTCGTCATTATGTTTAAGTCCCATGTAATAGGGGGCAAGCCTATTGCCATCAAATGGTCACAGATCCAAACTCCGGGCTGCTAGTGATAAAATTCCTAATGGGGAAAACCTAATAACATTTTGCCCGACCTGGGGATCGAAGCCAGGACCCCATGCTCAGCAGTCGCACTTGCGACCACAAACCAATGAGATAGTCAAGTTTTTAAAAGATTATTATTGTTGCATTCTTTCAAGGCAACATCTTTGGAAAGCTTGTGAGTTATTCGTTTCTTTTTCCTTGTAAGACTTATTTGCGAATTTACCTCAATGGTGACGTTTTGATACACTTAGGGTTGCCAGGTGTCCGGCTTTAGCCGGACATGTCCGGCTTTTTACAGTCGTGTCCGGCCAAATATACAGGGTTACTGGTAACTCGACGTATTCCTTACAGGACGTTATAGAAGGGTTGAAATGCAACAAAGTTAAGCCACCAAATTTTCTACCGAAATTCAGTAGTTTCTGAGATTCATTATTTTTTATTATTGTTGAAAAATCCCAGATTCAACCATTTGAAACTTATTTAAAAATAATGTAAGGCGCGAATGTATTGGAATTTAAGTTTTTATCATAGCTGATGCCATAGCAGGTCTCTGTGAATAATTAAAAATTGAAAAATACCAAACCATTTTACAAATATGTTTGAATCTGGGATTCTTCAACAAAAATCTAAAAAAATTAATATCTCTAAAACTACTGAATCTCGGTAGAACATTTGGTGGCTTAATTTGTTGCATTTCAACCCTACTATAATGTCCTGTAAGGAATACGACGAGTTAC
Organism: Amphipyra berbera; assembly: GCA_910594945.2. Classification (NCBI taxonomy): domain Eukaryota; kingdom Metazoa; phylum Arthropoda; class Insecta; order Lepidoptera; family Noctuidae; genus Amphipyra; species Amphipyra berbera. The sequence goes on along the minus strand of OU343148.1, from coordinate 8,597,632 downwards.
CAGTAACCCTGTATACAAAGCCAGCTTGTCCGGCTTTTGTTAGGCTTTTGCTCAACCTCACTCCGCCAAAAGATGCCGAACGAAAGCGGGCGAGTGATTTTTTTTCTCTTTTAAAAACAGTGTGGCAGGCTATCAGGGCAAAATGTCCGGCTAAATATGAATCTGTGTCCGGCTTTACTATTTTTGGGCCTGTACCCTGAGTGTGAGTTTGTTGTCACATTGCGAAATACATGACGATCAAGTTAATCGAGCAAACTAATGAGCGATGGTGTTTAAAAATAGTCTGAGTGTGAGTTGTAATATGACATACTAACAACAGCTCGTATCGTCACTTGTCCGAAAGTATGCCGAACGTTTTGTTATTTTTTTAATGTTGCCTACAATGTATACAGACATGAATTCGGCGAGATAATACGACTTAAATAAAAATCTTATCACAATCGTGTTAACAAGCGTTATGCGTGCCCTACGTAATTTAGACGTATATTATTATTTATGAATGAGATATTCCTATTTCGTTTTAACGTGCAGTGAGTAAAGGAGATGTGAAATGAGTAAGTCTGTGGTGTTATGTTTCCACTTCAAAGTTCAAAACATTCAAAAGTTTTGCGTGTTCGTAATCTCAGTTAAGGAGTTTTATTATGATATTTCTCGTGATTTGTGTTAAGTATAAGTAATTATCTATAAAATGATTATTGTGCATAATGAAGACCAGTGCATCAAAGTTTGAAATATTAGTTAACTTCATGGAACAGTAAGAATACTTGAACTTAATAATAATATTCAATATAACCACGTCTCTAGTTGTGCATCTACGTACTTATTTCAAATTAAAAAAAAAACTCTTATTTTACATACACTGAGACATTCCTACATAAACCTACCATGCACGCAAAAGGTAGAAACCGTAGAATACAGCATAGCCTACTATTGTACTGGAATACAGACGATCCAAGGTTTGGAACGCTAAACAAATTTATTAAATAGTGATCATACCTACTAGGGAAACTATGAATACACAGAAATGGAAGAAGGTATATAGCACATAGGTATCAATGTTATCCTAATTTTAGTATTTAATTTTGGTTTGATGTGTGTAACTTTATAAACAATTTATGTAAAAAGCAGTATAATACAAATAAAAACAATGACCTATTGTAACTTTTCGTAAAATGTAAATAATATGTGTATTTAATAAATAAAGTATGTTTTATTTACCAAATAACATTTCTATTTGACATAATATGTTTTAGTGTAATGGTTTTAATGTGATATATGTTAATGGAATAAGAAATAAAAAAAATATAGTTTTTGATACACATAGGTAGAATTAAACAAAGGGTTAGTAAAAATATATGTACCTATTCAAAAATATATAGCGTACAGTGGCTTGTGATTAAAAAAATTACGTGCCGTCATTATAAAACACAATTCACCACAATATTACACGCAAATAATACGAACGTAACTAATGTAAACAACATTTCACCTGCCCAACACCAAGTGAGTTACTTTACTACAAAGTTTGTGTGTAGAAACGCTTGGAAACGTCAAATTCTAACTCGCACTCGCAAAAACCCGCAAAAAGTTCTCCGAAACGGTACTTTGTGTGACAAGTTTGAAATACCCAACTATTGTAGTATCGTTAAAAATCTTACACTCACTGTTTCAGTTTACAATACTTTCCGCCAGGGGCGCTTTTTACGTTTTCATACATTTAACACTCGATACACAAACGTGGTAGTAGTGTTTCCTTTATGAAAAAACTCACACTCGGGGTACTGGCAACCCTAGGCTACACTAGTATAATTTTGCGGTTTTGCTTGCGAAGTAAACTTGCAATCTTCACTGTAATTGTGTTCTTAATGAATTATGAACGCTTAAAGTACCTAGGTTTTATTTTTATTAGTAAAAATACACCAACAGCATATACATTAAGTTTTTTTGCTTAATCTAATATTATGAGTATATTATCTAATGTAAGTACACTAATTATACAGTGGTGGCCATATAATTAGAAACGATTATTACTGGACACATCATTATGATATTAATCGCTATACATTTTTATCAGTCTATCATTAATGACTTTTAACTAAGTCATTATGTAGGCCCATCAATACTATTAAATACATGAGGAAAAATTGAGGAAAACAACAAACTCCTAATAAAACATTCAATCACTTTGTAAACAGGGTAGCATTTGAAACGAACTGATAAAGCAAGAGCCCGCGACGGCCAGACCTTCGTTATTTTATAAAAGCTGAAAGTTTTTCTGTGCCATGTGCCCCATACAGGTAAAAACGACCAGCTACTATAGAGTTTGGGTTGTGGTTACCTTGGCCAGGTAACAGGTAGTAGTTGCGGTGCATGCTTTTGCGAATCCCGCGACCCTGGCCGTACGGTCAGGAGAAGGAACACCGTTGGTTTTTAGCCGGTAAGAGTCCGGCAGACCCCCTCGCCTTCCTCGGGCGAGGGACATCCATGAGGATTTTCCAACGAGAAAAAAAAAAAAAACAAAATAAAAAGGTAACAGGTAGTAAACGTGTATAAAATAGTACCTACCTTAAATTTGTTAAAGTATAAAGTTCAATTTTTTTTTAAATTTTCTTCGGGGTAACTTTAGAAATCTCGTCATCCATTGCCGGACACTTATGGTGACATTTGCTACCCCCTGCCAGACACCCCTAGGTAAACTTTAATAAATTATAATTATACTTTCGTTATAGTATAAAAGCAAAATTTTATAAACGGTGTAAATAGACCCTTAACGAAGCCGAAAGGAACTTATTCTCCACGCCATTGCGATATTTTTTTTGTTCTGGACTATGCCTGGGAACCCTCTAGTTACAGAGATATTGGAGGACAAAGTTCCAACTTTTTCACAACTTTTTTTTAAAATACTAGTTTTGAAGGTTGCAAATGTATTTGAAATACCTCCATTACCCGTTTACTACTCATTGCATCTATCAGCACAGTGTTTTGAGTGCGTTACATTGAGCTTTACAGTAAAACGTAATTTTTCACCCAAAAAAAAAGTCATTTCCCAGCGACAATTTTTGCGCAGGGTTACTTAGTTTGATGTACTGAATGCATGGTTGACGGCTTAGTGAAGGGTCTTTTAACACCTTGTATATGTTACTTGGGGACCTATAAAAAAATGTTACCTCAATAGCCGGACAGTTTTAATGGTTTTTACATCTTGCCAGACACATTGAAAGTCCGCTGTAGGTGCGAGTGCTTAGTCGATTGCGATCTTATAAGATATCCAATAAAAAAATAATTTTATTGCATTCATAGCCATGTAATATAAAGTAAAAAATGTTATTTTAATATTATGTAATACGAGCAATCTCACTTAGTAATTATATGTATAAGGTAAACACGATTACATAGGTATTTCAAGAGTTTATTGCTAATAGAAGTAGGTATCTAAATGAAAAAAAACGCTTATCAATATCCTAATTTTGTAAGACCGTAAACGTCCATTGCTGGACATGGGGCATACCCAATGACCGGCTATAATGAATGATAAACAGCAGTGATAGCCTAGCGATGTGACCGTCGGACTGCCAAGTCATAGCTCTCGAGTTCGAACCCAAGGTACGCACCTGTGACATTTCGGATTCATGAGCGTATTGTATAATTATCACTTGCTTAAAAACGGTGAAGGAAAACATCGTGAGGAAACCGGCATGCCTGAGAGATATTTCTCGACGGCATGTGAAGCCAAGTCAGAGGCCCATGGGCGGCATAAACTGTGACACCAAGTTAGTCACTAACCACACGAAAAGAAGAAGATGAACGATCAATTTGGAAATCCATAATCAACACGCTTGGCACATATATTGGTGACTAGCTGTGACCTCACGCCGTGAGGCGTGAGCCGTGAGGTCTCCGCCCGTAGCCTATGTTACTCAGTGATAATGTAGCTTTCTAACGGCGAATGAATTTTTGAAATCGGTCCAGTAGTTTTTAAGTTTATTTGTTACATACAAAAATACAAATCTTTCCTCTTTATAATATTAGTATAGATCACACTCGCAAGTAGTCTCTTATGACCGGTTCCTATAATTATGAAGCGTTATTGGTTACCGCGACTGCTGATCGTGAGATAATGCAGGTTCGATCCATAGGTTGGGAAAAGTGTTATTGGGTTTTTCCATATGGAATTCCTCGGTAGCAGCCCGGGGTTTGAATTTATGTTCGGTTGATGGCAATAGGCTTGCCCCTATTACATGGGACTTTAACATAACGGCGAAATGAGGGTGTTACTATACACCTCTGTCCAACCCTCCGGGGAATACAGGCGACTCTTGTATCTTTACCAATAATGAAGCAAAGAACACATAGCTTTGCAAAACCCTCCCTTATGGAAGTAGCTAGCTATCACAGGTAAAATTAGCTTACGAACATATTTATATCCCAGTTTGGAAAAAAGAAGATACTATTGGTAATTAAAACGACTCGTTTTCTTTTTTTATAGGAACCTGACGTTACTCGCTTCTACAAGGTTAGTCGGAAAGGGGCTACTAAGCCGCGGGCCACTTAAAGTATCACTGATGACTATTTTAAAGCGAGTCTTAAAATTTTAAAAATCAATAAAAAAAATTCATCAAAAATATTTTTTATTTTAGTTTTTTCGAAAATTCTTCATCCCTGCTTTAGTTATGAATTCAGAAAATGGGGTTTCTAATCCGTGACCCCAAATATGACCTAAAATGTAAACACAGCTGATCATAGCTGAGGATAGATAGAATTCAGCGTATTTTTTATGAAATCTTTGAACAGAAATTTCTTCTAAACTATCGAGTTTTGAATAAAAGTTATCCATTATTATGGGTACTTTAACACCCTTTCGGCTTAGTACCCCCTTTCCGACTAAGCTTGTATATTTCGTTCGATATACGGTATGCGGGAATTCCCCGCACGCGGTCTACTTTCATTAGTTGATAGCCCGTATTCTATTTTAGCCTATTTTAGGGAGGGGGTAGTCTATATCAACAGGAAATTACCATAAAAAATATAGATAGTCTGTAGGTATGATTATTGTGTCAGTGACTTCAAAAAAAAATATAATGACCTGAGTAACTAGATTAAGGTTATCATAATCCTATATAAAAATTAGTAGATACATTTAATAAGTTTATCCATACCAAGATAGCTTTGCAGATAACAATGCATACCTAATCATGACTTGTTTTCAATCATTTTATGGCCTTAAAAGGAAACGCGGGCTGCAAAATATTAATAATTTGTATAGGTTTTTACGATCTATTTCCGTCCCACCCCTCCCGCAAGCCTTCCCAATTGAGCGCGAAAGAGACACCTGCATCTCAGACTGATTTCTCCTGTGCAATATTAACGAAATCGTACTTTCGTTTATCCCCATTTCCTTCTTCAAATCTGGACCGATTTTAATTTTTCTGTAATAATTTAAGATAGACTTTAGTTATGTCTGTATGATTTGCTTTTATTTTCGTCAAATTTGTTTGCCAGACGTTTGAAAACGGTGGTGAAACCGGTCGATTTTTGTAAAATTTAAACGTTTCTAGTTCTTTTAATAATTAATTTATTGACAAAAACAAAACATAGGGACATAGTGGTGGTAGATATAATTATAATTATCGTATGGTAAAAAATATAATGTTTGCTCTAGTGACATTATCCAAGGAGAAAACTGAGGAATACTTTTGTACGGACTAAATGCCGACCGCATTTCCTCTTAAATTCGATTTTTGATGTGAAACATCTATAATGCAGGGGTACGGGTGTGAAACATCTATAATGCAGGGGTACGGGTGTGAAACATCTATAATGCAGGGGTACGGGCGTGAAACATCTATAATGCAGGGGTACGGGAGCGGCTGTTGCGTGGCGAAGTTCGCGATGGCAAAGATATGACGTCAGACCTTCGTAACTCGTCCGCTTTCTTCGGTTTGTTCGGCCGGTTTTCTTTTTAACAGACTTCAAAAAGGAGGAGGTTCTATATTCGATTGGTATTTTTTTTTGTATGTACACCGATTACGATGTGATTTGTGATCCGATTTACGTCCCATAAAAATTTAACATAGTTTGGCCCAGTAGTTTTCATTTTATGAACATTTATGAACATTTTAGTTTACGTGAACGATGTAATTATTCTACCTGATGTAATCTAGAAAAATCCTACTGTAGTTTACAGAACAACCTATTACAGACACTAAAAGTAAAAATAAAAAAACTACGTTTAAAAAAACCGACTTCAAGAACTAAAAAGTATACAATAACTTAATAAAGATTTAATTTAATACACCTCTTATTAATTTACCGTAATATAAGATTAAGATTTTCAGAAGTCGGTGCCTTCAATTTGGTTCACCAAACTAGGAAAAATCCGCGGAAACCCGGACGGATGGCAACCTTATCTCCAAGGCACAGAGGGGTCTCGATGTGTAACGAATGGTCATCCATCCACGGAATGACGCGGCAAGCGCAGCTTAACCTTGTAAATCATATGATCCGTGCGATTGTTAATTAGTCGTGAGCCCCTATTACATTATTATTATCAAACAATGAAGGACAAAATAACAAAATGGCAATCTTCATTCGCCATTATCATCTTTATAATCTGCTTACCCCAAATACATATAAAATACACTTTTAACACACTTCAAAAAGATAACATATAAATAAAAACAAAAAACAATAATACTTAAATGAACGCACCTCTTTTGAAATCCAATTTAAAAAAAAAGAACGTAAGTATATTTTCCGCACTTAAAATAATATTAATTAAAAAGTTTTTAGCTCGTCGTCGTTTCTTAGTCTATGGTTAAGATGGCGGACACGTCCGTTTCGCGCCAACCGCGATGTCAAACTGTTTTGTAGTTAGTTACACTGTGGTTACACTGTGTTGTGTCGGTGAGTTGATTTCGCGCGTCAATTATGATCAAACAAGGCGTTATTTAATAAGCCACTCAGCAGTCAGCACTCTACACCTTTTTTTTTGCGTTGGGATTTCCTCATGGTTGTGCCTCGCCCGGGGATGGCGAGGGGGTCTGCCGGACTCTTACCGGCTAATAATCTCTTTTAAACAAAAATAAAACCGACTTCAAATTGTCTATCTCCGAAGTTCTTCATCAGATCATCACCAAATTTAAATGGGACCACTTAGAAAGAATACTCTTTCAAACAAGAAAAGGATCATTAAAATCGGTTCACAATTAGCAAAGATATCGCGGAACAAATATACAAAAAAAAAAAACATACAGTCGAATTGAGAACCTCCTCCTTTTTTGAAAGTCGGTTAAAAACCAACGGTGTTCCTTCTCCTAAGTGAGTCCCCTATGTCTTTGCTACATGGATACATGTGCTCCATCTTAGACCATGTCTGCGGTTACCATCAGGTGAGGCAAGGTAGAAATGCGAACAAATCAAGAATAAAAAATACCGGCCAAGTGCGAGTCGGACTCGCGCACGAAGAGTTCCGTACCATTATCTACAAAAACGGCAAAAAATCATGTTTGTTGTATGGGAGCCCCCTTAAATATTTGTTTTATTTTAATTTAATTATTTATTTTTAAAGAGAATATATAACTAAATATTCTGTGAATATTTCGAACGTCTACCTGTTGCCGTTATCAATATCGAGCAAAAACGAGCAAAAAAATTACGTTTGTTGTATGGGAGCCCCCTTAAATATTTATTTTATTCTGTTTTTTAGTATTTGTTGTTATAGCGGCAACAGAAATACATCATCTGTGAAAATTTCAACTGTCTAACTACCACGGTTCACGAGATACAGCCTGGTGACAGACGGACGGACGGACGGACGGACGGACGGACGGACGGACGGACAGACGGACAGATGGACAGACAGCGGAGTCTTAGTAATAGGGTCCCGTACGTCCTTTGGGTACGGAAAAAGAAGTAGGTAGGTACGTTTGTTATACATAACAATTTTTAGTTCACAGTAGTTAAGTCATCTTCATTTAACAATAACAGAACATACACACATAACAGAGAATATCTCGCTCGTGTAGACTTGTTTTATAAGTATAATAATTATATAAAATAATGTCACTTTTATTTTTCATAATAGTTTTTACAACAACATTTGAACACGACTTGTGTGAACAATAGCCACCATCTGCATCAATACTGAATGAATGTTTCTTTACTTCATAAATACGGTTATTAATTAGCTTACTTATACCTACCGATAAGATGAGGCTATTTAAAAACCACGAGGCTAATTGTCATGAACATAGCATAGGAGACTTTTCGATCCCTAGTGAGTGGCCTGCGGGCGGCGGGTTACGGGACCCGTCGCCTGGGCGACATCGCAACTGAGGCGGGCCGCGATGTCGTATGGGAGGCATCGCGGCTGAAGGGTGGAGGCCGCGGCGGGAAAGGAGCGGCGTATTGCGGTGCGCCGTTGTCCCTACCTTCCGCGACCTTGACGGGGTCGCCACCGTCAGATGGCGGAAGCGGTGGGGCCGCAGGGGGAGAGGAGTGTCGGTATCTCGCTGGCCGCTCTCCCTATCCTCTGCGGCCGAAAAGTGGTAGGCGGCGGGGCCTCTAACCTGACCCGTCGCAGGGGGACCTGAGGTGCCCAGACATGGGGTCGTCTGACGCCCATGTGCGCGTTTTATCCCCGGGGTGGTCACGGCGTACCATGTGTTCTGGTGCGCCGGTGATGGGAGGTACTCCCCAGATGAGGGTCCGGCGACGGACAGCCGCGGTGGGTTCGCGAATAAGTGCTTACGCGTGCCCGTGTTCCCGCTATAAGCGGCAGAGGAGGACACCGTGGAGTTTTAGTGGGTTTGAGTCGCACATAACTGCACTGTGTCCCCGTGGTAGTGCAGTATGCGTGTGCATTTCTCCAGGATAAAAAAAAGGGGATCCGTCGCCCGACCAGTAACAGGCCCGGGAGGATTGCGCACCGTGTTCAGCGCGCGCCTCTCTGAAGGAAGTGGGGCAGGGGACAAATTGCCCCTCCACTGGAGAGGTCCACCAGAAGCAGCTGGTGGGCCGAGACCTGCCGGGGTTGCGGTGCATGCAATAGCGAATCCCGTGATGCCGGTCTTAGGTCAGAAAGAGGGACACCGGTGGTTTTTAGCCGGTAAGAGTCCGGCAGACATCCACGAGGATTTTCCAATGATAAAAAAGGAGAATTTTCGATGTATTATTTAAACTATAATAATATTTCGAACTAACTTCTGCCTGCAGCTTGACTTGTGTGATTTTTTCACCCCCTTAAGGGAGGAATTTTGAAAAATCCTTCCTTAGTTGCCTACGTTATAAAAGTCACCTACTGTCAAAATTTCAAGTTTCTGACCCCAGCGGTTTAGGCTGTGCGTTGATAGATCAGTCAGTCAGTCAGTCAGTTTCTAAATCAAATAATTTTATTTGTGTCAAAGATGGGTGATAATACAATCTATAGGTATACTAATATTATAAAGCTGAAGAGTTTGTTTGTTTGTTTGAACGCGCTAATCACAGGAACTACTGGTTGGAATTGAAAAAATATTTTTATGTTTGATAGTCCATTTATCGAGGAAGATTATAGGCTATATAACATCACGCTACGACCAATAGGAGCGGAGCATAAATTAAAAATGTTCAAAAACGGGAAAAATGTCCACCCGTGCGAAGCCGGGACGGGCCGCTAGTGTTACATAATATTTTTGATTTTTGATAAGTAGTTATAGTCCAACATGTTTTAACTATAAAAGTGTACAAATGAGTAATCTCCTTTTGAAAATCAATCAAAATAAAATTAGGAATAATAATTAAAATGTCAAGAATAAAAATACATCATGCGTAGGGCATAAGTCCAAAGTGAGTCAGTCATAAAGTCTATTAAATTATAATAACATTTATTAATTAGAATGTTTTTTAATTATTTTTTTTCTCCTTTTACATACAAGGTTAGTCAGAAAGGGGGTACTAAGCCGAAAGGGTGTTAAAGTAACCATAATAAGGGATAACTTTTGTTCTACAACTTTCCCCAAAACTCGATAGTTTAAGAGAAATAGCTTTTCAAAGATTTCGTAAAACATATGCTAAAATATATCTGTCCATAGCTATGATCAGCTGTGTTAACTTAATATTCTGAATTCATAATTAAAGCAGGTATGAGCAATTTTTTAAAAAACTATTAAAAAATATTTTTCATGGAAAAAAAATTAATCGAATTTTAAAATTTTAACACTTGCTTTAAAATAATAGTCATCAGTGATACTTTAAGTGGCCCGCGGCTTAGTACCCCCTTTCCGACTAACCTTGTGTAGAAGAAGACATTGACATGTCAGATCACAGAAACAAAGTTGAAATATACCTACAATCGCATTGAAATTGTGAATACATAGCATTTGTGGCCGTCCTTGCCTAAGCGATGCGTAGGCGCAGGCCGTGCAGGCAACAGATTTACAATCACAGTTTTAGAATTTGTCAACACGTTTGGTGCAGTGGCTGAGCGACCGGCTTCTGCGCTACGGGTCGTGGGTTCGATTCCCGCATGGAACAGATATTTGTATGGTACACAGATAGGTAGTTGTTCAGGGTCTGGATGTTTGTGCGTGTGAAGATTTGTGCAGGAGAAATCATAGTGTGGGGCAACGTTATTAAAAAAAAATACCTTGGGGCTACTTGGAATTCAGTTAGGTAACCTAAGTGTAGACTGGGTCGCAAGCAACACAGTTTTGCCACAGGTTTACAATCCATACAGTTGGATAACGCCTACACGGGAGGTGGCATCGTATGACATTAACACCCATATTCTAAGACGTTCCTCCAAAACTTACTCGACTCGACTCCACCTTGCCTTTGCCTGCTCCACCTTTTTCGCTACCATCGGTAGTTATAGTTGACATAAACGTCCTCGACTCGAGATTATTCCTCAGTCGAGGTAAGGAATCATCTGTCAAACTCAAGGTACCTCGGAACCTACCTTAAGGAAGGAAGTGTCAAAGTTCGTATGTAACAAAAATGAATTTTGAAGACTTCATCGCATCTGCTTACGATAACCCTTACAACTGTTTATCGCGGCGTTATTTGCGTAATTAACTTTTGGATTATGACTCCAACTAGAGTCATGGACATATGAGTTTGGTACTCTTTTGGAGTCACTGGACAGTGAACGTGGTAAAGCTACACGATTATCTGTCGTTACGACAAAGTGGTAACGCGGTCTAACACTGCTTTTGGTTGTTTTGTGACGCTTATCGAAGTAAGGAAGACCAACCATAACAATAGTTTGCTTCATAACTCATAACGGAACAAATCGCTAAACATAACTCAAGTTCGCACAATGGCCTTCTCACGGTCGAACGTCAACATTGTGCGTTTCAAAGTCTATGTTGTGTACTTGTACAGTGTATAAAGTGGTAATGATTACTAAGGACCTAGTACTTACACTTTCAAGTGTTTGCCGATATTATGCGAATCGATCAGAAGACCTACCACGAATGCTGTCGAGTTACAGAGGAAATGCGGTCGGCATTTAGTCCATACAAACGTAATCCTCAGTTTCCTCCTTGGATAATGTCACTAGAGCAAATATTTTTTACCAAAGTCAAAGTCAAAGTCAAAGTTTTTTATTTCAAATAGACCAGATTTCAGGCACTTTTAAAACGTCACGACTAGGTGCACGGTTCCAAAAGGTAGGTTCTATGGAGAAGACCATATGATATATATCTACCACCACTATGTCCCTATGTTTTGTTTTTGTTAATTAATTAATTATTAAAATACCTACTAGAAACGTCTAAAATTTTACAAAAATCGACCGGTTTTACCATCGTTTTTAAATATCCGGCAAACAAATTTGACTAATATAAAAAATAAAAGAAAAACATACAGACATAACCAAAGTCTTTCTTAAATTATTACAGAAAATAATATTAAAATCGATCCAGATTTGAAGAAGGAAACAGGGAAATACGAACGTATGATTTCGCTAATATTGCAAAGGAGAAATCAGTCCGAGATGCAGATGTCTCTTTCAATTGGGAAGGTTTGCGGGAGGGGTGGGACGGAAATACATCGCAAAAACCTATTCAAATTATTAATATATTGCAGCCCGCGTTTCCTCTTAAAAGTGAATTTTGAATTGGGAATACTCGTTTTGCACATACTTCTTCTTCTTCTCCCTGCCCTTATCCCACACTAGGTGGGGTCGGCACAACATGTACTTATTTCATAAATCCATGTTGTTAGAGGTTTTGGCTTATTGTTTTATAACCGGCCGCCTGTCTGACATCAACCATGCTTCGCACATATTACTATTTAATTAAATTGAAAACTTTATTCATATCTATGTATGATAAAAATTGTGCATGTCGCAAAAAAAACCAAACTCTTATAGGACAGTTGTATATTTAACCGCCTTCCAAAAAAAGGAGGAGGTTATCAATTCGGCTGTTTTTTTTTACATACATAAACTCACGCCTTTTTCCAATAGGGGTAGGCAGAAACTATAGAACGCAACATGCTACGACCCTTACTTACCCCTTTCGCTTCATACATCTTGTCATACATGCACGCCGGTTGAGAGTACTACGCACCTGACCTTTGTGAAGATCATCACCAATAACATCGATGTATGTCCTTCTAGGACGTCCTCTACCGGCGTTCCCATTGACATCCGCCCACTCATTCTCTCAACATGACCAAACCACCTAAGCATACTCCTTTCAATTTTTATCACTACATCATATTTTAAACCGCAATTTTGTCTAATCTCTTCATTTCTCAATCTATCATTCAAAGTTACACCGCAAATTCTTCGCAAGGAACGCATTTCCATGGTATTTATTCTACTTTCATGCCTCTTCTGCCACGACCAACATTCACTTCCATACATAAGCGTAGGTACCAGCACACCATTATGGACAGCCAGTCGTGCCTTTTTGGACATCGACTGGCTAGCCACAAACGCATGCATAGCACCATTTACTTTATTTCCCGCATTTGCTTTCCTTTCCACATCTTCGTCAATCTTACCATCTTTTTTTTTTAATGTTTGTTTAACTCATTACACCGTCATTTATAAACCGATATGGATTTTTTTTTGTATGAAAGAGTATTCTTTCAAAGTAGTCCCATTTAAAATTGGTGAAGATCTGATGAAGAACTTCGGAGATAGACAATGGAACTCCTCAATGACGAACAGTACGCATAATGTGATGATGTGATTATGTTACGAGCAGCGTCTTTTGTAGGCCCAACCATGTTTTAATAAAGGCCACTAAAATGAAAAAAATAAAAAAAGCATTTAAACAAAGATAAAACCGACTTAAAAAAAAACGAAAAAAAGAATAAAATAATTACTATATTATAAAATTAACAGTTTCAGAAGTCGGTGCCTTCAATATGGTTCAGCATGGATTAGCACAGACTTCTGAAACTGTTAATTTTATAATTATTTTATTCTTTTTTTAGTTCGTGGCTAATTACCAACCGCGCGGATCATACGATTTGCGAGGTTAAGCTGCGCTTGCCGCGGTCAGTCCGTGGATGGGTAACCGTTCCTTACACATCGAGACCCCTCCGTGCCTCGGAAAGCACGTTAAACTGTCGGTCCCGGGTGTCACGAATATCTATGACAGTCGTTACGGGTAGTCAGATGCCCTAAAATCTGACAACTGGTCTAACCTTAGAGTATCGGCATTACCCGTAACTGGGTTGCGGAGGTCTGATGGTAGTCGCTCCGTGTAAAATATTGGCATTTAGCCGCATCTGGTTAGACTGGAAGCTGACCCCAATATAGTTGGGAAAAGGCTAGGCAGATATGTATATTTTATTTTTTATTTCGTTTTTTTGAAGTCTGTTTTATCTTTGTTAAAATGTTTTCGATTTAATATTCGCTTATTAGCGATACGTTTACGATAGGTAGGTACTATACGTCAAATGTTCGACCTAGGCCTACTGAAGTTTAGATAAAACGTTAGATCCTTATCTGATTAAACATTAATTAATTTATGTTATCAAAAATTCTAATTGGTTTCCGGCAATATATAGGCAAACTCGTTACTAAGCAGTGATTGTCTAGCGGTTGAACGCTTGCCTTCTATGCAGGAGGGCAGGCCCGGACTGGCCATACGGGCAAATCGGGCAAATGCCCGATGGGCCGGATGCCCGATGGGCCGGATGCCCGATGGGCTGGATGCCCGATGGGCCGGATGCCCGATGGGCCGGATGCCCGATGGGCCGGATGCCCGATGGGCCGGATGCCCGATGGGCCGGATGGCCGATGGGCCGGTCACACAGTCGGAGAAAACGAAAGAGTGAGAGGAACGTCAAAAAAAGGTCGTCCAACTATCGCCTATCGTTTGTGTTTGTAAATGCACCCAAGATACAGGAGAAAGGTGAGGGGAGAGTCAAAAAAAACGTCGTCCGTCTAATCGCTTGGGCCCACCGTCTCTCAAATGCTCGGGCCAATTTCAGGTCCCAGTCCGGCCCTCCAGGAAGGTCCAAGTTCATTTAGGCCGTACCTCTGACTTTTAAAATTCATGTGCAGATCAGAATTTTGATTATCACTTGCGTTAACGGTGAAGGTAAAACATCGTGAGGAAATCTGAACAACAGTGTTAAAGTATGTAAAAAGTATTAAAACGACAACAAGAACTCCACAACCTCATCCCACCGGCCCCCTTCTATCATCAGACATCTAGACGCACTGCAAGTTACCATCCATACTTAGTTGCCATTCCACCAATTCGCACTAAGCGCTTCCAAACATCCTTCATAATGCGCACTGCAAAAGAGTGGAACTCACTACCTGCGTCTGAGTTCCCGAACGCATTCAACCGGAATCTCTTCAAAGTTAGAGTTAACAGGCTTCTTCTGGGTAAGTTCACTCCATCGTAGACTTTGTCTCTGTCTCCTCTGACCTAGACTAGAGTCAAGAGCAAACCCATTACAAATAAAAAAAAGACTGCATTGTACACTTCCACTTCCTTTCCCATTTACCCAATATCCTTCTTACATTCAATCATCAACTCATTCTCTCATTCGTTCCAGCAACCCAAAAGCGCGGCCTTTTACCGGCTCCGAACAAAATCTCTAAAAACATTGTGAAGTGATCTGTTTTAAGCGTAATTCATACATTACGGGACGTCCCAGAACAATAGGTGCACCTACATCAAGTAAGAACGAGACCAGGAACCGTGAGTACCTTTCCATTGCTTTCCTTTCCGTTTTTCCATAATGTGCATTTGGTTTACTTATAGCAAGTAAACCAAAGTGTAAGTGCGGTGTGGGTAAATCCGGCATAATCCTAGCGTTCACAACGGGAGACTACAATTCACCAATCCCAGCTACAATCGGGGTTGACTACAAATGTAAAGTCATGGACGTGAACGGTGTTAAAGTCAAGCTTGGTATTTGGGATACAGCGGGACAGGAGCGATACAGAACATCGACATGGAGTTTTTACAGAGAAGCTCACGGTGCTATATTAGTTTACGATGTGTCAGAACCAAAGTCCCTAGCAAAACTGAATGAGTGGCTCGAGGAACTTCAAGTATACTCCACTAAGAAGTACATATAGGTAGTCTGCTTAGTTGTCGGCAATAAGATTGACAAGCATATCATTTTGGGACCCAGTGCATAATATCAGCAAGCATATTGGGTCACCCGCGCGACGGCGCAACGAGTATTCCCAAGGAGGGTTGATGTCAGGCAGGCGGCCGGTCATAAAACAATAAGCCAAAACCTCTAACAACATGGATTTATAGAAAAATACATGTTGTGGCGACCCCACCTCGTGTGGGATAAGGGCATGAAGAAGAAGAAGGAGGTTTACTTACAGCAAATTAACTTGTGGTGACAGTCAATCTTAAACATAAACAGAACTCATATCAACAACCAACAAAAAGCAAGGTCTAAAAAAAACTCTCGATGGTGTGTATAGTCCGCCAACCCAACAACATGTTAGCGGCGGTTCCTAACAAAAGTATAGTTTCAGTAGACTTGGTTTAATTATAATAAGTTGCGTTCAAAATGGTATTCCAATACATGTGTACACAGCATGTTTACTGAATAATAAGGTGACGGTGTTACATGAAGATTATTTGAAGTTAAGCAATACATATACAACGTGTTACAAAATACCCCTAAAGCCGAAAGGGGGTTAAAAGGTCCGTTGTAAAGAGTCTATTGGCAATATTTGAAAACCCAAAAAAAAAAAAGAATTTGGATAAAGCATAAAATAATCATCATTGAAACACTTTGGGGATTCTTCGAAAAATATTAACAAAAATTGAGAACGTCATTAGCATCATCCCAAAGTTAAGAATGCAGATGTTTAATACTATAATTATGATAATGGAAACTCAAACTATACCGCTGCCGTCAAGCAATAAGACAAGAATAAAAACAACCTGACAATACCATAACGTTAACAACCCGGGAGAAGAATGATTTGTTAAAATAATGTTAAAAAATTTCGAATATTCACCCTTCCCTGAAAATATAAAACTAAAGAGCAGACTACCCAGAAAGTTATTTATATTCTTATCTAATTTCCTCTGAAAGGTAAATGACAATAACCATAAAATAATACTTGATTATTTACATTTTTTCATGGAGGGGCTCGTGGCTAAATAACAACCGCGCCGATCTTACGATTTGCGAGGTTAAGCTGCGCTTGCCGCGGTCAGTCCGTGGGTGGGTGACCATTTGTTACACATCGAGATCCCTTGGTGCCTCGGAGAGCACGTTAAGCCGTCGGTCCCGGGTGTCATACGAATACCTATGACAGTCGTTACGGGTAGTCAGAAGCCCGAAAGTCTGACAAACGGTTTAACCTTAGGATATCGGCATTGCCCAGTTACTGGGTTGCGGAGGTCTGATGGCAGTCGCTCCGTGTAAAATACTGGTATTCAGCCGCATCTGGTTAGACTGGAAGCTGACCCCAAGATAATTGGGAAAAGGCTAAGAGGAAGTAAGTATTTTCATTTTTCATGGGGAATTATGTAACACGGTGTATAAGTATTTGGATAGTTTAACTATCATTGGGCCATTATTCGTGTAACCGCCCGTTCACACAGCGAATCCGTTTTATCGGATCCCTTAAAACGGATCCGTCTGTACTGGATGTGTTGTTCACATCTGTACCGACGGATCAGTTAAACAAATGGCAACTGCGTCGCATTTAACAGACAGGATACGATAAAAATAATGGATCCAGTATTTTTTACTGGATTCGGAATATTGTCGTGTACTATGCGTGCCAAATAAGAATAGCACTGTCAAGACGCCATTTTGTTCCGCAATACTCGTAAAATTCATTACCAAAGTGTAAGGTGTGCAAAAAAGTAAATAAAGAAATTATATTCAGTTTAATTATTTCTGTTCACTTTTTTGGTATTTCTTATCAATTTTACGCCAAATTAATTAGGTACACAGTAATTATATTATTATTATGGCGACATATTAGGGTGACCAGTAGCATTTCGTGAAGTTAACTATATATATATATATATATATATTGGTTCATTTCTTTAATGAATACTGTTTTCCAATATTATTAAATTATATAAAATTATCTATTTATGGAATTCAATAAATAACATTTTATAAAAATGAATGTAAATTATAATGAATAAAATTACTATGAATAAAAAAATATAACATTTTTTTTTCATAGTACCTATTTTTTTGCTGGCAGTACCAATTTGACAGCTATCGTGTGAAGTTGTAGCAAGCGCGACCCTATTCTTATTTGGCACGCATAGTATGTAAACTCACTCATACAACTACAGGCGCCATCACCAAAATAAAAACGGATCGTTAAGCAGTTTCTGTGTGAACTAGCTGTTACTTAACAGCTTTTAACCGACTTCGAAAAAAGGAGGAGGTTCTCAATTCTACTGTTTTTTTTTTTGGTATGTTGTTCCGCGATATCTTTGCTAATTGTAAACCGATTTTAACGATTCTTTTTTTGTTTGAAAGAGTATTTTTTATTTATTTATTTATTATAATCTCCCTTACAACTATCATTACAGGTGTATACCTAATGTGATAGTGTGGTCGTAAAATTACCATACAATTAAAAAATATCTATACATATAAAAATAAAATAAAAATAACAACCTAATTATATCCTACCTATCTACACTGTAGCATAACAAAAACAACAGTATTTTTGCGAATTCACTCAAAGGGCATGTACATACATCGATCTTCACGTGAAGATCGTTAATAACCCGAATTGCGCGGGTCAATGGTGTGTTGGCGAGAAGGTTGGTCCTGGCCGCTGGCACGGCCAGTAGTGGCGGGCGGCGCCGCCTCCACACATAGCGGTCAGGTACACATACACTTAGGCGCTGCAGTACTCCTGGGTTATGCTCAATGCCACGAAGTAACCTAACCACATACGCAACAAGCGTGAATTCCCGCCGTACCCTCAGTTGGTTGTACCCGACCATACCGAGCACAAACAGAGTGGGGTACATCAACGGGTAAAACGGATATACCCCATATAGTTTATTCTACAAGTGGCGCGTGAACTTGTTCTGTACCCGTTCCAGCATTACCGAGTACTTGGCCTCATGCGGAGCCCATATGACAGCACTATGTTCAAGATGACTCCTGACAAGTGCGTCATACAGAACTCTGACAGTTGCGATGTTCTCGAAATGCCTTGTCTGTCTCAGAACCAACCCCAAGTTTCTAAACGCCCTTTTACAGATCCTCGTAATATGATCGCGAAACGATAATTTCGGAGTAACTGTAACCCCTAAATCCCGCACCTCAGAGACTTTTTTCGAGGTAGTCCCATTTAAATTTGGTGAAAGTCTGATGAAGATGTTCGGAGACAGAAAATGGAACTCCTCAATGACGAACAGTACATATAATGTGATTGGGTTACGAGCAGAGTTTTTAGTAGGTCCAACCATGTCTTAATTCAGGCCACAAAAAAGAAAAAAAAAGAAAAAAACTTTATACCAAAATTAAAATCGTATTAAAAAAACAACGAAAAAAAGAACTAGCACTGACTTCTGAATCTGTAAATTTTATAATATGGTAATTATTTTATTTTATTAGGGGCTCGTGGCTAAATAACAACCGCGCCGATCGTACGATTTGCGAGGTTAAGCTGCGCTTGCCACGGTCAGTCCATTGATGGGTGACCATTTGTTACACATCGAGACCCCTCCGTGCCTCGGAGAGCACGTTAAGTCGTCGGTCCCGGGTGTCATACGAATACCTATGACAGTCGTTACGGGTAGTCAGAAGCCCGAAAGTCTGACAAACGGTTTAACCTTAGGATATCGGCATTGCCCAGTTACTGGGTTGCGGAGGTCTGATGGCAATCGCTCCATGTAAAATACTGGTATTCAGCCGCATCTGGTTAGACTGGAAGCTGACCCCAAGATAATTGGGAAAAGGCTAAGAGAGGTAATTATTTTATTCTTTTTCGTTTTTTTTAAGTCGGTTTTATTTTTTGTTAAAAAGTTTTTTATCAACAATAATCTTTAATCAATTCTCGCATAACTCGTGCCGAAACAAGATTGTATTCCTTTTAACCGCCAATATTTTGTATTACATAAGTCGGTGACTTTCATTGAAGTTAAGGAGCTATAGAAAGTAACGGCTGTCCGCTGACATTAAGCAACTATGTCTTAAGAATTTTATCACATGTCACTTATGACTCATACTAGTGATTATATTATAACAGTACTACCTACAATATAAAACACTAGCTGTGTCCTCACGGTTCCGCCCGCGTAAGAAGTTTTATTCCAGTAATAAATATAGCCTATGTTACTCAGTGAGAATGTAGCTTTCTAAGGGCATAACAATTTTTGAAAAGTTTATTCGTTACATACAAAAATACAAATCATCCCTCTTTATAATATTAGTACCTATAGAAGACAATTTTGTTTGTGTTTTGTGTTACGTTTAAAACTAACCATATTTTTCAGAAATGGTGTCGATTCAGTTGCGTACTTTGACAGGACTAAACTAAACTAAAGGTGTTTGTCTCTTTCTGTCTCAATAGAAAAAGAAAGTGACAGAATTGTGTTTAGTCTAGTTTAGTACTGTCAAAATGTGCAACAGAATAGTCACCAATGTCTACTTCTATGTGAAATTATTACGTAGGTACCTAACCAACCTGATTTTGCAGTTTTGTTCATGCAATTTACATACATGAAAAAAAACCGCATAGGTAGCTGCTGAAAATGGCACTCGTCCGATTCGAATCCATGAAAATATCATCCGAACAAGCTGTATGGCAGTACTATTTATATGAACGGTTGTGCCTTAGAATTATTGATCTAAGAGCAAGGTTACACGCTCAGTTTGTCGTCAGTCTGGTCCATCAGTCTGGTCAGAATGATCGGAGAATGATCGTGTAACCCACGGATTGACAGAAAATTAAATATTTTTAATAATTTTGTCAGTCCGTTTTGAATGATGAAATACTGATGGGAGAATGATCGTTTAAACCGCTCGTATCATTCTCGCGTCAGTCACCGTCAGCGACGCAATGCAGAAGGACGAGTTAAGCGACATAACTATGAGCGCGCCGCAAGCGCTCGCTTATAAATAGCACATCTTTCTTTTTCCTTAAAATATCCATGACTAAGCACTGATTTAAATTGACAACCGACGGTCAGCTCCGAAGTCTAACGGCCACTGGCGTACTTTTCATCAGTCTGCTGTCAGTCTAGATTGACCGTGTAACCGTGAAATTTATCCATCATTCTGGCTTGAGACAAGTCAATCCATACTGATAGACTAAACTGACGCCAAACTGAGCGTGTAACCTTGCTCTAAGTGTTGGTCAAGTTTGCATGCAGTATTGACAATTATATTATTAATCTGTGGCAGTATTCGCGTCCAAGACATCGACGAGACAATATCTCCTGAGTATGTCCTAAAGGGGCGATACGCCTCTCGTATCAGTTTGAGTTGTTTGTTTGTTGCATTTTATTAATCGCACCTTCTGCGTTTACCTAGGTACATATATTTGAGGGCGGGGGGGCGGTGCTCCATACTTCATCCAAGCTTGATCAACTGTTTAGCGGAATTAACAGTAAATACATATTGTTATTTTATATTTGTATGTCATGGGTATCCGCAAAGTAATGCCTGATTCCATTATTTATTCTAACGGTTGTGCACTATATCGAATCCGAATTTCATAGATTTCCAACCGAATTTTATCGGATAGTATTTTCTCGAATTCAGTCGAATTCAGAAAGTCTGACAAACGGTTTAACCTTAGGATATCGGCATTGCCCAGTTACTGGGTTGCGGAGGTCTGATGGCAGTCGCTCCGTGTAAAATACTGGTATTCAGCCGCATCTGGTTACACTGGAAGCTGACCCCAAGATAATTGGGAAAAGGCTAAGAGGATTTTCTCGAATTCAGATCTAACGCAGTGTTCAAGTGCGTCTTTTCAAAACAGCGCATATGGCCGGCAAAGGCCGATTACAGTGCAACAAATCTAAGAAAAACATTTTGTCGTTTCACATTCCACAACCGGACTGTCTGAACGGAAGCTCGCCGAGCAATCCGATTGGCTAGTGGTCAAATTTGGCGCCACAGCAAATCTGACAGCTGTCAAAAGATATGTCATATGCGGGTCACTCATAATCGCACGAATAAATACGCAATGTGGGACTGACATTCGCAATGACTATGCGAACATTTTCCATACAAAACGGAAAACATTCGTACAATGTACGAATGTTTGCGCGCATGTGAGTGACCGGGGTTAGATTTGTTGCAATGTAGTATAGAACAGATTAATAATAAAATAGCAACTGATCTCATATATTTGCATCATTATGACTTATGGAGCCGCTATGATGTTAGAGAAGGACACGTATACAGAAACGTTTAGAAATTTCGTAGGTAGTCAGTAATTTTATTCTAACTAGTGATGTGACCCACTAAATTTCAACGTCGATAGAATTTAAAATGACATGCATTATCATATCTTATACCGCTAAAAATAATAACCGTACCTAAAACCGTTACAACACTCTCATAAATTCCTCTCACTACTTCTGACATACCAATAAAATCTTCGTCCATCCATCCGCAAACAGATCGCCTGTTGCATATTAATTAATGATATTTGGAAACATAATGAGATGGTGCAGCAAGTTGGCGCTAATAGACCGCAGGATCGATGCATGTTATCGACAATATTTGTCAGAACCTGGATCGAAAGGATGATCCAATAAAATATTGGTCAGCAAGAAGAGTCGTTTGAGGAATACGCAAATAAATATTGAGTATTGAGGTGTATTGAGTGATATAGCGTTACGCTACCTATCCTTTTTAGGAACATCTGTCCCATCCGAACGTCTCTTCTCGTTGGTCAAATACACGTTGATTGAAAGTCGGAATCGTCTCGATCCAGCACGATTGTAGAATTATTATTTCAACGCGCTTTACATTTTAAGGATTGGCAAATGTAATCAGTAATCAGAAGCTATGTCTTATATACCTTTTTTTGTTTATTAAAATTGTGTATTATACTGAAATTTCTTTTCTTTAAAAAACTTGATACGATACCGTATCGATCCACTGGATCGTATGATTTTGTGTGGATTGATACATGGATCGATACAGTGAGATATGATCTATTGCGACACAAAATATCGATAATAAGCACCTGGATCGAGCATCCCTACGACAAACGCATAGCAATGAACACGCGAACAAGTCAAATAGTTCAATGAATGCACTGTCAGACATTGAAGCGAAGTACTATTCAATTTGTATGGGTATCTATATCAAATAGAACAAAATGACAGTTCATCTTGTGACAAAACAAAAAAAGTAAAACTAAGAGTAAATCATTTATCTCATTCCCACATCCTGTTTCGTGCTATAAGATAGAACGGGAATAAAGACAGTTACAGAGCTACTTTTTTAGCCTTCCTTCTATGCTTTAGTCATTATTCTGAGTATAAAACAATTTCGTGTCTCTTTAAAGATAAGATAGTAATTGACGTACATATAGATACCGTTCATATAATTATAATAAATTAGAATATGATTATTTGATACCTATCTAGGTTATCAATTCCTAAGCGTTATGAAAGTGACCTTCATACGCACTGTGTGCTGGGGGCATATTCCGATAAATGAAAGTCGAAGTCTCGCACCAAAACCAAATAACGACGAACATCGAACTTATAAATATCCGAACAAAGTACAGTAGAAACTCGATTATCCGGCCCTCAGTTATACGGATTCGCGATTATCCGGAATACCTCATGGCGACATGAGGTATTGGCGAGGACAAAGTGCAACCTTTTTGCAGTACTAATAAGAGCGCACCGCGGACTTTTTGTCCGCCATTGTCCCTCGTCTGCGCAGGCTCTAAGTGATATTAAGAAGAATACCGATTCAATTTTTTTGTACACCTGCAAATTAGATAGTGAAGACAGGAATAAACATCGGAAAATGATGAAGAAACCGAAAAATGAATTTTTAGAAGATACTTTGTATTGTTGGTATTACCTACATATGTACAAAACCCGCTTTCCTTTATACATTCGATTATCCGGATTTTCGATTATCCGAATGCCTAACGACAACAATTAGTCCGGTTAATCGAGTTTCCACTGTATTGTCAAACAACAAACTACTAGATGTCAGTAATACATTTGCGAGTAGATTGAACGAAAGACAAAATGTTGAATTGCGAAAATCGAATCGATTGTCGGATCCGAAACACTTTTGTGGTTGGAAAACGTGCGATCTGTCAGCCGAATCATCGTAGTACGTTTTCCGGAGTACGTCCCCTGATCAGGGGTTGAATTATATTTAGTTCATCAATTATTTAGTTCGTGTGGTTAGTGACTAACCTGGTGTCAGAATTTATGCCGCCCATAGGGTTCTGACTTGGCTTCACATGCCGTCGAGAAATATCTCTCAGGCATGCCGGTTTCCTCACGATGTTTTTCTTCACTGTTTTTAACCTTTTAAGCGGGTGGCTATCAGTTGCCGTGCCCCTAGCGCGCGACTACGAATCGATAAAATAATACCTACAATAAATATATTAAGCTTTTTCAATACTTAGAACTATGAAACAATTATAAGTAATTGTTGTAAATCATATCTCTATTGAATAATCGTTTTAGTTGTACCACGCAGTTCATAGGACGAAAATACAACAAAAAACCATGCATGTTCTCTGTCGCAGAAATACGACACGCGCGGTAGGGGCACGGAAATATTTGTTGCATAAATGCGACTTACGCGCTTAAAAGGTTAAGGAAGTGATAATTATACAATACGCACATGAATCCGAAAAGTCAGAGGTGCGTGCTTTGGGTTCGAACTCGAGACCTATGTCTTGGCAGTCCGACGGTCACACCACTAGGCTATCACTGCTGTTAAAGTTTTCTGATGAATCTGAAATGGATGGATGGATGGCGATTCGCTTCGAATAAAACATAATAACATTAACCAAATACTTAAACGCTAGTCAATTTTAAGTGGCCGATGAGTGTCGTGCTTTCACTGTCACTTGAGGCGAAATGAAACTAAAATTGACTAGCGTTTAAGGCTGAGCATCCACCAAAGCTGTGCTAAGCTGCGTGGCGAGGAATGTGTTTTGTAAGCACCAATGGAATCACTTCATTTACCTAGCTTCGCTCTGCGCAGTTCTGGTGGATATGGGTCTAGCAGTGCGAGGTTTTTGTTCATACAAAACAAGCGAGAAATGTGTTGCGAGGAATGTGTTGCGCGGAATGTGTTGCGAGGAATGTGTTGCGAGGAACGTGTTACGAGGAATGTGTACCGCTCCCGCCACACCACCCTATTCGAAAAGAGTCCGCTACCTATCCTCGCACGGCTCTTTTGTACACATTAACACATTACGCATTACACATTAGGTACCCATTCCTCGCACAGCTCTGGTGGAAAGGGTCACACCGTTACACATCCTCGCTACACATTTTCGCACCGCACATTTTCCTTGCACAGCTCTGGTGGATGTCCAGCCTAAGTATTTGGCCATAAGAGGTCTCGCAGAGGTACGATTAGAGCCAGTAAATGTATAGAGAGGCTGTATTAGACAGTAGGTACTGGGTCAAAGAAAGCTATGGGAAAATCATCGTCCCAGGCCTCTTCAGAGTTGATAACACCTGGTTCTCCGCCTTCCGTAGCGGGTTTCCGCCAACTGCTGATACACGTGTCGATTAGATTGGAATTTGGTATGTTAATAGCGGGCGTACCTACTTAATTAAATAATAAAAATAGAGGCTAATTCTGCTAATAAGATTGTTTAAAATCGCAATAAAATCGCAGGTGAACCACGGCTGTTATACCATTAGTTATCTCTACAGGGTGTAAATTAAATCAAGTATTTCCTTCAAACCTCGTGATGTACTGCTAACGATGTGAACCGAAGTATGAAAAAGCCAACTTGCCCGCCCGCCAGCTTGCAGTGTGGCCTGCGCTTAAGAGGAAACGCGGGCTGCAAAATATTAATAATTTGAATAGGTTTTTGCGATCTATTTCCGTCCCACCCCTCCCGCAAATCTTCCCAATTGAGCGCGAAAGAGACACCTGCATCTCGGACTGATTTCTCCTGTGCAATATTAGCGAAATCGTACTTTCGTATTTCCCTGTTTCCTTCTTCAAATCTTGACCGATTTTGATATTTTTTTCTGTAATAATTTAAGAAAGACTTTGGTTATGTCTGTAGGTATGTTTTCCTTTTATTTTTTATATTCGTCAAATTTGTTTGCCAGATGTTTGAAAACGGTAGTAAAACCGGTCGATTTTTGTAAAGTTTAAACGTTTCTAGTTCTTTTAATAATTAATTAATTGACAAAAACAAAACATAGGGACATGTGGTGGTAGATATATATCATATGGTAAAAAAATATTTGCTCTAGTGACATTATCCAAGGAGGAAACTGAGGAATACGTTTGTATGGACTAAATGTCGACCGCATTTCCTCTTCAGTCTCTTCTTATCTTAATATTCTGCTATAACCTGTAATACAAAATATCTCGAACCCCTGACTTTTATTGCTAATTAACTTGGGCGCATTCTTTGCGCCTGAGTATGCTATAAACAATCTTATTTACAGAATTATAAATCACTTAATTTCATCATCTTTTCTAGCACCATAAAATCGCCATTTTATTCCTAATACCCAATAACAATCTGTGACGAGTATTATCCGCGCTTAGTTACTGATTAGATATCAGCAGAGATAATGGCTAATAAATTATGCTATAGGTACCTACGTCGCATTATATTGTCAACTAGCTGCGCACGCGACTTCTGCGCGACTTTTGCGCGGTACCCTAATTATTTTTCTAGAATAAAGTAGTCTAAGTTACTCCTTATAACATCAGATATCTGCCAGTGAAAGTCCCGTCAAAATCGGTCTAGCTGTTTCAGAGATTAGCCAGAACAACCGGTCAGAGACAAAAAATCTGAAAATGTTTTTTTGTTATGAGTACCGTATACAAGGTGTTAGGGCAAACACCATTATCCTTGAAACCAGTGGTTTGGTTTCATTTATAGAACGTAAGGGAGAGGGGCGCGGGGGTGCGCGCCACGCTGCCGGTGCCCACGCCCGCGCGGCAGCAGTCAGTCATCCGCTGTCACGCTAGTGACCGCACGTCGTTGCGTATCTACTCGTGTCGCGTTAGCGGAGCGGCGATCATTTTTCATGCGTTAATTGTGTAACCTACTCAGTGCTGTCTTTGTGCCGCCCATGGTTTGAGTGATAACGGTGTTTATCCTTACACCTGTAGAACGTTAAACCAATGAAAAATTCAAATTCAAAAATCATTTATTTCAATCCATTAAAGATCATATTATATAGTGAAATTATAGTTTTAACTATAATAATTATATATAAAATCAAAATTAAATTAAAATCATAAAATAAAAACAATTAATAATACGCCTGCCTCTGAGTCATTTGTTTGTTTGTCATTACATTAATCATATAACAGTGGTTAATGTACTGACAATCAAACCTGTTCGCAAATACGCTCAGGATGGTGTTGGAGGTGGTCCGGAGCCTGCGCCCCAGAAAAAACAAAAAACAACAAAATGCTTTCTCGAGTGCGAAACAACCTACGGAAACGTGCGGAAGCATGCGTGGCCGTAAATGGATCCCATTTTGAACATTTGTTATGATTAATTTAGGTAAGTGCTAGTTATTTAATCATTGTAAATTTAACAGATAGTTTTTAATCAATGTGTACGTAAAATTGTGATGAACTTTTGAAATACTTACGCCAAAAATACCTGCCCAATGGTTTGGTTTCTTTTTTTCATTTTCGTTATTATCAAAAGACTCGTCACGCAACACCTAAGGTAGGTATTTTTGCCTGTCCTAAGTCAGGAAAAGTATGAAGGGAAAGTTGCATCACAGTTTATGTGTACCTATTGTGTAGGTAAACGTACGCGGGTGGGTGAACCGAGCGGGAAGACGGTCGTTGCAGTGATCACCTGACTCGGGCGCGTATTATCCATGAATTGGCGTACGGTGTTGGACAAAAACATTTCTATATCTTTTTAAAAAACTACGTACTTTTTTTTTAAAAACTGTCATTTATTTTTATTTTTATGGTACCTACCCATGGTTTGAGTGATAACGGTGTTTACCCTTACACCTGTATACATTCATATGCATTTAGTAAATGATAAATGATTTTTATTTTTGGAAATAAATCCGGTAGAGACACTTTTACAAGTCAATGCAATGTTTTTTTTAAGACTAGATGACGCCGGCATTTCCTATCTGACTAGCTCTGAGAAGAAAAGCCGAAACAAAGTCAAGAGTCGAGAGTCGAGGTCTCTTTTAAAGTCCAGACATTGTGGTATAAAAACTATGTGAGTGTAACAATATAGGGCAGCGTCTGGAGTGGCCTTTTTAGGAAAGTGCCATAGCAGGTTTGAGTTGACCTGTCCTAACTGACGGCACGCATGCATCAGTCATCGCGTAGCTCAAACCTTATTTTAGGGAGCTCTACAACCCGACTGCCGCACGACGCTACCAATCAGCCGGACATTTGCGATGGTCACAAAAAACATCTCAAAACCGCCAAACAGTTAAAAAATTCCTGTTTAAAGCTAGCCTACAAAAAATAAATAAAAAGTTGTTATTTTGATATTAGAAACAGATACTTCAATTTTATTTATTTGTATAGATTTTGTTGTTTTAGTTAGCCCATCTAATAATTGAAGGTACGGGGAAGGATATTGACTATCTTTACAATCTTTTTTTTTAACATGTGTACTGTTGCGGACAGCAAGCCTAAATTGTACATATTCATGTAAATAACATTTAAAGTAGCTATGCGGGTGTTGCTATATACCTCTGCTTATCCCTTCAGGAAATACAGGCGTAATGATAAATGAAGTAAACAAGGTCATAAAATACGTCATAGTATATAGCACAACATGACCACTAGCTACAGATATTAAACTCAGAAAAATATGTTGGTAGATAGCAAGTGTCGTGGGGCCATACTATACACAACTTGTGCCCCCCTGAACGATACTTAATGAGGTGCATTTTATGCATTGTTACTGATCCTGGCAGTGGCAGTCACCGGCACTCATTCATCGAACATGAAGAACTGAATCTTGAAGTGAAGCAAGAAGAACGTGTAGTCGCTTAGGTTTTCTACCGAATGAGTGTCAATGTTTAAGTTTAAAGTTTAGAATTTCTATTGTAATGTAAATAGGTTTATACTGTGAAATAAATACGGCAAGTGCCTTTCAGTAAATTGTGTGTTTTGACTGGTTGTCCTCTACATGTACAGTCATTGTGACAAACGGATGACACGATGCGTCGCCGAGTCGTCGCCGCGAATGGCTTGTCACGCATGCCGCGGACTGTGTGGACACTCTGGCTCAATGTGAGCGACGAATGCCTCGCGATGTCTGTACGCACCTTTACTTGTTTAGTATGTGGTTCCGGTTCAAAAGTGATCCATTTTTTAAGCACCTGCTGGCATCCGAATGAACTGAAATTTGGCATAAGAACTTAGGTACTTATGTAACTTCGGTGACAATGCAATAATATAGTACCACGGAGCTGGCCAGATGATGGAGCCGGAAGATCTTCTTTTCGTGTGGTTAGTGACTAACCTGGTGTCAGAGTTTATGCCACCCATGAGCCTCTGACTTGGCTTCACATGTCAGCTTTATTTGACTTTTATTTTTTTGGTTTCAAAGCAGGAAGTTTGAATTGAAATAAAAACAATTTTTATTCAATAAATGATTTTAATAACATAACATCTATAAGGAATGTATAGTGCTCACATATACAAGGAAACATTGTTAACACGTAAAATAATTTCAACATAATTCTCTACTATGATTTTAAATCCATAATTATCTTTATAATCATAAGATTGTTTTAATAATTAAATTCTAAAATAATTACATAGATATGCAACATATTGCTTTTTATAATTATTTCAAATGAAACTACGGCAGAGATCTAGAAATCTAATGTCATATTGTATACGACAAACGATTAAATCAATGATAACATTTTTGTAGTATACGACAAACAATTTATGTTTCACGATACTGCGATTATAACATGGCGTAGACGATTAATATCTGTGTAACATTAATTTATGACACAATTTCTTACGACATTCCATTGATAAACTGTAACTGTTAACGGTTTGTCGTATCTTTCATGACAAACCGTTAATAGTTATTGTTTATAGCGATTTACATATTTTTCTGTAATATTATGCTTTTAGTAATAATTTATCTAGAGAATAATTTCCCGAAATGCTAATGCTTTTAAGCATTTTATACACAGCAGATAAGCTACCCTGCTAATATTTTATGTTTAGGCTATGCAGTGCTTGTAATTGTACAATGAGATTTATTAGTATAAAAAGATGTATTTTGGTGTTAATCGACATCAAAATCTCAAGATATATTGAATTAAATACAGGTGAAAGACAGATTAAACAGGCAAGGGATACTTTTGGATTTAATAAAAAAAAAAACACAAAACGTTAACATGTGTTCTTAATGTGAGGCATTTTAGCGCCCCGAGCGAGTTGCGTGGCTATGGCTCGCCGCGCGGTCATCTAACTCGGGCCGCTAAAACGCCTCACGTTAAGAACACATGTTTAGTTCTTGTATTTTTTTTTATTGAATCCAAAAGTATCCCGTGCAGTGTTAATCTATGTCAGCAGTACCTTACGAGGTTTGAAGGAATTACATGATTTCGTTTACACCCTGTATAAAAAATCAAGCTGCAATTTTCTTGGATTTCTATATTTTCAGACCATTTCTGTAAAGTCGACTGATCTAAGTTTTTTTTTATAATAATTAACCTCGCAGCACACAGGCCACGCGCCACAAGCTGACTTGGCACACATGTATGTGGCAAGAGTGATGGCGGCCACTCGTATGGAAACAGCGTGTGGCTGTGGCGATTGGCCCGTGCACGGGTCCCCTAATACCATATTTTAGCGCGTTGCTTTTCAGATTGCTTTTTTTATTTTATTATCACCATATTTATAAGAATGGGATTATTTTTTTTACCTTGCTAGCAAGACAAGCTTTACGACAGGGTGACAGGTTAATATTGGATAACCATGCAACTGCTGGTAGGGTTTAGGACCTTATAGAAACACAAAAAATGTATATCCCATGTAGTTTCTATATTTATGTCCTTTTTAACCTTATAAGCGCGTGGCTAAATATCAATTGCCGTGCCCCTAGCGCGCGACTACGAATCGATAAAATAATACCTACAATAAATATATTAAGCTTTTTCAATACTTTAGAGCTATGAAACAATTTTAAGTAATTGTTGTAAATCATATCTCTATTGAATAATCGTTTTAGTTGTACCACACAGTTCATAGGACGAAAATGGAACAAACAAAACCATGCATGTTCTCTGTCGCAGAAATACGACACGCGCGGTAGTGGCACGGAAATATTTGTCGCAGAAATGCGACTCAAGCGGTTAAAAGGTTAATCTGAAAGTTTGTGTTCTAATTTACATTCTTGGTCACCACGACTACAAATGAACGAATTATATTGTTTTTTATTTGATTAATATTCTAGGATAACTGTGTCGATAGAAAGGACATAAAATCGATGACTAACAATTTTTTTTAATTCTTTCTATGGCCTCCAACAGTTGTAAGGTTATGCATTATTTACCGTACACCCTGTATACAGTAATACATTTTTTTATCTTGTAATTATAGGAATGTAATAACATTCCGCCATGATAACGATCAACATTTCATATCGTGATCAGCTCACAGATTTTAATTGCGATTGATTATTGTTGTTCATTATGTTCTTTTTATAAGTTATTTCAAGGACACTGTTAGTCGGAAAGTTATTCATTATTATGGGTACTTTAATACTGTGAGTGTAAATGTGGTGCTGTTCCACAAACGATGGGACACCTGACATCATGCCCTGCGTGCCCTGATACCTGCACGTTACAGGAACTAATGGACGCTACTGATAACGCTAAACTCGTAGCTAAG
Organism: Amphipyra berbera; assembly: GCA_910594945.2. Lineage (NCBI taxonomy): Eukaryota > Metazoa > Arthropoda > Insecta > Lepidoptera > Noctuidae > Amphipyra > Amphipyra berbera. The sequence goes on along the minus strand of OU343148.1, from coordinate 8,566,141 downwards.
TTCTGGGCCGACTCAATTAATCCTAAAGGGTGTTAAAGTACCTACCCATAATAATGAATAACTTTTGTTTTACAACATTCCCCAAAAATCAATAGTTTTAAAGAAACAGCTGGCTTTCTTATTAACTTTGTATAACAATTTAATTAAATTGACAAATTAAGTACAATTATATTCATTACATACTTGGAATGCATTTTTAAACTCGAATAATTTCAACTTTAGCACCTAATAAATAGAATTTCATGTATATACAACACAACATACATATATTTCTCTATATTTTTAATACATTAAGTACAACAAGGAGTAGGTATTATTAAATATCACACTACTACATTTTTTATTAAGGAATACGACAATTTTACATGACAAAAATGAATGATTAACGAGTTGCCGTAAATACATGACACATAAATAAATAAATAATAACAATTACATACAAAATACTGATTTATAAAATTCTCTAGATAAGTACTTAGTGCCTGCGTTGCGTAATAACGTACTATTTCAAATACTACGATATACTATTTAATATCTATATAACTTAATACCAGCTGTCATAAAAGCCAAACATTTTTAAATACAACGATTAATGAGCCACGGAGAAGTAAGACATGGAGTGCCTATACGCAACAGCGGACATTGGTATCTGGGAAGGGGGAGACAGGGCCTGACGGACAATAAGGAGCGTCCTTGCAAGCTATCAGAAAGTTTCTGGGGGAGGGGGGGTATATTTCATCAATGACTGGAAGGTGATACCAGAAAAACCATTGTCGATCTACGATGTTCACCGACATCGCGTAATGTTCAAAATAGCCAATTTCAGCCATATTCCAACTCTATTGGGGTCGGCCTTCAGTCTTAATTATATGGAATGTCTGTCTTTATACAGAATGTTATTTTGTCGGATTTTACCAGATTCGATTTATGGGTGTGGCAAGCGAATTACAAAAAATCATTGAAAGCAGTTTAGCTTCTTTAAAAAAAATAAAGGAATGTTTCCTTTGAGTTAAATTGTCTATCTCTAGTATTCAGAGTACTTTCCCTCCAGGTGCGATTAAAAATTCCCCCCTGCATATTTCGCGCCGTTAGCTGAACGTCAGGTTGTCACTCCATTTCTTACTACATCATGGATACGACAATACTTTTACATTTATACGACAAAATATTTTCCCTTCATTTTATATTTCAAACAAACTTCGAATAACATGAAGCAAATGACATTCAATGACCAACGTTTAATATTCTCTAATGTCATTTTATACATAATATACAGATGATTTCTAGCTAGTTTGAAGTGATATTTTACTAGCAACCTGTATCAGCATTTACTGATAAAATTAATAATAATATATACTGATTGAGTGCTTATGAAGTTATTTCGCGTAAATTGATCGGTTACGTCATGGTACGATTTAGCAGAGCTGCAATTACAGGCAATACGAATTAATGGACCCCCAGGCGTCTCCAGGAAGACCAATAGATTTTCGAGTTAAAAAAACCGATCTCCGTTTCTCAGGCACAGTTTAATACAAGCTATAACTCCAATCATTGCTATAATATGTAATTACGTACTAGATGCGCTGTTTAGAAGAGCAACGTGGTATCAACGAGTTGTGGTTCCGGAACCACAGTGCCATAGAAAATGTCAGCTGTCTAGCGATAGTTTGAACCTTATTGCGACAATGCATTTGGCACATGTTGCCTATACGAGATAGCGGGTCTATTTATTCTAACGTCGTTGAGCTCCTATGCGGTTGATATATGCTGATCCCAGATTTCAACGCTACAAATACTGGTCATTCTTTTTTGTTCAACGTAATATATTAAGTACTTATGTACTGTGTATTTTTCAACCTTGACGTTGACAAAATCATCGAATAACGAAGGAATTATAAGTATTAAATTGGAACTATGCAATTAATAGTATAAACGCATAGTTGTCGGCAATAAGATTGACAAGCATATCATTTTGGGACCCAGTGCATAATAACAGCAGGCACATTATACCCGCGCGACAGCGCAACGAGTATTCCCAAGGAGGGTTGATGTCAGGCAGGCGGCCGGTCATAAAACAATAAGCCAAAACCTCTAACAACATGGATTTGCGAATTACATGTTGTGCCGACCCCACCTAGTGTGGGATAAAGGCAGGAAGAAGAAGAAGAACTATGCAACTAATCTTTATCAGTATATGATGAAACAGGCCTTTATAGAAATAATTAAGTCTAGCTCGGAAAGCACCTAGCACAAATGGTAACACTGTTTTATTACTATTTCTACATAATATTATTATTTTATTATCTTCTATTTTTTTATTGAGTCCTCATATTTTTTTGGAAAACTTGCAAAAATATTTGAAATCATGGTTTTCGAGACTACCTACAATAGATTCACGGGATTGCATTTAAATGTAAGACCTTCCAATCTAGTATGTAAATTCTTTTTTGAAACTCAGAATAAAAAGTCACTAAATATGTTTTTTTAACAAGAATATTTTTGCAACTTATCCAAAAAAAAAAAACATTATAATTTTTCTATAATAACATACACTAATAAACTATATTTACTATTAATAACATTAATTTAAATATAATGGAATGACACTATACATTTGTCAAAAAAGCTGCCGAAGCATTTCTTTTTTAAATATAAACATTTCAAATTTTTCAGCGATTACTTACAGCACTTTTTTGAACAAACCGACAATAATCCACCACGGTTTTACCACATTTAATACAATAACATCGTTATATACAACATGGAAGATATTTACGACAAAAAACGACAAACGACATTTTTTTTTTATTTTGTCTATGATCGCACGCACAGGTCGATGGCAGCAAAGTGAATACGGACATCTACATTTTTGCGAAAATGCTTTTATTACAAAAATGAGCTTATATTGACTTTATCTACAAGTCTGTATTAAAATTATTTCAAATTTTAAAATAATTATAAAGCTGAAGAGTTTGTTTGAACGCGCCAATCTCAGGAACTACTGGTTGGAATCAAAAAAATATTTTTGTGTCGGATAGTCCATTTATCGAGGAAGGTTATAGGCTATATAACACCACGCTACGACCAATAGGAGCGGAGCATAAATGAAAAATGTTGCAAAAACGGGAAAAATGTCCACCCGTGCGAAGCCGGGACGGGCCGCTAGGTTTAAAATAATGAAGAAAATCTCGCACGTAAATGAAGACATCTACACTCAATTTTATATTTTTCATTTCATTTCATTTTTAAGAAACACCGCAGCCACATTTTTTTACTAAATGTGCTCTCCTGTAAAGTTGCGATTTTGTAGATGTGTTCTTTTACTTTGTTGCCATCGAGGTATGAATTACGACGATGCTAGATTGGTGATAATATGATACCAGACGCAGCAATAAGGCGCTTGATATTACTTAAAATAGCCGCATAGCTCGCTTATTTTGTTTCGAAATAAGAAACAATTAATTAAAGAATTAAAAGATAATGAATATTATCAGTTCTTGTTGGAATCATTAAAATGCATAACAGTTAACTGCAAAGTCGATTTCAAAGATAAATCTTCAGATTTAAATGTGGTTACCTAGTGGTGAACAATTTGAACTAATCAGTATAAATAATAACAAAATTCTGTTAATTAATATAAAAAAATGTATAAACCTTATTGTAAAAGAAACTAACTTCGTTGATTTAAAACTTAATTTAAATAGGAATGGCTGAGATAGACTAAATGTTGTATAAAAAGTATTAGTCTAAGTTTAGATGGAATTAGTTTGAAGGCCATATTTGACCTGAAAAAAAAGAAAGTTAGATTAAAGTAAAAGCTTCGTCCTAGCTGGACAGCGAGGCGCGAGTCAAAGCAAGACTTTTTTTTCCTATTTGACAAGGTCACCGGGCAGTTATTGGCGAGACCTGCAGGGTCTCCAGCCAGTTAAAGCAAGACGTAGTCGACGTAACTGTCTCGTTGATCTATTGGTAGCAAGTGCGACTGCTGATCGTGAGTTTGTGGGTTCGATCCCCGGTAGGGCATTGTTATTGGGGTTTTCCTTGTGGAATTCCTCAGTAGCAGCCCGGATTTTGGATTTGTGCCCAGTTGATGGCAACAGGCTTGCCCCCTATTACACGGGACTTAATCACAACGGTGAAATGAAGGTGTTGGTGTTACTGTACACCTCTGCCCAACCCTTCGGGGAATGCAGGCGTCATTTTTGTTATGTGCAGTAGACATGTCGCATAAGCTGCGTTGCAGAGCTCATTTCTGCCGTAGTCAAACCGCTTAAAACAAACTATATACTCCGAACAGGTGTACTGGTCTCGTAAGCCACAGGTATATACATATTGCTTGTTATGTTCGCGACGCAACGCAACGCTGTCTAGCTAGGACGAACGGTCCGTCCAGCTTTTAAATTGAAGCTAAAACGTATCAAAATGACTAAAGATTGTCGATGTTCAGTATAATTTTTAAAAGGAAATATGTTTTTGAAGAAACTTCTTATTCATTTTAGAAATAATAAGTTATTTATTTCATGCATCAATAAAAAAGAATCTTAATAAATTCATTTGATGCATCGCGCAGGCAGCTTCCCTACACTTCCCTCAAGTGTCTTATGGACAACATGTTGTCCATAAGAAAAAAGTTAGAATGTCCAGAAAGTTCCCTCTTTTATTTAAATATAAAAAAAAAACGGTAATGATTTATCAATAACAATTTTATAATCATAGCAAGAATGTCAATACATAGAGCGACGTTTTTAACTCTTCTATGAACCTAAGGGAACGTACCCATACTACGTGACCCATTTTTTACCCCCCTCCCCCCATCGGTGACCACCCGTAGTATATGCCAATACACCCCCCTCCCCCTCTAGTTTTCACGTAGTGATATATAAATATGGTTTTAAATCATTTCTTGCAAACAGAAAAATAAAAATTGACCCATGTGCGACAGTGTTGCCACCTGTGAGTTCAAAAAGCGCTAAACTCTGCGCGCCATATTTGAATATAGCTCGAAAAACTCGAGATTTCCCTAGAGGATATTGACTACGTGACGAAATCCTAAGACCCCTCCCCCCGCCCCTGTGACCAAGCGTGGTATTTTGAAGACCCCCCTCCCCCCTGAACTGGTCACGTAATATGGGTACGTTCCCTAAGATTAAAAGACGTAAGAATATTTTTTTGAGAATATCTTGTCATATCTCAGCACTTCATAACGAATAAGATAATTGAAATCAATTTAAAAATCCTATACTATTATTTACTATATACTTATATTATTTCTGCGGTCGCCAACATTTTGTTAAGCCATAATGATCTCTAGTAATTCGTGATTTGGTCTAATTTTGAATACAATATTATTATTAGATTTTTTTAGAACACCGATCGCTTCACGACCATTTATTAACGATTTATGACGTAAATACCATATCGTATCTAGTATGACAAGAATCTTTATGATTGATTTTTTACTTAGGATAAGCAAGATTGCAGGTGTTATTTTTGTTTTTTGCAATCAAAATAAGTACAAAATTAAGTACCTAACTTATCGTAAGTGATCGGCATTTAATCATATATTTATTTATATAGATAAACTGTTTTGGATATTTAAGTAAATCTTTACATAGTATAAAACAACGTCGCTCCCGCTGTCTGTACGCTTAGATCTTTTAAGCTACGCAACGGATTTCAATGCAGTTTTCAGCAATAGATAGAGTGATTCAAGAGGAAGGTTTATATGCCCCACATTAGTATCTACATTGCACCCGTGCGAAGCCGGGGCGGGTCGCTAGTGTTATATTAAATGGAGTATAGTTTTAATTAATTTTATTTAGCGGTTTTATCACAAAGATTTGTTAATTAAAATCAATAAGTACTTCAGACAGAAAGTAAAATCCCGCAAAATATCTATTATTCCAGAGTTATTGTTATAATTATGTTGGTAACAGAAAGCGTAGGAAAAAAATATATTTATAAGGGAATGTTATTCAAGTATAACAATAATTATTATGTTGTTTTAAAACCAATTAATAATACATAGTAATGGCACCATATTTAAGAATATTTCCGTATGGCAAATAAGATGTAGGAACGAAAATTAGCGGATTAAGAATGTAAGGCAAGTTACTATGTTTAATAAAGGTTCATGTCTACTGAGGTGTAACATAAAGCTTGAAATCAACTAACAATTTTTACTGCGCAAGCTATTGCTCGTTTAAGGCCTGGTCAGACAGAGAGCGTGGCTTGGTCTGATATTTACGTCGCGTTTTGATAGCGTGTTCTTGGCGTGTGAATTACTATGACAATATATGGAAGACGCCACACAGATTGCCACGCAGCTTGGCGTGGTGTCATCACAGATATTGATATAAGCACTATCGAATAGTCAATTAATCTTCTGTTAAAAGTTATCTGATAATTGAGAAAAAACCTATAACGTTACACCTCAATAGACACAGACCTTTATAATCAATGTGAAACTAGAATAAACCTTATTACGGTGTTCTAAATCTATAATTTTTACTATTCTTGTAGTTAATAGACCGTCTTTTATTACGTTTACAAATAATAACAACTATTGTTTTAATATATTACCTTACTATTTCTATGGTCTTTTCGGTCTACTCGGTCTTTTAGTGGAAAGACCGTTTTTTTATGAAACTTTACAAACTAAATTATTATTTGAACATAATTTACCTTCTTATTTCTACGGTCTTCTCGGTCTTCTAGTTCTATTATTTCTCTTCCAGCTATGAACAAAATGTATATAAAGTAATCAATGATGATTTAACATAAACGCTACTACGGTCTTTTCCGTGGTCTACTCGTTCTTCCTATATTTTAGTAGACCATAAGTACAAAAGTCTATAAATAAAATAATTACAACAAAAGGGTTGTTTATTAACCTCATTGCTACGGTCTTTTTATCCGGTCTACTCGGTTTTCTTATATTTTCGTGAGTAGACCTTCTAGTTCTAACACTTCTGGTAATTCGATGGCTTCCAAGCGTATTGATGAGGGGTTGAAGGGGAATTGCACTGAGAATATCATCTTGGAGTCCATTAGGAGATTTTGCTGTAACAAAAATGAGTAGATTAGCGACACGACTTGACAGCAAGTAATACTATCAGTGGAGACTCAAACCGGTAACTTTATTCTAGAGAAATACCGGTATTTATAGAAGCATCGGTATTAATACCGATATTTATAGAAGCATCGGTGGTAATACCGGTACTTAAAGAAGCATCGATATTAATACTGGTATTTATAGAAGCATCGGTGGTGATACCGGTATTTACAGAAACATCGCTGGCATGAATGTGAATGGATTGGATATACAAGTAGAGAGAGGTAGGCCAAAGAAAAGATGGTTGGATTGTGTGAAGGATGATAAGGGTTAGAAAGGAGCGAGTACTGAGATGACGACTGATAGAGGAGAATGGAAGAGGAATACGTGTTGTGCCGACCGCACCTAGTGTGGGATAAGGACAGGGAGATGATGATGATAGTATGTATGTACTTACCGGCTCCTTGTCTGGGTTGGTGCCAGCTTTCTCCTGCATCTTCTTCTGGATCTCATGGATGAACTCACGCGTCACCTTGACTTCGTATTCCTCTGCTGGTGTGTACATGTTTAAGATCTGGAATAAGAGAATTGTATTAGGAAGGATGTATTGAAGAGTACTAAGGCGTCAAATGGTTGTGTATGTGAGAGCCAGAGGGGTATAGTGGAGTCCTACATCTCTCATTACTTGGATTTGTGTGCTCCATCTTAAACCCTATCTGTGCTTACTATTAGTTGTGACTAGGGTTGCAAACCCTCCCGGATTGCCCGGGAGACCCCGGTAATAATGGTTGACCTCCCGACCTCCCGGAGTACAAAAATTATGCGCACCCGTCGTCGCTACTCTCCATGCCGAACGCGCACTAAAACCGCCAGAAGCACCCCCCTCCCCTAGCTTTCTTAAATTCTCCCGGGTTGGTCCTTTCGAGAGTTGGCAATCCTAGTTGTGACCTAGGGTCAAACGTGTTGTTGGGGTTTTCGCAGTTGACGATACTCCAGTTGTAGGTAAATAATTCACACCACAGTCCCTATTTAGTTCAAGAGTTTAATAGTAGAATGTTTCTGCCTAGGCTTATGTTTAGTAGCCTGAGTCGCACTTGTTGTAAGTAATAATTATTATTGACACATTAGCGCGTGTCGGAGGTTTTGTTACGACTAAATATAATTGTATACGAATGCATAGAGGCAATTCGCTGTATGAGCATTATTGGCTCGTACACGTGTATTTCTACAGAAGGACTCCCCTATACCCCTCTGGCTCTCACATACACACTCGGGAACACTTGAATGTTCAGGTGGTAGCTAGCCAGGCGGACCGTATAGATCTTACCACGTCGCGTGCTGGGTTTGTTGAATCTAAAAACCTGGTCACACAGAGCGCGTGGTTGTGTGTGATATTAATATCGCGTGTTCATGACGTACGAATTACTATGACAATGTATGGAAGACGCCACACAGATCACGTGGCAGACTCTGTCTTACCAGGTGTTTACAACTATTCCCAGCGTGCGGTGAGTAAGTTTTATATTCTAATCCGTCCCCACACGGTAAGGGAACGAACCCATACTACGTGACCCATTTTTTACAACTTTTTACCCCCCTCTCCCTCGGTGACTACCCGTAGTATATGCCAATACCCCCCTCTCCCCCTCTAGTTTTCACGTAGTAATTCATAAATATGGTATTAAATTTAAAAAAATGCAAATAGAAAATTATTTGGCTCAATGTGCGTCAATGTTGCCACCTGTGAGTTTAAAAAGCGCTAAACGCTGCGCGGCGTATTTAAATATTGCTCGAAAAAGCGCGAGATTTCCCTAGAGGATACCACGTGACGTACCAAGCGTGGTATTTTGAAGACCCCCCTCCCCCCCTGAATGGGGTTCCCTAAACGAAATTAAATTATTTTATTTATTTTGTAAATTGGATATTTACATATCACTTTTACAAGTCAGTTAGTTTTATAAACGGTTTTAATTGGCTTCAGTTCGTATATTTATTTGTTTGATTCAAATCTTGTGACAGATATTTCAACAACATCTGCTTAACCGATTCTCCTGAAACTTCGCACACAAATTCAATTCCCAAGACTATATACAAGGTTAATCGGAAAGGCGGTACTAAACCGAAAGGGTGTTAAAGTACCCATAATAATGGATAACTTTTGTTCTACAGCTTTTCCCAAAAGACATTAGTTTAAGAGAAATAGCTGTTCAAAGATTTCATAAAAAATATGCTAAATTCTATCTATCCACAGCTATGATCAACTGTGTTTACACTTTAGGTCATATTTGGGGTCACGGATTAGAACCTCTATTTTCTGAATTCGTAATAAAGCAGGGATGAAGAATTTTGAAAAAACTAAAATAAAAATCATTTCGCATGGCTTTTTTTACCGAATTTTGAAATTTTAATATTTTCTTTAAAACAATCATCAGTGATACATTAAGTGACTCACGGCTTAGCACCCCCTTTCTGACTAACCTTGTACATGATAATTTCAACTTTCAATCCCAAAATCCTGATGAAGCAAGGGTAATATATATGTAATATATATATAATTTGATTACTTTATAATCGATTAACGCGAAATGCTGGAGGAACATTGGAACATCAATATGATGACGGTCGAAATTTTCATACTAATAAGTATCAGGTGTATAATATTTATAACACGATTGCTCAAAGTTTGCGGCGGCATTAAAATCACTTAAAAGGCTTAAAAGGTTTTTACCTTTATTATTTTAAAACTAGAAAACTAACACCCATATTCTAAGACGTTCCTCCAAAACTTACTCGACTCAGAACGGCCTCGAAACCACCTTCAAAATTGTATTCTTAGTCGCAATTTCGACTGAACTTTGAAGTTCCTCGACGGAGTCATTACGTCATAATTTGAATTATCTGCATCGCGCAAATAACACCGCGATAAAAATTGCAAGGATTATCGTAAGCATATTAGACAAAGTCTTCAAAATTAATTTTTATTAGATACGAACTTTGACATTTCCTTCCTTAAGGTAGGTTCCGAGGTACCTGGAGTTTGACAGATGATTCCTTACCTCGACTGAGAAAAAATCTCGAGTCGAGGACGTTTATGTCAAGTCGAGGTGGAGTTGAGTAAGTTTTGGAGGAACGTCTTAGAATATGGGTGTATGTGTCAGAATGCGGCAGATTCCGCGACTCAATAAACAAAGGTTTATAATTTTGTAACAGACCATGTAGCTACATTCTTCCGAACCCATTACCATCATCCATCAATTAAAACTCGTATTGTGTACTAATGTTTACGAAACAAAGTATTTTTATGTGGTATTGTTGGCTCACCTTGCCGACTTGCATAGCGTTGAGGTTGGCACACATGTCCACAGTACTCTGCACGTCCTGCATAGACTTGCGGGCTTGCAGCAGCTGCACAGCTTGCGTGATCGGCTTTAGAACGTCCAGGATTTCTTCCACCTGAAAATGTAAGTGTTATTTGAATGATAAATTGAGGAATGATGAGATTAGACAAAGTTGCGGTTTAAAAGATGATGTAGTGACCAAAATTTTAAGTAGTATGCTTAGGTGGTTTGGTCTGCATGCTTTTGCGAATCCCGCGACCCCGGCGGAACGGTCAGGAGAAGGAACACCGTTGGTTTTTAGCCGGTAAGAGTCCGGCAGACCCTCTCGCCTTCCCCGGGCGAGGGACATCCATGAAGATTTTCCAACGATAAAAAAAAGGTGGTTTGGTCATGTTGAGAGAATGAATGAACGGCGATTAACAAAAGGAATTTATAAGGTGGATTTCAATGGAAACGCCGGTAGAGGACGTCCTAGAAGGACATACATCGATGTTATTGGTGATGTTCTTCACAAAGGACAGGTGCGTAGTACTCTCAATCGGTGTGCGTGTATGACAAGATGTATGAATGTGGATGAAGCGGATGGAGTATGTAAGGGTCGTAGCATGTGGGGTTCTATAGTTTCTGCCTACCCCCATGGGAAAAAGGCGTGAGTTTATGTATGTATGTTTTTGTAAACAGTAAGTGTTGCCTTTTGCATCCATATGACGTAGTAGTGCTATGTAATGTCTTCGATTTGATTTAAAGAGTTTTGTTGTAATAACCACGACATCAAACAGATCGATGATTAAATAAATTGACATTACTTGTGTCTGTCACCATGTCACCATAATATCCTGTCAAAAATACTTGTATTTTCATTTCTATAATGTTGGCAATACGTAGTCGATAAAATAGTTTGTATCTTGCACTGTGTAAATATAGACCTTAAGAAGAAACGCGGGCTGCAAGATATTAATAATTTGAATAGGTATTTGCGATCTATTTCCGTCCCACCCCTCTCGCAAACCTTCCCAATTGAGCGCGAAAGAGACACCTGCATCTCGGACTGATTTCTCCTGTGCAATATTAGCGAAATCGTACTTTCGTATTTCCCTGTTTCCTTCTTCAAATCTGGACCGATTTGAATTATTTTTTCTGTAATAATTTAAGACAGACTTTAGTTATGCCTGTATGTTTTTCTTTTATTTTTTATATTCGTCTTTGTTTGCCAGATGTTTGAAAACGGTGGTAAAACCGGTCAATTTTTGTAATGTTTAACCGTTTCTAGTTCTTTAAATAATTCATTTATTGACAAAAACAAAACATAGGGTCATAGTGGTGGTAGATATATATTATATGGTAAAAAAATATTTGCTCTAGTGACATTATCCAAGGAGGAAACTGAGGAATACGTTTGTATGGACTAATTGCCGACCGCATTTCCTCTTAAGGTGCATAACATTTTCATTCCCCTACGTACCAAGTTACTATTTTTTGCATTTGTATTGACTTTTGTACGTACATAACCTTACATAAGAGTCGGGTTTCATTTCTATTGGTAGGTTGGTTCAATTTGCTCATTGTTCTTTATACGGTGCGCGATTACTCGTAAATACAGTTACTGACAAAAGTGGCTGAACTTTTGAGTTTTTAAACTTGGCATTAACTGGAAAAGTAATTGATATGAAATAAAAAGTTTTAAGATATACGGAGCGCCGATGACGTTATCATATTAAATGATACCTGCGTCCGCGTGGGCGGAAAAGAAATATTTTTTCTTTCTTTCTTCTTCTTTCTCTAATAATAATTATGGTGTTTTTCGACCATACACAAAACATCTGTCAAATAGATTCATTAACTTAGCCACAGGACATTTTTTTCGTTTTATTATTTTACTACACCCTATAACAGTCTCGGATATATCGCTACATAAATACTAGCGGGTCACAAAAAGGGTAAATGAAAGGCAATTACATGCAGCTGAGATGAGAACGCTAAGAGGGATGTGTGGTATTACGCGAATGGATAGAATTAGGAATGAGTATGTAAGAGGAAGCCTGGAAGTGGCACCGGTGACTGAGAAGTTGTGTGGAAACCGGTTCTCATGGCATGGGCATGTGATGCGGAGGAACGAGGAACATGTCGTGAGGAAAGTTTTGAGTATGAATGTGGATGGTTATAAGAGTAGAGGAAGACCAAAGAAACGATGGATGGATAGTGTGAAAGATGATATGGCTAGAAAGGACGGCTAATAGAGATGTATGGAAGAAGAAGACATACTGCGACGACCCCAAATAAGTTGGGATAAGGGCAGGAGGATGATGATGATGAAATACTAGCGGGTCAAAAACAAACGCCGCACGACGTTGCCGAGGTTAGTGAACTAATGTTATCAAATGGTGTTTTACTTTATTTTAATTTACGTTCGAATTATTTAGATCGTTTTTTTTAAAGGAGATGGCTATAAATCCATACACTAAAAACCCAGAATCGACAGCAATGAAATGTTTACCAACGGGTTAGCTATAATAGACATTTGATGGTACCAAAGGAACAAACCTGAAATCAGTCGGGTATAGGAGCTATAATCATATCAAGTTTTTTTTTTAAGATCTGTAGATATGATTTATAAACGAAAAACAACACTTAGTCCAATAGTTTTACGAGTGAATATTTTTTTTATGTACACAATAAGCCCACTCAGACCGCACATAAGAAATTTATGTCGACTAGGTTTTTATTCTATCTCCTTTTTCGAGTAATTGTTTTTTTAGCCTTATATCAAAGAGTATTATTAATCATTGTACCATTTAATGTGATAACGTCATTGCCACACTGTATACAGAATTGTATACCTACAATTTGAAACTATATTATATTCTTTTGGAATATTCATTTAGTTCAGAATAATTTGTCTCTATCTACTTGTTCACCCACTTATGTCGCTAACTGTACCTACTAAGGTTGAGTTTTTAGTAAGCTAGATGTACTTACACTCTTCTGTCCATACTCAGCGAGATGCTCCTTGATCCAGGTTTCGAGGTGCGAGATGTTGTATCTGATCTGCAGCCCCTTGGCCCAGCAGCACAGGTCCTTGCGCAGGAGCAACTGGTTCAAACTGTAGGCGCAGATGTAGTAGAATAGCTGGAACAAGAAAATAATATTGTAGTTTTAAATTAGTTGTCATTTTTGGCAAAAAAATATCCCTTATCAATGACACGATTTTGTATACACCCTGTATAATAACATTAGCGGCCCATCCCGGCTTCGCACGGGTGGACATTTTTCCCGTTCGTGTAACATTTTTCATTTTTGCTCCGCTCCTATTGGTGGTAGCGTGATGTAATATATCCTATAACCTTCCTCGATAAATGGACTATTCAACACAAAAATATTTTTTCAATTCCAACCAGTAGTTCCTGAGATTAGCGCGTTCAAACAAACAAACTCTTCAGCTTTATAATATTAGTATAGATAACATATCATCACGCTTTATATTCGCCGAAGGGTACGGCAGAAGTGTTTTTAATACCGCGTTTTGCCAGTTATGTTTAAGTCCCATGTAATAACGGGCGAGCCTATTGCCATTAACCGTGCACAAATACCGACTCCGGGCTGTTAATGAGGAATTCCACACGGAAAACCCAAGAACATATTACCCGACCTGGAGATCGAACCCAGGCCCCATGCTTAGCAGTCGCGCTTGCGACCACTAGACCAACAAAGCAGTCATCCTATAATAATAATACGGGGTGTATACAAAATCATGTAATGTTTTTTTTTTAAAACCACATTATCTATTACCGGTGTAGATTAAACCAACACAGTATTTTGCTTGATCTTTACATAGTATAAAACAAAGTCGCTCCCGCTGTCTGTACGCTGAGAACTTTTAAACTACGCAACGGATCTTAATGCAGCTTTCATTAATAGATAGAGTGATTCAAGAGGAAGGTTTATATGCCCCACATTAGTATCTACATTGCACCCGTGCGAAGCCGGGCGGGTCGCTAGTTAAAATTAAAATAATAGTGGTTAGTTCCACCTGAAAAAGTTTAAATAAAAAAATTCGCAAAAACAATTGTGAATCAAAAAGACTCGCAGGGTCCATCTGCCTAGCCTTTTCCGAACTACAAGGTTAGTCGGAAAGGGGGTACTAAGCCGCGGGCCACGTAAAGTATCACTGATGACTATTTTAAAGCAAGTGTTAAAATTTCAAAATTCGATAGTTTTTATTTGCATGCAAAGAGATTTCATTTTAGTTTTTTTTAAAAAATCATAGGTACCTGCTTTAGTTATGAATTCAGAAAATTAATTTTGTAATCCGTGACCCCAAATATGACCTAAATTGTAAAAACGACTGATCATAGCTATGGACAGATAGATTTTAGCGTATTTTTTATGAAATCTTTGAAAAGCTATTTCTCTTAAACTATCGAGTTTTGAGGAAAGTTGTAAAACAAAAGTTATCCCTTATTATGGGTACTTAACACCCTTTCGGCTTAGTACCCCCTTTCCGACTAACCTTGTATATTGGGGTCAGGTTCCAGTCTAACCAGATGCGGCTGAATACCAGTATTTTACACGGAGCGACTGTCATCAATCCTCCGCAACCCAGTTACTGAGCAATGCCAGTATTCTAAAGTTAAACCAGTTGCCAGACTTTCAGGATTCCGACTTCTCGTAACAACTGTCGTGGGTATTCATATGACATCTGGGACTGACGTGGTTCACTGGTGTACCACGAGAGGGTCGTGGCTCGTGGCTCGTGGCTCGTGGCTCATAGCGTTAGAAGGCATTTGGATACAACCTGTATTTTTTTTTATGTCGTTGCCCCTCGTGGGTTCGTTTACAGACACAAATCTTCACACGCACAAACGCCCAGACCCGGAACAACTATCTGTAGGCCATACAATTATTTGTTCCGTGTGGGAATCGAACCCACGACCCGTAGCGCAGAAGCCAATCGCTCAGCTACTGCACCAAACATGTCGTCGAAATTAATCATGGTTGGCTCAGCCTATCCGTATGGATATGATAATCCCCATACCTGTTTGAAGATCATGAGTCTGAGTGGCTGATCGACAGCGAACGTGTGCAGATGATCATGTGTGGCGGTCAGTTCCAGCTTCAGCCGCTGTGGTCCAGCTCCAGCCTGTGGAGGTCGCGCGGTGGGACCCGACAGGCCGCTGATCTCTTCGTGTTCGAGGATCGCGGGGACTATGAGGCGTTCCAGTTGGCGCTCCAGGAGGTGGATGAGACCTGAGAAGAGAAGTGCAAATGTTAGTATATTACCATAAATGTATGTACAGGGGCTGTTGAAACATTCTGGGATGGAAGTAATTTTTGATTTTTGAAATGTTTTACAATTGCATGTCACACCAAAAGCTTTCTTTATCAAATATATACATTTTTCAAGCGTCAGATAACATCCTAAAGACGAAACCAAAAGCCGGGTTTGCTACGACAAAATGTTTACGTAAAACCGGCCAGATGCGAGGCGTGGCTTGGTAATATAGACTTTAAATACTGTGTACACGATTTAATATCGTTTAAAGATTGTAAAATCCGTTCCGATCTGATGCGATGCGAGCCGTTTGGTGGAAATCATTCTTCAGGTCACGCTACTTTTAACAAAAATATGGTCGCAGCAAACCCGGCTTAAGTAGTGTTGCCACCCGTACTATAATATACAAGGTTAGTCGGAAAGGGGGTACTAAGCCGAAAGGGTGTTAAAGTACCCATAATAAGGGATAACTTTTGTTCTACAACTTTCCCCAAAACTCGATAGTTTAAGAGAAATAGCTTTTCAAAGATTTCGTAAAAAATATGCTAAAATCTATCTGTCCATAGCTATGATCAGCTGTTTTTACAATTTAGGTCATATTTGGGGTCACGGATTAGAAAAATAATTTTCTGAATTCATAACTAAAGCAGGTATGTTTTTTTTTTTTTGAAAAAACTAAAATAAATTTTTTTTTTCATGCAAATAAAAATTATCGAGTTTTGAAATTTTAACAATTGCTTTGTAATAGTCATCAGTGATACTTTAGGTGGCCCGCGGCTTAGTACCCCCTTTCCGACTAACCTTGTATAGTACCGTACTATATTTCAGTGAATTGTACTACATATTAAAGAAAAATAATATAAAAAAAAACTATATTTTCATCCCTAATTCAACTATCGCGCTTTTTTATATTAACCTTAAAAAAACGGAAAGTAGAAAGAAATAGAGTATCTATTAATTTAATTTTAAAAAATATGAATTTTTAAAGGTTAGATCATTGATGGCCAAAGCGAAGAGCAATAACAAATACATGGAAGTACATAATGATAGAAAATAAATATGTACTTTTTTTTCCTGAATATCCCAAAGGTACTATATATTATTATGGTATTTGTTCAGAAAAAGGTGGCAACCCTACTTAAGCCTCTCGAAAACCAATTACAAAATTATGTTTTGAAAGTTATAAGCCTCAAATTATAGGAGTTTCTGTTTCCACAATACATCATAACTTGCAAAACAATATGACTTTACTGTTAAAAGTTACAAACCTAGGAAATGAACGGTAAAATTCAAGCTTGGTTGCTTACACCCATATTCTAAGACGTTCCTCCAAAACTTACTCGACTTGACTCCACCTCGACTCGAGATTTTTTCTCAGTCGAGGTAAGGAATCATCTGTCAAACTCAAGGTACCTCAGAACCTACCTTAAGGAAGAAAGTGTCAAAATTCGTATGTAACAAAAATGAATTTTGAAGACTTTATCGAATATGCTTAAGATAATCCTTACAACTAATTATCGCGGCGTTATTTGTGCGATGCAGATAATTCAAATTATGATGTAATGATTCCGTCGAAGAACCTCAAAGTTCACTCGAAATTGCGACTAAGAATACAATTTTGAAGGTGTTTTCGAGGCCGTTCTGAGTCGAGTAAATTTTGGAGGAACGTCTTAGAATATGGGAGTTAGAGTGAAGTTCGAAGCTGTCTACCTTGGTATATCCAGACGGCAATGTCACTGAGTACTTGTCTGTACTCCGACAAGTCGAAGATACGCAGACACTGCTGGTTTTGACGCGGAGTGTTGGCAGACTGGTAGATTGTGTCGCCGCTGTATTGACGTAAGTTGTTCAGGAGTCTGGAAGAACAAAAGACAGGATTAAAGAATGACATACATATATACGCCTTTTTCTCATGGGGGTAGGCAGAAACTATAGAACGCCACACGCTACGATCCTTACACACTCCTTTCGCTTCATTCACATTCATACATCTTGTCATACACGCACACCGGTTGAGAGTACTACGCACCTGTCCTTTGGGAAGAACATCATCAATAATATCGATGTATGTCTTCCTTTTTTTTATCGTTGGAATATCTTCATGGATGTCCCTCGCCCGGGGAAGGCGAGGGGGACTGCCGGACTCTTACCGGCTAAAAACCAACGGTGTTCTTCCTCCTGACCGTTTGGCCGGGGTCGCGGGATTCGCTATTGCATGCGCCGCTCGCCCGGCAGGTGGCGGCCCGCCAGCCCACGTGGGGCCCCTCGCCCGTGGGCGCGCGCCCCACGTCCTCCTGAGATGTATTCGCTATTGCATGCGCCGCTCGCCCGGCAGGTGGCGGCCCGCCAGCCCACGTGGGGCCCCTCGCCCGTGGGCGCGCGCCCCACGTCCTCCTGAGATGTATTCGCTATTGCATGCGCCGCTCGCCCGGCAGGTGGCGGCCCGCCAGCCCACGTGGGGCCCCTCGCCCGTGGGCGCGCGCCCCACGTCCTCCTGAGATGTATTCGCTATTGCATGCGCCGCTCGCCCGGCAGGTGGCGGCCCGCCAGCCCACGTGGGGCCCCTCGCCCGTGGGCGCGCGCCCCACGTCCTCCTGAGATGTATTCGCTATTGCATGCGCCGCTCGCCCGGCAGGTGGCGGCCCGCCAGCCCACGTGGGGCCCCTCGCCCGTGGGCGCGCGCCCCACGTCCTCCTGAGATGTATTCGCTATTGCATGCGCCGCTCGCCCGGCAGGTGGCGGCCCGCCAGCCCACGTGGGGCCCCTCGCCCGTGGGCGCGCGCCCCACGTCCTCCTGAGATGTATTCGCTATTGCATGCGCCGCTCGCCCGGCAGGTGGCGGCCCGCCAGCCCACGTGGGGCCCCTCGCCCGTGGGCGCGCGCCCCACGTCCTCCTGAGATGTATTCGCTATTGCATGCGCCGCTCGCCCGGCAGGTGGCGGCCCGCCAGCCCACGTGGGGCCCCTCGCCCGTGGGCGCGCGCCCCACGTCCTCCTGAGATGTATTCGCTATTGCATGCGCCGCTCGCCCGGCAGGTGGCGGCCCGCCAGCCCACGTGGGGCCCCTCGCCCGTGGGCGCGCGCCCCACGTCCTCCTGAGATGTATTCGCTATTGCATGCGCCGCTCGCCCGGCAGGTGGCGGCCCGCCAGCCCACGTGGGGCCCCTCGCCCGTGGGCGCGCGCCCCACGTCCTCCTGAGATGTATTCGCTATTGCATGCGCCGCTCGCCCGGCAGGTGGCGGCCCGCCAGCCCACGTGGGGCCCCTCGCCCGTGGGCGCGCGCCCCACGTCCTCCTGAGATGTATGTCCTCCTAGGGTGTCCTCTACCGGCGTTTCCACTGACTTCCACCTTATAAATTCCTATCGTTAATCGCCGTTCACTCATTCTCTCAACATGATCAAACCAGATAAGCATATTCCTTTCAATTTTTTTCAGTACATCATCTTTTAAACCATACTTTGTCTAATCACATCATTCCTAAATCTATCATTCAAGAAAGAAAATCAGATAAAAATATGTCTTCGGTACTAATGGAGCAAGAAACCCGTTTTGTATCTTATCGGTTGGCAAACAAGCCCCCCCCCCCCCCTTACCGCCCCCGGTACGTTGGTACGACCGCTTACATGCACCTACCACTAGTATTGGCAAATATAACCAATCAACCAATAAATTAATCGATAAAAAAAATTAACACTCATTCGATAAATAACACAACGTGAGGAAACCAGCATGCCTGAGAGATATTACTCGACGACATGTATAGCCAAGTCAGAGGTCCACGGGCGGCATACACTCTGACACCAGGTTAGAAAGAAAGAAAGAAGAAGAAAGAAAAAGTATTTATTTTCCGCCCACGCGGACGCATACGGATCCTTAAAATTAAAAATATAATGTTTCTTAAAAATTAACACTTATATTTAAACCTATTATATTAAACAACACGGTAACCCAAACACACAAAAAAAATAAAATAATCTATGGTTACTATTATTTAGTCTATGGTGCACGGGCTACCATAACCATAAATCCTCATGCATCATAAAACTAAGTGACAATAAGCAAATACAAACAATACAAACATATAAACATGTTGAATTTGTGCGTCGCATGGTGCGTGAAAATTTAGGTCATTGCTCAGCATTATGCTGAGGCTTCGGACGAACCACACGATAAGAAAGAAGAAGCTTACCTGAGCATATTAGCAAGCCACAGAGCATTATACTCGACGCTGTCAGCCCTTTTCTTCAACGTTTTCTTGACAGCAGTCCTGACGGCCTTCATCAGCTGATGCATCTTAGGTTCATCGTCCACGTGGTCCATATGTCGCAGCATCATGAAGAGAATGTACGCAGGTAGACCAGGTAGGAGTACTACTGCGGTTTTGGGCTTTAAGTCTGCGGGATAAAGATGAAATTTCATTGTTATTTGTAGGTTTTACGTGAATCTGGATTTGTATAAATAATTAAATTTAAGCCAAAGTTTGAATTATTATTATTACATTACATCACGCCTGTATTCCCCGAAGGGTTGGGCAGAGGTGTATAGTAACACCCTCATTTCGTCGTTATGTTTAAGTATCATGTAATAGGGGGCGAGCCTATTGCCATCAACCGAGCACAAAACCAAACGCCGGGCTGCTACTGAGGATTTCCACACGGAAAAACCTAATAACACTGCCCGACCCGGGGATCGAACCCAGGACCTCACGATCAGCAGTCGCGCTTGCCACCACTAGACCAACGAGGTAGTTATTATTATTATTGGATAACAATTAACAATAAGGTTTAAGACTTCTATTAAATAATTATAATATTATTCTATAGAAAGTACCTACCTGGTTTTACAAAGAACACAATGTGTAAAAAAAACATAAAATCGATGAAAAACTAGAGAAGCTTTTGAAGTTTGCGGAGAGGGCATTTTCTGTCCTTGGCGCGCGAAACGGGTAATTAGTAGAGTGGAGTTATAATGGCGTTAATGTGTTATGACGTCAACACACAGTAGTTCTGTCTCTGTCTAGTAAACTATTTTAAAAGGCTTACAAATTGGGAATCTTACAAAATATTTCATTGGTGTTTTACTGTTGTTAATCATGTTAGTAACAGCACCCAGATTTCTAATAAAAAATAATCAAACATCCTATATTTTTACAATTTTATGGGTAATAATATGTTTTCAGCTGAGAATATGTCGTTTTATAGCTTCTGCTAACCCCCATGGGAAATAGGCGTGAGATTATGTATGTATGTTTTTGACGACACGTTTGGTGCAGTAGTTAAGGGATTGGCTTCTGCGCTACGGGTTGTAGGTTCGATTCCCGCACAGATCAAATATTTGTATAGCCTACAGATAGTTGTTCCGGGTCTGGGCATTTGTACATGTGAAGATTTGTGTCTGTAAACGCACCCACGATACAGGAGAAATACTAGTGTGGGGCAACCCTTTTTTTAGAGAAAAAAATAATCTATACTAATATTATAAAGCTGAAGAGTTTGTTTGTTTGACCGCGCTAATCTCAGGAACTCCTTGTTGGAATTGAAAAAATATTTTTGTGTTGGATAGTCCATTTATCGAGGAAGGTTATAGGCTATATAACATCACGCTACGACCAATAGGAGCGGAGAATAAATTAAAAAATGTTGCAAAAACGGGAAAACAGTCCACCCGTGCGAAGCCGGGACGGGCCGCTGGTTACAAATAACTTGCTAGTTCCATCGTATGTACCTGATATAAGTTTCTTGATAATAACGCCCTCATCCTGTATCTTGTACTCAAACATGCCGAGGTACTCGCGTTCCTTCTTGCGTGTCACGGGCGCCATTTCTAATGTCATTGACGCGTTAGGCGGGACTGCTGAGTCTGTGAATAAAAATACATGTAAATAAACAAATTTTTAACTAAGTTTAGTCGGGAAGGGTGAATCCGTGAGCCACTTGAAGTATCACTGATGACTGTTTTAACGCAAGGGTAACAATATCTATATTCGCTTATTTTAGTATCTATAATATTTTTATTATTTTTTAAATCGACTTTTCTAATGTAATAACTAATTTGTGACTTCAAATATGAGCCAAAATGATGATAAGTTTGCCGAAGCATATTTTTCATAAAATCTTTGAACAGCTGTTAGTTTGTCTAAAAATATTTACTTTTGTGAAACTTGTAGAACAAAAGTTATCATTATTATGGGTAGGTATTTTAATACCATTTCGGATACCAGCTTTCGACCCCAAAAAAACATTCTTATGTACAGTAGGGGACTGAAAAGGTTAGTCAGTTTTCAAATTCATTCCTTTCCCACATCGCGGGCACATGTTACTTTTTAACCGACTTTCAAAAAAGGAGGAGGTTCTCAATTCGATTGTTTTTTTTTAACCGGCTTTCAAAAAAGGAGGAGGTTCTCAATTCGATTGTATGTTTTTTTTTTCTTTTTTTTTGTATGTTTGTGCCGCGATAGCTTTGCTAATTGTGAACCGATTTTAATGATTCTTTTTTTGTTTGAAAGAGCATTCTTTCGAAGTGGTCCCATTTAAATTTGGTGAAGATCTGATGAAGAACTTCGGAGATAGACAATTTGAAGTCGGTTTTATTTTTGTTAAAAAGTGATTATTCAAACTGTTGAACGGAACAGACCAATGCATGGAAAATTATGTTTAATTATTTGGTAGCAAAGATCATAATTGCCGTTTACCTCCATATGACGTAACAGTGCCATGTAATGTCTTCGATTTGACTTAAGGAGTTTTGTTGTAAAAACTATGACATCAATAAATACGATGATTAAATAAATTGACATTACTTGTGTCTGTCACTATGTTGGCAATACGTAGTCGGTAAAATAATTTGTTTCTCACACTGTGCTAGCAAAAATGGACCTTTAAGTTTTCATTCTCCTACTGAACAATACGCATGCGAACTGAATGCAGTCGGGGCCTGAGCTTAAGCTCCCCACCTCCCCCCGCACGCCTCCCCTCACACGCCCGCAAATTTAGTGCCGTCCTTGTCATCTAATGACACTAACGCATTCCCACCCGCATTCCTCGCTCTGCATTCAGTTCGCGTGCGTACTGTAACTATGTATTACCATTATTGTCAAGTATATCGTTGACGTCTTCGACGCCGACTTCCTTCAACTTGTTGACGAGCAGGCGTATTTGATTCTTGTAGCGGCGGCAGCTCTCAGATAATTTGTCCACGCGTTCCTGTTGAAAAATACTCGCTTTAGATATTTATTTCTAATATTGTTTAATAAAATAATTTAAAAATTACGTAAAGCCGTTGTCTGTGGTGGGACGGATTAAGAATACAATTCCCCTCCGTCGCCGGGTAAGCGAGTCGTGAGAAGTAACGAACCTGGCACCATAATTCGGTAGTTAACAACTTAAAAAAAATCATCTCTCCTCATCCTCATCTCTTCTCCTTCGTATGCCTTCCCACACCTCGAGTCGTTATGATGGATCATTTACTGTTCGTGCTTCGCGCCTTTGGAATTCTCTTCCTCACTCCTTACGTGATAGCCCGTCGTTAGATGTTTTTAAGAAAAGAATTAGGGAACATTTCCTGTCTACATGACCTGTATGTATGTATGTAGTATTTTATATATTATATTGTATGTATTACGTTTATGTATTGTGTGCTATACACATATTTGTTTAGTTTATGTAGATGTGTATATTTATTGTGTATTTAATGTGTAATTTTATATAACTTGTACACTTAGGTAATTGTTCTCCTCAACATCAAATCTCTCTATCGCTCTAAGGTTTGCTGTTAGAAAACTCATTTATGAGTTAAGCTCGTCTTTGTACATGAATTTACCAACGGAACTGTATTATATATTATTATTTTGTGTACAATAAAGAATAAGAATAAGAAGTATTTAATATTATAACAAAAAAACTATAGAAAGAAAATGATCGTTGAATAAATTGATGAAATCAATCTAAAAATGGAGAAGATACGCGTTTTTTTTAAGTTTGTGAAGGTGCCATTTTCTGTCCTTGTCGCACGAAACGGACATTGTACGAAGTAGGTAATGTCAAGTTACTATGAAGTTTTTAAAGTATGACGTCATCTTTCAATAGTGCGGTCTGTGTCTTGATAATTTTAAATCGCTTAAGTTATAACTTGGGCATCATTGATCATTGGTTTTCATCATTTGTGTCTGTAAACGCACCTACGATACAGGTGAAATCCTAGTGTGGGGCAACGTCTCATAAAAAAAATATTTAAAAAATGTTCACATTATTGTCTTGTACACGGTTTTTGCTGGATAAGGAATTTTAATGAACTTCTGCGAGGTCTATCATGCAAAAAACAGGATGCAAACTATTGTGTGTGAACACACCAGTCAGTTTTGCGGGATCCAGTAAAAACCGGAACCTGCAGAATTGGACGCCCGTCTGAACGAGCCGTTATATTCCCATTGAATAAACTTATGTCTTGAATAACGTCAGTATAACCATACATTTTTTGGTGTACAAGCTTGTCATAAGTTTATTCAGCGTTTATTAGTAAGGGGTAAATCTGTAATTACCTGTAACGCCAGACTCTCGGCCGCCAGCCTGATGATCTCATTCTGCGCGAACTCTTGAGATTTATTCTTCGGCTCAGCGCTCAAATCTGCACTGAGTAACCTACAACAGAATAATATGATGCATTTTAACCATAAAAGACCCATTTGCTCATCGTTTAACCCAGGGTTACAACGACCTGCCGGGGTGACAGTGAATGCATTTACGAATCCCGCGACCCCGTGGAGGAACACCGCGATGGTTTTAGCTGGTAAGAGTTCAACATAAAAGGTCATCGGTCACTATAACAGCACGACTCCGACACAGTAAATAACTTGCCAGTCAAGTTAGGGCTTTATATCGTATGCTTTTAAGTAAATTTTATAGTGGACTATTTTATCTTGTCACTAGCGGCCCGTCCCGGCTTCGCACGGGTGGACATTTTTCCCGTTTTTGCAACATTTTTCATTTATGCTCCGCTCCTATTGGTCGTAGAGTGATGTTTATTTATTTATTTATTTAATACTTCAATGCACAATGGTGGTACATAAGGCGGACTTAATGCCACAAGGCATTCTCTACAAGTCAACCTTTGGGTCAGAGAACAGCATTGAAAAGAGAGGCACAAAAAAAAAATTATGGATATTTGCGACATAATTAACTATATGGATAACTAAACAACTATAAATATAGGACATAGGTTATAAATACATATATAAATATATAATAAATATATATATATATATATCTATATATAATATTACTATAATATGTATATAAGCAAAAAAATAAATAAAAATGTAAGAACAATGAGTAGGTATATCTAATAAATACAATTATGACGAAAACTGTAAACATCAACTAGGGAAGCTATATACGATGATACGATAGCTATATATGATGTTATATAGCCTATAACCTTCCTCGATAAATGGACTATCCAACACAAAAATAATTTTTCAATTCCAACCAGTAGTTCCTGAGATTAGCGCGTTCAAACAAACAAACTCTTCAGCTTTATAATATTAGTATAGATTATAAAATGTACTTTAATACACAATATTTAAAGCCTTAACTTGAATGGCAAGTTATTTGCCGTATCGGAGCGGTGCGTAGCCAACCAATAGAATTGCATAAAATTCACGTCTCCGCTCTGCTCTGTGAATATTGTGCGTATTGGTTAGTTCCGCACCGCTCCGTTCCTCTCCGCTCAAGTGGACAGGCAACCTAACCCTCTGTTTTCTTCAGGGCAGAGGGTATCCATGCTGAATTCGCCAACATTTTTTTAAATGAAGTTTGTATGGCTGTAACATGGATTTATAGGGTTAACCCTGAGCAGTGACGTAACTATACCATCAGAGGCCCATGGCAAATTCATTGGATGGGGCCCCAGTAAAAATCGTCACGTTGTAATACAATTTTAATAAATCACTGACGTCGTTACCCATAAGAATTACAAATTTATAATTTTTACTTAATTTTGTTAAAAATGTTAGGTTATTTCTGATTTCGCGGCCTCTTGGGCCGGGGGCCCGTGGCATTTTGCTAGCCCTTCCACCCTATAGTTACGCCACTGACCCTAGGCTAACGATGTGTCGCAAGTCAGTTTTAGAATGGTAAACCATCTTCAGCAATAGTAACTCTGTTAATGATTCCAATGAAGCTTTATATGGTTATAATAATGATTATATGAAAAACCTTTCAATACTTTGTAAGTATGGTTCTGCCTAGCCTTTTCCCATCTATGTTGGGTCAGTTTCCAGTCTAACCAGATGCAGCTGAATACCAGTATATTACACAGAGCGACTGCCATGACTGCAACCCAGTTGCTGGGCAATGCCGATATCCTAAAGTTGGACCGGTTGTCAGACTTTCTGGCTTCTGAGTTACCGTAACGACTGTCATAGGTATTCGTATGACACCCGGGGCCGACTGTTTAACGTACTCTCCGAGGCGCGGAGAGCACGTAAATAATATAATACATTTTAAATAAACCTTTGAAAATAGTTCTTAGTTTTATTTTTCTACAATATGACCCTCTTATGCAGCATACACACCTAGCCAACGAACGAGGCTCGGTACCGCTACAAACCGACTTAAACCGGATTCGTTCTATACAAAATTTGGTTAAATTCTACAAATGACGAATGTTCGTTATCATTTGTTGGCTAGGTGTGCACACTACATAATAAGAACCTTTGTATATAAAATACAATGTAGAGTTTTTACAATATGACTCGACAATTTCTTTTTATTACCGTAAAATGAGGTTACTTTGCACCGTGAAGGTAAATATGCTCCAAATATCAAAAAAGATTATTTCGATCAAATCTCTAATTGTGAGACTGATTAACTGATAGTACAAATAGAACAGTTCCTTAATTATAAATTTTGAGTTTTATTTTGATCAAATATAAGTATTATATATCAGTATGCTTAGGTGGTTTGGCCATGTTGAGAGAATGAGTGAACGGCGATTAACAAAAGAAATTTATAAGGCGGAGGTTAATGGGAACGCCGGTAGAGGACGTCCTAGAAGGACATACATCGATGTTATTGGTGATGTTCTTCACAAAGGTCAGGTGCGTAGTACTCTCAACCGGCGTGCGTGTATGACAAGATGTATGAATGTGGATGAAGCGAAAGGGGTATGTAAGAGTCGTAGCATGTGGCGTTCTATAGTTTCTGCCTACCCCCATGGGAAAAAGGCGTGAGTTTATGTATGTATGTATGTATGTATTTTGATCAAACCGTATCAATAAAATGAGAAACACAAAATTTGCTTCCCTATTATATTTTTTTGGAGCATATTACACCTGCCGCTGTTAACTTTACCTCTGAAACGATAATGTGCCTGTTTTAGTACATATTAAATGTAGGAGCAATGTTTCCGAAAAGACGGGTAACATTGCTCCATTTTAAATTTGTTTTTAAATAATAAAAAAAATACTATATAACTATTTTAGTCATTGAAATATTAGGTCCCCCCACCTATGAAATCAGCGTTTTGTATGGAGAATTTTAAAGAAGTCGCATTTTTCATACTAACATTTTTTTAAATTTATTTAAGAACTATGAACACTAATGTTTTAAAACTTTTATGCACCAATGTTTAAAAACTAGGATAACGTATGCCACTTAGATTATGCGACATAAATAAGTTTTGGCTAAGTTAAAACAAAAATAGTGGTCATTTCTGCTAACAAAACGAGGAGTAATTTTTAAGGTATTTTTATGTTTAGAAAACTATAAGTAATAAGGTTTTTTTACTATTGGTAGTTGTCTATGATGGTCATTATTCGATATAATATCAAGCAATTGATGAATATTTTAAATCATATGAGTGACGATGACGGTGTGACGATGGTATTTGTGACAAAAAAAACGCCAATTTCATAGCTGGGGACCTAATATTAGAGCCAGAATGTTATATAAGCTATGGAAGATTTAACAAAAGCCATAACAAAGAAGGATTTTTAACTAATAACATTTTTCAAATTTTGGAGCAAAAAACGGGGCAGAGTAGCCTCATTTTACGGTATCTATTTTTTTAACTATAAATAATAAGACAAAATGCGTTCCTTACGAAGTATGTGCGCTGTAACTTTGAATGATAGATTGAGAAATGAAGAGATTAGACAAAGTTGCGGTTTAAAAGATGATGTAGTGACAAAAATTGAAAAGAGTATGCTCAGGTGGTTTGGCCATGTTGAGAGAATGAGTGAACGGCGATTAACAAAAGGAATTTATAAGGCGGAGGTTAATGGGAACGCCGGTAGAGGACGCCCTAGAAGGACAGACATCGATGTTATTGGTGATGTTCTTCACAAAGGTCAGGTGCGTAGTACTCTCAACCGGCGTGCGTGTATGACAAGATGTATGAATGTGGATGAAGCGAAAGGGGTATGTAAGAGTCGTAGC
This sequence comes from Amphipyra berbera, assembly GCA_910594945.2. Lineage (NCBI taxonomy): Eukaryota > Metazoa > Arthropoda > Insecta > Lepidoptera > Noctuidae > Amphipyra > Amphipyra berbera. Next base: position 8,538,045 of record OU343148.1, on the reverse strand, counting down.
ATGTGGCGTTCTATAGTTTCTGCCTACCCCTATGGGAAAAAGGCGTGAGTTTATGTATGTATGTATGTAATAAGACTGAAGAAATTTTGAATACATAGTTTTATACTAAAGCTATGACATAAAGTAAGCTTTAAGAAAATATATACAGATGAATCAAGAACATCCTCCTTTTCTAAAGTCGGTTAAAAAGCTGGAGATAACCACGATTATGAGAAGGATATGTGTACTAGTCAGATTTCATTATGACTCTTCGTATAACTTTTATGACAATGTACATAAGGTTCAAATTCAAATGATTCTCATTTCATCGTGAAACTAGTATAACATAGTAAGCATAAGAAGCCTGTTACTGTCCCACTGCTGGGCACGGGCCTCTTCTCAGAGTGAGAAGGGTTTAGGCCTTAGTTCACCACGCTGGCCTGATGCGGGTTGGCGGACTACATACATTATTGACAACTTATGGAGCCCTCTCAGGTGTGCTGGTTTCCTCACGATGTTTTTCCTTCACCGTTAATGCAAGTGATAATCAAATTTGACGACGACACGTTTGGTGCAGTGGCTAAGCGATTGGCTTCTGCGCTACGGGTCGTGGGTTCGATTCCCACACGGAACAAATATTTGTATGGCCTACAGATAGTTGTTCCGGGTCTGGATGTTTGTGCATGTGAAGATTTGTGTCTGTAAACGCGCCCACGATACAGGAGAAATCCTAGTGTAGGGCAACGTTTTTTTTAAAAGAAAAAAAATTCCGACCCGCGCATGAATTCGAAAAGTCAGTGATGCGGGATCAAACTCAGACTCTCCTGCATGGTAGGCAAAAGTACAACCACTGCCATCACTGCTTTTTATTAAAAATAAAATGCATTTTATGGAATTTCTCAGTAGCAGCCCGAAGTCTGGATTCGTGCCCGATTAATGACAAAAAGCTCGCCCCCTATTACATGGGACTTTAAAAAAAACATAACGGGCGAAACGAGGGTGTACAGTCGAGTTCATTAATATATTGGCCCTTCCAGGATTCAAAAATATATGTACGTTAAAAAAGTTCATAATATTGCGACAACTCTAAGCATCGTTAAATTGTGGTCAAGATTGTGATTCATTAATATGTGACTGCTTTTTCTCAGTAACATGTACACAGCCAAAGGCACGTTATTATACAGGGTGTAAACGAAATCATGTAATTCCTTCAAACCTCGTGATGTACTGCTGACATAGATTAACCCTGCATGGGATACTTTTGAATTCAATAAAAAAATATTTACAAGAAGTAAACATGTATTCTTAAAGTGAGGCATTTTAGCGCCCCTAGTTAAATGTTACTGAGAAAAAACAGTCACATATTAATGAATCTAAATCTTGACCACAATTTAATGATGCTTAGAGTTGTCACAATATTATGAACTTTTTTAACGTTCATATATTTTTTAAGTCTGGAAGGACAATTATATTAATGAACTCGACTGTGCTAAAACACCTCTGCCGAACCCTTCGAGGAATACAAAGCGTGATGTTATGTATGTTATGCACTATTTAATGGATGACAATGAAGAGCGAATTATGTTAATAAATACATTTATTTAAACTAATAAGACAATATAACAAAAATAAATATCTATTAAAAATAAAGTCATAAAATATTTAATATTGTGAATGTTAATTGTATGAAAACTTGTGTAAATGTACATTTAATATACTCCATCGGGCTACTAATATGATATCTTCTGACTACCACTTGAATGTGCGTACAATCGTCGTCACTGTAATATAAATATTAGAACTAAGTGCTAAATATTATACAAGGTTAGACGGAAAGAGGGTACTAAGCCGAATGGGTGTTAAAGTACCCATAATAATAGATAACTTTTATTCTACAACTTTCGCTAAAAGTCAAGAGAAATAGCTGTAAAAGATTTCATAAAAAATACGCTAAATTCTATCTATCCTCAACTATGATCAACTGTGTTTACATTTTAGGTCATATTTGGGGTCACTGATTAGAAGCTCCATTTTCTGAATTCGTAACTAAAGCAGGGATGAAGATTTTTTGAAAAAACTAAAATAAATATCATGTTGCATGGTTTTTATTTTAACGAATTTAGAAATTTTAACTTTCTTTAAATCGATCATCAGTGATACATTAATTGGCCCGTGGCTAAGTACCCCCTTTCCGACTAACCTTGTATACGCTATGTGCTATATTATATGCTATTATATTCAATACCCAATTCTTTATTGCATTCCATAATGTAATTTTAAAACAGGTGATAGGCTATGGAATCATATATAGAACCTGTCGAGCACAGCATAGTTTAGTAGGAGAGAGGAAGAGTATTCTATATGCTAAGCTGCAGGCTAAATATTCCATAAATTTCATAGGGACACGCCCGTGTCGACCACTCTAAATGTATCCCAACACCTTGTAGCCGGCTATTTAAGGCCACGGCGACTAGCTCGAGTGCCTTAACATTTGAAATATGATAATCAACTACGTCTGGTCAGATTGAAAGCTAGCCCAAATATCCATCAAATAAGCTAGGATGATGATGTGTGTGTGATGAATGATGATTGATGATGGATAATGTTTAACAAGATACTTTGCGTAAGACACTCGCAGACGTCACAGCTTTCATTTTAACAATACAGCTTTTTACCAGGTTTCAGAACACTAGTTAGGTCTTAAAATGTCTGATTTAACATTTAAGTATATATTTCATTTAACTGCAAAAGTAATGTATTTTCTTTTAAATTAATTCCGGTGTTCAATTTGGGATATCCTATATTTACATGCCTTTTCATAGAGCTGTACATAGAGGCTCTGAGTCGGCAAGTAACTGAGGGGCCCCAAAATTTGTCAGGGGCCCCAGTGATTTTGAAGCTCTGATCCAGCATGTAATTCAGGAGCCCGTTAAAGAATTGTTCTGGGGCCCGAAACTCGGGGGCCCTAAGGATTTTAAAAATTATAATTAAGTTATGATACAGAAATTGTACTCACTTTTGATATTTCTCGTTATCTTCTCTTAATCTTTCTATCTCCGATTTTGACTTGGATATGTGTTCCGAGTAGAACTTCTTTTCTGCTAATAATTCTTCTTGTAGTTGCCTGTACATGAAAAATAATTTATTTTATTACTGATAGTAAGTGGTTACCATCGCCTATACAACGTGTTACAAAGATACCCCTAATGCCGAAAGGGGGTTAAAAGGTCCCTTGTAAAGAGTCTATTGGCAATATTTGAAAACCGTAGTATGACTCAAATAAAAAAAAATTGGATAAAACATAAAATAATCACCATTGAAACGCAACCCTGAAAACATAAAGCTATTTACATTCTTACCTAATTTCCTCTGAGAGGTAAATGACAACAACCATAAAAGACTAATTGATTATTTTATTATAAAGAGGAAAGATTTGTATTTTTGTATGTAACGAATAAACTTAAAAACTAAAGGACCGATTTCATAAATTCTTTTGTCGTTAGAAAGCTACATTATCACTGAGTAAAATAGGCTATAATTATCTTTATTTATTTATCCCAAAATGTTTAAAAAAAATGTCCACCCGTGCGAAGCCGGGACGGGCCGCTAGTTTACAATAATAATGGGGAATTATGTAACACGTTGTATGCACTTACAACACCAAGAGTATTGCTGAAGTGTTACCAACTACTGTACAAAGTTGGAAAATCTCATGTGCCTGTAAATTCACCGGCACCCATACCCTTCAAACCGGAGCACAGCAATGCTGCTGGGCGGCAGAAATAGGTATGGTGGTAGTACTTCATCAGACGAGCTCTTTTACTAGGAGCTTTACTACTGCTTCTTCTTCTTCCTGCCCTTATCCCACACTAGGTGGGTTCGGCACAACATGTATTTCATAAATCCATGTTGTTAGAGGTTTTGGCTTATTGTTTTATGACCGGCCGCCTGCCTGACGTCAACCCTCCTTGGGAATACTCGTTGCGTCGTCGCGCGGGTGATCCAATGTACTTGCTGATTTATGCACTGGGTCCCAAAATGATATGCTTGTCAGTCTTATTGCCGACAACTAAGCAGGCTGTGTTCTTCTTGGTGGAGAAAACTTGAAGTTCCTCGACCCAGTCAATCAGTTTTGCTAGGGACTTTGGTTCTGACACATCGTAAACTAATATAGCACCGTGAGCTTCTTTGTAAAATTTTGATGTCTGTCAATGTTCTTCAGCTTTACTACTGCTATACTCTACTAAATACTAACTGCCTCGTTGGTCTAGTGTTGGCAAGCTCGACTGCTGATCCTGAGGGCCTGGGTTCGATCTCCAGGTCGGGTAAAGTGTTATTCGAATTCCTCAATAGCAGCCCGGAGTTTGGATCTGTGCCCGGTTGATGGCAATATGCTCGCCTCCTATTACATAGGACTTAAACATAACGGCGAAATGAGGGTGTTACTATACACCTCTGCCCAACCCTTCGGGGAATACAGGCGTGATGTTATGCTAATGTTAATACTCTACTATGTGGCTCGAGTTCTGCAGAGGACGGACTGCGGAGGTCTACGGACTCATCATCATTCAGCCGAAAGACGATCACTGCTGGACATAGACCTCTCCTAAGCACCGCCACATCGACCAGTTATGTGCTTCTCGTATCCAGCAGATACCCACTACCTTTACCAGGTCATCGGTCCACCTTGTGGGAGACCCACGCTGCGTTTTCCGGTACGCGGTCTAAGGACTGTTATTTGTTCATTTACCTGTTGATACCCTTCTGTGCTTCGTAAGCGGTCGCCAATTCGCCATCCTCGTTGATAATGTCCACATCTGACCCGTAGTTTGATGTAGCGAGCGACTTTAAGTTCACCGTCTGTGGAAATAGAGTTCAAAATTAAATAAACGAAGATAGGATCGTTTTGATTAGGTTTTTTAGTAGGTGAACTACTCATTATTAATTAGCGTGAGAATAATAGCTATGTTAATTTCTAACATTGATTTATTAACAAAATGGGTTTGCTATTATTAACATATAGTGTCCGACCGAAATTTCGGCTTCTGCGTCGGCTAGAAATGCTACTTTCGGCTAAAATGGGCCGAAGTTTTGGCCGAAGCCGATGGTTTTTAGTAGGTGCTGATATTTAACGAGCTGTTACGAATGAGCAAGACCGCGGTGGAAGAGGCAACGCGCGGGGGGAAGGGGTTCTATACAGTCAACAAAAAAATAAACAAAAACCATTATTTTGAATTTCTTGGTGTTATTAAACCTTCGGTGTCGACTTCGGCTTCGGCCAGAAATCGACCTTCGTTCGGACACTATTAACATACATAATTATATCTGATCTAAAGGGTTTAAAAAGGTTAATTATTTTCGGTGGTTAAATATTCTTATGGTGGCGACTGATATGAGCATTCGATCGTAATGCAACATTCGGAGCGAGCTTGTTACGGGGTAAGCGAAGAACGCGACGCGACGAACGCGACAATCGCGACCAAGACAACGGCATTCCCTACTAGCGGCCTATGTAGCGAGACGCGACGTAACGTGTATTTGTTCCACGTTGTGTCGCGTCGCGTCGCACCGCGTCGCGTTTGTCGCTTACGCAGGACACCCCGTTACATACAGGCCTGATCACACGGAGAGCGTGGCTGGGTGTGATATTCACGTCGCGTGTTGATCGCGTGCTCTTGGCGTGCGAATTACTATGACAATGTATGGAAGACGCCACACAGAAACTGCCACGCCAAGCCTGGCGTGGTTGGCTTGAACTCTGTGCTCGCTGTACTGACTGTCGTAATGCTCGCTTTGTAACATGTTACATTACAAGAATATGACACAGATCATTCGCCACCTTTATTAACCTTTTAAGCGCGTGTGTCGCATTTGTGCGACAAATATTTCCGTGCATCTACCGCGCGTGTCGTATTTCTGCGACAGAGAACATGCATGGTTTTTTTGTACTATTTTCGTCCTATGAACTGCGTGGTACAACTAATACGATTATTCAATAAAGATATGATTTACAACAATTACTTATAATTGTTTCATAGCTCTAAGTATTGAAAAAGCTTAATATATTTATTGTAGGTATTATTTTATCGATTCGTAGTCGCGCGCTAGGGGCACGGCAAATGATATTTAGCCACGCGCTTATAGGGTTAAAAAATAATTTGTTTAAAGCCTTGTGCAATAACCATGTAAATAATATTTATTTTGGGTGTCTACTTTAAAAGAAAATTTATAAAAATAAATAAAATTATGTACCATGCAATGACCGCAACAGAAGGCATGGAAAAATAAAAACAACGTCAAAACAATAATTGGAATAAAATAACAATTTTTATTTTAACATTTGGTGATAAAATAATGTGTTATTTAAACAAAACAATATTTTCGTTATAAACCTACAATAGTATATTATTATAGTCATTCAACAAAATTAATAATGTTTGTTTATACAAGGTTAGTCGGAAAGGGGGTACTAAGCCGCGGGCCACTTAAAGTGTCACTGATGACTATTTTAAAGCAAGTGTTAAAATTTCAAAATTCGATTTATTTTTTTTCCATGAAAAATAATTTTTAATATAGTTTTTTCAAAAATTGCTCATCCCTGCTTTAGTTATGAATTCAGAAAACGGGGTTTCTAATCAGTGACCCCAAATATGACCTAAAATGTAAACACAGCTGATCATAGCTGAGGATACATAGAATTTAGCGTATTTTTTATGAAATCTTTGAACAGTTATTTCTCTTAAGCTATTGAGTTTTGGGGAAAGTTGTAGAACAAAAGTTATCCCTTATTATGGGTACTTTAACACTCTTTCGGCTTAGTACCCCCTTTCCGACTAACCTTGTATAGTGGATTCATTACAACAATTGAACAGTTTAGAAATGGACTGAAGACCTCACCCACAATCGCTAGTACAATGCTTTAGGCGTCGTTTAGGGAGACGCGGAGTGTGACGCGGTGCGTGGCGCGGATAATTAATCTATACTAATATTATAAAGCTGTAGAGTTTGTTTGTTTGAACGCGCTAATCTCAGGAACTACTGATTGGAATTGAAAAAATATTTTTGTATTGGATAGCCCATTTATCGAGGAAGGTTATAAGCTATATAACATCACGCTACGACCAATAGGAGCGGAACATGAATAAAAAATGTTGCAAAAACGGGAAAAATTTCCACCCGTGCGAAGCCGGGACGGGCCGCTAGTACAAATATATGACGATGGATTAGAGTTATGAAGACGCGTTGCACCGCGCGTATTTTTAAAAGGTTTTTAACTAGCTTCAGTTCATATATTTATTTGTTTAATTCAAATCTTGCGACAGATTTTTCGACTACTTCTGCTTAACTGATTCTCCTGAAGCTGCACAAAAATTAAATTCCCATGACAATACAACCTAATAATTTCAACCATCAATACTCAAATCCTGATGCTGCAGGGGTACTGCGCGATAAAACCGTTTAACTTAAAAGTCTTTTTCAATGGATTATTTAATTATTTTTCAGTTGTAGTTGTACGCGGTGGAAAACATGGCGGAATGCGTGAAGATCCCCGCGTCTCCATAAACAAGGTCTTAGCCATAGTTCTATGTTTAAATTCCTTAGTATTAACCAAATAACACTTAAAACAAAATGGTTAATCAATAACATGGTTAACTAAAAATAAAATACAAAGCTGCTGATATTACAACATTGATCACTACGTTTTATATTAATTACTCACAACGTTTTTCAGTGCTTGGAACCACGGTTTCTGTGTTGCAACAGAAAAATACACCTATTTAAATATTTTTGGATATATAATTAACATCTATACTAGAATTTAAAAATAAACTATATTAGTGACTGAATCGGACGAGTATTCTTGAACTTGTGGCGGCATCTATCACACTACATGCGAACTACGCAGCACATAATAATGCTTTTGATTGAAAGAGCTCTATTAAATGCATTATTTATTTATACTTCTATGCACTATGGTGGTACATAAGGCGGACTTAATGCCATAAGGCATTCTCTACCAGTCAACCTTAGGGTTAAAAAGAAAAGCATCGAAATAGGTACAGGAAAAAGATGAGTTGACAATTTTGGACTGAATATATTAGGAATACAAAAGATAAATATAAAATACATATATACACATAATAAAATATATAGATATTACAATATATATATATATCAACTACAAAACGTTACGAAAATCTTAATGTAATTATAACGAAGACTAAATTAGATGATTAGGAGTGCAGCGACTTCAAGTAGTGTTCCCTAGCTTTGCGTTTGAACGAGAATTTACTATATTATTATTATATCATTGCTCCACACTACTGCCATGTTGCCACACTGGTTGCAAACACGTCCACACACGTCAACAATTGTTGATAAACAGATGTATTCGCTCGTCAAGCCAGAACTTGTCAACATGCCGTGATCAACTCTGCAATGCGCAATGTTGGCAGCAACATCATCATCATCATCCTCCTGCCCTTATCCCAACTTATTTGGGGTCGGCGCAGTATATCTTCTTCTTGCATACATCTCTATTAGCCGTCATCTCAGTAGTCACCCCTTTCTAGCCATATCATCTTTCACACTATCCATCCATCGCTTCTTTGGTCTTCCTCTATTCTTATAACCATCTACATTCATACTCAGTACTTTCCTCACGACATGTTCCTCGTTCCTCCGCATCACATGCCCATACCATGACAACCGGTTTCTACACAACTTCTCAGTCACTTTCACAGTCATTGTTGTCAATATGGTGCCAGCAACATACATATTGACAACAATTCAGCAACATGTTGGCAGCAACTCGGCAACATGTTAATGAAACTTCGTTTTTAAACAAATGTTTACCATGAATACGGGGATTTAAACTTATCAAAATAATGTCACTGTGTGCGTAAAAATATTCTACCATGCTCAATGATATTATTCAAAAAGTAGTAGACATGTCACAGAGATGCGCAAATTAAAACAATGAACAAAGTTATACCTCTTTCTGACAATAATAGAAACTACTTCTATGTATCGGCTGATCCATATACAACAGCTTCGATATCTTCACTCCAGTTAAAGGAAGCGTCATTTTGTCACTATGTAACACTGGTCACTTCAAAATCCCATTTAAATATTTTATTTGTCTCAATTTGTCCATATTTTTTTGGAAGGAAATCACTCTTTGCTAAAGTGTCCGGACGGTGTCTCGAGAAAATATGCCAATCTTAATGATGAGGTTTAAGGGTGGGTGTGCACTATGTTGGATCCGAATACAAGAAAATAAGATCCAAACTAACTGCAGCACTTCATCTTCTTAGCGTGTCGATGGCAATCTAAATTGAGTTGACCCAGAACTTAGCTACGAGTTTAGCATTATCAGTAGCGTCCATTAGTTCCTGTAACATGCAGATCAGGGCACGCAGGGCATGTCAGGTGTCCCATTGTTTGTGGAACAGCACCACATTTACACTCCAAGCTGGAATCGTCTATGAATCTCCACCTGAGCAGATTTTTGCATCCAATCCGACTTCCATAGATTTGCAGCTGTTTCCTCCGATCGTATTTTTCCAGATTCGGATTCGGAGCAGTGCACAAGCGCTCTTACAATAGCTTATCACATATGAGTACTGCTAGTTTCAACCAAAATATCGGATTCATGTGCGTATTGTATAATTTTCACTTGCTTAAAAACATCGTGAGGAAACCGGCACGCGCGAGAGATATTTATCGACGGCATGTGAAGCCAAGTCAAAGGCCCATGGGCGGCATAAACTCTGACACCAGGTTAGTCATTAACCACACGAAAAGAAGAAGAAGACCAAAATATCACTGGATACACCTCTAAGAATTTATATTTTACGTAGTATAGCACTCAAATATTACATAGTTCTAGTACTCATTTCATTATATCAGGACAATTTTTTTAAAATACAGTTTTCTTGTTGATATCACTTTAGTAAATAAGTATTATTTAAAAATAAACACAAAGTAATTTGTATTTCCTCTTGTTATTAAAGAAATGTGTCACATTTGACACAAACAAATACACGACATTACAACAGACTACAATATTTGTGCACTAGTGTTGTGCTATGGTTATGCCTGTTCATTATTGTCATATCAGCGCTTTTCTGTCTTCCTCTGGATATAGGCCACGCCTATTTTCGACTTCAAACGGCTTTTCAGCCGTTTCCATTCAATGTGGGAGAATCCTCATGGATATCCTCCTTCTGACCTAAGGCCGGGGTCACGGGATTTGCTATTGCATGCACCGCAACCCCGGCGGGTCTCGGTCCACCAGCTTCTTCTGGTGGCCCTCTCTAGTGGTGAGGCAATTGTTATTTTTTCTCGTTGGAAAATCCTCATGGATGTCCCTCGCCCGGGGAAGGTAAGGTCTGCCGGACTCTTACCGGCTAAAAACCAACGGTGTCCCTCCTTCTGACCTAAGGCCTAGGTCACGGGATTCGCTATTGCATGCACCGCAACCGCGGCAGGTCCCGAGTGGTCAGGCAATTGTTATTCAACGGCTCCCGGTGACCCTTAGGTCAACTATCCACCATCTAGTTGGCGGTTATCCAGTGGCCTGCCCATTACCATTCACAAAATTTATATTCGATCAACAAGAAAAATCTGCCGTCTCTGTTAGGTTAGAAGTCGTACTTTCCACTTGAGGTTTATTTTTTTAACGCATAAAAGCTTGTGGTCTGAAATATCTCCGCTAATCATGCATTGCTGACAAAACTTCAATATTTACCTAACTGTTTACCTTGATAGCCATTTACTTGGCTGTGTAATATGAATTTGTCTTCCAACCGTGCGGATCATACGATTTGCGAGGTTAAGCTGCGCTTGCCGCGGTCAGTCTGTGGATGTTTGCCCGTTCGTTACATATCGAGATCCCTCCGTGCCTCGGAGAGCACGTTAAACAGTCGGTCCCGGGTGTCGTATGAATACCTATGATAGTCGTTACTGGTATTCAGAAACCCGAAAGTCTGTCAACTGGTCTAAGCTTAAGATATCGGTATTACCCAGTAACTGGCTTGCGGAGGTCTGATGGCAGTCGCTCCGTGTAAAATATTGTTATTCAGTCGCATCTGGTTACACTGGAAGCTGACCTCAACATAGTTGGGAAAAAGCTACGCAGAATAATCATCTCCATCAGCATCTTACAGTCACTCCCTTCAAGCTTTATCATCTTCACACAATCATCCATCTTTTATTCTGGTCTGGCCTTACCACTATAGACACCAACATTACACAAACAATAATTGCAAATTCGTACAGACAGACTAAACGATTCATTCTATATAGAAATCATTCTGTGACATGAGCAAACAACTCAAATGTTGTTATCTATAAAAATCAACACTTATCACAGATATGTAGTGTCAACTAGCACTCTTTTTAGATAAACTCGTCCAGTCTGACGTGGGTAGAGTGTGCGCAAGATAACTCTGCGCGCGGCCAAAATCGGAACTAATCATGTTCCGCCATAATGTTGCTGTTTTATTAACTTTGTCACTACATCTACCTGATTTTAGGAATAAAAGAAAATATAATAATAAAGATTATAATAGACCTCATCAGCCGATAATAATCATACTGCATTCTTATTCACTCACGGCACATTTATAACCTTAGTTCTTTTCCTTTGCAAATTACGTAAAAATACGAATTAATTTAATTGATAGGTAGTAAATTTAAACGTACATAACTTAGCTCAATTAAAATATAATAAACAGCAAGAGGGCTGCCCAATTTTAATGCTCACGATATACTACTTTTCCTTGAAAAGTAGGACTTTGTATTTTTGCGATCATGGCAACATTTAGCACGCCCTCCGTCGCGCGCAGAGTTATCTTGCGCGCACTCTAGCACTCTTTTTAGATAAACTCGTCCAGTCTGACGTGGGTACACAGTCTGTTGTTAATAGGACATGTGGTCCCCAATGGGAAAGGCAACGCAAAACTAAAGCAGATGGCAGCACCTCCATACTTAGTTATTTCCACCAATCAGAACCATCAGGTTGATATTAACAATAATGTCAAACACATTGCAACCAATAAGATTGCAGTGGAATAATCGAAAGTAGCGCCATTAGTTACACAGTTGCCTACCCCATTAAAGGTTAAGGGATTATTACATTAGCAGATTTTTAGGTCCGTATTACAGAACGAAACTCAAGCATTAATCTCTGTTTAAAACTAGTTTTGAGTCGACTTAAAATTTTAGAACGTTCCTCAAGCATAGATTCATTGATCATAGTTCAGCTGAGTTTGGCTTTATTCTAGATCGTTACTCAGTTCGTAGATTCGACCCCAAGCGGTGATTTGATCTGTAATCAACCAATCGATTGGCTCGATTTGAGTCTCGTTTCATCTGAGTATAGATTGATTGCCGTTCTGGAATGAGACCGTTCCTCAAGTACTGATTCTATACTTAAACAGTGATCAAGTGATTAAAGATCAAACTGGACTTGAGGAATGTCCTGTAATACGGACCTTAGAGTCCCTAAGGGTGCGTCCCACTAGTCGTAACAATAGCTAGTCGTCCTGTCTAGTGTCTTGGCTTGTATATTTAAATGGAGTTGTTCACATCAACACGGCACGATTTAAGGCGATGATCCGTTGGCGGTCTATAGCTCTGGCTGCCAGTGAGTCACCTCCAAAACAGCGGGGTTAAAATACCGCGGTATTGACCGTTGGCTCTGCGTTCGTACTTGAAATCGTAATCCTATGCGTCTTTTCTTTTTCTTTGGTTGTTCTTATTCTTAATGTCCTGATGTCATCCAAAGACTTTTTTTTGTTTTTTTATTTGGAATGGGTTTGCTCTTGACTCTAGTCTAGGTCAGAGGAGACAGAGACAAAGTCTCCGATGGAGTGAGCTTACTCAGAAGAAGCCTGTTAACTCTAACTTTAAAGAGATTAAGGTTGAATGCGTTCGGGAACACAGACGCAGGTAGTGAGTTCCACTCTTTTGCAGTGCGCATTATGAAGGATGTTTGGAAGCGCTTAGTGCGAATTGGTGGAATGGCAACTAAGTATGGATGGTAACTTGCAGTGCGTCTAGATGTCCGATGGTAGAAGGGGGCCGGTGATGAGGTTGTGGAGTTCTTGAGCACGATAAATTTTGATTTATTAATATATTTAAACGTCACGACACAGAGACGACAGATCATCGAGATTATGGAAATAGATAGAAACGATAATCTAGTGCGAACAGCTAGACACGACAGTCGTTCACCGATAAATAAAACGTCACGACACAGAGACGACAGATCGTCGAGATAATGGGAATGGATAGAAACGACAATCGCCCAACCATAAAAAATGTTACGACACAATGGGAACGCACCCTAACTTTTGTTCAGTTGTTCTGCCTAGCCTTTTCCAAACTATGTTGGGGTCAGCTTCCAGTCTAAGCAGATGCGGCTGAATACAAATATTTTACACGGAGCGACTGCAATCAGACCGCCGCAACCCAGTTACTGGGCACTACCGCCGATGTCTTAAAGTTAGACCAGTTGTCAGACACACCCAAGACCGACGGTTTAACGTGCTCTCCGAGGCACGGAGGGGCCTTCATGTGTAACGAACGGTCACCCATCCACAGACTGATTACGGCAAGCTCAGTTTATCTTCGTAAATCATATAATCTGCTCAATTGTTATTAGCCACGATATTAACAGAATACTAAATCAGTTCTTGAAATACTTATTGTTACTAAATGAGTGCTTAATAAAACATACCTGGTTAGTTAATACACTCTTGAGCTGAATGCACTCGTCTCTTCTTCTGTCCAGTTCCTTCTGCATTACATTCATTTGTTCTAGAAGATAAAATAACACATTTCAATATTACATACATATTTACATACATACATAAAATCACTCACGCCTTTTTCCCATGGGGGTAGGCTTCTGCTTACTACTCTGCCGGGGTTGCGGTGCATGCTGACGCGAACCCCGCGACCCCGGACGTACGGTCAGGAGGAGGGACACCGTTGGTTTTTAGCCGGTAAGAGTCCGGCAGTCCCCCTCGCCTTCCCCGGACGGGGGACATCCATGAGGATTTCCAACGATAAAAAAAAAAAAAAAAAGGTTCTGCCTACTATAGAACTACTACTACTACTAGATAACGATCGATACTATCGATACTATAGAACGCCACTTGCTACGATCCTTACATACTACTTTCGCTTCTACCACATTCATACATCTTGTCATACACGCACGCCGGTTGAGAGTACTACGCACCTGTCCTTTGTGAAGAACATCACCAATAACATCGATGTATGTCCTTCTAGGGCGTCCTCTACCGGCGTTTCCACTGACATCCGCCTTATAAATTCCTTTTGTTAATCGCCGTTCAATATTACATAGGAGTCTGTATTCTGTTGCTCCCAGCAAAGAATAGAGCCACCTTCTCCCCACCATGCGTTTCACCATAATCCAAAGGATACTGACCAACGAACTGTCTCGTTAGTCTAGTCGTGGCAAGCGCGACTGCTGATCGTGAGGCCCTGCGTTTGACCCCCAGGTCGGGCAATACTATTGAGTTTTTCCGTGTGGAATTCCTCAGTAGCAGCCTGGAGTTTAGGTTTGTACTCGGTTGATGGCAATAGGCTCTCCGTAAATTACATGAGACTAACATGAAGGCGAAAAGAGGGTTCTACTACAGGGTGTAAACGAAATCATGTAATTCCTTCAAACCTCGTGATGTACTGCTGACATAGATTAACACACCACGGGATACATTTGGATCCAAAACAAAAAAATACATGAAGTAAACATGTGTTCTTAAAGTGAGGCATTTTAGCGCCCCGAGTTAAATGACCGCGCGGCGAGCGATACTGCACAATTCACTCGGGGCGCTAAAATGCATCACTTTAAGAACACATGTTTGCTTAATGTATTTTTTTTATTGTATCCTAAAGTATCCCTTGCAGGGTGTACTTTATGTCAGCAGTACACCACGAGGTTTGAAGGAATTACATGATTTCGTTTACATCCTGTGTACACCTCTGCCTTACTCTTCGGGGAATACAGGCGTGATATTGTTATGGTACTGACCAATAATTTCCTTGGACACCAGCATAGTGTCTCCAGCCGCCCGCAGCCTGTCCAGATGTTCTCGAAGCTTCTTGTTCTCTATTTCTAACTCTTCTAGCTTGTAGCGGTCTATGTTGGGGTTCGTTGGTGGTGATGAGTGGCGATCTGGTGGGGGGAAAATGGTGATTAGTTACCTATTTGTCTATCCCTTGTGTCATTGGTGTTTAGCCAGTGGCGTGCATTGGTTTTCGGACTAGGTAGGCAGACACTAGCGATGTCGCCTTTAAATTGTATGAGGAAATGCGGTCGGCATTTAGTCCATACAAACGTATTCCTCAGTTTCCTCCTTGGATAATGTCACTAGAGCAAATATTTTATACCATATGGTATATATCTACCACCACTATGTCCCTATGTTTTGTTTTTGCCAATAAATTACTTAGTAAAAGAACTAGAAACGTTTAAATTTTACAAAAATCAACCGATTTTACCACCGTTTACAAACATCTGGCAAACAAATTTGACGAATATAAAAAATAAAAGAAAAACATACAGACATAACCAAAGTATTTCTTAGATTATTACAGAAAATAATATTAAAATCGATCCAGATTTGAAGAAGGAAACAGGGAAATACGAAAGTACGATTTCGCTAATATTGCACAGGAGAAATCAGTCCGAGATGCAGGTGTCTCTTTCGCGCTCAATTGGGAAGGTTTGCGGGAGGGGTGGGACGGAAATAGATCGCAAAAACCTATTCAAATTATTAATATTTTGCAGCCCGCGTTTCCTCTTAAGCCCATTTCAATATGATTCTGACCAGAAGAGATCATAGCCATACACGGTTATTTTATTTATAGTAATAGTTAAAGATGGAGTAGTTAATTAAATCTTATGAGGTAGACACTGCTTAATTGCCTATATGCAATGCACGCCACCGGGTTTAGCACAAGGCGGCAGAAAGCTAATGTTTCCTTTAACATAACATAATCAGCCCATTACTGTCCCACTGCTGGGCACGGGCCTCTTCTCAGAATGAGAAGGGTTTAGGCCTTAGTCCACCACGCTGACCTGGTGCGGGTTGGCAGACTACACACACCATCGAGAACTTTATGGGAGCCCTCTCAGGTGTGCAGGTTTCCTCGCGATGTTTTGTTCACCGTTAACGCAAGTGATAATCAAATTATGGTCCGCACATGAATTCGATAAGTCAGAGGTACGGGCCGGGATCGAACTCAGACCTTCCTGCATGGAAGGCAAGCGTTCAACCGCTAGGTTATACTGCTTATGAATGTAACAATATTTCCCCTTAAACTAAGAAATAAAATGCTTGAGTTAAGAGTCGGTTTACGTCAATAGTGGAATGGATGGAATTCAAACTCAAGAGGTCGCATCGCCAGCAAACGCCGGCGCCGTTGATCTGTTGCTACTACATCATTTACATACATACATAAACTCACGCCTTTTTCCCATGGGGGTAGGCAGAAACTATAGAACGCCACATGCTACGACTCTTACATACCCCTTTCGCTTCATCCACATTCATACATCTTGTCATACACGCACGCCGGTTGAGAGTACTACGCACCTAGTCACCGCATTTAGTCATTTATATTTTGTTCCCTGTAGTATTCACTCATATCATCATACTGTTAACTTTGTTTTTTTTAACCACGCTTCCGACTTCACGCAGGCTTAGCGTAAACATGGGTTCGTCGACGGAAGAACAGACAAAATGACATATACATAATGATAATATTTTCTGGAATTGTCCAAAATCATAAACGGCGCTATTCGTGTGCTTTACAATGAATACACAATCCGTTTAACCTTTTTACCGCTTATGTCGCATTTATGCGACAAATATTTCCGTGCCCCTACCGCCCGTGTCGTATTTCTGCGACAGAGAACATGCATGGTTTTTTTTGTTCGACAAAACGATTGCACCTCCCTATTTATTGTAGGTATTATTTTATCGATTTGTAGTCGGGCGCTAGGGGCACGGCAATTGATATTTAGCCAAGCGCTTAGAAGACAAAATAAATAAACGCATTCAAAAATATGACATTCTAGATAAATGCCACTATTATTAAGACGAATCTTACTCATTATCCGTTCCTCAAGGTCAGCAGCTCTCTTCGTGGTCCTGGACAGTTCACTCTGCAGCGCTGATATCCTGTTGCGCATGCGCAGTACCAGACCTGCATCCGCGACCTATACATCGAAACAATAATGTAAGTTTTACAAACGTATAACACTAATAACGATATACTGTGATCGAATCCATTTGACAAACGTAATTTGACAAGAAAATTTCTTGGCACCATTCGTTGAACTGGTAGGTATATGAGGAGTCCGGGGTTGCGGTGCATGCTGACGCGAACCCCGCGACCCCGGACGAACGGTCAGGAGGAGGGACACCGTTGGTTTTTAGCCGGTAAAAGACCGGCAGACCCCCTCGCCTTCCCCGGACGGGGGACATCTATGAGGATTTCCCAACGATGAAAATATTGAAGAAAAGAAAATATATATGAGGAGTCCTCCTCAGAGGCCGTCATCAGCTATGGCCGTTGTTGAGTTTATATTTTATTAAAGAAGAACATATAACATCTACACTATGATAATTATGTTACAAACAGAATATTTTTTTCAGATAATAATCCAGCCCACAGCGCTATTCACAGACCACCATTATGGATAAAATTTAAATCACTAGGAAATCAGATGTTCATGCAGGCAGACAATTTTATTAAAAAAGAAAACAATTGTGAGTGTATAGAAGGACGTCTATTAAAAACTATATCGGGTGTAAAAATACCCTTAACGAAACTGAGAGCCACGTATTCTTCCCATCATTACGAAGATTTTTTGATATTGGGCCATACCTGGGAACCGACTGGTTATGGAGATATTGAAGTTCAAAGTCACCATATTTTTGTACGTTTTTCACGAAAACTAAGTTTAAATGTTATTACTAAACATTCTTCTATACAAACATTATCAACATTTTCGAAATGTAGGCACAGTCTGCTGCGCGCGCGCTTCCTTTGCGCGCTATAATTAAAAGCTGTTTTTAATACCAAAAAATAAAAGTCGTTTTCCAGCAATTATTTTTGCTGAATGTTACTTAGTTTTATGTACAGTATGCGTAGACTTTGGCTTCGTTAAGGTTAATTTTACACCCAGTATAGTAAGTAAGTATATAGTACGCATATTATCATGATATTCCTAAACCCCAATTTACCATAAACCGCATTTCTTGGTCAAGGTGTCTGTCTTTGCTCAGCAGTAAGATGCTATCAGTAACTACTTACCGGTGATGGTCCATTATGTGAGCCTGCAGACCAGTTGACAGCCTCCAAGGCTGGTCGGGTACTCTCCACCGATCTGACTGAGCCATAGCCATAGTCCTGGAATTAAAAACATAACATAATTAGCCCATTCCTGTGCCACTGCTGGATACGGGCCTCATCTCAGAATGAGAAGGGTTTAAGCCTTAGTCTACCACGCTGGCCTGGTGCAGGTTGGCAGACTACACACACCAACGAAGACTTTATGGAGCTTTCTCAGGTGTGCTGGTTTCCTGACGATGTTTTTCTTTACCGTTCACGCAAGTGATAATCAAGTTTTGATCCGCACATGAATTCGAAAAGTCAAAGATTGGCCAGGATCGAACTCACACCCTCCTGCATGGAAGATATGCGTTCAAAAGCTAAGCTATCACTGCTATATAAATAGCGACTCACCCCGGCTTCGCACGGGTGCAATGTAGACACTAATGTGTAGTATATAAACCTTCTTCTTGAATCACTCTATCTATTGCTGAAAACTGCATTAAAACCCGTTGCGTAGTTTAAAAGATCTAAGCGAACAGACAGCGGGATCGACTTTGTTTTATACTATGTAAAGATATTAAAGAACTAGCTTTTGCCCGCAGCTTCGCTTGCGTGAAGTTTGAAATCCTCGTTAAGCCCATTTTAAAGTGACATTTTAAAATCCAAAACGTCCGTCTTTTATCACCCCCAGCGGTTTAGGCTGTGCGTTGCTAGATTAGTCAGCCAGTCGGTCAGTTTCTCCCCATGATTCTTACTTCAAAAGTACCAGATTTTTCATACAAACTTTCAACACTTATTTCACCCCCTTAGAGGTTGAATTTCCAAATATGTGTACATTTATTCCTAACCAGAAACCTTAATATTTAATTTCATCATTCTTACTTCAAAAACGACGGACTTACATACAAACTTCAACCCCCCATTTCACCGTCTAAGGGGTGGAATCTCCAAAAACCCTCAAACACTTATACGTTTATTTCTTACCAAAAGCCTAAATATTTAATTCCATTTTTCTCACTTCAAAAATACCAGATTTCTCAATTTCTCATACAAACTTTCAACACTTATTTTACCCCTTTAAGGGTTGAATTTCCAAAAATGCTCAAACAAGTGTACGTTTATTTCTAACCAAAAACCTTAATATTTAATTTCAAGCTTCTTACTTCAAGAATGACGGACTTGCATATAAACTTAAAAACCCTATTTCACCCCCTTAAGGGTTGAATTTCGAGAAATCCCTTCTTAGTGGATGTTTACGTCACAAAATGAACCTACTGTCGAAATTTCAAGTATCTAACCCCAGCCGTTTAGGCTGTGCGTTGATAGATCAGTCAGTCAGTCAGTCAGCTTCTCCTTTTATATATATAGATAGATAGATAGATGTTAAAAATGTTTGCGTCGCTTAGTGTAGGATCTACACAGTCCGCCTGGTTAGCTACCACCTGAACATTAAAGTCCGGCGCCAAGCAATTTACTGTTTCATCGTGTGTCTATTGCTAAATTATTCTGAGGTTTTTCATACTCCTTATAACATTAATTGACGCCCAAAGTTGCGACAAATTATGAGCTAAAATATGTATCTTTGGAGGCTCGTAACTTCCAAATCAATATTTAGTTTACTTTTCTATTTAGCAATAGACCTAGATAATGTCGAGACTATTTCATATCATGCGAAGTTTAGGGTGTTTATCATCAAATAGTGAAGTTTCCACCTTACTTCGTTCGTATGAAGTAATCTATACTGATATTATAAAGCTGAAGAGTTCGTTTATTTGTTTGAACGCGCTAATCTCAGGAACTACTGGTTGGAATTGAAAAAATCTTTTTGTGTTGGATAGTCCATTTATCGAGGAAGGTTATAGGCTATATAACATCACGCTACCACAAATGGGAGCGGAGCATAAATGAAAAATGTTGCGAAAACGGGAAAAAAATTCACCCTTGCGAAGCCGGGACGTGCCGCTACTGAAGTAATAAGCGGCTTGCGCACCCTTAATGTTATTATATAAATTAGAAAACTGTGTATTGTGAACAAAAAACTTACATCTTCCACTGTAGTTTCTTGTTGAGAGTTGTTGCTGGCATCTGAGAGAGATCTCCTGTGCTCCTTCGGTGCTGGTTTACTGTAAATAAATCAATCGATTAACTCCTGGTTTCTAAAGCCCTGATTAACGCAAAAATTTACTCATCAGTTATCAAATATCAGGTCAAGTGATGCAGTTAGCAGTTTACTGTGTTCCGTCGTGTATATGTGAGAGCCAGAGGGTTATAGGGGAATCTCTGTTTCCTGGATAAGTGACACATCTTAGACCCCGTCTGCGCTTACTATCAGGTGGTACTAGGGTCAAACGCGACAAAGTCAGTGTTTTTTTAAAAACATAAGTTCACGCCTGTATTCCCCAAAGGGTTGGGCAGAGGTCTAACACCCTCATTTCACAGTTATGTTTCAGTTCCATGTAATAGGGGGCGAGCCTATTGCCATCAACCGCGCACAAATCCGAACTCCGGACTGTAACTGAGAAATTCCTAATGGAAAAACCCTAATAAACACTGCTCGACCTGGGAATCGAATCCACGACCTCACGATCAGCAGTCACGCTTGCCACCACTAGACCTACGAGGCAGTTCTGTGGATTATCCGTCACAACTCTCTGAGACAGTCTAGGACCATATCGAGAGATGAGGTCAATTTTTCCAGCCATAACACTCATAAGATTTGATGGCAGTGGTGTTATCTAAATTTAATTTAGTTTTAATAGTATAAGCTGACTCGGTGGTCGCCAATCCGCTTCCAGTCTGCGCCAAATGACTTGACCAGCGCGTTGACAGGACCGTTACTTCATAGGGAGAGGTCTAACTGTAGACAATCGAAGGCCAAATTGACAACGTACCTCTGCAAAGAGTCGATTCTCTCCTGCAACTCATATTGAGCTGATAACAACTTCTGTCGACTCTGTCTCTCTGCTTCTAGTTCCGCGTTCAACGCCTTCTTTTCTTGTTCATGTTGTTTATCACGCTCTGAAACAATAAAGAAGAACATTGAAATAAGATACACAGGGCCGCTTAACATCCTATAAAATTTGAAGCTAGCCTTTCCAAATGAACACTCGAATAGAAGCATAACATCACGCTTGTATTCCCGGAAGGGTTGGGCAGAGGTGTATAGTAACACCCTCATTTCGCCGTTATGTTTAAGTCCCATGTAATAGGGACGAGCCTATTGTCATCTACCGGACACAAATCCAAACTGCGGGCTGCTACTGAGGAATTCCACACGGAAAAACCCAATAACACTGACCGACCTGGGGATCGAACCCAGGACCTCACGATCAGCAGTCGCGCTTGCCACCACTGGACCAACAAGGCAGATTAGTATTAATGTTATAGTTAAACATTTCGCTCGGGCAAAAACCAGCAACGAGTAACAATAGGCTTAACAATAATTTATTTAGATTGTAAACAATGCATAGAGAATTTTCTTTATGACAATAAAGTATTAAATATGGATGTGGATGGATATACAAATAGAGGTAGGCTAAAGAAAAGATGGATGGACTGTGTGAAGGATGATATGGGTAAGAAAGGAGTGAGTACTGAGATGACGACTGATAGAGGAGAATGGAAGAGGAATACGTGTTCTGCCGACCACACCTAGTGTGGGATAAGGGCCGGAAGACGATATGGGTAAGAAGTGAGTACTGAGATGAAGACTGATAGAGGAGAACGGAAGAGGAATACGTGTTCTGCCGACCACACCTAGTGTGGGATAAGGGCCGGAAGACGATATGGGTAAGAAGTGAGTACTGAGATGAAGACTGATAGAGGAGAACGGAAGAGGAATACGTGTTGTGCCGACCACACCTAGTGTGGGATAAGGGCCGGAAGACGATATGGGTAAGAAGTGAGTACTGAGATGAAGACTGATAGAGGAGAACGGAAGAGGAATACGTGTTGTGCCGACCACACCTAGTGTGGGATAAGGGCCGGAAGACGATATGGGTAAGAAGTGAGTACTGAGATGAAGACTGATAGAGGAGAACGGAAGAGGAATACGTGTTGTGCCGACCACACCTAGTGTAGGAAAAGGACAGGGAGATGATGATGATGATGAAAGGTCTTCTTTTATAGTACCTTTCCAAATTTGCGCACGCGTCTTAAACTCTTGCGACCATTCCACAAGTGAATTGTCGTACTGCTTGTTTGACACCTCCGTTATCACTTCCGTCGACACTAATATTGTTGATAGTAACATTTCTAACACTTCAGTAGTTTTTATTTATTGGTCACAATGATAGGTAAATGTGACCAGATTCAAATTAGATTGTGCGCATTCTAGGTCTAAATAATACACAATATAAGCTTATTGTCAACAGTCTCTCGTGTCGGCATGACCTATTCTCCTATAGCTGCTGTAGACCCGAGAGAGAGACCGCGAAGTCGACTTTCTTATAGCGATGACGTACCTACATAATATCATCAAGAAATTTTATAATTGGTGGATTGTTTTTACTACATACATACATACATACATAAACTCACGCCTTTTTCCCATGGGGGTAGGCAGAAACTATAGAACGCCACATGCTACGACTCTTACATACCCCTTTCGCTTCATCCACATTCATACATCTTGTCATACACGCACGCCGGTTGAGAGTACTACGCACCTGACCTTTGTGAAGAACATCACCAATAACATCGATGTATGTCCTTCTAGGACGTCCTCTACCGGCGTTCCCATTAACATCCGCCTTATAAATTTCTTTCTTTCTTGTTTTTACTGTATAATCCAATTAGATCAAGAATGGGGTTTTTTTATTTTTTTCCTATTCGACTGCTTGTAGATGGTCTTGCGGACCTTTCTACGTAACCGGGCAGTTATTGGTGAGACCTGAAGGGTCTCCAACCAATTTTAACTTAAGTACTAGCTAACTACTATTAGTAACATCATGACTACTTAGCAGCAACACCTCTAAGGGCGTCCCCTAGGGGGGACTCGAACCTTGGCTTAGGGCGTTGAATGCGAGAGGACTGGGAGGGATACGACAGCTTGATGAGGGCTGAATTAACGGTGTGACTGCCGCGTCAGGAGGGACGACCGGCTCCGCGGCTGCGGCGGGTGAACACGGTGGATCAGGGACAAGAATGGGGTTGAAAATTACAACGCTTTTATTGCTGTCGTTATTTCCATCTCGCTCACACACATTCTCTGTGAGCGAAAGGTAAATAAGAATACACCATCTTCAATTCCATTCCTTAAATAATCTTGTTGTATAATTCGTCATATCAATCATAAATATTTAATGTAGTTCTCACAATTCATGAGTGCGCGTCGTGTGACCTTTATGTACATTGGTATAGAGTTCAAATTCAACTGTATCACGCGACCTTGTGAATTGTTATAAGTATATCAAAATCAATTATGATAGGTTTGACAGTCTTTAAGCCTTAAACTGGTAGAAAGGAGTAGAAACTTAGCGGAGGTTAAGGCTGCCTGGCCCCTGGAACGGAGAGGAGAGGAGCGCTGCGGAACTAAGAAATGCAAAATATTCACTGAGCAGAGTGGAGACGTGAATTTTATGCAATTCTATTGGTTGGCACCGCTGCGCTCCTCTCCGCTCCATTGTACAGCAGTGGCGTAACTATAGGGTGGCAGGGCTGGCAAAATGCCACGGGCCCCCGGCCCGACGGGGCCCCCGGTCCGAGAGGCCGCGAAATCAGAAGTAACCTAACATTTTTAACAAAATTAAGTAAAAATTATACATTTGTAATTCTGTTAGTTAACTACTTCAGTGATTAATTAAAGTTTGATTTTAACGTGACGATTTTTACTGGGTCCCCATCCAATTAATTTTGCCACGGGCCTTTGATGGTATAGTTACGCCACTGGTGGATAGGCAGCCTTATATCCAGCAGTTGGCTGCTTAAAGCAGAGTTGATAGTTTAAAGCTGTTAAACAATAGAGACACGTCTCTTACTAACTAAAACCTAACGTTTTCACACGTTTAGTAACACACGAACATTAAATTTCGAAACACAACCATATATGCATGCTTTTGACCATTTTATAGAGTCAGTCTCTCTCTAATTTGTATAATTTTTCACCAATTTTCCACACGGATACTGTTCACATATCTTGCAATAACAATAAACTTGCCAACGGGGCTCTATCGAAAACGACGCGGTAATCAATACAATATGGAAGTAATTAATTCCTTCGTTATCTATATTTATCTACATTATGTGATAACTGACTACACGTTGTGTTTTATTTATCGAAATCTTTATCCATACTAATATTATAAAGCTGAAGAGTGTGTTTGTTTGAACGTGCTAATCTCGGGAACTAATGGTTGGAATTGAAAAAATGTTTTTGTGTTGGGTAGTCCATTTATCGAGGAAGGCTATATAATATCACGCTACGACCAATAGGAGCGGAGCATGAATGAAAAATGTTGCAAAACGGGAAAAATGTTCACCCATGCGAAGCCGGGACGGGCCGCTAGTCAATTATATATATTGGGAATCGGATGAGTTTGTCTGTTTGTATGGGAGTTTCCTTTGTCTGTCGTGCGAATATCTATAGCTATCGATAAGAAAATGTTCGAAAATCGATATAAACTCTTCTGCTCTCATGTCGGCACGAACTCATACGAATGTAAGACGGGTATAGGTGAGTCCCTCTTTGTTAGAGATAAACTACGATAACATGTCCCGCCCCTCCAAAATGAAAAACGCTTCAATGTATTTATGAAAGTATTTATAAAGCACCAACAATACTCCCAACGAATGTGTGCGTGTTGAGACAGCCGTCAAACAAAAACTACAACTACATACACACTCTTTCGTAAAGATGTGACTAAACACATTGAAATAGTAATTTGCGGGGGCGGGACATGTTATCGTATTATACATACATACATACATAAACTCACGCCTTTTTCCCATGGGGGTAGGCAGAAACTATAGAACGCCACATGCTACGACTCTTACATACCCCTTTCGCTTCATCCACATTCATACATCTTGTCATACACGCACGCCGGTTGAGAGTACTACGCACCTGACCTTTGTGAAGAACATCACCAATAACATAATCGTAGTTTATCTCTACTTAAATTCGTGTGCTCCACCTTAGACCCTGTCTGCGCTTACCATCAGGTGAGACTAGAGCCAAACGTCACTAAGACATTAAAAAACATATTATGAAGATGGAAACAGTCACTTGAAAGATGTAGTAACTTAAAATCCTGGGTAACCAAAGTCAGGCGTGATTCAATACTTCGTCAAAAATGTACATGTTTATATTTATCTGATCAATTAATAAAGGATTTAAACTAACACCAAATCGAGTGCGATGACTAATATTACATGAAAACAATCAAGATAATATTAAAACACATTATGAATTTAAAAACTAGTTCAAGGAAACACACATTCAGCCCATTACTGTCCCACTGCTGGCAACGGGCCTCTTCTCAGAATGAGAAGGGTTTAGGCCTTAGTCCACCACGCTGGCCTGGTGCGGGTTGGCGGACTACACACACCATCGAGAACTTTATGGAGGCCTCTCAGGTGTGCAGGTTTTCTCACGATGTAATTTAATGTTTATTTAAGACTAGATGGCGCCGGCATTTCCTATCTGACTAGCTCTGAGAAGAAAAGCCGAAGCAAACTCAAAGATCAAGGTCTCTTTTAAAGTCCAGACGTTATGGTATATAAAAACTATGCGAGTGTAACAATGTAGGGCAACGTGTGCCATAGCAAGTTTGAGTTGACCTGTTTTAATTGACGGCACGCGTGCATCTGTCATCGTGGAGCTCAAATCTTATTTATTATACAAGGTTAGTCAGAAAGGGAGCTAAAGGTACTAAGGTCGGAAAGGAAAGCCACGAGCCACTTAATGTATCACTGATGATTATTTTAAAGAAAGAGCTAAAAATTCAAAATTCGATATAATAAATACATACATACATACATAAACTCACGCCTTTTTCCCATGGGGGTAGGCAGAAACTATAAAACGCCACATGCTACGACCCTTACATAACCCTTTCGCTTCATTCACATTCATACATCTTGTCATACACGCACGCCGGTTGAGAGTACTACGCACCTGACCTTTGTGAAGAACATCACCAATAACATCGATGTATGTGTCCTTCTAGGACGACCTCTACCGGCGTTCCCATTGACGTAATAAAATCCATTCAAAATTATTTGTATTTAAGTTTTTTCAAAAATTCTTCATTCCTTCTTTAGTTACAAATTCAGAAAATGGAGCTTCTAATCCGTGACCCCAAATATGACCTAAAATGTAAGCACAGCTGATCATAGCTGCGGATAGATAGAATTTAGCGTATTATTTATGAAATCTTTGAACAGCTATTTCGCTTAAATTAATGACTTTTAGGGACAGTTGTAGAACAAAAGTTATCCATTATTATGGGTACTTTAACTTGTACTTTAGTGAAGACCAACACTGGACTCTGAGGGTTGAAAGGTTGGAATCGCGCCACATCATCAACTTTAAGTCGTTCGTGGTACGGGTTCCAACCCACCAGCTACAGATCTTCTTAAAAGAGGACTTTTGGCCGAAGGGTGTCGTATATCGACGTTTACGAGGTCGGTTTCGCGACACCACGCAGCGAAACACGACGCCGACCGTGTTTAATTAATAAGGTTTTGTTTTAAATACAAGGTGCAAAAAGACCTTTCACGAAGCCGTCAACCATGCATTCAGTACATCAAACTAAGTAACCCTACGCAAAAATTGTCGCTGGGAAACGACTTTCTTTTTTGGGTGAAAAATTTCATTTTACTGTAAAGCTCAATGTAACGCATTCAAAACACTGTGCTGATAGATGCAATGAGTAGTAAATGGGTAATGGAGGTATTTCAAGTATATTTGCAACCTTCAAAACTAGTATTTTAAAAAAAGTTGTGAAAAGTTGGAACTTTGACTTCCAATATCTTCGTAACTAGAAGGTTCCCAGGCATAGTCCAGAACAAAAAAATTATCGCAATGACGTGGAGAAAAGTGCCTTTCGGCTTCGTTAAGGGTCTATTTACACCGTTCATATATTAGTTTATTATTGTATGAGATTATTTTGTGTAATTTTTTGTGGGCCTCAGTTGCCTGATAATAAAATTATTATTCGTTTATTCATTATATGTACATATCTTATTACATTTTTAAATATTTCAATAAGAAAATATATAAAAACATTTAAAAATATAAAAAATAGTAGCCCACCGGCATCGGGAACAGGGTCCAAGCTAGCGGTGGTCAGCGCCTCAGAGAGAGGAACTTCCTGACAATACGTGCCGTGTGCAGGAGTACCGCGCACTGTATCAGGCCCTTGACCCAGCTGCCCAACGAGAGCCTCTTCAGATGTTGGTCGAGGCTCTCGTTGAAAGTTAAATTATTATTATTATTATTTAACAGCCTTTCGGCTTAGAAACCTCTTGCCGACTAACCTTGTATACCTTTTTTGATATAATTTATTTATATTTACATAAACTTTATTGTACATAATACGTACACAGGTAAGAAACAAAAGGAACACAGATTTACACAATATGTACAGTGGGCGGTCTTATAATATTAAATTCTTCCTTATTTTTTGAAATATTAAGATCGGTTTCAAACATAGAAGAAAAGTTAATTATTGCAAGCTTAAAACTCACCCTCAATCGCCAACTCATAATGTTCCTTAGTACTTGTCAGCTCATTAGCTAGCTTCTCGCTCTCTCCCTCCCACGTAACTCTGTTCTTCTCATACTGCTCTTCTATCATCTTCTTCTCTTGTTGTAAACGCTTGTTGCTATCTCTTTCTTTCGTTAGCTCTTCTTGGAGGGATGTTATAAGGTTGTTCTTCTCAAATATGTCTGTGCGAAGAGTTTTGCCTTCCATTTCTACTTGTCTTAGGATTTCTAGTTTTGCTCTGTGGAAGAAGGTGTAATGTCCGATTATAGCAGTGGCGGTCCGAGGGGGGGGGGGGGGGTCGTAGGGGTCATGACCCTTAGAAATAGTTAATAGAACCACCTACTACTGTAAAATTAAAGGTTGAAATTGAATTTCAGGTTGAGAAAATATGTATTTACCGATACGACTGCACTGGTTCTGGCTAATGTTTTGGTATCTAATAATGGAGTTCCCAAGTTAATATGCACCTTCTTCTGTTGAATATTGAATGAATGATTGAAATATTTTTTACTTCTGTAAATAAACCTGTTACAGACACTTTAACAATTTAATTGTTATCGGTAGCTGGTAAGACTGAACAATGTTGACATAGGAGGGTAATCGTCAACATGAATCAATGTACCCGAATTTATAAAAACACTGGTCATTCGACGGAGCAAGGGATTCCATGTCGTACAGCTGAAGAAGTCTGACCTTTTACTATTTATTTAATACTTCAATGCACAATGGTGGTACATAAGGCGGACATATATCTGTTTAGCTTGTCCTTATTTTCTGATCTTGTGTAAATTATTATGTTGTGATATATTGTGAACTAGCTTCTGTAACTAATCACTAACCCAATTAAAACTACTCTCAGTGGTGGAGAGTCTATGTTGGTTTCATTTACTTTATTTACCGTGCTCCCAATCCTGACATACCGATATTAGCTATAACTGTAATTATATATTCATCCCTATAAGATTCTGTTGTATGTCTTTTATATAAATAATTCTGTTAGACACTTTTACAAGTCAATGGTGTCGATTCTGTTGCGCACTTTGACAGGACTAAACTAAGGGTGTTTGTCTCTTTCTGTTTCAATAGAAAAAGAAAGTGACAGTTGTGTTTAGTCTAGTTTAGTATTGTCAAAATGTGCTACAGAATCGACACCATTGTAATGTTTTTTTAAGACTAGGAGGCTCCAGCATTTCCTATCTGACTAACTCTGAGAAGAAAAGCCAAAACAAATTCAGAGATCAAGGTCTCTTTAAATACTTAAGGGTTCTACCAAATTACCTATATCAAGGGTGCAATACTTGAAGAAGTCTACTTACTTGAGGTCAATGATCTGCACCAGCAGAGGTTCAATGCCCTTATTCTTCTCCATCGCATCACCCAGCCTCTGTTGCAGACTTATGATCTTGTTCTCCAGACCCTTGTTGAGAGATTTAACGTGGTCCAGACTTCGGGCTTCGATGCGCAGGCGCTTGTATTGACGACGGGCAAGGAAGCGTCGGATCTGGGCAGGAGAAATTATTGGTAATATACATGTAGTGTATTGAGGGGCTCGTGGTTAATTAACAATCGGACGGTTCTTAAGATTTGCGAGGTTAACCTACGCTTGCTGCGGTCTGTCCGTGGATGGGTAACCGTTAATTACACATTGAGACCGTTAAACCGTCGGTCCTGGGTGTCATAAGAATACCTGACAGTCGTTAGGAGTAGTCAAAAGCCCGAGTCTGACAACCGGTCTAACGTTAGAATATCGGCATTGCTCAGTAACTAGGTTGCGGAAGTCTGATGGTAGTCGCTCCGTGTAAAATACTAGTATTCAGCCGCGTCTGGTTAGACCGGAAGCTGACCCCAAACATGGTTGGGAAAAGGCTGGGAGGAAGAGATACATGTAGTGTATTGGTGGTTTGGTAAAGTGTGATAGGGGGTCGAATCAATTTGGAATTGAAATCTTGAGCTTAGAACATTATTTAGCCGAAAAATCCAATACCCCACCAACTCGTACCAAATGTATATGGTCAGTGGTGATTCTTCTTTTTCTGAAGAGGATAGCTCATGCTGTGGTGAAAAGACTATCCAGTCAGCAAGGTTGGTCGCGAGGCTGATTGTACAGAGTTCGCCGGACGTGCTTAAGTATCGTCAGAAATGGAAGCTCTATTAATGCACTCCAATATTATTTATACTTAAAACTGCGTCTAAAATGACAAAAGCCATGGTTATAAAATACTCACAGAAGCCTGCGCGATGATAATCTGCCGCCTCAGCCTTTTGGCGCGTTTGCGCGCAAGGTATCCGCGCGCAATACGTTGAATCGTGATAACCTGAGAAAAAACAACATAATTAAATCTCGGAAACTAGCAGGGGCGCATTCAGGGTGTAGCAGATAGGGCGGCCGTAATTAAAATTCTCTGGGATAACTTTTTTACTCCATAAATTTTGGCGGTATAACGATTTACTCTGAGATAAACAGTGTAACGGGTGGTGGCTGACTGTCGGGGGTCCGGGCATATAAAAGGTCGGGCACACTGCAGATCGGCCCTCTCGCGCCTGCAGTTGCCCAGTTAAGTGCCACACCTGCTGAAGAAGACCCTGGACTCCTCGCATTGTACGAACCACGCCCTGTTGTTCTCTTTGTAATTCTTAATTAAATATATATAGTGTACGGTTACAAGTGTTATTATTTATGCTCCCGTAAGTACACGCCTGCTAAATTTTATGTGCACATGCTAGTTGAGGGTTGACTCCTAAAGCCACCCTAAAGTGTTACAACAGTTATCCTGGGATAAGATTTGGTAAAAAGGAAAGTTCCCTAACTCTAGAGTAATTAGTAATTTATTCGTAGGATAAGACCTATACTAGTTTGGTCGAATCCGCCCTAAATAGTCAAATGTCACAGGCAATAAATGAAAACTCACATCAATAATGAAATCACTACGAACCACCACGAATATCATGTCCCAAGCTGCAGTACCACAACTCGGGACATGGTATTTAGCACGTAACCCTTACAACTTACCGCTTTAACCTTCCTCCGGTCTCTATACAGGTTCCTGGCCCTGTAACCCCTCGCGTGTGCCTGTAGCCCGATGGCTAGACGACGTACTCGTTGGTACTTGACCCTCGCTAGCCAGCCGCGGACGTTACGTTGTATTTTGATGGCTGCCCGTTTGCGACGGATTTCTTGGGCTCGTCTGTTGGGATAAAAATATGTTTATAGAAAGATATAGATAGATGAGACCATTTATATTCATGTATTTGTACTAGCAGTGACGGTCATCTCTGAATACAACTTCTGAAGATAAGCGAATGTTAGCAACAAATTCTTGGAAGTTGGATCTTGCCCAGCACCATACACATGGCTCGCCTAACATATCTTACCTTGCCAGATAGTTAAAGAAGTAAAGACACGAAAAAATCTTTACACAATTTCTTGAAAACCTATTTTTAGTCAACCTATTATGTCCCACTGCTGGGCAAAGACCTCCCCCAAGTTCTTCCATGTATTCTTTTCCTGAACCACCTCATACCAGCCCTCGCGCTACGCGCCCGAGTAATCTCGCCATCTCGCCACCTCTTTCTGGGCCAACTTCGGCCTTAAGAAATGTTAAAAGAACCTTAGGGAACGTACCCATACCCCCCCCCCCCCCCCCTCGGTGACCACCCGTAGTATATGACCAAGTGCCCCTGTGGCCATGCGTGGTATTTTGAAGACCCTGAATTGGTCACGTAGTATGGGTACGTTTCCTTAGGGCCAGCGCAGAACATTTTTCATTGCCAAACTATTTTAGAGTTTGCTAGCGTTTAAATAATATCGAAAATAACATTTCGTTTCTAGTCGCTTCGATGCTCTCGGAGTCTCGGGGACGAGTAATTGTGTTAACGATCTTATTTCAAATCACACAAAGATGATAATGCTTTGGCAGTGAAAAATGCTGTGCGCTGCGCTTCGCCAAATCTGTGCCGGTAAAGGAATGTTAGTGATGCACTTACCTTCTAGCCAGGAATCCTCTGGCCCTAGCTTGCAGAGCTCTTAAGGCGGCCATTATTCGCAAGTACTTTCTTCTTGCAATAAACCGTCGGACGCAACTCTGTACGCGGACGCAGTAATCACGCTGTATGTCTGCTCGGATCTTCTCTAAATACGCCACCTGTTAAACATAACATCACGCCTGTATTCTCCGAAGGGTTGGGCAGAGGTGTATAGTAACACCCTCATTTCGCCGTTATGTTTAAGTCCCATGTAATAGGGGGCGAGCCTATTGCCATCAACCGGGCACAAATCCAAACTCCGGGCTGCTAATGAGTAATTCCACACGGAAAAACCCAATAACACTTTGCCCGACTTGGGGATCGAACCCAGGACCTCGCGATCAGTAGTTGCGCTTGCCACCACTAGACCACGAGGCAGTTAAGTAATTAATAAAAAAATTGACAATATTGTCACAGATCACATAATATGTTGTCTACCCAATTCTGCAAGTCAATAAGTAGTTGCGTAGTTACCTGACCAGCTCTGAAGAATATCTTGGTGGCTCCGAACTGGTATTTGTCGAGGTCTTTGACGTGCCGCGCTAGTATCCTGCCGCACGTAGCCTTGATGTTGCCGCGGTCTATTTCTTTGTAGAGGCATAGAAGACGATACCTGATAAACAATATTAATTAATAGGGCCACTGTTTTATACTTGAAAAATTTAACTTTAAGACGGACTGAACAAAATGGCGCTTATTCGCAAAATCTTGACACGATTGGCGCAGTGGGTAAGCGATTGGTTGCTGCGCAACGAGTCGCAAGTTTGAGTCCCGCCCGGAACAAGTATTTATATATATAGGTTAGGCGAAACACACACTACCCCGCGCTACGCTGCGGGGTGCGTGGCGACGGAGCCACAACACTGCGCGTGAATGCGTTTTCTGTGTGTTGCACTACGCGCGTTTTCTATACAAACAGATAATTGCAAACAACGTAAGAACACACACGCCCACGATACGCTGCGTGATGCGGTGCAGTGTGCGAATCGCCTTATATATAGTTTTCGGGTCTGAGTGTTTGCGATGAAGATTTGTGTCTGTAACCTACGATGAAGGAGTATTTCTAGAGAACTTGTAAAATAAAACTTTGCGAGAAAATGTCAGAATTACTCAAAAATCTGAATTTTTATGATAAATAAATAAAATATTAAACCTATATTGGACTCTAAATATTTAGGTAAGAGTTTTACATACATACATAAACTCACGCCTTTTTCCCAGGGGGTTACCAGAAACTATAGAACGCCACCTGATACAACTCTTACATACTCTTTTCGCTTCATCCACATTCATACATCTTGTCATACACGCACGCCGGTTGAGAGAACTACGCACCTGTTCTTTCTGAAGAACATCACCAATAACATCGATGTATGTCCTTCTATTAATTGTTTTGACGTAAATAAATATTATGGTGTATCTTCCATACCTATGGAAGAAGTCTTGGTAGAGCCATCTAGACGGGAAGCCGGCAGCCGATATCCTGATGGTTTCCAATACACCGCACGCTCTGAAACAAATTAAGTAATAAAAATATATTGTACAGACGACCCATACTTTTTAGCGTCGAGTGAGACTTAGAACAGATCCAACAGTAATAAGGTAAACCTTGTGCACAAAATAATAAATCGTAGAATAAGAATAACATCACGCCTTGTAATCCCCGAAGGGTTATGCAGAAGTGTTTTTTTTTGGGTAGTATTAGGTCCCCACCTATGAAATCAGCGTTTTGTATGGAAAATTTTAAAGAAGTTGCATTTTTCATACTAACATTTTCTTAATTTATTTAACAACTATGAACACTAATGTTTTAAAACTTTTATGCACTAATGTTTAAAAACTAAGACAACGTATGCCACTTAGATTATGCGACTAAAATAAGTTTTGACTAAGTTAAAACAAAAATAGTGGTCATTTCTGCTAACAAAAAGAGGAGTCATTTTTAAGGTATTTTTTATGTTGAGAAAACTATAACTAATAAGGTTTTTTTACTATTGCTAGTTGGCTATGATGGTCATTATTCGATATAATATCAAGCAATTGATGAATATTTTAAATCATAGCAGTGACGAGGTTCTTTATTTGTGAGAAAAAAACGCCAATTTCATAGGTGGGGACCTAATATTTAAACGAGTGACTGTAAATTAAAGTTTTAAGTGACAAAAATAATTAATTTACGTTATAGTATTACTAAGTGAGCGACTGACTGCGAGTGACGAGAAATCAACAGAACAGCAACTGACAAACACTAATTTGAGTTACTTAAAATACAAAATGAGAAGCTTCATAATATTTAAGCGACCTAATATTTGCTTGAGTGTCAACGTTACGTCCTGCTTTTTTTTTCCAAATTTGCCTTTGCAAAAGAGGAAATCTGGCGCGTTGGGTGGTCGCAGTTGTAACCTAACCTAGGCGTTACGAATTTGACAAACTATTTATTGTCTAAAGATTGTTTGCTGTAAAAAGTACGTTATGTAAAACCTCAACTGGAAAAATCGATCGTCTTTATCTTAATGTTGAAGTTGCTCTCTGTATTTCTAGTCGCTCACTTAGTAATTTAGTCGCACGGCTAGAATAGGGTATGTGACTATATTTTTTTTATTAGAAATCTCGAAACTATTACAAAAATGATGGGCAACAGTGAAAAAACTACTGAAATATTTAATAAAATGCCCAAGATATAAACAATTGAAAATTGCTCACTAGACAGAGACAACATGACGCCACAATGACGTCATACCTTGCAAACTTCATAATTATTTGACACCACTCTGTACAATATCCGTTTCGCGCGACAAGGACAGAAAATGCCCCCTCCACAAACTTCGCAAGCGTGTAGCTCCTCTATTTCTTCATCGATTTTATTTATTTTTTCACATACCAATTTGTATCTATACTTTCTTTGAAATAATAGTAAATTGTTGTACATTTTTAATAGTAGTCAACTACCCTATTTTAATATCTGAAATGGATTAATCACAACCCACTTTTTGTAAGGTCGTTCTGGATTTTATTATTAATCAATATTCGTCGTTAGTTTAGTTAATTTTTCGCTTACTCTAATTCATACCGCTCAAGTTATTAAAACAGTATCTCATCATCAGTCGCTAAGTTTTTTTTTATTCGATCGTTTTATATTTCCCCTTTTTTTTAGTACAACCTCGTTTCACAGTCATGCTTAAGTCCCATGTACATAATAGTGAGCGACCCTATTGCCAAATTACCTCAATTTCGATAAAGTTTATCAAATTCTGCAAATTTCGCAACACCTAGTCGGCGATGGTACCTTTGGACATGTGTTTTAAGGAAATTGAGGTAATTTGGGAACTCAAAATGTGAATTTTAAATAACAATAATGTGGAGGAACGAGGTGTGGTGTTCTTCCAACGAAAAGGGAGGATCCTCCTACCAGGCGGGTCTTATATCTGGCGGGCTACTGCCCAAAGGTTGATGTTGGGAACTTGTATATACAGGGTGTAAACGAAATCATGTAATGCCTTCAAATCTCGTGATGTACTACTGACATAGATTAATCCAGCACGGGATGCTTTTGGATTCAATAAAAAATTTATTAAAAACGTTTATTTTTCTCTACAAAAGTTATGTACTTAATGCTATCTTAACGGTTGTGCACGAACAAGAAGCTAACTTTGTAAGAGACTGGTGCCTGAGATAGGTTTTTATAAAAACCTGTATTACAGAGAGTAGAGTAGAGTTAAATGACCGCGCGGCGAGCGATAGTCGCGTAATCCGCTAGTGGCCCTAAAATGCCTCGCGTTAAGAACACATGTTTACTTTTTGTAAAAAAAAAATTGTATGCATGCAGGGTTAATCTATGTCAGCAGTACATCACGAGGTTTGAAGGATTTACATAATTTTGTTGACACCCTATCTATATACTATCTGCGTGTCAAATCTTGATATAGCGATGCAGGATTTGTGACGTTTCATTTGACAGCTGTCATTGTTGTCGCTGTAGTCTGCTAGACAATCGTCGTGCTGCGTAGTTCTCATGTGGCGTGATAGATGCCGCCACTAATGTGTTTTTATTTATTTTTAGTAATGTTATTGGCGCACCTTTGGGCCCCTTTCGGATCGGACAGGTTTTTTACATATTGTATAGACGACGGTAATCACATACCATAAGGTGGGCCGTCGGCTTGTTAGTAAAAAATAAGACAAAATTGGACTAAGCAGAGAAGTTCTCCTATTACAGGAGTCTGTACACATTTCACCTTCTTCTATGGCTCTCACATTAGTCTTGTGTTTTTTTTTTTATTTGTTACTAGGCCTGCGTTTGGCCGCCATCTCGCCTGATGCTAAGCGATGATGCGGTCTACGATGGAGCACGCTTGCCCAGAAGAAACCGATTCACTCGTGACTTGAAGATACCCAGATCGTAACTGTCGGGGAACACCCACTCGGGCAGCGCATTCCACTGTTTGGCGGTTTCCACAATGAAAGTGGAATCAAAACGCTTCGTTCGGGTTTTTGGTATATCAACCATGAACCGATGGCGCTTTTTCGTGTTTCTGGCCGTCCGATAGAAAAAAGGGCAGAGGGTATTAGATCATGCAGATCTGAAGCAAAGCTCTCCGAAATGTGTCCGATAAAATACCGATAGACTAGCAACTTTGCGCCGATGCTCAAGACTTTGGAGCTTGGTCTGAACAAGGGAGTCGTTGCTGATGAGTTTCTTGGCACGCTTCTCAATGGACTCCAACGCCTCAAGCTGGTATTTGACTGAGCCATCCCAAAGGTGCGAGCAGTGTTCCCATGTACTAGGTAGCAATAGGCTTATTGGCATTTTTTCGCGACATTCTTCTGGCACAATTATGGTGAGGTCAGTGGCGTAACTATACCATCAGAGGCCCGTGGCAAATTCATCGGATGGGGCCCCAGTAAAAATCGTCACGTTGTAATTAAATTTTAATGAATCACTAAAGTAGTTACTCAACAGAATTATAAATTTATAATTTTTACTTAATTTTGTTAAAAATGTTAGATTACTTCTAAAGAAAGAAATATATTTGGCACGAAACCTGTCAGACACACAGACAAAAAATTCATAAGAAACAAAACAAAAGAAAAAAAAATGTGGCTGCGCCAAATAGGTTCAGTTCAGCATAAATGTCAGACCACTAGTGCCTGTCGCGGGTTTTCAACTGAACCCATTGTGACGTAACTGATGTAAACCAGTTCCAAATAGATAAATTACGTGCTTGAATAAACAAAAAAAAAATACTATTGATCTTTAATTACGGATGTCTCAGTGCTCATGCCCGTTCACTTAAACCAACAACAACCAAATTCTGAGCTCGCGGCCTCTCGGACCGGGGGCCCCGTGAGGCCGGGGGCCCCGTCGGGCCGGGGGCCCGTGGCATTTTGCCAGCCCTGCCACCCTATAGTTACGCCACTGGGTGAGGTTCCTTGGCTCTACACTATAATGATGTCAATTCTATAGCACATTTTGACAGTACTAAACTAAACGCAACTATCACTTTATTTTTCTATTGAAACAGAAAGAGACAAACACCCTTAGTTAGTTTAATCCTGTCAAAGTGCACAACCTAATCGACACCAATATGAGCTAATGTGGCCTGACCATATCGTAGCATATCTTACCTCAGCTGGTTGACTGCTCTGGCACTATCAAAACTGAACGGCTCCTTGGTGTCGTTAGGCTTGATGCAGCGCACGTAGTGAGGGGTGGTGGCAGACAGAGTGGACATCAGCGCTGACAGAGACTGGCGGAACTGGGAGCCCACCGTCTGCTTCTGGCCCGAAGAGCGCCGGGGAGGTTGCTGGAGACAACAGTATGGGAGTCAATGGAAATTGTGTTAAAGGCCTCACGGCAACATAGCAACAGTGCGAAGTTAAGCTGCGTTTACCAAGGTCAGCCCTTGGATAGGTGACCGTTATTTATACATTAAGAGCCACCTCTACCTCGCAGAGCAATTGCATCACAGCTGATAAATAATATTGCAAAAACTCTAATCTCTATAGCCAAAAATGTTAATATTTCCAGCGTGCTAATAATAAACTCATACATACATAAACTCACGCCTTTTTCCCATGGGGGTAGGCAGAAACTATAGAACGCCACATGCTACGACCCTTACATACCCCTTTCGCTTCATCCACATTCATACATCTTGTCATACACGCACGCCGGTTGAGAGTACTACGTGCTAATAACCACCCTTATATTAAGTGTCTATGAATGGCTCATGGCTAATTACCAACCGCGCGGATCATACGATTTGCGAGGTTAAGCTGCGCTTGCCGCGGTCAGACTGTGGATGGGTGACTGTTTGTTACACATTGAGACCCCTCCGTGCCTCGGAGTTATTAAACAGTCGGTCCCGGGTGTCATACGAATACCTATGACAGTCGTTACGGGATCAGAAGCCCGAAAGTCTGATAACCGGTCTAACCTTAGGATATCGGCATTGCCCAGTAACTGGGTTGCGGAGGTCTGATGGCAGTCGCTCCGTGTAAAATACTGGTATTCGGCCGCATCTGGTTAGACTGGAAGATGACCCCAACATAGTTGAGAAAAAGGCGAGGCAGAACGAATGATAATAAGTGTCTATGATTTTAATAAACAACCTGGTCTACCTATATCTTCCCTTTACTCACCGTGAGACTAGTTAGCGGCACGGAGGGCGTGGTCCTCCTCTTGGAGGGCGGCGGGAGGGTGGAGGAACTATGCTCTACATTTCTATCAGCAAACATGGCGTGTATCAGCCGACAGCTGGTGGCAGACTTGATGCATTCCAGCTGTTCTTCTGAGACCGTATCTCTGTTCTTCTCGAGGAAACCACCTGATTGGTATTCTACGTTGTCTGCGAAGTGCTTGATGATGAAGGCTGGGAAGAAAATAGATAATATGCTAAAATGGTGTCTCATAAATTCAAACAAAAAGCTTTTTTTTTAAACGTTTTCAAAAAGATTCACTTCGTATACTTATATCGACGATGTAATACCAATATTATCTCCTAAGGGAACGTGACCCGTTTAGAGGGGGGAGGGGAGTCTTCAAAATACCACGCTTGGTCACAGGGGCGGGGGGGTGGCTTAGGTTTTCGTCACGTAGTCAATATCCTCTAGGGAAATCTCGCGCTTTTTCGAGCTATATTCAAATATGGCGCGCAGCGTTTAGCGCTTTTTAAACTCAAAGGTGGCAACACTGACGCACATATAAGCCAAATAATATGAGACATTTTTTTTATCTTTCTGTTTGCGAAAAATGTTTTAAAACATATTTATGAATTACTACGTGAAAACTAGAGGGGGAGAGGGGGGGGGGTATTGGCATATACTACGGGTGGTCATAGAGGGGGGAGGGGGTAATTTTTTTTAAATAGGTAACGTATTATGGGTACGTTCCCTAAGTTAAAATTTGCAACTTTACAAGAAACGAACAAAAAACGTCTCATTAGCAGCAAAATTGGAGTCTAATATTTTAGCAGTTATTTCTATTGGTGGTTTAAGGCATAAATAGTCAAATACCCTCTTATTACGAAAGATGGACTAAGAAAAACCTCGGTTTTAAAATAGCTCCATCTCTTTTTGTTATATGACGTTAGCAAGTGATGGGTATATTATAGTCAAAGTCAAAGTCAAAGTTTTTTTATTTCAAATAGACCAGATTTCAGGCACTTTTAAAACGTCACGACTAGGTGCACGGTTCCAAAAGGTAGGTTCTATGGAGAAGAGCCGGCAAGAAACTCCATGAATACTCTTTTTTAAAATAGTAGTTCATTACAATTCCATTACAGTAGTGTGAGAAATAGAATGAGAATAATGCAGGTTAATGTAACAAATAAACTCACATAAGAGTAACAAATAGAAAAATATGCCTTCTATGATTGCCATAGCAGTTAAGAGCTGACCAGTCCCGACAGACGGCACCCGTTCACGAGCATGACGTGCACATCCGCATCGGTCAGCTCAACCATATTATAGGGAACTCAACGACCGGATAAACAACGCCACCATCAGCAAGACATTTAAGTGAGCATGACAGACTCATATTACCAGACAATTATAAGCGTATCACTAATAGCTGCATGATGCTCATACTTTACAGTTTGGAATGAAGTATTGTAAAGCGATATTATTAAAATAATAACTATAATACAAAAACCTATTTTGCCAGTCCAGACAATAGTCCAGATAAAGTCCAGACATTGTAGTATACAAACTATGCGAGTGAAACGATGTAGGGCAACGTTTGGAATGGTCTTTTGAGGAAAGTGCCATAGCAGTTTCGAGTTGACCTGTCCTAACTGACGGTACATCTGCTTCAATCATCGCGGAGCTCAAACCTTATTTTAGGGAGCTCAACAACCCGACCGCTGCACGACGCTATCAATCAGCTGGACATTTGTGTGGGTCACAAAAAAAAACTCAAGAACCGCCAAACGTTTACAAAATTCGTGTATATAGCTACCCTACATGGTACTCACATTCACAATTTATTAAAAATGTAACGTAAAAAATGAGGCGATGGTAAAATAATAATAATCATTGAAAAAAATAATTCGATTATAAATGTCAAAAGGATAAAATAAAAAATAATAATGTTATGAAATAATTACAATGATGCGTCTGTGATAACAGCGAGCGGCTCAATTCCAAGCATTTTTATCATCCATATAATCTTTAACGTTATAGAAACCCTTTTTGCATAGTTTCTGCTTTACATAGGACTTAAATTTATTAAGACTTAAGTCTTGAATATTGCCTGGAATATATAAATATATATGGAATATATAAATCTGGGTTTACCTTAGTCTTGGTTTAAACCACTTTTTGTAATAAGCGCCATATTGTTTTGGGATATTTTGCTAGTACAAGCGATATTGCATTCTACGAATTGGCATTAAGAACTAAAAATTAACAAAAACGAAGTTAGGAGGTATTGGTATTACATCGTCGATATGTTTGTTTGTTTCAAATCTTGCGACAGATTTTTTAACCTTAACCGATTCTCCTGAAACTTCGCACACAAATTCAATTCCCATGACAATACAACATTATAATATTTCAACCTTCAATCCTCAAACCCTAATGCTGCAGGAGTACTGCAAGATAAAACCGTTTAAGTCAGAAGGTTTTTTAGGGGATTGTTCATTGTTCAATGAATGAGTGGGTCGAGGAACTTCAAATATACTCCACCAAGAAGAACATAGTCTACTTAGTTGTCGGCAATAAGATTGACAAGCATATCATTTTGGGACCCAGCGCATAATATCAGCAAGCACACTGGGTCACCCGCGCGACGGCGCAACGAGTATTCCCAAGGAGGGTTGATGTCAGGCAGGCGGCCGGTCATAAAACAATAAGCCAAAACCTCTAACAACATGGATTTATGCAATTCATGCTGTGCCGACCCCACCTAGACTGGGATAAGGGCAGGAAGAAGAAGAAGTTCATTGCCAAACTAGGCATATTACCTTACCTTACCTTATTACCTTATTTTACCTGTGCTAAGTACTCATAAAAACCAAGCACTGCGGAATTATTAACGAGCACAGTCCACTTGCAATTGGGCCGTGTTATACAATAATGCGTCAACCCACAAAAATATGTTTTTTTTTTTGTTAACGTCATCTAGTTCAGGTCTACTCAACGCTTAAAAAAATGTCCAGAACTGTAGTAAACTTAATAGAGCGCCGTCTATCAAAAACTTCTTAGTGCAGTTTGCATTTTCAAGAGTTGTGTAGACCTACCACAATAACTAGATAGCGGTGACACAGTATTCTTGCCATAAATATTGTCACGAAGAAAAAACAATATTTTTATTGCATTTAATATTTATTACTTTTACAGTGTGTTAGTTTAATACATAAATATAAAACAATTTAAAATATAAAAAGCTTATTCGAAGTGGTCTCCATTGGCTGCAATACAGTCCTTTAAACGTTGAGGCCAGTTATCAATAGAAGCACGCACTCTTTCCATGGGGAAATTCTTCACTGCCAATCGTATGGATTGTTTTAGGGACTCCAAATTATCATGGCGTTTAGATCAAGCTGTACTCTCTAAAACTGACCATAAATCATAATCCAGTGGATTAAGATCGGGACTAGACGACGGCCAGTCTTCAGCTTTGATGAAGTCCGAAACGTTCACTTCCAACCAAGACTGCGTGGACCGAGCTTTATGACCCGGCGCCGAGTCTTGTTGGAAGGACCATACTTGGTTATTGAACATAGTGTTGCTAAGGGGCTTAACTACCTTCTCAAGAATGGTATCTTGATACACTTGTGCCGATGTTTTGATACCTTTTTCACAAAAATATGGCTCAGTCACTCCTTCATAGCTAACACCCCACCAAACCATCACTGAAGTCGGATAATGTCCACGTTGCTCTCTGTCGACTAATTGGGAAGCTTCCTTAGAGCTTTGAGCATAAATACGGTCATTTTGTTTGTTAAAATGTTGCTCAATTGTAAAAAAATTCTCATCCGTAAACAAAAAAATTCTGTGACCTCCCTTTGCGCACCGCTTCAGTAGTTGTTTCGATTTTAGCACCCTATTCTGTTTTAAATTATCAGTTAAAAAATGACCAGTGCGTCTCTTATAGGCTGCAAGTCCTAAGTCATCTTTTAAAATACGCGACATGGTTCTGGGTGCTATCTTCATCTCCCGAGATAAAATCTTTTGCTTTCGGACAGGATTTCTTCGAATTCTTTCCCTTACTGCTTTGACCACCTTTTTCGTACGAACACTACGTGGACGTCCAGATCTTTTTCTGTCACAAACAGAGGAGGTCTCATTGTACCTATTAATAGCCCGGTACACAAACATTTGACTAATACCAAGCGTATGGAGAGTTTTAAAAATTGCATTTGGCTCCATACCAACTTTGTGTAATGCAATCACAGCGATTCGGTTCTCTTTATCACCCCACTCCATTTTAATATCGCAAAATATTGTACAATATATTGGCGCCAAAATTAGAAAACTCAATGAACAATCGTATAAAAACTACACATTCCAAATCCAAATGTAATATCTTTCTTATTTTTAATTGTAACAGTATTTATGGCCAGACTAGGTACATCTCAATTATAATCACTAATATGAAACGAAGTATGATTCACCAAACGTGACCCAGATGTTCAGAAATTTCCTGCCAAGTAGATACACTTACCCTGGTCTCCGAACCTTGGCTTCATGAAGTGCGGGTACTTGACGCAGCTCTGGTGCAGCTTGGCCACGAAGCCCGCGTCGCTGCCCTGCGGCACGCGGCACTGCTCGTCCAGTAACGCAAGCACTCCAAGTCTGTCTTCTATCAAGTCTATGCATGGTTGATTGTCGTAAAATTCTATCATCTCCCAAGATATTTCTTCCTGTGGATAGAAGAGTATGTTTGTTTTGACATGGCCGGGAATAATATTACACTATAGGTACAGGTAAATTTTTTAATCACCATCTTACTTTTTTCTAAACATTAGGTCATATTCAGACTTCAAAAAATAGTTGGTAGGTTCTCTCACTCAGATGCAGGGCCGGCCCTACCGTCTGGAATCCCGCGACCCCGGCTGAACGGTCAGGAGAAGGGACACCGTTGGTTTTTAGCCGGGAGTCCGGCAGACCCCCTCGCCTTCCCCGGGCGAGGGACATCCATGAGGATTTTCCAAAGAAAAAGAAAGGGCCGGCCCTACCGTAGGGCGAAAGGGAGCGAATCGGGTTGCTCGGCTCAGTTTGTTCAACCATAGTCCAAGGTGGTTTAAATGGGTCGAGGAACTTCAAGTATACCCCATCAAGAAGAACATAGTCTACTTAGTTATTGGCAATAAGATTGACAAGCATATCATTTTGGGACCCACTGCATAATATCAGCAAGCACATTGGGTCATAAAACAATAAGCCAAAACCTCTAACAACATGGATTTATGAAATACATTTTGTGCCGACACCACCTAGTGTGGGATAAGGGCAGGGAGATGAAGAAGAAGAATAATAGCTTGGCCTAGTGGAGTGGCTCGTCAATAGTCCTGGTGGAAATGGTCCATAACGTAAGATATTCTCACCTTAATATACTCGTCCTGTTCCAACTTGAAGACGTGTGAATTAAACTGCTGTTGCAGCTTCTCGTTCGCGTAGTTAATACAGAACTGCTCGAAGGAGTTGATCTCGAAAGTCTCAAAACCGTAGATATCCAAGACACCTGATGACGAGGTTCAAAATAAGTGAATTTGTCTCTCTCTCTGTTCGTTAGAGATAAACTACGATAACATGTCCCGCCCCTCCAAAATTCAAAACGCTTCAATGTATTTGTGAAAGTACTTATAAAGCACCAACAATACTCTCACGCATGTGTGCGTGTTGAGACAGCCGTC
This sequence comes from Amphipyra berbera, assembly GCA_910594945.2. Taxonomy (NCBI): domain Eukaryota; kingdom Metazoa; phylum Arthropoda; class Insecta; order Lepidoptera; family Noctuidae; genus Amphipyra; species Amphipyra berbera. The sequence continues at coordinate 8,493,591 of OU343148.1, read as the reverse complement.
AAACAAAAACAACAACTACATACACACTCTTTCGTAAAGATGTGACTAAACACATTGAAATAGTAATTTGGAGGGGCGGGACATGTTATCGTAGTTTATCTTCTACTTCTTCATGACTAGATTACTGAACCAATTTTGATTAAACTTGGCACAGAGATAGCCTAAAACCCTTATAAAGAATTTACAAGACATCGAACGAATCGGAAAATATCGGACTAAGGTGCGAGGCGGAGTGAAGGGGGCACGGTAGTGGCCCAGCCAACGTCGAGCAGGCACGGATGGCCGTACACATTTTTCTCGCAGCAACTGAAGCCGCTTTTAAGCCCCCTATACAACGTGTTACATAATTCCCCATGAAAAATGTAAATAATCAAGTAGTCTTTTATGGTTGTTGTCATTTACCTCTCAGAGGAAATTAGGTAAGAATGTAAATAACTTTCTGGGTAGTCTACTCTTTAGTTTTATAATTTCAGGGTTGCAAATTCTTTTTTTTTGCGTCATACTACGGTTTTCAAATATTGCCAATAGACTCTTTACAAGGCACCTTTTAACCCCCTTTCGGCTTTAGGGGTATTTTTGTAACACGTTGTATTTTTTAACAGAAAACAGTGAAATTCTGAAAAATATGCTACACATCGAATTTTCGCGATCAGCCCGAAAACCCTTTTCCATCCTTTCAATTCTTCCTTCCATGATGTTGCTCGTGGCTTTGTTTAGGTCGTGCCTTGTACTGGTCGTAAGAGACAAATCTGGCCAATATATATCTATACTTAATAATCTATACTAATAATATAAAGCTGAAGAGTTTTTTTGTTTGTTTGAACGCGCTATTCTCAGGAACTAATGGTTGGAATTGAAAAAATATTTTTGTGTTGGATAGTCCATTTATAGAGGAAGGTTATAGGCTATACAACATCACGCTACGGCCAATAGGAGCGGAGCATAAATGAAAAATGTTGCAAAAACGGGAAAAATGTCCACCCGTGCGAAGCCGGGACGGGTCGCTAGTGAGAGATAAAGTGCTTACTTAACTTACCAATAAAGCGAAGAACACGTGGCTAACTAACAACCGCGCCAATCATACGATATGCGAGGTTAAGCTGCGCTTGCCGCGGTCAGTCCGTGGATTACTGACCATTCGTTACACATTGAGACCCCTCCGTGCCTCGGAGAACACGTTAAACTGTCGGTCCCGGGTGTCATAAAAATACCTATGACAGTCGTTACGTGTAGTCAGAAATCCGAAAGTCTGACAACCGGTCTAACCTTAGGATATCGACATTGCCCAGTAACTGGGTTGCAGAGTTCTGATGGCAGTCGCTCCGTGTAAAATACTGGTTAGACCACATCTGGATAGACTGGAAGCTGACCCCAACATAGGAGAAGGCTAGGAGAAAGAGAACTTACCAATAAAGTGTTTCTTAGCGTGTCCAGTGTCCAGAGCCCTGTTGACGGCATGCACGAGCCACGCGAACAACTCGCCATACATTCTCTTAGCGAGAGCATCGCGTCCAAATGAAGCTCTTTGCACGTCCATACGGGACACAATGACTTCGTGCGCGGATGCTATTCGTCGGTGAGTCAACCAGCGGGAGAGCTCGGCTTTAGATATCCCGAGGAGTGAGCAGACGGTGGATAGGTGTTTATCGTTTGACTGGAAAGAGAATTAAGGATGTATTTTTTCACTATTCATTCGGAGAAGTCCTACCGCCATATCTATTTCTGCCACCAGCATTGTGGTATTCTGGTTTGAAGGGTATGAGTGCCGGTGAAATTACTGGCACATGAGATTTCCAACTTTGTGTCTAAGTTGGCAACGGATCAGCATTCACAATTCACAATTACGGTGGGCCGTGACAAATAGCAACTGCTACGTGTATTCTGGAAACAGTTAACTGTTACACCAGATAATAAAATAAGAAAACCCCTCCTTAATTTTCGATATGGACTTGCCAGTCCTTCAGCTGGAGTTCAAGAATAATAATGATTTTAAGATATCCAAGGAGTAGACCTGGGGTCTTGTTATGACGTGTTAGAACCATCACTGTTCCGGTGAGAAACAGTGACCGGCCATGCAGGTCGTAAAGCGCCGTCACATTCTCACAACGGAACAATTATCTTATACCTTTAAACGAGCAATTCTTGTATATATATAATCTGAATCTCGGAAACGGCTCCAACGATTTTCATGAAATTTAGTATGCAGGGGGTTTCGGGGGCGATAAATCGATCTAGCTAGGTTTCATTTTTCTCGCCTTCACCGGGCGAGGGACATCCATGAGGATTTTCCAACGAAAAAAAAAAAAACATCAGTCATCCAGGTACTTATTTTAACGTGACATAATACGCCACTTGATCGTCCTTAAAATTGCGTAAGTTGCAGTTTTTTTTTTCCAATGTGTATAATGATTGAGTAATTGTTATAACTAAATCTGTAGTACTCACACTAATATAAGCGCCATCATCAGAGTCGTCAGTGGGGGGCGCGTCAGGGTCGCACGCGTTGAGCTCCACGTTCCCCAGGTGCAGGATGGTGGACAGGATCACGAACATGTCCTGCTGCTCCGTTTCTGTCACACCTGTGGGATAGCGGGGCGATATGGTATTTTCAGTTAGTCAAAATAAGTTTGCCTCCAACAAAAGGCTATAAACAAGGAATTTAAAAATTGCGTAACATTTAACTGATCAACAATTAAATTGTATTTTTTTTTTATCAGGGAAAAGCAATAGCTGTCCAGTGAAAAACCGTCAGGCTTAGTTGCACCAACTAACTATAACCATAACAGTTACAAAACTTCTGTCAAATCAAAAAAAATCAGTGGTGAATACCTATGGTATGATTATGGTTAAAGTTACTTGGTGCAACTGAGCCTAATTGATCAGCGATGCATGATCAGTTGAAAGATTTTCGACAGTAAACTTTACTGCATGTTCAAACAAAATACCACGAAGTGCGAAGTCCACTTTATACTTCTAACCTAACCTAACCAAGTCGGCTTCTGATTTTAGTCGCTTACCAAATATTAGTTTCACTGATCAAATATTAATTTCACTGATCAAATATTAATATCACTGATCCAATATTAATATCTATACTAATATTTTATAGAGGAAAGATTTGTATTCGAATAAACTTAAAAACTACTAGATCGATTTCAAAAATTCTTTTGCCGTTAAAAAGCTGCATTATCACTGAGTAACATAGGCTACGGACGGAGCCGTGAGGACACAGCTAGTCACTGATAAAATATTAATCTCACTGATCAAATATTAATTTCAATGATCAAATGTTAATTTCACTAATCCAATATTAATTTCACTGATCAAATATTAATTTCACTGATCAAATATTAATATCACTGATCAATAATTAGTTATCTTTAAAATTAATCGTGTATAATTTGTTTTCCTTACCTAATGTAGTGAGAGCACTTCTCGTCTCATTGAAAGTCTTCAAGTCATCGACGCCATCTATGTTGGGACTGCCACCTTGGTTCAAGTAGTGGAAGGATTCTTGATGATCTGCAAAAGCAATAGAGACGTAAAGAGATGCTGCATAGAAAAGGCCGTTGAATGACAAAGTATAGAGTCTGGCAAGCGAAAGTAGAGACTGAAAAGTGCGCCAAATTTAAAAAAATATCAGCATAGCAACCCCAAAATAAAACCTTTGATATTTTAGAATTATACGTTTTTGTTGAAAAATAGTTGCCATATAAAAAGTTTGCAAATAATTTGAGTGTCTACTTTCGTTTGCCAGACTCTAAATAACTCTAGTATGATGATGATAAGTGATGATGGTGGATGATGATGAGTGATGATGGCGGATGATGATAAGTGATAGTAGATGATGAGTGATCATGGTAGATATTATTGATGAGTAATGTCGGGTGATGATGTTCTTCTTTTCGTGTAGTTAGTAACCAACCTGGTGTCACAGTTTATGCCACCCATGGGCCTCTGACTTGGCTTCACATGCCGTCGAGAAATATCTCTCAGGCATGCCGATTTCCTCACGATGTTTTTCTTCACCGTTTTTAAGCAAGTGATAATTATACAATACGCATATGAATCTGAAATCAGAGGTGCGTGCCTTGGGTTCGAACGAGAGACCTATGACTTGGCAGTCCGACGGTCACACCACTAGGCTATCACTGCTATGGATGATAATGATGAGGGATTTTGGTGGGTAATGATGATGACACCCTCACCTAATTGCAGTTCCGGCATATGCCGTGCCGCCGCGCACAGCTGATAAAACACATGGTAGTTCCTTTCGCCAGCACTCTGGTACACCACTCGCGACTTCTCCAGCAGGTAGGTCCTCATGCTGGCGCCGGATATCCGGTATACGTTGTCGAAATGGATCTCTATGAATTTTCCGAAACGGGAGGAGTTGTCGTTGCGTGTTGTTTTTGCGTTGCCTATTGCCTGTGGATAAAAAAAATAAGTTAGTCATGAACCGAACATATAGTTTACGGCACGTAACTTGGCAAGAGTAGAGAAGAGAATTCCTCTCATTTCTTCTAAACAGACATATTTAAAAACTAGCTGTGCCCGCGGATCCGCCCGTGTAAGAAGTTTTTTTTAGATATTTGATAAATGATTTTTATTTCTGTAAATAAATCTGTTACAGACACTTTTACAAGTCAATGTAATGTTTTTTTTAAGACTAGATGGCGCCGGCATTTCCTATCTGACTAGCTCTGAGAAGAAAAGCCGAAACAAACTCAGAGGTCAAAGTCTCTTTTAAAGTCCACACATTGTAGTATACAAACTATGCGAGTAAAACGATGTAGGGCAACGTCTGGAATGGCCTTTTGAGGAAAGTGCCATAGCAGGTTCGAGTTGACCTGTCCTAACTGACGGCACATCTGCATCAGTCATCGCGGAGCTCAAACCTTATTTTAGGGAGCTCAACAACCCGACCGCTGCACGACGCTATCATTCAGCTGGACATTTGTGTGGGTCACAAAAAAAAACTCAAGAACCGCCAAACGTTTACAAAATTCGTGTATAAAGCTACCTTACATGGTACTCACATTCACAATTTATTAAAAATTTATATATTTTTATTTATTTGCGTAACTTAAACCGTTTACGCAGCGAACGCAACGGAAGCTCTAAAAAGGACTAATATTTCCCGTCCTTGCAACATTTGTTCATTTATGCTCCGCTCCTATTGGTCGTAGCGTGATGTTATATAGCCTATAACCTTCCTCGATAAATGGACTATCAACACAAAAATATTTTTTCAATTCCAACCAGTAGTTCCTGAGATTAGCGCGTTCAAACAAACAAACTCTTCAGCTTTATAATATTAGTATAGATAAATTATTAAACATCTAAAAAGGGATAGAAGCTTTGTGGCATAGTCACTTACCCTGCTGTCATTTTAATTAAAATGAACTAATTACGCATAAGACGTAATTAGTTAAATGTTTTATGATTGGCATCGTCTCATATGGCGATATTTATCTCCAAATATCTCGGCAACGTAACACTTTATATTGCTGACATTTTTTATATCTTTAGTGTCCTCTACCCATATATACCGAGAAACAATGTACGCCGCAAAATAAAAAATAATAATTTCGGCATGCTGTTCGAACCTCTTTACTTATAACTTACCTCCATAATAGGACTTGAAGCGAGCACCTTCCTCTCAACCTGTGTTTCACTGGCATTCCCCCCAACCGCCGCGAAATATCGCATCGCGTATTTAGCTGACACCGTCTTGCCAGCTCCAGATTCTCCGCTGACTGTGGATGAAGAATTAAAACTCAGTTCCAATGCATAATGGTAGCACTATACTTTGGCCTGCGGGCGACGGGTCGCCTAACTCTCCAGAGGACCAGTAACAAGCCCGAGGAGGCGGCGCGCTGTATACCACGCGCGCCTCTCAGGTGTACGTGGGGCAAACACCCCCGGAAGGAGAGGTCCGCCAGGCGCTGGCGGACCGAGACCTGGCGGTGTTGCAGTGCATGCTTTTGCGAATCTCGTGACCTCGGCCATAGGTTAGAAGGAGGAACACCGTTGGTTAGAGTCCGGGAGACACCCTCGCCTTCCCCGGGCGAGGGACATCCATGAGGATTTTCACTAAAGTGCCAATCAGTTTATTATGTTCCGTCATATATGTGAGAGCCAGGAGGGTATAGGGAAATCTATCTATATTTCTGTTCCTTGGATTCGTGTGCTCCATCTTAGACCCTGACTGCGCTTACCATTGGATAAGACTAGGTTCAAACGCAACTAAGTCCAGAATAAAAATAATTGTAGTTAGAACTCACCAATAATACTCTGATCCCGCCTCTCCCTCTCCAGCTTAGTGTAGGCCTCTTCTGACACGGCAAAGATGTGCGGATCCAGGTCACCCATCGCCTGGCCGCGGTACGCCATTATTGTTTCATCACCTGATTAGGAATTATTGTGGATAAAAAAGTATACAACGTGTTACATAATTCCCCATGAAAAATGTAAATAATCAAGTAGTCTTTTATGGTTGTTGTCATTTACCTCTCAGAGGAAATTAGGTAAGAATGGAAATAACTTTCTGGGTAGTTCTACTCTTTAGTTTTATGTTTTCAGGGTTACGTTTCAATGTTGATTATTTTATGTCTTATCCAAATTCTTTATTTTTGGGTCATACTACGGTTTTCATAATTGGACGTGGTTAAGCGAAAAGGATCAAACTTATCGAAAATGAGTTATTTATATCAAAATACTCCTTAAACTTCTTAAGCCAAACTACACATAATAACATTTTAACAAGTAAAATATTATACATTTGTCCTTTAATTACAATGAAACTAAGAAATTTAAATCAAGAACCAATGAAGAAATACAGTCTAAACTTAAAAATTGAATATTCATAACTCTGTGGGTTGGATCCTTTTCGCTAAACTACGTCCAATTGCCAATAGACTCTTTACAAGGGACCTTTTAATCCCCTTTCGGCTTTAGGGGTATTTTTGTAACACGTTGTATACAGGGGGAGTGATACGATACGAGTAGCTTCAGAGTGAGCACTGTCAGTGTGTTCTCTGAGCGTGTCAACGCGGGTTTTAGTTTCTTTTTAAATCATATCTATCTATACAGCGTGTAAACGAATTAGGGCAATTCCTTAAAACTGCATGATCTATTACTGGTAGGTTAACACCGCACGGGATTTAGATTAAATAAAAATAAATAAGAAATTCTTTTTTTTTGCGATGGGGTAAGTGTAAGTGGTCGTATCTAAACCAAATTAAAGGTTTCAAAAAAATTAATAATAAAAAAAATATATGTAATAGAACAGCGTTTCCCATTAGCCGGGTCGCGACCTGGTACCGGGCCATCAAAATAAAATACCGGGTCGCAACATTCCCGCCTTGTTTTAAAAATATTACATACTATCGATCGACGCATCGTAAACATTCGTAAGCGTGTAAGTATGTAGTATTAATAAAACCTTTTTACTATTAATAAATGTGTATTATTTTACCCAATGGAACCAGCTTGGGTTTAAAAGTATTAAGTGGGTCACGAAGGGGCAGTGTGAAAATTACCGGGCCATGGCAGAACAATGTTTGGGACACACTGTGATAGAACATTTCGATGCTACGCATACATTTATGGATGCTCGGCAACACAGCTAGCGGGGACGACAAGCGCGATAACGCAGAACAAGGAGTTTTTTGTTGGCGTCAAGCCAGCGTCCCCACCAACGATCCAAGGATTTTTGTTATATCCAAAAAATAGTGCCTCAACAGTGACAAATCAATAACTTTAGAGTTATGAGCAGCTATTCGTAGGGACGCTAGCTTGACGCCTAGCTAGCGTCCCTACCTTGTAACTCAGAAACTACTTCAGTCTTGAAATTATTTTTCGTTCAATCTGAAAAATTCCCATGCAGGGGCAATCTGTGTCACCAATAGATCACGACGTTTGAAGGTATTATACGAATTCCAATACACCATGTATAGTTATTAGCTTACCGTAAATAGGTAAATCGTAGTAAGGATTGATGGCGACCAAGACGATGCCGCAGTATGTGTAGATGGCGTTGCGGTCGCAGAACCTATGGACAAGGACATTTTTGTTATTTTTAAGTTGTTAATTAAGCATACGCGCTAACCGTTGTCGGCAGTGCTGCCAATAAAAAAATCTCGATTCCCCGGTTCTTATTGATTCATTCCCAAGCGATAGTTGGACGACCTTTTTTTTTTCGACGTTCCCCTCACTCTTTCGATTTTTTCCAGTATCTTGAGTACATTTACAAACACAAAACCGAAAAAATTGAAAGTAGTCTCAATTCCCCGAAATTCCCCGATTTCTGTCATTCCCCGCGTTCTTTCCGCGCTAACCCCCAATTCCCCGCAAATCGGTGATTTTCCCCGCGATTGGCAGCGCTAGTTGTCGGTATGCTTCCTGGATAACAACAGCATGCTCTATGGGTTAAGGAGTTTGTCCAATACAACGTAACATAGGACCGTAATAGGAACGTGTCATGCACGGGAAAAAATGCTTCGTTCACTACGAGCTTTGCCTCATTAGTGCGTGGCATTGCGTCGTCGCAGCGTCAACGCTGCGTCATTTTCCATATATTTTAAATTACATGCCACATTAAAGCGTTGCGTCGACGCACGCAACCTTTCAACGGATCGGTGGACGAGAGACGAAGCGGGGAGAGGGTGACGCGCTGCGCTGTCGGAGCCTTGGTGCGACGACGGACAGTGTTCCACTGCTAGAGGGGCAAACGAGACTGAGGTGCGTGCGTCGCCCTCTTGCGCTGCGACGTCGTGCGTCGTCGCAACGCAGGTGTGGCATACAATGCGTTGATCCGTTGCGACGACGCAACGCAACGCACTAATTAGGCATTGCCCTACTACGGCCACTGCAACGGATCAGCTGCGTTCTATACGAGTATCAACCATGGGCGTAGCCAGGATTTTGTCCAGGGAGGGGCAACCTCAGTCAGACAGTAAATATTTGTCTTTTCAATAAATCTGGAAGTGCAGAATGGGATTGTGGGCAAGTTTGCCCCATAACCTTATTTTTGAGATCTAAATAAGTATAGACGGAGTCGGGCATTGGTCTACTCATTTTGGGTAATTGTTCTGTGGACATGGGTGGCGAGTTGACTGAATCTAGACCATTTACCTATTCTTTCCTGTGCCAAGGTGGGGCAATCGCTCTATCTGCCCCACCCTGCATACGCCTATGGGACCCAACGAATGCAGCTGTTTGTACTTGCATATCGTCGGTCGGCAGGGAAAACCACGTATGTGAAAAAAATAATTTTAAACGAGGTAGAACTGTCTCCTGGCAAAAAAATGGCCGATCAAATGTTAATACAAGTTTGTCATCGTACGTCATAGATAGCTTAGAAGTATTTGAATTGAAAGCTTGTTGAACTAGTACGTGTATGACGAGTTTATCAATCTAAAGAACAAATAAAACGCTTTTGAAGAAAATTTGATTTACGAGGTTTTCACCGCCGAGCGTCGATATGCACACATAATATCCCCTACGATGTCGACATGGACGCAGGCCATATCTGTTTCACTTCCTAAACATCCACAAGGTTATCTAACAGCTTTACAAGACAAATTTGTACCTTAAAACTAAGTCCAAACGATTGATTTTACGTTTTATGTTTTATTGTAGTAACAATGTCATAGATGATTCAATGTTTGGTCAAGTGTTGCGAGCAAGATTATGAAAATTACCGAGTATTTAAAATATGTGTGTGAATTATTAATTATGAATTGTATGGCCATTAGATACGGTGGAAACCTCTATCCTAAGCCAAAATCTGTCGGGTATGGCGATTGTAAGAACACCCCAATGACAACATAACTGAAACAAACGAATGGAAACACTTTGAGGGTTAATTATACACTATTTATTTATATCAATATCTAGCTGTTCTCCCACGGCTATGCCCGCATAAATAATTTGACTACAGCGCCACGAACCATCGTCTCGACTAAACAAATCTATTGTGTAAATATGACCTCAATCGGTAAAGTCTTTCTCAAGTTATGGCGTGACCAAGGGAAATAGGGATTCAGCTTTATCTTTACATAGTATAAAACAAAGTCGCTCCCGCTGTCTGTCTGTCCCTATGTATGCTTAGATCTTTAAAACTACGCAACGGATTTTGATGCGGTTTCTTTAATAGATAGAGTGATTCAAGAGGAAGTTTTATATGCCCCACATTAGTATCTACATTGCAGCCGTGCGAAGCCGGGGCGGGTCGCTAGTTATGAATAATCTGCATGTTTTGGCGGGGCGGGGTTGACCAAAAGCCTAACAAAAGCCGGTAAGGCCGGATTTTGGCAATCCTAGTCGTGTACTGTGATTGTAAGAACAACCCAATGACAACATAACATCACGCCTTGTATTCCCAGAACGGTTCGGCAGAGATGCTTTTTTTAGTACACCCTCGTTTCGCCAGTCATGTTTAAGTCCCATCTGATAGAGAGCGACCCTATTGCCATTAACCGGGCACAAATCCAGACTCCTGACTGCTACTGAAAAAATCCTAATGAAAAACCCAATAACACTTTGCCTGACCTGGGGCTCGAACCCAGAACCAAGCAAGGAAAACCTGCTCAGATGGAGATTCATAGACGATTCCAGCTTGGAGTGTAAATGTGGTGCTGTTCCACAAACGATGGGACACCTGACATCGTGCCCTGCGTGCTCTGATACCTGCACGTTACAGGAACTAATGGACGCTACTGATTACGCTAAACTCGTAGCTAAGTTCTGGGCCGACTCAATTTATATTGCCATCGACACGCTAAGAAGAAGAAGTAAACGGTTCATCACCAAGTCGTCACCACAATAATTGTGTTCTGCCGTTGGCCAGGGAAACGTAAACAAGATAGGTTAGATGGTAGATCAAACACTTGGGTTCAAAGACCAAGATTGCATGCCAGGTTAACCTTAGTTGACTTTAGACAATAGAAATAAATGTTTATTGCACATTATGCATTAGAAACAGACAAATAACATTGAACGATTCCAATCAGACTTCATCAAATGATTGAACTGTGAACAGGTTATATAACATCGTTTAAGAGGAAACGCGGGCTGCAAAATATTAATAATTTGAATAGGTTAATAAGCGACCTATTTCCGTCCCACCCCTCCCGCAATCCTTCACAATTGAGCGCGAAAGAGACAACTGCATCTCTGATGGACTGATTTCTCCTGTGCAATATTAGCGAAATCGTACTTTCGTATTTCCCCGTTTCCTTCTTCAAATCTGAACCGATTTTAGTTTTTTTTTCTGTAATAATTTAAGAAATACTTTGGTTATGTCTGTATGTTTTTCTTTTGTTTTTTATATTCGTTATTTGCCAGATGTTTGAAAACAGAGGTAAAACCGGTCGCTTTTTGTAAAATTTTAACGATTCTAGTTCTTTTATTAATAATTAATTTATTGACAAAAACAGACCATAGGGACATGGTGGTGGTAGATATATATCGTATGGTGAAAAATATTTGCTCTAGTGACATTATCCCAAGGAGGAAACTGAGGAATACGTTTGTATGGACTAAATACCGACCGCGTTTCCTCTTAAGGTATAAAAGCCGAAGGTATAAAGCATAGAAATAAATAATACTATCTTCTTCTTTTCGTGTGTTAGTGACTAAACCGGTGTCAGAGCTTATACCGTCCATGGGCCTCTGACTTGACTTCACATGCCGTCGAGAAATATCTCCCAGGCAAGCCGGTTTCCTCACGATGTTTTCCTTCACCGTTTTTAAGCAAGTGACAATTATACAATACGCACATGAATCCGAAAAGTCAGAGGTGCGTGGAGACCTATGACTTGGCAGTCCGACGGTCACACCACTAGGCTATCACAGGTAGTATAATACCATGTAGAAGTGAAACTGTGTGCGTACCCAAAACACTGCTTGATAAATACCTACTTCCCCCTTCAACCCGCAACGCCCCACTGACGCCCACAAATACGATTATTTTCACATGGATCTAGTGGTGGCAAGCGCGAGTGATCGTGAGGTCTTGGGTTCGATCCCCAGGTCGGGCAAAGTGTTATTGGGTTTTTCCGTGTGGAATTAGTCAGTAGTAGCCCGCAGTTTAGATTTGTGCCCGGTTGAAAGCATTAGAATAGAATATACTTTATTGTACACCAAAATTGTAACACAGCTCTTATACAATAACAAACATTAAAGGGTACAATGGCGGTCTTATCGCTGACAGCGATATCTACCAGACAACCTTTGGATGAACAGGAAGTCAATGAATAAGATAGAGGGGGTAGTCCATGGTGTACTGCTGCAAAATATATACTACACACCATACATAGACATATTACTTACATATAGGTATATTAGGCTTGTCTTCTGTTACATGGGACTTAAACGTAACGGCGAAATGAGGGTTACTATACGCCTCTGCTCAACCCTTCGAGGAATACAGGCGTGATGTTATGTTATGTGGAAGTGTAAGAACTAAGCGTGCAAGAAACAACTTAACTTAGTTTTTAAACTTGAAGGAGGAATTTTTATTATTTTTTTCTTTTATGCTTGTCTTGGTTGCGCTTCATCCTAGTCTCACCTGATGGTAAGTGCAGACAAGACGATTAAAGCTCAACTTTGCGCGCGCAGGTCAATTTTTCTAGGTTCTGCCTAGCCTTTTCCCAACTATGTTGGTGTCAAAGTCAAAGTCAACGTTTTTTATTTCAAATAGACCAGATTTCAGGCACTTTTAAAACGTCACGACTAGGTGCACGGTTCCAAAAGGTAGGTTCTATGGAGAAGAGCCGGCAAGAAACTCCATGAATACTCTTTTTAAAATAGTAGTTCATTACAATTCCATTACAGTAGTGTGAGAAATAGAATGAGAATAATGCAGGTTAATGTAACAAATAAACTCACATAAGAGTAACAAATAGAAAAATATGCCTTCTATGATTGCCATAGCAGTTAAGAGCTGACCAGTCCCGACAGACGGCACCCGTTCACGAGCATGACGTGCACATCCGCATCGGTCAGCTCAACCATATTATAGGGAACTCAACGACCGGATAAACAACGCCACCATCAGCAAGACATTTAAGTGAGCATGACGGCTTCCAGTTTAACCAGATGCGGCTGAATACCAGTACACGGAGCGGCTGCCATCAGACCTCCGTAACCCAGTTACTGGGCAATGCCGATATTCTAAGGTCTAACCTTAGAATATCGGCATTGCCCAGTAACTACCAGTAACCTTAGAATATCGGCATTGCCCGGTTGTCAGACTTTCGGGCTTCTGACTTCCGGTAACGGCTGTCACACGTATTCGTATGACACCCGGGACCCACAGATTTACGTGCTCTCCGAGGCACGGAAGGGTCTCTCGATGTGTAGCGAAGAGTCACCCAACCACAGACTGACCGCGGCAAGCACAGCTTAACCTCGCCAATCGTATGATGCGCGGTTGGAAGACAAATTCATATTACACAGAAGTAAATGGCTATCAAGGTAAACAGTTGGTAAATATTGAAGTTTTGGTTAGCAATGCATGATTAGCGGAGATATTTCAGACCACAAGCTTTTATACGTTACCCAACAGTCATATTTCTAGGTATTTAGTTTAATAAATACTATTAATATTCTTTCCCTACTATACAGTATTCTGTTCAATCCCGCTACCCCTTCTTATCTTAAAGAGCGTTTTGAGTTCATGCGTGATTCACATTCACAATCCTTGAGATCATCGGAGAACTTGAAACTGAAGATGCCTATGCATTCCACAAGATTCTTTGACCATTCCTTCACTGTTCAGGCCATACGCTTGTGGAATGCACTACCTGTACCTGTAAAGCGTGCTCAGTCGTTGGTTTCTTTCAAAAGAATGGTTAAAGAACATTATCTTGCTCTATAGTGGTTTATATAGGTAAATTATCTGTATATATAATTAATTATGTATGTATCCTATTTAAGTGTGTGTATATACAAGGTTAGTCGGAAAGGGGGTACTAAGCCGTGGGCCACCTAAAGTATCACTGATGACTATTTTAAAGCAAGAGTTAAAATTTCAAAATTCGATAATTTTTATTTGCATGTAAAAATATTTTTATTTTAGTTTTTTCAAAAAAAAAACATACCTGCTTTAGTTATGAATTCAGATAATTAATTTTCTAATCCGTGACCCTAAATATGACCTAAATCGTAAAAACAGCTGATCATAGCTATGGACAGATAGATAGATTTTAGCATATTTTTTACTAAATCTTTGAAAAGCAATTTCTCTTAAACTATCGAGTTTTGGGGAAAGTTGTAGAACAAAAGTTATCCCTTATTATGGGTACTTTAACACCCTTTCGGCTTAGTACCCCCTTTCCGACTAACCTTGTATATACCTATATATATATATATATATATATATATATATATATATATATATATATATATATATATTTAAAATATGTATTGTGATTATACCTATTATTTAGTTGATTCCCGGTTTTTAGTAGGTTGCATATTTGTACGCTGCAAACTGCCCTTTATATCTTTTCTTAACTATTCTTTCCATCCAATGGTTGTCTGGAAGAAATTGCTTTAAGCGATAAGACCGCCATTTGTACTGTTAATTATGTGTATTCCTTGTTTTATTTCTTTTAGTGTGCAATAAAGTATATCTATCTAACTATCTATCTAAATACCGGTACCTCGTTTACCCGAGAAGTCAAAGTATATATTTCAATGAGGCACATAAAAGGCACCTTTGAACGTTAAAATTTACAAAAAGAAATAGAATTTATTCTAGTCGCCCCTTCCAAAAGTTTCGTATGGAGAACAATGGACAAGAAACTCCACCGTTACTCTTTTAAAATGTCTTACAATATTTTGTATAGGTACATTAATTATACAATTATATGTGAAGACGATGCACCTAGAATAAAATTACTATACCACAATAGGTAAAAATAATTAAAAATGAAGCAATGACTAATTAATTATGTGATAGATACATGGTGCTCACATATTTACAAATATTGCAAACGTATACGTTTTGCCAAACATTTTAAAATAATAGGTCAGTGTGTGAGTTTTGGTACATACTCATAGAATCTAAAAAAATGGCTTTAAAAAAATACAATTAAAAAAATAGCAACCAGTTTGATTTTGTCTAGACTCTAGATTGTCCTATGGAGCTGGACCAGCATGTTTCCAAGCATTCTTATCCTGGATAATTGGGGGAATTCCTCTGATTCCCGAATAATTCAGTATACACCAGTTGATAAACCACATTTCCGTGCTATACAAAGTTCATAACTAAATCATGAATCATGTTTAGATAACGATTGATAACAATATAATGCCACAATAGTAGGTAATGCCCATGAAATCGGTGTGGTGATAATATAATAGGATTGTGCTGTTGGGAACGAGACATTTGAATTTGAAAGTAGGTTGCAGAAGTCAACTGGCCCAGTACAACTTGGTTTTTTTTTGTATGACCACTCGCAGTGCAACAACTCTCTAAGGCTGAAACTGATTAACCGGACGAGTACAACTTCGTAGTGCAGTTGCCGCTTAATGGTCAAAGCATACATATCAACTCAGAAAGGGATCGTAACCGTATCGCCTTTCGCCTCGCCGTCAAACAGGCGTCAACCTAACGTACGCCGCGCTTACGGCTCGCAGTAACAGTAGTGTGCTGCAGGCAGGCCGCGGGAGGGGTGAGAGGGGCAAGGGTGGACGAAGAGATGTAAGCTCGGGTACGGAGAGACGTAAGCGCGGGGACGACGAGCCGTAAGCGCGGGAACCACGTTGACCACACACCGCACCGCGGTTCGTGAGCTTGTCCGGAGGCGAGGCGATTACGTTACGATTCCGATTAGTGTGCGTTGCAGTAGGGAGTTTCATACAAAGAATACTGAACGGCTTCAGTTGATACGGTGACGATCCTTTTCCGATTTGATATGTGTGCCTTGACCTTAAGAGGCCTTTCCGGTTTCACAGCCGTCTCGCTCTACTCTTAAGCCTTTTTTAAAGATTTATAGAGATTTTAGGCGATATTGAAAAATGTTTTCTATAGATCCTCCAGGATAACATTATAATTATATTTGAAACATATTTTCGTCTTGATTTGTTGCCTAGAAAGAGGAGAAGAAAGAAAATGTATGTCTTTTGTTTTTTCTATACAAGGTTAGTCGGAAAGGGGGTACTAAGCCGAAAGGGGGTTAAAGTAACCATAATAAGGAATAACTTTTGTTCTACAAATTTCCCCAAAACTCGATAGTTTAAGAGAAATAGCTTTTCAAAGATTTCGTAAAAAATATGCTAAAATCTGACTGTCCATAGCTATGATCACTTGTTTTTACAATTTAGGTCATATTTGGTGGTCACGGATTAGAAAATTAATTTTCGTAATTCATATCTAAAGCAGGTATGTTTGTTTTTTTTTAAACTAAAATAAGAATTGTTTTGCATGCAAATAAAAATTATTGAATTTTGAAATTTTAATACTTGCTTTAAAATAGTCATCAGTGATACTTTAAATGGCCCGCGGTTTAGTACCCCCTTTCTGACTAACCTTGTATAAATCATGTATGGAAATAAAACTATTGTTTAAATATTTGTGATGACACCCAGAAGGTGGATACACTGAACTTCTACAGATTACATTTTTCAATATCACCTAAAATCTCTTTAAATCTTTCAAAAAGACTTAAAGTTAGAGCGAGACGGCTGTGAAACTGGAGCGGCCTCTTAAGTTATAGGCGAGAGCGCTTCCGTTCCGCTGTGCGTTCGCGCTCTTCTTACATTTCAGCTCAATCCCTCACTCACTTTCGGCATACTATTTTTATTCTGTACATTAGGTTCGATTTTCGATTTTCCAGGGGCTCGTGGCTAAATAACAACCGCGCCGATCGTACAATTTGCGAGGTGAAGCTGCGCTTGCCGCGGTCAGTCCGTGGATGGGTGACCATTTGTTACACATCGAGACGCCTCCGTGCCTCGGAGAGCACGTTAAGCCGTCGGTCCCGGGTGTCATACCAATACCTATGACAGTCGTTACGGGTAGTCAGAAGCCCGAAAGTCTGACAAACGGTTTAACCTTAGGATACTGGCATTGCCCAGTTACTGGGTTGCGGAGGTCTGATGGCAGTCGCTCCGTGTAAAATACTGGTATTCAGCTGCATCTGGTTAGACTAGAAGCTGACCCCAAGATAATTGGAAAAAGGCTAAGAGGAAGATTAGGTTCGATTTTCCACTCCGGAGGAGACCACCTGTAAGCCTTGCACGAACGTTTGACGTGTATCGTTAACGTATCGCTAATGTGAGCGCATTTTGAATCGAAAATACAACTGTCCTATAACATTTTGGTTAATTTTTTTGAGACATGCACTTATTGTAAAATAATAACATAACTAGCCCATTACCGTCCCACTGCTGGGCACGGGCCTCTTCTCAGAATGAGAAGGATTTAGGCCTTAGTCCACCACGCTGGCCTGATGTGGGTTGGCAGACTACACACACCATCGAGAACTTTATGGAGCCCTCTCAGGTGTGCAGGTTTCCTCACGATGTTTTCCTTCACCGTTTTTAAGCAAGTGATAATTATATAAGGTCCAACCAAAATACCTGGACAAATTTTTACACAGTGTTCAGTACGTTTAAATAAATATATGTATGCAAAAAAACGAGATCTAAGTGATTTTTTTCTGACCAAAAAATAATAACTTCTTCCGCGCTTAGCTACTTCCGCGCCGTGTTTTACAAAAAAATATAATTCAATTAAAATTAATGATGAAAATCATTTTTTGGTTAGAAAAAAAACACTTTGATGTCGTTTTTTTTGCATAGATATGTTTAGTTAAACGTACTGAACACTGTGTAAAAGTTTGTCCAGGTATTTTGGTTAGACCTTATATAATACGCACATGAATCCGAAAAGTCAGTGGTGCGTGTCTTGGGTTCGAACTCGAGATCTATGACTTGGCAGTCCGACGGTCACACCACTAGACTATCACTGCTGATACGCTATGCTACGTTACTTATTCGACAGCATTCATGGTACAGCTACTACCAAACGACAGAGCTGTTAACAGAGCTAGTATTTCTATCTAGCTTTTTCCCAACTATGTTGGGGTCAGCTTCCAATCTAACCAGCTACGGCTACCAGTATATTACACGTAGCGACTGCCACCACACCTCCGCAACCCAGTACCAGGGCAATACCGAACTTTCGAGTCTCTGACTACCCGTAACGACTGTCATAGGTATTCGTATGACACCCGGGACCGACTGTTTAACGTGCTCTCCGAGGCACGGTGGAGTCTCGATGTGTAACGAACGGTCACCCATCCACATTTTGACCGCGGCAAGCGTAGCTTAACCTCGCAAATCGTATGATTCGCGCGGTTGGTAAGTAGCCACGAGACCTTATCAGAGCTAGTCCTTATCCTTACTAATATTATAAACGCGAAAGTTTGTATGTATGTATGTATGGATGTTTGTTACTCTTTCACGCAAAAACGACTGAACGGATTTGGATGAGATTTGGCACACAGATAGACTATGCCCTGGATTAACACATAGGATACTTTTTATCCGGTTACATCAAGTAGTTCTCCTAGGATGCGGGTGAAACCGCGGGTAATAGTCTAGTTTGTAATAAATAAATGGGTTTACTCACCTAACCCTAAGGTTGTGGAGAACAGCTGGCTCATGTAAGTAGGATAAAGATGTGAGGTCGTTCTGCCCGATGAGGAGTGAAGGGTTCCGGAGAGGCGGCATCTTACCCTCATCCGTGATCTGTTGAAAAATACGTAACATCACGCCTTGTATTCCCGACGGGTTCGGCAGAGGATTTTTTTGTACCCCCTCGTTTCGTCAATTGTGTTTTAGTCCCATGTAATAAGGACGATTGCCACTAAGGGACCGTCAATTAATCGCGTGAGGCTTGAAACGGGGGGAGGGGGTTTAGCAAAAATCACGAAATGTCACAAGAGGGGAGGGTTAAGATTCTTTGTAGGTACTAATAAATACACGTGATTTTGGGTGGGGGCGGGGGGGTTAGTCTTAACCCGCACCACGTATCACCAAGGGGGGGGGGGTTAAAAAATTCTAAAAAAACATCACGTGATTAATGGACGGCCCCTAACCGGGCACAAATCCAGGCTCCGGGCTGCTACTGACAAATTCTTAATGGAAAAACCCAATAACACTTTGCCCGACCTGGGGATTGAACCCAGGACCCCACACCCAGTGAGGGTAGATGAAAATACCCTTGCTTCACGAAGATGGCAATTGCTCCGCCATTTCAGTCTACCCGTGACCACGGCCGGTGAAATTCGGTCGAAACGTCGGGAAAAATAAGGCATTTTTTTGCCTTATAAATTTTCTACGCGATTAGACCCGAATTAGTATTTTTATAATGCGTTGGGTCGTATAGCATGATAGCCACGACACGAATTTCGCTATGTGGCCTTTCTGTGATTGCCACAACGCGTCATGGGCGTTGTTATAAGAGCCATAACACGAATTTCGGGATGTGGATGTTATGCAGTGACCACAACGCGTTGTGAGCTGTTTTTTTTTGCTCACTGAGCGTTTTCGGTCTTTCAGCGTAACAAATACAAAAAACAACTTGAAGGTGGAAAGGCGTCCGGTTTGTTGATTGTACCTATACGTGAATACGAGATAATGAACGGTAATTGTGGCCAGAAGAATATTTATTATAAGAAATGAAAAAACCATTAAACTTTTTAACAAAAAAAAACCCGACTTCAAATTGTTTATCTCCGAAGTTCTTCATCAGATCTTCACCAAATTTAAATGGGACCACTTCGATAGAATACTCTTACAAACAAAAAAGAATCATTAAAATCGGTTCACAATTAGCAAAGATATCGCGGAACAAACATACAGTCGAATTGAGAACCTCCTCCGTTTTTTGGAAATCGGTTAAAAATTCTACTTTGCGGGAGCTAAAAAGAGTATCAAAATATTATTGTACGTAAAAATAAAACTTATTGTTTATGGGATTGACATATGGCCATAGACTGTCAAAAAACAAAATGACGCATGAATGACATTGTCAATATTTTTGCGTATTTTCTTGTAGTAAGTAAAATTTTCTTATTAGGTAACTTTAGATATTAACATTACTATTTGTAGGATGCGTCTGTCTACTTCTTGGCGGAAATACCTGTGATCCTGCCCGCTCCCCCCACTTCCCCTACTGACACGGATTTTTCACTCAGCGCAGTGGATTGGTTGACGCGTTGACGCGGTAAAATGACAGGTATGATGACAGGTCCACAGATATTTGCGCCAATCCATTAGGGGTGAGGTTTTCAGCAAAATAATAAACCAATCCCTCTCTTCCCGTTAATATTGTGAAAGGTGACTATGAAGTTATTTCACGAAGGTAGCATTCTTCTACGATGTGCTCTTGATGCGCGTCCCATCTCATGTGCACTCATGGATATATTGTACTCGCTGTTGTTTTGCAATCAACGCGTAACCGTACGACATGACTTGCCGCGGTTGCATTTTGGATGGGTGGCCGTTCCTTTGAGTTCCAAAGAGTACGCTTAGCTTACGATCCAGTTTTTGGTAGGTAGTAATGCTGAAATTCTGACCACCTGTCGAAATATGTCGATGCGTGTAAACTACCTACTGATATTAAAACGGTATTTTTGGTAAAATTATATAACACCGCCATCTAGTCAAACAAGAAACGGACCCAAAAATATTTGAGAAAGGACTGATAACATACATACATAAAATCACGCCTTTTTCCCATGGGGGCAGGCAGAAACTATAGAAAGCCACATTCTACGATCCTTACATACCCTACTCGTTTCGCTTCATCCATCGCTGATAAAAATTAAGTACTTTACTAACCTTTATCTGCCGTATCTGGGCAGACTGGTCTATCTTCACGATGAGGACCCCAGAGCGGTAGTCTGACGTCACCGTCGCACTCTCCCATACTTTCTCTGGGTGCTCCACCCATATCCGGGCACCCTGGTAAAAGAAACATGATATATTAAGAATTATTGAGGAAGATAAGCAGACAGACTCCAAAATATTCAATACTTTATTGCATTCCACATAACATAACATCACGCCTTATATTCCCCGAAGGGTTTGGCAGAGGTCCTTTAGTACACCCTCGTTCCACCAGTTATGTTTAAGTCCCATGTAATAGGGGGCGAGCCTATTGCCATCAACCGGGCACAAATCCAGACTCTGAACTGCAACTGAGAAATTCATAATGGAAAAACCCAATAACACTGTCCGACCTGGGAATCGAACCTAAGACCCCATGCTCAGCAGTCGCGCCTGGGACCACTAGACCAACAAGGTAGTCTATAATGTACTAGCGACCCGTCTCGGCTTCGCACGGGTGGATATTTTTCCCGTTTTTGCAACATTTTTCATTTATGCTCCGCTCCTATTGGTCGTAGCGTGATGTTATATAGCCTATAACTTTCCTCGATAAATGGACTATCCAACATAAAAATATTTTTTTCAATTCCAACAAGTAGTTCCTGAGATTAGCGCGTTTACACAAACAAACAAACTTCAGCTTTATAATGTTAGTATAGACTAGCGGTAGCGGCCCGTCCCGGCTTCGCACGGGTGGACATTTTTCCCGTTCTTGCAACATTTTTCATTTATGCTCCGCTCCTTTTGGTCGTAGTGTGATGTTATATAGCCTATAACTTTCCTCGATAAATGGACTATCCAACACAAAAATAATTTTTCAATTCCAACCAGTAGTTCCTGAGATTAGCGCGTTTACACAAACAAACAAACTCTTCAGCTT
Organism: Amphipyra berbera; assembly: GCA_910594945.2. Classification (NCBI taxonomy): domain Eukaryota; kingdom Metazoa; phylum Arthropoda; class Insecta; order Lepidoptera; family Noctuidae; genus Amphipyra; species Amphipyra berbera. The sequence goes on along the minus strand of OU343148.1, from coordinate 8,471,795 downwards.
TATAATATTAGTATAGATTAGCGGCCCGTCCCGGCTTCGCACGGGTGGACATTTTTCCCGCTTTTGCAACATTTTTCATTTATGCTCCGCTCTTATTAGTCGTAGCGTGATGTTATATAGCCTATAACCTTCCTCGATAAATAGACTATCCAACACAAAAATAATTTTTCAATTCCAACTAGTAGTTCCTGAGATTAGCGCGTTCAAACAAACAAACTCTTTAGCTTTATAATATTAAGTATAGATAATACTGATGGTGTGCTTAAAAATTGAGCTGTGTTATGCAATAATGTGTCAACCCACAAAAATATGAATTGTGTGTTAGCGCCATCTAGTTATTGTGGTAGGTGTAAACACCTCGAAAAAATGCAAACTGCAGCATTAAGATTTTTTTGAGAGACGGTACTCTATTAAATTTACTACAGTTCTTAGCATTTTTTCAAGTGTTCAGTAGAGCTATGAATTTAGTGTTAACGTCATCTAGTTCTTGTGGTAGCTCTATACTCAACGCTTAAAAAAATATCCAGAACTGTAATAAATTTAATAGAGTCTATCAAAATAATCTTAATGCAGTTTGCATTTTTTCAAGCGTTGGGTAGACCTACCACCATAACTAGATGGCGTTAACACAAAATTCATATTTTTGTGGGTTGACACATTATTGCATAACATGGCCCAATTATGGTAGCAATTACGGACCCTGTCGAGCACCGCAACATTTTTCAGCAGGGGAGAAGGCTTTACTTGTATTTAATTATTAGATAGGTACCAAGAAAATAATAAGACTCTTGGCAACACATGGGATAAAAAATGTACTATGCGTGCCAAATAAGAATAGGATCGCGCTTGCTACAACTTCACACGATAGCTGTCAAATTGGTACAGCCAGCAAAAAAATACTATGAAAAAAAACAGTTATATATTTTTATTCATAGATTTCATTACTATTTACATTCATTTTTATAAAATGTTATTTATTGAATTCCATAAATAGATAATTTTGGATAATTTAATAATATTTGAAAACAGTATTCATTAAAGAAATGAACCAATATATATAGTTAACTTCACGAAATGCTACTGGTCACCCTAATATGTCGCCATAATAATAATATAATTACTGTGTAATTAATTTGGCGTAAAATTGATAAGAAATACCAAAAAGTGAACAAAAACAATTAAACTGAATATAATTTCTTTATTTACTTTTTTGCACACCTTACACTTGGGTAATGAAGTTCACGAGTATTGCGGAACAAAATGGCGTCTTGACAGTGCTATTCTTATTTGGCACGCATAGTATAGCAAAATAAACAAAACCCAGTCATGACCTTTGAGATTTTAAGATGAATTGCACATCTGCATAAGTAAACTCTTCAAACAAGAGTTATTTTATTTATATATACTTGCATCATAAGGTGTGTTAGGTATTTATTTATAATCAACGTTTTTATGACATCAAAACTGTTGAATATTGAATTGTATGTAAGTCATTGCAAATTCGACCTTAAGACTATGTTAATAAAAGTAAGAGTCACATAATACGTGCTAATGAGTTGAAATGAATATAACTTTTTTCTTCAGTAAGTATTTGGTTAATGGTTTCCACTATTACACAGAACTCAATACCATCATTGACAAAATCAGATATTATTGTTAGATTATAGAGGGAGCAAAACTGTACAATGAACTACCTGATGATGTAACCAACAGTGATACCATATTTACATTTAAGAAAACCCTGGAAGAACACGTTAGAAAACAATACTAACAACACCGATTGTCACTTTTAATTTTCTTATTGTGAGCACAGAGAATCGCACTTATTTTTATTTTTTTATCTTACTTTTTCTCAATATGTTAAGTGAACTGTAACATTCTTTTTTTTGAGGAATAAATGTATTTTTAACGGAGATTGTTATTATATTTCATTTCAATATAGTTTTTTTTACTAGATTTATCCCAAAAAATGCCAATTTAATTTGTGTAATTTCCAAGAACTTTTTATCTGGAAAAATAAATAAAATAGACCGGTGCAAGAAAAGTTAGAAAAAAAATTTTTTTTTTACCACTTTTATGTCACTTCCCTATTTTTTCTTAAATTCCTTTATTCAGGTTTATAGGGCCAGTTACATGACGTAGCTGTCACAGAAAGAGGATATAGGGCCTAGAAATCACATTGTTCCACTTTTAAATGTGTATTTTTATTGGTTGAATATACTAATTAGCAATTAGAACTAATTTTCAAAACCATTAAGAATATTGATGTGTAATTATATATTTGAGGCGATCAAATTATTATTAGCTGCTGTGTTTTTTTTATTATAAATCAAATCACCCTTTATTTCTATAGTAAACGATGTCGAATACGGATTATGTATTACGAGTGGGACAGGAGTGATACAGAACATTGTCATCAAGTTTTTACGGAGATGCTCACGGTGCTATATTAGTTTACGATGTGTCAGAACCAAAGTCTCCAGCAAAACTGAATGAGTGGGCCAAGGAACTTCAAGAATACTCCACCAAGAAGAACATTGCTTAGTTGTTGGCAATAAGATTGACAAGCATATAATTTTGGGATCCAGTGCATAATATCAGCAAGCACATTGGGTCACAGCGCAACGAGTATTCGGCAGAGAGATGTCGGGCAGGCGGCCGGTCATAAAACAAGCCAAAACCTCTAACAACATGGAATTACGTAATACATGTTGTGCCGACCCCACCTAATGTGGGATAAGGGCAGAACTCACCAATGGAATTTGACACACCAGCATTTACTGTTATTTATGAAGAATGAAAAATAAATAATACTTGGCTGTCTAGTCTAATGATCTTTGCTTGCTTACATTGGCAAATATATAAAGACTTTGGGGACTTGTCACCAAAATGACAACACAGCTAGCTGTAAAAGGTACAAGGAGGCTACATGGTTACACAATATATTAGTCTTTAATTCCATCATAAGGTATCAGGTACAGAGGCAGTGAAAGCTGGCACCTGTAAGGCCAAGGAATCATAAACTGATGTCCTTAAAAACTTATGTCCGTAGAACCATAGACAGTCTTGAAAAAAAATCTCACCATGCAATGAAAAATGAATAAGTAACAAATGAAAGTGACAGTATAAGATATAATTTTTGTCATCAAGATAACGTTACAAATACATTGGGACTGATGATAAGTTAATTTAATAACACATTAATGATAACAATCATTTTGTAATTAAAACATTTTGTAATGTAGTCATCATATGCCGAGCGCTCAAATACTGTGTAATTATGATTTAAATAATTCATGAGTATAAAAAAATATGATCTCACTTATCTAGATAGCGAAAGTGATTACTGTAATTTATTATACAGTATTAAAAAGATTTGGAAACCATATTGGTTTCCAATAAATCGAAAAAATATAAGTTATTTTGAAAATGGAATGAAATTATGAATAGCCAGTGTTTGTTTTTAATGTTTTTGATAATAGAACAGTAGGGTGAGCTCAGCGAGCTGCAGGACATGCCGCCTGACGTCATCCCGGAACTTGCGATATTCCTTGACTCGCCAAATATTTATAAATGTTGCAAAAATTAGCATCAAGCCGTGTAAAAGAATGAGAATGACGTCCTCTTCAACAAATGAAGAAGGTCAATCATCATAAACACTCCCCTGTTCCAATATTAATTAATTACAACCGTTGTTCATCAACGTATCGAAATAGGATGCAGGTAAATCAAGCTATGCTAAAAAAAGTTTAATTAACTTTGAATTCTAAATTCGAATTAAGACATCAGAAAACAAAATACAATCGAATACAATACATTTCACTCTAATTTTTACCTTCGTGTATAGCTCCTTCGTCGTCATTTTGATATTTTGTAACAGTTGATTAAATTAATAAATAACTTATATTATTCCATTATTTCACCACGAGTTCAGAACTTAAATAATCCATTTTAATAAAGTAAGGTAGATTCGAAACAATTATGATTTTTCCGAATGGGAAACGTCACTGCAATGTTATTGACATTTTATTTTCAGTGTTATCAGTTTTTATCAATACCACAATAAATTAATTAATGCACTAAACTGTTTTAATTCCTCCTCTGGGAGTATTTCATGATTTCTACAAGGAAGTGATTCTTATTGGAATCTAATTAGACGACAAAAACATTTGACAACAATACAAATTGAAAGTTACGCTTATCTATAAGTTCCCACGGTCGGGGCTGCCATAATAAAATATGCGTATTTAGGACAAATCTACGGTTCATTACACGCAGGCTTTTGAAAGAGCAATATGAGATTTTTATTTGTTTCTTCTAGGACCTTGCTTTGACATTTATTTTACTGATTGATTAATCCAATCTAAATAGATAAAGGAAGTCCTTAACATTCTATTTAACTCTCCCGTCGCATAAAATATTACAAAATTATAAAATAATAATACCCGTTTGTCTAGTGGTGGCAAACGCGACTGCTGATCGTGAGGTCCTGGGTTTGGTCCCTAGGTCGGGCAAAGTGGATTTTTTCGTGTGGAATTCCTCAGTAGCAGCCCAGAATTTGGATTTGTGCCTCGTTGTTGACAGTAGACTCGCCCCCTATTACATGGGACTTAAACATAACGACGAAATGAGGGTGTTACACCCCTGTCCAAGTGTTTTGGGAATACAGGTGTGATGTTATGTTTATTGATGCGGTCCTCAACGTATCGAACATAAAGCCATATCGACCTATTGCAAACAGTATAATTATGGCATCACGTCTGTTCGAAACTCGTTCGGAGCCGTCGCCGACTCTTGCTAGAGCTTCTTCTCTTGTATCGGCACGAGAAAAACGAGAATAGCTCCTGCCGTGGTGAATAGAATCGCCGGTCAGCAAGATTAGTGGTGGGGCTGACTACCCCTGGTGTGCCGTACGTACTAAGTGTCGTCACTAGTGATTGGTGCCGTGTTGATGGCAATAGACTCGCTCCCTATTACATGGGACTTAAACATAACGGCGAAATGAGGGTGTTACTATACACCTCTGCACAATCCTTCGGGGAACATAGGCGTGATGTTATGTTTATGTCTAGAATAAATAAAAGTGTTAGTAATTTTAAAGCATATATTTCTACATATTATGTCATAATTTCCCAGCCTTTATGATAGATAAATTATACAATATAATCATTAAAAAAGTTAAGTTTAAAATGGCAAAAGCATCAGGGTTGCTATGCTTGATAAAAAAATCCCTAGAAATTAATATATTCTACCACAGTCCAAAATCCAAATGCTATTGTCGTTTAATTATTAATTCACTTATTTTCTGGAGATGGGAACCACGCCTGGCATGCTTCTGTGGCGATCTCGCATAAAGCTGTGAAGGTCTTGCCACGGTTATCGTATTCTGTGAAATTAGTAAATTTTAAGCTTCAAAAGTAGGTAACGGTAAAATGGGGCTACTTGATTATCACAGGGATAATTGGCATGAACATGGAATAAAATATTATTCGACAATTTTTTTTTTAACATCTACAGTTTCCTATGATAGATTTAGTGTACCTACATCTAGCATAGCTACAGTCGACGATAGGTCAACATGACAATCGGGTATGAGGTGAGTTGTGGAGGGGGGATGCCCCGCACATCCGCACAGCGCCCTCGTTATCTTAGTCTTAGCTTAGCGCTGCACGAGTCCGCTATAGATACATTCTCTTTGGAGTCCGCACCGACCGCGTTTATCGATTTCGAATTTTGTGTATTGAAAATGACTAGCATATTGCCATGTGGACCTGTCGAGGACTGTAGGTATAGAGGCTTCTATTTATATGCAGAAGTCTCAATCTCCCTTTCTTTATAGACCATTAGAGAGGATAACCTTTGGCAAGTTTAACAGCTCTTTTTTGTTGGCGAGCACTGCCATATTAATAGTTTTGAATTATGCATTGCGTATGAGCCCACTTCATTGGTCAAAAGCGTGATTGCCGGGTCTGTGGGACTTATGGGAGATTGATTCAAAAAAGTATTACTAAAATCTCAGTATCAACCTGGCGGTAACCCACAAAATGATGTCTGGTTAGTGGCAATAAGCCAATTACGGTATTAGGTTTCATATAATGAGGGGCTCCAATACACAGGACTATTACCGTCATAAATAAACTGTTTACGAACAGTAGTACACCACTGCCCTACCCTTGAGTGGCGTTATAATAATATACATAAATCAATAATCATTATTTGCCAATAAGCTTCACTTACCAGTAGGACCTCTTTTGCCAAACATGATGCCGTTCATGGGCGCGTTCTTGTAGTTGGCCTCGCTGACTTCCGCTAGGGAGAGGAGCACCGCCACCACGCAGACGACGCCAATGGTGAAACGCATCATGTCTCCGGACATCTGAAGAGCATTAAAAAACAAAATATTGTAATTAATTATTGTTTTAAAATTACTAAAATGTTAAGATTTTTGGTTAAAAAAATGTTTTAGAAAAATTTAAAAACGTTATAGTTTAGTACATGCATTTCTAATCTAAGAATAATTGTAACAATATTTTTTTCTAAGTATATTTAATAAGGAAATATGTACTTTGAAGCTAGCAAATTAAATTTGTGTAAACTGATGAAATGCAAGACTGAAAGACCAAACTGTCTCTAACGCAAGTTTCTGGTGAACAGTTTTCAGAAACAAATTAAATGCTTCTTGGAAACGATACGACTGGTGCAGTTTACGTTAAAATAATAGAATCATCTTTTATAAGATCATCATTACTGCTTGATTTGACTAAGTCAGGCAAACCTGATTATCGGCGATGATGCGTAAACAAAAAAGTCAATTAAATAAAAATTACCTCGATTTGTGGTTTGTTTTCTTGCTGGTAACACCGAAGAGGACAAACGTCAACTGATGCTGTGAGACGATTTTCCCGCCAATTTATACTGCGAAATCGGAACATGGCGGCTGGACATCCAATTATTGGATTACTGGATACTGACCGCATATTGACAGAGACTCTCGAATATTCTCCGGGGATTATAACTTTGTTAGTGCATAAGATTAGTAGTTGGAATAGGAGGGCGTTTGTAGGAAGACGGACGCCATCTTGGATTCGTTACACACATTCCTTAGAGGAGTAGGTAGGTAGATTTAGAAGTGTTAGAATGGATATGGTTCTAAATACCGTTGAAGCACAATCTAAATCCTCTAATTTGTAGTTACTTACAGATGATTGCCAATACTTCTACTTCAGGCACAATATTTCTACATCTTGTAAATCTAAAACCAGTGGGTCAGTACAATGATATTTTATACTAGGTATATCTAAGTATGCGTACGTACTTAAGGCTGGACATCCACCAGAGCTGTGTGAGGTATTTACCGCACAATTGTGCGGTGCGAAAATGTGTAGCGAGGATGTGAAACGGTGTGACCCTTTCCACCAGAGCTGTGCGAAGAATGGGTAATGTGTAATGCGTAATGTGTTAATGTGTACAAATCCGCGGTGCGAGGATAGGTAGCGGACTCTTTTCGAATATGAGCGTGGTGTGGCAGGAGCGGTACACATTCGTCGTAACACATTCCTCGCAACACATCCCTCGCTCGCATTTATCGCTTGTTTTGTATGAACAAAAACCTCGCTCTGCCAAGATTCTATTCCTAAAGACATAGATCTTGAATTACTTAATCAACATTTCTCAACGTCACGTAATTTCAATGGGGCTATTAAAGCCAAAACCTTAAAATCTTCTTTCATCTCTTCCCACTCCCGATTACTCACCATTCGTCTTTAATCAATTCTCTGCTTGTGATGTTAAAAAGAGCATAGCATCTATTACGTCCAATGCTGTTGGAAGCGACTGTGTCAGCCGCAAAATGATACTCCCTGTTCTTGACGAAATTCTCCCAGTTATTTGCTATATCTTCAATTATTCCATATCCTGTGGTGTCTTTCCTTCTTTATGGAAAGAAGCCCAAATTACCCCTTTGCCAAAAAAGTGTAATCCTATTTCCTTTTCTGAATACCGACCTATCTCTATCTTGCCATTCCTATCCAAAGTTCTAGAACGCCTCATCCATAACCAGCTTAGTGCCTTTTTATGCAAAAACAGTCTCCTTAATTCCTTCCAATCCGGGTTTCGTTCAGGACATAGTACTACCACAGCTCTTGTTAACATTACTGACGATATTAGATTGGGTATGGAAAATGGAAATCTGACGTTTCTTTCCTTATTAGATTTCAGTAATGCTTTTAACACCGTCGATTTTGATATCCTGCTCGGCATGCTCTGCTCTCTTAACATATCTCCAACGGTAATTGATTGGTTTCGTAGTTACCTGTGTGGCCGCCGTTAACGTGTTCGCATTGAAGATTCTTTCTCTTCATGGTGTGATACTTCTGCAGGCGTACCACAGGGGGGCGTCCTCTCTCCTCTTCTTTTCGCAATATTTATAAATTCTATTTCCAATGAACTTCTCTCATCCTACCACCTTTATGCTGATGATGTGCAAATTTATTCACAAGCACCCTTAGGCGAGTTGGCTGAGGCTGTAAATATGGTGAATAAGGATTTAGCACGTATTTCTGACTGGAGTATGGCTCATGGATTAAAGGTTAATCCTACGAAGACTCAAGTCATTGTTGTCGGCAGCCCTAGACTACGCTCAAAAATTGACTGGTCACAGCTTCCCCAGATTATTTTTGATGGTTTGACAATCCCTTATAGTGACTCAGTGAAAGACCTGGGTATCTATATAGACAAAAACTTCTCTTGGTATCCTCAGTTGCAACAAGTAAGCCGCAAATTGTTTGCGTCAGCGGGGTCTTTACGGAGATTGCGCAATTTCATGCCAACTGCCACTAAAACTGCGCTCGCCCAATCCCTTCTTCTCCAAATCCTTGATTATACTGATGTCAGCTATCCTGATCTTACTGAAGTGCAGCTAGATAAGCTTGAGCGACTCCAAAACTTTTGCATCAGATTCATATTTGGTTTACGCAAATATGATCATGTTTCCGAATTTCGCGTTAAGCTCAAGTGGCTGCCAATCCGCCTTCGCCGGAATGCTCATATATTATCATTGCAACCGCCCCTTATCTCAAAGAACGTTTTAATTTCCCTCATGACACTCATACTAGAGACTTAAGATCATCGGAAAATTTGAGACTTTCGATGCCCTCGCATTCTACCAAATTCTATGACAAATCGTTCACAGTCCAAGCTGTGCGCTTGTGGGATGCGTTGCCGATGTCAGTAAGACAAGCTCAGTCACTGGATTCTTTTAAAAAATTAGTTAAAGATCATTTCTTCTCTCAACACGTTTCTAATTCCTCATAAATTAGTACCTCATCATCAATCTACCTTGTTTTCCCTATCACATAATTATATATCATATATATACAAGGTTAGTCGGAAAGGGGGTACTAAGCCGCGGGCCACTTAAAATATCACTTATGTCTATTTTAAAGCAAGTGTTAAAATCTCAAAATTCGATAATTTTTATTTGCATGCAAAATGTGTTTTATATTAGTTTTTCAAAAAAAATCATTCCTACTTTAGTTATGAATTCAGAAAATTAAGTTTCTAATCCGTGACCCCAAATATGACCTAAATAGTAAACACAGCTGATCATAGCTATGGACACATAGATTTTAGCATATTTTTTACGAAATCTTTGAAAAGCTATTTCTCTTAAACTATTGAGTTTTGGGGAAAGTTGTAGAGCAAAAGTTATCCTTTATTATGGTTACTTTAACATCCTTTCGGCTTAGTACCCCCTTTCCGACTAACCTTGTATATATTACAATATTTATAAATGTATATATATATACCTATATGTAAGTATTATGTCTATGTATGGTGTGTAGTATATATTTTGCAGCAGTACACCATGGACTACCCCCTCTATCTTATTCATTGACTTCCCGTTCATCCAAAGGTTGTCTGGTAGAAATCGCTATCAGCGATAAGACCGCCATTGTACCCTTTAATTTTTGTTATTGTATAAGAGCTGTGTTACAATTTTGGTGTATAATAAAGTATATTCTATTCTATTCTATTCTATGTGTCGATTTCCACCATAGCTAAGTGATATAGCAGAGCGGATAAGATGTACTATGAGGATGCGCTTTGCGCTAACTACGTGGTACGTCGTCTACTCAGCTCCGCTCCGTACTTCCTATAGCTACACCACTCGCGCATCCCTAGCTCGCATCCCGCGCTTCAACTAGTAGGTATGTATAAAACTTAGCTTCGTTGAACCCCTTTCCACCAGAGCTAAGCTAAGCTATGAAAATCAAGCGATCCTATTGGTATAGGTTTGACACACATCTATAGCTTAGCAACGTAGCTCATCTCTGGTGGAAAGGCAGCCTTTACGCGCATCTGTCACTTGCACTTTTGACACTTATGAAAGTTTTATTGATTTAACATAACATCACGCCTGTATTCCCCGAAGGGTCGGGCAGAGGTGTATAGTAACACCCTCATTTCGCCGCTATGTTTAAGTCCCATGTAGGTACAGTGCGTGTCAAATAAACCAAGATGGCGTCGACTGCGTGATCTATGTGAGGTTCGGGTCATATGATTCGTTTTGTTGAATCCAATAGATAGCACTTGGTGTTCAGGGTCTGATGATGGAGCTAGGAGGTGGATAATGAAACTGTTCAGTGGTTATTAGTAAACCCCTCCAGTTTGTCTGTTGACGCCATCTTGGTTCTAGTTATTTGATGCGCACTGTAATAGGGGGTGAGCCTATTGCCATCAACCGGGCACAGATCCAGACTCCGGGCTGCTACTGATGAAATCCACACAGAAAAACCCAATAACACTGCCCGACCTGGGGATCGAACCCAGGACCTCACGATCAGCAGTTGCGCTTTTCACCAGACCAACGAAGCATTTATTGATTTAAGTACTAATATGTTTATCGGTAACTTAATTTAGTCTGAATAACTTCTTCTTCTTCTTTTCGTGTGGTTAGTACCTAACCTGGTGTCAGAGTTTATGCCGCCCATGGACCTCTGACTTGGCTTCACATGCCGTCGAGAAATATCTCTCAAGCATGCCGGTTTCCTCGCGATGTTTTCCTTCACCGTTTTTAAGCAAGTGATAATTATACAATACGCACATGAACCCGAAAAGTCAGAGGTGCGTAGGTACCTTGGGTTCGAACTCGAAACCTATGAATTGGCAGTCCGACGGTCACACCACTAGGTTATCACTGCTGTCAATGAATAACTTAATCATCATCATCATCAATCTCCTGCCCTTATCCCAACTTATTTGGAGTCGGCGCAGTGTCTCATATCATACTGCACAAATGTTTCGGCTATATTTTATGACCGGCCGCCTGCCTGACGTCAACCCTCCTTGGGAATGCTTTTGCTGGTGGCAAGCACCACCTACGATCTTATTCCATCTCGGGCTTGCGGGTGCTGCATGCTTGTCAATCTTATTGCCGACAACTAAGCAGACTGTTCTTCTTGGTGGAGTATACTTGAAGTCAGTATTCTGAATCGCTCCTGTCCCGCTCGTAATCCATATTCGACATCGTTTACAATAATTCACTATAAATCACAATTAAACAAATCAAAATTAAAAATACCTACGCGAAAATAAATTTTATAAATGTCATCTTGATATTTCGGTTGCCATGAAGTAACTTAATCAAATCCAAAATAAATTGGATGGCGAAGTAATAACTAAGTAAAACTATTTAACCCATCTTTCTAGTAGAATTTTCTTTTCATTATATTCGTAATTAACTTCGTCTTGTCACAAAATTGCAGTAGATTGGCTGTTAACTTAATTATGAGGGTAGTCTCAGTATAAAAGGTGGTGGAAACTGGGTGGATGCATCAGTTAGTCTTCGACTCTTTGATCTACAAGAAGTCTCCAGTTTGATATCAAGTGAGTTTAGTTACGCCTTTAAGTTTGCTCTTCAACTTGAGTTCTATAATTAGAAATTTATAGGAGTACCTAGTTAATGAATTTTTAGATTTATTATTATATATTATATTATATTATTATTAGATAACATAATTTCTCACATTTTAAGCAGATAAAATAAAAACTGAGATTTTGTAGTTTCGATAGTATACGTAGGGACCATCGATCTATGAACTAGCGGCCCGTCCCGGCCTCGCACGGGTGGATATTTTTCCCGTTTTTGCAACATTTTTCATTTATGCTCCGCTCCTATTGGTCGTAGCGTGATGTACATACGTATGTACATGTACATACGTCATAGCCTATAACCATCCTCGATAAATAGACTATCCAGCACAAAAATATTGTTTCAATTCCAACTATTAGTTCCTGAGATTAGCGCGTTCAAACAAACAAACTCGTCAGGTTTATAATATTAGTATAGATGGTAGGTACAAATTGTACTTGTCTGCAAAAAAAAAGTTATAGGACAGTTGTATTTTTGATTCAAAATTCGCTTAGGTACCTATGTACATTAGCGATACGTTTACGATACTAATACCAGGTTCACACGATTCGATTCTAGTTGATCAACTGCCAACTCGCATGCGATTTGAACCGTGTGAACAGACTTTCAATCAAATTGAATCAATTTGAAGGATCAAAACGTTTCAACTTTTGTTGTTCAACCTTTGTTGATCAACTAAAATCGAACCGTGTGAACCCGCTATAAAGTACGTCATTCGTTAGTGGTAGGCCTACTGCAGGTTACAATCAAAACCGACCACCATATTTGGGAAAAGACTAGGCTGTACCTGCAGCTAGTATATATAGTGTATTATCTATGCCTGCAGCGCCAATGCTGTCAATTCTGTAGCACATTTTGACAGTACTAAACTAGATTAAACGCAACTGTCACTTTCTTTTTCTATTGAAACAGAAAGAGACAAACAACCTTAGTTTAGTCCTGTCAAAGTGCGCAACTGAATTGACACCATTGCCTCTTACGGGGTGTCCTGCGTAAGCGACCAACGCGACGCGACGCGACACGACGTGGAACAAATACGCGTTACGTCGCGTCTTGCTACATAGGCCGCTAGTAGGGAATACCGTTGTCTTGATCACGTTTGTCACGTTTGTCGCGTTCGTCGCTTACGCAGGACACCCCGTTACGAAATCGTTTCTGATGTGAAACATCTAATATGACGGTACGGGTGTGACTGTGAGAGCGGATTTGCGTGTCGACGCTCGCGATGGCAGACACACTACTGCAGCCCTCAGTAACTCGTCGACTCTCTTCGGTTTGATTCAGCCAGTTCTTTTGTTACAAAATTCGTTTCGATATTTCACATCTGCCAAACGTCCCGAGATTATTTTTCTTTTTTTAAAATCTGTTTTCTTTCTGTATAGATCACCACAAAAATGCGTTTCATCCTAGCATTCTGCTTCCTCGCTGTCGTGCTTTGCATCCACAATGCTGAGGCTACATACAGGAAGCCTCCTTTCAACGGATCTATTTTCGGCAAGCGAGGTGTTGTTGGTAAGTCATCATCATGATCATCGATCACTAAGGCATACAGTGTGCCACTATGAAAATAATGCCGAACAAGTTTTGGTCCAACAAGTTGTGTGACAATACAAACACGTTTCAATATATTGACAGAAAACAGAGTTTTCAAGAACTGTCCATTCTCCGTTTCCATTCTCGTGAACTGGGTCGGGCACATACTTGTAGTACGGTACTTCTGCGCAGGGCCGCGCCGCGCGCCCGCGACTCTGTGTGCGAAGTGTGCGGCGCACACAGGCGCCAAGACAATAGGGGCGCCGCCATCGAAATTATTTTTGTTACACTTACACAACAACATATTCGTTGTAGTGGAGTAAAATAAAAATAATAAAACTGGAGAGTATTTATTTCGGTCAAAATTAACAAATAATAAAAAAAAATAAGTTGAAACATGAAGATTCGTGAAAAAAAGGGGCGCTTCATAGGTTTTGCACACAGGCGCTGTGGGGGGTCGGCGCGGCCCTGCTTCTGCGTCCACAAGGTTGTATTTCAGAGCAAGTTGCTGGTGGATAATCCTAACCACTAGGTCGTGTCTGTGCAAATATTTAAACATAACATCACGCCTTATATTCCCCGAAGGATTCGGCAGAAGTGTTTTTAGTACACCCTCGTTTCGCCAGTTATGTTTAAGTCCCATGTAATAGGGGGCGAGCCTATTGCCATTAACCGGGCACAAATCCAGACTCCAGGCTGATACTGAGATGTTCCTAATGGATAAACCCAATAACACTTTACCCGACCTGGGGATCGAACCCAGGACCTCACGATCAGCAGTCGCGCTTGCGACCACTAGACCAACAAGGTAGTCTATAATGTACTAGCGGCCCGTCCCGGCTTCGCACGGGTGGACATTTTTCCCGTTTTTGCAACATTTTTCATTTATGCTCCGCTCCTATTGGTCGTAGCGTGATGTTATATAACCTATAACCTTTCTCGATAAATGGACTATCCAACACAAAAATATTTTTTCAATTCCAACTAGTAGTTCCTGAGATTAGCGCGTTCAAACAAACTAACAAACAAACTCTTCAGCTTTATAATATTAGTATAGATAATACTGGTGGTGGGATCTCTACACCAACAAGGCAGTCAAATATTTGTCGTTAGAAAACGAGAACAACCAAAAATAATATGTCCAATGGTAAATCTATCTAATTATCGTATTAATTTTATATTTTCTCCTACAGAATACGACACAACCGGCAGGGCGTTGTCGGCGTTATGCGAGATTGCCGCTGAAACTTGCCAGGCGTGGTACCAAACTTTAGAAAATAAGTAAATAATGTACTTACCTACGTTTATATACTTAGCACACATTTATGTAATTATAAAATATAGCCTTTTGCGATGTGATAATAATGTTCTTACTTGGTTCTTACATAATCATTTAAATTAATATCCTTAGTCTAAAATGTATAATCACAGAATATAATAATTAATGAATTATGGTTTTTTTTCTTCTTCTTCTTCCTGCCCTTATCCCACACTAGGTGGTTTCGGCACAACATGTAGGTATTTCATGTTGTTAGAGGTTTTGGCGTATTGTTTTATGACCGGCCGCCTGCCTGACATCAACCCTCCTTGGGAATACTCGTTGCGCTGTCGCACGGGTGACCCAAATTGTGCTTGCTGATATTATGCACTGAGTCCCAAAATGATTTGCTTGTCAATCTTATTGCCGACTATTAAGCAGACTTTGTTCTTCTTGGTGGAGTATACATGAAGTTCTTCGACCGACTCATTCAGTTTTGCTAGTGACTTTGGTTCTGACACATCATAAACTAATATATACTGTGAGCTTCTCTGTAAAAACTTGATATCAATGTTCTGTATCGCTCATGTCCCGCTGTATCCACCAAGCTTGACTTTAACACCGTTCACGTCCATGACTTTACATTTGTAGTCAACTCCGATTGTAGCTGGGAATGATGAATTGGTTTTGTTTATTATTAGATATCAAACTATTCGTTTCGTAACATTATTAACCGTAGTTATTTTATTGGAATTTTCTTAGTAACATAATCATGCAAATAAAACAACTTCAAACGATAACTTTCGTGGGTGGTCAGTCTGGTACTGAACCCACGAACTACTTATTATATTTCTTGTTTTGACGACACGTTTGGTGCAGTGGATGAGCGATTGGCTCCTGCTTGGTCGTGGGTTCGATTCCCGCACAGATCAAATATTAGTATGGCCTACAAATAGTTGCTCCGGGTCTAGGCGCTTATGCATGTGAAGATTTGTGTCTGTAAACGTACTCACGATACAGGAGAAATCTTAGTGTGGGGCAATGTTTAAAAAAAAAGAAAAAATAGGTCCCGTGGAATGTACTTACATTCTATATGTTCTTGTTCTGTCTAGCTTTTTTCCCAACTATGTTGGGGTCAGCTTCCAGTCTAACCATATGCGGCTGAATACCAATATTTTACACGAAGCGACTGCCATCAGACCTCCGCAACCCAGTAACTGGGTAATGCCGATATTCTCAGGTTAAACCGGTTGTCAGACTTTCGAGCGTCACGTAACGACTGCCATAGGTGTTCGTATGACACCCGGGACCGTGCTCTCCGAGGCACGGAAGGGTCTCGATGTGTAACGAACGGTCATCCATCAACCGACTGACTGCGGCAAGCGCAGCTTAACCTCGCAAATCGTATGATAAGCGCGGTTGGTAATTAGCCATGAACACCTAAAAAAACCTAATTCTATACAATATCATCATCATCATCAACCTACATCAGTCCACTGCTGGACATAGGCCTCTCCCAAAGCACGCCACTGAGCCCGATCTTCGGCTCTCCTTCTCCAGTCGCTACCGGCTACCCTACGTAGGTATATACTACGTTTGCCGATTCGCGGTCTCCACCCTAGAACTCGTCTACCCCAACGGTTATCGGTTCTGCGGCAAATATGACCAGCCCACTGCCACTTCAGTTTGCTAATCCGCTGAGCTATGTCGCTAACTTTCGTTCTCTGGCGAATGACTTCGTTCCGGATTCGATCTCTCAGAGAAATACCAAGCATAGCTCTTTCCATAGCCCGCTGAGCGACTTTCATTTTGTGGACTAGTCGTACCGTAAGTGTCCACGTCTCGGCTCCGTATGTCATGACTGGTAGAACGCACTGATTGTAGACTTTCGTCTTAAGGTACTGAGGTATAGGCGACGAGAAAACTCGACGACCTATATATTAACAACTTATACAATATAGGTAGGTAGTATATTTGCTCTAGTAATATCCACAGACTCTATATGTATAACTTAGACTCAGTTAGAACGTAGTTAATTGCTTTAGGGACAGTGAGATTTCATGGTAAATGTACACGGATTACGGCTAATGGACTCCGTATCTAAACTAACAGCAGTGGTTACTTATTAGATGTATAAATATGCAAAATGTATGTCCAAAATTGTTTCTAGCTAGAGGTAAAATGGCTACCGATGAACGGGCACTGAAAAGTGTTCAAAACGTCAGAAGAGGTATGTAAAACAGTCGCGTAGCTATGAAGAAAGTAGACCAGGTAATATCATTCCGCCTGTATTCTCCGAAGGGTTGGGCAAAGGTGTATAGTAACACCCTCATTTCACCGTTATGTTTAAGTCCCATGTAATAGGGGGCGAGCCTATTGCTATCAATCGGGTACAAATCCAAACACGGGGCTGTTACAGAGGTATTCTACACGGAATAACCCAATAACACTGCCCGACATGGGGATCGAACCCGGGACCTCACGATCAGCAGTCGATTCGAAAAATATTTGTACTTAAATGTCAAAAATAATTATAATCATCACCTAGCATCTTTTTGATAGTAGCACCAGCAGCACTGTGTGCAGTAAAATCGAGTTACAAGAATAACTTGATATTTTTGAAGAGTGAATTTCCATTGATATCCAAAGGTTATCTTCTATATTATCTACTGTATATTGTTTAATAATATTGTTAATAAAATGCATGATTCTATTAGTATTTAGGTACTAGATTGCAGTTATTCAATTAAAATTGGATCTGAAAGGTGGGTATTGAGGTGTTGAACAATACCAAAGACTTTCAATACCTACTAATTTAATCTCTTTCTACCATACTGATTTGACCTATTTCATCAAGTCAAGAAGGCAGCATGTTTGCTGATTTGCCAAAGTTATAAAATAAATAAATGCGACATAAAACGTTGTTGATTTAAGAAGCGTACATAATATCAAGTCAAAGAGGAAAATAATTATATCATGAAAATTGATCATTTTTAATTTTATTAATTCGTTTTCGGGAAAAATATCAATAATTTCAATGCGGATTTATGAAACGGAATGTTATTAACTAGTATGTTCTAGATTACCAGATAAGAAAACATTGACATTAGCTGTAATCTGTGGTCGACAGACGTCAAAAATTCAGAACATTTCATTGGTTGTTAAACTCACGGTTAATATCGCTCCAATAAGAATACTCTAATAAGAACCACGTTTCCTAAATGAAAACAAAATTTAATCTGTCTAATGGCTGCTACATTTTTGCGATTTACGTGTGTGGCAAATTAAATTTCAATTGTTATTAAACTAATTAATGAAGATTTACTGTGTGTTGGCTGAGCATCTTACGTGAGATATTTACATATACGATGAGAAAACATTTCGTCTACAAGAGATTTTGACGTCTAAATCCGAAGTCCATTCCGAGGTAAATCTAAGATTATTTTACTTATTTATTACGCGTATTTTATCAAAAAGGCGTATGATTCTCGCTAGTTCGTAGTACCAGTGCGTTACGGATGCGTTTATTTATAAGGTTGACCTCCTAAAAGAGAAATACGTCACGTTTAAGTGTTCATAAGTGAGCTAACGTAAAAGGTATGATAATCAGTTTTTTGTCAACAACGGATGTAATTGACAGCCGTAGCGATTATCTAAAATGCACTAAAGGTGTCGTCAGGTAAATTAGTGTACCGTGTAATAAAATAGGAAATTAATTTTCAATGTTTTAAATTTCAACATGTAGTTTGGAAATACAGCTCTCCAATCATGTTCTAATGTGTTAATGTACAACGCACATACAGATCATAGTAATTTATTATTTTACGATACATATCACATTATTGTGAAATTAATTAGAGGAAAACATAACTTTCTCACTTACTATGCTTTGAAACTAGTTAGAAAACAAAACCAGCAATTTAATGCTATTTATGCCTCTTTCATGGGTATTCTTAAATGTAACATGATAGGTACCTATACTATTTCAAGACTTATATGGAACACAGATTCTTCATACATGAAATCTAAATAGCTGAACAATTTTTTTTTATACTTTAACAATTGCGGTAGCATAAGCGTAACATAATCTAAATTACTTTACAAATTCTAACAAGAAAATCGTCTCTAATCTCGACGGACGTGTTTTCTTTTCAAATTAAAAAAATTAAAATGTTGTTAGGCTTTCATTAAAAATATAAACAATAAAAATTAAACAATACAACTTTTACTATTATTTAAATGTATTTTAAAACCAACGGAAAATAAAAAATCACATATTATTTATGAAATTCAGTTGAAAATGCAGTGTGTGTAATGAATAGTGTTGTTCTTTATTTCTTTTCAGCAGAAAACGGAAGAAAACAAAGTTGGAGCAACATTGGATAAATATGGATTTTGTATCAAATAAAAGAAATATAACATTTTGACTGGAGAAATAGAAGAAATTCTTATTGATTTAAGGTACTGGAAATACTGAATAAAAAATCTAAGAACCTCTGACTGATTAGAAATTGCATATAAAAATGATGTCCGAAATTGCAGAGCCAGTGGCCAAAAAAGCCAAAATGGCAGAGAATATAGACAATTTCATAGACAACATCATGAATTCTAATAAGAACCTCCAAGCAGTTATGAGTGACGAATTTACCCAACCAATGCCTTTTACTAAGGTATGCATTGGTCAAGTGAAAGATGTTCAAGAATTATCAAAGATAATTTCAGTTTTGAATGAGAAATTACCACTCAGAGAAATGCAGCATCTAAAAAGAGCACGTAAAAAGGAGGTCTTATTATGCCCAGTACGATATCTCAACTCCTCAAATAAAAAATCAATCCAAGAGTATATAGAAGAAAATTTAAACGAGCTTAAAGACTCTTTTGAGTATTTTAAAATAATAGGAGTGCCATCATTGCCTCCGAAATTAAAAAAACAACATTTAGAATGTGGCAGACTCTGGTCCTGTAATTTTCATCCGAATAAGTACTTGGAAAAGCTAAGCGGTAATCAATTCTTCTCCGCAGATGAACTTAAGCCTCACCGATTTTACATGGGTATCGCATTTGAAATTGCAAGATATTATTTGAGCGAAATGAACAGTGACGTGCAATTGTCTGATATAATATTAAGAAATATTAATGCGACAGTTGTAGTTGACCCTTCGAATAACTCTATTGTAGCTGTATCTTTTGATAATAGAGAGGTTCATCCTGTACAACATTCCGCCATGTTGGCCATAGACAACGTAGCAAAAACTCAAAATGGCGGCGCATGGGGCAAAGAGCCTGGTGTCGAAAGCGCGTCTTTGAGTGGAATAGACAAAAAATTGCTTGTTCATTTAAAAATTAAGTACCCGTTTCTAAAATTTGGCGCCAGAAATTATATCACGAAGGGTGTTTTGGAGGAAAACAGCATGAGTGTTGCCGCAAGCCCATATTTATGTACTGGGTACTGCATTTATTTGATTAGAGAGCCTTGTGTTATGTGTTCAATGGGGTTAGTGCATGCCCGGGCAAACAGAGTGTTCTATTGCCTCAAAAATAACCTGCATGGGGCGCTGGGTTCAAAAACGAAGTTACAATGTGTGCCATCTTTAAACCATCATTTTGAAGCGTTTACAGATTTTTTATAGAACCCATGTACATAAAGAATGGATATAAATGGCGGATGACGGACTTCCCTCTCACTCATACAGTATTTCTATCTCGGTTTCGCCCCGTACGGAGTGGTTAAAAAATTGTTGCAAGAAAAATAAAAATTCTAATCTAAACATTAAAAATAAGAAGCCCTTTTAATATATTTTTGATAATTAAAACTTGACATTAATTTATCATGAAATACTTTAATGATATTAGCCATTTTTATGCGCGTTGATGAATTACAACTTGCAAAAAAATTTATTATAAAACTTATTAATTTTTATTATTGTTTGGCTAACCGTACCGTGCATTGCAAACCGCCATTCTTATATCCATTCTTCAATGGCACGGGTTATAGATTTTTTGACGTTTTGTCTAGTTAGTTGTATTTTAAATAAGAATGAATTTATTGTTATAAATAAATTATTTTTTGCCAAGAACATGATTTTATTGAAAACTATCTTCCACCATTTTTGACCTGTATTAAAGTTTTTAAACAGTGATAGCCTTGCTGTTAAACGCTTGTGTTCCATGCAGGAGGGTCTGAGTTGGATTCCGGTCCGTACCTCTGACTTTCCGCATACATGTGCAGATCAGAATTTGATTATCACTTGCGTTAACGGTGAAGGAAAAACATCGTGAGGAAACCTGCACACCTGAGTGGGCTCCATAAAGTCCTCGATGGTGTGTGCAATCTGCCAACCCGCACCAGGCCAACGGGGTGGACCTTAGTCTTCTCAGAAAGAGAAGGATTTGACCTTAGTCAAATCCTTCTCTTTCTGAGAAGAGGCTCGTGTCCAGCAGGGGGACACTAATGGGCTAATTATGTTTTATGTTATGTGCAAAGTTTTAAGTTATAAAGAAAGATCTTGGGCGTTTCCAGCCTTCTGGAAGGGGAGAGTTGCGAATAAGATTGATTTTCTGACTAAGTGTAACTAAAGGAATAAAACTTCATGTCAGGGATGTCTGGGGGAAGGGGGACAGCTCTCCTCACGTGCCTTCCTTGTACACACGACGACAAATCATATATATACATATATACAAGGTTAGTCAGAAAGGGGGTACTAAGCCGAAAAGGTATTAAAGTACCCATAATAAGGGGTAACTTTTGTTCTACAACTTTCCCCAAAACTCGATAGTTTAAGAGAAATAACTTTTCAAAGATTTCGTAAAAAATATGCTAAAATCTATCTGTCCATAGCTATGATCAGCTGTTTTTACAATTTAGGTCATATTTGCGGTCACGGATTAGAAAATTAATTTTCTGAATTCATAACTATAGCCGGTGTCTTTTTTTTTTTAAAAACACCAGAATAAAAATATTTTTGCAAGCAAATAAAAATTATCGAATTTTGATAATTTAACACTTTCTTTAAAATAGTCATCAGTGATACTTTACGTGGCCCGCGGCTTAGTACCCCCTTTCCGACTAACCTTGTATATACGTTTCCAATTTAAGCTGACCTTTAATTGTACGAAAATTCCGTACGATGAGAGGTCAAACTCTCATGAAAACTGATTTTATAGATTTGGCCAGGACATAAGTATAAAGAAGAAATCTATAGGCACTCTAGCAGGGCTGGACTGGGACCTGAAATCGGCCCGGGCATTTGAGAGACGGTCGGCCCAAGCGATTAGACGGACGACGTTTTTTTTTAGACGCTCCCTTCACTCTTTCTCCTGTATCTTAGGTGCATTTACAAACACGAACAATTTGCGGCTTCTTTTTCAAGCGATAGGCGATAGTTGGACGACCTTTTTTTTTGACGTTCTCCTCACTCTTTCGATTTCTCCGACTGTGTGACCGGCCCATCGGGCGCTTGCCCGATTTACCCGTATGGCCAGTGCGGGCACTCTAGCATAGGTTGGATGAAGATGCGACATCTACGTCATCGACACGAGTGACTTCACTCTGCTCTTTTCGAAGTATAATGGAGTCACAGGTCGATTGAGCTGTGGAGCAACGAAAAGGGAGGATCCTACAACCATGCTTGTCTATGCCTGGCGGTTGATCTTAGGAAGTTGTACCTATACAAGGTTAGTCGGAAAGGGGGTACTAAGCCGAAAGGGTATTATAGTACCCGTAATAAAGGATAACTTTTGTTCTACAACTTTTTCCAAAAGTCAATAATTCAAAAGAAACAGCTGTTCAAAGATTTCATAATAAATACGCTAAATTCTATCTATCCTCAGCTATGGTCAGACGTGTTTATATTTACGTCATATTTGGGGTCACGGATTAAAAACTCCATTTTCTGAATTCACAACTAAAGCAGGGATGAAGAATTTTTGAAAAAACTAAAATAAAAATATTTTTTCATGGAAAATTTTTTTTTCGTATTTTTAAATTTTAACACTTTCTTTAAAACAATCGTCAGTGATACATTAAGTGGCCCGCGGGCTTAGTACCCCCTTTCCGACTAACCTTGTATTGTATATACCATCTGCGTGTCAAATTTTGATACCGCGATGCAGGATTGGTGACGTCATATTTGCGAGTTGTCAATATTGTCGATGTAGTCTGCTAGACAATCGTCGTGCTGTGTAGTTGGCATGTGTGTAGTGCCATCACAGAGCAATGCACTAGGCTAGTCAATGCTAGACGTCAATAATAAAGCAAATTGGCCTTGAATTCTAACAAAAATCTTTGTACAATATGTAGCGACAATTGATGTAGGTACACCATTGATGTATAAAGGACCCTATTCATAGCTTAGAACCAAATGCCGGACTACCTCGTTGGTTAATCGTGAGGTCCCGGGTTCGATCCCCAGATCTGGCAAAAGTGTTATTGGGTTTTTCCAAGTGTCTTTCCTCAGTAGCAGCCCGGAGTTTGGATTTGTGCCCGGTTGATGGCAATAGGCTCGCCCACTATTACGTGGGATTTAAACATAACAGCGAAATGCGGGTGTTACTATACACCTCTGCCCAACCCTTCGGTGAATACAGGCGTGATGTTATGTGTCTAATGAATGCCGGATTCACACTAACCTTACGCGTTGTGTAGTGACGCATCAGTAGCACCTGACGCTGTTTTGTCTAGCTTTTTCCCAACTATGTCGGGGTCAGCTTCCAGCCTAACCAGATGCGGCTGAATACCAGTATTTTACACGGAGCGACTGCCAACAGAACTCCGCAACCCAGTTACTGGGCAATGCCGATATCCTAAGGTCAAACCGGTTGTCAGACTTTCGGGATTCTGCATTCCCGTAACGACTGTCAGGTATTCGTATGACATTCGGAACCGACTGTTTAACGTGCTCTCCGAGGCACGGAAGGGTTCCCGATGTGTAACGAACGGTTACCCATCCACGGATTGATCGTGGCAAGCGTGACTCGCGCGGTTGTTATTTAGCCACGAGCTTCCTCCAGCTGCACCTGACGCTATCGGATTCATATATTTTGTACTAGCGACCTGCCCCGGCTTCGCACGGGTGCAATGTAGATACTAATGTGGGGCATATAAACCTTCCTCTTGAATCACTCTATCTATTGCTGAAAACTGCATTAAAATCCGTTGCGTAGTTTAAAAGATCTAAGCATACAGACAGCGGGAGCGACTTTGTTTTATACTATGTAAAGAAGAGGTAGGCGGGCACAGTAGACTTTCCTATCGTGTCCTACACATCACAGTATAGTACCCACGTCTTCATCTATACTAATATTATAAAGAGGAAAGATTTGTATTTTTGTATGTAACGAATAAACTTAAAAACTACTGGACCGATTTCAAAATTACTTTTGCCGTTAGAAAGCTACATTATCACTGAGTAACATAGGCTACGGGCGGAGCCGTGAGGACACAGCTAGTGCAAAATATATTAATCCGATAGCGTCACGACAAGACACGTAACTCCAGTGTGAATCCGGCATAAGCCTTAAGGTCTCGTCAGACAGAGAGCGTGGCTGGGTGTTATATCCACACCACACAGAAACTGCCACACCACGCCAAGCTTCGCGTGGCAGTTTCTATGTGGCGTCTTCCATTCATTAACGTAACATCACGCCTGTATTCCCCGAAGGGATGGGCAGAGGTGTATAGTAACACCCACATTTCGCCGTTATGTTTAAGTCCCATGTAATAGGGGGCGAGCCTATTGCCATCAACCGGGCACAAATCCAAACTCCGGGCTGCTACTGAAGAATTCCACACGGAAAAATCCAATAACACTGCCCGACCCGGGGAAACGACATCATTACATTGTCATAAGTAATTCGCACGCCAAGAGCGATCAACACGCGACGTGTATATCACACCTAGCCACGCTCTCTGTTTGACCAGGCCTTTATTATACAAATTGTACCCAGGTTAGTTAAATGGTTCGGATGTAAGAAGATTGTTCAGTGGAGGTGGTGTCAAGAGAACTTGACAGCGTTTAATATCTATACTAATATTATAAAGCTGAAGACTTTGTTTGTTTGAACGCGCTAATCTCAGGAACAACTGGTAGGAATTGAAAATATATTTTTGTGTTGGATAGTCCATTTATCGAGGAAGGTTATAGGCTATATAACAACACGCTACGACTAATAGGAGCGGAGCATAAATGAAAAATGTTGCAAGAACGGGGAAAAGGTCTACCCGTGCGAAGCCGGGACGGGCCGCTAGTTTATAATATCAAATTTTCCATTCGGTTTTGATGGGGAAGAAAGGTTGGCCCACAACTAGATGGACAGTCGACCCAGTAAGGGTCACAGGGAGCCGTTGGATGGAAACAGCTCAAAACGAATGGAGGTGGAAAGGGGTAGAAACTTCGAGGCTAAAAAAAAACCGGCCAAGTGCGAGTCGTACTTGTGCACCGAGGGTTCTGTACCGTAGCAAGTTTATTTATTGCATTTTCAAAAAAAGATATTTTTTTTGAACCGCTATTCTAAATTTGGTTGTGAAAAGTTTAAGATGATTTCTAAAAAGTCGGTGCTAGTTATAGTCATTGTTTAATTTTTCCTGTAATATTTGCATAAACCTCCATCAACTCTATTTATTCCAGACTAGCGACTCACCCCGGCTTCGCACGGATGCAATGTAAATACTAATTTGGGGCATATAAACCTTCCTCTTGAATCACTCTATCTATTGCTGAAAACTGCATTAAAATCCGTTGCGTAGTTTAAAAGATCTAAGCGTACAGACAGCGGGAGCGACTTTGTTTTCTACTATGTAAAAACGATTTTCGCTTTGCAAACTTCGGAGATAAAGGGGGGGGGGATAGGTTGGGGCCCTCTTGAGCCAGGGGCCCCTTGCTTTTTACCCATTTTGCCTCCCTGTTATTATACCCCTGGTGAGGTCAACTTGAAACTTTTATCTATATTCTCAGCAACGAACGGCGCTACGATAGGAAAATTTTATATTTAGCAGACATTTTAATCATCTACGTCACTTCATTATAATTTCATAACACAATAGAAAATGCTAATTATAGAACGTATCAAGTCTTTATCAATAAATTGGCGACGATTTTTCACAGACAGATAATATTTTGTTTGTCGATTCTCTTGTTCACTAAGGTTGAGTTGCACCAACTATCAATAACCATACCAAAATGTGTGTCAAATCAGTACATATTTGACATAAATATAGCAAGTTAACAATTATAGTAAGTTGGTGGAACTAAGCCTTACTAAACTAAAATTAAAGAGTTGCTATCAAACAAAGAGTTACTAACAAATGATAAATGATTTTTATTTCTATAAATGAATCTGTTACAGACACTTTTACAAGTCAATGTAATGTTTTTTATGACTAGATGGCGCCGGCATTTCCTATTTGACTAGCTCTGAGAAGAAAAACCGAAACAAACTCAGAGATCAAGGTCTCTTTTAAAGTCTAGACATACCTAGTGGTATAAAAACTATGCGAGCGTAACAATGTAGGGCAACGTCTGGAATGGCCTTTTTAGTTGACCTGTCCTAACTGACGGCACGCATGCGTCAGTCATCGCGCAGCTCAAACCTTATTTTAGGGAGCTCAACAACCCGACCCAACAGACTGCGGAGAGCACATACCTGTGACAGTCGTTACGGGAAGTCAGAAACCCGAAAGTCTGACAACCTCTCTGTCCTAAAGATATCGGCATTGCCCAGTAACTGGGGTGCGGAGATACTATATGATATAAAATACTGGTATTCAGCTGCATCTAGTTAGACTGGAAGCTGAACCCAACATAGTTGGAAATAGGCTAGGCAAAATAGAATAGAATAGAATATACTTTATTGTACAGTCACGAGTACAAACATCTAAACACTTAGCAAAATTGAAATTCATTTTTTTCGTAAAGTATTGATTGAAATTATAAGGTGTTACACACATAGTATATCTGAACCCATACTATTGTGAAATAGGTCTTATTTCAAAATTTTAATTGTTTTTTTTACGACAATATCGCCGTTGAATTTTGCTAAGTGTATACATGTTTGTGCTCGTGACTGTACACCAATCTTGAACTTGAACTGCAAAACCTAACCTTGCGTACTGGAAACTGGAAGTGATATCTAAGCAGGTACTTATGTACTACATGTATTTTGCTTGGAGTTTTTTGATGCTGCGGGAAGTTTAAGGCTGTGCGAGGAAAATGTGCAATGCGAAAATGTGTAGCGAGGATGTGAAACGGTGTGACCCTTTCCACCAGAGCTGTGTGAGGAATGCGTAATGTGTAATGCGTTATGTGTTAATGTGTACAAATGAGCCGTGGCGGGAGCGGTACACATTCCTCGTAACACATTCCTCACAACATATTCCTAGCAACACATTCCTCGCAACACATTACTCGCAACACATTACTCGCAACACATTTCTCGCTTGTTTTGTATGGACAAAAACCTCGCACTGCTAGACCCATATCCACCAGAGCTGCGCAGAGCGAAGCTAGGTAAATGAAGTGATTCTATTGGTGCTTACAAAACACATTCCTCGCTACGCAGCTTAGCACAGCTCTGGTGGATGCTCAGCCTTATACTAGTACAGCTCCTTGTGAAAGAGCTTGTCCGGCGAAGTACTACCACTATACCTATTCTGCCGCCCACCAGCATTGCTGTGTTCCGGTGTGAAGCGTATGGGTGCCGGTGACATTACAGCCACATGAGATTTTTCAACTGTCTCTCTGAGGTTGGTAACGTATCAGCAATCCTATTGGTGTAGCAGGTGTATACAACGTGTTACAAAAATACTCCTAAAGCCGAAAGGGGGTTAAAAGGTCCCTTGTAAAGAGTCTACTGGCAATATTTGAAAACCGTAGAATGACCCAAAACATTTGGACAAAACATAAAATAATCATCATTGAAACGCAACCCTGAAAAGATAAAACTAAAGAGTAGACTACTCAGAAAGTTATTTACATTCTTACCTAATTTCCTGTGAGAGGTAAATGACAACAACCATAAAAGTCTACTTGATTATTTACAGTAATAATGGGTAATTATGTAACACGTTGTATAGATGGCTGTAACCACTTTCCATCAAGTGGGCTGTTACTTTACCAACTTAATAAAAAATAAAAAAAAATTACCCCAATCCCACCTCAGCATTGGTTATCAAACTTATAACATCTCTTTCTGCCGCCAAATGACTTTCTTATTCTTCAGCATGTACCTATGTACTGATGGATACACGGAGACCTCATCATATCCGTTAACATTTTTCGCTTACGGTGAAGGAAAACATCGTGAGGAAATCTGGACTTCCTGGTCTGAAATCCCCAACCCGCAGTGAGCAAGCCTGGTGATCAGTGCTCGTTCCTTCTCTGTTTAAGAAGACGCCTTTGCCCTGCCGTGGGATGATTGCTCTCGGGTTTTTTTTAATTATCTCAAATTCATTCGAGGAAACGCCGGTAGAGGACCTCCTAGAAGGATAAACATCGATGTTATCGGTGATGTTCTTCACAAACGATAGGTGCGTAGTACTCTCAACCAGCGTGCGTGTATGACAAGATGTATGGATGTGGATGATGCAAAAGGAGTATGTAAGGGTCGTAGCATGTGGCGTTCTATAGTTTCTGCCTACCCCCCATGGGAAAAAGGCTTGAATTTATGTATGTATGTATCGTCGGTCGGCAGTGAAAACCACGTACATACCTATGTGTAAAATACGAATTTTTAAAAGAGGTAGAAATAACTGTCTCCTGCAAAAAAAATGGCCGATCAAATGTTAATACAAGTTTGTCATGGTACGTTATAGATAGCTTAGAAGTATTTGAATTGAAAGTTTGTTGAACTAGTACGTGTATGACGAGTTTAAAAATCTAAAGAACAAATAAAATGCTTTTGAAGAAAATTTTATTTACGAGGTTTTCACTGCCGAGCGTCGGTATGTCATTCGAGGTTCGTCGTTCAAAAATTAACTTTTTCATCACTGTCGGTAAAGAATCAATCTAAATTCTAAACTGTACCAAATAATGTGACCACTACATACTTATAAGTTCATTCATATGTTCCCAATTCACAATTGTGATCCCCCCTCACTGTAACGACGGCCGTCCACTGCAATCCAGACACTTGCCGGATTTGTACGTTGCGCAAACGCATGCATTCCTAAATTAAGTTTTTTTATTTATGTTTTTTGTTTTTGTTGATTTTAACTAAAAAAAGAATAGCGGGATATACGGGGTTAAAATGGCCGTTTTACTCTGCGTCCGTTACGCGGGCGACGCTTCCTGGTGAGTTTGTTTTTAATTAACCAAACATTTTTCAATTGAGTTCAGGTTTTTTTGTTGAGAAAAATAGAAAATTCTAGAGTTTTAAGTGTTTTTTTTTTTTATTTTGTGTATATTTAAAAACAATTTCTTGTTTAATTTGAATATGAATAAGAATAGTTACTGATTTAGTTTTTATGAAGCGGTTTTAATTACCTTCACTTCGTATATTCGTTTGTTTGATTCAAATCTTGCGACAGATTTTTCAACTACTTCTGCTTAACTGATTCTACTGAAACTTCGTACAAAAATTCAATACCCATTACAATACAACATTATAATAATTTCAACCTTCAATCCTCAAATCCTGATGATGCAGGGGTACTTCAAGATAAAACCGTTTAACTAAAAAGATTTTTTTTTTCTCATCATAATTTTTTCGTAGCTTTTCGATAATAAATTCATAATAACTTGATAAGTTATAAGTGTGTCTTACAATACCATAGAAAAGTTATAGAAAAATAAAAACATACGCAAATTCTTCTAGAACTCAAAGAACCGTCTCCAGTCAGCAAAAACCGGTTCTTACTGAACTCCATTACAATAAATCTTCCTCTAAAGTACTTAAACGAGTAGTTGGTAGCTTCCGTGCATGCAGACATCACGCGTGGATCTTATTACGTCTGAACAAGGTATATTTTTTATTGTCATTAGTTAAAATTACAAGAGCGGTCTTCCCTTCACGTGATCAGTAAATTAGCGTTTCATTATCTCATTCGCGAATTTACGAATATAACCCCTCCCCCGCTGTAAGTAGGGCCAAGATTACAAGTAAACCTAAGGGTCTATACAAGGTTAGTCTGAAAGGGGATAATAAGCCGAAAGGGTGTTAAAGTATCTATAATAAGGGATAACTTCTGTTCCACAACTTTCCCCAAAACTCGATAGTTTAAGAGAAATATAGTTCCAAAGATTTCGTAAAATATATGCTAAAATCTATCTGTCCATAGCTATGATCAGCTGTTTTTACAATTTAGGTCATATTTGGGGTCACGGATTAGAAAATTAATTTTCTGAATTCAT
The DNA here is from genome assembly GCA_910594945.2 of Amphipyra berbera. NCBI lineage: Eukaryota > Metazoa > Arthropoda > Insecta > Lepidoptera > Noctuidae > Amphipyra > Amphipyra berbera. The sequence goes on along the minus strand of OU343148.1, from coordinate 8,441,728 downwards.
AACTGAAGCAGGTATGTTTTATTGTTTAAAAAACTAAAAAAAAATGCAAATAAAAATTATCGAATTTTGAAATTTTAACACTTGCTTTAAAATAGTCGTCGGTGATACTTTAAGTGGCTCGCGGCTTCGTACCCCCTTTCCGACTAACCTTGTATATCCCAAATGCGGCCCTGGTGTATTCTACCTATTATTATTTATGTTGGTCGTGGCAGAAGAGGCATGAAAGTAGAATAAATGCCGTGGAAATGCGTTCCTTGCGAAGTTTGTGCGGTGCAACTTTGAATGATAGATTGAGGAATGATGTGATAGACAAAGTTGCGGTTTAAAAGATGATGTAGTGACAAAAACTGAAAGGAGTATGCTTAGATGGTTTGGTCGTGTTGAGAGAATGAGTGAACGGCGATTAACAAAATGAATTTATAAGGCGGATGTCAATGGAAACGCGGTAGAGGACGCCCTAGAAGGACATACATCGATGTTATTGGTTATGTTTTTCACAAAGGACAGGTGCGTAGTACTCTCAACCGGCGTGCGTGTGTGACAAGGTGTATGAATGTGGATGAAGCGAAAGGAGTATGTGAGAATCTTAATTGTATAGTTTCTGTCTACCCCTATGGGAAAAAGGCGTGAGTTTATGTATAGGTATGTACCTATGTATGATATTGGTTTCACCATCTAAACCAGTGACACCCAAAGTTGTCTATATAGACCCCTAGGGGTCGACGACGACCTACAAGGGGTCCAAACGAGTGAAAAAAATAATTAGGAGTCCGTGAGATGTAAAAGGGGGTTCACGATAGTGGATCTTATTTAAGCAGGTCGTGACTTTAATTTTAACTTGCCATTAATTGAATAACCCACATAATTATACAGATGATTTGTTGCTTAATTTTTACCTGAAAATGTAACAAACAGACCGACGACGATAGTACTATTGTAGGTACTGTCGTAGGTTTACTAAATGTATAAAACATAAAATGTGTTTTTTTATTGTTTTTCACTCTACTCCTCACGTTGTTTAACGTGCCTCAGAGAGCACGTTAAACAGTCGGTCCCGGGTGTCATACGAATACCTATGACAGCCGTTACGGGAAGTCAGAAACCCAAAAAGTCTGACAACCGGTCTAACCTAAGGATATCGGCATTGCCCTATAACTGGGTTGCGGGGGTTTGATGACAGTCACTCCGTGTAAAATACTGGTATTCAGCCGCATCTGGTTAGACTGGAAGCTGACCCCAACATAGTTGGGAAAGGGCTAGGCAGAACGAACTTTACACCTCATTTCAGTTAGAAATCAGTCAAACGTATATTTGAAGTCAATGAATTTGCAAAAATGCAATATTAGCTAAGATGGGGGTCTACCCAAAACCGAAAAACATGAAAATTGGTCTACGAGACAAAAAAGTTTGGGAACCTCTGACCTAAACACTACGGATCACATGATCTATCGCGAGACTCGTGTGTATATTAAATTACACTGAAGTTGTATCTTCTATGTCGCACTAGCATTTTATAGAAACCGGATTTATCTCGTCGTAATAGAATTCCTGTATCGTTTATTGTTAAGAAAACATAAAACACTAGCTGTGTCCTCACGGCTCCGCCCGCGTAACAAGTTTTATTCCAGTAATAAATATAGCCTATGGTACTCAGTGATAATGTAGCTTTCTAACGGCAAAAGAATTTTTGGAATCGGTCCAGTAGTTTTTAAGTTTTCGTTACATACAAAAATTCAAATCTTTCCTCTTTATAATATTAGTATAGATATAGATAACATCACGACTCTATTCCCCGAAGGGTAGGGTAGAGGTGTATAGTAATCCCCTTATTTCGCCGTTATATTTAAGTCCCATGTAATAGGGGGCGAGCCTATCGCCATCAACCAGGCACAATTACAAACTCCGGGCTGCTACTGAGGAATTCCACACAAAAAAACCCAATAACACTGCCCGACCTGGGGTTCGAACCCAGGACCTCACGATCACTAGACCAACTAGAGAGTTATTGTTATAGTTATTATTTTTAAGATTTCGAAGCTTATAGGTAACAGTTCGACTACACAGTGACTTACATGTGCAAACGGTTTGTGCAAACCGTTTGTGCAAATTTTGTGCAAACGGTATTGTCGGTAAACAATACCGTTTCCGGTTTCCGCAATGAAATTGCCGTCTTAACGTGCATACTTGTGCAAATTAGAATTTCCGCCGGATCATTAGGGAGACTATTAATTAGAACTAGTCTAGACTTCGATGTTTAAAAAAATATGTTTTAACTGAATTTGATATCTCATTGATTGCTGTGTGTCACGAGAGAGCGATACCGTCTAACACCCATATTCTAAAACGTTCCTCCAAAACTTACTTGACTCATCCTCGACTCAGAACGGCCTCGAAAACACCTTCAAAATTGTATTCTTAGTCACAATTTCGAGTGAACTTTGAGGTTCGTCGACAGAGTCATTAGGTACGTCATAATTTGAATTATCTGCATCGCGCAAATAACGCCGCGATTTGTAAGGATTATCGTAAGAATATTCGATAAAGTCTTCAAAATTAATTTTTATTACATACAAACTTTGACACTTCCTTCCTTAAGGTAGGTTCCGAGGTACCTTGAGTTTGACAGATGATTCCTTACCTCGACTGAGGAAAAATCTCGAGTCGAGGACGTTGATGTCAACTATAACTACCGATGGTAGTGAGTCGAGGTGTGGAAGAGAAAAACATATTGCGCCGACCCCAATTAACTTGGGACTAGGGCAGGAAGATGATGATGGTAGTGAGTCGAGGTGGAGTCGACTCGAGTAACTTTTGGAGGAACGTCTTAGAATATGGGTGTAAGATTAACCAGACTTCTCCCAAGCAGCGTCACTTCAGACTCAAAACGTACACAACAAAAAAAAAACTCAAAACCTAATTTCTTCCATTCCAGAACAATCAAAACCAATTTGCTGACAACAACAGTGCCCAGCAGAAAAGAGACAGACATATCAAAATCCACGTGTCAGAGCGAGACAACCACACTTCCTCACCTCCGTCGCCCCATAGAATATTAATGGAAATTAATGCTATTGCATACATTGGGCGTGTAATGAAGAACAATTTAGCTGTTTTCATAATTTTATACTGACTTTTGAAGATATTTTTGGAGAACGGCTATTCGTTGTTAATGGTAAGTGGATAATTTGATCTTTTACCCTCCGACCTAAAAAGAGGAGTATTGCAAGTTTGAACCGTTTGCCTGTCTGTGGCACCAAAGCTCCGAAACTTCTTCTTCCTGCCCTTATCCCACACGAGGTGGGGTCGGCACAACATGTATTTCATAAATCCATGGTGTTAGAGGTATTGGCTTATTGTTTTATGACCGGCCACCTGCCTGACATCAACCCTCCTTGGGAATACTCGTTGCGCCGTCGCGCGGGTGACCCAATGTGCTTGCTGATATTATGCACTGGGTCCCAAAATGATATGCTTGTCAATCTGATTGCCGACAACTAAGCAGACTATGTTCTTCTATGTTCTTCACCAAAGCTCCGAAACGAATGAATTTCAGTATTTAATCGGGATCGTTGTTTGACACATAACATCACGCCTGTATTCCCCGAAGGGTTGTGCATAGGTGTATAGTAACACCCTCATTTCGCCGTTATGTTTAAGTCCTATGTTATATGGGCCGAGCCTATTGCCATCAATCGGGCACAATTCCAAAGACCGGGTTGCTATTGAGGAATGCCACACGGAAAAACCCAATAACACTTTGCTCGACCTGGGGATCGAACCTGGGACCTCACGATCAGCAGTCGCGCTTGCCACCACGAGATTAACGAGGCATGTTTGATGGCGTTATTTGGTTCAATCTTAGTGACTCCACTGGGTACAGCGTTGCATTGCTAGGTGCAAAAGGCGATCTTTTGATTACAAGCTATAAGGGGCCATTCAAGTATTACGTAAGCAGAATTTTAGTAATTTTTGACCCATCCCTCCCCCTTGTCAGCAAAACTAAGCAAAGCTTTTACCCCCCCTCCTATGTTTACGTAAACATTGGTATATATTTTTTAAACTGATCAGGTTTCTTTATTGTTATTCATGAGCAGCAGTTTTAAAGTCTAGAAAAATAAGTAAATAAATAAAAATTGCTGACGTAATCATCATCTAGACACCCCCCACCCCCATGTCATCAAAAATAAGCTAATCAAAGACCCCGTCACCCCACTTTCGTGCTTACGTAATACTTGAATGGCCCCTAGGAGACAAAAGCTAGTCCACCATAAAGGATGACTTCCACCAAACGGCTCGTATCGCATCGGATCGGAAGGGATACGAATGGATGCGGCGACAGCCGATCGCGTCCGGCAGTATATCGACGCATACGATCGGCTCCGTACCGTCGTTTACAAACGTATCCTTTTCTGCGCCTAGTCAAATAGTTTTATTCCTACCGTATTGGATACGACGACAGGTGAACGGAGCCGATCGCGCGTCGCAGCATACTTTCGGCTACGATCGCGTGTCGCGGAAGACGTCCGCGGTCAAGCTGTTGTGCGCGGCTTGTTAATATACACTTTAAATACTGTGTACACGATTTAATATCGTATAAAGTTTGTAAAATCCGTTTCGATGCGATGCGAGCCGTTTGGTGGAAATCATCCTTTAGTAAGTACTACAAGATAATGAATGGACCGCTTACGACTACTGAACGGACTGAAATTATTAATTTGTATAGTTTATGAGACCACTGATCTTGACGAGCGATAAAAACGTACTGATTAATCTTGTAGGACAAACATGTCATGATGGGAAGCTTCCATGATTTGTCATCTACATTTTATGATGCTTTATTAGTTCGGAGAATTTGAAAGTGGTTTTTGGACGAGTCAACGAGACTGTTGTTGGATTTGCATCAATATTTATGAATCGATTAACAAAAGCATTGACAAAGGTAACTTTTCCTGACACTTGCACTCGGGAAACCTGTAGATTGGGAAATTAATTAAATGGAATGGAAAATTAATTAGCTACAGTGTTAGATGAGCTCTCGCGGTCTAATTTTAGGATATCGGCATTGCCCTGTAACTGGGTTGCGGAGGTCTGATGGCAGTCGCTCCGTGTAAAATACTGATATTCAGCCGCATCTGGTTATACTGGAAGCTGACCCCAACATAGTTAGGAAAAGGCTATGCAGAACAATATACCTAGAAATACCGACACAAAATACTTAGGGCCAAGCCACATCTAACGGAAGATATGTCGCCGATCTTCCGTTGCGTAATTGACTCGAGGAATTTTATTTTATTTATTAGGGACAAAAAACAGTTACATGCTGAAATATACAGAGAAATACGTAAACTAACATTTAACAACATGTAATCCACACCAATGTCCACGATTTACCTAAAGGTTAATAGAAGTGGCGAAGACAAGTGTAAAAAAAAGAAGGAAAAACAGAACAAAACAAAAGTCGCTGCCACAATAGTGCTATGTTACTTAGCTTAGCTTAATTTAACTAAAATTACGCTTTAGTAACGCATCTTCGGTCAAATGTGTACGGAGATGTTTGTATGGAATTATTTGTACCGGCGGAAGATCGGCGACGTATCTTCTGTTAGATGTGACTTGGCCCTTAGTGATACAATTAACAAAAACTCAGACTCCATAGTCCCACCCAGAATTTCAAGTACGACTTTACACCATTCACCAACCTGCCAATCCCACACCATTGTGAATTCCATTGTTGCTCCATGCCCTTGTAACATCATGTCATGATGTCACCAAGTCCTCGTGAACACTACACGTGTCTTTAAATTGGCTACAGATCTTTATCTGTGTAAATAGTTTGATTGAGTGTTTATGTGTGTGTCTGTGAGACTTCTGAGCGGAGTTTTTTTAATTAGCTATTGGGAATGAGACTTAGACGCCTTGTGAATAAATTCGTTGGGAGAAGTGCTAACTCCCACTGGAGTGCATTAGTTTTCGGACTAGGTAGGCAGGCAATAGCGATGTCGGTTGCGGTGCATGCTTTTGCGAATCCCGCGACCCCGGCCGAACGGCCAGGAGGAGGAACACCGTTGGTTTTTAGAACGCCGGGGAAGGCGAGCGACATCCATGAAGATATTTCAACGATAAAAAAAGGCACTAGCGATGTCGCCTTTCAATTGTACACTTAACCCCATTTCAATACGATTCTGACCAAAAGTAATCATAGCGTAACACGCTTATTTTATTTATAGAATAATTATTGATGGAGTAGTTAATTCAATCTTATGAGGTAGGCACTGCTTAATTGCCTATATGCAATGCACGCCACTGTTAATCCGTGACCCCAAATATGACCTAAAATGTAAACACAGCTGATCATAGCTGAGGATAGATAGAATTTAGCGTATTTTTTATGAAATCTTTTACAGCTATTGTTCTTAAACTAATGACTTTTGGGGAAAGTTGTAGAACAAAAGTTATCCATTATTATGGGTAGTTTAATACCCTTTCAGCTTAGTACCCCCTTTCCGACTAACCTTGTACCTATACAACGGTGCATCTCCCTCGTATATTAAAACCTTCTTCTTCTTCCTGCCCTTATCCCACACTAGGTGGGGTCGGCACAACATGTTGGCATAAATCCATGTTGTTAGACGTTTTGGCTTATTGTTTTATGACCGGCCGCCTGCCTGACATCAACCCTCCTTGGGAATACTCGTTGCGCCCGTCGCGCGGTCGACCCAATGTGCTTGCTGATATTATGCACTGGGTCCAACAATGGTGTCTTCTTGATGGGGATGGTGACTTCGGTTCTGACACATTGTAAATTATAGCACCGTTAGCTTCTCTGTAAAAACTTGCTGTTGTTGTTCTGTATCGCTTCTGTCCTGCTGTATCCCAAATACCAAGCTTGACTTTACCACCGTTCACGTCCATGACTTTACATTTGTAGTCAACTCCGATTGTAACTCGGAGATGATGGATTGTAGTCTCCCGATGTGAACGCTAGGATTATGCCGGATTTACCCACACCACACTCACCAATAAAATAATTAACAATTTATAAATGTAAAAAAATAATTACCATATAAAATTAACAGTTTCAGACGTCGGTGCTGATCTACGCTGAACCAAATTGAAGGCACCGACTTTTCAAACTGTTAATTTTATATGGTAATTATTTTATAATTTTTTGAAGTCGGTTTAAATATTTTGTAAAAAGTTTTAATTTTTTTAATTTTAGTGGCCTTCATTAAAACATGGTCGGACCTACTAAAGACGCTGCTCGTAACGTAATCACATCATCACAATATGCGTACTGTTCGTCATTGAGGAGTTCCATTGTCTATCTCCGAAGTTCTTCAACAGATCTTCACCAAATTTAAATGGGACCAACTTCGAAGTATACCCTATCCATTAAAAAATAATTAAAAAAGAATAAAAAAGAATAATTAAAATCGGTTCACAATTGGAGAAAATATCAATGAACATACACAAAAAAAAAAACATACATACATACGAACATAGTAACCTCCTCCTTTTTGGAAGTCGGTTAAAATAAATAAGTGAAAAATAAATTTTATAAAATGACGTATATTAAAACCTAAATGTGCAAAACCACTTCAAACATTCCCATGCTTTAAAATTCGCAACAGCGCACACACTAAACGCTATTTAATTGTGTTCAATAAGTTCAATTAAAATGATTGTGTACGGGACATACGTATCGTTATTACTACTGATTGTATTTAATTGTCTTGGTGTCCTCTTGGGCCAGTCTTGAAGATTTTTGGATTAGCACAAAAAAGGTTTTTTGAAGGTTAAAAAGGTCGTGATTGGGACGGAGGTGGCGTGGAGTCGTTTGTTTCTTGTTATTAATTTTTTTTGGGATTTTTTTGGTTTTTCCTATATACACCAATGTGGCTGTAGGCTTGCACCAAGGGTCAACTCTCAGCCCTTACCTCTTTCTGGTGATAATAGACGCTCTTACGTCGGAAATCCAGGAAGAGGCTCCTTGGTGTATGCTGTATGCCGATGACATTGTGCTGGTTGTCGAGAGTGGCCTAGAGGTCCAGAGAAAATTGGAGGAATGGTGGCAAAGACTGGAGAGTGTTGGCTTGAAAATGAGCAGAAGCAAAACGCAGTATATGTTTTGCGATTTCGGCGGTCTCTCCAGTCCCATGCCTATTACTCTCGCTGGTATATCCTTACCAGTCTGCTCAGACTTCCGGTACCTTGGGTCACTCGTCCAAGGGGATGGTGAAATTGACCGAGACGTTACGCATCGGATCAACTCAGGTTGGATGAAATGGCGACAGGTCACAGGGACAACTTGTGACCAACGGATGCCCCTCAAGCTGAAGGGCAAAATCTACAAATCCATTATAAGACCTGTCGTGCTGTACGGATCAGAGTGTTGGGCCGTGAAGAACGGATACGGATGAAAGAAGATTACACGTAGCGGAGATGAGAATGTTGAGATGGATGTGTGGAGTGACGCGAATGGATAAAGTAAGAAATAAGTATATTAGAGGAAGTTTGAAAGTGACAGAAAAGTTGAAAGGAAAGCGTTTGTCTTGGTATGGGCATGTGCTGAGGAGGGATGAAACACATGTGACTAAGAGAGTGATGAATATGAATGTTGATGGATGGAGGGGGAGAGGGAGACCTAAGAAAAGATGGATGGATTGTGTGAGGGAGGATATGAAAGATAAGGGAGTAAATGATAATGAGACGGCTGACAGGGAAGAGTGGAGGAGAAAAACATATTGCGCCGACCACAAGTAACTTGGGACCAGGGCAGGAAATACTACTACTACTACTACTACACACAAAATTTCATCCACCTCATAAACACTCTATCTATATTTCTATCTATTGCTGAAAACTGCATTATAATCCGTTGCGTAGTTTAAAAGATCTAAGCGTACAGACAGCGAGAGCGACTTTGTTTTATACTACGTAAAGAAGATATGTAAAACCGCCATATTTATGCCTCACTATATGTTCTTTGTCTATTGAAAAATCAGTCCTAAGAATATAATTCCCCTCCGTCGACGGGCAAGCGAGTAGTAAGAAGCGACGAGCCTGGCACCATAAAGCGCATGCCACACCGCCAGCTAGCGGGCGGGCGAGCGAGCAACATTTCACCGACCCTAGCTACTTCAGCGACTCAAACGTTGTGAACCGAAGTATGAAAAAGCCAGCTTGCCCGCCCGCCAGCTGGCGGTGTGGCCTGCGCCTAATTGTGGCAGTAGGCTCGCCACCTATTACATAAGACTTAATACAAGAGGCGAAACCAGTGGCATAGCATGTATACTAGCTGACCCGCGCAACTTTGTCTGCGTTTTTCCCGTTTTTGCAACACTTTTCATTTGACTGTATTTGACAACCGATATATTATGGTGTGTTGGTACCTACGCTTATGTATGGAAGTGAATGTTGGTCGTGGCAGAAGAGGCATGAAAGTAGAATAAATGCCGTGGAAATGCGTTCCTTGCGAAGTATGTGCGGTGTAACTTTGAATGATAGATTGAGAAATGAAGAGATTAGACAAAGTTGCGGTTTAAAAGATGATGTAGTGACAAAAATTTAAAGGAGTATGCTTAGGTGGTTTGGCCATGTTGAGAGAATCAGTGAACGGCGATTAACAAAAGGAATTTATAAGGCGAATGTTAATGGGAACGCCGGTAGAGGACGTCCTAGAAGGACATACATCGATGTTATTGGTGATGTTCTTCACAAAGGTCAGGTGCGTAGTACTCTCAACCGGCGTGCGTGTATGACAAGATGTATGAATGTGAATGAAGCGAAAGGGGTATGTAAGAGTCGTAGCATGTGGCGTTCTATAGTTTCTGCCTACCCCCATGGGAAAAAGGCGTGAGTTTATGTATGTATATTATGTACTATTTTGCGTGAAAGCCGGACAGCAGACAGACAGACAAAAATTTCAATCTGATATTCCGATCCTCAAAATAAATTATAGCCTATATGTTGTCGAGGACTAATAGCTATATAACAAAAAAGTATCATCAAAATCCGTCTAGTAGGTAGTTTTTGTGTTAAAGCCGGACATCAGACAGACAGACAAACATTTCAAATTGATATTTTTTTTGCTTGTGTTACTTGTATGAAGACCCCTAAGGGTATCTTTTTTAGTTTTCATTCAATGTACAGAATTGAACTCTTCTACAGTTTTATTATATGTATAGATATAGATAGAATAGATTTCTTCCAGTCGGGACCAACTCTAAATTCCCCCCCCCCCCCACCCTATTTACGCAACGTAAGCAAAAAATCGGTGAAAATTCTATGATCCCCTGTTGCTGTGTTGATTGCAAAAGGATTCAAAATAAAACATCTTTCTATAATCATCAAAATCAAAATCAAAAGCTTTTATTTCACATAAACCAAAACAGGTGCTTATGCAAAGTCGAATTTAGATGCACGATTCCAATTAGTCGTTTCCTATGGAGAAGAGCTGGCAAGAAACTCCATGGTTACTCTTTTAAAAATAATATCTTTAACAATTTCAGAGTACAATGATTTAGGATAGTGAGAGAACAATGGAGTCCTGACCACAGACCAATGAGTAATGTAGAACAAAAATTTACAAACAAAATAGAATAAAAACTGTATGAATAACAGTAATTTACAAATTTATAGAGGCAGGTCCACCATCAATCTTGCAATTCTATTTTGAACAACTTCCACCTGTCCCATTGATTTGAAATATTGCGTAAATAAGTACCTATGTAGTCCCGATGACGATACAGTTATCTGGTCTGATGACTATGACCTGACGCTGCAGTCAGGTCCTTTAAACCCGCGCCGCCTGGGTCCATGGGCCCTTTCGCCCCCTTTTGTACAGACTCATAATAATAGGAGAACCACCTCTGGTTACCCCTTCGGGGATTACAGCGCGAGAATATGTTATGTATGTAAATAAATTCCAGACGTTGCCCTACATTGTTACACTCACATAGTTTTTCGATCTCCGAGTTTGTTTCGGCTTTTCTTCTCAGAGCTAGTCAGATAGGAAACGCCGGCGCCATCTAGTCTTAAAAAAAACATAACATTGATTTGTAAAAACACTTTAAAAAAAAACCGACTTCAAAAAACCGAAAAAAGGAATAAAATAATTACCATATTACAAATTAACAGTTTCAGAAGTCGATGCCTTCAATTTGGTTCAGCGTGGATTAGCACCGATTTCTGAAACTGTTATTTTGTAATATGGTAATTATCTTATTCCTTTTATCGGTTTTTTGAAGTCGCATTTATTTTTATTAAAAAGGTTTTTATGTTAAAAGCCGTTCACTCATTCTCTCAACATGACCAAACCACCTAAGCATACTCCTTTTAATTTTTGTCACTACATCATCTTTTAAACCGCTACTTTGTTTCGTCGTTCGCTTCGCTTTGCATTTCTCGTCAAGCATTATCACTAAAACTAATTCCACAAAAACAAGGGCCTCACAAAGGTCTACCCACCCGCAGCCTCGCAATGGCTAAGGCGGCCCCTAACGGCAATAGTTATTATTGTGGCTCATTTTAAATCGCAGTGGGCAAAAGTTGTGTTGCAAAGTGCTGCATTCGTCTCGCGATTGGTTGGAGTACTTTGCAATGTCATAACTTTTTTCTCACTGCGATTTTAAATGAGTCACTATAATAAGCATTGTACATAAACATAAACTCACGCCTTTTTCCCATGGGGGTAGGCAGAAACTATAGAACGCCACATGCTACGACTCTTACATACCCCTTTCGCTTCATCCACATTCATACATCTATAAGCATTGTAGTACATTAAAATTGCTTTCTAATGACATCATCTGTGGTCGTTATTGGTCTTAAGGACCATGTTGTCCAGACCTTTATCTAATCTATCTATCTATCTAATCTAATACCTTTAAACGAGCAATTCTTGTATATATATAATCTGAATCTCGGATACGGCTCCAACGATTTTCATGAAATTTAGTATGCGGGGGGTTTCGGGGGCGATAAATCGATCTAGCTAGCTTTCATTTTTAAGAAAACGTCGATTTACCAAAACAAAACCAGCAAAGCTCGGTCATCCAGGTATTTTCATTTAATTCTCTAGTTCACCGTGTTTTATAGGTTCTTATCGACGCTCGGCAGTGAAAACCTCGTAAATCAAATTTTCTTCTAAAGCGTTTCATTTGTTCTTTAGATTGATAAACTCGTTATACACGTACTAGTTCAACAAATTTTCAATTCAAATACTTCTAAGCTATCTATGACGTACGATGACAAACTTGTATTAACATTTGATCGGTCATTTTTTATAAGGAGACAGTATTTTCTATCTCCTGTAATAAAAATATTTTATACATGGGTACGTGGTTTTCACTGCCGACCGTCGTTATGTAGGTTTTAACTGCATCGTTGGTCTAGTGGTGTCAAGCGCGGCTGCTGATTGTGAGGTCCAGGGTTCGATCACCAAGTCGGGCAAAGTGTTATTGGGTTTTTCCGTGTAGCATTCCTTGGTTGATGGCAATAGGCTCGCCCCCTATTACATGGGACTTAAACGTAATGGCAAAATGAGGGTGTTACTATACACCTCTGCCCAACCCTTCGGGGTATACAGGCGTGATGTTATGTTATGTTTTATAGGTTTTCTGAAAAACTAGTTTAGTAGTAAATTATAGCAGCCATTGGTCTGTCTATTAATGTATTCGGTGTCGGCCATCTTGGTTTTACTATACAAGGTTAGTCGGAAAGGGGTACTAAGCCGCGGGCCACTTAAAGTATCACTGATGCAAGTGTTAAAACTTCAAATATCGTTAATTTTTATTTGCATGCAAAACGAATTTAATATTTTCAAAAAAATAACACACCTACCTGCTTTAGTTATGAATTCAGAAAATTGAGTGTCTAATCCGTGACCCCAAATATGACCTAAATAGTAAACACAGCTGATCATAGCTATGGACAGATAGATTTTAGCATATTTTTTACGAAATCTTTGAAAAGCTATTTCTCTTAAACTATCGAGTTTTGGGGAAAGTTGTAGAACAAAAGTTATCCCTTATTATGGGTACTTTAACACCCTTTCAGCTTAGTACACCCTTTCCGACTAACCTTGTATTTGTTATTGACAAGATTTTTGGCGGGACATTAACTTAGAGAGATGTGTTATGTCAGAATGGGTGTTCTAATTACACCATTGGAGAAATTGTAGTGAAAAGACTATGTTCTGTCTTGTTAAAGTTTCTATAACGAGTCGATTACAAAATTGACAGGTATTTGTTACATGCGCGTGCGCATTGCTAACAATATTTAAATTACTATGCAATTTCGGTCGTCAGATTTGCCCTGCGATACATCAAGTGATTTCGCTAGTCAAGTCTGATTGGTAGATGAATGATAAGGTTCAAAGTTGACTACGATCACATAAACTGCCCAATAAATTCACTTCAGCGGTTATTGTTGACAGGACTCATGTGACTGTCAAGAAGCAATTTTTAAAGAGCAATGTCTGTGATCTGTATGTGCAGAACCCTCTCAGTATCAAACAGTACCCGTTGCCGTCTTGACCCGACGATTGTATGACCCTGCGCAAGCCAAGTGGTCCCAATTCCCGACATCCACACGACGTTCGCGTTCCACTCCGCGATTGGCCAGAGAATTAATGACAATATTGCGTACTTATTCGTTTGACCGTCTACGTACGTACCGTCAATTTAGCAATAGACGCTTGAGATCCTGACGTCCGCGCGCACCGGCTGCCCGCGATAATTTGATTTGAATTTCGAATAAAATACGATCGGATATCCGTTGTTTTACCGCGCGATTTGAATTTAACGTTTTTAAATTTAAAATGGTGGATTGAAATGATATATTTAAAAGACGGGGACGGTCGAGGAGACAATTTGTACATGTGGTTCGCCAATATGGCTTTGTAATAGATAAAGTGACGAGTAATCGGACCTCTTTGAATGTGATAACCTTTATGTGCTGTTAAGGACTCGAGATTAAGGTGAGATCATGTGGATTGTTTGTGATTTTTAAACCGACGTCAAAAAAAGTTGGTTCCCATTTTTTTGGGATCCATGTTTATTTTGTTCGAGGTATTTGTTTTATGTATAGTCCTCTAAGTAGGTAACATTTTTAAAGGTCTATTAATAAATAATCTTAGCTTTAAATACTTACTAATCTGGGAATTGAATGAGAATGTATCGGACGCTTAATTTCTATTCAGAAATTAGACAACTTTATGAACGTTTTGATTATGCTCAAAATTTTTAATTGACAAATTTTATTATACTGTAGATGAATTTTTGAATGACCAATTTTTATAATTTTAATTTAAAATATATTTTCATCTAAGTCACATAATGTTATGACGCCCAATGTGTCACTTATAAAGGGGATTGTCCATTTAATACCTATGAGACTTTGGCCTGGCATGAAGAAAACATTGACAAATATATTTTTACAATAATTAATTCGTTAGCAGTCCTAAGAAAAAGAATATGAATATGATTTAGTATCAAAAGAGTTTAAATAGAATCTATTACATGTGACAAAGTGACAAATAAGGTTACAAATGTCAAATAAAAGACATTTTTATGAATGATTTTTATTTTATTCTGATTCATAAGTTAACAATATGTTATCTAGAAACTGGGCAGGTGGAGATATTTCATAAAAATGGTCAATTTCCTTTGTTTCATAGACGACCGGTATTATAATCATAAAAATCAAATAAAATACTGGTAAAATTCATATTCATAAAAGTGTTGATTGATACAAAGATATAATCAGAAAAACTTGAAAAAAATATGAAATTATTATGGTTAAAATTATTAATTTTGTAGCATTATGATCACGCGTAGCCTAAAATAGACATTGCCCTTTGTATGTCTTAATCATGACAAAACATAGTGCATCCCCTATTTATGTAAACACCTATGTAACACCTGTTTCACAAATAAACTGATTGGTTGATTGCTCATTGATTAACAACACAATAATAACCCCTTATAAAAATTCCGGACTAAGAACCTGCGCCCGCGCAATCCGCGCGTTTCTGTAATATTCCATGTCAATTTTAAGCTCCTACTAAATAAGTACCTAGACAGTTTTATCAACTGCCTTGTTGGTCTACTGGTCGCAAGAGCGATTGCTGAGCATAGGGTCCAGGTCGGGCAAAGTGTTATTGGATTTTTCCATTAGGAATTTCTCAGTAGCAGCCCGATGTCTATATTTGTGCCCGGTTAATGGCAATAGGCTCGCCCCCTATTACATGGGACTTAAACATAACTGGCGAAACGAGGGTGTACTAAAAACACCTCTGCCAATTCCTTCGGGGAGTACAAAGCACGATGTTATGTTGATAGTTTTATATACTTAGCTATACTTAGCTCTCGTTGGGTGGCTGGGTCAAGAGCCTGATACAGAAAGCAGTACTTCTGGACACGGCGCGTATTGTTAGGAAGTTCCTCTCTCTGAGGCCCTGACCACCGGTAGCTTGGACCCTGTTCCCGATGCCGGTGGGCTACTATTTTTTATATTTCGAAATTTATTTTATAGAATTCTTAAAAAAAACAATTTATACCTATGTGTTTTAAATGAATAAAGGAAATAATGCTGCCTACACATAACATGAGCATGAGCAGTGGTGGCCCAGTGGTAACGGCCCTGACTTACGAGTTGTATGTCGTGGGTTCGAACCCAGCCAGGCGCATTACTTTCTGTAATTTATTTCATCACCACTGCTCTCAAAACGGTGAAGGAAAACATCGTGAGGAAACCGGCATGTCCTAGAACCAAAAATTCGAAGACATGTGACATCTACCAACCCGCACTGGGCCCGCGTGGTGGATTACGGCCCATTCCCTCTCACAGAGAGGAGGCCTGTGTCCCAGCAGTGGGAACATTATAGGCTGATGATGATGATGACACATAACATTTGATTTCTACCAAAACAACAAATTTTCGCAACTTTCAAACGAATTAACAACAAAATCTTCTGAGCAGACATCAGTTTAATTAAAACTGTGCTAGGTCCCCAATTAAAGAATTAGGCCTGTGTAGACGGAATCCTCCATGACGTTGTGTTTGTCAGCTCCTTTGTCTTACCAAGAATTATTTTCGTACAAAAAGATGTTTTTTGGCAGCAGTTAGAGCTCGTGAGAGAGTTCGTCCGGGGTAGCATAGGCGTGTTCAGGGTGGGGCAGGTTGCAAAATCCCTGGATGTCCCTCGCCCGGGGAAAGCGAGGGGGTCTGCCTGACTCTTACCGGCTAAAGAGCAACGGTGTTCCTTCTCCTGACCGCTCGGCCGGGGTCGCGGGATTCGCAAAAGCATGCACCGCAACCCCGGCAGATCTTGGTCCACCAACTGCTGGTGGACCTCTCCCTACCCCACGACCTCCTGAGAGGGTAATACCTAGTACTGCCACCTGACATTATGCTGTGCTGATGATCCTTTTGGTACTTATTTTTTGTCTCTTTCTCATGTGTACCAATTGATTGTACTGTGTGCTTATAAATACATTTTCTTTCTTTAAAAAAAATGTCCTCGGGCCGAAAAAGCGCAGACAAGAAAGGTGTATTGTTTAACCGAATTTCCTTCAAAAAATATTTAACCATCATTGTTTTACCATAATTTATTTAGGTACTGGTCGTATGACGTAAGTAAAACGATTATACCTATATGTACAAGTGTCCAATTTCCATTACGTATAGATTTTATTCAATAAGAGAGGCTCGTGGCTCGTTATCATTCGCGCGGATCATACGATTTGCGAGGTTAAGCTGCACTTGCCGCGGTCAGTCTGTGTATGGGTGACAGTTCGGTAAAATCAAATGCAAAAAAAAAACCACATAAACCAATACAGGTGCTTATGAAAAGTCGAATTTAGATGCACGGTTCCAATAAGTCGTTTCCTATGGAGAAGAGCTGGCAAGAAACTCCATGGTTACCCTTTTAAAAATAATATCTTTAACAATTTCGGTGGATACAGTACTATGATTTAGGATAGTGAGAGAACATTGAAGTCCTGACCACAGACCATTGAGTTACACATCGAGACACCTTCGTACCTCGGAGAGCACGTTAAACAGTCGTCCGTTTCCACGGTGGAATAATCCTCGCGCATGCTCGGGCATCCTCTTGGCCGCTCATTTATACCAAGAGCAAAGGTGCGCTTCGGTCGTGTGACGCGCCGCGATGAATCCCGCTCGCACTATCTCCTGGGGGACGCTCTCCGGCTAGAGCAGCTTCGGGAGTGCTCGCGCAGCCTCGGGGACGCTCGGGCAGACACGTGGATTTTTTCTTTTCCGCAGGGTGCTCGTTCGTGCTCTAGCATGCCCTTGATGTCTACATTGAATTTTTGTACTTAACTAGCGACCCGTGCGTAGGGTGCAATGTAGATACTAATGTGGGGCATATAAACCTTCCTCTTGATCACTATCTATTGCTGAAAACTGCATTAAAATCCGATGCGTAGTTTAAAAGATCTAAGCGTACAGACAGCGGGAGCGACTGTGTTTTATACTATGTAAATAAGTTAATATTGATACAGTTACTTATTCAGGGAAATTTAAAAAGTGCTCGACCATCCGCAATCATGTTTCCGTTTGATAAAAACTGACCCTTACGAATACCTATGACGGTTCTTACGGGTAGTCAGTAGCCCGAAAGTCTGACAAACGGTCTAACCTTAGGATATAGGCATTGCCCTGTAACTGGGTTGAGGAGGTCTGATGGCCGTCGCTCCGTGTAAAATACTGGTATTCAGCCGCATCTGGCTAGACTGGAAACTGACGCCAACATAGTTGGTAAAAGGATAGGCAGAACATGTATTTATTTATAATTTTCATGGACACTATTTAAAATATAAGACATAGTGAAATAGAATATGCATCGTTAATTTCGTACTTTTATTTAGTTTAGAACTAAGTTAGTCAAACCTCCGGCTTTGGTTTCGGCTGAAGGTTGTAGCAAGAACTGAAAAATTGACTTTGGTTTTAGCCAAAAATTAAACTTTGGTCGGACCGTAGTACCCTTACATACAAGCGTCTATGAGCGTAGCTAGGGTGGGGTGAATGGGGCTATTGCCCCTCCCTGGCACAGGGAAGAATAGCTCGAATGTCCATACATCACATCTGTATTTCCCGAAGGTTTGGGCAGAGGTGTATAGTATACCCTCATTTCGCCGTTATGTTTAAGTTCCATGTATAAGAAGGCGAGCCTATTGCCATCAACCGGCAACAAATCCAAACTCCGGGCTGCTGCTAAGGAATGCCACACGGAAAAACCCAATAACACTTTATCCGAGCTGGAGATCGAACCCAGGACCTCGCCATGCCATCATTAGGTTAGCGAGGCAGTTAATCCCATTACTTATTACTCTTCTGACTGTCACATCTTTACATCCCTATAAAATTAACTACCTTTCCTAAGGTCCACCAGATAGAACTAAATTATTCACTTTAGTTTCATATGGAGAGACCTTGGACATCAATTTTATTTGCACACGCCATTTGCCAGCATGCAAGCGACAATTGGCTGTGTAGACACGTGTAGGCAAACGAGCATCTTAGTAAATTACACATGACGCCTGCTCGGTCGTCACCAGCATTTTGTCCAGGGTGGAGCAAAGCTGATCAGTTACACAGTAAATAATTTAACTAAATCTGCAAGAGCAGATGTGGCGTTACGCGAATAGATAGAATTAGGAATGAGTATGTAAGAGGAAGCCTGAAAGTGGCGCCGGTGACTGAGAAGTTGTGTGGAAACCGGTTGTCATGGTATGGGCATGTGATGCGGAGGAACGAGGAACACCTCGTGAGGAAGATCAAAGAAACGATGGATGGATAGTGTGAAAGATGATATGATAGAAAGGGGGTGACTACTGAGATGACGGCTAATAGAGATGTATGGAAGAAGAAGACACACTGCGCTGACCCCAAATAAGTTGGGATAAGGGTACGAGGATGATGAAGTCTGCAAGAGCAGAAGGGTGTTATAGAGCAATTTTGTCCAAGTTCTTTTTGTGGCCCAAATAAGTATAGCCAGGCATTGGTTTGCCTATTTTAGTAGACACGGAAATTTGAACTGCAGCGGTCGCGATTGCCACCACTAGACTAACGACGCAGTTGGATGGATTTAACATTTTATTGTAAAAAGAGTACCTTTTCGAAATTTTAATATAAAATTCTCCATCTTTTCCAGGAGCCGTAGTACAACGCCCCGCCAGAAGGCCGCAAGCTACCCGAAGAATCGAGAGGTTCACCAATCGCCACTTGTGCCACATGGAGCCCATCCTCGCCACGTCAACATATCTCATCGGGAACCGCTTCTCCAAGAAAAACATCCCGGGCCAAGTCCCCCAGATACAGTATCACCACTGTCGTTCGAATTCCAACATGCTCTTGAAAATTGAGAACGAACTACTTCAAAGTCATCGTCAAAGGGAAACAACAGGGATAAAAAAGTTATACAACTCGTTCTTCGTTCTATTTTAACGTGTTCACTCGTTTTGTACCAATCATTCATTCATCTCATTCATCATTCAGTGACTTTTGTGTTGGCATGGCCAATTTGTGATGGAATTTTACTCAGAAGAAAAGGACTATATTATGCATGATTGTCGAAAAGAGGATAATTACACCTGGGAGTCTAGTGTGAGGTTGGCTCTGGTTGGGAGAGAAGAGGAGATAGGGATGTATTTGGAGGAACGGGAGGGACGGAAGCGGAAGTGGCAGGGGGAGGGGAAGATGATGCGGAGGGACGAGAGCGAGGAGAAGGAGCAGCGGAAAGTGCCGCCGAAGAAGGTGATGGGTGAGTGACCTTTTTTACTTATTTAGAGATAATAAATGCTTCGAAGCAGTTTATTAATAAGAGTCCTGACCTAACGGGGTAGTCTGCTTATTTAAATTAAATGACATACAATTGTCATCCCACCCATAGGCGTATTCAGTGTGAGGCAGGTGGGGCGCTTACCCCACCCTGGCACAGGAAAGAATAGGTAAATGGTCTTGATTCAGTCAACTTGCCACCCATGTCCACAGAACAATTTTACTCAAAATAAGCAGACCAATGCCCGATTCTGTCTATGCTTATTTGGACCTCAAAAATAAGGTTAGGGGGCAAAATTGCCCCGTAATCTCATCTGCACGTCCAACTTTATTGAAAAGACAAATATTTGCTGTCTGACTGAGTTTGCCACACACTGGACAAACTGGCTACGCTCATGTTAATTATGTCAGAGTTAGAACACAACACTTTTTTAATTCAGTGTCGAATAAAAAAGTGAAGCAATAGCAAGTTTCCTGCTAATGATTGAATTCTCCAAAATATCACTATTCACAATGCTGGGAACATCGTGTTGTTAGGTTTGCAATTGGCAAAGTAGATAGTTATCCCGCCCGCCATTTTTACGATGTCAGCGGTCAACGGCAGGGTACACCGCGAACAGGTAAGATTTCTGCTAAAAATTAACCCTTACACATCCTATGCTCAATAAAAACGACGTCAAAAATATGAAATTCTAGTACTAAATATATTTCAGTACCTAACGCAAGATAATAGATGGAGCCACTAGTAACAGTTGCATAGGAAATAATTAAATTCTGCACGGATATCGATAGATGGCGCGCATTCATATATTAGTATCGATTAATACTAGACTAGGCAATCAGAAATTATCGTGACGCTTGTATAATAGCGACATCTATCTACGAAACGGACGAACCAAAATTTATTAAAAATTGCCTATATTACAGATACCACCTTAAATACTAGTGCCGTAGTAGAAGCTATAGACGTTATTCAGAGTTGGGCAGATAGGGCGCGTGACCCACCCTGGTACAGAAACGAATAGGTAAATGGTCTAGATTCAGTCAACTCGCCACCCATGTGTCCACACAACAATTTCCCAAATTCCCAAAATAGATACACCAATGCCCGATTCCGTCTATACTTATATGAACCCCAAAAACAAGGTTATGGGGCAAAATTGCCGAATAATGCACTTGCAGATTTATTGTAAAGACAAATATTTACTGTCTGACTGAGTTTGCCTCACCCTGGACAAAATTTGGCTACGCCCATGGTAGAAGCTAATTTTATCTTATTCTGTCCATCGTTCAGCAGTGAGCATCCACAAACTTATACTATGGCAGAGTGTAGGATGCCCACTGCCCCGTGGATCCCAGCGAAGTACACTTACTTCCCGATCTTGTCCAAAGGCCGCAAAAAAACCACAAGCAGTGATAGCCTACCGGTAGAACGCTTGTCTTCCATGCAGGAGGGTCTTAGGTCAAACCCAGCCCGTACCTCTGACTTAAAATTCATGTGCGGATCAGAATTTGATTACCACTTGCGTCAAAGGTGGCACAGAGGCCAGATGGACAAGGAGTGTGGGCTTTTAAGCAGTGGCGTAACTATACAATCAGAGGCCCATGGCAAATTCATTGGATGGGGCCCCAGTGAAAACCGTCACGTTGTAATTTAATTTTAATAAATCACTGACGTCGTTACCCAACAGAATTACTAATTTATAATTTTAACTTAATTTTGTTAAAAATGTTAGGTTACTTCTGAGGTCCGGCCTCTCGGACCGGGGGCCCCGTCGGGCCGGGGGCCCGTGGCATTTTGCCAACCCTGCCACCCTATAGTTACGCCACTGCTTTTAAGCTAGGTATTAGTAATTTACTCTTCGTCATTGTTAATTAAATTTAATACAAGTTCTAATGTTATCTTTGTTATGTCTGCCGAAGAGGTCCTCGCAAATCGAAAGGAACAACATTATTCTGAGAACTAATCTTCTTGTACACCATCTGGGGGTGGGGGACATAAGTGGTCCCTTGCCCCCCCACCCCCTTGAATCCGGCCATGGGACCATGTTTAACGTAGACGTTTTTGTGTTAATATGATGATGAATCACCTGGAACCCTCTAACTCTTCATACAGTTCGCATAACAAGCAAAATAATGAAATGTTTAAATATTTTTACTCAAAATATAACGCTAGAGATATAAACTTCTTTATTTAACGAGAAACGACTATTGTTGACATAAGACTGACAATCAACGATGGTTCGACAAAGAGTAAGTTATTGTAGATTGGACAAAGCGTTGATGGTCTATGAATTGTGCCTACGGTTGGTACTTTGTTACATTGGCCATAATTTTTGGTAAAATTAAAAATTATGCGGATGCGGATGTGGTTGCGTTGAAACCTGGGAAAAAAACAACACGTTTGGTGCAGTGGCTGAGCGATCGGCTTCTGCTCTACGGGTTGAGGGTTCGATTCCCGCACGGAACAAATATTTGTATGGCCTACAGATAGTTGTTCCGGGACTGGGTGTTTGTGCATGTGAAGATTTGTGTCTGTAATCGCACCCACGATACAGGAGAAATCCTAGGGTGGGGCAAAGTTTTTATAAAAAAAAAACATTTGACATAACACAGATAATGTTTTTATACGGTTTAAATTAGCTTCACTTCATATATTTGTTTGTTTGTTAAAAACCATGCGACAGATTTTTCAGCTACTTCTTTTGACAGATTCTCCTGAAACTGCACCTATATTCAATTTTCGTGACAATACAACATTGTAATAATTTCAACCTTCATCCCTCAAATTCTGATGCTGCAAGGGTACTGCAGCATAAATCATAAAACCATTTAACTTAAAGTTTTTTTATGGGATTATCTGTAATAATATCTTGTTGGGTGTCAAAGATGGATCTTATTATCACGTAAACACTAAAATATTAGTATTTTGTCTAGCACATACTAAATATTCCCAGTATAAATTATTTTTTTAAATATTTGTTTTTAAACAACTCTGCCCCACACTAGGAGTTCTCCTATATCTTGGGTGCATTTACAGACACATCTTTACAAGCACAAATGCCTAGACCCGGAACAACTATTTGTAGGCCATACAAATATTTGATCCGTGCGGGAATCGAACCCACAACTCGTAGTGCAGAAGCCAATCGCTCAGCCACTGCACCAAACGTGTCGTCAATCAATGTTATAAATGTACGTATTAACTTTAAGGCGCAAAACTCCAAACGATATCAATCACTCAAAAGGTCAGAACTTATTCTTCAGTGACGATTATAGGGCCTGATTAAGGTTTTGAGCTGGCTCTAGGCTAATATAAGTTTGGGAGGGGGGAGGTTTGTAGTGAGTAAAAATCCCTCCCGGCTACGCGTGTTTGCTGATTGAAATGTTTCCATTCTCCAGTGATAGGCTAGTGGTGTGACCGTCGGACTGCCAAGTCATAGGTCTCAAGAACGAACCCAAGGCACGCACGTCTGATTTTTCAGATTCATGTGCGTATTGTATAATTATCACTTGCTTAAAAACATGCATATTATGGCATGCCTGAGAGATATTTCTCGACGGCACGTGAAGCCAAATCAGAGGCCCATGTGCAGCATAAACTCTGACACCAGGTTGTTCACTAACCACACGAAAAGAAGAAGATTTTCCTTTCATAATATTTTTCGTCTGTCTCCAACCACCTGACCGGTCACCTTTGCACCTCCAGGCTTCAACCTCTTTAGCTTATGGGATAAAACAGGCCATCTGTTACCATCATAACCTCTCAGAATCAACCTCATTTTAGGCAGAATATTTCAACAAAACATTTGATTCAAATTAAACTAATCTTTGACAAATACTGATAATATAGTAATGAGTTATGAATTGTAACACACATAGCAGTGGCGAACGACGCGTCGCGACCGATAAACGTGTTTGCGATTTTTTTGTCGCACGACTGCGCAGTGCTGTGTTGTGAGAAAATGAAATATAGTGTGTTTAATACATATTATTGTGTGCGTATTTGGACTACGTGAATCGGAAAAAAATTAATGGTATCAGTGCTAAAAATAATATTTTACAAATTTTTTTTCTTACATACATACATACATACATAAACTCACGCCTTTTTCCCATGGGGGTAGGCAGAAACTATAGAACGCCACATGCTACGACTCTTACATACCCCTTTCGCTTCATCCACATTCATACATCTTGTCATACACGCACGCCGGTTGAGAGTACTACGCACCTGACCTTTTTTTTCTTCACTACACTTTTTCAAAATATTTTTTGTTGAAGTACTTAGGTACTAAATGAAATATAGTGTGTTTAATACATATTGTGTGCGTATTTGGACTACGTGAATCGGAAAAAAAATTAATGGTATCAGTGCTAAAAATAATATTTTACAATTTTTTTTTTCACTACACTTTTTCAAAATATTTTTTGTTGAAGTACTTATACTTAGGTACTATACAGGGTGTAAACTAAATCATGTAATTCCTTCAAACCTCGTGATGTACTGCTGACATAGATTAACGCTTCACGGGATGCTTTTGAATTAAATAAAAAAAAAATATAAGAAGTAAACATGTGTTCTGAACGTGAGGCATTTTAGCGCCTCGAGCGTATTGCGCGGCTATTGCTCGCCGTGCGGTAATTCAACACGGTAATTTAACACGGGGCGCTAAAATGCCCCACGTTCAGAACACATGTTTATTTCTTGTAGTTTTTTTTTTGTTGTATCCAAAAGTATCCCGTGCAGTGTTAATCTATGTCAGTAGTACATCATGAGGTTTGAAGGAATTACATGATTTCGTTTACACCCTGTATTTATAGTGATCTAGTCTTCCTAGCGTTATATCAACCTAGTCTGAGTAAACATATGTTTCGAACAACTCTCATTTGAGAAATTTCCCAAGAGGAGCTACCCATAAACCAATACCATTAGCTGCCTTTGTTGATCTAGTAGTCGGAAGTGCGACTGCTGATCGTGAGGTCCTGGGTTCGATCCCCAATTCGGGCAAAGTGTTATTGGTTTTTTCCGTCTGGAATTCCTCAGTAGCTGCCCGGAGTTTGGATTTGTGCTCGGTTGATGGCATTAGGCTCGCACCCTATTATATGGGACATAACGGCGAAATGAGGGTGTTACTATACACCTCTGCCTAACCCTTCGGGGAATACAGGCGTTATGTTATTTATTAATAGCTCCAGTGTCGTTCTAATATAACTTGAAATACTGACGGAAGAGCCAAAGGGGTATAGGAGAATGAGAGAGCCAGAGGGGTATAGGGGAATGAGAGAGCCAGAGCACAAAATAGATAGGTACAGAAATCAATCTACATACAAGTGCGCTCGAGCAACGCACACATAGACACTGCTCACGGACACGATATCTCGGACTGTTTGGGACTAGAGTGCGAATGAGTGCGAGCGCGAGTGCCATGCGCTTGAGAGAGATAGATATATAGATTGAGCAACCGCCGAGCGTAGATATGAAAAGTGAAGTACATACATGTGATTGACTTCTGTACCTATCTGTTTTGTGGCCAGAGGGGTATAGGGGAATCTCTCTATGTCGTGTGTCCAATCTTAGACCCTCTCTGCGCTTACTTTGAAGATCTAACACGGACATTTGACCTATAGTATCGTAAACCTATCGCTAATGTAAGCGAATTTTGAATCGAAAATAGAAAGAAAGAAATTTATTTGGCACGAAAGCAGTCAGACACACAGACGAAAAAAACATAAGAGACAAAACAAAAGAAAAAATAAAGTATCTGTGTGTCTAGCGGCTGCGCCAAATAGGTTCAGTTCAGCATAAATGTCAGACTACTAGTGTCTGACGCTGGTTTTCAACTGAACCCACTGTGACGTAACTGATGTAAACCAGTTCCAAATAGATAAATAGCGTGCTTAAATAAATAAAAAAATAAATACTATTGAACTTTAATTACGGATGTCTCAGTGGTCATGCCCGTTCACTTAAATGCAACTGTCCTATAACCTTTTGGTTTTTTTTTTTGCGACGTTCAGAATGGTGTCGATTCTGTTGCGCACTTTGACAGTACTAAACTAAAGGTGTTTGTCTCTTTCTGTTTTAATAGAAAAAGAAAGTGACAGTTGCGTTTAGTCTAGTCAAAGAGTATAGTAACATATAGGGAGTCTACGGGTGGTCAACGACGGCGGGGAGGGGGGTAAAAAGTTGTAAAAAATGGGTCATTAGTATAGTACGTTCCCGTTTTTTTTTTCGTTGGAGAATCCTCATGGATGTCCCTCGCCCGGGGAAGGCGAGGATGTCTGCCGGACTCTTACCGGCTAAAAACCAACGGTGCTCCTTCTCCTGACCGTACGGCCGGGGTCGCGGGATTCGCAAAGCATGCACCGCAACCCCGGCAGGTCCCGGTCCGCCAACCGATGGGTACATTCCCCTTTTTTTTTTTTTTTTATCGTGGGGAAATCCTCATGGACTATCCCCCGTCTGGGGAAGACGGGGGGGTGTGCCGGACTCTTACCGGCTAAAACCACCACGGTGTCCCTCCTTCTGACCTAAGGCCGGGGTCGCGGGATTCGCTATTGCATGCACCGCAACCCCGGCAGGTCTTGGTCCACCAATTACTGGTGGACCTCTCCACTGTAGGGCCCCACACCACGACCTCCTGAGAGGCGCAGGGGGCACCCCACATCACCGGCGCACCAGAACACATGGTACGCCGTGACCACCTCGGGGACCAAACAAGTACATGGGCGCCAGACTAATGGGTACATTCCCTAACGTAACAATATTCCTTCTACGCCTACAGGTGTGATTAGGGTCAAACGCGAGCGAGATATAAAAATCTTTCAATATTTTAAAATTGTTAGCATTATGTTCACATAGCAACAAGAAGTAGGTGACGATACTGGTTTAAAGTTTATGAGGTTACGGATAACAACTAGGAAATAACTAAGATTAGAGAAAATAAATGGTTTTATTAAAAACTAGCGACCCGCCCCGGCTTCGCACGGGTGCAATGTAGATACTAATGTGGGGCATCCTGTGGACCTTCCTCTTGAATCACTCTATCTATTGCTGAAAACTGCATTAAAATCCGTTGCGTAGTTAAAAAGATCTAAGCGTACGGACAGCGGGAGCGACTTTGTTTTTAACCGACTTCCAAAAAAAGGAGGAGGTTCTCAATTCGTCTGTATGTTTTTTTTATACTATGTAAAGAAGATATTATAACATTAAAGTGAAAACTTGAAAAAATATTGTGGCTTTTAATTTAAAGCAATTGTCCGTTTCTAAATACCTTATTAAGAAAGAGATATCCAAACGAAATATTCTATCTTTTCCTAAGTAGGATATTTCGAAAGAGACAGAATTCCAAAGTAAATATAAAACATAACATAACCTCACGCCTGTATTCCCCGAAGGGTTGGGCAGAGGTGTATAGTAACACCCTCCGTTCGCCGTTATGTTTAAGTCCCATAGGGTGCGAGCCTAATGCCATCAACCGAACTCAAATCCAAACTCCGGGCTGCTACTGAGGAATTCCAGACGGAAAAAACCAATAACACTTTGCCCGACCTGGAGATCGAATCCAGGACCTCACGATCAGTAGTTGCGCTTGCCACCACTAGACCAACGAGGTTAATAAATATGGCCTTTAAATGTTATATGAAACAGTCAATAACATATTGAATGCAAGCTAACTGCATTATTTTTATTCATACCGGTTATATTTGAAAATCTTAAATTATCTAATACCTTTAAACGAGCAATTCTTGTATATACCTGTATAATCTGAATCTCGGAAACGGCTCCAACGATTTTCATGAAATTTAGTATGCAGGGGGTTTCGGGGGCGATAAATCGATCTAGCTAGGTTTCATTATTAGAAAACGTCGTTTTATCCGTGTTTTCAGACAATGAAAAACTGCTACAATAACATTAGAATATGAAGGTAAATTTCGCCGCGAACGACAAGATTAAAATAGCTCAGGTGGGAAATCGGGCGGTCCCGAAATCAGAAGACCCGGTTCGATCCAGCTGATTATTTTTTTCCCTTTTTTTTCAAGTTTCTTCTTTTTCCCTTTCTTTTTTCTTTCCGAAAAACACGATTTACCAAAAAAAATACCGAACTAAGCTCGGTCATCCAGGTACTTATATGTAGTTGCAGCCATACACTGTGTAAACTTAATCATGTAATTCCTTCAAACCTCGTGATGTACTGCTGACATAGATTAACCCTGCACGGGATACTTTTGGATTCAATACAAAAACAATTCTTCTTCCTTCTTTTCGAATGGTTAGTGACTAACCTGGGCCTCTGACTTAGCTTACTTCCTCTGACTTGTTACGACTGTCATAGGTATTCGTATGACACCCGGGACCGACGTTTTAACGTGCTCTCCCAGGCACGGAGGGGTCTCGATGTGTAACCAAAGGTCACCCATCCACGGACTGGCCGCGGCAAGCGTTGCTTAACCTCGCAAATCTTATGATCCGCGCGGTCTTTAATAAGCCTTTATGTGTACAGGCTTTATGTGTATTTATTTAATAGTGGTCGCTCGTGGCTTCGTCTGCGTGAATGTCGTTAATGGCGTATTTCACGTTTTTGGGGATAAAAGTGGCTTAAATCCATGTATGTGTACCACGTTGGTCTAGCTGTGGCAAGCGCGACTGCTGATCGTGAGGTCCTGGGTTCGATCCCCAGGTCGGGCAAAGTGTTATTGGGTTTTTCCGTGTGGAATTCCTCAGTAGCAACCCGGAGTTTGGGTTTGTGCCCGGTTGATGACAATAGGTTTGTCACCTATTACATGGGACTTAAACATAACGGTGAAAAATGAGGGTGTTACTATACACCTCTGCGCAAACCTTCGGAGAAAACGGGCGTGATGTTATGTTTTATGTGTTTATATTATGTTATGTCCTTCTCCGGGTTCCAGACTATCTCTATACCAAGTTTCATCGAAATAGGTTCAGCAGTTTAGTCGTGATGAGGTAACTAACAGACAGACAGAGTTGCTTTAGAATTTATAATACTACGGATTATTCTGCCTGGCTTTTTTTCCCAGCTATGTTGGGGTCAGCTTCCAGTCTAACCAGATGCGGCTGAATACCAGTATTTTACACGGAGCTACTGCCGTCAGACCTCCGAAACCCGGTTACCGAGTAATGCCGATATCCTAAGGTTAGACCAGTTGTCAGACTTTCGGGCTTCTGACTTCCCGTAACGACTGCCATAGGTATTCGTATGACACCCGGGACCGACGATTTAACGTGCTCTCCGAGGCACGGAGGGGTCTCGATGTGTAAAGAGCGGTCACCCGCTCTGACCGCGGACTGACCGCGGCAAGCGCAGCTCAACCTCACAAATATTATGATCCGCGCGGTTGGTATTATTATATTACTACGGATAACTTTTATTTATTCATAAAACTCGTTAAAGCAGTGTTAGCTTAGCGGTTGAACACTTGTCTTCAGGAGGGTCTGAATTCGACACCGACCCGCACCTGTCTGACTTTTTGAATTAATATGCGGATCAGAATTTGATTATCATTTGCGTTAACTGTGAGGAAACCTGGACTCCTAAAAGGCCTTAAAAAAAGTTCTCGATGTGTGTAGTCCGTCAACCAGCACCAGGGCAGCGTGGTGGACTAAGGCCTATAAAAAACATACTACATATGCTTGTAAGGATGAATCTATTACTACAGGTATAGCTAATATCAGTCTGTCAGGATTGCGAGCATGGTAAATAAAGTAAATGAAACCAACATAGACTCTCCACTACTGAGAGTACTTATAATTGGGTTAGTGATTAGTTACAGAAGCTAGTTCACAATATAACACAAGCCACATCACACATAAAGCAAATCAGATTATACCTATAAAAGGTCAGACTTCTTCGGCTATTCGATATGGAATCCCTTGCTCCGTCGAATGACCAGTATTTTTATAACTTCGGGTACTTTGATTCATCTTAACGATTACCGTCCTTTATCAACATTGTCCAGTGTTACTAGCTACCGATAACAGGCCTAAACCCTTCTCATTCTGATAAGATGCCCGCGTCGAGCAGTGGGACAGTAATGAGCTTGTATGTTATTTCTTGTTTCTAATACAGTAGTAGCTATCTTAACGGAAATGGAGCAAGTAACATGTGCATGTTGAAGCACTTGCGCAAGTTATATGCATCGTGTAATAAGTGCGCGGGTCCAGTGGCTAGCGCATGTAACGACACGAGCGACCCACGCATGTAACCCGCGCGCGCCCTAGATCGTGCGTGACCAGTCGCGCGGTTGTAAAACTAAAACAAGCAAGTAAGGACCCGCGCCTACAAGCGGCACGGGACGGTAAAGGATTTTTTTATTATAGCTCAAGTATATGTAAATATTATTGTAATAACCTCAAAGGGCCGTGTTATGCAATAATGTGTCAACCCACAAAAATATGAATTTTGTGTTAACGTCATCTAACACTCATGGATGTCCCTCGCCCGGGGAAGGCAAGGGGGTCTACCTGACTCTTACCGGCTAAAAACCAATGGTGTTCCTTCTCCTGACCGTATGGCCGGGGTCGCGGGATTCGCAAGAGCATGCACCGCAACCCCGGACGTCATTTAGTTCTTGTGGTAAGTCTACTCAACACTTGAAAAAATGCCCAGAACTGTAGTAAACTTAACAGAGTGCCGTCTATCAAAAAAATCTTAATGCAGTTTACATTTTTTAAAGCGTTGAGTAGACCTACCACAATAACGAGATGGCGTTAACACAGAATTTAGATTATTGTAGGTTGACACATTATTGCATATCACAGCTTCTTTAGGACTCTTATTTACAGCATCTAAGCTAATGGTATTAACATAAGGTTCAAAATTATTTGTGTTTGAAAAATCCTATGCCATGCCGTGCCTCCTGTGGGCGCGGGTCCTAACCCGTGCATGTAGCCCGCGCGTGTGACCCGCACATCGCATTAACACGCTCATATTACTTGCAGCGTGTACCTACACACATAGCTAAGTACTCAGTTCACACAATCGTTTCTCTGATCTGACGTTAGCTACTACCGTTAACCCATCATCTCACCAATTAGTTTAATAATTGATTACTTAATTATCACCTAGGCGGCTATTATCCTAACCAGTTCTTATCTTCATTATCTCGTGAAGTTTTTATCACATTTTTTTATTGACTGTTGATTTTATTAATTGGTTTTGATGACGTTTATTCATGAATTCGCAAGATGTCGGCACGAGCTATATGAGAATGGCTCATAACGTGGTGAAAAGATTAGCTAGGACCCTATTTCATTAGTACACCATGGTGGCGCCACCGGTCGCGCCATCAACAAAATGTGTACAGTTTTATGGAGGGTATCTCACCTGGTATCAACTTGGTGGCGCAACCAAGTTGTTGCCGGCGACCTAATCACCCGCTGGTGGCGGAACCATTAATATGTATTATTTGGCATCTCACTCACTCTGCCACCAGTTGCGCTACCAGGGATGCCCCTCCCTCCCACTCGAATCAACACTGTGCGTCTACGACGTCATTCGCAACGCACGTGTACAATGTTTATTGATTGTTTTCTTGATCGCGTACACTATTATTTAACTTTCTTTTACGTCGTACGTATAGCAAAAAAACTGTTAACTCTTCGACGTCCATTTTGAAACTGACAATCCTAGTGTTTGTTTCGGTGTTTCTCGCTTGGTAGCTCTAGACACCATGGTGGTGCGACTGATCGTGCCACCATGATGTCCTAATGAAATAGGGCCCTTAGTCGACAAGGTAGGTAGAGGAGTTGATTGACTGTCCAGGTTGCGCCGTGTTGTCTCTCGTGGAGGCTGTTTTAATGCACTCACGCGACTGCGCGACTAACCATCATAACACAACATCACGCCTGTATTCCGAAGGGTTGGGCAGAGGTGCATAGTAACACCCTCATGTCGCCGTTACGTTTAAGTCTCATGTAATAGGGGCGAGCCTATTGCCAACAACCGTGCAGAAATCCAAACTCCGGGCTGCTATTGAGGATTCCACACGGAAAAACCCAATAACACTTTGCCCGTTTGGGGATCGAACCCAGGACCTCACGATCAGCAGTTGCGATTGTCACGACTGGACCAACGAGGCAGTGATCATCAGTTTCTGAAAAAGCTGTTAGTTGTCAAATTGAATGTCAAATTATGTAATTGGTTGTTAGTATTAGTCACTGACAGCGTGACAGCCTATTGGTGTGACCGTCGGATGGCCAAGTCATAGGTCTCGAGTCCGAACCCAAGGCACGCACCTCTGACTTTCCGGATTCATGTGCGTATTGTATAATTATCACATGCTTAAAAACAGTGAAAACCCAATAAAACTAACCCACCGAATTTAGGTTACAGCTAACCAATCGTATCAAAACTGTGAAGAGTGGAGGGTCATCCTCAGTCTTCGCAGATAGGAAAACTCATTATAAATGACCCCTGACCCCCGCGCGTGTCCCGCAGTTAACGCTGAAGCTGTTGGTAATACCGCTCCGATACCGCGTGACCCCGTGACCTTAACCAACTATACTGGATGCGAAGATTTTATAATTTATAGGTTAATTCTGATAAGGTCGGCTGTCCTGGTCTTGTATCGATTTGTTTTGCCTTTGTATGCTATCACGCGACGCACTCCTGTAAGATTGTAAAGATATTTACTTACTAGATGTACAGTGGGGGATTGAAAATGTTATGCACCTTAGGCTCTATTTTTGCTTGCACTGTGCAAGAAACGAACTATTTTACCGACTACGTATTGCCAACATTATAGAAAAGAAAATACTAGTATTTTTTGACAAGATATTATGGTGACATGGTGGCAGAAAAGTAATGCCAATCTATTTAATCATCGATTTGATTGATGTCATGGTTTTTACAACTAAATTCCTTAAATCAAATCAAAGACGTTACATGGCACTAATACGTCATAATGAAGGCAAAAGGCAATTTTGATCTTGGCTACCAAATAATTAAGCATAATTTTCCATGCATTGCTCTGTTCCGTTCAACAGTTTGAAAAAGTAGGTAACATGTGCCCGCGATGTGGGAAAGGAATGAATATGAAATCTGACGAACCTTTTCAATCCTCTACTGTACCTACTCGTGGCTTTGTGGCGCTTGTGAGTAACCGCGCAGTCCGTGGATGACCGTTCGTTACACATCGAGACCCCTCCGTGCCTCGGAGAGTATGTTAAATAGTCGGTTCCGGGTGTCATATGAATACCTATGACAGTCGTTAGGGAACCAGTCTAACCTTAGGATACCGGATTTGCCCTATATTGGGTTGCGGAGGTCTGACCAAGTCGCTCCGTGTAATAGGGGGCGAGCCTATTGCCACTAACCCGGCACAAATCAGACTCCAGACTGCTACTGAGAAATTCCTAATGGAAAAACCCAATAACATTGCCTGACCCAAGGATCGCTCCTAGGACCCCATGCTCAGCAGTCGCGATTGCGACCACTAGACCAACAAGGCAGTGAGTTTTTACATCAAATCTTGGTTCTTATGTCACTCCTCTCATTCCACACAGTCCACACTCCACGATACCCATTCAAAACTTGATGGTGGGGGGTTTGACACCTCCTTAATAGATTCATCTGCTTGGAAACCAGTTAGCCACAAACTCCTCAGTGACCACTGAACAAATATGGTCTTTTCCACTTATAACAATAGTTTCCACAGAATAGTGCTAATATCTGTGACGTTTCACATGTGACAATTTGTACAATAAATGAACAAACATTCGCCCCTTTTGTTGTTCATATTTATTTAGAGTAGTCTTGACTTTGCTGACTCGGTGTATTTTGATTTATCTAATAACATCACGCCTGTATTCCCCGAAGGGTTGGGCAGAGGTGTAATAGTAATACCCTCATTTCGCCGTTATGTTTAATCCGTTGTAAAAGAAGGCGAACCTATTGCCAACACCCGGGCACTAATCCAAATTCCGGACTCTTACTGAGAAATTAATTCCACACGAAAAAACCTAATAACACTTTGCCCGATCTGGGGATCGAACCCACAACCTCTCGATCAGCAGTCACGCTTGTCACCACTAGACCAACGAGCACCGCACCTGACCGATTTATATAATGTTCACTGATATCTTATAAGGCAAGAAACAGGAGGAATACCGTTTCTTAGGCCTCATAAATAGCTCTCATTTGCACAAATACTAATTTGCACATGTAAGCTTGTCATTGCCATTAATACCGACAATATCGTTTGTGCAATCATTTGCACAGACCGATTGTGCACATAAGTCGCCGCATGTAGCCGGACCTTGTATCATTTTTATACCTTTTTTTTATTTATAATTTTTTTATCGTTGGATAATCCTCATGGATGTCTCTCGCCCGGGGAAGGCGAGGGGGTCCGTCTGACTCTTACCGGCTGAAAACCAACGGTGTTCCTCCTCCTGACCGTACGGCTGGGGTCGCGGGATTCGCAAATCCATGCACCGCAAGATCATTTTTATACCTACCACTTGAGATTCAGAATTGATAAATTTCAAAAATACTGTCAAATGTATGGAAGTTCTGATGACGTTGACATTTTGACAGGTCTTCTTGGGATGCTACTCCCACGCCGCTATTTTGACAGGAGTTTAATCATTCAGATCTAAAAGATACTGCCTTATACAAGAGTTTGAGTGTTAAATATATTATCGTATCACGTTCAATTATCACAAAATGACGTAATGTTCTGGTTATCTAAATAAAACATACTTGATTATTTGCAAATTTTCGTATCAGACACATTCATGTTATATTCATATGTGTTTTAGTCCCATAAAAAAAGAGATCTTATCTGTTTGTCGCCTTAATGCGTAATAGTCTTGAATGGCTAGAAATCAGCTCCAGAATTGCGAAATAAAGGGTGTTTTAGCAGAGGCGGGGATTTTTAAATTGAAATAAAACAGAAATATGTTTTTGATATCCATGAAATCGGTTTTATTTGAAATATATTTTACTTTTTAACCGACTTCCAAAAAAGGAGGAGGTTCTCAATTCGTCTGTATGTAATTTTTTTTTTTTTAATGTTTGTTACCTCATAACTCCGCCATTTATAAACCGATTTAGATAAAAAATAAAGTTATTTGAAAGGATATACTTCCAGATTGGTCCCATTTAAATGTGGTGAAGATCTGATGAAGAACTTCGGAGATAGACAATAGAACTCCTCAATGACGAACAGTACGCATAATGTGATGATGTGATTATGTTACGAGCAGCGTCTTTAGTAGGTCCAACCATATTTTAATTAAGGCCACTAAAACGAAAAAAATAAAAAACATTTTAACAAAAATAAAACCGACTTCAAAAAAAAATCGATGAAAAGAATAAAATAATTACCATATTATAAAATTAACAGTTTCAGAAGTCGGTGCCTTCAATTTGGTTCAGCGTGGATTAGCACCGACTTCTAAAACTGTTAATTTTATAATATGGTAATTATTTTATTCTTTTCATCGATTTTTTTTTGAAGTCGGTTTTATTTTTGTTAAAATGTTTTTTATGTAAATTTTTATTTTTTACTGCCATGTTGGTCTAGTGGTCGCAAGCGCGACTGCTGAGCATGGTGTCCTGGGTTCGATGCCCAGGTCGGGCAAAGTGTTGTTGGGTTTTTCCGTTAGGAATTTCTCAGTAGCAGCCTGGAGTCTGGATTTATCCCCGGTTAAAGGCAATAGGCCCGCCCCCTATTACATGGGACTTAAACATAACTGGTGAAACGAGGGTGTACTAAAAACACCTCTGCCGAACCCTTCGGGGAATATAAGGCGTGATGTTATGTATGTTATTTTTTGGTATTAATGTTTGAATTTGTTTTCTGGCATGTGGCCGCCGCGTAAATGGCGTAATCTGGAGGTCCAATTTTCACACACTCTTCGCAATAAATCAGGCTGTATTTCAACAATAACCCGTCGAATGTTGGCTCCAAGTGCTCAATGGGGATGGCAACGCAAAACGAAAGCAGATGGCAGCACCTCCATACTTAGTTATTTGAACCAATCAGAACCATCATATTCATATAATGTCACACATTGCAACCAATAAGATGGCATAGGAACAATCGAAAGTGGCGCCATTAGTTCCACAGTTGCCTACCCCATTGTTTCTAGTTTATCAGCGTAGATATGCGATTTTACATAATCCCAAAGAAAATAATCTGATGGCGTCAAATCGCACGGACGAGGTGGTCAGTTAACAGGTCCAAATCGTGAAATGAATCGCAAGCAAACTTTAATCTTAGAATGATTCACGCCATTTATGCGCCAGCTGCGGCGGCCACATGCCCGAAATCATATTGAAACATTAATACTAACAAAGAAATGACAAAAATTGAAAGGAGTATGCTTAGGTGGTATGGTCATGTTGAGAGAATGAGTGAACGGCGATTAACAAAAGGAATTTATAACGCGGATGTCAGTGGAAACGCCGGTAGAGGACGCCCTAGAAGGACATATCGATGTTATTGGTGATGTTCTTCACAAAGGACAGGTGCGTGGTACTCTCAACCGGTGTGCGTGTATGACAACATGTATGAATGTGGATGAAGCGAAAGGAGTATGTAAGGATCGTAGCATATGGCGTTCTATTGTTTCTGCCTACCCCCATGTGGAAAAGGCCTGAGTTTATGCATGTAAGTGCGGGGTCTAGTACAAAATGTCTGCGAAGAGTCTTCAGATATTTTCTGACAGACATTTTCTTACAACGTGCTGCCGAGAAGGTTTTTTTTATTAGATTACCCAATTTTGCCAATGTTTTACAAATCAATTTTGCTGACCTAGCTAGGGCGACTACGTCTAGTAAGTTTGATTATTTCGGCACGTGCCAAGTTCGTTAAAGATTTTTTTCTTTATTTGACAAAAATGCTCGTTTATCTCCCTTGGTAACATGGACTTATATCATCATTTTCCTTGTTCAAGGAAATATTTTGCGTCTCCTGCACATTATTACACGTGCAATTTAGCAAAATTGTTCATTTATTAGTTTAAACAAACGTAAAGCACGTAGGTACCTATATCGTTAATTTGTTTATTTATTAAAATGTATAAGAAGTAATTGACCTAAGGTTATATTTAATCAATTCTTATTACAATAACATCTTAAAAAAAGTGTATTGAATACATACCTAATATTCATTAAAAAAAATGATAAATAAATATCGTTGGATTTGTTTTAAGGAGGCCCATGTTTATTAGTGGACGTTTAAGTTCAGGTCCGTAGCTACAGGACAGCCGGGGCAATGTCTCAGGGCCCCCACGTATTGGGGCCCCAGACAACAGGGGGCCCCAAAACAAAGCGGGTCCCAAAACATAGATGCCTCCAGACAAGTAACGTGAGGGCTCGATCACTCGCTGCCCAGGGGCCCCAGAGCCTCTAGCTACGCACTTGTTTAAAAGCTGATATGATTTTGAATTTTAATCAATGTTTTTATTATTGTAGTACATAATTGCTTAAACGTACACAGTTATTTTTGCTACTTACGGCCCAAAATATTCATGTATATGATTGAAAGTGTACACAGGACATCCAAACAATAATTCAAGAAAAGTGCAGTGAATGACAAATCTTCTTCAGTAAAATGACTGTAGAACATTTTCGAAGCGCAACAAAATACCATAGAAATATTATCGTCAGCCAATCAAATTCATGGACGTTTAAGTTTACGTTTTGCAATTGGTTTTTCTGACAGTGACTTTAAACTAAATAGACTATAAATTACGACTATTTTACCAAATAGTGTTACATTACATTCATACAAAACTATCTTCGATACTAGGGCCCTATTTTATTCGAAACCATAAACTAATCAGACAACGCCATCTATTAGTGATTCATCAAAACTTTAAAAGTGGAAGTTCGACATTCAAATAAAATACATAGAAATAACATTTTATTTGGATACGACATTAAGTGGCCACCTGGCGTCAAGTGGGTGAAACGCTAATAAAGTAGTAGCGCCATCTCTTGGTGTGTGACGTCAAGCTGTCGAACATGGTTGAAGATACCACGCCGCAGCAGGAGCGAGTTTCCGCTGCTGCGGTGCTGCAGTTTGCTGCAAGAGAAGCGAGGGAGGGGAGGAGATTCACCGAGTTCGGAGCTCACGCTTTTGCCAGCATCACTTATAACGCTTACGGTACTTTTTTATCTTTCTACTCTGCTTACAAACACTCTCTGCTTAGGATAGCCGATACTTCGGGATCACATTGCTCGAAATGATGCCATCGTTCTTGATCAAACTTTTCGTTGTCCTCAGATTTTGTGTGATGACCATCAATCTGATCTCTCGTTATTTAATTACTTTTTACTACAGCCAAATGGTCGTGTTGGCCTACTGCTCTTCAATGCTAGCATGGTTTACCAGTGAGGACTTTTTCTTTGACCAGATCAGTACTTCGTCTCAATTCCCAACACTCTCGATCTTTTCATCAGCGCTTATATGATCCCCAACAATATTAATCGCATCTTTAAACGAAAATATAATTCATTTCCCAACTTTTCTCAGATATTGCTTTAACTGTTCTTAAGTACTTATTTTAAAAGAGTCATTTGATTCTTTTCATTCTATAACTCCTTAGTTAATGACAATTAACCTACTTCATAATCATTTCGATGGCACTTAAAGTTCAACAGTCGAATGTAGGTAGTAACACGACATATTTCGATGTTATTCTGGTGACACTTTTAGTGGCAGATTGGTACTTATCGCTGGTTTACATAAGTACCACTCGGTACCAATACCTACCGAGATAGTGCCAAGTATCTGCGCAGTTATTTTCCATACATGCCACGTAAATTAAAAAAATATTATGCAAACGCAGTTGGCAAAGTGGCAATCTTTATTGTTACTGATACTATGAATGTGAAATTTTGGATGTTTGTTACTCAACCAAGTCGTAATAGTGTAAGGACCAAGTGGTAGAATGTACCCTTGATTGGCACATAAGCTTCTTTTCATCCCAGAGCCACAGCTAATTAATAAGAACAAGCTCTGCATTAGTAAATTACGGCAATTATTTGCTACAATACCCCAGCTTACTTCAGAACACAACACAGAAGTCGAGGCCTTTCCGTTATGAAAAGAATTTAAACAGTTCTACTCTATAGTATTTGGGCAACGTCATTGATTTAGGAAGGCTACATGTGAGCGGTCCGTGCGGTAGTTCCTGCACTCACTTACTCGCTTGGCCAGTTTGTTAATGAAGGACAATCAAACCATAAGACACCCTTCTCTCTCTGGGACATGCTAAAGATGTATCACAAGAAGGGCACCGGTGCGTTTCACTGGAGATCCTGGATCCCCCCTCTTTTGTGCTGAGGACGACCACCAGGTGGTTCTAATCGATAAGAGTTCGACATACCCCCTCTAACCTTCCCCAGAAGGAGTGAATCCATGAGGATTTCCACAACTTTGAAGAGTTTAATTCTGTTCAAACATTGGAGAACTTTTCACCTGGGCATGACCTAACGTGGCCATTTTGGAACTCTCTAGATTAGCTTTTGATTCAAGTCGGCTTAAGCAATGATAACCTCAATAACTGGGGGTTCACAGACATTGCAAACCTTTAGTGTGAGTGCGGCGTCTCCCCGCAGACAATGGGAACATTCATCCATCCATGAACATGTAACCTGTGCCTTTTGCACCTGCCTGAGGAAACGCTTTCGAAAATGCAGCACGAGTGCGGAATATAGGGCCAACTAAATTGAAGAAAAAAGAGACGTACACCGTACGTCCAGCAGTAGACTCCCGTAGGCTGAGATATGTAATGCAGATGTAAAAAAACCATGATCTTGACGGAAGTATCACAAACTCCGTTATGACGAACAGCTGTCATTAAAAAGATCAGCATTGAAACCGCAGAAAGAAATTATTGCTAATGAGACTTGAACAGACAGATACTTGAAGTAGTAATAACTAGTTCAGTACTCTGCTCCGGTCAAAGTGTAGCTGATAAGATTGCAAGAGTACTGGATTGTTTTATGTTAGTTTCAATAGCTTTATTGATACTTTAATGTATCTAGAACTCGTGGTTAGACTTGGAATGGAAATAGCATCTAATTTCGCAGTTTAATTGTATGGCATAACTGCTGTGCCCGCGTGAAATTTCTTGACTTTTTCTCAGTTGAAATGTACCTTATTGTGTTGGGATAAAGTCTAAGCTACTAGTTATCAGGGCTCGGAACAAAAACACTCAACTACCTAGCTAATTTTACTCTACCGACTTGTAAACTGTGGATACAACCGCAGCAAGTCGACTTCAGCAAGTATTACGACTTAAGGCTCATTTACACGTAGCGAGTCTCGTGCTATCTCTGCTTTCATCGTAGAGAAAGACAAAGACAGAACGAGTCTCGCTTCAAGAAACTATCCTCATGTAAATCAGCCTTTAAGCGAGCACTTGCGAGCAATAACTTGCGAAATTAAACTGGCTGGTGGATTTGGAGCTAAGAATACTGCTTTCTACATCATGACCTTGATCCACGTGCCTAAAGAGAGCTTCTTAAGATGTTAAGTAAGACTTTTGGCCCTTAGAACGATAGCTATAACAATTATCAGCACAATGACTACTAAGGGCTGATTTTGCAATCGCCAGATAATCTTTATCTAAAGAATAAACATGGCCGTTTGACATATCTTTACATAGTATAAAACAAAGTCACTCCCGTTGTATATACGCTTAGATCTTTTAAACTACGCAACAGATTTTAATGCAGTTTTCAGCAATGGATAGAGTGATTCAAGAAGAAGGTTTATATGCCCCACATTAGTATTTACATTGCACCTGTGCGAAGTCGGGGCGGGTCGCTAGTTTCCTATAAATAAGCTATCAAAATGCCAAACTTATTCCCCAGATATAAGTTATCCGACTATTGAAAAATCGGCCCTAAATAAAGTAATACACCACGTCCCACAAATCGACAATCTTATGTAGGTATCTTGCATACATTCCTAGATTATCAACAATCATTGTATGTGATTGAATAATAATCAAAAGAATCCGCATTTATAAAAATAATGAAATTGACCGTTAGTTGAGACCATATTTAATTCATAATCTATATTTTTAACTACATGATCTATCAAAACTGGTTTTACAAACAAAGATTTTAAACATTCTTAGACAGGTTAGGCAAGTAACATTAAGATACTATTCTTCTCAGTAAAATTGCATTCAGTTGCCGTTAGTTGACTCTCCTTGTAAAATATTCTGCTGCATTTGTTTTGAGTTGAAACAAATTTCAACTCGAAAAAAAATCGGAAGATGATAAATTCTTCGATAACCTTTGGTCAGTGACTGGCAAAAATATTTATTGACTTATAGCTTATTAAAATACGAGGTACTTCGCCAAATACTTTACCAATCAATGAAGAACATGTCAGATACGCACTTAGGATTCTGTAGTTATCATGGGCGTGGCCAGGGTGGGGTGGATGGGGCCCTAAACCCACCTTCGCACAGAGAAGAATAGCTAAATATTCTAGATTCAGTCAACTGGACACAAATGTATACTAAAATAGGCAGACATTGGCCGGGTATTGGGCCCGGCTAAACTTATTAGGGCCCCAAAAAGGTAAATGTGCAAAATTGTGTTCCATATTTAGTGAAAAGATGTAATTATTATTGTTTAACAGCTGCTTTGTCCCACGCTGGACTAAATCCTTGTTACGCCCATGGTCGTTGGATACAAATAGCATGGATCAACAAGCTCTGATGAAATCTTTCATTTCTTAAAATGGAGAACGCGTATTACCCATTTATTTAATTCGATTTTTTATAACTGCCTCGTTGGTCTAGTGGTGGCAAGCGCGACTGCTGATCGTGAGGTCCTAGGGTTCGATCCCCAAGTCGGGCAAAGTGTTATTGGGTTTCTCCGTGTGGAATTCCTCAGTAGCAGCCCGGAGTTTGGATTTGTGCCCGGTTGATGGCAATAGGCTCGCCCCCTATTACATGGGACTTAAACATAATGGCGAAATGTTATTTTTTGGATTATATTTCCATAACAGACGAACGGACATGCAATTACTAATTAAGCATTCCGCTTTTGTTAGTTTTCTACAGACTCCCAATAACAGTACCAAAACAATTGGCACTTAATGTATCCAGACAGATGATAACGCCACCCAAACGTTGAGTAAACAAGAACTATCAGGGGTCAATAAGCTAATAGTAACCAACCAACTCATTCTGGATACGCGAGCGTGTCACAAACATACACGTTCTTATGGTCCGACTAAATAGTTTGTGCGAAAATTTGCACGGCGCTTTGTATGGTGTCCATACGAGACCGACTTGCGCATTTGCACAAACGGTATTGGGGCTACCCGCCTTATTGATTGGCTAATCTTTTCACCACGGCATGAGCTATTCTCGTAAAGCTAGTCCTAACACGAGAGAAGAAGAACCCATAAACTAGTTGCTACAATAAGAACCATAATTCAAAGACTTGTTTTTCTTCCACCAGCTGCCTTGAGCGATATGGGCGGCAGCGGCACCAGTTCCTCGTCATCACACATGTCACCCGGCTGGCAGGTCAACGACCTCGACTTGGACCTGCCTGGCGAGCTGTCTATGAAGTGAGTATCATTGATCATTTTTGGTACCTATACTACTTTTGACTGATCTCAATAAAAAGAGGCAAAAGCTAGCATTTTTAGGATTGATCAAACAAAAGGTATCACGGAGGGCCTTATGACGCAATTAAGCGCCATCTATCATCATAGTTTCATTCAGCGCCATCTCTTATCTGGCACTTAAAACTCTTACCAATTAGTACGCTTTATTACCGTAGCGAGGCGCTGCTGTCGCTGCCGTCGCTGGCAGTGTTCAAGCAGGAGGCACCTTCGCCAACCGGCAACGTGCTCTCCCCACCACGACGAGCCTGGCCTCCTCGAAGACCTGATGAAAGACAAGTAAGCAACTTTGTTTTTATTCTGTCTTGAAGCTTGCGTACGACTATTTTCTTCCCTATGTAAGCACTTCTTGTAGTATTAGAATGATGATATAAGAAGAACTTATCGTCTATAGTGTGTACAACTGAGAAACTAATGGCGCCACCATCGCAAGCCGTAAGCAATTTCATCGGTTAAAATGTGTTTGACATTACTGATAATGACAATTTAACTCGTCCTGATTGGCTGTGATGAGTTCTTACGGTGGTGGTGCCATCTGCTTTCATTTTGCATTGTATTTCACAGCCGTCTCGCTTTAACTTCGTCTTTTATAAAGATTTAAAGAGATTTTTGGCGATATTGAAAAATGTATTTTATAACATCCTTCAGGATAACGTTATAATTATATTCGAAGCATATTTTCGTCTTGATTTGGTGCCTAGAAGAACGAGAAAGAAAACGTATGTTTTTTGTTTTTCCGTGTAAAATCATGTATGGAAATAAAACTATTGTTTAAATATTTGTGATGACACACAGAAGGTGGATACACTGAACTTTTATAAGTTACATTTTTCAATATAACTTAAAATCTCTTTAAATCTTTAAAAAATGCTTAACGTTAGAGCGAGATGACTGTGAAACTGGAACGGCCTCTTAAAAGGATTTCTCCAAATTACATTAAGGTATAAACCTCCATACATAAAATGTGTATGGACGAAAGTAAACGTGACTTCAGATCCATTTTAGAAAACTGGAGATATGTTCATTAAATTTTGTACAAATTGTAAGAGATAAAACCTTCCATTTTATAGAAGGTGTGACGAGATTAGGTTAGGAGTTTTGTTATATCGTGGCCAAGGTCGAAGGGCCACAGAAATCCGAGGAACTCGCCTTCTATCTGACATGCTCTTCTAGGCATGTTAAACTATAAAACTAACTAATCACCAAATCACTATTCTCCACAAGGCCGTGTACTTCTAAAAAGCAGAATATGCTTGTATTCAATTCATGCAGTTTCAACCAGCACCGTATTGGCTGTTAGCCATTACCACTCTTAGTTATTTAAGCTAGCAACAGGGCCGTAGAAACTGGGGTACTATTCTGGGGCCCCTGAGCACAGGGGCCTCAAAACACGGGCTCGAAAAATTGTTGCGCTGGGGCCCCAGAGCCTCAAACACCGGCCCTAGATAACAATTTGATTGTTAAAGCCTTGGGGGACAGCAGCGAGTTGCACCGCATACAGGTGAGGTTAACGTTTGGGGACGCTCGGGGCCGTAGCTACAGCCGAGGCAGTGCGGGGCCCCCAAAGAACTAGACAAAAGGTTTTGATAAATGGCTCGAACACTTGCTGCCCTGAGGCCCAAAGCGTCAAGCTATTTCCCTTTCTACGCACGTTCCACTCACAACTACAAAACCAAACTAGAAATACAACGACCATAAGCGCCTAATACCTTTTCCATTCTGGGCCATTCAAGTATTACGTAAGCAGAATTTTAGTAATTTTTGACCCACCCCTCCCCCTTGTCAGCAAAAGTAAGCAGAGCT
This sequence comes from Amphipyra berbera, assembly GCA_910594945.2. Lineage (NCBI taxonomy): Eukaryota > Metazoa > Arthropoda > Insecta > Lepidoptera > Noctuidae > Amphipyra > Amphipyra berbera. The sequence goes on along the minus strand of OU343148.1, from coordinate 8,397,475 downwards.
TTTACCCCCCCTCCTATGCTTACCTACGTAAACATTGGTATTTCTTTTTTTAAACTGATCAGGTTTCTTTATTGTTATTCGTGAGCAGCAGTTTTAAGTCTAGAAAAATAAGTATATAAACTAAAATTGCTGACGTAATCATCATCTAGACACCCCCGTCCCCCATGTCATCAAAAATAAGCTAAGCAAAGACCCCCTCCTTTCGTGCTTACGTAATACTTGAATGGCCCCTTTCTGCCTGTATTGGTTGCATACAGTAAGCCTAGGCGAGTGTGGAGGAGAAGGCCGCGCAGACAATAGTTCGGTCACAGTTTTACAATCCATTCAATTGGACAATGCCTACACGGGTGGTGACATCGCCCGACATCAAAGGCGTTGGCCAACTGTATAGATTGTAAAACTGTGTAAGAAATGTGTTGCCTGCACGGCCCGCGCCCCCATATACGTTTAAGCTAAGTATCTCTAAAACCCACGTGTAGCTGTAACTGTTAGGTTTAAGACAATAAACACATTACAGTACCCAGCTGTAAATATTGCACATCGAGCTTTAGAAAGAGATAATCGGCTAGCTTCGGCTTCGTAGAGCGTCGTCTCTGTCACTCATACCTATGTGACGTTTTGTCGCTTCGCGCGACAGAGATGACGCTCTATAAAGTCGAAGTTAGCCAATATCTGTTTCTAAACCTCGATGTGTAATATTTACTGTCGGGTACAGATAGCGGCACGTAAGTTGAACCAAAATGGCGATCGTCCGCGCAGTTTATGCTATGGCTATAGTTACGCGCGACCCCTTGCGGCACACCTCATACCGCACTTCGATTGAGACCTGAAAATGTGTTACTGCGCATCAAAGTCATAGTTCAACTTATGTGCTGCGATTTATAGCTGCGCGAACGACCGCCATTTTGGTTCAACTTATGTGCTGCTATCTGTACTGTACTACATTATCTATTTTACACGTTCGGCGATCGCCAATAAACACCCTTTATAACCGTATCGCTTGTCGCTTACAAACTTGCATCTTGGACAAATGAGGTGTATCAAAAAACAGTTGATACTCTATGGTTTTCTTTTTAATTCTCAGATCAGCGCGGAATATACAGAAACACAGCAAGGACATGCTGTAACTGACAGAGATTTCAAGAATATATGGGAGGTGGATATGTTATTTAAAAAGACTAAATTTTTTGACTGTGGTAGCTGTCCCTTTGTTCAGAACTTTTCGATGAGTTAGGCTACGTTCCCACTTTGTTGTGACGACAGATAATCGTGTAGTTTTAAGTGTCGTGGCTTATATATTTAAATGGAGGTGTTCACATATAAGACGACGCGATTAACTGCCGTTCACGACTTGTTTTTGCAGTGACGACAGATTGTCAAGTGAATGGGAACGGCTAGCATGACAGTCGTAAAACGATAAGAAAACGTCACGACACCGTGACGGCAAATCATGTGTCGTTGTTACGACTATCTGTCGTGGCCACGATAAAAATATCGTCTCATCTTGTAGCTTGCTACTGATGTGCAAACGACAAAGCGACTGCCGTGAAACGATAAAATGTCGTCGCGATCCAATGGGAACAGCTAGATACGATAGTCGCTAAACGATAAAAAATATTGACGACAAACAGTCGTTATAATGGGAACAGCTAGAGACGACAGTCGTCCACTGACAAATTAATCGTCACGACATAGTGGGAACGCGCACTCAGTTGTCAGTGACAACTGTCTTACCGGGGGCTGTACCGGTTCCTTTTTCGGAAGCAACACACGACTATGGCCCAGTTTCCACCAAACGGAAAATCCTCGTGCACTTTTTTAATGTCACTGAATAAACAACTGTATCAGTATTGCTTATAAGAATAAAATCCGACGCTCGGCACCCGCGCGCCCCGGCTAGAGCAGCTTCAGGTGTGCTCGCGCAGCTCGGATTCACTCGAGCAGACACGCGGATTTTTGTCGCAGAGCGCTTGTTCGTGCTCCAGCTTGTCCTTGATGTCTACATTGAATTTTAAACTTAAAGTCGATATTGATACAGTTACTTATTCAGTGAAATTTAAAAAGTGATCGAGCAGCCGCGAGGATTTTTCCGTTTGGTGGAAACTGACCCTAACGGTCAGCGCAGACAGAGAGGAGCGCAGTGGAGAGGATTTTATTAAGGCACTCGAAAATCAACTTTAAAATTATCGAAATAAAGTGCATATATGCATGTACCTGACAAAAAATGCTCGCTCGTCCTCGAAGATACGCTGGAAGCGCCGCGCGCGGCAATGCACTTTATTTCGATAATTTTAAAGTTGATTTTCGAGTGCCTTAATAAAATCCTCTCCGCTGCGCTCCTCTCTGTCTGCGCTGCCCAAATGCATATCACTTTTGCTTACAAATAAAGAATCGGTACAGTTAACTACAGTTTATGGAAATCGAAGTTTCTAGTGCGTTTTTAGAATTAAAATGTCAAGGTCGTAGCGCGAAATTTTGATTTTATTTTCCTCCTCGTGTGTGAAAGTACAGTAGGGGAATGAAAAGATTCGTCAGCTTTCAAATTCATTCCTTTCCCACATCGCGGGCACATGTTACCTTTTCAAACTATTGAACGGAACAGACCAATGCATGGAAAATTATGTTTAATTATTTGGTAGCAAAGATCAAAATTTCCTTTCGCCTCCATATGACGTAGTAGTGCCATGTAATGTCTTTGATTTGGTATAAGATTTGTTGTAAAAACCATAATATCAATCAAATCGATGATTAAACAAATTGACATTACTAGTGTTTGTCGTCAAGTCACCATTATATTTTTTAATATCCTGTCAAAAAAATAAAGTACTTTCAGTATTATAATGTTGGCAATACGTAGTCGGTAAAATAGTTTGTTTCTTACACTGTGCAAGCAATAATAGACCTTAACGGGTATAACCTTTTAATTCCCTACTGTACAATATCATTTGTTTTTTGTTTCACTGATATTGCGACAACAAAAAACATCGCAATCGGTTTGTTTTTTTAAAACAAATGGCATAGTTAATTAGTGGTTGATTATAAGATTAATTATCATTTTATTATCGTTATTGCAATGGTAAATAAGCCAAAAAATATCGAACCACAGTAAGCTCAAGACAGCATGGAATCATTTTCATGTTTACTTCAACTAATTGAACAGAAGTAATTATTATATTTTAGGCAGGGGCGTAGCTAACGCCGTATCGGCCGTATCAATTGTACGGGGCCCCCGGGCTACAGGGGCCCCGACGTGTGTAAGCAAAAATTCGTAAAATGTTATCCATAATCTCACTCAAGCTCTTAGAGCGTACGCCAAACTCTAAAGTCCTAAACGCTAAGCTCAGCACACCCCAGACACTCCATACAACCATGGACCATGGTTTTTGGTTTGGTTTTCTCTATTTGGGCTTCATCACCGCGGGTAGAAGGGCCCCCCGATAAATTTTGATACAGGGCTCGTCTGGGGCAACCTACGTCACTGTTTTTAGGGCTACATAACAGAATAGCCGTCCATAAAATCGTTTTCTATTAAATAATTAGCTCGATCAAAATTAAAAAAACTTCTTCCAAGCTGATCTAAGAATAAAAGAAGAATAGTTGATTTTTTAACTGACTTCCAAAATTAAGGAGGGCCTCATATGGTCTGTATATAAAGTGTGGATTACTTATTGACATTAAATGATACCACGTATTCTATAAGGGTCAGTTTCCACCAAACGGAAAAATCCTCGCGCACTTTTTTGATATCGCGCGTGTCCGAGCATACCCGAGCGTCGGATTTTATACTTAAAGGCAATACTGACACAGTTCTTTATTCAGTGACATTAAAAAAGCGCGCGAGATTTTTTCCGCTTGGTAGAAATAGACCCTAATGCGTTTTAGAACCGCGTGAAGGGCCGTCGAAGTGGAAACTTATGTATTATTATCCGTTCCAAATGGTGTTAGGATAGGAACTTTAGAAACTGCGTTTCGCGGCAGTGATTACGTGTAGTATCAGAAAAACAATCGGGTGAATTTTATGTGAAGATGACGTCAAACGGCGCTCCATTCTAAAAGGTCCTATCCTCACAGCCTTTGGAACAAGTAGTAATGTAACGTTATTGCTTTCCAACGTTTTTTTTAAATCGTTTGAATCTGGAATCGATCTGACAAAACTGAGAAAAAGTACCATTTTGTATTCTGCGTTTTGCAGCCTACCAAGGCATGCAGGGTGTAAACGAAATCATGTAATTCCTTCAAACCTCGTGATGTACTGCTGATATAGATGAACCCTGCATGGAATACCATATATATTTATTTTTTTAACCTCAATTTTTTCTTATTTTATTCTTGAACAATAATTTGCACCTGCCATGTTATCTCTTCACCACCTTTGGTTGACTGGTAGAGAATGCCTAAGGCATTAAGCCCGCCTTTGTACTTTTTTTGTTGCATAAAGTTTAAATAAATAAATAAAAATAAATACTTTTGGGTTCAATATAAAAATATTTACAAGAGGTAAACATGAATGTGTTCTTAACGTGAGGCATTTTAGCGCCCCGAGCGAATTGCGCGGCTATCGCTCGAAGTGCGGTCATTTAACCAGGGGCACTAAAAGGCCTCACGTTAAGAACACCATGTTTACTTCTTGTAATTATTTTTTATTGAATCCAAAAGTATCCCTTGCAGGGTTAATCAATGTCAGCAGTACATCACGAGGTTTAAAGAAATTACATGATTTCGTTTGCACCCTATATATGCCATATTGGTGCCGATTCTGTTGTGCACAAATTAAACTTAATTAAGGCTGTTGCCATCTTTTTCACTCTGATAAAATAAAAAAAGAGATGAGTGTAAATAACAGCTGTCAAATTAACGACACGCCATTATGTGTTGATTAAAAACACGGTGAAGTTCAAGGCGTAAACTAGTTTGACATTTCTAACTTAGTTCTCATCTATCACCGTCCTTTTCTCGCGCTATCTGTTAGTAAAAGATAGCAATTCTCAAATTTTAGTTTAGTATGTGAAAAAGAGAATCAGCGCCATTGTAAATGTTCCTCTAACTTATTATAAAACTCAAACATATTTGAAAATCCCCTACATTGTCGCCATATTGTTCACACAGATTACCAGCATGGTGGTTGATGGGAACCGCGACGCCATGGAAGAAGGTAGTTGTCAACAGTCGCCGTCACACAACGGGAACATGATGGTACAACATGGTGAGTAGCGCCATCTATTATCAATATGTAGAAACTCCTGACTAAATAGTACTGTGACTCGCCGATAGATGGTAGAGCTTAGTTGTCAGTATTCATCGCCTCACAACAGTAATATGAGTGCCGCCATCTATTATCTATATACAGGACCTAACGTATTACAGAATAGTTTTGTGACTAGCCGAGAGGTGGAGGGCGGTCGGCCTAAATTGGGAATTTAAACTTTACCAGAAATTATGTTTCTTCGTCAACAAAATCCACCGAGAACAATGTGAAAAAAGCGCTTAATATTTAGTCTCGCGCCTTTCAAAATTAAATATATCAAAACGAAGTTTTAAACATTCTGCTCAACAAGTTTCGACATGTAATGGGAAAAGTCAAGTCCAAAATATGCAGTGTGGCACGGTGGAGGATGTCCATCACTTATTGATGAAATGAGTCAGGACCACGGTTGGTAGAGGCGCTGATGAATGCTTTGAAAATATTGAATGTATTGTCGGAACCTCTCTTTTAACAAACCGCCTCGTTGCTCTAGTGGTGGCAAGCGCGACTGCTGATCGTGAGGTCCTGGGTTCAATCCCCAGGTCGGGCAAAGTGTTATTGGGTTTTTCAGTGTGTAATTCCTCAATGGGGCTGGCATAGTCTTATTGTGGCCGTAAGCCTCTAAATTTAAGAAAACAGTTTTAATTATTAATCAAATATATTTAAACACCACAGGTAGCCCTGAAAGCATGCAGTGCCAGCCTACCATGCCTCCTGGGACCATGATGCCGATGAACGGGTATCACTCCCCAAATACACAGGAAAACAAGAGTAAGTTAATTATTTTAGGCTAGGAGGAAGAATTGATAAAGATACCGACGGCTCACCTGATGGAAAGTGACTCCAACACCAAGAGGATTGCTGTTGCTTTGCCAACCTTTGAGACGAAGTTGGAAAATCTCATGTGCCTGTAAGAGAACGTACCCATACTACGTGACCCATTTTTGACTATTTTTTACCCCCCTCCCCCCTCGGTGACCACCCGTAGTATAAGCCAACACCAAGTTTTCAAGTAGTAATTCGTAAATATGTTTTTAAATTATTTTTTGCCAACAGAAAGATAAAAAAAATGTCTCATATTATTTGGCTCATATGTGCGTTAGTGTTCCCACCTGTGAGTTTAAAAAGCGCTAAACGCTGCGCGGCATATTTGAATATAGCTCGAAAAAGCGTAAGATTTCCCTAGAGGATATTGACTACGTGACGAAAACCTAAGCCCCCCCCCCCCCCCCCGCCCATGTGACCAAGCGTGGTATTTTGAAGACCCCCTCCCCCCCCTGAACGGGTCACGTAGTATGGGTACGTTCCCTAATTTCACTGTCACCCATACCCTTCAAACTGAAACACGGCAATGCTGCTTGATGGTGGAAATAGCGATGGTAGTACTCCTCCGCAAAAACTCTTTGACAAGGAGCACTACTGCTACTACACTCGGGCCATTACAAACGTGCGAACTGAGTCATAAATAATTTTTATCGGACCTCTCGCTCGCACTTATAGGCCTTATGGAACCGTGTAACAGTAAAAAAGTCTTTGTCGATAGTCGATAAAAGGTAATGAGGGAGAAGTTAAGGAATTAATGCAAATATTGTTTTGGATGTGTTTTTTTTATTTTTGCTTCTAAAAACATACTATATTAAATGCTATAAAACTTAAATTAATAGCTACCTTTCACCTAATTGCATTAATTAGTCATCGACGTACCGCGTCGCCCACCTGCGTGTGAGCGGCATCCCTTTATCGATAATAACTTGCGAAGCATTGTCACATTCCTTTAACGTAATTATACAAAACAGATAGGTACAGAAGTCAATCACATGTATGTATTTCACTTTTCATACCTACGCTCGGCGGTCGCTCTATCTATATATCTATCTCTCTCAAGCGCATGGCACTCGCACTCTAGTCCCAAACGGTCCGAGATATCGTGTCCGTGAGCAGTGTCTATGTGTGCGTTGCTCGAGCGCACTTGTATGTAGATTGACTTCTGTACCTATCTATTTTGTGATAATGATTTATGACTCAGTTCACACGTTTGTAATGGCCCGAGTATAAAATGTATTTCCGTACCGTTGAACGCTATAAAGTACAATTGGCAAGCGTGACTGCTGATCGTGAGGTCCTGGGTTCAATCCCCAGGTCGGGCAAAGTGTTATTGAGTTTTTCCATGTGGAATTCCTCAGTAGCAGCCCGGAGTTTGGATTTGTACCCGGCTCGCCCGGTAATACATGGAGCTTTAAACATAACGGCGAAATGAGGGTGTTAGGTACTATACACCTGTGCCCAACCCTTTGGGGAATACAGGCGTGATGTAATGTTATCTAACTAATCAATTTGTGTACAGACGCTGGCCTGCTAATGTGTTCTCCTGTGGGCTCTTTGGACGGGTTCCTGCATTCCCCGATACAGACACGGTCTGAGCCTAGCTTCAAGGATGATACCAGGTAATACCTTCTAGTCTAAAAACTTACGTCACAAACAAACTTAAAGATAGTATAATAAAATAATAGGAATAAAATACATAGTACACAAAAACATCAACACAAAACCACGCCAGGTTGGCTTTACACAAATTTGAACTTTAACAGCTTACTCTTAAGTTGGTTTTTGAGTGGCAAATGTTGATATACACTTGCCGCATTCAAGGAGCTATTGTTATTAAGCTGCGGTCCCAGGGCTCGTTAACTGACAGGCAGCACCGGACGATGCCACGCCTGTCGAGGCCTGTCGCGGCCCGTGCCGAGTGGTCGCAGGGCGTTTGTCGGTTCGGCGCGGTCTGTTGGCTGCCATGCCAATTGTCTGTGATGTGTGTGTATCTCTGATGTCTGTGATGGCGTCACATCAAACGAAGTGAACGAGAAACGACACGTCCGTACATGCCACGACAGGCGTCCTTGCACTGTGCCTTTGAACTCCCGACAGATCGGACAGGCGACGACAGGCCACCACAGGCCTGTCGGCCTGTCCTGGCGCGATTTGGCCTGTGAGAAAGTGCGCCGTGGGACCGCAGCATTAGGTAGAGCGTATCAAGTTGAAGCGCAGCGGAGACCAATCATTAACCTTTTGACCGTCCCAGTCGGCTTTATACGACAAAGGTTTTCGTGCCCGTGTCGCTTCTGTCGTATAAATATGACTGAAGAGACGCGGGGCCGCAAAATATTTTTATTTGTCGTATAAATCCGACTGGGGCGGTCAAAAGGTATCTAAACTCATGAGGTTTTAACGAAGCTGTGGCTCACGCATCTCTCTCTCACATCAACAGATTTCAATATGTGTTGGCTGCAGCCACGTCGATAGCGACCAAGCAGAACGAGGAGACCCTGACTTACCTCAACCAAGGACAGCCTTACGAGATCAAGCTGAAGAAGTTAGGGGACTTGTCGCATTATAAAGGCAAGATACTCAAGGTATGGAGTTATTTTTATTAGTATCTATGCTATTACTTTTTAAAGATTTTTTTAACAGCACTTAGGAGTTTGTTGTGTTTGTTGAGATTGCTAGCGAGCCATGGAGCGCAGTATCTTAGGATTCCGGTTATCAGACCGTATAAAGAATAGCGTACTGCGCTCCGAAACTCAGTTCGCCGACGTTGGTCACAAAACCGCAAGCTTAAAATGGAACTGGGCTGGTCACGTCTGTCGCATGTCTGACGAGCTGTGGGCAAAACTCATCACTGAGTGGAGCCCACACAACTTCAGACTACGTCGCGGCAGGCCCAGAAGAAGATGGCGGGACGAACTAGACACTTATTGGAAGGATTGGCCGCAGAGAACCTTAAACTGAGAGGAGTGGAAGGAGAGTAGGGAGGCCTGTGCCCTGCAGTGGGATGATCATGGCTGAATAATAATAAAAAAAGGAGTTTGTAAATTTCGATAAGACTAGACTAGACTGCCTTGTTGGTCTTTTGATCGAAAGCGCGACTGCTGAGCGGTCTTGGGTTCGATCCCCATATCGGGCAAAGTGTTATCGGGTTTTTCCGTGTGGAATTCCTCAGTAGCAGCCCGGAGTTTGAATTTGTGCCCGATTGATGACAATAGGTTCGCCCCCTATTACATGAGACTTAAACACCTTGTATTCTCGGAAGGGTTCGGCAGAGGTGTTTTATTCCACCCTCGTTTCGCCAGTTATGTTTAAGTCCCAAGTAATAGGGGGCGAGCCTATTGCCAATAATCGAACACAAATCCAGACTCTGGGCTGCTACTGAGAAATCCCTAATGGAAAAACCCAATAACACTTTGCACGCCCTGGGGATCGAACCCAGGACCCTATGCCCAGCAGTCGCGCTTGCGACCACTAGACCAACAAGGCAGTCAGTTGACGGCACTTCTGGTTCAATTATACTTGATACTCAGTATAATTATTTTTCTCCGCAGAGCGTGATCAAGATTTGTTTCCACGAACGCCGCCTGCAATATATGGAGCGGGAACAAATCGCACAGTGGCACAATGAGAGACCCGGCGAGAGGATTGTAGAGGTAACAACCTTTAATTCTTCTTCTTCCTGCCCTTATCCCACACTAGGTGGGGTCGGCACAACATGTATTTCATAAATCCATGTTGTTAGACGTTTTGGCTTATTGTTTTATGACCGGCCGCCTGCCTGACGTCAACCCTCCTTGGGAATACTCGTTGCGCCGTCGCGCGGGTGACCCGATGTGCTTGCTGATTTATGCACTGGGTCCCAAAATGATATGCTTGTCAATCTTATTGCCGACAACCAAGCAGGAATGTTAAGAGGAAACGCGGGCTGCAAAATATTAATAATTTGAATAGGTTTTTGCGATCTATTTCCGTCCCACCCCTCCCGCAAACCTTCCCAATTGAGCGCGAAAGAGACACCTGCATCTCGGACTGATTTCTCCTGTGCAATGTTAGCGAAATCGTACGTTCGTATTTCCCTGTTTCCTTCTTCAAATCTGGACCGACTTTAATATTTTTTTCTGTAATAATTTCAGAAAGATTTTGGTTATGTCTGTATGTTTTTCTTTTATTTTTCATATTCGTCTAATTTGTTTGCCAGGTGTTTGAAAACAGAGTTAAAACCGGTCGATTTGTGTAAAGTTTAAACGTTTCTAGTTCTTTTAATAATTAATTTATTGACAAAAACAAAACATAGGGACTTAGTGGTGGTAGATATTTATCATATGGTAAAAAATATTTGCTCTAGTGACATTATCCAAGGAGGAAACTGAGGAATACGTTTGTATGGACTAAATGCCGACCGCATTTCCTCTTAACAATATAATTATGTAACATTAATATTCTCTAATTAACTAAGGTGGACGTGCCTCTGTCGTATGGCGTGATTCGAGTGGAGCAGCCAGCGTGTTTGAACGCGTTACATGTCTACTGGGACCCCACAAAAGATGTGGGCGTTTACATCAAGGTATGTGTATTTTTGAAGATGTACTTCTTTTGACTACCTCTCTTGCCTAGTGGTGGCAAGCGCGACTGCTGATCGTGAGGTCCTGGGTTCGATCCCCAGGTCGGGCAAAGTGTTATTAGGTTTTTTCCGTATGGAATTCGAAGGAGGAGTTTGGATTTGTGCCCGTTTGATGGTAATAGGCTCACACCCTATTACATGGTACTTAAACATAACGGCGAAATGAGGGTGTTACTATACACCTCTGCCCAATCCTTCGGGGAATACATGCGTGATGTTATGTATTTTTTTTGGCGCATAGAAGGTAAAATTTCAGCTGTAGCGGAAATGAGACACCATGACGTTAATTATTGACATAAACCTCAAAGATATCTAAAGTTTTGCAAAAAAGAGTACAAAATTATGGGGGCGCCACTAGTCTCTGGTAGAAAGTCAAAGAACACATGTGTGTAGGCATCATTTTTTTTATTACTTTGCTTGGTTACGTTTGACTCTAGTCGCAAAGTCAAAGTCAAAGTTTTTTATTTCAAATAGACCAGATTTCAGGCACTTTTAAAACGTCACGACTAGGTGCACGGTTCCAAAAGGTAGGTTCTATGGAGAAGAGCCGGCAAGAAACTCCATGAATACTCTTTTTAAAATAGTAGTTCATTACAATTCCATTACAGTAGTGTGAGAAATAGAATGAGAATAATGCAGGTTAATGTAACAAATAAACTCACATAAGAGTAACAAATAGAAAAATATGTCTTCTATGATTGCCATAGCAGTTAAGAGCTGACCAGTCCCGACAGACGGCACCCGTTCACGAGCATGACGTGCACATCCGCATCGGTCAGCTCAACCATATTATAGGGAACTCAACGACCGGATAAACAACGCCACCATCAGCAAGACATTTAAGTGAGCATGACAGACTCATATTACCAGACAATAGGCAGTAATATGATATGATTATAAGCGTATCACTAATAGCTGCATGATGCTCATACTTTACAGTTTGGAATGAAGTATTGTAAAGCGATATTATTAAAATAATAACTATAATACAAAAACCTATTTTTTTGCCAGTCCAGACAATAGTCCAGATAAAGTCCAGACATTGTAGTATACAAACTATGCGAGTGAAACGATGTAGGGCAACGTTTGGAATGGTCTTTTGAGGAAAGTGCCATAGCGCGCTTGATGGTATGCTCAGACATGATCTAAGGTGGAGCACACGACTCCGAGAAACAAAGATATAGAGCGAGACACAAAACGGAACATAGAAAACCGCCTTTTTTGTTTTTTGTCGTGGGAAAATCCTCATGGATGTCTCTCGCCCGGGGAAGGTGAGAGGGTCTGCCGGACTCTTGCCGGCTAAAAACCCACGGTGTTCCACCTCCTGACTGTCGGCTGGGGTCGCGGGATTTGCATAAGTATGCACCGCAACCCCGGCAGGTCCCCCAACCTCTCCTCTGTGGGGCCGCGCCTGACGTCCTGCTGAGAGGCGCCTTCTCGGGCCTGTTACTGTAAGGGCGGCGGGTCCTCTTACCCACCGTCCGCAGGCTACACAATGTAGTAAACCGCCTGGCTGAGACTATAACTTGATTCTACCCAACAAAACAGAGAGAGCTTGCTTGAGAGCTTCTAGCGATTGTGGTCAAAATATAACGAATTCCTTTTTTTATTCAGGTGAACTGCATATCAACGGAGTTTACCGCCAAGAAACATGGCGGAGAGAAGGGTGTTCCGTTCCGTATACAAGTGGAGACATACCTCGCCAGCGACGAGCATACACGACTGCATGCCGCGGCCTGTCAGATCAAGGTAAATGACTCACGTTGAGAAGTGTTTAGCCATAACATTGTTTTATTGTTGTATTGTTCATGATTAATAAGTAAGCTGAATTCACAGCATTCTGGACAAATTTCAGTGGTTTTTGGCCTGCTGTGTAATCTATATCTATACTAATATTATAAAGAGGAAAGACTTGTATTTTTGTATGTAACGAATAAACTTAAAAACTCCTGGACCGATTTCAAAAATTCATTCGCCGATAGAAAGCTACTTTAGAGGTATTAGCGAGGGTGTTTATCAGTTAAAGTCCAATTAGTATATGTATCATTTATTCGTTCGACGTTCCTTTTATATTTATTTAATAATAAAAAATAGTGGGTACATAAATAAATATTGATATTACAAATGTAAGGTAGGCCTGTCGCGCTCCGTAGCTTTAGCGAGCGTGAAGATAAATAGGGCTCGCTTGCCGGTCGCTGCGCCTGCGCCGAACGTCTCGACAGTGTGCGCGACGCGCCGTGAGGGACGGTCGTCTATGCTAATGACTCGCTACATCACATTATCACTGAATAACATAGGCTACGGGCGGAGCCGTGAGGACACAGCTAGTATACCATTAAAATCAATAATTTAAAAATATCACCTTCTTCGTGTCTGAACTTTGAGTGCCAAGCTTCACGAGCGGTGAAATAAAAAGGGGACTGTATGTAAATTGGTATACTTGAAAACAAATGACAATTAACAAAATAACGCGGATCTTCGACGCGGTTTGAAGCTGAAGTGACGTCGGGACCCTCCGCCCGCGCGCACAGCCTCGCCCGTCTCGCGCCTCCAACCCATCGTAGGCATGACGTGCATAGACAGTAGACACCATGTATACTTTTTTTTTGTTGGATCCAAAAGAATTCCCTGCAGGGTCAATCTGTGATACTAGACCACTAGGCCACAGACTCTGGGCAGTCAGCTCTGCTACCAATCTTGTTGACTAGCTAATCTGTTCGTCACGGCATGAGCTATTCTCAAATAGCTCGATCGACTCAAGAGAAGAGAGTATACCATGAGGTCTAAAAGAATTACATAAATTTGGATGCAACCTATAAAGGTTAGTCGGAAAGGTGGTACTAAGCCGCGGGCCACTTAATGTATCACTGATGATTGTTTAAAAGAAAGTGTTTTGAAAAATTCGATTTTTATTTTTGTGTTCTCAAAAATTCTTCATCCCTGCTTTAATTATGAATTAAGAAAATTAAGTTTCTAATCCGTGACCCCAAATGTGACGTAAAATGTAAACATCGCTGATCATAGCTGAGGATAGATAGAATTTAGCGTATTGTTTATGAAATCTTTGAACAGCTATTTCTCTTGACTTTTGGGGAAAGTTGTAGAACAAAAGCTATTCATTATTATGGGTACTTTAACACCCTTTCGGCTTAGTACCCCCTTTCCGACTAACCTTGTATAGCTACCCTCTTCTGTAGTGTCGGCTTTCACTATACCAGAATAGCTCATGCCGTGGTGTGTAGACCAGCCAGCAAGGTTCGTACCAGAGCTGACTGCTCATAGTGCAACGGACGAACTTAAAACTTTAAATGCACCCCTTTCAATTCTAACTGAACCATTATTGTCACCAGGTCTTCAAGCTGAAAGGTGCTGACAGGAAACACAAGCAGGATCGCGAGAAGGTGATGAGAAGACCTCGCACTGATTTAGAGAAGTATCAGCCGGGATGCGAAGCTACTGTCCTCTCTACGGTAAGATGATCAATCGTGTTTAACAGTTCACAACTGGACATCATTCACCCCTGGTTTGCTAAAAGGCTGATCAAATTAATCTGTTGTCAAATCCTCATGTCCAGGAATGGAATTGGTCGAAATACAGCAGTGATAGCCTAGTGATGTGACCGTCGGACTGCCAAGTCATAGGTTAGAACCCAAGGCACGCACCTCTGACTTTTCGGATTCATGTGCGTATTGTATAATTATCACTTGCTTAACAACGGTGAAGGAAAACATCGTGAGGAAACCGGCATGCCTGAGAGATATTTCTTGACGGCATGTGAAGCCAAGTCAGGTTAGTCACTAACCACACGAAAAGAAGAAGATATCAATAAATATGAAAAAGTATATCAGACTCAAGGTTGCTGCAAAAGCCATAGCAGCAGATGAAGCAGTTGTAGGAGTTGGGATTTCAGTCTGTAAGAATCTGACACTACCCTAGCCATCTCACTCGTGAGGTGGTTTCTCATCTATGAGGCTTTCCCGATCCTGCAAATATACAGGGTGTAAACGAAATAATGCAATTCCTTAAAACTTTGTGATGAGGGAAAGGACCGCTCCTAAAGGTCGTATGTAACAAAAATGAATTTTTAAGACTATCGAATATGCTTATGATAATCCTTACAAATATTTGTCGCGGCGTTATTTGCGTGATGCAGATAAACGAAAATCCTCGAAATTATGATGTAATGACTACACTCTACCTCGGCTCATCTTAGGATCCCTCGGTCGAGGAACCTCAAAGTTCACTCGAAATTGCGACTAAGAATACAATTTTGAAGATGTTTTTTCGAGGCCGTCCTGTGTCGAGTAAGTTTTGGAAGAACATCTTACAATATGGATGTAAGCGTATACGGGGCCGCATGCAACGCAGTTCAGTCATAGTTTTACAATCTATACAGTTGGCCAACGCCTTTGATGTCGGACGATGTCACCACCCGTGTAGGCGTTACCCAACTGCATGGATTGTAAAACTGTGACATAATTGTGTTGCCGGCATGGCCTGCGCCCCCGTATCTTCTTTACATAGTATAAAACAAAGCCGCTCCCGCTGTCTGTCTGTCCCTATGTATACTTAGATCTTTAAAACTACGCTGATGCGGTTTTTTCAATAGATAAAGTGATTCAAGAGGAAGGTTTATATGCCCCACATTAGTATCTACATTGCATCCGTGCGAAGCCGGGGCGGGTCGCTAGTAGGCTTATAATGTTCTTGTATGTATCCGTGTATGATAAATGAATGAAATTATATTTGTTGACAGCTGTCAAACGACGCGCTAATGCCGCCGCCATCTTTGGTCACCACGTCACCCCCCTACTCGCCTGAGCTGTGGTAAGTAGTAGTAATAAAGTTGAATATATTTTTTACTGTAACATGTTACAAAGCGAGCATAACGACAATCAGTACAGCGAGCACAGAGTTTGGAAAAGGTAAGCAAAGGTAGGTAACATGCTCGCTCGCTTCATTGTACTCTCACTATCCTAAATCATTGTACTGTATCCACTGAAATTGTTAAAGATATTATTTTTAAAAGAGTAACCATGGAGTTTCTTGCCGGCTCTTCTCTATAGGAAACGACTAATTGGAACCGTGCATCTAAATTCGACTTTTCATAAGCACTTGTATTGGTTTTTTAAACGACACCACCAAATATAACAATAAACAACAACGAACGTCAATAACAACGAGAAAACTTAGCAGAAAATGAAGAATAGTAACAAATAACAATTTAACAACGATTTAGAAAGAGATTCATAGACAGATTTTTTTTTTTGCGTGCTGTACCGATGTGTGTGACTAAAGACGGAATAATGTAGAGATAGAAGGAATAATGTACGAGTGAGATGGAATGATTAGTGCCGCCATTTTAGATTCGTTTCTTTATTGGCACGGGTTATACTTTCATACAAGCCCAAACGCCGGCTTGCCCGATAAAAAAACGATAGATACATACCGACTAAAATAAGTACCTAAAAAATATCGGGCTTGCCCTAATGTTGACCCCTGGGCACGCCACTGGTTATTCGGTATGTATCTATAGTTTTTTTTATAGGGCAAGCCGGGCGTTTGGGCTTGTATGAAAGTACCGCCACTGCGTACAGGTCGTTTTCTTTATAGCCTTTGAACCCTTCACTCAGATTGACAACGACCATTACTATCTATAAAATTGTCACATGAGCCTGTTTAGAACAATAAATAACAATTGAGAGTCACGTGAGACAAATAATGGTACACCATGATATTAAATTAGTGACCTGATACAAAGATAATAATTATGTCAGCTGTTCCAGTTTCGGATCTAGTTTATTACTGATTGAAGCAGTTTTCGTCTAGGTTGTGATCACGCATTAATTTTTTTTGCAGATATTTATACACCTTCCACAACTAACTTCATGGTATCATATACAGGCTGTAAACGAAATCATGTAATTCCTTCAAATCACGTGATGAACTGCTGACATGGATTAACCTTGGAAGGAAAAACTTTGGATTAAATAAAAAAATATTACAAGCAGTAAACATGTGTTCTTAACGTGAGCCATTTTAGCGCCCCGAGCGAATTGCACGGCTATCAATCGCCGCGCGGTCATTTAACTCGGGGCGCTAAAATGCCTCATGGTAAGAACACATGTTTACATCTTGTAATTTTTTTTATTGATCCCAAAAGTATCCATTGCAGGGTTGGTCTATGTCAGCAGTACATCACAAGGTTTGAAGGAATTACATGATTTCGTTTACACCCTGTATAAAAGAGGTTTTGTCAATGGCAGTATTTTTTGAGTAGTTCTAAAATTGATACCAGTTGGCGCCACTGCGAATGTAGACCCGTTAAAACTTGTTTTGTACAGTCAGCAACAGGAGTCGCTGAAAGAACATAATTAAATTATAATATTAGGTACATTGGAATTTAATTAGCATTACAACATCTTTACATAGTATAAAACAAAGTCGCTCCCGCTGTCTGTACGCTTAGATCTTTTAAACTACGCAACGGATTTTAATGCAGTTTTCAGCAATAGATAGAGTGATTCAAGAGGAAGGTTTATCTGCCCCACATTAGTATCTACATTGCACCCGTGCGAAGCCGGGGCGGGTCGCTAGTACCATTATAAATTAGGTACTGGGTAATGTATTAGACATTGACATTTGATTGAGTGTTTGACATTTATAGGTTTATACAACCACAGCGCCATTCAATGCTGCCATTATCAATAACTAATTTCATGGTTTTACATTTCCACTAGATGCGTGCGTAGAATCTGGCCAACGAAAGAAGTCCACAAGAAAAGGCGGCAATTTAAAAAAAACTCGACAATTATTTACTTGTACTAACCTGTTTCTAATGAATCTACACTAATGTATGTATTTAAAATATTTTATTAAACCATTAATTTAGTGTAACTACAAGGTTAGTTGTAAAGGGACTACTAACCCGCGGGTCACTTAATGTATCACTGATGATTGTTTTAAAAGAAGTGTTAAAATTTCAAAATTCGACAAAAAAGAATTCAATGCAAAATAAATTGTTCATCCCTGCTTTAGTTACGAATTCAGAAAATGGAGCTTCTAATCCGTGACCCCAAATATGACCTAAAATGTAAACACAGCTGATCATAGCTGAGGATAGATAGAATTTAGCGTATTTTTTATGGAATCTTTGAACAGCTATTCCTCTTAAACTATTGACTTATGGGAAAAGTTGCAGAACAAAAGTTATCTAGGTATTATTATGGGTACTTTAACACCCCTTTGGCTTAGTACCCCCTTTCCGAATAACCTTGTATAATAGTCAGTGTTGATAGCTAAAGATTTTTTAAATTGCCGCCGTTTCTCTTGGACAGTTTTCGTCGGCCACACTCTAACTGCCGTAACAATGAAGATTGTAACCTCAATGCGTCAAAAGAAGTATAACTTCAAAAAAAGTTTTTGTTATTGCAATATAACTGTTCTTTATACCGGTCATGAGGCCTATGTTCAGCAGTGAACAATATTACGACCGTTTTGATGCATGATTCAAACTTTTGTTACCTACCTACGTTTCCATACTCACATGGGAACAACAGAAAAATTAAAATAATTAAGTAATTATAAACTCGTAAATTTTAATTAAGCCATTACAACTACATTTAGTTTCAATTTAAATTATTTCAGACAGACACATTTGAATAATTTATTCGTGTTTCTTTTTATTTCGAATAATACCTGCTAAATTAGATTTAATTGAAAATGATGAGAAAATCATTCCATTCGACGAATTCATGCACGCATGCTGCATGCAGACTTTTTTTACAGCCTGCCAGACTGATGGCCAAAGCCAAATTAATTCACAGGCTGCGCTCAGACGACACGCACCCGCTAAGCGCACGCCACGCGCGTCAACACCCGCGTCTAACTCGTTTTGACATTTTTAGTATATAATTTGAGTCTTATGACACATCAATCGATCTCAAATTGGCATGAGGTGGGCGCGAAGCGGGCGCTTGGCGTGTGCGGTTGGGCTTCGATAAATGCAATTTGAGATCTATTGATGTGTCATAAGACTCAAATTATAGACAAAAAAATTCAAAGCGTGTTAGACGCGGGTGTTGAAACGCGTGGCGTGCGCTTAGCGGGCGCGTGTCGTCTGAACGCAGCCTCAGTGTCTCAAACGCTAGAATACGCGCAAGATAAGTCTGCGCGCGGCCAAAATTGGAACTAATAATGGTCCGCCACAGTGTTGCCGTTTAATTAACTTTATCACTAGATCTATAGATAAACTACGATAACATGTCCCGCCCCTCCAAAATTCAAAACGCTTCAATGTATCTGTGACAGTATTTATAAAGCACCACCAATACTCCCAACGCATGCGTGCGTGTTGAGACAGCCGTCAAACAAAAACTACAACTACATACACACTCTTTCGTAAAGATGTGACTAAACACATTGAAATAGTAATTTGGAGGGGCGGGACATGTTATCGTAGTTTATCTTTACCTGATTTTAGGAATAAAAGAAAATATTAGGTCCCCACCTATGAAATCAGCGTTTTGTATGGAGAATTTTAAAGAAGTTTGCTTTTTCATACTAACATTTTCTTAATTTATTTGACAACTATGAACACTAATGTTTTAAAACTTTTATGCAGTAATATTAAAAAAGTAAGATAACGTATGCCACTTAGATTATGCGACAAAAATAATTTTTGGCTAAGTTAAAACAAAAATAGTGGTCATTTCTGCTAACAAAAAGAGGAGTCATTTTTAAGGTATTTTTTATGTTTAGTAAACTATAAGTAAGAAGGTTTTTTTTACTATTGGTAGTTGTCTATGATGGTCATTATTCGATATAATATCAAGTAATTGATGAATATTTTAAATCATAGAAGTGACGAGGTTCTCTATTTGTGAGAAAAAAACGCCAATTTCATAGGTGGGGACCTAATATAATATTAAAGACTATAGTAGACCTCATCAGACAATAATAATCATAATGCATTCATTCACGGCACATTTATAAGCTCAGTTCTTTTCCTTTGCAAATCACTTAAAAATACTAATTAATTTAATTCGTAGATATTAAATTTTAACGTACATAACTTAGCTTAATTAAAATATAATAAACCGCAAAAGAGGGCTGCCCAATTTTAAAGCTCACGAATTTATGACTTTTCCTTAAAAAAGTAGTACTTAGTATTTTTGCGATCATGGCAACATTTAGCACGCCCTCTCCGTCGCGGGTAGGGTTGCAACCAGGACAAGATGCGTGAAAACCTCGGATTTTAGAGCCCAGAACCCGGACATGTCAACAGGTTTTTTTAAACATAGTCAGTGTAATAAAAAACACGACACAGAAATGTGTCGCGGGCGGCCCAAGACTTAAAATTTTCAAACCCGGACTACAAATGAAGCCCCGCCCGGACGCTCCCCGGATGCCCTCTAAACTAGGACAAATCCGGGG
Organism: Amphipyra berbera; assembly: GCA_910594945.2. Taxonomy (NCBI): domain Eukaryota; kingdom Metazoa; phylum Arthropoda; class Insecta; order Lepidoptera; family Noctuidae; genus Amphipyra; species Amphipyra berbera. The sequence continues at coordinate 8,377,355 of OU343148.1, read as the reverse complement.
AAACCCGGACGGATGGCAACCCTAGTCGCGCGCAGACTTATCTTGCGCACACTCTACCCATTTTTTCGTACTGTCACTAATCTAAGTATCTATCTATGTCAATGCCATTCAATTGACGTAGATACGATTTCTACGCATGAAGGTATACCTACGTAAAAATGGAGAGCATACTACAAACATCTAAGTACTGAAAATCAAAACATTTCGCCTTGAATATTTAGTTTGGAAATCTATCTCTTTGTAAATAGGGTATTTATATTATACTAGCGACCCGCCCCGGCTTCGCACGGGTGCAATGTAGATACTAATGTGGGGCATATAAACCTGCCTCTTGAATCACTCTATCTATTGCTGAAAACTGCATTAAAATCGTACTTACGTACGTACGTTATTATTGTATAAGAGCTGTGTTACAATTTTGGTGTACAATAAAGTATATTCTATTCTAAAATCCGTTGCGTAGTTTAAAAGATCTAAGCGTACAGACAGTGGGAGCGACTTTGTTTAATACTATGTAAAGATAAAGATTCAGCTTGGCTTGAGACAAAGTGTAAGCAACATTTGACTAATCTTAATAAAAAGATATTCTGTAAAATATAGGGATCAAAACATTAATTTCTAACAAAAAGACATTGTGTGATTTTCTTGTGTAACAAAAAGAAGTTATTGAAGTTTCCAAATTTCCATTGCCTAGTTTCGTATTCCATTTAGAAAGAGACAGAATTCTTTCTGCCTAGCCTTTTCCCAACTATGTTGGGGTCAGCTTTCAGTCTAACCAGATTCGGCTGAATACCAGTATTTTTATGCCCAGTTACTGGGCAATGCCGATATCCTGAGGTTAGACCCTGAGGTGAGAGTTGTTGTTATACAGAATTCCAAATTAAATATTCAAGGCTACATTTTTTGACTTTCAGTATGTTTTCGTAGTGTGTGCTCTCCATTTTTACTTATATCTTCATGATTCTACGTCAATGGTTTATGCTGTCTCTCAACAGGGCCGGGCTGGGACTTGAAATCGGCCAGGGCATTTGAAAGACGGTCGGCCCAAGCGATTAGATGGACGACCTTTTTTTTTACGTTTCCCTCACTCTTTCGATTTCTCCGACTGTGTGACCGGCCCATCAGGCCACACCGGCCACAATGTCGCTTTACCTTAAAGTGACGTTCAACTTAAACTTAGAAGCGTGAGGCCGGTATAATTAACAGCTCAAGAAGAAAGTTGTAGCAATTTGTTACAAATTACAAACTCGATTCCCTCCCAATTACATAGTCACCAAAAACCGGTAATAACCGCACAAATTATCGATATCACTCCCATCACTAGTGGTACAAAAATAGCGCGTCCGATTCCGTTCCGTCCAAGTCCGAATAGGTATAATTAGTATGCTGATCACTTAATAATGGACAATTGCGTCCCTAGGTGTTTCATGTTTTGCATGACAAGACAACAAGTCTTGCATAGTAATTGTTACTGCTAACGTGCTATGTTTATTAATAACGATAGCATGTTGTTATTATGTTTTTTGTTTGTTTGTAGGCGTTATGTCATGTAGACTTGCAGTTGCACGCGATTTGTTAAATGATGGGATAATAACTGGTTGTAGTCGCTATAATTTGTACACCGTTTAAATTATTATTTTTTAATCGACGTATTGTAAAGCGAGTTCTACTAAACTTTACTGATGAGGGTATAACGTAATAAGCAAGCTTGCCACTGAGCTCCGTCACAAATACCATCCCGAAATCCTCTAAAATGTGAATGGATTCTAGTTATTTTAAAATACTTTATTGGGAAGCAAAATATTACTACATGTCTTTAACTTCCAATAAGTTTCTATGGTTAAAAATACGAATTATAGAGGCTTTACGTAAATGGGGCTACACGTTCTGCTGACTCTTTTATATTATGTTCTGAACGTCAAATAATATACCCAATATGCCTCTTCTTTAAAATAACACCAAATTCAATGCACTGGCATCACACAAAAGCTCTATCAAGAAACAATGTATCATCGCATAACATAACATCACGCCGGTATTCCCCGAAGGGTTAGGCAGAGGTGTATAATAACACCCTCATTTCGCCGTTATATTTAAGTCCCATGTGAACCTATCGCCATCAACCTGGCACAAATCCAAACTTCAAGCTACTACTGAGGAATCCCACGTGGAAAAGCCCAATAGCACTTTGCCCAACCTGGGGATTGGACCCAGAACCTCACGATCAGCAGTCTGGCTTGCCACCACTTGATCAACGAGGCAGTTTAAATGTAACAATGTATCATCACATGTTATAATTCAATATTACACAACTTGAGCTGGCACGTTCTTCCATTCATCCTGCATCAAGACGGATTCGAAGCTGTTAGCGACCCCATTACAGTAAATTGTACTCGGCTATATTTAGAACGGATCTATATACCGGCGAGCCGTAAAACTCGTATGAACCGGATTCAAAAGGATGTAATGATATTGTAAGCAGACTTTGTTTGTGACCTGTCACTTTGTCGTGACCTTTGACTTTGTATGCTGTGAAGGTTGTGGGAATTAATTTAGATGGTGTGTGTTTAGAAGGGATCTTTTAACCAAGTGATGATCAGCTCTAGAGTGATGTAACTACTTCTAAGGGGTGAAACATATAAGAAGATTAGAAACACGGTCAGGGTATTCCAACTCCATTGCCGGAATACTGCCTCGTTGGTCCAGTGGTGGCAAGCGTGACTGCTGATCGTGAGGACCTAGGTTCGATCCCCAGGTTGGGCGAAGTGTTATTGGGTTTTTCTGTGTGGAATTCCTCAGTAGCAGCCCGGAGCTTGGATTTGTGCTCGGTTGATAGCAATAGACTTACCCTCTATTACATGGAACTTAAACATAACTGGCGAAACGAGGGTATCCTAAAAATACCTCTGCTGAACCCTTCAGGGAATATAAGACGTTATTGTATACTGTTCTTACTTTTTACAAATATTCCTCACAATAGGAATTGTTACTGTTGTCCCAATCAAGATCCATATCCGAAGAACTATAAAAATTCCCAGACAAAAGTCTGCACTTAATTCCACCGATTTTCCCATAAAATGTCAAACGTCAATGCACTTGCCCGTGATTTAGTATCATTGCTGCCAATCTGAACCCCACCACACCACATAAAAAAGTGCAATACAAATCTACACCGCTTTATTACTCTTGCAGTATATCTCCGTCCTCTTCTAATTCTCTCATTGGTGTGCTCTCAGCTGTAGTAACCTATTTAGAATACAGGGTCTAGTCAGGTCGTTGACTTTCATGGTTTGCTGTTTATGCAATACCGGTGTTCCACTGGCGTAGTGTTTTGAATGCTGATGTACTAGTTTTTATACGTTTATCGACGTCTTTATCGCTGAAAAGTATAGTGTTTAGTACAAAACTGGGTATTACGCGAGGCCGCATTCCAAAAGTCCATCAACTTTCTTGAAGTTCTGTGCAGTCAAAATAAACTTCGTGACTTGGGTAAAAACACATTTAAAACAGTTGCTTACGTCAAGTATGGTTATAAAATCATACACATTAAACAAATATGTGCACAACATTGCAATTCACTGGCATCGGAAGCAATTGAAACTGCAAATCGCCGACAAAAATTCAGCTCGCATCCAGTTTACAAGTAATAAATGCAATTTGCCGCCTGTGTGCAGTATTAAGTTGCCTATCCACTAGGCAACAAAAAACGGATGATATGATTTGACTAAAATGTACTGGATGACGTTAAACGAAAACTTTATGTGTATTGTTATTTCACTTTACCTTTCTCTATCTTATGCTATTGGGCAATATCGCAGAACATCTTGCCTATGTTTCGTAATTCATCGGTTAAGAGAACGTACCCATACTACATGACCCATTTTTGTCAATTTTTTACCCTTCTACCCCCCATGGGTGACTATCCGTAGTATATGACCAAGTGCCCCTGTGACCAAACGTGGTATTTTGAAGATCCCCCTCCCTCTCTGAATGGGTCACGTCACGTAGTATGGGTACGTTCCCTAACTTGTCGTGGTCTACAGAAGATATCCAGCAGGACAGCAGGCAATCTTTGCCTGTAATCATTACGCTAGGCAATCGAGTAGTCGAATGCTGGGCCATCCGTCTCGCACCAATTACAAATCTATCTATTTTCATTCAACTACTGCTAAGGTCTTTATACGCCATTTTTTCCGGAACTGAAACAAAAAAAATTGGCCATAGCAGTTGCTTAGTGAAAATTCGGCTTTACACTTAAATGCATTTTTGTGTTCATTTCGATCCGCAATGCACCAAGTGTTGTAACAACACTTGGCAGTTCCGAGATGAGAGAAAATGCGGCTATTTCTTCTTGGAATTCCGCCAAATGATTGCAGATTGTTGAAAAAGGTGCGAAGCTGTTTGTTGTTCTTCGAATAAGAAATCGACATGTTTCTTGGTATAAATTCAGTAACGACCTATTTTCATAGCGATGCGGTCTGGACTTGAAATTTAAAATACCTGCTTATGTTATTTATTGACGTGTTTTAGCCAGCTGTTACCAAGATCTTTATTTAAAGCAATGAGAGGACAATAGGGAAAATGTTCCCAGAGTTGTAGCATCTTCTCACATACTTAAAACGAAAGGTCTTAACAATCGTATTATTTTATTATATGGCAGCAAATCTGTACCGTGCGGAGGAAAAGCTATAACCGTTTGAAATGTGCAAAAAATAACCTATTTAAATGACTGGTAAATGAATGTTTAAATTAGAATGAATGAGACAGGTACGCTTAAGACGCGTATAATCGAAAAGTTATTTTAAAACAATGCATGAACTCTTGTTACATTGTCGCTGTAAGTAATCTCAAACCGAGAACATCTTAAGCGGTTTAAACCTATTTACAGCTTCTGTTCACCTCATATCGAAATAAAATGGGCAATGTTCATGTGTAAGTAGAAAAAAAATACGAGTGCAAAGCTGTTTTCGAACTACATACGATGGAACTTCTATAGTTTCATATAGGATGTAATATAATTAGGATTAAAAAGAGAAACATATTCTAAGTGGTGATTCTGAACAGTGGTGGTTCTTTTATTTATTTTCCACATATCTACTGAGCAATCTAATCAACCGGTTACCCTCACATTCACACGGCTCTTAAACGCGTAACCGATTACTTTTTGCCACAAAGTCGTGTGAAGGTGGTGTTAACCAGAATGAACCAACCTAACAGTGGTTTTAGCAAGCACCCCTCGCATTGTTAATTTATTCTTGACACGACCGTGTGTCGTGGTCTGCTTCTAGTAATTATGTTTTGCTATTAGATTATACATGCGTTTAACTCGGCTTAGTTTAGATTTGGTCTAGGGCCAAAGGGTTCTGAAATTATTCATATTTAGACCTGCAAAATTTTTCCGTTTTAATTGCTAAAGGCAAGTATTTTAGAAAACGTAACCCCTTTAACTCGTTTGAAATTTGAAGTGCATTTATTATTTATTTATTTATATTCACATGAGGTAACTATAATTTATAAACTAAGCCCCACAAAACCGTAGTAGTGGTTTGACTCTGGGGTCGGTAAGTCTCTATACACTTAACTTAGTACCTAAAATTATATAATTTAGAGATAGCACCTTAACACCTTTCTAAATAATATTTTTATTTGACTTAGTTGATTCTAAAATAGTTAGAAATTACTGAACTTTTAATAAAAAAATTGCTGAAATTATTTACTTTTCTTATTTTTTTTTAGAAAATATGTTTTATTTAATGGACGTCACATTCTTAAAATCAATATAAACAGGTACAAATTAAAATTCGTATTATAAGTACGGTTTTGCAGCAACTTCACACTAAACAATGTTAAACTAAAACTCGTAATAAAACAACATCTTGCTCTGACAAACACTAATTACAGTAAACAATGAAAACGAAATTGTGAAACTATTTTTAAGAGTATTTATCCCCGCTACCGCAGCTGGCGTATCATTTGTGTGACGGAAGAAATCACTAAGCTTACGATTCATGCGACGTTGTCTTAGGTCCGGTACAGTTATGTTGTATTGTTTCTACATAGTGATGCACGGTATTTATTTTAGACTATCTTTTGCTCGCGATTTCACCTGCGTCGAGATCGAAAACCGGGACAAAAAGTATTTTATGCCCTAATCATGGTCATGGTCTACCCGTTTGCCAAATTTCATCCATATCCGTTCAGTCTTTAAGACGTGATGGAATAACAAACATCCAAACTTTCACATTTATAATATTAGTAGGATAGGATTAATAGGATTACTTAATTAAACAGTAAAAAAAAGTGTCAATCGAGTTTGCGAAAGTGTAAGTCAGTTGTTCTGTTAGCGACAACATAAGGTCCCATAATAGACCAGGCCTATCACCATACAGCTGAGAATTTTCTGAAAAGATTAAATTATGTAATTACACTTTGACCGATCCAATCGAGATCGAGACCAAATCAAAACGAGGAATTCTCGGAGCCAATCTGGCCATTACCAGACCTATTTGGCTACGAATCGTACACTTTATACTACACAAACATTATTATTAGTAACTGAAAACGATATCGTAGCCTACCATATCGTTTTCAGTTTCTATTAATAATCTTTGTTCAGTATAAAGTGTAAATATATTTTATTTGTATGTTAGAAGTATAAATAACTTGCCCGAAATATATTTCCTCGTTAATGGGTCATGTAATAATAGCTTGTCGTGTTGATATGAAATTGACATTGTCGGGAACTTATCAAGAGGAAAGTTTTGTTTGTTTGTATGTCAAATTAATGACACAGAAACGGCTTATCGATTGATATGAACGATTCACTATCGAATACTTCACCTTGAATGAACATTGGATTGAAATCCACTTATTAACGAAGTAAGGCGGAGTTTTCTTGTCGCCTCTCTGTGTATCTCTAGACATACAGTGCTCAGTGTGCCTAGCAAATCGTGGCGGGCGGCAGTAGTTCGAATTTGAAACATTGAACCATTTTGCCTCTGCAAGTAGCGCCCCTCATGACCTTTAGGCTTCTTTGAAGAAAGATAGGTCACTGCACTGTTCCCATGCCGATCATAAATCAGTACAACAGTTTATATCGTACATAAAAACATATATTTTGCAATGGAAAGTTTATTAAGTGAAGTCATACAGAAAAATATTTATTGGGATTTTAAGACTGACCAAAAACTACGATTTTGCAAACTTTCTTGCCACAATATCAAATTAAATGTCATGTTATTGACACAAAAATAAAATAAACACTATTGAAGATTTTTATGTGTGAATGTGAAAGGTGTAAAAAAAAGGTAACGTCAAAACCTCGTCCTCTCCACTAACTTATTAAGTTTGCGATGAGATCTCAATGATTATGGTAAACAATCTTCTCAAGCGTATTTCTATTTTTAGAACGTTTATTGTGTTGTTATTCGGTTCTCTCAGCGCCGCGAATAATTTTAAAAACACCACACATAACCCCATATTGATTTAAATTAATCTGCGTAATAAATTACGAACTTGTGTACCTACTAGTAACAAGAACATGTTAATTTTAGACGTATGATAGCGGTTATTAACATCTAAAATTACTTCTTGTAAACGAGCGATAAAGTCGAGTTGTTGCAAAAACCGGATTGCATGAGTTTGCAATGAATTGACACACAATTGGTCGAAATCGCATTATTATATCCGGTTTGTTGCCGATCCGTCTAAGTTTTAAACTAATAGCAGTTAGTAGTATCGCATACAGTTATAAATATCCTATTCAATCTTTGACTCAAACAGTCATTTGATGTAGAAAATTGATAAGTAAATCACAACAAAACAAAAACGTAAAAAAAACCGAATCGATACGACATAAACATTCGTGCCACAGCACTAGCGCGCCGAACGCACGATGCACCGACCCGAGCCGGCCGCAGCCTCTGCGAACCGATTCCAACCGGTTTTGATCCAATCGAGGTGCGCGCCTCACTCGCGACCAATCAGCGGCCATTACGCCCAGTCGCTCGCGCTCCGCCGTCTGTCACGTACTCCTTTGTTTCTGTTTGACAATTATTTTTTCGCTGTAAATCGTTGCATTTTTCACTGCACATCTTGAAACCGGTGTTATCTCGTATACAATAACGTTACAGACTTCGATCATCCTCATTCGCGTATCAGTTCCTGCGGGCAGTTGACTGATTAAATATGTTGGACAAGTAAAACGGTGCTCCGAACAGTTTAAGGACCTTGCAGCTTAGTGTTGTGGTGTACATAGTGCGAGTATAATCGTGACAAATGGTTGTTGAAGCAAGTTGCAGGCCAGCTATGGTGGTTGCACGCGGGCGGGCGTATCGCGTTGGATCTGGTGCATTCATTTTCTTCAACTTAACTAGGCAGGACCATAGCTGACGAGTAATATGCTCGTGCTCGAGCAGAGACTGAGTGCGCGGCACCTGGGGCGTGGGGTTGTGCTCAGTGCTCGCCTTGTGCACGGCGTGGAGGCCCGAGGGTGGCGGATGAAGTTTTCCCTTTTGAAGGCCGAGGTTGAGATCGAAGCTGACCCGGCGACGTATAGGGAGCTTGCAAGGAGGCTGAATGCTGCTAATGTTCACGTCAGACCCGCCCGCCGCCCCAGATTGGCGTAAATATACTTTTTAATTTTGTTTTCTTAGTGTTAAAGGTAGCCAAATATTTAGTATACGGAACATTCTAGGTTATCTTCTTATAAATATAAAGAAATGTTATCTTTATATTTATATAGAAGGCCTAAATTGCTAATAAACCTCAACAGCAGCCCCTTACAAACTTTCAAAATTTGTTTATCACAGATTGCATAGATTATACAACAGTCACTTTTTGAAAGAATAATGTAGGCAAAGGTATTGCACTAATGAGGTCTTATTCCTAAAAGTTTTTTACACCAAAACGGACCTAAAGGCTCAAAGAACACACAAATTTTAATATTCAAGTCAGTTTGTATGTTTATAAATAAATTAAAATATTTTAAATAAAAAAGCGCTGTAGTCTTTCATGTTTGTTATTAGTTTTTGTGATGGTGACTCATTGTAAGGAATGACTATTGAATTGAAAGAGTTTCGTCTACGTTAAATTACTGTTAATTTATTAGAATTAGATTTTTTTTATTTGTCAGACAGGTACAGTGGCATGTAATAATATGTGTAAACGATTTACTTGTAAAATATCTATTAGACTTATAAAATATTAGACACAAACCTAGTTTCTATAAATACTATATTCAAATTATGATTTTGAAGGAAATAAGGATAAACTAGTCAGATATAAAAGGTCAGACTTCTTTGGCTGTTCGATATGGAATCCCTCAAACCTAGTTTCTACAAATACTATATTCAAATTATGATTTTGAATTTTTCTTAATTACAAACTATTCTCTAAAAGAAATTTGCTTTATAAGTTGGCTATGTGTTTACATGTGACTACATACATACACAAACCCACGCCTTTTTCCCATGGGGGTAGACAGACACTATAGAACGCCACCTACTTCGACCCATACAGACTTCTTTTGCATCATCCATCTTGTCATACACGCATGCCAGTTGAGAGTACTATGCACCTGTACAGTTTATGGAAAATGTCATGATTCAACATAGACCCCTCCTCAAATGGATGGTTATTCCCATACTGCCATAAAACAGAAAAATACCATTACAAAACAAATTTTTCAAAAAATATGTCAATAATCTCGGAATAAGCATCGGCGTAATAAAATTTCAAAAAATTGGGTTTAATTACAACATTTCTCTGTATGACAGCAGCATAGTTTTTCTTGCTAATCTGCACTAATCACAGTCTTCTCCCATATCGGCAGGAGCTATATGAGAATAGTTCATGCCGTGGGAAGGTTAAGTTCAGTCCGTTGTGGTTGGTAACGAGGTTGACTGCCCAGGGTGCACCAAACGCTAGGTATCCTCACTTGTGAAGGTTCTTTTTATGCGCCCAACTAATTAAATTATTTATTTTCTCTTTGGAAAAAAGAAACTTATAATAATAATAATAATAGTATATTTGCCAGAATAAGATCGGTTACATTTCCTTAAATTATATATATCTATACTAATATTATAAAGAGGAAAGATTTGTATTTTTGTATGTAACGAATAAACTTAAAAACTGCTGGTCCGATTTCAAAAATTCTTTTGCTGTTAGAAAGTTACATTATCACTGAGTAACATAGGCTACGGGCGGAGCATTGAGGACAGCTAGTGAATAATTAAAATTGAGATTTTATAAAGAACAGGCATTTAATTTGACATTTACTTAACTAAGTTAGGCAATAGTTTGAGTAAAAATAATAGTACTGGTGCTAGTAATACAATAACATTACATTACCTGTGAATTAATTTTGTATAAAAGGTCACATAATTTATAATATTCTAACTTGTGGACTCCACACTAGGTCGAGTCTGTCTCGTTATAATTATTAATTTTAGTTGGTAACAAAAAGAACAACTTAAGCCTAGGTTTTCCATACACACAAAAATTGTCTAAAATGCATGCTGTACAAAAAACATTTAGGGCCATATGAATTAATAACTATCATTTGAAAGATCTTTTTCAACAGCAGCTACAATAAAGTAAAATTCCATATCATCACCAGAAAGCCAATACTGCTTACGCGCCATTTTGGCTAAAATGAGTTATATATATATATTATATAGTTGGATTGGTTTTTTTTCTGCGTCAGTTAGTTGGGATTTCTTATTTTATTCTATTTTTCTTCTTCCTGCCCTTATCCCACACTAGGTGGGGTCGGCACAACATGTATTTCATAAATCCATGTTGTTAGAGGTTTTGGCTTATTGTTTTATGATCGGCTGCCTGCCCGACATCAACCCTCCTTGGGAATACTCGTTGCGCCGTCGCGCGGGTGATCCAATGTGCTTGCTGATATTATGCACTGGGTCCCAAAATGATATGCTTGTCAGTCTTATTGCCGACAACTAAGCAGGCTGTGTTCTTCTTGGTGGAGTATACTTGCAGCTCCTCGACCCACTCATTCAGTTTTGCTAGGGACTTTGGTTCTGACACATCGTAAACTAATATAGCACCGTGAGCTTCTTTGTAAAATTTTGATGTCAATGTTCTGTATCGCTCCTATTCCAGTGTATCCCAAATACCAAGCTTGACTTTACCACCGTTCACGTCCATGACTTTATGGTGCGTCCAGGCCTGACGAACGCGCCGCGAATGCGCCGCTCGCGCGGAGCTTTGTACGAACATGAAATGTACGCGCGCAGCTCGCGAGAGGCTCGCGAACGGCTCGCGCGCTGCGCGCGAGCGGCGCATTCCCTGCGCGTTCGTCAGGTCTGGACGCACCATTACATTTGTAGTAAACTCCGATTGTAGCTGAGAATGATGGATTGTAGTCTCCCGTTATGAACGCTAGGATTTACCCACACCGCACTCACCGATAAAATCATTCACAAATTATATGAATGTAAAAAAGCGTTTTTTTTTTTAAATGTCATCATGATATTGCGGTTGCCGCGGCAACCGAAAAAAAATCGTATTTTATTCTATTATCTTACGAAATTCCATACACGCTCATAGCACGCTCGAGACAACAATGTCAGGACATTTTTATAGAATACAAGCATTTTGTCAGGACTTTTCAGTTTTACATAGACTAGTAATCCTATTCCAATGGGCAAGTAACATGGTGACATGATAACACATCAGTGTAACATTGGCCACTTGATAAATATCTTCAAGACCAGTTTGACCTACATCTTTTGATTTGACCTCTTAGTTCAATCTAGTTGACCTTTTACATCTTAGCTTCAGCATTCCTGATCTATTTCTTGGACTGTTTGGTTGGTAACAAGTTGGTTCTGCCTAGCGTTTTCCCAACTATGTTGGGGTCAGCTTCCAGTCTAACCAGATGCGGCTGAATACCAGTATTTTACACGGAGTGACTTCGCAAAACACTTACTGGGCAATGCCGATATCTTAAAGTTATACCAGTTGTCAGAGATTCGGGCTTCTGACTTCCCGTAACGACTGTCATAGGTATTCGTATGATACCCGAGATCGACTGTTTAACGTGCTCTCCGAGGCACGGACGAATCTCGATCCACGGACTGACCGCGACAAGCGCAGCTTAAGGGCTTGTACACAAAACTGCGAATCGGCGCGATGCGAATTCGCAACGCAGAAAACTGCGACGCAAATTGCTGCGATGCGATTTCGTGCGGCAAGGCGTCTTCCTGCCAAGGTTCGGATGACCAATCCCTCGACGATCGTCAACCGTATTGAACGTATTTTATACTAGGTAGAATAAAGGACATGTTATATTTTTGTATGGAAGCTGGGCTTTGGCTGTGAACAAGTGAACAAGAAGAGATATTTTTTTATGAAAGTACATAAAATATGGAGCTTCCGTATATATTTTTTATTTTTTTTAAAAGCACCCTTCTATTATTTTTTTTATTTAAATAATTAGAATTAAAAAATAAAGTTGCAACCCACAGTTGTTAACCCATAATTATTAATTCTGGAAACACTTCTATTGGATGACATTTATTGTCATTGTCAACGTCAGTCATTGTCAAAAAGTCAAATTCAATTTAACTTATTCAACTGTTGTCTGTTATTGTGACTGTGGTTCCTGTGTTTTTGACTATGTACCATTGTTTTAGTTTTTTTTTATTTGACCTGGCTTTTAACAACAATAGATAGCGATTTTGTGCGACAACTTTGACATGATTAGACATTGATGACATTACTGACAATGACAAGTGACAACCTTGCTGACATATGTACAGTAAATATTTTATTTTATTCTATTGAGACAAGGGAATCAATGCCATACATCCAAACCATTAAGTTAATTCATTAATTTTATTTTAATTTAAACCGTTTAATATTATTTTAATATTAGGATAAATATTATGCTTTCAAAAATGATATATATCATTTTTATTTCTAAGTTTTTTGTCAGTTTATTAGCTTTTTAACAAAAAAAATATCAGGATTTTAAATGTTTTTTAATTAAATAATGGTGCTTTTTTTAAAAAAAAATGTTTTTGTAAGCACGTCCTAGACAGTTTTCCCTGTCAGAAAAACCGCACATGTAAGCGGTTCAAAAATAAAATTATTTTAAGCCCATTTCATAACATGTCCTTTGCGTAAAAAGATTTGCGCACTGCTGTTACTAATAAGAAGATATAGGAAAAATCAAGGACTCGAATCAATTCGCAAGTTCTTGCGATGCGTCGTGCGAGCTCGTATATTCCTACGATGCAACGTCGTATCGCAGTTTTGTGTACAAGCCCTAACGTCGCAAATCGTATGATACGCACGGTTGATAATTAGCCACGATCCCCTTATTAGTACCTGCGTTGTATTATCATTGAGAAAGATAACAATTAATCTCTGTTTACCATTTACTTCCTGAAATCTATTTGTTTTGTCATTATCTGTACGTATAGAGAATTATTATCAGACCAGCGATAAAGTCCTATAAAATGGAGATTTAAAAACCGGCCAAGTGCGAGTCGGACTCGCGCACAAAGGGTTCCGTACCATTATCTATAAAAACGGCAAAAAAATCACGTTTGTTGTTTGGGAGCCCCCTTAAATATTTATTTTATTGTTTTTTAGTATTTGTTGGTATAGCGGCAACAGAAATACATCATCTGTGAAATTTTCAACTGTCTAACTATCACGGTTCATGAGATACAGCCTGGTGACAGACGGACGGACAGCGGAGTCTTAGTAATAGGGTCCCGTTTTATCCTTTGGGTACGGAACCCCTAAAAAATAAACACTCTTCCTCATACTTGAGCTTTGTGGAGGATGTACCATACACCCTCCACGGAGGCATATGATCCTGAAACTTGCTCGGATGATGACGAAAATCTGTCTTAGATTCCAAATATCCTTTGCAAACGTCCTAAGATTATCGCAAAAATCCGATTTTCCCGATCTTCTTTTTTACGTGTGGTTAGTGACTAACCTGGTGTCAGAGTTTATGCCGTCCATGGGCCTCTGACTTGGCTTCACATGCCGTCGAGAAACATCTCTCAGGCATGCCGGTTTCCTCAAGATGTTTTCCTTCACCGTTTTTAACTGATAATTATATAATACACACATGAATCCGAAAAGTCTAGACGTGCGTGCCTTGGGTTCGAATTCGAGACCTATGACTTGGCAGTTCGACAGTCACACCACTAGGCTATCACTGCTGTTAATTTTCCCGATTATCCTACGACATGTGTACACAAAGTTTGGTCAAATTCAACAAAGGGGCCGTCCATTAATCACGTGGTTTTTTTAGCATTTTGTAACCCCCACCCTAAATGTGTATTTTTTAGTACCTACAAAGAATCTTAAAATTTTTAGAATATTATCTTGAAATACACAGGTGTAAAGTATAATCTAATTTTGAAAAAATAAATACACGTGATATCTTACTACCCCCCCCCCCCCCCTTGTGATATTTCGTGATTTTTGCTAAACCCCCTTTCAAGCTTCACGTAATTAATGGACGGTCCCAAACGAACGTTCGTTGGCTAGATGTGTACGCTGCATCAGACGTATTTGTGGTTAGCGCGACTTATAATAAATCTCAATTTATATTCATTGCAAGTTATTACTATACAATAGATTAAATATTTATCTGTTCGCTTCCTGAGTGAAATCTATTTGTGTTTAATTTTATCTCAACGCTAGTAGAGGACATCCTAGAAGGACATACGTCGATGTTATTGGTTATATTCTTCACAAAGGACACGTGAGTTGTACTCTCAACCGGCGTGCGTGTATGAATGTGGACGAAGCGAAAGAAGTATGTAAGGATTGTAGCATTTGACGTTCTATAGTTTCTGCCTACCCCCATGGGAAAAAGCGTGAGTTTATGTATGTATTTTATCTCGAGAAGTAATTTAATGATTCGCGATAATATACATGTTTGGTCAGCAAGAAAAATCTGCTATTAAATAGTCTGAGCACCTCGACTAGGCTAGGTTGGGTTAGAAGTGTGGTAATTTTTTTTTGACAACGCAATAGCGTACCGTTTAGGCTAAACACTAATAATAGTTAATAGCTAATTATATTAAATGTTGGTTACGTCAAGTATCGATTATGTAATGTGTTAGTTATAGAAACTAATGATTATAACACATGTTATTATGGAAACTTATTTTATGGCAAATAATAGTTATGACTACTAAGTTGATATACATACATACATACATAAACTCACGCCTTTTTCCCATGGGGGTAGGCAGAAACTATAGAACGCCACATGCTACCTCTCTTACATACCCCTTTCGCTTCATCCACATTCATACATCTTGTCATACACGCACGCCGGTTGAGAGTACTACGCACCTGACCTTTGTGAAGAACATCACCAATAACATCGATGTATGTCCTTCTAGGACGTCCTCTACCGGCGTTCCCATTAACATCCGCCTTATAAATTTCTTTTGTTAATCGCCGTTCACTCATTCTCTCAACATGGCCAAACCACCTGAGTTGATATGACAAGCGTTATTAGTATAAATGATAATAGTGCAAGTAAATATTATGAGGGGGGACGATTAAGGGAAACAATATTAGTACAAATGATTTTATGGAAAACAAGACGATACCGAATTAAGTAAAACATGTGTTTAAGGATTTTTGGAAACTTCACCCCTAAGGGGAAAAAAGTAGGGGATGATAGTTGGTACCAAAATGTATATGGGCATATCCGAAATTCACGCGGACGAAGTGCTAGTTTCATATAAATTCATACAAACCTAGTAGTGTCAATTGCGGTCTTTGCTGCGGTCTGCGATTTGCAGTCGCCATCGAAAGGGCACCTTTCAACAGATGCAGGTAAACCGAATATTCGCATCTCTTACGTCATGATATCATTGTGTGCAATGACAATAAAGTCGTCGGACCATTGCATCAACGTTCTATCAAACTTTGTGGGGGCAGCAAAAGATTCGTGTACAATGCATTGACAGACAAAACATCACAAATTGACCCGGATCTGACTATACAATTATTTTTTACGTTCGTTCTGCCTAGCCTTTTCCCAACTATGTTGGGGTTAGCTTCCAGTCTAACCAGATGCGGCTGAATGCCAGTATTTTATACGGAGCGACTGCCATCAGACCTCCGCAACCAAGCTACTGGGCAATGCCGGTATCCTAAGGTTAGACCGGTTGTCAGACTTTCGGGGCTTCTGACTATAGTAACGACTGTCATAGGTATTCGTATGACACCCGGGACCGATGGTTTAAGGTGAACGCACACTTATCAGAGCCGAATCGTCCGATTCGGCCGATTCGGATAAGTGCGCGAGGTTTCATAGGATTTCATACAAGTAATTCTAAAATTCGATTCTTT
Organism: Amphipyra berbera; assembly: GCA_910594945.2. NCBI lineage: Eukaryota > Metazoa > Arthropoda > Insecta > Lepidoptera > Noctuidae > Amphipyra > Amphipyra berbera. The sequence continues at coordinate 8,360,987 of OU343148.1, read as the reverse complement.
CGACTTTTTCGCTTCCTTCGGCTCTGATAAGTGTGCGTCCACCTTTCAACGTGCTCTCCGAGGCACGGAGAGGCCTCGATTGGTAACGAATGATCACCCATCCATGGATTGGCCGCGGCAAGCATAGCTTAACCTTGCAAATTATACTTTCGACCACACAAGCGATACTCGTTATTATAAAATGCATTGTAAGGCTTTGGCGTATTAATACGATGTGCGAAGCCAGAATTGAAAGATGACGTCAAACTAAAATAATTATAGGATCTATCGATCTTTTACCATATATTTATAATTCTAATCAAAGTATTTTTGTTACAGTGTGGCCCCAAAGACTGTTGCAAGCCCAATAGTGGTCAACAAACCAGTTCTACCACATAATGGTGAGTGGGCTTCTTGCCTATAACTTAATCATAAACGCATAGTCAGCCTATTACTGTCCAACTGCTGGACACAGGCCTCTTCTTACAATGAGAAGGGTTTAAGGCCTTAGTCCACCACGCTGGCCTGGCTCGGGTTGGCGGACGTAACACCGTCGAGAACTGCAGAATACAGGCGTGATGTTATGTTTATTCTACTAGCTAGCTTTTGTGTACAAAATTAAATTTTGGTAATTTTTTTTCAGCTATTCTTGCCTCAACCAATCAAATGAAGCCGTCGTATTGTCAAGAGTGAGTATTTTATTATTTAATACTAGCGGCCTGTCCCGGCTTCGCACGGGTGGACATTTTTCCCGTTTTTGCAACATTTTTCCTGTTTTTGCAACATTTTCCCCGTCTTTGCAACATTTTTCCTGTTTTTGCAACATTTTTCCTGTTTTTGCAACATTTTCCCGTTTTTGCAACATTTTTCATTTAGGATCTGTTCCTATTGGTCGTAGCGTGATGTTTTATAGCCTATAACCTTTCTCGATAAATAGACTATACAACACAAAAATATTTTTTCAATTCCAACCAGTAGTTCCTGAGATTAGCGCGTTCAAACAAACAAACTCTTCAGCTTTATAATATTAGTATACCTAGTCTTGCCATAGATATTGTAATGAAGAAAAAAAAATTTTTTATTGCAAATAATATTTATTACTTTTACAGTGTGTTAGTTTAATACATAAATATAAAAAAATTTAAAATATAAAAAGCTTATTCGAAGTAGTCGCCATTGGCTACAATACAGTCCTTTAAACGTTGAGGCCAGTTATCAATAGAAGCACGCACTCTTTCCATGGGAAAATTCTTCACTGCCAATCGTATGGATTGTTTTAGGGACTCCAAATTGTCATGGCGTTTAGAGCAAGCCGTACTCTCTAAAACTGACCATAAATCATAATCCAGCGGATTAAGATCGGGACTAGACGACGGCCAGTCTTCAGCTCTGGAGAAGTCCGAAACGTTCACTTCCAACCAAGACTGCGTGGACCGAGGTTTATGACCCAGCGCCGAGTCTTGTTGGAAGGACCATACTTGGTTATTGAACATGGTGTTGTTAAGGGGCTTAACTACTTTCTCAAGAATGGTATCTTGATACACTTGTGCCGATGTTTTGATACCTTTTTCACAAAAATATGGCTCAGTCACTCCTTCATAGCTAACACCCCACCAAACCATCACTGAAGTCGGATAATGCCCACGTTGCACTCTGTCGACTAATTGGGAAGCTTCCTTAGAGCTTTGAGCATAAATACGGTCATTTTGTTTGTTAAAATGTTGCTCAATTGTAAAGATTTTCTCATCCGTAAACAATTTTTTTCTGTGACCTCCCTTTGCGTACCACTTTAGTATTTGTTTCGATTTTACCACCCTATTCTTTTTTAAATTATCAGTTAAAAAATGACCAGTGCGTATCTTATAGGCTGCAAGTCCTAAGTCATCTTTTAAAATACGCGACATGGTTCTGGGTGCTATCTTCATCTCCCGAGATAAAATCTTTTGCTTTCGGACAGGATTTCTTCGAATTCTTTCCCTTACTGCTTTGACCACCTTTTTCGTACGAACACTACGTGGACGGCGAGATCTTTTTCTGTCACAAACAGAGGAGGTCTCATTGTACCTATTAATAGCCCGGTACACAAACATTTGACTAATACCAAGCGTATGGAGAGTTTTAAAAAATGCATTTGGCTCCATACCAACTTTGTATAATGCAATCACAGCGATTCGGTTCTCTTTATAACCCCACTCCATTTTAATATCGCAGAAATATTGTACAATGTATTGGCGCCAAAATTAGAAAACTCAATGAACAATCGTATAAAAATGACAGATTCCAAATTCAAATGTAATATCTTTCTTATTTTTAATTGTAACAGTATTTATGGCCAGACTAGGTAGATATTTAGCCGCATCTAGTTTGGTTGGAGACCCTTCAGATCTCGCCAATAACTGCCCGGTTACCTAGAAATGGTCCGCAAGACCATATACAAGCAGTCGAATAGAAAATAAAAGTCGCATCTAGTTAGACTATACTCTATTTCATGATCCATGATCCAAAAGTCAAAGTCAAAGTTTTTATTTCAAATAGACCAGATTTCAGGCACTTTTAAAACGTCACGACTAGGTGCACGGTTCCAAAAGGTAGGTTCTATGGAGAAGAGCCGGCAAGAAACTCCATGAATACTCTTTTTAAAATAGTAGTTCATTACAATTCCATTACAGTAGTGTGAGAAATAGAATGAGAATAATGCAGGTTAATGTAACAAATAAACTCACATAAGAGTAACAAATAGAAAAATATGTCTTCTATGATTGCCATAGCAGTTAAGAGCTGACCAGTCCCGACAGACGGCACCCGTTCACGAGCATGACGTGCACATCCGCATCGGTCAGCTCAACCATATTATAGGGAACTCAACGACCGGATAAACAACGCCACCATCAGCAAGACATTTAAGTGAGCATGACAGACTCATATTACCAGACAATAGGCAGTAATATGATATGATTATAAGCGTATCACTAATAGCTGCATGATGCTCATACTTTACAGTTTGGAATGAAGTATTGTAAAGCGATATTATTAAAATAATAACTATAATACAAAAACCTATTTTTTTGCCAGTCCAGACAATAGTCCAGATAAAGTCCAGACATTGTAGTATACAAACTATGCGAGTGAAACGATGTAGGGCAACGTTTGGAATGGTCTTTTGAGGAAAGTACCATAGCAGTTTCGAGTTGACCTGTCCTAACTGACGGTACATCTGCTTCAATCATCGCGGAGCTCAAACCTTATTTTAGGGAGCTCAACAACCCGACCGCTGCACGACGCTATCAATCAGCTGGACATTTGGGTGGGTCACAAAAAAAAACTCAAGAACCGCCAAACGTTTACAAAACTCGTGTATATAGCTACCCTACATGGTACTCACATTCACAATTTATTAAAAATGTAACATGGTAAAATAATAATAATCATTGAAAAAAATAATTCGATTATAAATGTCAAAAGGATAAAAATAAAAAATAATAATGTTATGAAATAAATTACAATGATGCGTCTGTGACAACAGCGAGCGGCTCAATTCCAAGCATTTTTATCGTCCATATAATCTTTAACGTTATAGAAACCCTTTTCGCATAGTTTCTGCTTTACATAGGACTTGAATTTATTAAGACTTAAGTCTTGAATATTGCTTGGAATCTTGTTGTAAAAGCGTATACTTTGGCACCTAAACGAGTTACTAATTTTTTGGAGCCTAGTCATTGGTAGGATAAGCTTATTTTTATTTCTAGTATTGACGTTATGGATGTCGCTGTTCTTAGAGAACAAACTGATATTTTTCTTTATATAAATCAAATTTTCATAAATATATTGAGATGCGACCGTCATTATACTAACTTCTTTAAATTTATCCCTCAGTGAATGCCTAAAACTAAGGTTATAAATTGCTCGAATAGCTCTCTTCTGCAAAACAAAGATAGTTTGAATGTCGGCAGCATTTCCCCACAACAAAATGCCATACGACATAACACTATGAAAGTAACTAAAATACACTAATCTGGCTGTCTCTACATCAGTTAGCTGGCGTATCTTGTAGACCGCGTAAGCTGCAGAACTGAGTCTTTTCGACAATTTATCTATATGTGGGCCCCACTGCAGTTTCGAATCTAAAGTTATACCCAAGAACATAGTGGTGTCCACAAGATCCAACTCGTCTCCATTTATTACTACACTGGTTTTCACCTTCTTAACATTAGGTGTCAAAAATCTGATACATTTAGTCTTTTTCTCGTTCAAAAGCAAGTTATTAACATTAAACCAGTGCACTACTTCAGAGAGAGCGTTATTTACATCGTCCGTAACCGGCTGCTGCCGTTTAAGTTTAAATAATAGTGATGTATCATCTGCAAATAACACAATCTCCTGATTATCTTTTATAAGATAAGGTAGGTCATTTATATAAACGAGAAATAGGAACGGGCTGAGAATTGAGCCCTGCGGAACGCCCATTGTCACAACAGACCCCGGAGATCTCTTCCCATTGATGTCTACTTTCTGGATCCTATTACCCAAATAAGAAATAAGTAGATCCAGAGCAGTATTCCTAACTCCGTAGTGATGTAATTTCCTGACCAATGTATCATGAAAAACGCAATCAAACGCCTTTGACAAGTCACAAAAGATGCCTAAAGCATCATGTGAATCCTCCCAGGCATTAAAAATATTAGCTAAAAGCTCAACACCAGCATCAGTTGTAGAGCGACCTTTTGTGAAACCAAATTGTTTCCTATGTAACAAATTATTTTTATTAAAGTGAGTTTGCAGCTCATCAAGGATTAATTTTTCAAATATTTTACTGAAGGTGGGTAGCACAGAAATAGGTCTAAAGTTAGTGGGGTCAGATGTGCTACCCGATTTAAATAAAGGTATAATCTTACTATTTTTCATTAAGTCAGGAAATACACCACATTCAACACATTTATTGTAAATTACAGCTAACTCAGGTGCTACTGTGTTGATAATAGATTTTGTGACCTCAACGGAGTTACCCCAAAGATCGGCGGTCTTTTTGACATTAAGGGTATTGAAAATTTTTACAATATCTTTACCACATACATATCTAAAATTGAATTCGTTGTTGCATATTTTCACATTTTCTTTCAATAGAGATTCGGCAACAGTGGGGGATGACTTCAAGGATTTAGTCGTTGAAACTGGAATGTCCGTGAAGAAGTGTTCAAATGCTGTGGCAACTTCTAAGTCTGATTTAACTGTCTTATTTTCAATTGAAAGGCTATAGTCACTACTTCGATTCTTGACTTATTATTTTTATGATTCTTGACTTATTTCAAACATTAGACAAAGAAAACCCATTTAAGCAAGGACATTTGGAAATAAACAACGTGTTAGCTATCAGAGGTCTGATGGCAGTCGCTCCATGTAAAATACTGGTATTCAGCCGCATCTGGTTAGACTGGAAGCTGACCACAGCACAGGGTAATTTTGATCTTTGCTACCAAAGAGGGGCTCGTGGCTAAATAACAACCGCGCCGATCGTGCGATTTGCGAGGTTAAGCTGCGCTTGCCGCGGTCAGTCCGTGGATGGGTGACCATTTGTTGCACATCGAGACCCCTCCGTGCCTCGGAGAGCACGTTAAGCTGTCGGTCCCGGGTGTCATACCAATACCTATGACAGTCGTTACGGGTAGTCAGAAGCCCGAAAGTCTGACAAACGGTTTAACCTTAGGATATCGGCATTGCCCAGTTACTGGGTTGCGGAGGTCTGATGGCAGTCGCTCCGTGTAAAATACTGGTATTCAGCCGCATCTGGTTAGACTGGAAGCTGACCCCAAGATAATTGGGAAAAGGCTAAGAGGACATGCTACCAAATAATTAAAGATAATTTTCCATGCATTGGTCTGTTCCGTCTAACAGTTCGAAAAGGTAACATGTGCCCGCGATGTGGGAAAGGAATGAATTTGAATACTGCCGAACCTTTTTATTTCTACTGTACATAATGAATGTAAATAAAAACACATATAGTATAGATATTATTGTTTGTCTGTCAGTTCTCAAGGCCACTTGCAAATATCATAAATATAGATTTTTGGCAGCGTCCGTGATCTGTGCACTGTTTATTTTGTTAGTAACGCGATTGTGAAAGAAAGTGAGCAAAATACTCTTATATTTTTTAAGATAAACTTTACAATGAAAAAGTATTTCTTTACTAAAATTAGAATTATATTTGAAGTTATAATGGTGTATCGTACTAGGGGCTCGTGGCTTATTAATAACCGCGCGAATCATACGTTTTGCGAGGCTAAGCAAGGCTTGCCGCGGCCAGTCCGTGGATGGGTGACCATTCGTTACACATCGAGACCCCTCCGTGTCTCGGCGAGCTCGTTAAATCGTCGGTCCCGGGTGTTATATGAATACCTATGACAGTAGTTCTGGGTAGTCAGAAGCCCGAAAGTCTGACAACTGGTCTAACTTTAGAATATCGGCATTGTCCAGTAATTGGGATGCGGAGGTCTGATGGCGGTCGCGCCGGGTAAAATACAAACTCTGAGCTGCTACTGAGGAATTCCACACGGAAAAACTCAATAACACTGCCCGACCTGGGGATCGAACCCAGGACCCAGCACTAGACCAACGAGGCAGTTAACAAGGTGTGGAGATCGATTTCTAATAACTGGGCCTTTAGCACCAAATACACCAGCAAGTTGTATTGCACAAGTTATTGCACACAGAGCTAGCTTTGTCCGTAATACTTGCAGAAATCGACTGGCTACGGGTGTCCACGGTATGACAGTGTTGGCAGTCAGATTTGGAGCTTTGGTCTCTCCTTCTATATGTAACAAAAATATGTTTTGTTAACAGTAGTAACGACGTGAAAGTGAACTCCCCGCCGTGCCACTCGCCCGGCGCGATACTGCCGGACTTGCCGCAGCCCGCCGAAGATCCTGAAAAGGTAACCATCAGACCACCATATACAGATATATCAGGTGTAAATATACCCTTAATGAAGCCGAGAGCCACGTATTCTTCCCATCATTACGAAGATTTTTTGGTATTGGTCCATACCTGGGAACCGACTGGTTATGGAGATATTGAAGGTCAAAGTCACCATATTTTTGTACGTTTTTCACGAAAACTAAGTTTAAATGTTATTACTAAACATTCTTCTCTATACACACATTATCAACATTTTCGAAATGTAGGCACAGTCTGCTGCGCGCGCGCTTACATTGCACGCTACAATTATAAGCTGTTTTTTAATACCAAAAAATAAAAGTCGTTTCCCAGTAATTATTTTTGCTGTTTGTTACTTAGTTTTATGTTCAGTAAGCATAGACTTCGGTTTCGTTAAGGGTATTTTTACACTCACTATAGTGCTTTAAGGTAGGTAATTACGAACATGGGAATATTCAGAAAATTACGAATTTCTACTAAACCTGGCAATATTTTTTGCTCTGGCAACGTAATATTGCTAGAATGTAATGCAATATAATATAATGTTCCCAGAGCAAAAAATATTGTCCAGTTTAGTAGTAATTCGTAATTTTCGGAATATTCCCATCTTCGTAATTACTCTAAAGCATTATACCATTTTTTTTTAAATATTTTAACTACGCCATGTGTCTAGTTTTGGTAAACGTGATTGCTGATCGTGAGTTCCTGGATTCGATCCCCAGGTCGGGCAAAGTGTTATTGGGTTTTTCTGTGTGGAATTCCTCAGTAGTAGTCCGGAGTTTGGATGTGCCCGGTCGATGGCAAAAGGCTCGCCCCCCTATTACATGGGACTTAAACATAACGGCGAAATGAGGGTGTTACTATACACCTCTGCCCAACCCTTCGGGGAATACAGGCGTGATGTTATGTAAAGATCAGCCAGTCAGTCAACCGGCCCGTACGTATGGTTGAATATCAGTTTATTTCACGAAGCAATGGTTTTCTGATCTTCGCACAATGCTAAATACACTTTTGTTGCAGAGCTCGGGGCTGTCGAAGGAGGCGTCATCATCAGAGACTCAAGCGTGGCTGGCGCGACAACGCTTCGCCCACCACGCTGCTACATTTACCAACTTCTCAGGAGCTGATCTGCTCAGGTCAGTACCTTTACTTACAAGCAAAACTGATAACTTGGGCAATTTGAATTAGTGTTGCTCGATTATCGATAGTTGACTTTGAACGCTAGTAACAATATCGATAGGGCAATCGATAGTTGCCGGGGTTGCGGTGCATGCTTTTGCGAATCCCGCGACACCGGCAGAACGGTCAGGAGGGGGAACACCGTTGGTTTTTAGCCGGTAAGAGGCCGGTAGACCCTCGCTTTCCCCGGGCGAGGGACATCCATGAGGATTTGGCAATCGATAGTATTAGAATCAAGGAACTTGTAACCAAACTGGAATACGCATTGCTGGCTAAAATTCGGTCCAATATCGGGAGTCCTCTGTCTCTTTCTATCTCAGGGAGTCCACATGCGCGTTGGAAAAGGACAGAGGGCTCACAAGACCGGAATGTCTCTTTAACGATTTTGAACCTTATTCCTCTTAGCCTTTTCCCAATTATCTTGGGGTCAGCTTCCAGTCTAACCAGATGCGGCTGAACCTTATTAAAAGGAAATATTATTCATATTTGACTTTCCTTAATTTATCTGTAGGTACGTATTCCAGTTTACTTTCAAGTTTCTAGATTGGAATTTAACAATAATATCGATAGTACCGATACCAAAAATTAAGTAACTATAGATAGTATCGATACTATCACAATTAAAGTGTTTTACTACAATCACTGTCGATATTACCGATAGTTTAGCGCTAACGATAGTTTGACAAAATCTATAATATTAAAATAGACTGCAATACTATTATATATTAAACTGCCTCGTTGGTCTAGTGGTGGCAAGCGCAACTGCTGATAGTGAGATCCTAGGTTCGATCCCCAGGTCAGGCTTAGTGTAATTGGGTTTTCCCGTGTGAAATTCTTCAGTAGCAGCCCGCAATTTGGATTTGTGTCCGGTTGGTGGCAATAGGCTCGCCCCCTATTACATGGGACTTAAACATAACGGCGAAATGAGGGTGTTACTATACACCTCTACTCAACCCTTTGAGGAATATAGGCGTGATGTCATGTCATGTTACATAATATTCAATTGTTTGTGTGCAGGCTGTCTCGCGATGACATTATCCAGATCTGCGGGCTAGCGGACGGCATACGTCTATTCAACGCTTTACATGCCAAGTAAGTACAAAAATACTAACCGCAATATCCCGGATTATATCCGACAAAGTTTTTTCACGTTTTTAGGGTTCCATTCCGTGCCCCGAAATGAAAAGACAACCTATTCGCAACCTTCGTGCTTCTGAAAACTTACTTCTCGAAATACCTTCCCATCGCACATGTTTCATTTCTAACTCCTTCGCTGTCTCAGCAATTAAACTTTGGAACGTGCTCCCCCTTGATATTAAAAGAGCTCCTAGTAAATTCTCGTTCAAACGCAAAGTTAGGAAACACTACTTGAAGTCGCTGCACTCCTAATCATCTAATTTAGTCTTCGTCATAATTACATTAAGATTTTCATAACGTTTTGTAATTGATATATATATATATATACAAGGTTAGTCGGAAAGGGGGTACTAAGCCGCGGGCCACTTAAAGTATCACTGATGACTATTTTAAAGCAAGTGTTAAAATTTCAAAATTCGATTTTTTTTTTTTCCATCAATAATAATTTTTATTTTAGTTTTTTCGAAAATTCTTCATCCCTGCTTTAGTTATGAATTCAGAAAATGGGGTTTCTAATCCGTGACCCCAAATATGACCTAAAATGTAAACACAGCTGATCATAGCTGAGGATAGATAGAATTTAGCGTATTTTTTATGAAATCTTTGAACAGCTATTTCTCTTAAACTATCGAGTTTTGGGGAAAGTTGTAGAACAAAAGTTATTCATTATTATGGGTAATTTAACACCCTTTCGGCTTAGTACCCCCTTTCCGACTAACCTTGTATATAATGTATATATATATATTGTAATATCTATATATTTTATTATTTGTATAGTATTTTATGTAATTTATATTTAACTTTTGTATTCCTAATATATTCAGTCCAAAATTGTCAACTCATCTTTTTCCTGTACCTATTTCGATGCTTTTCTTTTTAACCCTAAGGTTGACTGGTAGAGAATGCCTTGTGGCATTAAGTCCGCCTTATGTACCACCATAGTGCATAGAAGTATAAATAAATAAATAAAAGACGGAACCCTTATAGGATCACTTGTTGTCTGTTCGTCCGTCAAGACCATTTTTTTACAAACTGCTATAAAATAACAAGGGTGTAAACGAAATCATGTTAATTCCTTCAAACCTCGTGATGTACTGCTGACATAGATTAGGGGCCATTCAAGTATTACGTAAGCAGAATTTTAGTAATTTTTGATCCACCCCTCCCCCTTTAAACCAAGTAAACCAAGCAAACCAAGCTTTTACCCCCCCCCCCCCCCCCCTCCTATGCTTACGTAAACATTGGTATATATTTTTTTAAACTGATCAGGTTTCTATATTGTTATTCATGAGTAGCAGTTTTTAAGTCTAGAAAAATAAGTAAATAAATAAAAATTGCTGACGTAATGATCATCTAGACACCCCCGTCCCCCATGTCATCAAAAATAAGCTAAGCAAAGACCCCCTCACCCCCCTTTCATGCTTACGTAATACTTGAATGGCGCCTTATTACGAAACGAAGTTTTGATCAAAGTAACCCCCAGGAATCAAAGTCACCCCATTCTACGTTAGGTACTTTTTACAGGCGCATCGAGCCTCGTCTGACTGTGTACGTGTGTCCGGCCGGCAGTAACATATACAGCGCGTTATATCTACACGCGTGTCGCGCTCACGAACTGCTGCATAAGCTGAACACGCTTGTGCATGCTTCTAAGGTAAATAACTTACATTTGTATCGATTTTAGCTAATGATAGACCATACCATACCGTTCTGTGGGTGTTTTACCCCTCGTTCACACCTAAAAACAAGTTGTAAACATAATTTTTTGTAAAGGTCTTTTTAAAAGAAATTATTTTGTTTTCTAACACTTAATTATCATGTGTAGTTCAAACAAGTGTTTTAAAGATCTACATACTTTTTTGCTACTTAAAGGTATGCACTTTTGTAGCAATTTTTTCGAAAAAAAATCTGATACATGTAGAATACATGTTTTATACCTAGGTGTAAACGAGGGGTTAGAAGGGTTGATGACGAGAAGATAGACACCATCCTATCAGTGACGGTCTGATGGGGGTCATAGGGGTCATGACTCATGACCCACCCTCAAAATCGTACACGTCAAATTGACAATACTCCTAAAAATAAATAATTTACAAAAAAAATGTTTGTGCAATACATTCTAATGTATTCAACTAGTTTTTAACAGACTTCCAAAATAATCACTTTTTAACAAAAATAAAACCGAATTCAAATTGTCTATCTCCGAAGTTCTTCATCAGATCTTCACCAAATTTAAATGGGACCACTTCGAAAGAATACTCTTTCAAACAAAAAAAGAATCATTAAAATCGGTTCACAATTAGCAAAGATATCGAGGAACAAACATACAAAAAAAAAACAATCGAATTGAGAACCTCCTCCTTTTTTGAAAGTCGGTTAAAAAGGAAGTGGTTCTTAATTACACTGTTTTTTTTTGTATGTTTGTTCCGCGATATCTTTGCTAATTGTGAACCGATTTTAAAGATTCTTTTTTTTGTTTGAAAGATTATTCTTTCGAAGTGGTCCCATTTAAATTTGGTGAAGATCTGATGAAGAACTTCGGAGATAGACAATTTGAAGTCGGTTTTTTTTTTGTTAAAACGTTTAATACTGCTAATATTTCGGGCCCTTAAATGTCATTAAAGAACACCCCCTTAAGTGTCGTTAAGATGAAGAGAAATGAACGACATTGTACTAAAAATCTTTAAAAAAATGCAAGATACTAATCTTACCTTTTTCTTCCACAGGAATGCGAGACGGTGTTAGTATCGGGTCCAAACGGCGCCCGCGTCCGACTGACCGACGACTTAGTCCGACATATGCCCGACAACTCTACCTACAGACTCGAGAGAGTTGACGACTGCAGCGCATTACTGCTGTGTGCCACCAACAATAATTAAGAGATGCCTAAAGGTTAGGAGATAACTAGTTGATATATAAAACTGTTACAATAATGCCCCAATGACAAAAAATGCCCGGTGAATTAAAGAAGCGTACTGATTTAATATTAGATGTATAATGTAGGCTAGACCTTCGAATCTGTAAATTTAAAGATATTTCTATCTAAAATCAACTTATTTGATTTAATCGTGGCCCAATGACGATGGCTATTACGGAACTAAATGATAATGATAAATGATTTTTATTTCTGTAAATAAATCTGCTACAGACACTTTTACAAGTTAATATTGTTCTTCCAATAGTTGAACCAAGTCAACTTAGTAATCTCCTTTCTCTTTCACGCATCCCATTGTATACAAGAGCATGAACATTTTATTTAAAATAATAAATATTTATGTATACAGTGTTGTACTAAATATAAATAAATAATATAAATGTTATAAATACGTATAATAAGTTTTCTAAGTAAGCTTATAGCCAATGTTAATTTATCAATCAACTAGACATTTAGCCCACTTCTGGGCAAACGCCTTCTGAAAGGAGGTAATGACGTCACCACGCTGGCGGATAGTTTATAAAATGAGATTATTTACCAAATAAAGTTAAAAAACTTGGATTTCAACAAAAACGCTTATTTGCGAATTTTAATAATGGTGATATTATAATGTATCGCCTATGAGACTTGGATAATTCAGACATCAATGATATTGAAGTTGCGGCCCGTTGTGCTTCATCTTTGAGGTCAATCTGGGCGTTTATATAATGCCCTACGAACATTTTGGCAAACACTACCGGGCATTTTTGTGTGACCGACCGGGCATTTTTGTAAAGCCTTGCGCGGGCACAGAAATGCATGTTGAATATCATTGATCTGCATTCATCACGACTTTGACACATCTACAGATTATAAAAAAAGGATAGAATAAAAAACTTGCCAATACTTGTAAGTATTTTGTAATTTGATGAATCGGCAAGTCTGCAAGTTTTACGAACTAAGCGAGCACTTGCTGCAAATACTTCCGCAATAAAGCTTGCCAGTGAATTTGGCGCTTAATGTTTGTGTTGATGAGATGAATCTCACGAGACAAGACGATAGATTGAGATTTTTCGGTTTAGCTTATCTTAAGACTATGAGATTTCATCTCAAGGATTTGACCAAAAAATGTTAGTTAATGGCACGGTTCTTGAGTGGTTGGGATAGCTGCACTGGGCGTATGACTAGCGAGATATTCTGCGCGTCCGCAGACACACTAAAAAGTGACGCCTGCGCACTCCGTCAGCGCTCAAGAACCGCACCATTACGAAAGGGAACCCGAAAATTGTGCCCGAAAAATGGTAATAGGCTCGCCACCTATTACATGGGACTTAATATAAGAGGCAAAACGTAGGTGTACAGACTACTGTAATATAAGAATACCTCTGCTTACCCCTTTGGGGAGTACAGGGGAGTATGTATGCTGTCAAAAGCTGACATTAATCTTTCTTTAAATGTAAAAAGGTAAAGATATTTCGAATACAGGGGCCATGGAGTATTTCTTGTCATTAATTTCACATCATCTTTCATTTCTACTCAAAATCTTAATATGTTAGTTAAGATATTATGCACTGTTTATCTATATCAAATTGTACCTAGTGTTGTATACTCTATTATAGTAACATATTATTAAATAATGTAAACTTATTTCGAATTAACATCTAAAAATAAGTTATGTGAATACAGTATTGTCCTTGAGCTCATAATCTGGCCAAATTAGGGAACATTTCCATACTACGTGACCCGTTCAGGGGGGGAGGGGGGTAAAAAGTTGTATATAATGGGTCACATAGTATGGGTACATTCACTTAACTGTGCAGAGGAATTATGTCATCACTGCAAACAATTGCTGTAAAAATCTTTACCGTGTCGTCATTATTCCAATCAGAGTTGACTTTGCCATATCCATATCTACTTACCTAGCCCGGCAGAGCAAACTTTGCATTGGAAAATGTAGATTTTTGTAAAGACTTTAGATGTGCCTTGCAGTACCGTCAATATAATTCTAATTCAGAGTTAACTTGGTTGACCATGCCTTACAAATTGTCTCGAAGACCACGTCGAACTGTCAGTCAAGACTCGTGATTCAGACCTTTTCGATAATGTTGAGTCAGGGGATGTCACACGAATACCTATGACAGTCGTTATGAGTCGTCAGAAACTTAAGAATCTGAAAACCGACAATATTTCGATATTCCCACAGATATGGAGAACACAAGTTGACTTGGCGTGTTATTCAATTGGAGCAATGCTCCTACTTGTTAGCTGCTAAGTCAGTTTTGATTGACAGAGTTTCTGCAAGCGCGAATGGTTGCAGAATGCGAAAACGCGAGGCGTGCGCAATGTTTACTTCCCAGTACTAAATTGCCATCGTTATGTAGGTAGTTGTAAGAAACTAAGAAATATGACACGCTTATTTTCATACAATTTGACAAAGTTGCAGTAACTCTTTAACTCAATATCTGTGGGTGAACCTAGTCATTTAGTTGCGGAGGTCGGATGGCAGTCGCTCCGTGTAAAATACTGCCGCATCTGGTTAGACTGGAAGCCGACCCCAAAATTGAAACAGCTCGTTGGACAAGGACAATATTGTTCTAAGTACAATGTTTATTAATTAAAATTATTTTTTATATATGAAAAATTTGTTTACATTATTGTTAAATACATTAATTAATGGTTAAGTTTATGATTCCGTATTATGACGTGCAGGCTTGCATTTTAGTATAGATTGAAATAGCCACGGGTTGTGTTGATTATTGTTTAATAACGTTGGCGAGACTTTTTACTCTACTCATGGAATAATTAGCCAATCAAAATACCGTACGTACGTAAGAGCGTACGCGCACTGGTGCGGTCACGACCCGGCTTGCCGCATACAGTCTATAAAATCTTGTATTCAGTATAGAAACGGCGGTAACACACCTATCAATTTGAATTTGAACTCTAATCTTACACAAAACAACGTATTCCTAATACAAAAATATTTCATAATTATTAAAAAACAAAAACCTGAAATTCATTTAGAAAATATCGTTGTCCAGTCAAAAAAGGTCTCGCCACAATATGCGTGACGTAAAATTAAGGCAGCTACACACCATATTATGTTAACTAGCTTTAATTCGGTTGTTATGTAATCACAGATTATAATTGTTATTAGTGTATGTTAAATATAGCGCCTCCCGGCGAAATGCATGTTATTTTACATAAATTATATTTTTATTTCAAATAGGTTTCAAGTTTATATTAAAATTCTGATATACAATAGATACTTATGTTGTACTATGTGTATTAAAAGATTTTTAACGTAACTTATTCGGTCCCAATATTATTGGCGACTCTGAAACACTATTGGTAACTCTGAAACACTATTGGTGACTCTGAAACACTATTGGTGATTCAAAAACACTATTAGTGACTCTGAAACACTATTAGTGACTCTGAAACACTATTGGTGACTCAATAAAACTTGAAACATCAGCCCATTGTCCCACTTCTGGGCACGGGCTTCTTCTAATAGGAGATAATACGCAAAACTAAAGCAGATGGCAGTACCACCGTAAGATCTCATCACAACCAATCAGAACGAGTTGAATTATCATTATCAATAATATTCAACACATTTTAGTCAATGAAATTGCTTAGGACTTGCGATGGTGGCGCCATTCGTTCATTAGCCGTTACACTTGAAACTTATTTCGAAAAAGGTGCCTTATAAGTGCCTAAACACGACCTCTGAGGTTCGCGCAGTTGCATTACGGAGTATTATGATAAATTATTATATAAGATTTTATATTATTACGATTGGAATAAGATATTACGTTGCATGATTTAGATTTAGTCAAATGTATGAAGTATATAGTTAATAAATGTATAAAAGACGCATTTTAGACTTTCTTTTTTAAATCATTCTTCATTATGGCCCTTCAAAGATTCAATAGGCGACAAAATGTTCCCAACATTGAGTCTACGTGACGCATTGCACACTGCTCCGCAAAATTGTGCGGCATTTCTACGTGACGGGACATGTTGCAAGCCGCCGCACAGTGGGTAAAAAATGTCATTTTTTGTTCAAAAATCTGCCTACACCACAATTTATGACGTATCGCTGCCATTTTTTTATACACTCCTGCCGGAGATATCACACTTTGGTGTGTCACTGCCACTTTTCCTTAGAAGTCAATACCATAACGTATCAATTTATATGGAAAAAAGCAAAATAAAGCAAATTTTTTTTTGGTCCGCCATTTTTAATTTTTATAAAGAGAATAAATTCATGACCAGGGACCTGAAAAACCCCTGGTAACTGATTTCTGTTAATTTGCTTCATTTCTCGATTTTTTGAGGTTATGGTATTGACTTTTAAGGAAAAGTGGCAGTGACACACCAAAGTGTGTTATATCAGGTGTGTATAAAAAAATGGCAGCGATACGTCAAAAATTGTGGTGTAGGCAGAGTATTTTAACAAAAAGTCATTTTTTTCCCACTGTGCGCCGCTTCGAGAGGAGCGGGTGCAGGTGTGTGCGAGCGAATTGTACCGCGACATTGTCCCCGGGACATTCACGTATGTCCCGCTGCATGTTGCTCCATTTGTCCCTTAGGAATACAAGGCAACTTCGAAATACGCCTATAGTGCTCTCATACTGGTCTAGAATGGAACCTATTGAAGTGCCCACATTTTTTGTGTGTAGGTATAGAAAATGATTTGCATGAAGGTTAAAAGATTAGAGTGAACAGGCTTCGTCTGGGTATGCTCACTCCATCCATCGTAAGCTGGGTATCCATTCGAGGCAATCGAGGCAGCCTCCGGCCGAGCGGCTGCCTCGTCCCGAGGCAGATCTACGCCCATATTCTAAGACGTTCCTCCAAAACTTACTCAACTCATACTCTACTCAGAACGGCCTCGAAAACACCTTCAAAATTGTATTCTTTTCGAGTGAACTATAAGGTTCCTCGACGGAGTCATTACGTCATAATTTGAATTATCTGCATCGCGCAAATAACTCCGCGATAAAAAATTGTAAGGATTTTCGTAAGCATATTCGATAAAGTCTTCAGAATTCATTTTTATTACATACGAACTTTGACACTTCCTTCCTTAAGGTAGGTTCCGAGGTACCTTGAGTTTGACAGATGATTCCTTACCTCGACTGAGGAAAAATCTCGAGTAGAGGACCTTTATGTCAAGTCAAGGTGGGGTTGAGTCGAGTAAGTTTTGGAGGAACATCTTAGAATATGGTGCTAGTGGAGACCGTGCCGCGAGTCGAGGATTGCCGCGACTTGAACCAAACGAGGTGGCCGCGCAGCGAGCCAAATTATGTCGGTACATGGTCATGCTCAAAGACGCCTCAGCGTGAGCCGTGCGTTGAGTGGAGACGTTTGTACGTGTGCAAATGTATTGATTTAATTAAGTTATATGAAACGATGTATCTTTTTTTCCAATTATTGGTTCAAGATAGATACATAGATCTTCAAAGGTTTCAGAATTCATTCTGGTAAAATTTTTAATAGTATCTTCTACGCCTTCAAAACACATCTGGCAACAATTGTTTTGCATGAACATTTCGCTGACGATATATTTCATTAATCCACCATCGGTGTTTTCGTTTCTTCCGTTTGTAGTGACTCATTACTACTAATGCTGCAGCGACTTTACGTGCGTCAACCATTGTGGTTAATGAGAAATTGAGAAAATCGTGGTTCGGGTTGAGGCTTGCCGCTCGATACGATATTATGTGGGCTCAAGAGATGCATGAACAGGATGAAGCAGCTCGTCACGAGGCTGCGCAAGTGTATACCCAGCTTTAGACTTTCTCTGTCATATCTGACCTAAACTAGAGTCAAGTACAAACCATATCAAATAAAAAAATGACGTGCGTGTGAACTGAGGGACCACACTGGTATTTTGCAAAATAAAAATGTAGGATTTAGATGTAGACTTAAAACAATTATTGTAGAACAAATTTGGGAATTTGTAAACAAATATATTAAAAACTACAGCACTTAAAGTGCGGTCCCTCAGTCCTCACAGACCATCAGCCAGATCTCGGAAAAATAAGGTATTGTGACTCCAGACATTTAGTAAAGAATTTGTAAAGATACAGTGGAATCCGTTTATTACGACTTCGCTTATAACGACCAGCCGCTTATAGCGGCTTAAGAACACCCTTTAGTTAGGTTTTCTTATCTGGTATTTACATGTCTGTGGTCACAATACCTTAATTTTTCAGATACTTTCCGAGATCTGGCTGATGGTCTGTGAGGACTGAAGGACGGCAGTTTAAGGGCTGTAGTTTTTAATATATTTGTTTACAAATTCCCATATTTATTCTACAATTGTTTTAAGTCTACTACTAAATCTTACGATTTTTATTTTGCGAAATACCAGTGTGGTACCCTAGTTCACACGCACGTAAAAAATGGGAGACCACACTACGAACACCTTTTTTTTTTTTTTTTTTTTCTCACGTGGGGAAATCCTCATGGACTATCCCCCGTCTGGGGAAGACGGGGGGGTGTGCCAGACTTACTGGCTAAAACCCCACGGTGTCCCTCCTTCTGACCTAAGGCCGGGGTCACGGGATTCGCTGTTGCATGCACCGCGACCCCGACAGGTCTCGGTCCACCAGCTTCTTCTGGTGGACCCCTCCTGTGGTGGGGCAGTTGCTCCCCTGCCCCACATCCATCCGAGAGGCGCGCGCAGGACATGACGCGCCATCCTCCCTGGGCCCGTTACTGGTCGGGCGAATGGTTCCCCAACCCGCCGCCCGCAGGCCACTCACTAGGGTGGCCGGAGATCATCACGCGCCCTCCGGCGCCCAGTGCGTCTAGCGCGAGAAGGGAGAGAAGAAGCGGCCTCCCTCTCCCTCTCCGCTACCTCCTTGGTCGCCATCACCCCCTCGCAAAAGGAGGCGATGGCTTCCCACGCAGTCTCGCTCCCGACCATGGACAGAACCACGGCCGGAAGCGAACACTACGAACACCTACCGTGAAACTAGCCAACTTTGCCAATTAAGGTATCTTTGCCCTTAATTTTATAAGCAAATCTGCTAACATGAGAAAGTATTTTAGTTTTATATTAAATATTTTATTTTAGTTTTATGGTTAATTGGCAAAGTTGGCTAGTTTCACGGTACTGAAAGTCAAAACATTTGGCCGTGATTATTCACTTTGGAATTATGTCTCTTTCTAAATATCATATTTAGAAAAAAATAGAATACTTAGTTTGGAAATCTATTCATGTATTAAAGGAATAAAACCACAAATATTGCTTATAAAATTTATTAAATATTACAAAAGGCACTGTAACTTAATACTGGTCCTATATAATATATAGCGTTTATTTGTGATGGTTAAGGCATAACAGTTAGTTCAACAATGCAGTATTTATTGCTATCAGCTATTATAACAGACTTACGAGTACATGAAGCTACTTTAAAAATATTTAGAAAAAATATACAGTTTATTTAAATTGAGGGAATTATTTAAAGAATGTCCTAATCTCTTGTTTAACCCATTAAAGGTTACCCTGACCCCAGATATGGTTAAAATTTACCCTCATCAGGGAATTATACCTTAACGTTACCAAAGTCCAAAAATGCTGAAGAATATTTTGCAAATTCATGTGCACTTTTTTTTCATAGATCCGTTGGACAAAAAACTTGCACATACATTTGCAAGAATGTCTAAATCAGTCCTTATTCTTAATCTATATTTCTGAAACTGAAATCTCTATAAAAAAAGTTAATATGGAATGTAATACATAAAGTCTTCAATACATAAAACAGTGCCTAATATTATGCAGTTATGTTTACATTTCGTGTCATACATAAGTAATTAACTCGTACATGTTTAACTAAAAGGGGTGTATTTACAAGCTTCCGTCCTGCCCTAAAGGGGGTGTCCAGGTACATATTAATGTTAATTCGTAGCAAATATAACAATAATTCATATTTTTTTTAGTATCAGACATATTTCTCGGGGTAATGAGATATCCTTACAAGATTAATTTCACCCCCATCCTTGTTACAAACGATGGTTTAAACCAATACTAAGTTAAACCCAGATTAAAATATATTCATCACTTTCCAACGTCGTACAACAAAAAGAGACGAGGCTATATGAAAGTCTGGGTTAAGACCATTTTTTGTAAAAATAGATCCTAAAGTAATGGGTTCAGCTATGAAATATCGTTATTCTGATTTACATAATTTAACAAAACGCTGTACTAAGAATTTAAGTAGGAAAAATGTCCGATACTTCTTACACAGTAAAAGATAAATACTTAATGAAAAGCAATGCCGTAAGATCCCCGGCTAACAGGTCACTATGGGGTCATAAGAGTGACTAAAGCCGGGACTATACGATGCCAGTTTAGTTTACTAAAACCGGACTTAGTACTGGGGTTGTATAGCTCCGACTTAAGGATATCAGGAAGATTGACAACATGATACGAAGAAAACAATAGTCGCTGCGCCTGCAAAAACCGCTGTTTTTTTTTTAATCTATCTTTGACGCTATTTTATACTAGTTCTCAAGCCACGTGCAACTGTAAAATACGTTTTTTTAATAATTTTGCTATCTTCTTAACCAAATAAATTATTAAAAAACAGTTTTTACAGGTGCTTGGCTTGAGAACTATTATAAAATAGCACCAAGGACAGATTTAAAAAAAAAAAAACATCTTATTTTGCAGGCGCAGCGACGCAACGTTTTCTGGACTAAAGAGGACTGAGATAAAATGATCCGCGTCGTTTCGGAAACCCGCCTCATGTATAAAGGAACTCTTCGTAGCGTTTGCAATTCGAAAAGTTTTTGATGTGGAACATCTAACGCGGCGGTACGAGTGAGAGTGGCTGTTGCGTGGCGATGCTCGCGATGGCAGACCGTAACTCGTCGGCTCTCTTCAGTTTGACTCTTCGGTTTTTTTTTTACAAAATAAGTTTGGATGTTTCACATCTGCCAGGTGTTTTCAACAAAAGCGAGTCTTGCGGCCTTGAAAATAACTCAATAAGAGCATCATTTTGTTTAAAAATAATGTGGAATGGACATAAAAATGCTTACAATATGGTCCATAAAGTAAAAATTGTTCGCTAAAGCTGATATAGAAATACAATTATTTAATGATTAGTTTTGACAATTAAAAAGTAAAATAAATATTTATAACTGCTAAGGTTATAAGGCCTTAAGGCCAGAATATAAAATGAAGAGTCGGCGAACAAAACAGTCTTATTATACAAAATTAAATTTTACTGGTGGAACAAAAAAACTGACGTACAAATTATACGGTTTATATTGAAATCATGAACTTCTGACTCGATTTTAGCCCAATATTAGGCCGTTTTTATTGAAAACTTATACATAATTACATATGTGGTACGATAGAAAAGATGGTTAAAAAAAAGGTTTTCTTTTTACACGCTTTATATTAGCTTCACTTGTAACTAACTGACAAACTAACAATGTAAAAAAATCTTGGAAGTCAATTTTAACCTACTTCCAATTGTCGTATCGAAATGAAACTTTGTATGTATATGTAGTTTGGATGACAATACTATAATTTTTTACCGGTAAGGTCGAATAGGGTAGTTGACTACTATTAAAAATGTACAACAATTTATTATTATTTTAAAGAAAGTATAGATACAAATTGATATGTGACAAATAAATAAAATCGATGAAAAAATAGAGGAGCTACACGCTTGCGAAGTTTGTAGAGGGGGCATTTTCTGTCCTTGTCGCGCGAAACGTGTATTGTACGGAGTGGTGTCAAATAATTATGAAGTTTGCAAGGTATGACGTCATTGTGGCGTCATGTTGTCTCTGTCTAGTGAGCAATTTTCAATCGTTTATAACTTGGGCATTTTATTAAATATTTCAGTAGTTTTTTCACTGTTGCCTATCATTTTTGTAATAGTTTCGCGATTTCTAATAAAAAAATTATAGTCACATACCCTATTTAAGGTAACAATTTTTTACCATTTAATTTTGTCTAATTAGACAAAATTAAATTTTACTGGTCAAGCAGAAACCTCTAACAAATAATAACGTTTATATTGTAATAATGAAGTTTTTGACTCGATTTTAGCTCAATTTTAGGTCGTTTTGATTGAAAACTTAATACAGAATTACATACGTAGTACGACAGAAAAGTTTTTTGATCAGTTCGTCTAGCACGAATGCTGTATAGTTCCTAGCGTTAATATAAATTAATTTTGAATTGAAAATACAACTCTGTACGTGAAAGCTAAAGGACCAAGTCCATTTTTTGGCATTTTTTTATTTTTAATGATTTTAATTTGAATTGATTCTTTAATGAGCTCTACTGAATATTTTACAATATGTGACAAGGCCCTTCACTTTTCACCTACAGAACTGTTCTATTTTTTGAGACATGCAACCATTTGTATCATACATAGATATGAATAAAGATTTCAATTTAATTAAATAGTATGTGCGAAACGAGTGTTTCCGATTCAAAATTCACTTAACGTAAAGCAGAGTACAGGCTTACGAAATGTAACATGCAATGTATCACGCAATGAAAGAATTTGCCGTCCACATTGTCGCAATGTATCATGCAATGTAACAGAATTCCCATAGTGTGGACGCCTTGCGCGCACGAACCGTGCACACTACGCGTGCGTACTACGTACCTTGCATGTTACGTTACAGCAGTCTGTACCCGCCTTTACGTTTACGTTAGTATTGTCACATCATTCCTATAAGGTCTGAAGTGTAATTAAATAATTTTGTTCGCTGACTCTTCAAATATAAAAATGTACTTTTTTTTTTAATTAGAACATCTTTCTCTGTAGACGGTACATAAGTAGTACAATTGTTTAATATCAAGTTTTTAATGTTATTCTAACTTAAATAGAACTTAAGGCCTCTGTATTTACCAGTCCAGCCCAGCCTTTTAAATCAGTTTTTAATTTCAATTCAGTCATATTTAACGGACTTAATATATCATGCACGTTAAACTTGCTTTTATAAGCACAAATCAAAGTTATTTATTTGTAACATGCCAATTAAAATGGATATTAAACCCACCTCTTACAAAGATTGACGACTATTCTTTTATTCACAAACTAAACCAAAGTTAAAGAATTGCTATCCTTTTCACTCTGATAAAATAAGAAAGAGACGGATAATAAATATGCCCTGTCAAATTTAGTGGAACTAAAATTTCCATACAAATAATACACGATGATGTTCAAGGTGTAAACTAGTTTGACATCTCTAACTTAGTTCTTATCTATCACCGTCCTTTTCTCGCGCTGTCTGTCAGTAAAAGATAGCAATTCTTTAATTTTAGTTTAGTTGATGAATAAGAGAACCGGCGCCAATGTTGAGTATAATTTAGAATTTTAAGTAACCTTTCAAGAGGTGGTATTAACTGCCCCATAAATATATATTTTCAATCTTAATATTATAAATAAATTTCGCGAAAAGTATATTTTATTTGCTTATTATTTATACATAAAAAATCTTTACATAATGTAATGCTAGTGGCAATTTATAAAAAGCTAAAATCTTCAAATTGGACTGCGCAAAAATTGTTAAAGAAACACACATAAAATTTTCGTCTTCCATTTTTTCCAAAATTCTACATTTTCACACATCAAAATTGGTCCAGCCATGGGGTTTAAACATTTTTGCGTAGTCGAATATTCAAAGTATGAATCAAAATAATTATTAAAATCTACAGGGTGTAGAAATTAAGGTTAGGAGGCTTATACAGCGAGACATTTTTTTTTATAAATATCTATTATTATTTTTGTAGGTACCTTACAAGTATGACGTTAATTGCAGCAACGCAAGTTTTTTTTAAATACATTTTTAGATATTATTAATAGTCAAATTCGTGAATACTAAAGGCACATACTGTTACAGTACTCGGCAGTAAATACACATCGAGGTTTAGAAAGAGATATCGGCTATCTTCGGCTTTATAGAGCATCATCTCTGTCGCACGAAGCGACAAAACGTCACATAGGTATGAGTGACAGAGACGACGCTCTACGGAGTCGAACCTAGCCGATTATCTCTTTCTGAAGCTCGATGTGTAATATTTACTAGGTACTATACATTTTATTACTTAATAGTCCAATATTTGAATCCAAGTTAGCTCAGTTTCAAAGGAGCCTAACCTTAATATTGCAGTAAGTTAAAGGTTAAAATCAATGGTTTTCAACAACTCGTAGATTAACGTGGATTACCACTTTGTAGTGTATGGTTATTAATGAAAAAAAAAATGTTAATGTATTTTAAAAACCGAAGCGTTAACCAACAGAGATATAAGAGTTGCTCAAATGGTTGGCATAAACCAGCAAATCGGTAGTTGACTACTTTTATAGGAAGAATTTAATATTATATTTTAAAAAAAGTACAGAAAATAAACAAAATTAATCTAAAAATGGAGGAGATACAGTGTGGCGTCACCTGAGGACGCACCTGTTTTGTGCGTATGAAGGAGTGCACATCCACCGAGCGCGCGAAGTATGAACTTCGGCCCGCGACCCCGCACCTTGCTCCGCCGACCGGCGCGGCCGCACAGCGAGTTAAAAAACGCTAACGCTCGGTCACGCCAGCCAGTCGATAACCCACTCCGACGGCGAAAGCACGCGCAAATTTGTAAAATCGATAATAAACGATATAAGTGTATTATCACGCGTATTATTGAAAACACCCTCAAGAGACTCCTACAACAGGTTTTCAGAGTTTGTGAATGGCGCATTTTCTATCCTTGTCGCACGAAACAGACATTGTAAGCAGTAATGTCAAGTACTATAAAGTTTTTGAAGTATGACGTCATCGTTCAATATTGCTTATAACTTGGGCATTTTATTATATTTTTCAATGTTGCCTATGTTTTTTGTAAAAGATTCGAGACAATTAATTAAGAAAATACTATTCATACATATTGTCATAATACCGTGTATGACAAGATGTATGAATGTGGATGAAGCGAAAGGAGTATGTAAGGGTCAACTCATACTAGAGCAGAGTCGAATCGCATCGAAGCGTCAAATTCTTCACAAGTAAAGCGAAGAACCAATCAAATCAAATATCGTTTATTTGTCAATGTAGGTATATTACAATAGATGGTAAGTAAGAAATTAGTTCGCTACATTGTATCCATACAGATATACAAATTAGTTTGGTTTTTGTAATTCTAATCTAGGTACTTAACGCTAGTGAATTTATAATTATAATATCTATTAACACCAATTATGTCTATCCTTGTAATTATATTAAACATATCATTATAGAAACATAATCAGCG
Organism: Amphipyra berbera; assembly: GCA_910594945.2. Taxonomy (NCBI): domain Eukaryota; kingdom Metazoa; phylum Arthropoda; class Insecta; order Lepidoptera; family Noctuidae; genus Amphipyra; species Amphipyra berbera. The sequence goes on along the minus strand of OU343148.1, from coordinate 8,335,566 downwards.
TTGGTTGCGCTCCTACGCGCGATTTCTGTTGAATGCGCGCGAATTCGCGCGTCTTTTTTTATCTTAGAAGAAATATGTGTATTATGTTGTGGATGAAGCGAAAGGGGTATGTAAGAGTCGTAGCATGTGGCGTTCTATAGTTTCTGCCTACCCCCATGGGAAAAAGGCGTGAGTTTATGTATGTATGTATGTATGTTGTGGATATAAGGGTGAATAGCTATGTTAAGTTTCAGATTGACGTTTCGATGCGTTTCGACTCTGCTCTAGTGTGAATTGACCCTAAGGGTCGTAGCGTGTTGAGTTCTATAGTTTCTGGCTACCCCCATGGGAAAAGGCGTGAGATTATGTATGTATGCCAACTACCCAATTTACTATATATGTAATTGGCGGAGAACTGGATAATCATATAATTTACTTACATTATTATAATTTTAAATAATGAGTTAGTTATTGTATAACATTTTCTTACATGCCTGGTTGCTTAAGTCATAGACTGTAGTTTTTGGTTAACCATCAGTAACCACACACTACAAAGAAGCACCGTCACCTACCAAAGTTGTTGGTTACCCGGTGTCTACTATCGAAGATGTCGGTTAACGGTCGTCACCCCGTGGACGGTCAGTTGTCGTAGTGCTGCGGCCCCGCGTTAGAGGGCGTGAGCTCCACGTAGTTGGCGGGCAGCATGCCGGTGCGGCCGGTGCGGAGGACTTGGCCCGTCATCCAGCCGGAGTCGATTGAAGTCACGTTTGAGATTAGATCGCCTTCACGGAATGATACCTGGGGGGGGAGAGTGGGGAAATAAGCGACTTTTCTTCAACATCACAGATCGCAGTCTACTGATTGGCACGGAAGCCTCTTCTCATAGCGAGAAGAGTTTGAATTTAGTCCACCATTCAGGCCTGGTGCTGTTTGGCGGACTACACACACCATGGAGAACTTTTTGGAGCCTCTCAGGTGTGCAGGTATCCTCACGATCCTCCCAATTATTCTGCTCTAGGGGTTCTACCTTCCCAGGGCTTCCAGTCTAACCAGATGCGGCTGAATACCAGTATTTTACACGGAACGACTGCACAGCAGTGATAGCTTAGTGGTGTGACCGTCGGACTGCCAAGTCAGGTCTCGAGTTCGAACCCAAGGCACGCACCTCTCGGTGAATGAAAACATCGTGAGAAAAACTGATATAATTATCAGATGCCTGAGAGATATTTCTCGACGGCATGTGAAGCCAAGTCAGAGGCCTATGGGCGGCATAAACTATGACACCAGGTTAGTCACTAACCACACGAAAAGAAGAAGACTGCCATCAGACCTCCGCATCCCAATTACTGGGCAATGCCGATATCCTAAATTTAGACCGGTTGTTAGACTTTCGGGCTACTGACTACCCGCAACGACTGTCATAGATATTCATATGATATAATTATCAGTTTACATAAGTCGTTATTACTTGAATAACTTACCTCATCGCTGTCGCTCGCTTCGTAGTCATACATGGCGATGTATACTCGCTGTAATTAGAAAATTAATTAATTAATATGGCGTTATCCTCTATAGTAAAAGCGGTGGGATTGGAGGCCATGTTAGGTTGGGTGTTTGTTAGTTGAGTGTATATGGGTCATGAAATAATAATATTACGTAATCGTAACATATCACACTGTTTATTTAACACTAATTTAATTGTTAGGTAATAATTTATTTTAGTATTAAAAACGATAAACATAACATCACGCCTGTATTCCCAGAATGGTTGGGCAGAGGTGTATAGTAACACCCTCATTTCGCCGTTATGTTTAAGTCCCATGTAATGGGGAGCCAGCCTATTGCCATCAACCGGGCACAAATCTAAACTCCAGGCTGCTACTGAGGAATTCCACAAGGAAAAACCCAAAAACACTGCCCGACCTGGGGATCGAAGCCAGGACCTCACGATCAGCAGTCGCGCTTGCCACCACTAGACTAACGAAGCAGTTGAAAACAATATTTGACAATTAAAATTTTTTGGTCAAGCGTGCTCTCCATGAAGAAATAAAAATGTCTTTTTAATACTCTAATCTACTCAGATTCATTTTAGGTTCAATTCGTTGTATCGAAGAAACAATCTGAGCAGCAGAATTGGCCTTTTTACCTGACTGCGGCGAAGCCAAAAAAGAAGGGTTATGTGTTTGACCTGTATGTAGGTCCATATCTACAAGGTTAGTCGGAAAGGGGGGTACTAAGCCGCGGGCCACCTAAAGTATCACTGATGACTATTTTAAAGCAAGTGTTAAAATTTCAAAATTCGATAAATTTTTTTTGCATGCAAAAGTATTTTTATTTTAGTTTTTTCAAAATAAAACATACCTGCTATAGTTATGAATTCAGAAAAATAATTTTCTAATCCGCGATCCCAAATCTGACCTATATTGTAAAAACAGCTGATCATAGCTATGGACATATGAGATTTTAGCATATTTTTTACGAAATCTTTTAAAAGCTATTTCTCTTAAACTATCGAGTTTTGGGAAAAGTTGTAGAACAAAAGTTATCCCTTATTATGGGTACTTTAACACCCTTTCGGCTTAGTACCCCCTTTCCGACTAACCCTGTATATTCCTCAGTGACTTCTCTTTTTTAATGGGTCCCGACTGTTAAAGTCGCTATGATCCGCATTAGAATTTTTTTTTACTGTATTTGTTTTTTTCTCTTCGGTTTTTATTTAACACTTTGACAGCGGCAGTCGGCTTTATACGACAAACAAAAATGTTTTCGCGCCCGAATCTCTTCAGTCATATTTATACGACTGAGGCGGCACGAAAACATCTGTCGTATAAATCCAACTGCCGCTGTCAATAGGTTAAAGTTCCTTTTCTACGCAGTCGGGTTTTTTTAATTCTTTTATTTAATTTGGTGCTGTACGGATCAGAGTGTTGGGCCGTGAAGAAGACGGATGAAAGAAGATTACACGTAGCGGAGATGAGAATGTTGAGATGGATGTGTGGAGTGACGCGAATGGATAAAGTAAGAAATAAGTATATTAGAGGAAGTTTGAAAGTGGCACCAGTGACAGAAAAGTTGAAAGGAAAGCGTTTGTCTTGGTATGGGCATGTGCTGAGGAGGGATGAAACACATGTGACTAAGAGAGTGATGAATATGAATGTTGATGGATGGAGGGGGAGAGGGAGACCTAAGAAAAGATGGATGGATTGTGTGAGGGAGGACATGAAAGATAAGGGAGTAAATGATAATGAGACGGCTGACAGGGAAGAGTGGAAGAGAAAAACATATTGCGCCGACCCCAAGTAACTTGGGACCAGGGCAGGAAGATTTAATTTATACAATTTGTTCTACAATCATCTTAGTATGTTTACCTGATTATGGTGGTTGGTAGTCTGTCTAGGCATTTCATTGGCGAGTGGGTCGAGATCTGTCACGCGACCAATCTGACGGCTCTGTTGCTGCTGATGCCCGCTTTGTTGATGGGAGCCTGCGAATATACAATATATTGGATATAGCATGTTTTTGAATGAAAATAGGTCAAACTGTCCACCAGTCGGAGTCGTAAGATTGTGTTAAGATGATGGACGGCAGCGTCCACAGAGTACTTTTTAACCGACTTTCATAAAAGGAGGAGGTTCTCAATTCGATTGTATGTTTTTTTTTTGTATGTTAGTTCCGCGATATCTTTTCTAATTGTGAACCGATTTTCATGATTCTTTTTTTGTTTGAAAGAATATTCTTTCGAAGTAGTCCCATTTAAATTTGGTGAAGATCTGATGAAGAACTTCGGAGATAGACAATTTGAAATCGGTTTTATTTTTGTTAAAAAGTGATTATTATAATACTGGCAGCGTCGCCGTAACTAACAGCACGCCTTGTACTCCCCGAAGGGTTCGGCAGAGATGTTTTTAGTACACCCTCGTTTCGCCATGTAATAGGGGCGAGCCTGTTGCCATCAACTGGGCACAAATCCAGACTCAGGCTGTTACTGAGACATTCTTACTGGAAAAACCCAATAACACGTTGCCCGACCTGGGGATCGAACCCGGACACGTTCAGCAGTTGCGCTTGCGACCACTAGGCCAACAAAACAGTCCTCCTGTCTGTTTATAACAAACTGCGATCACCAATATGTCTGTCAGTCGTGGTGATAATAGCAATATTCTCAGACTTAATCACAGCAGATATTTGGAGATTTCTTTGGCACATTCATAAAATATGTAGTTTTAAGATGGGTTTAGACCAAACGAACATAGACCTAGTGCTAGAACAAGAGCACAGAGCGTCGTAGTTTGTTGCTTTTTTGATGTAAACGATAATTAGTTTCCATCATTTACACCAAAAGAATACCAACGAGCAAGAATGACAATGAGCAAGAACTGGAATTAAGACAAAATCATTTGATGGAGTTGGGATAGAATGAGCATTGGCTAGTTTGGTCTAAACCCACCTTTTCTAAAATATTATAAGGGCATGTTTTACAATGGAGAAACTGTCAAACCGCCATATTTATCTCTCAGATAAGAGTTATCAGCAAGTAGTGAAACAGGCTCGTAGTGCTAATAAAAACTTTCATTATTACACTAATACAATATTTCGACTACGGCGTCGCTTGTAAGATAAAAAATATTCCCCAAAACCAAAAACATTGAACACATAATAATGAACATAGAAATGAATGACGATCCGAACCACAACATAGAAAAAGCATTTTGAAAAAAAAATACAAAATTGGATATTTGACTATTTTGAGTTTTATTGTTTAAGCCGACGGCATGATGGTTTGCCGTTAGAATATACTGGGACTTGTTATTTCCATCTTATTCCACCTTAGTTGTCGACAAGCATATAATTTTGGGACCCAGTGCATAATATCAGCAAGCACATTGGGTCGCCCGCGCGACGACGCACAGAGTATTCCCAAGGAGGGTTGATGTCAGGCAGGCGACCGGTCATAAAACAATAAGCCAAAACCTCTAACAACATGGATTTACGAATTACATATTGCGCCGATCTCACCTAGTGTGGGATAAGGGGAGGAAGAAGAAGTATGTACCTAAAAATAGTCAAATACCCAATGCATGTTATATAAACAAACCTCGCTTGCCATCGCTAGTACTGTTATAAATAAGTGTAGCTGACGCCCTCTGGGTGTTAGGAGGCGCTCTTGGACCATCACTAATGGGATCATAGTCCTGGATCCTGCCAATCTTTTGCTGTTGCTGCTGCTGCTGAGTTTGCTGCTGCTGCTGAGTTTGCTGCGTCTGCGGCTGCTGCACAGGGTAATTCTGGTACTGAGGGTAGTATTGGCCCTGATACTCTTGATACTGTGGGTAGTACTCTTCCTTCGGCTTATAATATTGTTCTTGGTACTGCCGGTGTTGTCCAGATGGTTGGTGGGGTTGGTGGACCACCTGTGGGGGTTGTGGGGGCTGGACCGGGGCCGGCGGGTGTTGGTATTGGGTCGACGGCGTCTGGTAGTGGTTTTTCGGGGGTAGATTGGGTGGTGGCGCGTTTGGAGTCAGCATTTCTGTTGCATAGTTGTCGATTTGCTGGTGGTAGTTTTCTGCAGGTAGTTCTATAGGGGGCAATAATTAGAAACAAGTGTATGATATTTTGATCGGAAGAATAACATGGAATTTACTTTATTGATGTGTAATATCTAATTCTGTGGTACGGATGTGAGAGTGGCTGTTGCGTGGCGATGCTCGCGATAGCAGACCTTCGTAACTCGTCGGCTCTGTTCGATTTTACTTAGCGAGTTTTTTTTTTTATAAAATGTGTTTCGGATTTTCTCATCTGCCAGGTATCCCGCGACCTGCCGGGGCTGCGGTGCATGCTTTTGCAAATCCCGCGACTGTGGCCGAACGGTCAGGAGGAACACCTTTGGTTTTTAGCCGGTAAGGGACCGGCAGGCACCCTCGCCTTCCCCGGGCGAAGGACATCCATGAGGATTTTCCAACGATAAAAAAAGGTGTCTCGCGACGGCTTCTTTTTATTTTCTTTTAAAGGCCACATGCAGTAACCTTTAGTAAACATTGCACATCGAGTTTCAGAAAGAGATATTGGCTAGCTTCGGCTTTATATAGCGTCATCCCTGTCGCACGAAGCGACAAAACGTCACATAGGTATGAGTCAAAGAGACGACGCTCTACGAAACCGAAGTTAGCCATCTCTTTCTGAAACTCGATGTGTAATATTTACTGCGGAGTAATGTACAACGTTTTAAATTATTATTTTTTGTCTTAACCCTCTCAATGCTTACTTGCAGCGTTTAAAGACACAAATTTCACGTTCAACAAATACCCAGAGTCTGAACTATCTGTGGGTTAAATAAACACTTCGTCACCGGAAAGCCAATACTACTTAAGCGCCATTTTGGCTAAAATGAGTTATGTATTATACCTTTGGATTGGATTTTTGTTTCTGCGTCGATTAGTTGGGATTTCGTATTTTATTCTATTATATTACGAAATCCCAACTAATCGTCGCAGAAAAAAAATCCAATCCAAAGATATAATATATAACTAATTTTAGCCAAAATGGCGCTTAAGTAGTATTGGCTTTCTGGTGAAGACTTGTTAGGTGCAGTATAAATCCACGACTTTCAGCGCAGAAGTCGAGCACTCAGCCACTGAGACAACCGTGTCGTCCAATCACAATAATTTCGACCAAGAACTTCGTATTACTCCTAGAACATCAGCAAAATCATCTTTTTTGTTATTTTTCCGATCAACTTGTCGATATGAAAGTTAGCAACATACGGTCATCAACCTCATGATTCAACATAGAACACATTGGTACAGTATGGTGTTGTGTTTTCATGGAGTGCGATATGAAATGCTATTGAACATGTTTGACACCGTCAGAGCAAGAGGCCTAAACATTTTTTGTGCATTTTCAAAGGTTGCCCGGTTCCTATGCCCGAAAACTTTCAAACTGGGCAAATAAATACACTAGTAAGCTAATTGTAACTGTGATAGCTACTTATATGAGGGAGGGCTTCGTGGCTATACCAACCGCGCGGATCATATGATTTGCAAGGTTAAGCTGCACTTACCGCGGTCAGTCTGTGGGTGGGTGACCATTCGTTACCCATCGAGATAGGGGTCTGAATGTATGACACATGGTTACCCATCCATGTGCCTCGGAGAGCACGTTAAATAGTCGATTCGGCATGTCATACGAATACCTACGACAGTCGTTACGGGTAGTCAGAAGCTAGAAAGTCTGACAACTGATATTACTTTAGGATATCGGCATTGCCCAGTAACTGGGTTGCGGAGGTTTAATGGCAGTCGCTCCGTGTAAAATACTGGTATTCAGCCGCATCTGGTTAGATTGGAAGCTGACCCCAACAGTATTTTACACGGAGCGACTGCCATCAGACCTCCGTAACCCAGTTACTGGATAATGCCGATATCCTAAGGTTACAGGGTCTACTATGAAATAATGTTTACTTTTAGAGTCTAATTTGGAAAAACCGATTACTATAATCGGCTATAAAAGTAACAAAAATGGTTACGGATAGTTCAAAATTGGAACGCAGATTTTGTCTGTATTGTGGGGTAAATTAGGAGTGGTCTATGTCCAACAGTGGGCCGCGATAGGCTAAGTTGATTGTTTAATTGTTCCTAAATCCCATTTTTGGAACATAGGTTGTATGAGACATTTGGACAACCAAAAAATGCAAATTTGGCTAATCTAACCATTTATTTTTTTCAAGAATTTTGTCTACCTTATTAAGATTTAAACGATGGATTAAGCTAAGCCATCTTGCTCTAACGGCCATATTTCTGTACTGATCAGTGTAAATTGATATTTAATGTGTTAATGGAATGAATCTGGATAATCCTTAATTACTTATTAATGATTATTTCATTGCGTTATTTTTATGATCGAACTATACTCTTTTTAATATAACCCGCCCCGGCTTCGCACGGGTGCAATGTTTACCAATAAAATTAAAAACTTACAATAAATCACTCATAATCTTTACATTACATGGTATAAAACAAAGTCGCTCCCGCTGTCTGTACGGTTAGATATTTTAAACTACGCAACGGATTTTAATGCAGTTTTCAGCAACAGATAGAGTGATTCAAGAGGAAGGTTTATATGCCCCACATTAGTATCTACATTGCACCCGTGTGAAGCCGGGGCGAGTCGCTTGCTAGTATAAAAAATAAAGTTGTATAATAGGTAATATAGATAAAATATCCAGATTCATTCCAAACCACATTGTGCCAACATAACCACACAAAACATAACCAACATAAGCATATATCACCAACATTTTTATTAATGGCCAACTCACCAACAATTTCTCCGTTCTCGTTGATCTGCCGCTGTTTCTCCATCTGAGCCTTCTTCTCCAGTTCGCCATGGTAGGCCACGTTGCTAATTATTTTAGTGTTCGCCTTAATTCTTAGGGTTTCTGGGTCGTCTGCGACCTGTAAGTAGGAGAAATACTGCATTCAAGTTTAGAGCTGTTTTTTATTAATATTTTAGTTATTAACAAGTTTCAAAAGTGTTATTAAGTGTTAGTACGGGTTAAGGGTCACATAACATTTGTGTCATTGCGAGGGCTTGGATAAAAAAAAAATTACGAGGTATACCATTTAGCGCACCAATTTGAATAGCACCAAGCTATTGGTATGGTTAGAATTGGCGCTATTAAAATTGGTGCTATTAAAATTGGTGCTATTAAAATTGGTGCTATTAAACATACTTAACATCACGCCTGTATTCCCCGAAGGGTTGGGCAGAGTAGCCGTTATGTTTCAAGTCCCATGTAATAGGGGGCGAGCCCATTGCCATTAACCGGGCACAAATCCAGACTCCGGGCGGCTACTGAGAAATTCCTAATGAAAAAACCCAATAATACGTTGCCCGACTTGAGGATCGAACCCACGACCTCACGATCAGCCGTCGCGCTTTGACCACTAGACCAACAAGGCACTAGACCACCAATTTGAATAGCACCAAACCATTGGTGTGGTTAGAATTGGTGCTATTAAAATGAGGGGGGATCAAGACGGTCGACTCCAGCCATAAACTTAACTAGCCCATTACTGTCCCACGGCTGGGCACGGGCCTCTTCTCAGAATGAGAAGGGTTTAGGCCTTAGTCCACCACACTAGCCTAGTGTGGGTTGGCAGACTGCACACACCATCGAGAACTTTATGAAGTCCTCTCAGGTGTGCAGGTTTCCTCACGATGTTTTGCCTTCACCGTTAACGCAAGTGATAATCAATTTCTGATCCGCACATAAATCCGAAAAGTCACGAGATACGGGCCGAGATCGAACTCAGACCCTCCTGCATGGAAGGCAAGCGTTCCACCGCTAGGCTATCACAGCTATATACAAGGTTAGTCGGAAAGGGGGTACTAAGCCGCGGGCAACTTAATGTATCACTGATGACTATTATAAAGCAAGTGATAATTTTCAAAATTCGATAATTTTAATTTGCATGAAAACGATTTTTATTTTAGTTTTTCTTTTCAAAAAATTATCATACCTACTTTAGTTATGAATTCAGAAAATTAATTTTCTATTCCGTGACCCCAAATATGACCTAAATAGTAAACACAGCTGATCATAGCTATGGACAGATAGATTTTAGCACATTTTATACGAAATCTTTGAAAACCTATTTCTCTTAAACTATCGAGTTTTCGGGAAAGTTGTAGAACAAAAGTTATCCCTTATTATGTGTACTTTAACACCCTTTCGGCTTAGTACCCCCTTTCCGACTAACCTTGTATATACCAGCCATACGTAAGGAAATAAGGTTCCAGTAGCTTATACGGAAACTGTATGCCCACCAGTCAAAAAACCCTGGCCCCCTCAACCATATCCGAATTTGACACGGAAACTAGCTTCTTGCTACTAGAGTACTTTATTCTTTGTGTGTGATATACCCAGGGAGCTTTTTGGCCCTCACTGGAATAATGAGGCTGGTCCTATATTTGCTGTGGCCCGCATGGCAGTGTCTTCTCCCTGCCCTTATCCCACACAAGGTGGTGTCGGCACATCATGTATTTCGTAAATCCATGTTGTTAAAGGTTTTGGCAGTGATAGCCTAGTGGAGTGACCGTCGGACTGTTAAGTCATAGGTCTCGAGTTCGAACCCAAGGCACGCACCTCTAACTTTTCGGATTCATGTGCGTATTGTATAATTATCACTTGCTTAAAAACGGTGAAGGAAAACATCGTGAGGAAACCGGCATGCCTGAGAGATATTTCACGACGGCATGTGAAGCCAAGTCAGAGGCCCATGGACGGCATAAACTCTGACACCAGGTTAGTCTCTAACCACACGAAAAGAAGAAGAAAGGTTTTGGCTAATTGTTTTATGACCGGCCGCCTGCCTGACATCAACCCTCCTTGGGAATACTCGTTGTGCCGTCGCGCGGGTGTCCCAATGTGCTTGCTGATATTATGCACTGGGCCCCAAAATGATATGCTTATCAATCTTATTGCCGACAACTAAGCAGACTATCGCCCATATTCTAAGACGTTCCTCCAAAACTTACTCGACTCAGGACGGCCTCGAAAACACCTTCAAAATTGTATTCTTAGTCGCAATTTCGAGTGAACTTTGAGGTTCCTGGACTGAGGGATCCTCAAATGAGTCGAGATAGAGTGGAGTCATTACGTCATTATTTTATTTATCTGCATCGCGCAAATAACGCCGCGATAAATAGTTGTAAGGATTATCGTAAACATATTCGATAAAGTCTTCAAAATTCATTTTTGTTACATACGAACTTTGATACTTCCTTCCTTAAGGTAGGTTCCGAGATACCTTGAGTTTTATAGATGATTCCTTACCTCGACTGAGGAAAAATCTCGAGTCGAGAACGTTTATTTCAACTATAACTACCGATTGTAATGAGAAAGGCTGAGTCGAGGTGGAGTCTAGTCGAGTAAGTTTTGGAGGAACGTCTTAGAATATTGGTGTATGTTCTTCTTGGTGGAGTATATTGCCCGCATGGCAGTGTACGAATAGGTAGTACATTTTCTTCTTCTCCAATCTGTAACTACTAGCACATGTACTACGAGCAGTACATACCTGTGTGAATTTCCCCTTACTCTTCTCGAAGTCGGCGTGGTACTTGACGTTGCTCTGTATCTTCGTGTTCTCGGCTATTCGTTTTAGTTCGGGCGTTTCCGCCATCGTCGTGTGCTTCGCTTTCGGTACATGTCTGGAAAATAAGTGCCAATGATTAATTTTAATAAGGAAAATGGTACTTCTATATTACAATAAGGTAAAAACATGTCTGATCGTCTATACAAAATTCTATTGTAGGTAATCCGAACTTGGTTTTAAAAGGCGACAAAGGAATGTGTCAATAAGATGAGCAACAGTAAGTACATTTTATTATACAAGGTTAGTCGGAAAGGGGGTCGTGGCTAAATAACAACCGCGCCGATCGTACGATTAGCGAGGTTAAGCTGCGCTTGCCGCGGTCAGTCCGTGGATGGGTGACCATTTGTTACACATCGAGATCCCTCCGTGCCTCGGAGAGCACGTTAAGTCGTCGGTCCCGGGTGTCATACGAATACCTATGACAGTCGTTACGGGTAGTCAGAAGCCCGAAAGTCTGACAAACAGTTTAACCTTACGATACCGGCATTGCCCAGTTATTGGGTTGCGGAGGTCTGATGGCAGTCGCTCCGTGTAAAATACTGGTATTCAGCCGCATCTGGTTAGACTGGAAGCTGACCCCAAGATAGTTGGGAAAAGGCTAAGAGGAAGTAGTCGGAAGGGCGGTACTAAGCCGCGGGCCACTTAATGTATCACTGATGGTCGTTTTTAAAGAAAGTGTTAAAATTTAAAAATTCGAAAAGAAAAATCCTTGGAACATCATCTTTATTTTAGTTTTTTTCAAAAATTCTTCATCCCTGCTTTAGTTACGAATTCAGAAAATGAAGCTTCTAATCCGTGACCCTAAATATGACCTGAAATGTAAACACAGCTAATCATAGCTGAGGATAGATAGAATCTAGCGTATTTTTTATGAAATCTTTGAACAGCTATTTCTCTTAAACTAATGACTTTTGGGAAAGTTGTACAACCTTTTTTTTTTTTTTCTCTCCCGTGGGGAAATCCTCATGGACTATCCCCCGTCTGGGGAAGACGGGGGGGTGTGCCAGACTCTTACTGGCTAAAACCCCACGGTGTCCCTCCTTCTGACCTAAGGCCGGGGTCACGGGATTCGCTGTTGCATGCACCGCGACCCCGACAGGTCTCGGTCCACCAGCTTCTTCTGGTGGACCCCTCCTGTGGTGGGGCAGTTGCTCCCCTGCCCCACATCCATCCGAGAGGCGCGCGCAGGACATGACGCGCCATCCTCCCTGGGCCCGTTACTGGTCGGGCGAATGGTTCCCCAACCCGCCGCCCGCAGGCCACTCACTAGGGTGGCCGGAGATCATCACGCGCCCTCCGGCGCAAAGTTGTACAACCTAAGTTATCCATTATTATAGTTACTTTAACACCCTTCGTCTTAGTACCCCCTCTTTCCGACTAACCTTGTCTAAAGGAAATTATAGTTTCTCGAATCGCTTTAGGTGGCTGGAGGTTGGTGAGCAATGGCAACCCATTCCCGGGTTGACCGCGACAAGCGCAGCTTAACCTCGTAGTTGTTATTTAGGCACGAGTCCCCTGTTGTTCATTACATAAATATAACATAATCAGCCCATTACAGTCCCACTGCTGGGCGTAGACCTCTTCTTTGAATGAGACCTTAGGCCTTAGGGACAAAACACGACATCGACATTGTATCGAAAACGACAAGCAGTGCATCGTGCCTAGGGCTGCTAGGTGTCCGGCTTTTTACAGTAGTGTCCGACCAAATACAGTGGAATTGGTTTATTACGACTTCGCTTAAAGCGACGATCCGCTTATAGCGGCTAGCGAACATCATTTAGTTTGGTTTCCATTGAAATTGTTAAGAGAAGAGGTCGTTTATAACGACCAAACGACTCCGGATATAGCGACAAAACCGCTTTTAGTGACGTAATTTCAAGGTAAAATAAAAAATCCTCTGGTTAAAACGACGCGTCCTTTATTTTGTTAGTAAATTAACTAACTTACATATAAATCGATATTATAAATGATCTCATTCAACTTGTAGAGATATAATGGAAAATATTTTTATATTTTCTGAATTGTTATACACGATATTTCAACATAGCGAAATATTTATATATGAGGCACCCTAACGGACTTCAATGTGTAATGATATCAGATTCAATTCCTGCTTTGGGATAGATATTTGTATGTTCTACTACACTGGCAAGGATGCTTATAACAACGGTCGCTTAGTACGACTAAATATCGCATGTCCCTTCGTAGTCGTTATAAGCAGACTCCACTGTATACAAGGTTAGTCGGAAAGGGGGTAGTAAGCCGAAAGGGTGTTAAAGTACCCATAATAAGGGATAACTTTCGTTCTACAACTTTCCCGAAAACTCGATAGTTTAAGAGAAATAGCTTTGCAAAGATTTCATAAGAAATATGCTAAAATCTATCTGTCCATAGCTATGATCAGCTGTTTTTACAATTTAGGTCATATTTGGGGTCACGGATTAGAAAATTAATTTTCTGAATACATAACTAAAGCAGGTATGTTTTTTTTTTGAAAAAACTAAAATAAAAATATTTTTTCATGCAAATAAAAATTATCGAATTTTGAAATTTTAACAATTGCTTTAAAATAGTCATCAGTGATACTTTAGGTGGCCCGCGGCTTAGTACCCCCTTTCCGACTAACCTTGTATACAAGTACGACCTGTCCGGCTTGTGGTCAACCCCGCCACGCCAAAAGATGCCGATGATTCATAACAACATATAATTAAGAGTAGAGTAAGTCTCAAATGAATAATAGTAACAAATACACAAATAAAAGTATACATTTATCTTTTCTTTTATAAACCAGTGTAAACTCAAACTCGAAATATTTATTTGCACACTAAGGTAAAATAATACAGATCTTATTATATAGAGTAGGTACAGCTTAGCAACCTTTTCCAGGTGTTGCAATATTTGAGGGCTCTAATTAGATAAAAGTATATTTATAAATTTACTTATGTGTCTACTTGGTACATAGTGCCTAATTCTTGACTATTGTTATTCTTAATACACAATATTTTTAATTAAGGATACTAGAACCAAAACAACATAGTATATCGAGTGATATGTTATTGAGTAGGTAAATAGGTATTGGTATAGGTGTATTATTAATTGTATGTTTTATTTATTTAGGTTTATGTTATTTTTGCTTATATTGGGTGTGTTTAACTTTATTTATTTTCAAAATATTCGTTGATTGAGTAGAAGCATTTTTCTATTAAATATGTTTTTAATTTTCTAATAAATACTATTTCTTTTGTTTCGTTCTGAAGATCATTTGGTAATTTACTAAATATTTTTACTGCCATGTAGTAGGGACTTTGGTTGAGCATTTTAATCCTAGATGGTGTATCAAGCTTTCAGGGCAAAATGTCCGGGTAAATATGAATCTGTGTCCGGCTTTTCTATTTTTGGGGCTGGCAACCCTAATCTTGCCACGATGCGTCGTGTCAGGATACGACGTCGTCGCGATTTTTTACGATACACCGATTTTTTTGTCTACCAATGGATGCACATCGTAGATTTCCACGACGCGACATCGCATCGCGATGCGACGTAGTATCGTGTGTACCTATGTGTTTTGGCCCATAGTCCACCACGCTGGCCTGGTGCGAGTTAGCAGACTACACGCACCATCAAGAACTATTTGCTTATTGTTCATTAGTTTCAATTAAAACAATCACTAATTGACAATTCACGCAATTAGTAAAGTATTTACTTTCGATCGCATAATTCGCGTTGTTAGCAAAAAACTACTAAGTTTCCGCGATGGTCAGTAAAAGTGTGAATAATTGAGACGTTCAACTTTCATTTGGTGTGACAGCACGCAGACCTTGGATTGATGTATGGAAATATTTTCACGGTGAAGGTGTTTAGGCAGCACGACGATTGTCTAGCAGACTACAATGACAGCTGTCAAATGGAATGTCACAAATCCTGCATCCTGCATCATCAGGTGTGACATGTTTGATGCAGTGGCTTAGCGATCGACTTCTGCGCTACGGGTCGTAGGTTCGATTCCCGCACGGACAAATATTTGTATGGCCTGCAGATAGTTATTCCGGGTATGGTTGTTTGTGCGTGTGAAGATTTGTGTTTGTTAACGCACCCACGGTATAGGAGAAATCCTAGTGTGGAGCAAAGTTTAAAAAAAAAATCGGGTTGGTGAGAGCGTAAATAAAACTATAATCATTCCGTTTAAAACCTTGACCTTGAGTAGGGTGCGTGAGACTTAAAAAAAATAACATAACGTTAATTAACATAAAGTAATGAGTATGTAATAATTAACATACTATTTTAGTTATAACTATAAATGAGTCATAACCCGCCACGCCTTGATGGGATCCCGAAAGCCAAAAGCGCCATCTGCTATTACCCATCAAGAACTCTTTGGAGCCCTCTCAGGTGTGCAGGTTTCCTCACGACGTTTTCCTTCATAATCCAATTCTAATCCGCACATGAGTACGAATAGTCGCCTCGGAGAACACGTTATACGAATACCTATGCGAAGTTAAGTGCGCTTGTCGTGGTCAGTCTGTTGATGAGTGACCGTTCGTTATACATCGAGACTCCTCCGTGCCTCGGAGAGCAAGTTAAAAAGTCGGACAACAAAGTTGACAGTCGTTACGGGAAGTCAGAAGCCCGAAAGTCTGACAACCGGTCTAGCCTTAGGATATCAGCATTGCCCTGTAACTGGGTTGCGGAGGTCTGATGGCAGTCGCTTCGTGTAAAATACTGGTATTCAGCCGCATCTGGTTAGACTGGAAGCTGACCTAAACATAATTCCGGGCTGCTACTGAGGAATTCACTGCAGGACCTGGGGATCGAACCCAGGACCTCACGATCAGCAGTTGCGCTTGCCGCCACTAGATAAACGAGGCAACGACCCAACACACATAGTTGGAAAAAGTCTGGTTAGAAGATGAGTTTGAAAAGTCATGAGATGGGGGCCGGGTCGGAACTCAAACTCTCCACCCTCCAGTATGGAAGGCTATCATTGCTACAAGAAGCAGTCAGGTGGGGTAGACTGTAGGTGAAAGGTGAAGTGAACAATTCGATATCACTTCACCGGAACTGGAGTTTTAGAGCATAACATCATTGCTTACATTCCCCGAAGGGTTCGGCAGAGGTGTTTTAGTACACCCTCGTTTCGCCAGTTACGTTTAAGTCCCATGTAATAGGGGGCGAGCCTATTGCCATTAATCGGGCACAAATCCAGACTCCAGGCTGCTACTGAAAAAATCTTAAGGGAAAAATCCAATAACACTTTACCCGACCTGGGGATCGAACCCAGGACCCCATGCTCAGAAGTCGCGCTTGCGACCACTAGACCAATAAGGCAGTTTTAGGGCAAGTATTCTAAAAGCAAGTTCAAGTAATTCTGCAAGCGCAACTGCTGATCCTGACGTCCTGGGTTCGATAAACAGGCCGGGCAGTGTTATTGGGTTTTTCCGTGTGGAAATCCTCAGTAGCAGCCCGGAGTTTGGATTTGTGCCCGGTTGATAGCAATAAGCTCGCTCTATCACATGGGACTTAAACATAACGGCGAAATGAGGGTGTTACTATACACCTCTGCCCGACCCATCGGGGAATACAGGCGTGATGTTATACTAAAATTATTCCATTTTGACGGAAGGCTACGTAACATAGTAACAAACACGTTGGTTACGTCAAAATGTCTGAACTGATTTCAACGTAAATGACAGACTGGTCAAGAAACATGAATAATTATGCAATGACACGCATATTTTATGCTATTATAAGATCTGTGTTTACGACAGTTCGTCTTCAATGGACGAGAATCGATAAGATAAAGATAAAGATGGTTTTATTTGTTGAAACATGAGTATACATACATATGCATGCAAGATGTTACAAAAAAAATATAATAGACAGTCATGTTTGTCTATGGCGTACAGATTATTAAAGAACATAGAGGGAAAAAAAAGTTTTTTTTTTTTTACAATACTAACTGGCCTTTGCCTTATTATTAAATTATACAATATACATTAGAAGAGACATCATAATAATAAATATATTTGCACCTTTATTTACCATTTAGCTATGCAATATTGTTACATATACAAGGTTAGTCGGAAAGGGGGTACTAAGCCGGGGGGCCACCTAAAGTATCACTGATGACTATTTTACAGAAAGTGTTAAAATTTCAAAATTCGATAATTTTTATTTGCATGCAAAAATATTTTTATTTTAGTTTTTTTCAAAATAAAACCATACCTGCTATAGTTATGAATTCAGAAAGTTAATTTTCTAATCCGTGACTCCAAATATGACCTAAATTGTAAAAACAGCTGATCATAGCTATGGACAGTTAGATTTTAACATATTTTTTACGAAATCTTTGAAAAGCTATTTCTCTTAAACTATCGAGTTTTGGGGAAAGTTGTAGAACAAAAGTTATCCCTTATTATGGATACTTTAACACCCTTTCGGCTTAGTACCCCCTTTCCGACTAACCTTGTATAAATAAATTTCGTAGGTATATATTATTACTACGTATATCGAATAGCCTTATACTAAGTACTAGCTGTGTCCTCACGGCTCCGCCCGCGTAAGAAGTTTTATTCCAGTAATAAATATAGACTATGTTACTCAGTGATAATTTAGCTTTCTAACGGTAAAAGAGTTTTTGAAATCGGTCCAGTAGTTTTTAAGTTTATTCGTTACATACAAAAATACAAATCTTTCCTCTTTATAATATTATAGTATAGATTGAGTTCGGCTTTCAGTTTTCAGATCTTCCTTCCAGCCTTTTCCCAACTATGTTGGGGTCAGCTTCCAGTCTAACCAGATGCGGCTGAATACCAGTATTTTACACGGAGCGACTGCCATCATACCTCCGCAACTCAATAACTGGGCAATGCCGATATTCTAACACCCATATTCTAAGACGTTCCTCCAAAACTTACTCGACTCAGGACGGCCTCGACAACACCTTCAAAATTGTATTCTTAGTCGCAATTTCGAGTGAACTTTAACGTTCCTCGACGGAGTCATTACGTCATAATTTGAATTATCTGCATCGCGCATATAACGCCGCGATAAATAATTGTAAGGATTATCGTAAGCATATTCGATCGTCTTCAAAATTCATTTTTGTTACATACGAACTTTGACACTAATTCCTTCCTTAAGGTAGGTACCGAGGTACCTTGAGTTTAACAGATGATTCCTTACCTCGACTGAGGAAAAATCTCGAGTCGAGGACGTTTATTTCAACTATAACTGCCGATGGTAGTGAGAAAGACTGACTCGAGGTGGAATCGAGTCGAGTAAGTTTTGGAGGAACGTCTTAGAATATGGGTGTAAGAGTTGGCCGTCCAACGGTCACACCACTAGGCTATCACTGCTGTTAAAAGGCTGATGGTGAATGTCACTATTCAATTCTTTCACAAGCAACTACTCCATATTCGTTTGATGGCAAAACCAGTGTATATTTACGTTGTTACTCATAGTAATTATTTTGATTACTCACAACACAGTTGTTATGGTACACTGCGTTATGTGTGAATCATGCGCCTGCGATGTTTTTGAGTCAGTATTAAGAAATAAATAAATATCGATATTATTGCTACTTCATAGGAGAATATTCATAGGCAAAGCACCTCTGACTTTTCGATATAATTATCACGTGCTTAAAAACGGTGAAGGAAAACATCGTGAGGAAACCGGCATGCCTGATTGAAATTTCTCGACGGCATGTGAAGTCAAGTCAGAGGCCCATGGGCGGCATAAATCTGACACCGGGTTAGTCAATAACCTCACGAAAAGAAGAATCAACTCGTCCCCACCTAAGGGAATGTCTTGAAATATCATTTACAGAAATGCCTGAAATCTATTTAATATAACATTAAACAAATAAAACCTATTTTAGTAAATAAATATATGTCGTAGGATAATCAGAAAAATCGGATGTTTGCAATAAGCCTAGGACGATTATAGTAAGTGGAATTATTGGAATTTTCCTTTTAATCGACGTCAGGCAGGCGGCCGGTCATAAAATATAGCCGAAACATTTGTGCAGTATGATATTATGAGACATACTGCGCCGACCCCAAATAAGTTGGGATATTGGCAGGAGGATGATGACGATGATGATTGCAAAGGACCGGATATTTGGAATCTAAGACAGATTTTCGTAATCATCCAAGCTATTTTCGGGATCATTGCAAAAATCCGGCTTATCTTAGGTAAGTCACGTTATGAGCGCTGATTGGCAGACATGATCGTTATCACTTTTCTGTCTATGAATCTTTGTGAGGAGCCATGTTCTGACCAACCAGAAAAAAGATGATAAAATTGACTCTTAGATTAGCCAATCAGCGCTCATGTTTCTAATCCTCCTAAACAAACTGGGATTTTTGCAATGATCTTGAAAATAGCGCGAATGATTACAAAAATCTATCTTAGATTCCAAAAATCCGGTGCTTTGCAATCGTCCTAGAATTATCGCAAAGATTCGATTTTTCTGTTTATCCTAAGACATACAGGGTGTAAACGAAACCATGTAATTCCTTAAAACCTTGTGATGTATCTCGCTGACATAGATTTATCACGCACGGGATACTTTTAGATTAAATAAAAAAAATATACAAAATTTAAACGTGTGTTCCGTGAGGCATTTTAGCGCCCCGAGCGAATTGCGCGGCTATCGCTCGCCGCGCGGTCATTTAACTCGGGGCGCTAAAATTACGAACACAAATCAATAAATAATACACAAACGAACGCTAAAATTACGTCACATTAAGAACACATGTTTATTTTTTGTAATTTTTTTTATTGGTTCCAAAAGTTGCCCGTTCCGGGTTAGTCCATGTCAGTAGTACATCACGAGGTTTGAAGGAATTACATGATTTCGTTTACAGCCTGTATACAAGGTTAGTCGGAAAGGGGGTACTAAGCCGCGGGCCACGTAAAGTATCACTGAAAACAATTTCAAAATTCGATAATTTTTATTTGCATGCAAAAAGATTTTTATTTTAATTTTTTCAAAAAAATATCATACCTGCTTTAATTATGAATTCAGAAAATTAATTTTCTAATCCGTGACCCCAAATATGACCTAAATTGTAAAAACAGCTGATCATAGCTATGGACAGTTAGATTTTAGCATATTTTTTACGAAATCTTTGAAAAGCTATTTCTCTTAAACTATCGAGTTTTGGGGAAAGTTGTAGAACAAAAGTTATCCCTTATTATGGGTACTTTAACACCCTTTCGGCTTAGTACCCCCTTTCCGACTAACCTTATATAAATAAGCAACATTTTTGCTTCCAGCAGATATTCAACACAGTATTATGCTTTTATGAACCTTAACGATGAGCTGAAAGTCTACTTGAAGAAATGGTTCAAAAGATATTCGTGCCTTGGTGTTCCACTTTTGTCTAAAGGAGTATAAGAGTGTACGTATCCGTTTCTAGAACAGAGAAATACATAAAGTTTTCAGCAACAGACGATATTGTGTGCGTTATTGAGTGATTCATGTTGTTGTCGATTCAAGCTGAATTCAGCGTGACGTCGGCGATCGTGTATCAAACGACGAATCGTACACATTGTATTAATTGTTTTGGTTGTATTTCCTTTATTCATTTGTATACATACATACATAACAATACTGCGCTCCAAAACTCAAATTGTAGATGTGGCTCAAAAGGCCGCCCAGCTGAAGTGGAACTGGGTAGGACATGTCTGCCGTATGCCGAATGAGCTGTGAGCCCGTATAGCACAAGACTGGAGCCCCGTGACAGCGAGACTGGGTCGCGGCTGACCGTGAAGATGGCGGGACGAGTTGGATGCCTTTCATGGTAAATGGCATGAAGCTGCACAGAATCGTGACAGATGGAAAGAATGGAGGGAGGCCTTTAGGAAGGAAAAGAAGGCCTTTAGAGGAATTATCTATCTATCTTATCTAATACATACATGATTACATTTTTAATTATTTAAAAATATAAAAAATAGTAGCCCACCGGCATCGGGAACAGAGTCCAAGCTACCGGTGCGGTGGTCTAGGCCTCAGAGAGAGGAACTTCCTTACAATACGCGCCGTGTCCAGAAGTACTGCTTTCTGTATCAGGCCCTTGACCTAGCCGCACAATGAGAGCCTCATCAGATGTTGGTTCATTGAATTTATTATTATGATACGATTTTCCCGAATATCTTTAGATATTATATTACATAGTATAAAAAAGTCGCTCCCGCTGTCTGTACGCTTAGATCTTTTAAACTACTCAACGGATTTTAATGCAGTTTGCAGCAATAGATAGAGTGATTCAAGAAAAAGATTTATATGGCCCACATTAGTATCTACATTGCACCCGTGCGAAGCCGGGGCGGGTCGCTAGTTATGAATATAATTAACTACCTCGTTGGTCTAGTGGTGGCAAGCGCGACTGCTGATCGTGAGGTCCTGGGTTCGATCCCCAGGTCGGGGAGTGTTCTGGTTTTTCCGTGTGGAATTCCTCAGGAGCAGCCCGGAGATTGTATTTGTGCTCGGTTGATGGCAATTGGCTCGCCCCCTAAAACATAGGACTTATCGGCGAAATGAAGGTATTACTATACACCTCTGCCCAACCCTTCGGGGAACACAGACGTGATGGAAGCACACCAATATATTGATAATAACATAACATCACGCCTGTATTCCCCGAAGGGTTGGGCAGAGGTATATAGTATCACCCTCATTTCGCCGGTTATGTTTAAGTCCTATGTAATAGGGAACAAGCTTATTGCCACTAACCGGGCACAAATCCAGACTCCGGGCTGCTAGTTAGAAATTCCTAATGGAAATCCTAATAACACTGTCCGACCTGGGTATCAACACCTGGATCTCACGATCAGCAGTCGCCCTTGCGACCACTAGATCAACAAGGCAGTCTGTCAAGAGCTGCTCTTCTAGCTAGATTACTGAGGAACCTGTAACCCTGAAGCCTCTAATTCCAGACGCGGCCTGAGGTCTGCCCCAACAGTCTACAATGATGATAAGCTGGCCCCTACCATCTTCTTCTTTTCGTGTGGTTAGTGACTATCTTGGTGTCAGAGTTTATGCCGCCCATGGGCCTCTGACTTGGCTTCACATGCCGTCGAGAAATATCTCTTAGGCATGCCGGTTTTGTGGGGTGCTCCCCGCGCCTCTCGAGCGGTCGTGGGGTGGGGCCCCGCAGTGGAGGGGTCCGCCAGTGATTGGTGGACCGAGACCTGCCGGGGTTGCAGTGCATGCTTAGGCGAATCCCGCGACCCCGGCCGACGTGACGGTCAGAAGGAGGAACACCGTGGGTTTTTAGCCGGTAAGAGCCCTGCAGACCCCCTCGCCTACCCCGGGCGAGGGACATCCGTAAGCATTTTCCCACGATAACAAAAAAGGCATACCGGTTTCCTCACGATGTTTTCCTTCACCGTTTTTAAGCAAGTGATAATTATACAATACGCACATGAATCCGAAAATTCAGAGGTGCGTACTTTGGGTTCGGAACTCGAGACCTTTGACTTGGCAGACCGACGGTCACAACACTAGGCTATCACTGCTGTTGCCCCTACCATGACTCATAGGTAAACTATAGGGTACAACACCACACCTCTTAATTTTCTCCGACCACACGCATGACGATTATACTAGTAATTTTATTAACAAATTAATTCCGTTGACGTCTCGCAGTTTAAAAGCGTTAGAAAAGTATTAAAAACACGTTTACGACCTTGACCTTATAAGAAGGTGCGTGGTTTGAATATATCGAAGTTATGTATTAGGTAATGGGTACACATTAACATAGGTAGGTAGGAATGAAAGTGAAACTCTATGGTCGCTGTTAAATGTTTGACTAAAATACAGTGTGTCCCTAAACGAAAATGGGTTTAACTAAACCACAATTAATCGACAAAAAAAAAAACCTAAAAAAAGTGGTGGCAAGCGCGACTGCTGAACATGTCCTAGGTTCGATCCCCAGGTCGGGCAAGTGTTATTGGGGTTTTCCGTGTGAAATTCCTCAGTAACAGCCCGGAGTTTGGATTTGTGCCCGGTTGATGGCAATAGGCTCGCCCCTTATCACTTGGGACTTAAACATAACGGCGAAATGAGGGTGTAACTATACACCTCTGCCCAACCCTTTAGGGAATACAGGCGTAATGTTATGTGTTATGTTAAAAATGTATTGAAAAAATCACACAATAAATTATTTTTTTCTTTAAAGAAATGTGGTTTTTACCTCGATGACTGATTTGTAATGGTTGCTTTTTATTCTTAGCCATCATTATTGTTTTTATTTAAACGAAATACATGCAATAAATAAAAAGTTATTATTTTTTATATTATAAAAGCTAAAAAAAGAGTTATTTTTTTCATTTTTTTTTCGATAAATTGTGGTCTAGTTGTACCTATTTTTTTTATGCACATTGTCCAAGGACACATTGTATAATATGATGAATTATATGCAGCTTATTGGAGACCCACGGTATAACTGTTCCAAAAATTTAGTCTACGCCAGCTATGGAAAGGGCCAGAGGTCGAATCCGAAACAAAGTGATCTGACAGGGAACCAAAGTAGTCGACATAGTCCTCAGGATAGACAAGCTCAAGTGGCAATGTACCGGCTATAATAGCCAGACATATGAACAGTCTCTCGGTTCTGCATAGCTTTTTCCTCATTTTGTTGGGATCAGCTTCCAGTCCAACCAGATGCGGCTGAATACCAGTATTTTACACGGAGCGACTGCCATCAGAACTCCGCAACCCAGTTACTGGGCAATGCCGATATCCTAAGGTTGGACCAGTTGTCAGACTTCCGGGCTTCTGACTTCCCGTAACGACTGTCATAGGTATTCGTATGACATCCAGGACCGACTGTTTAACTTGCTCGCCAAGGCACGGAGGGGTCTCGATGTGTAGCGAACGGTCACCCATGGACTGACCGTGACAAGCGCAGCTTAACCTCGCAAAGTATGATCCGCGTGGTTGGTAATTAGCGAAGAGCCCGTCATGATCTGTCGAGTCCAAACTCCGAAAGTAATCCGGCAGAGAACCAAAGTAATCAACAGTCGTCAGGATAGGCAAGCCGGAATGGCAATAGGCCGGCCATATGGCAATAGGCAGTTTAGCTCAACTGATATTATGTTTTTCAGCAAGGCTATACAAGGTTAGTCGGAAAGGGGGTACTAAGCCGAAAGGGTGTTAAAGTATCCATAATAAGGGATAACTTTTGTTCTATAACTTTCCCCAAAACTCGATAGTTTAAGAGAAATAGCTTTTCAAAGATTTAATAAAAAATACGCTAAATTCTATCTATCCTCAGCTATGATCAGCTGTGTTTACATTTTAGGTCATATTTGGGGTCACGGATTAGAAACCCCATTTTCTGAATTCATAACTAAAGCAGGGTGAAGAATTTTCGAAAAAACTAAAATTATAATTATTTTAGATGGAAAAAAATATAATCGAATTTTGAAATTTTAACACTTGCTTTAAAATAGTAATCAGTGATACTTTAAGTGGCCCGCGGCTTAGTACCCCCTTTCCGACTAACCTTGTATTTAAAAAAGAAATTGTTAATATTTTAAGTGATCAGAACCCTAATAATTAAGTAATGTTTGCTTTTATTCGGTTTATTTTTATATTGTTCTTTCTAACAACTAGATCTGTTTAGTAATATGTGGATAACGTTGTGAGTAGTATATTTGTTACCTCTATTATTAAGTTCTAATCTATGTTTACTTATTATTACACTGCTGTTTGTTGTCCCTAAATAAATAAATATTAGGCGTAGAACTGATGACAAGAATACAAAATCAACCAAGCAGTTTACGGTGCTCCGTCGTGTATGTGAGAGCCAGAGGGGTATAGGGGAGTCCTTCTATATCTTTGTTACTTGGTTTCGTGTGCTCCATTAGACCATGTCTGCGGTTACCATCACGACCTACCTGTCTACGGTCTAACGCGACCAAGACAAAGAAGAATATAAAAAAATGATTCTTGTCAGACTTTTAGACAACACGTTAGGTGCAGTGGCTGAGCGATTGCCTTCTGCGCCACGGGCCTTGGATTTGATTCCCACACGCATCAAATATTTGTATGGCCTACAGATAGTTGTTCCGGGTCTGGGTGTTTGTGCATGTGAAGATTTGGGTCTGTAAACGCACCCACGGTACAAGAGAAAAACTGAGAGTGGGAAAAAGTATTGAAAAAAATAAGAGGGTACTTACGATTCACAATAAGGGAGTTTTCCATATCCTTTGTAGGTCCTCATGTTGAGTGTCATGCCGCATTCCTGGCATTTGAAGCAGCCTTTGTGCCATACCTGAAAAATAGAGATAGATTAATTAATCATTAGTACTCTCAACCGGCGTGCGAGTATGACAAGATGTATGAATGTGGATGAAGCGAAGGAGTATACAACGTGTTACAAAAATACCCCTAAAGCAGAAAGAGGGTTAAAAGGTCCCTTGTAAAGAGACGATTGGCAATATTTGAAAAGCGTAGTATGACCCAAAAAAATAATAATTTGGATAAAACATAAAATAATCATCATTGAAACGCAACCCTAAAAACATATACCTAAAGAGTAGATTACCCAGAAAGTTATTTACATTCTTACCGAATTTCCTCTGAGAGGTAAATGACAACAACCATAAAAGACTACTTGATTATTTACATTTTTCATGAGGAATTATGTAACACGCTGTATAAGGATCGTAGCATGTGGCGTTCTATAGTTTCTGCCTACCACCATGAGAAAAAGGCGTGAGTTTATTTATGTATGTATTCATTAATCAGCCCCTTACGGTTCCAATTTTGGGCACGGACCTCTCAGAATGAGAAGGGTTCCCGGTTTCAGCCTTCATCCACAGCACCAGGCCTGCCTGGTGCGGGTTGGCGGACTACACTCACCATCGACAACTTGTTGAAACCCTCTCAGGAGTGCAAGTTCTCGCAAGTGATAATGAAATTCTTATTCGCACATTAATGACGACACGTTTGGTGTAGTGGCTGAGAAGTTGGCTCCTGCGCTACGGGTCGTGGGTTCGATTACCGCACGGAACAAATATTTGTATGGCCTACAAATAATTGTTTCGGGGCGTTTGTGCATGTGCAGATTTGTGTCTGTAAACGCACCCACGATACAGGAGAAATCGGAGGGAGGGGGCAAAGAATAAAAAATATATTCGAAAAGACTGATTACTGTCCCACTGCTGGGCACGGGCCTCTTCTCAGAATGAGAAGGGTGTAGGCCTTAGTCCACCACGCTGGCCTAGTGCGGGTTGGCACCATCGAGAACTTTATGGAGCCCTCTCAAGTGTGCAGGTTTCCTCACGATGTTTTTCCTTCACCGTTAACGCAAGTGATAATCAAATTCGTTAAGTCTGCGGTGCGAGCCAGCGTTGATCTCTGACCCTCCTGCATGGAAGACAAACATTCAACTGCTAGGGTATCACTGCTTTCTACCTGCGTACTTGGGTGTAATAGTCACGCGAGTTTCCTCAATTGAAATTGATATCGTGTGATCGATACTTGACTTCACTTGTTACATGTTCAATTAAATTATCATAAGTGTCGAGTTGCTGGTCAATTACCTAGGATGTGAATAGTGAAACAGCTGGTCTAAACCACGCTTTATATTGCAGGAAGGCTACTATTTTGATTTCTAACAGACTTCAAAAGAGGAGTTCGTTCTGCCTAGCCTTTTCTCAACTATGTTGGGGTCAGCTTCCAGTCTAACCAGATATAGACAGATTGGGCAGTAGCCCGCCAGGCATAAGAAACGCGTAGTTGGAGAATCCTCCCTTTTTAACCGACTTCCAAAAAAAAGGAGGAGGTTCTCAATTCGTCTGTATGTTTTTTTTTATGTTTGTTACCTCACTACACCCTCATTTATGAACCGTTTGAAAAATTCTTCTTTTGTTTGAAAGAGTATTCTTTCGAAATGGTCCCATTTAAACTTGGTGAAGATCTGATAAAGAACTTCGAAGATAGACAATGGAACTCCTCAATGACGAACAGTACGCATAATGTGATGATGTGGTTATGTTACGAGCAGCGTCTTTAGTAGGTCCAACCATGTTATAGTTAAGGCCACTAAAATGAATTAAATAAAAAACATTTTAACAAAAATAAAACCGACTTTAACCAAACGAAAAAAAGAATAAAATAATTACTATATAAAAGTAACAGATTCAGAAGTCGGTGCCTTCAATTTGGTTCAGCGTGGATTAGCACCGACTTCTGAATCTGTTACTTTAATATAGTAATTATTTTATTCTTTTTTTCGTTTGGTTAAAGTCGGTTTTATTTTTGTTAAAATGTTTTTAATCGTTGGAGGAACACCATACTTCGTTCCTCCACAAGATCTCATGTGCAACTGCCTAGTGTTACATTGCTATTGAGATTTTTTTAACATAAAAGTCATCTACCCCCCTCATCGCAGAACCGCAGTAAAACTTGCAATCACCAATGCAATAAAACAATTTAAAATTAACAGCCATATAAAATTTTAAGAAACAAACACCATTTCATATCAGACACATCTAAAATATTGAGCCACAGTCCATCGGGTGTTGCACAAGCGCAGTTTTCGCAAACGCTGGCCCACTTCACAGCGTATAATACGACAATTAGGTAACAATACACAGCATTCTGTGTCGATTAGCGAATGTGGATGCGACTACAATGCTCGCTGCAGTCTGTGTATTTTTTTTATTTATTGGTACTATTGTTATAGCTTTGAAATACATACAACAGAACCTTGTAGGGGTGTATCTATCGTTACAGTTATAGCTAATATCGGTATGTCAGGATTGCGAGCATGGTAAATAAAGTAAAGGAAACCAACATAGACTCTCCACCACTGAGAGTACTTTTAATTGGGTTAGTGATTAGCAGTGTTGCCGATCGATAGGCGAATATCGATAGCAGTACGATAGTCTAATGATAGTTCAACGATAGTATGACTATCGATTATACTATCGATAGTATTGAAGTTCAAAAAAGCAATACTATCGATATTATCGATACTATCGATAATATAGATACTATTGAACCTTCAAAAAAACAATACTATCGATAGTGTCGATACGATTGATAGTATTATCTTTAGGAGTTTCGATAGTATCGATATTAGGATGCATGATGCATTGATGCATGTCAATAGTATTGACGTGAACCATGCTATCGATCGTATAGATACTATCGATAGTCCTATCGATGGAGTAGCTGATTTTCAATTTAAACTATCGATGGCCATATATTCAAACCCTACTTAATTTTAAGTAATCGTTAATTTCGTGCTGTCGCCGTCACTTCGCCTTAAAATAACAGAGACAGCACGAGATTTAACGGCAAATCAGAATTGAGTAGCGTTTGAGTCTTAGATTATATACCTCTAGATGTTGTCATGACTACAGTGGGAAGTGTGGAAGTGAGAAGCATATATACAAAACTAGGGACCCGCCCCGGCTTCGCACGGGTGCAATGTAGATACTAATGTGGGGCATATAAACCTTCCTCTTGAATCACTCAATTTATTCAAAAAAACCGCATCAAAATACGTTGCGTAGTTTTAAAGATCTAAGCATACATAGGGACAGACAGACAGCGGGGGCGACTTTGTTTTATACTATGTAAAGATAAGTAAGAAAACTGAGACAAAGTATCGTATCTCGTCTCATATGACGTGCCATTTTTTCGCTTGTTGGCGAACTTTTTCATGTTAGCCAATTAACCAACTCACTGTCATAAAACGTCGATTTTACCGTATTCTTGTATTTATGAGAAATAGCCTACATTTGTTAAGTATTTAGTGTATGCTCTACGATAAGAGGATGCTGTATTTTTAGTTTTATATTGCAGTCTCATGAGCGGCCACGCGGTGGACCTAGAGGTATAATTAATCTAAAGTTTGAGTATTTGGACATAAAGCAAACATTATTTTTATCCTGACCCAGATTATACTTAACTACAGCAGACAATAGTTAACAACATAATAAACTGAATAAAATGGAGCGCTTATGACTCATGTCTCAAAAATACCTTGGTTTGTATGGATACAGGTTTTTGCAATATAAACTGCCTCGTTGGTCTAGTGGTGGTAAGTGCGTCTGCTGATCGTGACGTCCTGGGTACGATCCCCAGGTCGGGCAAAGTGTTATTGAGTTTTTCGGCGTGGAATACTTCAGTAGCAGCCCGGAGTTTGGATTTGTTCTCGGTTAATGGCAATAGGCTCGCCCCCTATTACATGGGACTTTAAACATGACGGCTAAATGAGGGTGATAATACACCTCTGCCCAACCCATTGGGGAACACAGGCGTGATATTAAATTATGGATGTTCTTGCTCACCTGAAACGAATTCATCAGTCTTTTTACATGTGACAATGGTTATGGCTTGTCAAAAGTGGTTACAGGCCATTACTGTCTCACTGCTGGGCAGAGACCTTAGTCCACCACGCTGGCCTGATGCTAGTTGGCGGACTACACGCACCATCGAGAATGTTTTGGGACCCTCTCAGGAGTGCAGGTTTCCTCACAATGTTTTTTCTTTCACGCAAGTGATAATTAAATTCTGATACTTACATCAGATGTGCGGGCCTGGATCGAATTTAGATCCTCCTGCACGGAAGGCAAGCGTTCAACCGCATTCTGAGAAGACGCCCGTGCCCAGCAGTAGGACAGTAATGGGATAGCTATGCTATGCTGATGCTAAATGGTTCTTATCTAAAAGCCATCCACTGCGCTAAATGTCAGCATACGTGAGACCACGAGCAAGCACTCACGCTGTCTTTCTCGCTCTATTGACGTTCCTGAACGACAGAAAAGGATAGAGCAAGAAAAAACGCGATTCTGTGCTGAGAGATCTGATGTGGGTCAACCCTAATCCGTCTGCCAAGACTGGACCATTCATTCCCAGTCATCGAGAGACTATGCTCACCGGTGGATGTTTACGAATTGATACGAATTTAAAGCAAGCATTCAACATAATAAATGGCCTGCTTAATATTACATGAGTCAGCTCCCAGCTCTCGCAAATAACTCGTAATGTAAACACTGGTGTTACCATTACAACGCGATGATTATTTAATTTTGGGTCTTTATTATGCAATGTTATGGCGTTGTTTTAGTGTACGTAAGCACCAATAATAACTTGCTGTCTTTCTGTGAGGGGCCATTCAAGTATTACGTAAGCACGAAAGGGGGTGAGGGGGTCTTTGCTTAGCTTGTTTTTGATGACATGGGGGACGGGGGTGTCTAGATGATGATTACGTCAGCATTTTTTTATTTATTTACTTATTTTTCTAGACTTAAAAACTGCTGCTCATGAATAACAATAAAGAAACCTGATCAGGGGGTGGGTCAAAAATTACCAAAATTTTGCTTACGTAATACTTGAATGGCCCCTGATAGCCTAGCGGTTGAACGCTTGCCTTACATGCAGGAGGGTCTGAGTTAGATCCCAGCCTGCACCTCTAGAATTTTCGAATACATCGCGGATCATAATTTGACTATCACTTGCGTTATCGGTGAAGGAAAACATCGTGAGGAAACCTGCACACAAGTTCTACTATTGTTTATAGATAAAGACTGTTTGAAGAGTCTTGTAGTCTTCTCTTCTTCCTTCTCGTACCTTGAAGAGTTCTCATAAATACGGCTTACTCCGAAAGTCGGACTACGAAGTATCGGCTGACGGATCGCACGTTTTCCAACCACGAAAGTATTTCGGATCCGACGATCGGCTCGATTTTCGCGAATTGAAATTTTGTCTTTCGTTCAACCTACTCCCAAATGTTAATTGACATCTAGTAGTTCGTTGTTTGACAATACTTTCATCGTATATTTATAAGTTTGATGTTCGGAGTAGGCCCCGAACGTTTTTGATCATTCAGTTGTCGAAAATTTCGGTTTATTATCTCGTTTTGTAAGATGTGCGATTGTGGTATCGGTAGATGCAAACAGCGAGCCGAAATCATTGCCCTAAATTCAGAGCAAACTTTCCATTTCTTCTTCAAATAGTAATATTTGCTTTTTAATTAGAACACTTTACTGCTTTACCTACTATGGTAGGTACTGCCAGCATAGGAGTTACTACGACTACTTTGGTTGAATACATCCACTGCTTAATGTGGACGGTCCTGAAGGACTACGACACGCATGAAGAGATTGGCCAATTCTTTTCTGAGAATAACCTTGCATAAGCATAATCAGTCCATTACTGTCCCAATGCTGGGCATGGGCCTCTTCCATGAACGAGAAATATTAATAAAGTCTATCCTACTGGCCTGGTTAGCGGACAAAAAACACCATCGAGAACTTTTTAGGGCAGTCTCAGGTGTGCAAGTTCCACCGTTAACGCAAGTGACAATGAAATTCCGATCAGCTCGAAGATGGGGCGGGTCGCGATGGAACTAACGGGGTGTCCTGCGTAAGCGACAAACGCGACACTATTTGGAACAAATACGTGTTACGTCGCGTCTCGCTAAATAGGCCGCTAGTAGGGAATGCCGTTGTCTTGATCGCGTTTGTTGCATTAGTCGCGTCGCGTCCGTCGCTTACGCAGGACACCCCGTTAGACTCTCCTGGACGGAAGGCAAGCGTCCAAACGCTGCGCTAGGCTACTGGTATCACTGCTTTTATATTATTCTTACTTTCAAAGATCTCTCTATCTCTACAATAACTTGTACTATATTATTTATTCTGTGGTAAAGTGCCGCCAACTCTGTCTACCCTGTGGTGCCGTCGCTGTCATCTACTCGTCGCTTATTCTGGGACACCATGAAGGTATACATAAATATGGATAGCACACTACGAAAACCTACTGAAAGTAGAATTTAGCCTTGAGTATTTACTCTGGAATTGTCTCTCTCTACCCTACTTACAAAAAGTTAGAATATTTAGTTTGGTATCTTTCTTAGTATGGTATTTAGGAAGAGAGAATTCCAAAGGAAATATTCAAGGCTAACACCCATATTCTAAGACGTTCCTCCAAAACTTACTCGACTCGACTCCACCTCGACACAGCCTTTTTCAGTACCATCAGTAGTTCTAGTTGACCTAACTCGAGGTACCTCGGAACCTACCTTAAGGAAGGAAGTGTCAAAGTTCGTATGTAACAAAAATGAATTTTGAAGACTTTATCGAATATGCTTACGATAATCCTTACAAGTATTCATCGCGGCATTATTGGCGCGATGCAGTTAATTCAAATTATGACGTAATGACTCCGTCAAGGAACCTCAAAGTTCACTCGAAATTGCGACTAAGAATACAATTTTGAAGGTGTTTTTGAGGCCGTCCTGAGTCGAGTAAGTTTTGGAGGAACTTCTTAGAATATGGGTGTAAATGTTTCGATTTTCAGTAAGAGTTCGTAATGTGGTCTCCATCTTCACCTATACCTTCGTGTGACACGTAATAGCAAGTTTTATTACTCATGTTGACTTCTGGAACCGATTTTCAAACTGCGGACACACCCGCATCCGTGACTTCTGCTTTAAGACCTGGTCACACAGAGCGTGGCTGGGTGTGATATTCACGTCGCGTGTTCATCGCGTGCTCTAGACGTGCGAATTAGTATGACAATGGTGTCGATTCTGTAGCACATTTTGACAGTACTAAACTAAATTAAACGCTACTGTCATTTTCTTTTTCTATTGAAACAGAAAGAGGCAAACACCCTTAGTTTAGTTTAGTCCTGTCAAAGTGCGCAACAGAATCGACACCAATGTATGGAAGACGCCACACAGAGAGCGTGGCAGTCTCAATTTGGCGTGTTCCATACATTGTCATACTGTGTCACGCCAAGAGCACGCGACGTGAATATCACACCCAGCCACGCTTTCTGTCTGACCAGGCCTTTACCCAAATAAGCGAGCACTTGCTTGCGATAACTTGCAGAATAAAATTTGCTTAGTGGACTTGGCGCCTTAGTTCCGATGTTGATCACCGGATTAGATTAGTCGGTTCTGTACGCACAGGCTCTAAATAGCTATCATCCTGCGCAATTCGTACGGCGCAATGTAAGTAAGTGGGTCAATTTACTGTACTTGACCGTTGGGCATCTAACCGGTCATTAGAGATGCTATTGTTATCAGGCTGGGCTGTTTATTCGTATTAATGCACTCTACAGTGGCCTGCTATGAAAAAATCTTGTGGATTCTTAGACTAATTGTACTAAGAAAAACGTTCAATCGCAATCGAACCTAAGCCAAATTGGGTGGTTTACCTTTTTTTATTGTTTCGAAACTTTTACAAAAAACATAGGCAACAATAATAAAATGCCAAGTTATAAACAACTGAAATTTGTTAATAGACAGAGACCGGACTATTGAACGATGACGTCATTGTTCAAAAGCTTCATAGTATCGTTGACATTACTCCGTACAATGTCCGTTTCGTGCGACAAAGACAGAAAATGCGCCATTCAAAAAATAGAAAAGCGATTTCTTCCCTTTTTACATTGATTTTACTTATTAATTTTTTCAACGATGGTTTTCTTTCTATACCTTCTTTTCCTAATTTTCTAAAGTTGTCAACTACCGAAGTCGTTCATTCAGACGGTTTTCGTTTACATAATAACATTTATTTTTCACAAAAGCTTAAATTATTTGACAACAAAACCAAACTTTTTGATAGTAACTGACTGATGGTTGTGATTTGTTTGCGGATTGATAACAATTTCGTCAGCAGAATTGGAACTCTGTGAATTAAGGAAAATTTCTATGGGTGATTTTATGGACTGAGCTTTTGTTATTTATTTATGCACATAAACAACCTACTGATAATAGCACAGAAATCTAAATAACACTTGTTATTTAAATTTTCGTGGATAATAGGTATATGACACGTGTACAATGGTATATTATACAGCGCGGTGCAAATATTGACGTCTAAAGGATTTTTTTTGATTCCTTATACCCAGGGGTATTCGAAAATACTCCATAAATGGGGTGTTTTGGAATACCCATGGATGTGAGGAATAAAAAAAAAACCTTTCGACGTCACTATTTGGACCACGCTGTATATTTGTCATTATCTATTTATCTATACTAATATTATAAAGCTGAAGAGTTTGTTTGTTTGAACGCGCTAATCTCAGGAACTACTGGTTGGAATTGAAAAAATATTTTTGTGTTGGATAGTCCATTTATCGAGGAAGGTTATTGGCTATATAACATCACGCTACGACCAATAGGAGCGGAGCATAAATGAAAAATGTTGCAAAAACGGGGAAAATGTCCACCCGTGCCAAGCCGGGACGGGCCGCTAGTGTATTATAATACTATAGCAAACTTTTAGAGGACCCTTGTATACGGTTGCTATATATTTTCTATCAACCACACAGCAACAACACTAACGCAACAATATTTGACCCAATTTCCGTCCAAGTTACGTTCAATTGAACAGTTTACTTAGATTCCGAGATAAAATGACTAACTGTAACTGTCGAGCGCACCATATAAGGTGAAGGTAAACTTAGGTTAAGGTGAACGGGCAGTTATGAATCAAATGATATAATATTCGCTGTTACACGATAGTGTGGTTAATAATAGCTGCAGTAACTGCAGTTTAATGAAGTTTGGTTCAAGTTTAAGGTTAAACATCATATCGTTCTGCCTAGCCTTTTCCCGACTATGTTGTGGACAGCTTCCAGTCTAACTAGACGCGGCTGAATACCAATATTTTACACGGAGCGACTACTATCAGACCTCGGTAATTCAGTTACAGGGCAATGCCGATATCCTAAGGTTAGACCGGTTGTCAGACTTTCGAGGTTCTGACTTGACATAACGACTGACATAGGTATTCAGATGACTGTTTAATGTGCTCTCCGAGGCACAAAGGGGTCTCGGATAACGAACGGCCACCCATCCACAGACTAGCCGCGGCAAGTGCAGTTTAACTTCGTAAATCATATGATGCGCGCGGTTGGTATTTACCCACGAGCCCCCCATGACAGTTATCAGTATTGATTTTAATTTTACTATAAAAATAAAGGATTTTTTGTGCAAAGAGTACAAATATACATATTATCGTCGGTTGGCAGTGAAAACCACGTATGTGTATAATACATTTTTATAAAAGAGATAGAAATAACTGTCTCCTGCAAAAAAAAAATGGCCGATCAAATGTTAATACAAGTTTGTCATCGTACGTCATACCTTAGAAGTATTTGAATTGAAAGTTTGTTGAAGGTGTATGACGAGTTTATCAATCAAAAGAACAAAATATAAAACGCTTTTGAAGAAAATTTTATTTACGTGGTTTTCACTGCCGAGCGTCGATATACAAAATTTGCTCAAATTCAACGAATGACGCAGAATCAAGAATAAGAGGCCCATGCCCAGCAGTGGGACAGTAATGGGCTAATTATGTTATGTACGTCATAACAATACTTAATTTTAGCATAGCTGAACTTGAAGAAAAGTAATACAACTGTACTATTAATTGACTACACAACAGCAATAAATCCATACAACAATAAATAAGTGTTGCTTAGCAACCACTAGTTAACGAAAGATTAATTTGTGCAACCGGCCCTTGACCTCAGTCAGCGGCGCCACGCGAAATTCTGAACTGCGACGACCATCTGTAGCGCTTTATTAACTTTGTGTATAATTATGTTGATTATCAATTGTTTTATATTTGATGAATAAGACCGCCTTGTTAATCTAGTGGTGGCAAGCGCGACTGCTGATCGTGAGATCTTTGGTTCGATCCCCAGGTTGGGCAGTGTTATTGGGTTTTTCCATTAGAAATTTTTCAAGAGCAGCCTGGATTTTAAATTTGTGCCCGGTTGATGGCAATAGGCTCGCCCCCTATGACATCGAAATGAGGGTGTGTTGCTATACACCGCTGCCGAACCCTACGGGGAATACGGGCGTGATGTTAAAACATTTTTCCTTCACAGTCCACTGTCACAGTAGCCATTACATACAGTCATACATTGGGGAGACATCATATCCCGAGCTTCCATCAAAACTGTAACGTCTGTGGCGACATCTATCACACCACATGCGAACAACGCAGTACGACGATGATCTAGCAGTCTACAGCGACAAATAATAACAACTCTCAAAAATGACGTCACAAATCCTGAATCGCGATATCAAGATTTGACACGCAGATATTCAACTTCCCAACATTAACCGTCCGCCAGGCATAAGACCCGCATGGTTGGAGGATCCTCCCTTTTCGTTGGAGGGACACCATACCTCGTTCCTCTACACATCATCTCCCGAACTGCCTTTAAGAACTGTCAATGTCAAACTCTCGATAAACCACTGTATGGAGTAGGTCTTCTTCTTTTTGTGTGGTTAATGACTAACCTAGTGTCAGAGTTTATGCCGACCATGGGCTTGACTTGGCTTCACATGCCGTCGAGAAATATCTCTCAGGCATGCCGGTTTCCTCACGATGTTTTCCTTCACCGTTTTTAAGCAAGTGATAATTATACAATACGCACATGAATCCGAAAAGTCAGAGGTGTGTACTTGGCAGTCCGACGATAGCACCAATGGGCTATCACTGCTATATAAACATATATTATATGGAGTAGGCTAGCTAGATACATTATGCCGCTGTTATGGACCTCTCCAAAAAAGGAAGGTATTTTACATCGTAACAAGTAACCGCAAAGCTTGCATAATACAACAACAATAATTTATAATTGAATGTCATGCTAACGTCAGTTAAACAACAAAAGATTAGCGTTGTGCAATCGACGCTTAACCTCAGGCGCCCGATTGAGTCGCAGTTATGGTTTACTTGCTACTTTCTATCGTGTACGACATTTTATTAACTTTGAATTTATATGGTCAGTTAATAAAGTAGAAGAATTGGAATTCAGCTAACAAAATTGTTGCCATATCGCAAACGAACCTTGTTAGTTTACGAATACTGTCAAAATGTTAGCTTTGTTGTCGGTAGCTGGTAACACTGGACAATGTTGATAAAGGAGGGTAGTTGTCAAGATAAATCAGCGTACCCGACGTTATAATCGAAGAGTATGAGAGCGGCTGTTGCGTGGCGACGCTCGCGATGGCACGACACGAATTCAGACCTTCGTAGCTCGTCGGCTCACTTCGGTTTGATTCCGCCAGTTTTCTTTTTACAAAATGATTTACGATTTTTCACATCTGCCAGGCGCCCCGTTACGGCTTCATTAACGATAGTTTTACTGATTTACAGAAATAAAGATATTTCATTCTATGCACTAGTAACAAAAAAAATTATCAAAAATCCGTCAGAACCGGGCATCAGTAGTAGTGATATTAAAATGCAGCAGCTAAACAAAAGTTTAGCGTTGTGCAATCGGCGCTTAACCTCAGGCGCCACGCGAACGGGTCGCAGTCACTCGCAGTTATGGTTTACTTGCTACTTTCTATATTGTGACGACCATCTGCACGTACTAGCGTATGTACTTGCTTTGTTGTTTTTGTCTTATAAGGAGTTGTTTAGCCAGCTGGGAATTGGGTCATCCCATGTCTGTTCGTTGATGTTAAAGTTAACAGAATATTTTCGTGGCCGTCAATGCATTGTTTCGGATCAATGAATGGCAGTATTCGGGGGCTTTGTCTTCTACTTTGTATACGATATTTCCAAGGACGCGTAGTGCTGGTAATCTGAGCTTCTTGTGTTTATTAGTTCAAACTCAAACTCAAACTTTTATTTGCTTTCCACAATGGTATTAATAGATGGTGAGTAAATATATATAGTACATCGTGGACCCTGTTGGGCACGCAAAAATATTAGGAGAGAGGAAGGAATTGGTAAGTAATTTTTAACCGAATTCAAAAAAGAAGGAGGTTTTTCAATTCGACCGTATATATTTTTATTTATTTATTGAAGTATCTAGGTAGATTTTCGTATTCCTAATTCAATATTGATAGTAAGTATTGTTTTGACTATTTATATTTATTAGTTTTTAGTTACTAGTGTTACCAAGACACGCCCGTCCCGGCTTCGCACGGGTGGACATTTTTCCCGTTTTTGCAACATTTTTCGTCTATGCTCCGCTCTTATTGGTCGTAGCGTGATGTTATATAGCCTATAACTTTCCTTGATAAATGGACTATCCAACACAAAAATATTTTTTCAATTCCAACCAGTAGTTCCTGAGATTATCGCGTTCACACAAACAAACAAACAAGCTCTTCAGCTTTATAATATTAGTATAGATTACTTCTATGGAGAGTACTGACTGGCAATCTAAGGTTCATGCTAAATACTACTAAATATTGATACAAAGATATAGATGCAAATCCATCTGGTTCTTGAAATCCAGCACCCGCTAGTGTCAGGATTAGGGTTGCCACCTTTATTTTTTGCAGTTAAAGTACATTGGTTATTAGAGGTAAGAAAAAAAAGTACATAGTATCAAAATATAGTACAATTTATTTTTCTTTATTATTATGTTTAAAAATATATTTTTTATTGCTTTTTGCAGTTTGTATCAAATTAGTATCTCTACTAAACAATTTCACAGCATCTTTACAGTCTATATTTAAATTTCGTTACATTCATTTCGTTTAACGAAAAAATACTTACGACTAAACTTTTCAAAATCCCAAAGAATTCAAACCATGCGAAATAAAGTATTTTCGTGTACTTTATTGTTCTCATAAAGTATAGAGTACAATTAAATAACGTACAATACTTTATTATAAAGTACGGGTGGCAACCCTAGTCAGGATTGAGGCACCCCCTTTAGATGTCTAACTTTATTATAATAATAGGTACCGTACCGACAAATATTTTTTATCGGCCTACAATTGTTTTGGAGATACCAAAAAAGGGTAGGTAAAGTTTCTGTACGAGGAGGAGTGCGTCAACCCTTAAACAAAAACGATATGGTGACCTCGAGCAGATAATCAGACTAGCTATAAGGTATCGTTAAATGGGGTGAATAGGGGAGCAGGGATGAATCGAGACGAATCCTTAAAAGGGATTTTAACATTGAAATAATATAGTTTGTTGCCAATAAGAACTCTAATGTGTTTACTGTATTATGTATGATTAACGATTAAGTGTCCTTGTTGGCAACAAACTATATTAAATCAAAGTTATAATCCATTTTAAAGTTTCGTTCCGATTCACCCCTGCATCCCTATTCACCCCGTTATATGGTAGCAGTTTCATACAACATTAGACAAAAGTGTCCCACCAAATCACGAATATCTTTTGAACCATTTCTTCATGTACAGATTCAGCTTATCTTGATTGAACGTTAATGTTCATAAAATAATTATATATTGTTCAATGTCTGCTTGAAGCAAACATGTTGCTTATTTCTACAGGGTGTAAAAAACATGTAATTCCTACAAACCTCGTGATGTACTTGCTGACATAGATTAACGCTGAAAGGGATACTCTTGGATTCAATAAAAAAAATTACAAGAAGGAAACGAGGCATTTTAGCGCTCCTAGTTAAATGACCGCGCGGCGAGCGATAGCCGCGCAATTCGCTCGGTGCGCTAAAATGCCTCACGTTAAGAACACATTCATGTTTACTTCTTTTTTTTTCAATTGATTCTGTAAGTATCCCGTGCAGGGTTAATCTATGTCAGTAGTACCTACATCACGAGGTTTGAAGGAATTACATGATTTCGTTTACGCCCTGTATACATTTCCTTGCTAAAATTGGTCTTATTTGTCTTGTGTAGAAATTGTTAGAAAAAAAAAGTTTTTTTAATTTTTTTTTATCTGTGACCAATTAGAACAAAGACACCACTACTCCTGCTTACTCTCTCCAAAACGTCTTGAACATACAGCCATCACGAACAGTTGCGCAGTGACCGCAAGACATAGTGGACTGAATTGAATTATTAAATCAATAATAGTGTTTGTAGGCGCGCCCGATGACATGGGGACACCATCAGTTGTTAATACTTCTGGATACGTCCCGAATCTAAATTCAAAATAGTTTTAAAAGAGACCTTGATCCCCGAGTTTATTTCGGATTTTCTTCTCAGAGCTAGTCAGATAGGAAACGCTGGCGCCATCTAGTCTTAAAAAAATTACATTGACTTGTAAAAGTGTCTGTAATAGATTTACGGTTTACGGTTTAAGACATTTATTTTCTCAAAAGATTTTACAAAATCACTTACAGAGAAAATACAATATTTATAACTTAAAAACTAAATTAAGCCGATTGGCGAAGCGAATTGCGCGGCTATCGCTCACCGCGCTGTCATTTAACTCGGGGCGCTAAAATGCCTCACGTTAAGAACACATGTTTACTTCTTACCATTTTTTTATTGAATCCGTAATTATCCCTTGCAGGTTAATCTATGTCAGCAGTACATCACGAGGTTTGAAGGAATTACATGATTTCGTTTACACCCTGTATACGGCAGTGAACTGACCACCATCCTTGATTGATTCATCGGTATTCAGACACTTTTTCACGCAATATCACATTGTATAATAAACACGTACTTCCCGCATGTCCTACAAAACAACAACGAATTGTCACCATACAACCGTCATTCCGTCACGCTGCTAAACATGGGCACAATGACTCTTGACGCCTCAACGCACACCAATGTTGACATACTATGTTACTACGCTGGATATACAGTATAAATCATCAGATTTATCTGTCATCTGACATGGTTGGTTAAAAGCTGCACGATGTATGGACGGGATATAAAACTGAACACCCCCTCTCCTCTCAATTTCGTTGAAGGGGACTAGGGGATGCCTGGAGGATGCAGCAGTTCTACCTAGCCGTTTCCCAACTATGTTGAAGTCAGCCTCCAGTCTAACCAGATGCGGTTGAACCAGTACTTTACACGGAGCGACAGCCATCAGACCTCCGCAACCCAGTTACTGGGTAATGCCGATATCCTAAGGTTAGAGCGGTGGTCAGACTTTCGGGTTTTTGACTACCCTTGACGACTATCATAGGTATTCGTATGACACCCAGGCGGGACCGACGGTTTAACGTGCTCTTAATGTGTAACGAACGGTTAGCCATCCACAGACTGACCGCGGCAAGGGCAGTTTAACCTCGCAAATCGTATGATCCACGCGGTTGGCAATTAGCCACGAGCCCCCTCTCATTCGCTGGAGTATGCAGCAGCTCTACGCGAATAGGAATTGGGTTACACAGGTTAAAATCCGCACGGAACAAATATTTGTATG
Organism: Amphipyra berbera; assembly: GCA_910594945.2. Lineage (NCBI taxonomy): Eukaryota > Metazoa > Arthropoda > Insecta > Lepidoptera > Noctuidae > Amphipyra > Amphipyra berbera. The sequence continues at coordinate 8,294,317 of OU343148.1, read as the reverse complement.
GTCTACAGATCTAATGTTGTTCCGAGTCTGGGTCTTTGTGCGAGATTTGTCTGCAAACGCAACCACGATAGAGAAGAAATCAGAGTGTAGGGGGCTGTTGTAATTAAAACTAGGCTGAAACTAATTCGTTTGCCAAGCGTCCCACCAGGTTGTGGCAGTGTCCCACGCATTTTTTCGTTACAAATCGTAGAGTAACTGTGAACACAACGGTCTTCAATTGCTGCGATTAGGATATTTCAAACTGTTATTGTGCAATTTGGATTGAATCTTTTCTTACGATTAAACTAACAATAGCGTGGGACGGTCCCCAGCCAAGTATGTAGATCAACCTAAAAGCAGCAACTTGGTTAGAGACTGGATGGCAGCGGCTGTGAATGGGGTTGATAGGGGCCTGTCTAACAGTGCAACGCATTACTCTGAGTAGATTGATGGATTTAATTAATCTGGTCGTAATTTGCCATCTCTCTAGTGGTGGCAAGCGCGACTGCTGATCGAGAGGTTCTGGGTCCGATCCCTATGTCGGGCAAAGTGTTATTGGGTTTTCCGTGTGGATTTCCTCAGTAGCAGCCCGGAATTTGGATTTGTGCCCAGTTGATGGCAATAAGGTCGCCCCCTATTACATGGGATTTAAACATAACGGCGAAATGAGGGTGTTGCTATACACCTCTGCCCAACCCTTCGGGCAATACAGACGTAATGTTATGCTCGTAATTTGTGGTGGAAGTTACAAAAAAAAGTGTCTTACAATTTTGAATGTCCCTGACCACTATACTAATTTGGAAACCGTGCAGTCATAGTTTTGGAAGATAACGAAAACAGAAATGTTCTAAACTAGCTAAGAATAGACCCATCGCTCCCCATAGATAATGATTAATAGGTATCACTCCCCTCGCAACTGTCCATTGTCGAAGTTTTTGGGGGAAGCATATGTTGAACAGTTGTTGGGGCGTTCAATTGTTGTTCATAGGTTTTGGACCGGGACAAAAATCGACACTGCAGAGATAGTCTTATTGTACGACAAAGTAAAAGCAAACTCACGAAGTCAGTCTTTAGCGAGCTTCTTCTTCTCTCGGTCGATAAGAGCTGATAGAAAAGACACACAGCTCGTGTCGTTTCATGTCGTGGTGAAAAGATAAGCCACTCCGTGAGGTTGGTAGTAGAGCTCACTACCGCCGGACGTAAATGATAAATAAATTAGACACTTTGATGTAATGTTTTTTTTTAAGACTAGATGGCGCCAGCATTTCCTGTCTGAATAGCTCTGAGAAGAAAAGCCGAAACAAACTCAGATCAAGGTCTCTTTTAAAGTCCAGACATTGTGGTACAAAAACTATGAGAGTGTAACAGTGTAGGGCAACTTCTGGACTTAAGTATCTACGAGCGATCTAAACATTTACCCGTATGGAGACGGGTTAGAATATAAAACGTCCTCACTGCACGCTGCGAATAAACGCGTGTTGTAAGATTCAACAAAATCCAGCACGCTTGGTAGTAGGATCTACACAGCCCGCCGGGCTAGCTACAACTCTCACATTAAAGTCCGGCGCCAATCAGTTTACTGTGTTCCATCGTGTGATGTGAGAGCCAGAGGAGTATACGGGAATCTTTCTACATCTCTGTTCCTTGGATTCGTGTGCTCCATCTTAGACCATGTCTGCGCCTACCATCAGGTGAGACTAGGGTCAAAAGCGAAGATAAAAATAAAACGGACTCAAAAATCGATACGTGCAACGCGGGGGATAGCCCCTTTATATATTTCGTGTTATCTTTATTTACTAAATGTGTGTACTTTTCTTATCTTCGACCTTGCTAGTTGCTATGTCTACAGTGGATTGGATAAACAGTTACGAAAGTGCGAACACGAACTAGTTATTTCATGAATTTTAGTTTTTCTGCTCTATTTGTGTTGTAAATTACAATTCAGTGCGTGATATTGAAATAAGTGTTCACAGCATTGCCGCATTTAGCGCAAAAAAAGGATGTTATTAAAATACAAATAGTTTTGCAGGGTTAATTATTTGTATTACAAAAGAAACCAAATTATAACTGCTTTTTTTCTGTAACGGTAGAATCGTAATTATCGTTATAGTTAATTCGTCGCTAAAGTTGTAGTTATGGGCCAATTCTAATAAAAAAAAACTATCAATTGCAACCAAACCGAAACCGAACCGTCCATACAGACAGTTTTCGTTTATAAAAACTGTCAAATTGTTTGACAACAAAAACAAAATCGAAATTTTTGACTTATTAGGGCCAAGCCACGTCTGACGGAAGATACGTCGCCAATCTTCCGTCGCGCAATTTATTCAAGCAATTTTAGTAACGCATCTTCGGTCAAACGTGTACGGTTTGAAATGTTAATAGGTATGGAATTATGTGTACTGGCGAAATGTCGGCGACGTATCTTCCGCCAAATATTGCTTGGCCCTTACTCATAATTATACTCATTTTAAGCCGGCTATTCACGAGATATAAATGACATCCCAAGACTGGAATAATAATAAATATTACATCTAAGCGTAAAGGGTTCTATTAAAAATTACGGTGAGCGATATTAGTTTACATCCCGGGATGTAATATACAGAGTGTAAACGAAATCATGTAATAACCTAAGAACATGTTAACTTCATGTAATTTTTTTTTTGAGACCAAACGTATCCCTCCCTTGCGGGTTTAATCTATGTCAGCAGTACATCACGAAGTTTAAAAGAATTACATGATTTTGTTTACGCCCTGTATATCCCATGGCTAAAAGCCGGCTTGATGGTTGTGATTCGTTTGCGGCTTGGAAACAATTTTGTTAATAGAATCCGATCAGTAACCGAAACTTCATGTTCCAGACTTCCAGAGTCGTAAAAAATTGAGACTGTCCGGATGAAAACCAATTTTTGGTTAACCTAGTAGACATTGTAATCTAAGAAACAATCAGTGAAAAGTTATACTGAGTAATTAGCATTGTTTCCTCTTACTAATTGACAAATGCAATTTTTCCGTGGCTCCCGACACGACATAATGTGGTGACGACACCGAGCGTCATATACAAGTTTAGTCAGAAAGGGGGTACTAAGCCGCGGGCCACTTAATGTATCACTGATGCTTGTTTTAAAGAAAGTGTTAAAATTTCAAAATTCGATAAAAGAAAAAACCATGCAAATTGATTTTTATTTCAGTTTTTCAAAAATTCTTCGTCCCTGCTTTAGTTACGAATTCAGAAAATGGAGCTTCTAATCCGTGACCCCAAATACGACCTATAATGTAAGCACAGCTGATCATAGCTGAGGATAGATAGAATTTAACGTATTTTTTATGAAATCTTTAAACAGCTATTTCTCTTAAACTAATGACTTTTGGGGAAAGTTGTAGAACAAAAGTTATCCATTATTATGGGTGCTTTAACACTCTTTCGGCTTAATACCCCTTTTCCGACTAATCTTGTATATACTTCTGAAATACCTACTTGAGAATTAAAACTTTTTAACGACGCTAGTATTTGATCGTGTCATAATGAAAGATTTTCAGATAGCTTTATGAACGCTTTCGACACGGATTAACTTTAAATTTACGTATGTTGTAATGGTTCTGTACACAATGACCCAGGTTAAGCCGTCTTTAATGTTTACTTTGAAGGATTTCTGAGCGAATGGAGCAATAGATGGTTATTTTTTTTTGTGTAAACTATTTCTGGCATCTATAGATGGTAGATCGACCGAATCGTATCGATTTCAACGTCGATACTTATACATATTTGTTTAACCTACAGACACTAGGTTTTAATTGTGAATTTTGTACGAGGACGTAATGGCACCCACGAGTCCCAATAATATCCGTGGTTGCAGTGAATGGACTAATGAATCCCGCGATCCCGCCCATAAGTCCTCAGAGGTAGAACGTGGTGGTTTTAGCCGGGAGACTTAATATTCCACCAGTTCCGGGGTGGACAGCATACATGAGGAATTCCCACGTTAAAAAAACTGTCGAGTGAGAGTCATCTGCAGTGTGTTTCTCAAGTAGAAACACGCCGCTGCGGCAGCGCTATGGCAGCGCTGCGTTCGTTGACAAGTCCGCGGAACCGCGAATCTCATGCCAGCTCTCTCAGCCGCTATATCTTTCCTTTTTGGCTAAATCTCTTGTCCCAAAGATTTTCAGATAACGCAACTTTCGCCACAGATTACAAAACGGTATGTCAAAATCGGAACAAACAAAAATGGCGGGCTAATTACCGCCATTTTCATTGGCGTAATGTGTCTATGTCCTGTAAAGGTAAACTTTCACGCTGTATTTGTCCGCAATGTTGCGATAAATGTTTTAATAGCTGGTTACTTAATACCGTATCATTGTTATTCATTGATATTATGAGCCGAGTGAATTACTAGCCTTAACGAGGTATCGGATATTGTTACGTTTTGTCAATAAAGTAACAAGGACAGTCAGTGGCGTAGTAATAGGGTTGCAAGACTGCGCAAGACTGCCAAAATTCCTGGGGCCCCCAGTCCATGAGGGCCCTAACCAACTGGAGAACCCAAACAGGCTATAATTACTTAATTAGAATTAATACTAAAAACTGTAAGAAAATTACAACATGTTTACAAAATGTTTGCTTTTTTTTTTCTATTAGACTGTCTGTAGATGGTCTTGCGGGCCGTTTCTACGTTATCGGGCAGTTAAGGATCTCTAACCAATGGGGACGAGAGTAAAATACTTAACCTAAGCTAACTACTACTACTACTAACATCATGACTACTAGCAACAACAGCACTAAGGGCGACCCCAAATGGGACTCCGACTTCGGCTAAGGGCGTTGCTTGCGAGAGGACTGGGAGGGAGACAGCTTGATGAGGGCTGAATTAACATGTGACTGCGGAGTCAGAAAAGACTACCGGCTCCGCGGCTGCGTCGGGTGAGCACGGTGGATCAGGGACGGCGGGGGTGGGACGTCGCGACGGGCCTCGCCGGCGAGGACGGTATGCCGGGCGGCGGGTAAATTTTTACTACGATTAAGGTAACATTTCAAATGCCTTCCTGTTTAAAAAAAAATCTTGGGGCCCCACATGTTAATCGTTAGCTACGCCGTGTGATTATTTATCTACCGCTTAGTGCCCAAGAACCTCATGAATACCATGGAATCTCTGGAGCCGTAGTACAATCTGTAAGAAAAAATATTGATTTCGCTGCGATAAATTTGAGCGAGAACATAGAAAACTGCGCGTTTTTATCACTACAATGTAAATTAACAGACCACGTCTTTACCGGTCAAGTCCGAAGAAAACTGCTTTTTAGAACGAACGTGAAGATACCTAGATAATAAACTATGTTAATTAACATTTCTGCACTTTCTTATCAACAAAGCATTTGAATATTACAACATAACATTGCATGTCACGTACAAGACACATGATTGCATATTGCATGACTGAATACCAATCAGAATGATAGACTACAATTTAGTATAGCGATGACGTAACACATGTTCAATGTAAAAACGAAAGCGAGTGTACAATGTGATCGCGAATTTGGAACGAAACAACAACTGGTTCCGTGGTGTAGTGGTTATCACATCTGCTTTACACGCAGAAGGCCGCCAGTTCGATCCTGGCCGGAATCATATCTTTTTGGCATTTTTTTAAAGTTTCAGATAACAAATTGATAGTCATGCTGTTTTTTTTCTTAATTATACCTAATAATAATATTGCTGTTTTAAAGCTCTCCTGATAGTGCTTTTATAAAGATTTAAATAGTCATATTAAAAACAAAAAACTTTACGGCATTATTTTTTTTATTTTTTTGTTATTTACATAACCCCATTTAAAAAGTGAAAGTAAACGATTACGACTAGCTGTCAAATTACAGAAAATCCAACAGATAAAAATATCAACCCAGTTTTAATTGATAATATTTACTGCCATTATTTTTTAATAAATGACCCGAGACTACAGTAATTAATCTTAAGTGGAATCTTAGTTATTTTACCACACTTCAAAAATCTAAAAAAACATTCTTACAAAAATTCAGGTTGACAATAAAATCTTTGCAATAATAATAAGATGTATTAATATTGCAAACTAAACTTTGTAATCAGTTTGTGATACATTTTTTATATTTCCTGAATAATTAATTACCATATTTTTTTTATATAATAGGGAAAAATTATACGAAATCAATTTGCATTTTCTTATCACAATGGTTTGTCAACTATGAGGAAAGAAATAAATCAAAATTGGTTTCTAAATAAAGCCTTTTAAAAAAAAAACAGGTGTTGATTCTGCTGCACACTTTGACAGAACTAAACTAGGGTGTTTGTCTCTTTCTGTTTCAATAGAAAAAAAAGAAAGTGACAGTTGTGTTTAGTCTAGTTTAGTAGTGTCAAAACACAGAGTATATTATATATAGGGGTGAAAACATGCAACAGAATCAACAACCATTGCCCCACTAAGATTCCTTTAGTATAGTGGGTGCATTAATCGCAGTCGCAAATATCCATAACATTTTTTTTGTGCCTCTCTTTTCAATGCTGTTCTCTTTGACCCAAAGGTTGACTGGTAGAGAATGCCTTGTGGCATTAAGTCCGCCTTATGTACCACCATTGTGCATTGAAGTATTAAATAAATTAATTAATTAATTAATAGACACAAATCTTTCATACACAAACACACAGACAATTGCAATGATCTGTAGGCCGCACAAATCTTGTTTCGTGCGAGAATCGAATACCCGCGGCGCAGAAAGCCAATCTCTCAGCCACTCCACCAACCGTGTCGTCAAAAAATTATCAATGTTCGGCAAACGGACGCCCGCGAGTTGTCTGAGACTCTGTAGCCGCTTGATTGCAACAAAAAAATTCCCAAAGAAACCTCAATTATTATACTGCTTATATTCAGCTCATTCAGCTGTTTAGATTAATGAGATAACCGACCACTGTACTTTAGCATTCACCCGCCAAAACTGTAGCCAACACGATTATATCAAATGAATACTTAATTACGATTCTTAAAATTTCTAAAATGTCTATCTGTGTAGTGCTGAAGGCGAATCTAAATCTACACTATTGATATCGGGACCCCACGATACAGGAAAGCCTAGTGTGGGGACCAAGGCATATACTGCTTTTGACTTTTATATTGTGAAATAAAACCTTTTTTCTTTTTCATTTTCAATACTGCTATGGATCCACTCCAGGGACTATTATTACTTTTTTTTGCTTTTGATTATAACATGACATATTAATCCGTCCTTTCTGATGCTAAATTCGGTTCAAGGTAATAATTTCTGTTTACCTCATATCATGGTTTTACCCATATAATTTTCATGACTTAATGATGATGTGTACATGACTTCACCTTATGACTAATTAAATGTATAGAGGATAAAATTGTAATAAACTACAATTAAAGGTAAACAAAATGTTTAATTAAGACAGTATTGTAAATTATAGTCTGTTATGAATAAAATCAGTCCATGAATTCATTAAAAGACGCATGAAAGTCTTATTAGACCATTAATATCCACTAGGGCGTCCTACTAGAGTACTCACACACTGGGCGCCTAAACAGGTACAAATAAGTGCCCCAAACAAGTATACAAAATGAGTCTGAATAAGTAAAATAAAGGGCCTTCGGTCGCTTGCTGCCTCAGGGCCCCAAAACCTCTACCTACAGGTGGTGCATAGTATGTTATTATTAGCACTAAGTAGAATGCAAATTTTCTTAATATAACACCATAATCTTAGCTTTTTACAACACCCATCAGAAAAGGGGGAATACCCATATTTTAGCCAGAAATCACACCTCCAAACTAGTTAATAATACTGGTATAATATGTATCTTCTTATGCTTCTATTATTTTATTATCTGTGCTAAAACGAAAAGGTATAATGATTTTAGTCTTGCTGGTAATTTAAGGCCAACAGCAAGTGGTAGAAGGGCCTCTTTTTTTGTGGGTTTCCTATGCTCTAGGGCCCATAGGCACCAAGAGATCGAGGGGCCCCTTTTAATTTGCAGGATATCTGTAAGACTAGTAGCAATCACCAATTATTTTTTTGTTTTATTGTATCTGTGTGTTTTTTGCCAATAAATATCTATCTTTTTATTTTTTCAACATTTGCCATGTATGATGATAATGGCAACATTCCCTCACAACTCACAAGCACAGTTTAAGAAGTTGTCTGTCTATGAGAGATGGTTTAAGAATATTCTGTAGAATTTGGAAAGAGTTTGTGAATGTCAAACAAGATATTGAAATTAACACATTTTTGCACATTAAATATTTGTGTTGGCGGAACCAGATCTTGTAAATGCCATAAAAGTGCATATTTTATGGACTGCTCATTTTAATATCTACCTACTCAAATACTTTAGGTGTGTGTTAAAAAGTTACATAAAAGTCTTCACTTTTGAAATGTACAAAGTATTTATTTACCGCAGTGTAAAAATATAAATTAGGAGGTAAATAAATACTTTATACATTTCAAAAGTGATTTATTTTTATTACCTCAAATATTGCAACACCTGGAAAAGGTTGCTAAGCTGTACATACTGTATATAATAAGACCTGTACTATTTTACCTTAGTGTGCAAATAAATAGTTTGAGTTTTTTGAGTTTGGATAATAAAAATCCTCTTTTATGCCCGACTTTCCCTCTCTTCCTCTTTTTTGCCAGGGGTTAAAAAAAATCACTACATCATCCTTGGTGATCACAACATCATCCTTGGTGACGTAAGTCTTAAGTATTTTGTTTATAAATGGAATATAATATTGGTATAAAGCATTGTCAAGTTAAAACTAATCCAAGCAAAAGCATTCATGTGTAAAGGCCAAGTTTTATAGTTCTTATGCCGTAAAATGTTTTCAGATCTCATGTGAACCCACGTGTGGCATTTCGTTTATAATGATATTTTTCAGACTTGGCAAACACGCAGCATATGAATATACTATAATTTGAAAACATTGTTTGTGAGAAATACTTCTGTGACAGACTCACACAAGAGTGCTCTTATAAGTGTTCCTTTTTTACTTTGAAAGTACGAAACACTAAAAATTAAAACAATATTAAGGTGGTCTAACAGTTCTTTAAAAGGCTTTTACATCAGCTTCATATTTTAGAAAAAAGAAAAATACTTCTCTGATAAAATTAAACTACTATACCTAATTGTAAACAATTGAAGTTAGACCGGTATTAAATTTGACAACTCAAATTGAGCTCAAACTTTGGCAAGATTTTCAACTGTCTAATACTTTTTTACACAGCAAAATTCACTTTTAATGACATTCAAACGTTTTGTAATCTAATCTAGGAGACTAGAGTACATAATCTTGTTCTTATCATATAGATAACGTAATAAGCAAGCGATATCAAACCGATAAAATTAATTATATTGTAAACAATTCGCGGGAAAATGGTCGCCAATTTTATCTCATCTCATTCACCTAATTGGCTAAGGTATGAACTCCATTCTTCCAAGAGAACAGAGATATCATTTGAATACAATCGATACATAATGTGACACAAGGTCGCGTATTGCCTAAGACGACTCTAATTAGGTAAAAAGGTCGATGCAAGTACAGATGCGGTATTATAAAGAGCCCACAATGATATCAGCAGCAATTTATATAATTTAATGACTCACGCGTCCGGCTGTATGAATTGATGTGCCCGGCACACGACAATAGTTACGAAAAAAGTTAGTCGGTTCAAATGTAGAACACCGAAAATTACATTCAATGGCCAGTTATTAAATCGGTTATTTCCATTGAAACCATCGTAAAAATATGTAATAAAAAGTTAACCGGTTTGCAATAGGTTTTAAAAGAAATAAAGTGAAAATTACCTTGTCCAAACATTTCAATTCCTCTGTCGGATAAACTGTTTTCTCACACCTTGCGCAAGTTTTATTCATGATTGAATGTTTTTAACACAAAAACACACAAAATATATTTAAGCACTGATATTTCACAGAGCAACACGGGTTTTCACGATTCACAAACAAAGTTCAAAACTCGGTATTGTAAGAAAACACTCAAGAGCACGATTTTCGTAGCATCTCCGTACGCGCATGCCAAAAAAATGACAAATGGCGGCGGTTTGGGTGGCTAACGTAACAAAATATTTCTACCAGTGAAAATGTTGCCACATTTACGTAGAGGAAATTGCTAAAACATTCAACACTAGTAGCACTTTCAGTATCTTAGCAAGATAAGAATTAATACATCATGTATCATTCCTCAATTACCAGTAAAACAATGTCTACTAAATTCTATTAATCTGTTTCTAAATAGTTTAACAGTCAAGTAATATGGTGAGCATTTAAGGATAAAATAAAATAAACCGCATTTATCGCAAAAACTCATTGGGTATAGGTAAAAATATAGAGCACATTACGAACTACTACGGAAGGTCAAAATATTTGACCAAGAATATTTACTTTGGAAATTCTGTCTCTTTCTAAATACTGGACTTAGAAAAAGATAGAATATTTAGTTTGGTAATCTCAACATATTTAGTTTCAAAATAAATATTCAAAGCCAAATATTTAGATTTTCAGTAGGTGTTTGTAGCGTGGTCTTCATCTCTACTCATACCTTCAGGCAAAAACTATGTAATTAAACAACAAAAAATATATAACATGAAAAAATATTACGAACAAAGGCACTTCTCTCTTTGTAACACCATCAGTGCCTCATTGAACAACTGTTTTGACGTTTGTATCATTTCAGTCAAATGATTGTAATCGTATTGTTTTTCTTCCTCGATCATCTTCAGTTTATCCTCCATAATTTTTAATTTCTCTTCAGTCAACTCTAGCCTATGTTTTAAATCTTCTTTATCAAGCAATTCTTCGCTCGGTTGAGATTCAGAGCTCGTGGGAGTCTCACTAATCTTATCACCTACCCCTCCAATGGATGACTGCTTTTTCATTGCTGACTGAGATTCTTTAAAATCAAAATGTTCTCTTGCCATCGAAGACTTTGAAATCCTGGAACCCTTTCTGGAGGCCTCTCTTAGCAACTTCATTTCATCTTCCAAATTAGTGAGTTTTCGTTCTAAACGCTTTTTCTTTTCTCTTATTTTTCTGTGGCTGACTTCTAGGTCATCCCACTTGTGCCTTTCATTGTCCAGCCTCGCGTTTAAGATAACAACTAACTCGGATAGTTTTTTTATTTCGTTGTCCGTCGCTGTTTTCATTGGAGTGAAAAATATGCTTTGTAGAGAGCATTCTTCATATCTCAAAAGTTGGGCTCTAAGTTCTTCGATTTTGGTAGCCTTTTCAGTTGATTGTTTTCGTAAAGCGTCGATTTTAGCATCGGTATTTTTGATCAGTTTTTGGTATTCACCGATTTCAAAGTTCATTTTATTCATTTTAGCTGTGTTTTCTTTAAGAATCTCTTGATAGTACAGCTCCGAAGTTTTGATTTGGTTCTGAAAATAATTAATGTACTTAGAACAGATTGTTTGCTAGTTAACCATGCCTGTAATGACGTACTGTCAAGAGCGACGAATATTCTGCTTTATAGGTACCTACAAGTATAATCTACCTGTTTTACACTGGATCGAGGGCCTCAATACTAACGAAGAATGAGACAAAATTTATAATAAATCTTACCCTCTGCTCATTAATCAACAAGTCATCGTGGCTGCTTTTTTCAACAAAAGTCTGCATCTTTTGTCTAATGGTAGTCACGTCACATTCCAAGTTTCTAATCCTGCACTTCGCACCTTCAAACTTTTTCTTCAGATCATGATTATATTCTTTGAGGCTTTCCATGTCTTTCATGGCTTGGTCCACTTCCTTCTTTCTTTTTAGTTCTATTTCCCGGATTACCTGTGAGAGAAGTTTGTTTTTAACGAAACTGACTTAGAAACCAGCATGAAATTATTGTCTCTGTACTGTTCTGCCTAGCCTTTTCCCAACTATGTTGGGGTCAACTTCCAATCTAGCCAGATGCGGCTGAATACCAGTATTTTACACGGAGCGACTGCCACCAGACCTCCGCAACCCAGTTACTGGGCAATACCGATATCCTAAGGTTAGACCGATTTGTCACACTTTCGGGCTTCCGACTTCCCATAACGGCTGTCATAGGTATTCGTATGACCACCGGGACCGACAGTTTAACGTGCTTTCCGAGGCACGGAGGGGTCTCGATTTGTAACGAACGGTCACCCATCCCCAGACTGAAAGCGGCAAGTGCAGCTTAACTTCGCAAATCGTATGATCCGTGCATTGGTAATTAGCCATGAGCGCAAACTCTGTTCCTCTATAATATAGAAAAGACTTCGGGGTTCTAAATCTTTTTTCAAATCAAACCTGACTCTGATCCTTCCTCTTAACATCCAACAGCACATCTGATTTCGACTTCCCGCTCAATTTTTCTTCAAGATCACTAACTTTTCCCTGTAACAGTACAATTTGTTGCGCCCTGCCTTTCCAGCCAGCTACATCATTTTGCAACTCCTTGATACTTGTAAATTTATCTCCTAATTCCTGCTGAAGTATTTTCGTTGCCATAAGAATGTCATTTTTGAGCTCCAGATTTCTGTTCTTGCTATCATAGAGCTTTTTATTGACTGTAGCTAGTTTGCTGTTTAGTTCTTTTAGTTCGTCCGGGCTAGTGTCTATTTGTTCCTCCTTACACATGCATATATCGAGCTTTTCCCTCTCTTTGTTTATAATATCTAGCTGCATTATTTTTCGTTCCAAGGCAGCGTTTTTTGTTTTGTAGCTTTCTACTTCAGCGACCAAATGGCGGTTCTGTTTACAGAGTTCAGTTATCTTTGCACTGATAACACCTGCGGATTTTGAGGATATTGCCGGCCCAGTGCCGGAAATTATGTCACGTATCCTCTGGTTTAGATCAGCTATAGTTTTGTTTAGCTCTTTCATGGTTTGGTCTTTAGTGAACATACATTTACGCAGTTCATTGTTCTCGCACGTCATTACCTGTAATATTATTTGCTACACTATATCCAGTGGCGTAGCGTGGGTGTCGGCTGCCCGGGGCGGAATAAAATTTTGCCGCCCTCTTATTTAGGTATCTCAATTTAATGTATACTAAACATTACATACATTAATTATAGATAACTTTTCGGCACGAACAGTCATAATTATTTTGCATTGTTACCTACAGGTTAGATTTTAAATAAAAAACGGGAAATTCCCACAAGTATAGACGTTGTTGCCAGTCGCTACAAAATATCATTCAAAGAAAAGGGATTCAAAAATAAGTAATGAAAAATTCCGTGCTCCTTTCAATCGGTCCAAATTTGTAGTTGCGATAAAAATATAAAATGGTCCAAATATTTACAAAATATTTTTATTATTTATTGTTAAACTTTGCCGCCCCCTAAAATGTGCCGCCCAGGGCGGGCCGCCCCTGCCGTCCCTACTACGCTACGCCACCGACTATATTCCTATATACTACTTGTTATGGGATGTTTTCCTTTATTTACTTTTTTTATTTTTGTTTACTGTCCTTATATACATAAGATTATAATATATTTTTGTTAGTTACTTATAAGCCAAATAAGTGCAGTGACCGCACTAGTAAACCTAATTTGTAATACTGTCTGTACCGTTCTCACAGACAAACCGTGCAAACGGTTTTGTGGGGCATCGTTCTTAGGTTAAGATTTTTTTGTAAACTTCCTTTAATAAATAAATAATAATAAATATCACTGAGTGTCAACAGTAAACAGAGAAGATGTAGTGAGAAGGATTGAGAAAGGTATGTTAAGATGGTTTGGTGATGTAGAGAGGATGAACGAAAGGAGATTAATGAAACAAGTGAACAAGGCGAGTGTGGATGGAACAATTGGAAGGGGCCGACCTCGGCGAACGTACCAAGAACAAATCACGGACGCGACGTTCTCAAACAGGGCCAGGTTGGTAGCCTTAAACCGACGAGCATGTATGAGAAGGTTGATGAATGTAGATGAAGCGAAAAGGATGTGTCAGGATCGTAGCGGTATCGTAGATGGAAATCTATAGTCTCTGCCTACCCCAATGGGAAACAGGCGTGATTGTATGTATGTATGTCAACAGTGCCTGCTGTAAGTATACGTAGTTATTAATATTATTATTGCTTAAATAAAATTGAGTTATAACCACACCCAGGGCCTGACTGGGACCTGAAATCGGCCCGGGCATTTGAGAGACGATCGGAAACAATTTGCGGCTTCTTTTTCAAGCGATAGGCGATAGTTGGACGACCTTTTTTTTTGACGTTCCCTTCCGGCCACACCGGCCCATTGGGCATCCGGCCCATCGGGCATTTGCCCGTATGGCCAGTCCGGCCCTGACCACACCCGTCTGAAAAACTATTTAGACTTCAAAAGGAAATAGCGTTCACCAAGTAGATTCACCGGTCCCGGAAGATAACCTTGTCGCTTTCTATCGAGAAGACTAGTAATGGATCTCCCATCTATAACTGGTCGGTTGTTGGAAGAAAATGGGGTAATATAAGCAAAAAGTGACAATTGTTACTTTTACCTACTTGAAGTTGTTCAATCAAATGAGCATTTAGTTCAGGTGGGTACAGCATATCCTCAGGTTCAGGCTTTTCAAGTGCAGCTAGCATTTTTAGTTTCATCTCGTCAGTTTCGTCAATTTTATGGGCTAAGTCTGAAAGTTTCTCTTCTTTCGTGTTATATTTTGAACGCTCCTTTCCTTTCATTTTCTCCGTCATTGTTATAAACTAAATTGTTGCATAAAATTAATAGGTACTACGGATTGTTGTATCTAAAGTATGAATAAAATCTCAACATTGCCTCCACTCGCCTCCAGTAATAAAAACAGACATTCTACAAAAATATTGTTCGAGTTTCAAAATGTGAGTGATTTGTTGTTGTCGTTAAATGAATTAAGCCTTTTTGCTATCGGTTCCTCCTCTTTTCTCATCTATTTCTGGGAATTGTTTTCCTATTTGAACTAAGACCTTATATTGCCTTGAGTATTGGAAAACTACCCAATCATTATAAAACAAATCAAAATATTATAACGGTTTTTGGGCGTTATTAGTTAGCAGTTTATTTCGGTACGTGTAACGAAGCAATGTGTTAAAACGTGTCTGCCAATATCACGATATTTACTGTCAACAACTGTCAACGTCAAGTTAACTCAGTCAGCTGTCAATAAAGTGACAGTAGGGTCGATTGATTTTTGTCGCAGTACAGTGTTTTTATGAAATTAAAAATTATTAAGTGCATATCAGTGCAAGTTTTGCTAGTCTCCATGGACGTTTAGCAGTGTAGAATCTGGTAAAACCTTATTATCGGTTCGTGAGAGTACTAGGCAGGTAAAAAATTGATTTGTCCTTGGGTTACAGGCAGACGATCCTAGAAATTCATGTCTTATCATATTATTATGCTAACAAAACATCTTCGCGGTACATTTATGTGCTAT
This sequence comes from Amphipyra berbera, assembly GCA_910594945.2. Taxonomy (NCBI): domain Eukaryota; kingdom Metazoa; phylum Arthropoda; class Insecta; order Lepidoptera; family Noctuidae; genus Amphipyra; species Amphipyra berbera. The sequence continues at coordinate 8,278,925 of OU343148.1, read as the reverse complement.
TTATGCTGTTACCTAACGTGCCTTTGTTAAAAATGGTCACATGATTATGTCCAATTAGAATCTGTAATGAGTTTATAAATAATTTTCGTTGTTTTTCCTTTGAGTAGAGAAGAGGATCAGGGTCCTAGGTAAGGGCTCTAGGGCACTGGGTCTGCATCACAGCCTGTTATCATCCATTGCTGACATAGGCCTCCCAATGAGTGCGACGTTGAACACTCAAAGGGGATATTGCCATAATAACCACTGTTGTCAGACTGACTGGTGATAACAGATTGTTGTTATTGACAGACTTGCTGCTTATCATAACATAACATCACGCCTTTTATTCCCCAAAGGGTTTGGCAAAGGTGGTTTTAGCACACCCTCGTTTCACAAGTTATGTTTAAGTCCCATATAATAGGGGGCTAGCCTATTGCCACTAACCAGGCACAAATCCAGACTCCGGGCTGCTGAGGAATACCTAATGTTAAAACCCAATAACACTGCCTGACCTGGGGATCGAACCCAGGACCTCATGCTCAGTAGTCACGCTAGCAACCACTAGACCAACAAGGCAGTCAATACTTTTGACGTAATCTCTTAGTCGCTTTTTACGAAACCCATGGGTGAGGAACAGGTGTCCTATTCATTGCTGGGCACCATGCAGAATGGAGCAAGTAAAAACGGGACCCAGTTTGCAACTTATTTACGGGTCACCTTTGCTTGAGGGTTGCTGGCATAACGTAACCTGTCCTTGTTATATCTACTGCCCTGAAGAGGATTGTTAATAGTATTAATACGTAGACTAGGAACTAGTGTCAAATGAAATCAATATATAGCAAGGGTGGCAAACTTGATTTGCTGATCTGCTGTTTACTGAGTAGATTCTGTGCGTTCTACCAATTACATAATCGGTACCTCTACATTCAACTTATATTAAACTTATATTTTTCTTTGCCTTGCCATGATCGACTGGATTAAAGGCCGCGATCGACCGGTCGATTGCGATTGACTGGTTGGCCACCCCTGATATACAGTATTAACTTTTCAGATGACACTAGTTTTTTTTATTTGGTAGGTATTTAGGTACCAATGAGGCTATCAAAATAGACATCATCTTAATTCCATACATCGCACATTATTTTTTAAATTTATTGAATCATCCTCTCAAGTGATTTCAAAATGATACTCAATAAATAGCTCTGGTACGAGAGCAATTTTTGTAATATCTGTAAATCTTACCATTGATAATTAAGGGCAATTGTTTACATAATAGTTATTCCATTAATATACAATGTATTACATAATTCCCCATGAAAAATATACATAATCAAGTAGTCTTTTATGGTTGTTGTCATTTACCTCTCAGAGGAAATTAGGTGAGAATGTAAATAACTTTCTGGGTAGTCTACTCTTTAGTTTTATGTTTTCAGGATTGCATTTCAATGATGATTTTTTTACGTTTTATCCAAATACTTCTTTTTTGGGTCATACTACGGTTTTCAAATATTGCCGATAGACTCTTTACAAGGGACCTTTTAACCCTCTTTCGGCTTTAGGGGTATTTTGATAACACGTTGTTTGTATATGTAAGGGAATTGTGGCTAATTAACAACCGCGTGGATAATATGATTTGCAAGACTAAGCTGTACTTGTCGCGGTCAGTTCGTGGACGGGTGACCATTAGTTACACATTGAGACCCCTCCGTGCCTAGGATAATATGTTAAACCATCGGTCCCAGGTGTTATACGAATACGTATGACAGTTGTTACGGGTAGTCAGAAGCCCGAAAGTCTGACAACCGGTCTAACCTTAGGATATAGGCATTGCCCAATTACTGGGTCGTGGAGGTCTGATGGCAGTCACTCCGTGTAAATTACTGGTATTCAGCCGCATCTGGTTAGACTGGAAGCTGAGCCCAACATAGTTGGGAAAACGCTAGGCAGAATGAAGTATCAGTCGGTAAACTTGTCTCAGTCCGCTATCATACACCAGTATATATATATCCTGCCTTAAATCATTCAATACATACACTTATTTCATGTCAGCACAACCTATATGAAAACAGTTTATGCTATGGTGAGAAGATCAGCCAGTTAGTCAGGTGGAGAGTGAGGATGACTCCCAGGGTGCGCCACACATACTTAAGAATTGTCAGGCATCTTTTTAAACATCCCAACGAAGATTGTTCTGACTACAATTACATGTTGACCCACATCTGTCAGCATGGAATCGCGTTTTTCATGCTCTATCCTTTTCTCTCGCTCGGGAACGTCATTTAATTGAGCGAGAAAGACTGCGTGATTGCTATCGCGTGTGGTCTCGCTCTATTAATGACGTTCCTTAGCGACAGAAAAGGATAGAGCATGAAAAAGAACGTTTCCGTGCTGACAGATGTGGGTCAATCTTAAGCATTTATTTCTCAGATCATATTTTCAATAACACAAACCTTATTATTTAAATAAATAAAAAGCATTATTATTTAAAAAATATTGTATATGTATATATAAACTGTTCTTTTCACAGCCTACCATGCCCGGCACGAACCTCATAGTCCCCGTGGTGCTATGGGGCAAGCACGCCCCCACCCACTGCGTCTCCTCCGTGTACCTGTCTCGAGACCAGAAGACACTTGTCACTGGATGCTACGATGGACAGATATGTATATGGCAGGTCGACCCGGATAATTTGAAGATGACTCCGAGGTGTTTGTTAGTGGGGCATACCGCACCAGTCACGTGTTTGTCCAGGGCGTCGATTATTCAGGTAAGTTGGCTGAGTCCAGTAAAAGATAATGTTTCTTAGTTAGATGTAGATTCTGTGTGTTTTCCATGAACAAATGTATTCCAAGTCCCATGATTTTTTTTTTAATAAAATCATCGTCATCATCGTCTCCCTGCCCTTATCCCACACTAGGTGGGTTCGGCACAACATGTATTTCGTAATCCATGTTGTTAGAGGTTTTGGCTTATTGTTTTATGACCGGCCGCCTGCCTGACATCAACCCTCCTTGGAATACTCGTTGCGCCGTCGCGCGGGTGAGCCTATGTGCTTGTCGATATTATGCACTGGGTTCCAAAGTGATAAATGCTTGTCAATCTTATTGCAGGGCGGTTACCGCGAGGTTTGTTTTTAATATGAAAACGCGCTTTAAGTAAGCACTAAATGGCAAAGGAAATTTAGCCGCGGCGGCTTACCGCTCTACCGGTCAACTACTAGTGCGTATGGGTACTTATTTTCTAGTTCAAAAATCAATTAAAAAGATTTTTCAAAAATTTCTAACATTAGGAGGATGTTTCTTTATTCGGAATTCAGTTCTAAGCTTCTTTATATACAATGCTATATTTTCCTCTTTTCAGGACAATAACTTCATAGTTTCGTCTTCTGAAGCTGGTGAGATGTGCACATGGGATCTGGTTGATGGTAAATGCCGGGAGAGTGTCAAACTTTTACAGATACACACCAATATACAGGTTGGTTTAATTTTATAAGTAATTTATATCAAACTAGCTGTGTCCTCCAGTAATAAATATAGCCTATGTTACTCAGTGATAATGTAGCTTTCTAACGGCAAAAGAATTTTTGAAATCGGTCCAGTAGTTTTTAAGTTTATTCGTTACATACAAAAATACAAATCTTTCCTCTTTATAATATTAGTATAGAATAGCGTTATTAAAAATCAGCCTTGTTGGTGTAGTGGCCGCAAGCGCGACTACTGAGCGTAGGGTCCTGGGTTCGATCCCCAGGTCGGGCCTAGTGTTATTGGGTTTTTCCATTAGGAATTTCTCAGTAGCAGGCCGGGGTCTGGACTTGTGCCCGGTTAATGGCAATAGGCTCGCCCCCTATTACATGGGACTTAAACATAACTGGCGAAACGAGAGTGTATTAAAAACACCTCTGTCGAACCCTTCGGGGAATATAAGGCGTGATGTTATGTATGTATTATTAAAAATCAATTGCACTGGGCGAGTTTGTCGAACGCTTCTGGGCAATAATACAATACTCTTTATTGTACACAAAACAAACAAGAAACATTACTATAAAAATAGAGATGTACGATGGGCGGCTTTATCGCACTAGGCGATTTCTTCCAGACAACCTTTGGATGGACATGAAGTGCAAGAAAAAAAAAGAGAGAGACAATAAATGAGGAGACATTAAATACTTTAAATAAACCTAAAAACACAAATAATAGTACATTACTGCCGCGGTCTGTAATGACTGCGTTGCTGGCAGCACTAATGATGGCCGAAAGCGCAGTGTAGCGCAGCTCCAGGCCAACACAGCGCGGTCAGCATTGCAGCCCTTGATGGACAAGCTGGAATAAAGGCCGAGACCGAAGGTCGAGACCTTTATAGCGCGGATGCCCAAGCTTGAAGGCCGAGAGCGTAGCTAACCTAAGCTCGAGGCCATCATAGCGCGGCCAGCAGCGCAGTCATTGCGGACCAAGGCTTGTATAGTGCTTTACTCAAATAATGCGAGTAATTTAAATAAAACCAGCTTAGTATAGTAAGAATTTATTTAAAGTAACGATTTGTTTCTTCCCCGGGCTTTAGCTTTTTTTTATGAGTCTTTAATGATTGTGCTGCCTGTACCTATACCTACAGCCAAATTATGAATAAAAACTTTTTGCACCAGACTATTTTTGAAACAAAACTCGACAATAATGGATTTTCAAAGGAAATTGCTGGTGGCTAAAACTCACCAGCAATGAAATTCCATACAACTTTGCTGGCGCCTATTCAAGTAGCGCGGAAACGTCGACTTTGCTCAAAAAAGATTGTCAAAGAATAATAATAATTTTGAGTAAATAAATATTACATACAATAAATATGGAATAAATATATATAGTGTAATGTGTAGTGTAAATAATAATCGTAAGGCGATTCTTCCAAAATATCCTAGTAATCATTAGCGCTAGTTTACACGTCGCCGTCGGTGATAAACAAAAATTCGCATGACTGCCATATATGTAATACGACATAATTTTATATGACAATGCGAGGCGATTGTCGCCTTACTCCTCGTTTACACATAACATAACATCACGCCTGTATTCTCCGAACGGTTGGGCAGAGGTGTATCGTAATACCACAAAATAGATAGGTACAGAAGTCAATCTACATACAAGTGCGCTCGAGCAACGCACACAGACACTGCTCACGGACACGATATCTCGGATCGTTTGGGACCAGAGTGCGAGTGAGTGCGAGCGCGAGTGCCATGCGCTTGAGAGAGATAGATATATAGATAGAGCGACCGCCGAGCGTAGGTATGAAAAGTGAAGTACATACATGTGATTGACTTCTGTACCTATCTGTTTTGTGGTAATACCCTCATTTCGCCGTTATGTTCAAGTCCCATGTAATAGCGGGCGAGCCTATGGCCATCATCCGGGCACAAATCTAAACTCTAACAACACTAGAGATTTATAAGATTTTCTGTTGAAAGAAAACGCCTTATATTCCCCGAAAGGTTAGGCAGAGGTGTTTTTAGTATACCCTCGTTTCGCCAGTTACGTTTAAGTCCCCTGTAATAGGGGGCGAGCTTATTGCCATCAACCGGGCACCAATCATAACTCTGGGCTGCTATTGAGAAATTCCACACGGAAAAACCCAATAACACTTTGCCCAACCTGGGGATCGATCGCAGGACCTCACGATCAGCAGTCGCTAAACCAAGGAGGCAAACTATAATATTTCCTTTAATTTTCAGGCATACCACATGTGCAACAGTGAGGACCTACGTCTATTCTGTAATGGGTACTATGCAGAGATTCTGATCATGGACCCATTCTCGTTAGAGATACTATTCTCTCTCAGTTCTAAGATGAATCCGGACTGGATTTCGGCATTACATGTAAGTTTTTTGTGTTTTTGCCGTAAGCAAGACTGCAGATTTCAACATCTCTTGAATTCAACATTTCACAGCCTTTTGAAAATAGGCCTCTAAACAAGGTATGACTTTAATTTGTGGCGACATCTACCACGCTACATGCGAACTATTAGCACGACGATTGTGTAACAGACTACAGCGACAGTAATGACAACTCTCAAATATGACGTCACGGAATCCTGCATCGCGATATCAAGATTTGACATGCAGATAGTATACAAGGTTAGTCGGAAAGGGGGTACTAAGCCAAAAGGGTGTTGAAGTACCCATAATAAGGGATAACTTTTGTTCTACAACTTTCCCCAAAACTCGATAGTTTTAAAGGAAAAAGCTTTTCAAAGATTTCGTAAAAAATATGCTAAAATCTATCTGTCCATAGCTATGATCAGCTGTGTTTACATTTTAGGTGAGATTTGAGGTCACGGATTAGAAGCTCCATTTTCTGAATTAGTAACTAAAGCAGGGTTCAAGAATTTTTGAAAAATCTAAAATAAAAATAATATTTATGTTTTTTTTATCGAATTTTTAAATTTTAACACTTTCTTTAAAACAATCATCAGTGATACATTAAGTGGCTCGCGGGTTAGTACCCCCTTTCCGACTAACCTTGTATACAACTTCCCAACATCCACTGTTGGGCAGTAGCCCGCCAGGCATAAGACTCGCCTGGTTGGGGGGATCCTCCCTTTTCGTTGGAGGAACACCATACCGCGTCCCTCCACAAATTTACCATAGTAGTCAAGCGTGTTTTGGAAAGTATGGTCAGCCGGTTGACACTAAGTGGTCAATCAGAGTGCACTAACGGGTGCGGGGGCGGGCGCTCGGGTCTATCGGGTCGGACTATCGTAGCGTGCGTGTGTTCGGTCGTTCTCAAACTTTGCTGCGTACTTAGAAGACATGGATGACGATTTGATTTTATTAATGGAAAATTCGTACTTGAAATAGAAAATGCAATATATGAAATTTGGTACACACGATTTAAATAAATTCTAAATTCAAAGATATAAATTCTTCCGTATTGATATCCATGACGACGCTTCGGCGGGTGTATCAAAATGGTTTAGAACCACACGCGCAGTCACCTAACAGACGCTACATTACTGTATGCATTACTGTGAACGATACGAGCGGACTGAGCCATTAGAAACACCCGCGCCCGCGCCCGCCTCATGCAGGCGCGCGGGTCGCGGGAGCACTGAGAATGCAACTGGCGTCTACATACATTTTGATTTACACGCGCCCGCGCTGGCACCCGCGCCCGCCTCCACTCTGAAATACGGCTAAGGGCCTGCGCAGACGAGGGACAATGGCGGACAAAAATTCCGCGGTGCGCTCTTATTAGTACTGTAATAAGGTTGCGCTTTGTCCGCGCAATTCGTCATGTCGACATGAGGTATTACGCGGACAAAGTGCAACCTTATTGTAGTACTAATAAGAGCGCACCGCGGACTTTTTGTCTGCTATTGTCCCTCGTCTGCGCAGGCTCTAAGACATCGTTTATGGAGACGTAAGATCCGCCGTGGACTCAGCCGTATACTGTCATGCTGAACTGAACCTATTTGGCTCAGCCGCTAGACACACAGATACTTTATTTTTTTTTTGTTTATTTTTTATTTTGTTTTGTCTCTTATGATTTTTTTTGTCTGTGTGTCTGACTGCTTTCGTGCCAAATAAATTTCTTTCTTTCTTTCTTTCTTTCTTTCATAAATACAAATTCAAACAACAGGCACGGTGCAATGCGTCTCCATAAACGCTCTAATACATCGTCATATGTTTGTCTTGTCCGCGCCATGCCCCGGGACACGCTCCGCGCGAAGTGTGTTTCTTCATAAACGACACAAGTATTTATAAGCTATTTTGTAATATTTATTTATGGTATTTCAGGTCCTCCGACCATCTTCAAGAAAAGATGATGTAGTTCTTGCTATATCAATTACTGGGACAGTCAAGGTAAGCATTAAATTGTTTAGAAAAATATTTCAATTGTATCTTCTAACATTGCTTTAGGAGAGTCTCTTGGAGCGAGTCTCTCGGAGCGAGTCTCTCGTGCAGAGTCTCCCGGAGCGAGTCTCTCGGATAGTCTCTCGGAGCGAGTCTCTTACTACCTCTGTTTTTCTCGCCGAGAAAGACAAAGTAAGATCAAGTTTCACATCGCTGTAAATAGTCCTTTAATCTGGTAGAAGAGCGTTATTAGAAGAAAAAGATATTCCGTATAATAATTAGAAATATGTGGTTCTATATACGACGTCTAATAGAAATCTAAGACACCCTAATAAGAATATTAAGTTGAAAACACAATAGAATAACAAAAAGTTAACTTTAATTAATATTACCGCATTTTTTTAAATAATTATTATTGTATTTCCATTCTAACTGCATTTAAAATTCAGTCTTATTGAATTGAAATAAATTTTAATTTGTAATGATCCTGAAAATTGCGCGTATGATCACACAAATCTTTCTCAGATTCTAAATATTCGGTCCTTTGAAATCGTCCTAGGATTATCGCAAAGATTCGATTTTTCCGAATATCCTACGACATAATATCGGTTCTCTATTTTAATTCCTACGATTTTATGTCATAATTTAACATTGCATAATGTTACTTGTCCTAACATTAGTTACGCATAATACTCATTTGCCATAACTTTTTAATCATAATTTTTTAATCCTATTTACTATAAGCATAATATTTAATAAGCATACTATCCAAAAGCATAAGTTTACTTAAGCATAACGACGCACAACCATAACTATTATAAGCGTAAAATAACATAAACCTAACCTAACCTAATATAAATACATAAATATTCGTAAAGTACGTTTCCTTTATGCTTTTTGATCATTATCACAAATAACTATTAGACAAATAAACAATATGCTTTACAACTTTATGCATATCAAAGTTATGAATATAAACAATAGGATATACAATATTTATACTTAATAACACAATATGCTAAAAGCAATTATGGCACACTATTATTATGACAAAGAAAATTATGCCTAACTTATTATGACAATTTAAATTAGAACAAAAACCATTATGAGAAAAAAAGGGATTCCCATAATATCTATACTAATATTTTAAAGAGGAAAGATTTGTATTTTTGTATGTAACGAATAAACTTAAAAACTACGGGACCGATTTCAAAAATTCTTTTGCCGTTAGAATGCTATATTATCACTGAGTATGGCCCATATTACACTATCATATAAACATGATCATAGATGTATGAGTCATTTTTATATGAAGAACCTATGACGGTGTAATAACTACATATGATTCATATATCTATGATCATAGTTATGGGATCCTATTTGACAGCAAGCATACAAATATGATCATATATCCGTCGAATCTCAAAAATGGCGTCAAAATGCAAGAATTTCGACTGGAATACCGAAACAACAAAAATATTAATTAATATTATTTCGTTTATTCATTGTATATACATATAAATTATATTTTTAAATATTTCCATAAAAAATATAAAAAAACATTTAAAAATATAAAAAATAGTAGCCCACCGGCATCGGGAACAGGGTCCAAGCTACCGGTGGTCAGGGCCTCAGAGAGAGGAACTTCCTGACAATACGTGCCGTGTCCAGAAGTACCGCTTTCTGTATCAGGCCCTTGACCCAGCTGCCCAACGAGAGCCTCATCAGGTGTTGGTCGAGGCTCTTGGCTATTAAGCCATTGGCCGTAACGACTATCGGCACAATGACTGCTGAGTCGTCCTCCTCCTAATATTATTATTATTACATTTTTATTTTCCAATCTAAGTTCTTCGAGTAAGGTGTTATGGAGCCCTCTCTTTGATCGCCTTGCTACCCATGATCTAACCCAAATACGTCTTTTATTTTTTGTTTTTTTCTTAACCGTTTATATCTTCTTTTTTAATGCAATTAATAAAATTGCACTCATAGCAACGGAAAACACGGCTAAATCGTTATCCATCTTGATATGACGTTTATATGATCATAAGTGTAATATGTAGATATGAAGAACAACATCATATAACTATGATCATAGAATTTGACAGATATGACATCATATTTATATGATGAATATATGATAGTGTAATATGGGCCTAACATAGGCTATATAGCCTATGTTACTCAGTATACTACACTATAGACTGTAATGATAAAAAAAAAAAATGTTATGAAAAATGTTAATATGTTATAAAGGTAACATAAACTTAAACAAAATTGAATATGTGTGCTCCAAAAAGTTTAATGAATTTAAAAGATAAATGTATTCGGGCGCCAGGAGCTAACACAACAAATAAAGCAACCGGAAGCTTACCGAGTAAAGTTGAACTTTTAATCTTCAAGCGGGAGGAATTAATAAAAACAAAACCTTTATATGACTTGTTTTTATTCCCTGTAGGCTTAGGTTATAGCTACAATTGACTTAGATTAATTATTCATAGCTATACTTAAGTTAAACTAAAATTAATATTATTATTGCTATTATTATTGTTATTGATATCATTGCATCCGGTATGATATTGAAAGGAAATACATACCAAATTGCTGATTTTTTAAATCTAATAAATTTAAGTTAAGTTACATGACGAGCCGACACGAGGCGAACCCGACGTGGAGATAAATTCCTCTTACCAAAATGGCATATTGTAGAATATAACTCGAAAAGAAAACAAAACCAAAAGAAAAACTAGATCCAAATAGAAAAAAAAAAAAACGCCAATGGGCTGGAACAAAATAATTATTCAATTAGAATTATGAAAATAACGACCACCATTTTGAAACCGCGTGGCGTCATGCTAGTCAAAAACTTACCGTTTTTCGGTTAAATAAACATCACTTTCAGGTGAACGTGACGTTAAATTTTTTTATTATTATTATTTCATCCTGAAACAAGGTAAAATTTGAAAAATATAAAGCCAATCAAGAATTTTAAATTCGTCATAAACATTTAACAATGTCTATAAGAAAAATCCACTTACCTAGAGAAATATTCGAATCTTCATGGAAAAATGAAGATAACCTTTTAACTAAGGTTTAATATCCACATTTTATCAAAAATATACCGGTATGAGGCCGGATTTAAAAAGTATTTAATAAAAATTTAAGAATAACGATCAAGCCATTGTGAATATGGGAAGCAGAGTGAACTGTCAAAAGTTGAAAAGTTGCCAACTGACATTTACAATCTACCACAAATACTCACCAATGTAGCCAACAATGAAAATTTCTAAATTAAAAATACAGTAAGCCCATGATATTATCTCTAATACCAAGTTCTTTCTAGTGAAATGCCTTTAAATTTTATAACCATGTAACGTTGTAAAACGACACGTTACATTACATCCCTCCCCGAAAAAAAAAGAAAGGAACTTTCTTTTTGATGTAAAAGAAACAACAGAACCTACAAAGAGAAAAAACAAAGTCTCTCATCGTAAAAAACATAGAAAAATTAATTTCAAAAACTATGAAATAATAACCAAGAAGGTTCAAAACAAAATTGACAAAATAAAACAGCAAGACTAAAATTTGCAATGTCAAAAAAAAACTAAAGTAAAACTTAACTATTGAGTGCAGTTAGACTCCACAGTCACTAACTGAGCATCGAAGATATGACTAGCGTGAGTACAGTTAAGCTCCATCGCCACTGACTAACTACTATATCAAAATCCCCATCATGAGTACAGTTGGGCACCATCGCCACTGACTATCAACTTCTAACTAAATTCCTCCTATGAGTACAGTTAGGCACCATCGCCACTGACTATCAACTTCTAACTAAATTCCCCCTATGAGTACAGTTAGGCACCATCGCCACTGACTATCAACTTTTACAACCTCTATAACTTGAGTACAGTAGAACACTATCGCCACTGAACTACTTTCCAAAATGAGTAACAGTTCAATCTTCTATATCAGATACAAGATCAGACAGCTCACATCACAAAACGATGTGGAAAATTTGGAATGGAAAAGGAAAAAATATGAATGCTGGGATCGGTTCAACACCACCAACTTTCCGGGCACAGACATCCTTGAAAATATAATTTTGTAAACAGCCAAAACTGTAACAATGTTAAATGCTTATTGTGGTCGGCACAACACCACCGAACTTCCGAACACAATAGCAAAGAAAACAAAAGTTGCATATTTGTGATCGGCACAACTCCACCGAATTTCCGAACACAAAAGCAAAGAAAAATAAAAGTTGCATATTTGTGATCGGCACAACTCCACCGAATTTCCGAACACAAAAGCATAGAAATAACGAAATCAAGGTAAAACTACCAGATCCGTTCTCAAATATTCATTAAGGCATTCTACAACAAAAGTAGAATGAAAAATCCCTAAAGAAAATGAAACTAAGATGTCTCTTCAAAAGTCAAATCCGAGGTGAAATGTTTCAAAAACTAGTCAAATCCGAGAAATTATACCAAAAGGTGTTAACTAGAACATTAGAATAAACTAATAAACACTGAAGTATTATAAATAACTTACAATAGAAGTACTTAAATCAAAACTTTTTAACAATAAAGTAAATAGTAAGATTTAACTTCAACAAACAATTATTAATCTTAACTAAGTTCACTAAATGTTAAGACTAATCTTAAGAAAAACTAATAATCATTATTAACATTAACAAAATGTTAATAAGATATTAAGGCATAATTATATTATAAAAACATAATTATGTTATAAACTATTAAGATCTTTTGATGTGGGTAATATAAATATTGTGTGGGTGGAAGAAGAATTTAAATGTTAACCAAAAAAAATCTAAGTTTTGTTTTAATAAGTTCAGAAATTGAATTCAATAAATTGATATGAAGTTACCTAACATACTATTTTCTTTCAAAGTGTGATAACCTTTCATTCTTCATTCTAACATTCACACGCTTCAAACTTAAATATCAAAATCAAGACTAAAGCTTGGGTCCGAAAATAAATTAAAATTTTATAATGTCTTTAACATGATAACGACCCACTGTACCTTTCTTCAGATCTTTTAAGACATAAACATTAAGAGAAACTTTTTCTATAATTAAACATTTTATAAACTTAGGTGCCAGTTTTGCCGAAAAATATACAGGTGCACTAGATTGAACGAAACTTCTTCTCCACACGATATCACCGACATCAAGAGAAATGACTCTGCGACCCTTATTATAATAAAGCGCATTACGCTTATAAGCTTTTAACAAGTAAGCTTGAACTTTTACAAAAATATCACTAAGTGAATTCAAAGAAATAGCAAATTGGTTTCTATCACCAACTTCAAGTTGATCTAGGTTATCAATAGAATCACTAATACGATGTAAAGAAGCATCAAAAATAAGTTCTCTACCGAACATCAAAAAATTAGGTGTAAAATCTGTAGCAAGATTTACACTATTATTTAAAGCTAATTGAACATGAGGCAAAAATTTAGACCAAGTTCTATGATCATCTTTTACAAAACATGATATGCAAGTTTCAATCGTCTTATTATATCTCTCTACAGTATTGTTTTGTGGAGTGTATAAAGTATTATAAAATATTTTGGTTATATTAAAACCTTTCAAAAAATCTACAAAATGTTTTGACGTAAATTGGGTTCCATTATCGCAAACTATTATTTTAGGACAGCCAAACTTAAGAAATATTTCTTTATCAAAGAGTTTACAAATTGTTTTTGTAGTAGCATTAATCATAGGAAATATCCAACAATATTTAGTGAAAACATCTACAACTGAAAGTATATATTTATGACCAGAATAAGTCTTAGGTAAAATTCCTATTATATCTACCGAAAGCATGAGCATAGGGCGATCTACTTTTTTAGGGTTAATCATAGTACCAAAAGGAGGAGAAGTAGTATGTTTATACGCTTTACAAGTATCACAAGATAAAATATATTTTTGAACATCACTAAACATACCTTTCCAAAAGTAATGTTGTTTTAATTTCTTTAAAGTTTTATGAATTCCAAGATGACCAGAATTAATATCATCATGATTTGATCTAATAGTATCTAAAATATGTTCCTTAGGAATAACTATTTTCCAATTAAAACGACTGTTGGGATCAAATTTATTTTTACAAAATTTATACAAAGTATTATTCTCTACTCTAAAGTTTTTAAATTTGCAAGGAGACTTTTGACAGCTAACAAATATTTTTCTAAACCAAGGATCACAAATATCCTCATCGGGTACAATTAAACTATTTTGAGAATTAATTGTCACTACAGCAACTTCAATATAATTGCTTTCAACAAAAGTTATATTTTTCCACAAATCTTTAGCTAGATCAAAGTTTAACCAGAAATCAAATCCTAAAATGATTGATGATGTAAAAGAAGGTATAATTAAAAAAGTTATAATTTTAGTTGAATTATCACAAGTAACTGGCAATTCCATGACACCAATAATTTTCTGCGAGGAACCATCAGCTGTAAAAGCAGAACCAGCAATAGTTTTAATTTTATAACCTAATTGTAAGAATTTTTCATGACTATTTGAACCTAAAACACAACTATTGGAACCACTATCTAACAATCCTGAAAAGTTAATATTATTTACTGAAAATTCTAAATAAGGTCTAGTGTCGTTATGTTTAACAAATAAAATAGGAGCTGATCTATAAATCTCAAAAAATGTTTTTAAATAAGTTAACCAATCTGAAAATTCTTTGTTTCGAGTAATGTCATCAGGTTTGTGACTATGAACTAATTTATTTAACATCGAGACGCTCGCGGTTTTATAAAAAACAGGGGCTCGATGCGACCTTATCAGTTTTTTGACTCGCATGAGTTTTTAACAACCAAATTACAAACGTCACAATTCTTAGTAGTAACTCCAACCTTATGACACTTGAAACAAATAACACCAGGAAAAGATGGGCAATTTTTATAAAGATGTCCAGATTTTTGACATTTTAAACAAACTAGGTTTGTTGAAACTGCATAAGATTTTAAAGGTTTTTCAAATTTAACAGCCTCCTTGACAGTTTTTCTATTCACAAAAACTTCAAGTTCTTTTGCAAGATCAAGAAATTGTTCTACAGTATCAATATGTTTACCATACACATAAGGTGTATAAACAGGCAACATGTTATTTTTAATAATATTAATCAAAACCGATTCGAATAATGGAGAAGAAAGACGACTAGCCATGTCCATAATATCTGTAATAAAATCTGGAAGAGAATCAGAAAACTTTTGTTTCTTCGTGCGAAGTTCATATTCCAAAAAATAATCAAAGTCAGGTTTATCAAAACGTTTTAATAATGCAAGTTTAAGCTCAAGCCAAGAAGTAATACGGATTCTAATAGTGCGAAACCATTTAACAGCGATGCCACTAAGCAAGTCTGAAAAAGAACCAACTAGCAAAATTTCATCAAAATTTTTGTATAAAAAATATTCTTCAACTTGAGTGATAAACTCCCTAACACAAGATTTTCCATCAAAGTTTATTTTACTTCTTTTTAAATCAGGTAATTTATTGGTAGAAGGCAAACTCTTTTTAATGTGTTCATTTACACGTGCATTCATTGAATTAAAAGAAGGCCAAGCATTTGTCGCAAAAACAGAAGAATGTGCAACTCTGTCATTCTGATCAAAAGGATTACGCTCCTCAGTTAAGTTAATCATGTCATGAGCAATAGCAGCATTAGCAACAGTGCAAGGACTATCCGAAAGCGGAGGAAACTGAACTTCTTTATCCATAATGAAAAGCGGAAATAGCAAAGCAAAACTAAAACTTAAAAAGCCATGAAATATTTGAGGTTAAGTTAAAGTTTAATTATTCAAAAGAATAATTATTAAGTAGCAATGAAAATATGCAATAAAAATTAACAATGTTAAATAAATCCTTAATGAGTATGCTTACAATGTTTACTTAATGTTGTATTTAATTATTTAAGTACCTACTTTCTTTAAAAGTTACACTTACTTATTAAGTTCACTAAGTTCAATACTGAGAGATAATAAACACGGTTGTCACCATACAATTATGTTGGTTTTGCTAAAGTAAGAAAACAACAAAGTTATATGTTGTAACAGCAAAGTTAACAACAAAAAATATCACACAAAGTTCAATATCAATATTGTTTACAACAAAATATCAAAGTTCTATATAAATGTTAATTAACTGTTATAACAACGTAGTTAACTACTAACAAACAATACGGTTCGTAAACAATACGTTAGAACAATGTGCAGAACAATAAAAGGATGCAATAATATACCAATACAAATAACAAAACATGAAAAAGCCTACTTCATGTCCCTGTTCGGGCGCCAAATGTAATGATAAAAAAAAAAAAATGTTATGAAAAATGTTAATATGTTATAAAGGTAACATAAACTTAAACAAAATTGAATATGTGTGCTCCAAAAAGTTTAATGAATTTATAAGATAAATGTATTCGGGCGCCAGGAGCTAACACAACAAATAAAGCAACCGGAAGCTTACCGAGTAAAGTTGAACTTTTAATCTTCAAGCGGGAGGAATTAATAAAAACAAAACCTTTATATGACTTGTTTTTATTCCCTGTAGGCTTAGGTTATAGCTACAATTGACTTAGATTAATTATTCATAGCTATACTTAAGTTAAACTAAAATTAATATTATTATTGCTATTATTATTGTTATTGATATCATTGCATCCGGTATGATATTGAAAGGAAATACATACCAAATTGCTGATTTTTTAAATCTAATAAATTTAAGTTAAGTTACATGACGAGCCGACACGAGGCGAACCCGACGTGGAGATAAATTCCTCTTACCAAAATGGCATATTGTAGAATATAACTCGAAAAGAAAACAAAACCAAAAGAAAAACTAGATCCAAATAGAAAAAAAAAAAAACGCCAATGGGCTGGAACAAAATAATTATTCAATTAGAATTATGAAAATAACGACCACCATTTTGAAACCGCGTGGCGTCATGCTAGTCAAAAACTTACCGTTTTTCGGTTAAATAAACATCACTTTCAGGTGAACGTGACGTTAAATTTTTTTATTATTATTATTTCATCCTGAAACAAGGTAAAATTTGAAAAATATAAAGCCAATCAAGAATTTTAAATTCGTCATAAACATTTAACAATGTCTATAAGAAAAATCCACTTACCTAGAGAAATATTCGAATCTTCATGGAAAAATGAAGATAACCTTTTAACTAAGGTTTAATATCCACATTTTATCAAAAATATACCGGTATGAGGCCGGATTTAAAAAGTATTTAATAAAAATTTAAGAATAACGATCAAGCCATTGTGAATATGGGAAGCAGAGTGAACTGTCAAAAGTTGAAAAGTTGCCAACTGACATTTACAATCTACCACAAATACTCACCAATGTAGCCAACAATGAAAATTTCTAAATTAAAAATACAGTAAGCCCATGATATTATCTCTAATACCAAGTTCTTTCTAGTGAAATGCCTTTAAATTTTATAACCATGTAACGTTGTAAAACGACACGTTACAAGACATAGCTAGTGTTATATATATAACGTCTTTTTTTTACGTCCTTAAATCTACCATTACAGTTATATATCCTTATTATCTACTTTGCCCCCAGGTGTGGTCTCTCTTAGGTCACGAGAACAAGCAGTCGGAGCCGATCTATGAAAACGAATCAAAACAGATTCGCTGCTTAAACGCGCTCTCCCTAAACTGCTGCGCTTACAACCAAAGGACTGTGCTCATTGTGTGCGCGAAATATTGTCAAATATATGATGCTGGTAAGTTTTATACTTATATAAGGTTAGTCGGAAAGGGGGTACTAAGCCGAAAGGGTGTTAAAGTATCCATAATAAGGGATAACTTTTGTTCTACGACTTTCCCCAAAACTCGATAGTTTAGGAGAAATAGCTTTTCAAAGATTTCGTAAAAAATATGCTAAAATCTATCTGTCCATAGCTATGATCAGCTGTTTTTACAATATAAGTCATATTTGGGGTCACGGATTAGAAAATTAATTTTCTGAATTCATAACTAAAGCAGGTATGATTTTTTTTAAAAAAAAGCCCGCGGCTTAGTACCCCCTTTCCGACTAACCTTGTATAACCATAATCAGCCTATTGCACGGGAACAACCTGCGACTCGCGTATTCCCCTTAAACTTAAGGGGAAGATCTATAAAACCATGGTTAGACCTGCTGTCTTGTATGGATCGGAATGTTGGGCCACAAAAAGGATAAATGAAAGGTAATTACATGCAGCTGAGATGAGAATGCTAAGAGGGATGTGTGGTATTACGCGAATGGATAGAATTAGGAATGAGTATGTAAGAGGAAGCCTGGAAGTGGCACCGGTGACTGAGAAGTTGTGTGGAAACCGGTTGTCATGGTATGGGCATGTGGTGCGGAGGAACGAGGAACATGTCGTGAGGAAAGTATTGAGTATGAATGTGGATGGTTATAAGAGTAGAGGAAGACCAAAGAAGCGATGGATGGATAGTGTGAAAGATGATATGGCTAGAAAGGGGGGTGACTACTGAAATGACGGCTAATAGAGATGTATGGAAGAAGAAGACATACTGCGCTGACCCCAAATAAGTTGGGAAGGGCAGGAGGATGATGAATCAGCCTATTACAGTGCGCCTCGTTGGTCTAGTGGTGGCCAGCGCGACTGCTGACCGTGAGGTCCTGGGTTCGATCCCCACGTCGGGAAAAGTGTTATTGGGTTTTTCCGTGTGGAATTCCTTAGTAACAGCCCGGAGTAAGGATTTGTGCCCGGTTGATGGCAATCGACTCGCCCCATATTACATGGGACTTAAACATAACGGTGAAATGAGGGTGTTACTATACACCTCTGACCAACCCTTCGGGGAATACAGGCGTGATGTTGATGTGCTGTTTTTTTGCATTCTTTTGCAATTTTTTTTTATTCGAGTATACCAGATCTTTTGCTAAATAATAAAATAAAAGAGTCTATGAAGTATAATTTGCTATTTTCAATATTTAATGTACAGTAGGGAAATAAATAGGTTCGTCAGTTTACAAATTCATTCCTTTCTCACTTCGCGGGCACATGTTAACTTTTCAAACTGTTGAACAAAACAAAAATTATGATTAATTATTTGGTAGCAAAGATCAAAATTGCGTTTTGCCTCCATATGACGTATTAGTGCCATGTAATGTCTTTGATTTGATTTACGGAGTTTTGTTGTAAAAACCATTACATCAATCAAAACGATGATTAAATAGATTGGCATTGCTTGTCTGTCACCATGTCACCATAATATCTTGTCAAAAAATACTAGTATTTTCTTTTCTATAATGTTGGCAATACGTAGTCGGTAAAATAGTTCATTTCTTGCACTGTGCAAGCAAAAATAGATCTTAATGTGTATATCATTTTCATTCCGCGACTGTACTTTACTTTCGGCGTGTGTTTGCCTTTTTTTCACCCCCCCTGCCCTTTTTTCTATCGGACGGCCAGAAGCACGAAAAAGCGCCATCGGTTCATGGTTGATATACCAAAAACCCGAACGAAGCGTTTTGATTCCACTTTCATTGTGAAAACCGCCAAACAGTGGAATGCGCTGCCTGAGTGGGTGTTCCCCGACAGTTACAATCTGGGTGTCTTCAAGTCACGAGTGAATCGGTTTCTTCTGGGCAAGCGTGCTGCATCGTAGACCGTATCATCGCTTAACATCATGCGGGATGGCGGCCAAACGCCTAGGCCTAGTAACAAATAATAAAAAAAAAACCCAGTATAAAACTCTTTTTGTCTTTACAGGTGACTTCTCAGTCCTCTGCTCCATACAGGCGCCATCTGGCGAGCGCTGGATGTCGGGCGACTTCTTAGCTCCGGACAGAGTTCTTGTGTGCTCTACTGAGGGCAAAGGATACCTGTATAGATTGCCGGCCAAGTAAGTGCACTGATTGTAACGAAACTTAAGTAATGTTGATGTTAAGTGCGTGGCTATTACTTACTGACTATTGAGCATATTGATGACAGACTCTTTGACTAAGTATCTAACTGACTCCTTGACTAACAACCATATTTTAAGACGTTCCTCCAAAACTAACTCGACTTAGGACGCCTTGAGGACGGCCTCGAAAACACCTTCAAAATTGTATTCTTAGTCGCAATATCGAGTGAACTTTGAGGTTCCTCGACCGAGGGATCCTCAGATGACTCGAAGTAAAGTGGAGTTATCTATACTAATATTATGAAGAGGAAAGATATGTATTTTTGGATTTTTGTATGTAACGAATAAACTTAAAAACTACTGGACCGATTTCAAAAATTCTTTTGCCGTAAGAAAGCTACATTATCACTGAGTATCGTAGGCTACGGGCGGAGCCGTGAGGACACAGCTAGTTACTTCATAATTTCGAGGATTTTTGTTTATCTGCATCGCGCAAATAACGCCGCGATAAATAGTTGTAAGGATTATCGTAAGCATATTTGATAAAGTCTTTAAAATTCATTTTTGTTACATACAAACTTTGACCTATATCACTTCCTTCCTTAATGATGCCTTAAGGTGGGTTCTGAGGTACCTTGAGTTTGACAGATGATTCCTTACCTCGACCGAGGAAAAATCTCGAGTCGAGGACGTTTATCCCAACTATAACCACCAATGGTAGTGAGGAAGGCTGAGTTGAGGTGGAGTCGAGGCGAGTAAGTTTTGGAGGAACGTCTTAGAATATGGGTGTAAGAGTCTAGTTAACTTTTCGACTAGGTGTTTAACTGACCAAAGTGTCTTGATAACTCCTTGACTAACTCGTCTTACTGACTCCCAAAGTAAATGGTTAGTTGATTACTTGACTAATATAAGTATCTTACTGATCAACATTAGCGATATCATAAGAGTAGAACTCACTACCAGCGTCTGTGTTCCCGAACGCATACAACCCGAATCTCTTCAAGTTAGAGTGAACAGACTTCTGGGTAAGCTCACTCCGTCGTAGACTTTGTCTCTGTCACCTCTGAATTAGACTAGAGCCAAGAGCAAAGATATAAAAAAAAATACACATTTGACCAACAAACTGGTTAAAAAAATGTACTTATTTTTCTGACTATTCTAATAAGTGTCTGCATGAGCTCTAAAATAGCAAGAAATATACAGTACGCGCGCGAACTGAATGCAGAGCAGATGAATGCGTGTAGGAATATACTAGTGTTGTTACATGACAAGGACAGCACTACATGTGACATTTTAAAAGAGATTTTAAAAGAGTAACGGTGGAGTTTTTTGCCCATTCTTCTCCATACGAAACTACCTTTTGGAAGGGGCAACTAGAATCAATACTATTTTCTTTGTAACTTTAACGTTCAAAAGTGCCTTTTATGTGCCTAATTGAAATAAATACTTTGACTTTGTGCGGGATTGTGAGGGGAGGCGAGCGGGAGGAGGGGGGTACAAACCTCAGGCCACGAATGCAATCAGTCCGTGCGCGTACTTAATTTAAATTTGGATACCTTTGAAGACAACTAACCAAGTAACATTTTTTTTAAATAAATTAAGTTACATACATACATAAACTCACGCCTTTGTCCCATGGGGGTAGGCAGAAACTATAGAACGCCACATGCTAAGACCCTTACATACTCCTTTCGCTTTATCCACATTCATTCGTCTTGTCGTACACGCACGCCGGTTGAGAGTACTACGCACCTGTCCTTTGTGAAGAACATCACCAATAACATCGATGTATGTCCTTCTAGAACGTCCTCTACCGGCGTTTCCATTAACATCCGCCTTATAAATTCTTTAATTCCTAAATGCCTCATTAAGTTACTTATTGAAAAAAAAAAGCTTCTAATAACTCAATTTCATCCAAAATGGTACTTGGATCAGTTAGCTTCCAAGGTGTCCATTTGTAGATTGGGTCTTGAAGATATTATTAATATTAATTTGACCTCCTAACTGACCCGACGAATTAAGTGACTGAGCGTGATTGAGCAAGTTATTTTAGGCTATTTTAATCTATACTAATATTATAAAGCTGAAGAGTTTGTTTGTTTGAACGCGCTAATCTCAGGAACTACTGGTTGGAATTGGAAAATTATTTTTGTGTTGGATAGTCTATTTATCGAGGAAGGTTATAGGCTATATAACATCACGCTACGACCAATAGGAGAGGAGCATAAATGAAAAATGTTGCAAAAACGGGAAAACGTCCACCCGTGCGAAGCCGGGACGGGCCGCTAGTTGAGTTATATACCTGACTAGACTGTTGACTGAGAACTGACAACAAAGACGTAGACAGACTAGATTTTTTTTTTTATTATTTTGGCTAGGATGCTACAAAGATGGTTTTCCATGTATATGGACGCTAACTAAGCTAACATTAGCGACCTCAAGCGATAAATAATATTAAAATATAATGTGAAGTGTAATTTTGTGATTGAAGATTTTATGTTGAATATATTTTAAAATCAAAATCGTTTGAGATTGCAAATAATATGTGAATGATAGCTACCAACATATTGAACGATCAAAATTTTAATGTGTAAAATATTGGATAATGTTTCTATTGAACTAGAGTAAGCTTGAATGAGGTGTTTGTAGGTCTAATTTTGAACTTAAAACAAAATGGAGTCGCCGCGCAATTCTGTTGTCGCGTATTACACAGTACGACAAAACTAAGGGTGTTACCAGACCAATCGATCGATCGTCGATCGATGGCATCGATCGTAGGAAGAATGGATTAGTCGACGTCGATCAATAGTTTGTACCAGACCAATCGATCGATCGATGGTAGAATGGATGTTAGAATATAAAACGCTGGAAACTGATACGTGTCGTAAAATTCAACAAAACCCAGCACGCTTAGTGGTAGGATCTATACGGTCCGCCTGGATAGCTACCACCTGAACATTAAACTCAAGCGTCAAGCAGTTTACTGTGTTCCGTCGTGTGTATGTGAGAGCCAGAGGGGTATAGGGGAATCCCTCTATATCTCTGTTCTTTGGATTCGTGTGCTCCATCTCAGACCCTGTCTGCGCTTACCATCAGTTAAGGATATAACGTAACCAACACGAGAATAAAAAAACCTTTATAAGTTCAAAATGAGACGTACAATTATCTCGTTCAAGCGTGTGTTCAAATATAAACCTCATATTTATTACGCTAAGCGTTTAGTTTCAATTGGCATGTCATTGGTTGAAATGTGATCATCATTAGATTCTCATTGGAGCACTATATGCCTATGTTATAGATGTTTATTTGGATATTGTTGGGTTGTTCATAAACAATGTATAAAATCTATACTAATATTATAAAGCTGAAGAGTTTTTTTGTTTGAACGTGCTAATCTCAGGAACTACTAGTTGGAATTGAAAATTCTTTTTGTGTTGGATATTCCATTTATCGAGGAAGGTTATATGCTATATAACATCACGCTACGACCAATAGGAGCGGAGCATAAATGAAAAATGTTGCAAAAACGGGAAAAATGTCCACCCGTGCGAAGCCGGGACGTGCCGCTAGTATTACTAATATCGTTATTATAAAAAAATCCACAACTATGGTTAGTATCCCTAACCAACTAAAACTCAGTTATAATCGTAATTGAAACAATATAAGTCGTTCTTTTAAAGAATCTAGTAGTGATAGCCTAGCGGGTGAACGCTTGCCTTCCCTACATGGTGGATCTGAGTTCGATCCCAATCCGTACTTTTGACTTTTCTAATAATTCATGTGCGGATCAGAATTTGTTAACTTGAGAAAACCTGTACACCTGAGAGGGCTCCATACAGTTCTCGATGGCGTGTGTAGTCCGCCAACCCGCACCAGGCCAGCGTCGTGAACTAACGCCTAAACTCTTCTCATGCTGAGAAGAGGCCCATGCCCAGCAGCGGGATAGTAATGGGCTAATTATGTTTTGTTGTAAAATAATCATTACATTATTTATGAATAACCCTAAAATTCCGTCCATTATAAATCTTTATCGCCAAATTGGCGATATCTAAGCTTTAACCTTAAGCTACACTTAAAGCTATAATATACGATAATATATGAAGATATAAACGTTTCTTGTTATAGCAAACTGCGAGGACGGGCTATCAGTAGGTCAGCACAAATATGTTTGTCTGTTTGTATGTATGTAGATAGAATTATTTTGCTAGCACTTTTGTGAGCTTGTTCGGTTTTTTTTTTATAGTTTTTAGTTTTTTTTGTGGGCGATAGCGATGTAGTTTAATCAATTCGCTTGAATAATGCGAACACTTGGCCTAGTGTATCAGCCCTTTCTAAACAAAATAACAAACGAACGAAACATCACTAACATGAATGGAAACAAATAAAGAATATTTTGGATGACGTGATTAAGTTCTCTAAGGTCCGTATTAATAAACAGCTGTCCTTTGAGAGATCTTCCAACTAGTATTGGCAAATATAACCAATAAATTTATCAATAAAATATAATAACTGCCTCGTGGGTCTAGTGGTCGTAAGCGTGACTGCTGAGCATGGGGTCCTGGGTTCGATCCCCAGGTCGGGCAGTGTTATTGGGTTTTTCCATTAGGAATTTCTCAGTCGCCGCCCGGAGTCTAGATTTGTGCCCGGTTAATGGCAATAAACTCGCCCCCTATTACATGGGACGTAACCGAAACGAGGGTGTACTAAAACACTTCTGCCGAACCCTTCGGGGAATATAAGGCGTGATGTTATGTTTTATTGGAGCAGTCCTTGCTTTTGCCAGTCTGGTCTCCCACCCAAACCTGTTAATCTCGCCCGATCGAAGTCGATGCATTCATTTTGTATAATTTTATAGCTTTGGAAATAAATATTTTAACTAATCGCTATCGCCTGTACTGTGACAATAGCTTTACGTATCCTTAAAATCATTACGTTATGAGTCCTTGTATATTTTGTTAAATATATTTTTATTTAATTATTTTTTCAAAAATATTATTTTGATAAATTAGAGAGTATTTTTTTTATTTGCAGTGGGCACTATCATAATATATCCATCGTTTTTAGTTGTTTTAAGTTTTTAAAAGTAATTTGAATAAAGTATGTAAAAATTAGGTGCGTAGTACTCGCAGCCGGCGCGCTTGTATGAAATTATGAATGAATTTGGATGAAACGGATGAAGTTTGTAAGGACTGTAGCAGCGTTTTGTAGTTTTTGCCTACCCCAATGGGAATACGGTGTAACTTTTTCTATACATTGTGTCCCTGGATAATGTGTAGAAACGAAAATGGGTGAAAAAAGACCACAATTTATCGACAAAAAATAAATAAAAACAAACTAAAAAAATAAATACGTAAAATCGAAAACTTGTAAAAATAAATCATAGAAACGTATTTTTAACTTGTTGACCAGTTTTTAAGGGTTACTTTTTATTTGCTATGCAACATCAACTCTTAGCCATCATTATTTCTTTTATTTAAACGAAATACATGTATTGAATTAACTTATTATTTTTTATTAATAAAAAAGCTAAAACTTCGATGTAAATGAAAAAAAAAATGTTAACAATGTTTTTCAAATTTTTTTGTTGATAAATTGTGGTCTGGTTTTACTCATTTTCATTTGTGCACATTATCGAGGGACAGAAAGGAAAAACAATACTTTATGGGGTGAAAGTACCCATTAACATGAACAACTTTTAGTATAAGAAATCTCCAAATTCGAATAAAAAATTACTGTCCTATAGAAACATCGATGCCTTTTCAACCACAATGTATAGAAAAGATTTTTTATATCTGGAATACAGAGTTGCTCCAATACAAAAAGTTGTTCATATTAATGGGTACTTTGACCTCCTAGAGTATCATTTCACCTTTCACTTACTCCTTGTATATTAAAAATACTGCAGCGCCGAAAACTATGTATGCAGATTAGAATACACGAAGCTTCTTATATTGAAGAAGTGGTCCTATTAATTTGCCTAAATATTACGAATAATTGCCACCGAGCCTCGATGTTTTTTTTTTTTTAATTAATCTCCATGTCTTACGTTTCGTATTACCCTTATTGTCAGACGGATATTAGGTTCCATGTCATAGAATTAGCCTATAGCAAATTTAGGGGTAAAATTCGATATATCTGCAATTTTGTTTGCTGGGGATCGTTTTGGGGACCTTTTAGTCCAATTCAGGCATTGTATATGTATGTAGTTATATCTTTGGATTGTACTCAGGCGCGGTCGCAGTCAAAGACTCGGGGGGGGGGGAGGTCATATTAACAGTGAAATAAGTTGGGCACATTTTTTTTGTAAATTGTTTCTTTTTAGGAGGTTTGTCAATTTGTCGTGTACGATTTTGGGGGGGGGGGGGGTAATGACCCCCACGACCCCCCTTGGACCGCCACTATTAGTACTTAAGAAAATAAACGTTGAAAACTGAATTTATATAACAGGATATGCCGAAAATAAATTACTGTAACATCTATTGTACCATATTCTCGCAATTAAATATTATTGCATTTGAAAAAAAATACAGATTCTAAAACTAAACCATCAAACTGTAACGAATAATTGAAATCAAACCCAACATAGAAACCAATTATGCAAATTAATAAAACAAAATGGCGGAGATATGAGGTAAAATAGACACAAAAAAATATACAGTCAAATTGAGAATCTCCTCTTTTTATGAAGTCGGTTATAAATGGCGGTACCCGTTTACATGGAACCTAATACCGTCTTTCGCGAATTGTAAGTGTACTTCCTTCTTAACACTTTCCTCCAGTCTGTGGCGTGGCGTGTATTTCTGCCACCCAGGCCCAACCCTAAATTTGCCCCCCCCCCCCCAACCCTATATTCGCAACTAAGCAAAACATCGGTAGGTAACAATTCTGTGATACTCTGTTGCTGTGTTGATTGCAAAAGGATTCAAAATAAAACTTGACTTGAATATGGCGTAAATAAGTACTTATCATCGGTCGGCAGTGAAAACCACGTATATGTAAAATACAAATTTAAAAAAAAAAAAAAAAACTTGCCCCACACTAGGATTTCTCCTCGTGGGTGCGTTTACAGACACAAATCTTCACATGCACGAACACCCAGACCCGGAACAACTATTTGTAGGCCATACAAATATTTGTTCCGTGTGGGAATCGAACCCACGACCCGCAGCGCAGAAGCCAATCGCTTGGCCACTGCACCAAACGTGTCGGCAAATGTTAATACAAGTTTGTCATCGTACGTCATAGATAGCTTAGAAGTATTTGAATTGAAAGTTTGTTGAACTAGTACGTGTATGACGAGTTTATCAACCTAAAGAACAAATAAAACGCTTTTGAAGAAATTTTTATTTACGAGGTTTGTACTGCCGAGCGTCGCTATGTAGTCCCGATGACAATACAATTGTCTGATCTAATGAGTATGACCTGTTGGTGCAGCTTGCGGCCGTCCCCTACATCTGCGCCGTCTAGGGCCCTGCCCCCCTTAGCCCCCCCCACGCTACGCCACCGCCTCCAGTTCATGAAAGGACGATCAATGTAAACTCTTGTCAACGAATGTGATTGGTCGACCAAAATACTATCAACCAATCACAGTACTTGACATGAGATTTGACAGCTGTAGGCCTAGTATTAACATTTGACGTATAGTATCGTAAACATATCGCTAATGTAAGCGAATTTTGAATCGAAAATACAACTGTCCTATAACATTTTGGTTTATTTTTTGGCGATACACAATTTGTATTGTGGCGGCACAATTTGTATTGAGGGGGTAAAAGCTTTGCTTACTTTTGTTGATAAGGGGAGGGGTGGATCAAAAATTACTAAAATTCTGCTTACGTAATACTCGAATGGCCCTTAATGCAATGTAATGTTGCCAGAGCAATAAATATTGCCTGGTGTAGTAGTAATTCGTAATTTTCGGCATATTCCCATGTCCGTAATTACCTTAAAGCACTTTATTTCCAATTCAAAATTCAAGTACACTCACGTTACGTTTACGGTACTGACGTCACAACATTCGTGCTACGCGTACTGATTCGTTAATGTTCGCGTTAGTCGTCCTTTCAAAACGACGTTTTTATTGCCATGGTTATAGTTCCTTTTCTGATAACTCCAACTTATATGAAGTCCCAACAAGTAATATCATAATTATAACTATTGTTTACTAAACAAGTTATTTGTCGTGTTGTAGCTCCGTACCAGATCACAAAGGCTTCCACGGTCCTACGGTGGACCATGACAGTCCAGTGCTGTTTGGAATACTTGCGCATCCTGATAATAAGGTATGTAGATTAATATGATTAATTATTACCCAAAACCTCAAAAATAATCTTCAAATATACTCCTAATTTATTCAAATAGTCTTCATTTCTTTTTCAGATATACTCCTCATTTTTGAAATATATTCCTCCTTTTTTCAAACATTTTCCTCAGTATTTCAAATGTACTCCTCATTTTTGAAATACATTCCTCAGTTTTTCAAATGCAATCCTCATTTTTGAAATATATTCCTCCTTTTTTCAAACATTTTCCTCAGTTTTTCAAATGTACTCCTCATTTTTGAAATACATTCCTCAGTTTTTCAAATGCACTCCTCATTTTTTAAATATATTCCTCCTTTTTTCAAACACAGTCCTGTTTTTTTAAATACAGCTACAAATCCCGAAAATACACTGACCATGAAGTATAATCTACATTTCTTTCCACTTAGCTCCTGTCATGCCCTCCAGCCATGCGCTTCGTTATCACGTCGGTGGGCGGCAAACAGCGTCGCTTGTTACTGCGCGGTGACTCGGCCGGAGTAGTCTCCGTGTGGAATGTGGATGATGCTGCGGTCCCTAAGCCTCTTCACACGACATGTGAGTGGTTGTTGAGAATGTTTCTGTGCTCATAGAATATGCGACCTGTGTTGCCCCTACTAAAGACGAACTTAACGAATGTGTATGACTTACAGTACCCGGTAGTAAACATTGCACATTGAGCTTTAGAAACAGATATTGGCGTCATCTCTGTCACACCAAGCGACAAAACGTCACATAGGTATGAGTGACAGACACGACGCTCTATAGTCTAAGATCCCAGTATAGAACGACCTTCACCGATCTGGTTAATGGATGAAACGTATTTTATATCAAATTAAATATGTCAATGAATATATTGCAAATGGATGTACTAAAAATTTTCAGTCCAGAATATGATTAAATAATATTTTTTTTAAACATTTCACTGGTTTGGTTAATAGACATATTCCATACCAATCGAAAGTATGAAGCCTATAGAATATGCAAACGTTAGGTTGACAATTTTTTTCCCGTCACAACTCTTGGGTAGGCAGGTATAAATGCTGTGTTTCATATTCTGGACTGAAATTTTTTAAGTCAACCCATTTGCAATATATTTATTGACATATTTAATTTGATATAAAATACTTTTCATCCATTAACCAGCTCGGTGAAGGTCGTTCTATACTGGGATCCTATACTACTACCAAGTCGAAGTTACCCGATTATCTCTTTCGAAAGTTCAAAGTGTAATATTTACTGCCGGGTACTGTACTAGCTGTTGCCTGCGGTTTCACTCGCATCCTACGAGAAATACATCAGGTACCTGGATAAGAAGTATCCTATGTGTCAATCCAGAACATGGTCTGTCTGCGTGCAAAATTTCATCCAAATTCATCCAGCCGTTTACGAGTAACATACATCCATCCATCTTCACAAATTTTCACATTTCTAATACCTATTAAAGAAAAAAGAAAGAAAGAAAGAAATTTATTTAGCACGAAAGCAGTCAGACACAGACAAAAATTCGTAAGAGACAAAACAAAAGAAAAAATAAACAAAAAATAAAGTATCTGTGTATTAATGTGATTCTCTTTCTGCTATATTTTTTTTGTTGTTTTTTTCCCAAAGCGCACGCGCCGATCGTGATGACAAGTTTGGATATAGCCTGGGCTGAGATGAATCCCAGTCCAGTTGGTATACTGGACCAGTTGAACCACCCCGAAGAACAAGGTTAGTTGAAAATTAAGATTAAAATGCAAAACTGTTCTGTCTAGTCTTTACCCAACTATGTAGGGGTCACCTTCCAGTCTAACCAGTGTAACACTTTAGGGTGGCTTTAAGAGTCAACCCTCAACTAGCATGTGCACATATTTTTTTTTTTTTTTAATTTATTTATGTAAGGTTTAAAATACATTATACATTTTATTTGTACCATTAAACCTGGAATGGTTTGTGTTGGTACTCACATTCGTTACAACACTTCTTAATTAGTAATACTTAAAGGATAATACAATAATATTGTGCTCCTAATCATTTGAGCCATAAACATCTATTCGCACGTAAGTCACACACATGTAACGTGTCGGATCTGAGTCGCCCGCCGCACCCGCGCTGGGCCGCTCATTGTAGGTACCGATCGTAGCAAAACTGGTTCTGCGAGTCAACGATAACATTTTTATATACAGGTTGCTTGGCTTTAACGATTTCTTTTTTTGTTTTTTTTTTCATTTTTTTTTTTATTTAGAAATATTAATTAATACTAGTTTTAAATTTAAAAATGAACTTTTATATTGCTAAGGTCTTTATGTTATCGTAATAATATTTTTTGTATTTTTGCTTATAGTTCTTTGAATTTATTTCCATTTTATGTTTTGCGGAATTTTATTGATTGTTGTGGGAATTATAAATTCTACTGTTCGCCTACCATAGAAATTTCTTACCTGATTTAGCAGGCGTGTACTTACGGGAGGATAAAGAATAACACTTGTAACCGTACACTATATATTTAATTAAGAATTATAAAGAGAACAACAGGGCGTGGTTCGTACAATGCGAGGAGTCCAGGGTCTTCTTGAGCAGGTGAACACTTAGCTTGGCAACTGCAGCGGCGCGAGAGCGCTGATTTGCAGTGTGCCCGACCTTTTATAGGCCCGGACCACCAGTCAGCCACCACCCGTCACACCAGATGCGGCTGAATACCAGTATTTTACACGGAGCGACTGTCATCAGACCTCCGCAACCCAGTGACTGGGCACTGCCACTATCCGAATGTTAGACCGGTTGTCAGATTTTCTGTCACTTTTTTTTGTCTTGTTCCAGAAATTAAGCTGACTGCATCAATATATTTGCTGGCTGCTAACCGCTTAGTTGTCGGTCGAGAAGATGGATCTATAGTCATAGTGAATGCAACACACACCGTGCAACTGCAACTGTTGCATGGAAACCATCAGCAACTTGACGGTAACTATCATTTCTGCCCATAATGGTCCTCTGCTTTTTTTTTCTATTCAACTGCTTGTATATGGCCTTGCGGACCGTTTATACGTAACCGGGCAGTTATTGGTGAGACCTGAAGGGTCTCCAGCAAATGGGGACGAGTAAAATACTTAACCTAAGCTAACTACTACTACTAAGATCATGACTACTAGCAACAACAGCACTAAGGGCTACCCCTAATGGGACTCGGACCTCGGCTTAGCGTTGCTGACGGGAGGACTGGGTGGGAGACAGCTTGATGAGGGCTGAATTATCGGTGTGAGGTTCACTGCTGGACATATGCTTCTGTCCAATATTTAATATGTGCAAAAGTTTACCTGACGCTTCCCTAGTTGGCGTTAGGATAGAATTAGATCGCGCTATGGTTTCGTTACCGAGCAAACTTTTATAGTCTTGGATATTTTTTTGTGAGCGCGATTCCTTGTGAATCAAATTATCCTAATTGAAAACAGTTGGTGTTTCATTGGGTGTTCTCGCCTTCGGACCTTGAAATCCTGTTTACTTCCTTTATATACTACTACGAGAGGCAGGGGATGTGTACGAGGTATTAGCATAAATGTGGAGGAACGAGGTACGGTGTTCCTCAAACTAAAAAGGAGGATCCTCCAAACAGGCGAGTCGTATGCCTGGCGAATTTGTATCATGTACCTACTTATCTGCGTGTGAAATCTTGATATCGCGATGCAGGATTCTTTGACGTCATATTTGAGAGTTGTCATTATTGTTTCTGTAGTCTGCTAGACAATCGTCGCGCTGCGTAGTAAGTGAGAATTTGGTTACATATCTATTTTTGTTTCAGACTGGCCCCCTCATCAGTTGCTTCTCGGTCACAACGGTCGTGTGAATTGCTTACTATATCCTCACCATGTACACCAAAGGTAAACCACAGTTTTCTTCTACGTAATTTTGCATTTTCTGGCTACATAACATCACGCCTGTATTCCCCAAAGGGTTAGGCAGAGGTGTATAGTAACACCCTCATTTCGCCGTCATGTTTAAGTCACATGTAATAGGGGGCATTAACCGGGCACAAATCCAAACTCCGGGCTGCTACTGAAATATTCCTAATGGAAAAACCCAATATCACTTTGCCCGACCTGGGGATCGAATCCAGGACCCTATGCTCAGCAGTCACGCTTGCGACCACTAGACCAACAAGGCAGTCAAGTAGATATGTTAATTAATTTTTGATATTATTAAAACGCTAGCAAAGTCGATAATGGTTTGGCAGTGAAAAATGCTCTGCACTGCGCCTCTTCAGATCTGCGCCGGATCTTAGTCCACCACGCTGGCCTTGTGCGGGTTGGCAGACTACACACACCATCGAGAGCCCCTCAGGTGTGCAGATTTCCTCACGATATTTTTCCTTCACCGTTAACGCAAGTGATAATCAAATTCTGATCCGCACATGAATTCGAAAAGTCAGAGGTACGGGCCGGGATCGAATTCAGACCATACTGCACAGAAGGCAATCGTACAACAGCTAGGCTAACACTGCTTTTTTCTTTTTTCCAACAGATATGACAAATCGCACCTAGTATCTGGCGGCATTGACTTCGCAGTCTGCCTTTGGGATCTATTCAGCGGTGCATTGCTGCATAGGTTCTGCGTACACGCCGGAGAAATAACACAGCTGTTTGTACCGCCTCATAATTGTAGCGTAAGTATTATATGCATAAATAATCATATATATATATTACAATATTTATATATATGTATATGTAAGTATTATGTCTATGTATGGTGTGTAGTATATATTTTGCAGCAGTACACCATGGACTACCCCCCCTATCTTATTCATTGACTTTCTGTTCATCCAAAGGTGGTCTGGTAGATATCGCTATCAGCGATAAGACCGCCATTGTACCCTTTAATGTTTGTTATTGTATAAGAGCTGTGTTACAATTTTGGTGTACAATAAAGTATATTTTAATCTATTCTATAATCATGACACACAATGTCATCAGTTGATATTAGAAATCTGCTACCCAGCTAGAAGTCTGCTACCCAGACAATTGTTTTTATTAGATACTAGCTATGTCCTCACGGCTCCACCCGTAGCCTATGTTACTCAGTGATAATGTAGTTTTCTAACGGCAAAAGAATTTTTGAAATCGGTCCAGTAGTTTTTAAGTTTATTCGTTACATACAAAAATACAAATATTTCTTCTTTATAATATGACTAGTTGTTCGCCGGCGTAAATAATTTGACTACAGCGCTACCTATCGGATCCCAGCATGAACCATCGTCTCGACAAAACAAATATATTGTGTAAATATGACCTCAAACGGTAAAGTCGTTCTTAAGTTATGGCGTGACCAAGGGAAATAGGGATTCATTTTTATTAAGACTAGCTGTGCCCGCGACTTCGTCTGCCTAGAAGTCGGAGGGGTTTTAATTTTTTTGCACGGAACCCTAATTATTTTTCTAAAATAAAAGTAGCCTAAGTTACTCCTTATAACATCAGCTATCTGCCAGTGGAAGCCCCGTCAAAATCGGTCTAGCCGTTTCGGAGATTAGCCGGAACAGTTAGAGACAACATTTTTTTTTTAATTATATGTACCGTATATACTTTCATATGCATTTAGTAAAAAGCTGGTATTTTGACATTACGAACAGACACTTCAATTTTATTTATTTGTGTAGATTAGTATATTTTACAAAAAATACCTAAGCAACATTGAAAAAACCAATGAAATCTATACTAATATTATAAAGCTGAAGATTTTGTTTGTTTGTTTGAACGCACAAATCTCGGGAACTACAGGTTGGAATTGAAAAATTATTTTTGTGTAGTTTAGTCCATTTATCGAGGAAGGTTATAGGCTATATAATATCACGCTACGACCAATAGGAGCGAAGCATAAATGATAAATGTTGCAAAAACAGGAAAAATGTCCACCTGTGCGAAGCCGGGACGGGCCGCTAGTATTTAATAAAATGCCCAAGTTATAAGCGATTTAAAATGGTTCACTAGATGGAGACAACACTATGAGGCGATGACGTTATACCCTGTGAGCTTCACATAACTACACATGTCTCATTGGTACATATATTGTTACAGCCTCGAATTCAGAAATGCATCTGTTCCGTCGCTTCGGATCACAGCGTGACTTTACTGAGTAAGTACAATTATGTGTATTTCTGTCAGATTGTCCTTCTCTATGTGCCCGCGATGTGGGCAAGGAATGAATTTGAAAACTGGCGAACCTTTCATTCCCCTACTGTACATTGGACGAGTGACATACCACCCTTAAGGTCAAAGCACACATATCAAATCGGAAAGGGATCGTCACCGTATCAACTCAAGCCGTTCAGTATTCTTTGTATGAAACTCCCTACTGCAACGCACACTAATCGGAATCGTAACGTAATCGCCTCGCCTCGGCTCGGGACAAGCTCACGAACCGCGGTGCGGTGTGTGGTCAACGTGGTCCCCGCGCTTACGGCTCGTCCCCCCCGCGCTTACGTCTCTCCGTACCCGAGCTTACGTCTCTTCGTCCACCCTTGCCCCCCTCACCCCTCCCGCGGCCTGCCTGCAGCACACTACTGTTACTGCGAGCCGTAAGCGCGTCGTCGCCTAGCCGTAGCCGAGTCGACGTATCGCAGCTGCTGATCCGGTTTGGTTACATGCTTACGTTAGGTTGACGCCTGTTTGACGGCGAGGCGAATGGCGATACGGTGACGATCCCTTTACGAGTTGATATGTGTGACCTTTAGGCCGCATTAAGTGAAAGCAGGCAGCTCACGGAACCGTCCCGCGCACTTGCGCGGGACGGTTCCGGTTGACTGTGCTGACTACTTAGTCAGCACAGTCAGTCAGTACCGAGTCTCCATACTTCTTGTCGAACCAGCGAGGACAATCACCGACCAGTTCCGACAATTCCCGAACTGCTCCGAACTGCGCGGGACCGGTAGCTCGACATTCTGCACACTACTCAGGCAGATTTCCTTGCTTTTACCACTCGCTTTATGTAGCCACTACCTGCGTAGATCGGTTCCGATAAGCGCTGGTAGATTGGTGCGGGCTGCCTGCTACCTACTTGAATGCGGCCTGATGACCGTATGGCCGTAGACCGCCCAAGAATTGCAACCCACCTAACATTTTGAGAGAAGAACACTTTATTACAAATATTTCGTGTTTCTCTTGTAGTTGGGGCATTCTTCGAAAAATATTAACAAAAATTGAGAACGTCATTAGCATCATCCCAAAGTTAAGAAAGCAGATGTTTAATACTATAATTATGATAATGAAAACTCAAACTATACCGCTGCCGTCAAGCAATAAGACAAGAATAAAAACAATCTGACAATACTATAACGTTAACAACCCGGGAGAAGAATGATTTGTTAAAATAATGTTAAAACATTTC
Organism: Amphipyra berbera; assembly: GCA_910594945.2. NCBI lineage: Eukaryota > Metazoa > Arthropoda > Insecta > Lepidoptera > Noctuidae > Amphipyra > Amphipyra berbera. The sequence continues at coordinate 8,243,533 of OU343148.1, read as the reverse complement.
GAATATTCACCCATTTACTTGCCTAACTTGTATTAGGAAGGCTAGATTATCTCAACATTCCTACGGGGAGTGGCGCCAAGTGCAGAAATACAGGTTTTTAACCTAGTTCGGCAGTGGATGCTATTTTCAAATAAATTGTCATAAATTACTATCCCATACCTATGTAAACTCTGACAAACATTTTTGGAAATAAAGTTATTATTATTACTTTTCAAGCCTTTTAGCATAAAAATCTGACAATTTCGCGAATACTTATTTACTTAAAATTCCTCCACCAGGTCTAACGGAACGAAAATGCGTGACCCTCGCCTCCCGCCACCTGTTCCCCGTGGTCACCATCAAGTGGCGTCCAGCTGATGACTTCATGGTGGTCGGGTGCAGTGATGGCACTGTCTTCGTGTGGCAGATGGAGACTGGCCATGTTGATAGAGTGTTGCATGGTAAGAGAAGATACGTGGCTGCGATAGACAAGGATCAAGTGGGCTTGTGATTTCACAATGGCAACATTTTTTAGTAGTACTTAAATCGACACCAGATGGCGCCACTGCGAATGTAGACCTGTTAAAACTTTGTTTTATACAATCAGCAAAAGGAGTCGCCGAATGAAGTCGTGTATATGTGAGTGCCAAAGAGGTATAGGGGAATCCCTCTATATCTCTGTTCCTTGGATTCGTGTGGTCCATCTTAGACCCTGTCTGCGCTTACCATTAGGTGAGACCAGCGCCAAAGGTGACGAAGTCAAGAATAAAAAATAAATTGTTGAAGGGGAACCTTGTTGGATGCCGGACGGAGGGTTGCGTACGCTGTTGTGAGTGGGGGGGAGGACATCGCTAGGTCCGCGCAAGCTATGCCGCTAGTGTTGGGCCCGAACATCTCGGTACTAAGTTTGTATTTTTTGGGTACAGGTATGATTGCTGAAGAAGTCTTGGCTGCGTGTGATGAAGCCTTAGCAGATGATCTAGGCGGATCGCTTTCTACTGGCTCGGGCGATGGACTGGCCAATCCGGCTGTACACTTCTTTAGGTTAGTAATGTTCTTTATAATACTACAGTACCCGGCATTTAATATGGAACGTCGGAGAAAAAAAATAGGTGTTCGGCTATGATCTGCTATCGTCGGTTTTGTAGAACGCTTTCTCTGTCGTACGTTGCAACAAATACAAAGTGGCTTCGTGTACGCTGCACTATCATTCGGATATATCTATATCGTTCTGCCTACCCTTTTCCCTACTATGTTAGGGTCAGCTTCCAGTACACCCACGTTTCACCTCTTGTATTAAGTCCCACGTAATAGGTGGCAACCTATTGCCATTTTTCGGGCACAGTTATGGTGCCAGGTTCGTCATCTCTTATCGCTTACTCTGCGACGGAGGGATTTTTATTACATTCCTATTATTTTTACCCACAGAGGTCTCCGCCACCGTAATCTAACAGCGATGCGTGCTGCAACCCAGCGTGGTCTAGCAGCGCTGCAGCACAGCGGTCCAGCTGGAAACGCTGGGCCCTTAGCAGAGCCGGCCAGGGCCAGACGAGCCCAACTGACAGTCCAGGGCTTCAGAAGTAACCCTGCTGGTAAGACATACAACCAAATTCTAAGACGTTCCTCCAAAACTCACCGCACGCTGGGAATAGACGCGTGTTGTAAGATACAACAAAACCTAGCACGCTTGGTTGTAGGATATATACGGTTCGCTTCACTAGATACCACCCTCACATTAAAGTCCGGCGTCAAGCAGTTTACTATGTTCCGTCGTGTGTATGTGAGAGCCAGAGGGGAATCCCTCTATATCTCTATTCCTTCGATTCGTGTGCTTCATCTTGGACCCTGTCTGCGCTTACCAATAGGTGAAAGTAGGGTCAAAAGGGACCAAATGAAAAATAAAAAATTGGGTCATGGACCATTAGCAGTGCCTGTTACGGACAGGTCAGTCTTCATCGTCCAAGCCTTTGCCCATCATAGTTGGGGTCAGCTTCTAGTCTTACCACATGCGGCAGAGTATTATTTTACTCGAAGCGAAGACTATCTGACATCCACAACTCAATAGGGTATGTGACTATAATTTTTTTATTAGAAACCTCGTAACTATTACAAAAATGATAGGCAACAGTGAAAAAAATACTCAAATAATTAATAAAATGCCCAAGATATAAACAATTGAAAATTGCTCACTAGACAGAGACAACATGACGCCGCAATGACGTCATACCTTGCAAACTTCATAATTATTTGACACCACTCTGTACAATATCCGTTTCGCGCGGCAAGGACAGAAAATGCCCCCTCTACAAACTTAGCAAGCGTGTAGCTCCTCTATTTCTTCATCGATTTTATTTATTTTTTCACATATCAATTTGTATCTATACTTTCTTTAAAATAATACTAAATTGTTGTACATTTTTAATAGTAGTCATCTACCCTATTAATGCGGAATTACGACATCTTAAGTTTAGATCAGTTGTCAGACTTACTGGCTTCTGGGTAAAGATAAAGAAATATAGATAAAGAAACATTTATTTGGACACAACACAAAGAGACACAAGAGATAAAGAGTGTGATATAAAAAAAAAAGTTTTGCGTATGTGTCTCACGGCTGGACCAAAAAGGTGCCCAGATCAGCTTAATGTGAAACACTATAAGTACTTGACGCTGGTTTCCGTCTGGAACCTTTGTGTTCCACGGATGTCTCAGTGGTCATGCCCGTTCACTTAAACCAATATGTGTGTGTATATGAAAATCAAAATCAAAAAAAAATATTTCACATAAACCAATACAGGTGCTTATGAAAAGTCGAATTTAGATGCACGGTTCCAATTAGTCGTTTCCTATGGAGAAGAGCCGGCAAGAAACTCCATGGTTACTCTTTTAAAAATAATATCTTTAACAATTTCAGTGGATACAGTACTATGATTTAGGATAGTGAGAGAACAATGAAGTCTGACCACAGACCAATGAGTAATGTAGTACTAAAAGACTTGAGTACAAAAAACTAAATAAACAATATATGAGTAGTGCATGTGTGTGTTAATGTAGTTGTGTACTAACTTATAATTATGTGAACCTACCCAAAGTCAAAGTCAAAGTTTTTTATTTCAAATAGACCAGATTTCAGGCACTTTTAAAACGTCACGACTAGGTGCACGGTTCCAAAAGGTAGGTTCTATGGAGAAGAGCCGGCAAGAAACTCCATGAATACTCTTTTTAAAATAGTAGTTCATTACAATTCCATTACAGTAGTGTGAGAAATAGAATGAGAATAATGCAGGTTAATGTAACAAATAAACTCACATAAGAGTAACAAATAGAAAAATATGCCTTCTATGATTGCCATAGCAGTTAAGTAACGTAACGACAGTCATTGTAATTTGTATGACAATCGGGACTGACAGTTTAAAAGACCGTTCCCGTTTCACAGCCGTCTCGCTCTCAGTTAAGGTGTTTTATAAAGATTTAAAGAGACTTTAGGCGATATTGAAAAATGTATTCTATAAAGATCCTTCAGGATAACGTTATAATTATATTTGAAACATATTTTCGTCTTGATTTGGTGCCTAGAAAGAAGAGGAGGAAGAAAATGTATGTCTTTGGTTTTTTCTATATAAATCATGTATGGAAATAAAACTATTGTTTAAATATTTGTGATGACACTCAGAAGGTGAAGACACTGAACTTCTATAGATTACATTTATCAATATCGCCTAAAATATGTTTAAATCTTTAAAAGTTAGAGCGAGATGGCTGTGAAACGGGAAAGGCCTCTTAACGTGTTTTATGTAACAAGGAGGTATAAGAATAAGAATAAGAATAATTTATTGGTCCATTGTTACAATATAAATTTCAAAAATAATAATATAGTATGCTTACTGTAACTAGAATAGTTAACATTCATAATTAAATGGTGGTCCCCAAACTAGGCATCGCCTGTATCTTGGGGGCCTGAGTTGCGTTAACTTAAATAGGGTAGGGAACAATCAATAAAAATAAAAATAAATTGAACAAAAAATATTTCTAAGTAATGTTGTAGTGTGTGTGTATGTGTGAGTGTGAGTGTGCGAGAGTTAGTGTATGGGTGTGTGAGTGTTAGTGTCAGTGTGGTGGTGAGTTGTTGGTGTGGGTTTTTGTGTGAAGGAACTGAATGACTTTGTGAATGACTTGCTTGTAGATTTTGGTGTTAACTCACTAATTCTTCGGTTTCATTAGATGACAGGGAGAGGAGCCAACTTTTTGTGATTCTTTTATATGAATGGGTGTTAAGATCTTTGGTATCGCAGCGCTTGCTTATTTGATTGTAGATATGAATGTGTGAGTAAGAGGGGCACCGTCTGGCCAGAAGACTGTTTGCATTAGGAAGAGGGACATGTAAGATACGTTTAGAGAGCAGGCTTTGGTAGTCAGGTCTGTTTTTAATAGTTTCTCCCTGTGTAAATTGTCACCCATCCATAGAATGACCGCGACAAGCGCAGCTTAACCTCACAGATCGATCGGCCGGCGTGGGTCTTGTTTAAGTACTAGCTACTCCTAAAGAACAAACACACTATTTTCTGAGTTAATTTACAATTTGTTTTTTTGTTCCTAGATCCTGAGAGCCACATCCTGTTCTTTGATATCGAGGGTCTGATCGTGGAGCTCCTCAGTGAGGAGTATTCCGCCATGAGTCCTGCTAGTTTGGAGGTAAACGTACTTACAAATTATTAAAAAAAATAAACAATTATCTGAGCTTTATAAAGAATGACAGTACTTACATACATACATATAGTCACGCCTATAATCCCTGAAGGGGTAAGCAGAACTGTTCTCCTATTATAGGAGTCTGCACACCCACGTTTCGCCTCTTGTAGTTAGTCCCATGTATGCGAGCATATAAGTTTACGATGTGTCAGAACCTAAGTCCCTAGCAAAACTTAATGAGTGGGTCGAGGAACTTTAAGTATACTCCACCAAGAAGAACATAGTCTGCTTAGTTGTCGCCAATAAGATTGACAAGCATATCAGAAATTGGAAGAAATTGCTTTAAGCGATAAGACCGCCATTTGTACTGTTCTTAATAATGTGTACTGCTTCTGTTTTATTTCTTTTAGTGTACAATAAAGTATATCTATCTATCTATCTATCATTTTGGGACCCAGTGCATAATATCAGCAAGCACATTGGGTCACCCGCGCGACGGCGCAACGAGTATTCCCAAGGAGGGTTGATGACAGGCAGGCGGCCGGTCATAAAACAATAAGCCGAAACTTCTAACAACATGGATTTACGAAATACATGCTGTGCCGACCCCACCTAGTGTGGGATAAGGGCAGGGAGATGATGAATTGATGGCGGGCATAGTGCCTTTTTACCAGGCACAATTATAGTGCCAGGCTTGTCGCCTGTTACGACTCCCTTGCCCGGCAACAGAGGGGAATTGTATGCTTAATCCGTCCCCCCACAGCCTTTAAATCTTTATAAAAGTGACGTCATGTATGTTTGTTTATCACACCGTAACGACAGAACAGATTTTAATCAAATTTACCAAAGAGCTACGATGTATCCTGGACTAGCATCTTTCCTCTTCCTCCTAGCCTTTTCCCAACTATGTTGGGGTCAGATTCCAGTCCAACCAGATGCGGCTGAAAACCAGTATTTTACACGGAGCGACTGCCATCAGACCTTGCAATCCAGTTATTTGGCAATACCGATATCTTAAGGTTAGACTGGTTGTCTGACTTTCGGTCTTCTGACTTCCCGTAACGACTGTCGAGGTTCAGATGACACCCGGGACAGAGTCCTGTATCCTGGACTAGCATGTAGCATTTTTTATCATGCAGGTGAAGCTATGGATACGCCATATTTACGTTTGATTTATACCCTACAGGCCGCCGGTTTGATAACGAGCGAATACATGAAGGTAGCAGCCCTGACGCAGTCGGCCAGCCCTGACGCCACCAAAAGAATATCAGGTGATTATTAATTACTAGCTGTGTCCTCACGGCTCCGCCGGTAGCCTATGTTACTCAGTGATAAAGTAGCTTTCTAACGGCAAAAGAATTTTTGAAATCGGTCCAGTAGCTTTTAAGTTTATTCGTTACATACAAAAATCACTTTTTAACAAAAATAAAACCGGCTTTAAATGGTTTATCTCCGAAGTTCTTCATCAGATCTTCACCAAATTTAAATGGGACCACTTTGAAAGAATACTCTTTCAAACAAAGAATTATTAAAATCGGTTCACAATTAGTTAATATATCGCGGAACAAACATAAAAAAAACATGCAGTCGAATTGAGAACCTCCTCCTTTTTGGAAGTCGGTTAAAAATACAAATCTTTCCTCTTTATAATATTACTATAGGTAAAACTACATTAATTATGGTATGTATGACCAAAAATATGGACACAGATTAGATGGGGTTATATGACGGCCGGTTCGGCTCCAGCTCTAGTACATTTTCGAATCAGGGGCCACCCAGAGTCGTATTACTTTTTTGGGAGTAAACCTCATGGTATATTCAAGGTCAAATGATTCGATTTTCAGTAGGTGTATGGGTAAAGATTTCGAAATAGGGTATTTAGAGGAGATAGACCATCATCATCTTCCTGCCCTGGTCCCAAGTTACTTGTGGTCGGCGCAATATGTTTTTCTCTTCCACTCTTCCCTGTCAGCCGTCTCATTATCATTTACTCCCTTATCTTTCATATCCTCCCTCACACAATCCATCCATCTTTTCTTAGGTCTCCCTCTCCCCCTCCATCCATCAACATTCGTATTCATCACTCTCTTAGTCACATGTGTTTCATCCCTCCTCATCACATGCCCATACCAAGACAAACGCTTTCCTTTCAACTTTTCTGTCACTGGTGCCACTTTCAAACTTAGAGGAGATAGACCACCAATGTAAATATTCAAGGCCCTAATCTTTCGACTTTCAATGTTTTTAGTGTGGTTTTAATTTTTACCCTTACACACATGTATTAAACATGATTTTTTTAATATCTTTTTTTAAATCTAAAAGTGCTTGAACTGGTATCAACAGCTGTCTATATACAAGGTTGGTCGGAAAGGGGGTACTAAGCCGCGGGCTACTTAAAGTATCACTGATGACTATTTTAAAGCGAGTGTTAAAATTTCAAAATTCGATAATTTTTATTTGCATGCAAAAAGACTTTAATTTTTTTTTTTAAAAAACATACCTCCTTTAGTAATGAATACAGAAAATTAAGTTTCTAATCGTTGACCCCAAATATAACCTAAATTGTAAACACAGCTGATAATAGCTACGGACAGATAGATGTTAGCATATTTTTCACGAAATCTTTGAAAAGCAATTTTTCTTAAACTATCGAGTTTTGGGGAAAGTTGTAGAACAAAAGTTATCCATTATTATAGGTACTTTTAACACCCTTTCGGCTCAGTACCCCCTTTCCGACTAACCTTGTATATATTGCTTGTTTAGTATTTCTTACTAATATTTAAGTGACCAATTCAAAATTATAAAACATTTTGTTAAATTCTAAGTAATGCAACTCCTTGGATTAGAACCATCGACCTTTTCAGTCAGCAATCAGTCAACATACCGTTACCATTTGACTTACAATATAATTACATTTATATTTTTGTCCTTTGTCCATTTCTGTGCACGGCAGTGCGCCAGCCAAGTTCTTCTAAAAGTGATATTAATTTAATAAAAGATATTTGTATTACGCACGCTTACATTGACGGATAGACTTCTTTGGCCGTGTCAAAGACAAGGCCGGAGATATGGAAAGGATATTGAAGGAGAAAGATAAACATGGTGGGTGTTACGTAATTATAAGGGTTAATCTAAGAACTGCCTCGGTCTAATGATCGCAAGCGCGACTGCTAGTCGTGAGGACCTGGGTTCGATCCCCAGGTTAGGCAAAGTGTTACTGGGATTTTCCATTAGGAATTTCTCAGTAACAGCCTGGAGTCTGGATTTGTGCCCGGTAAATGGCAATAGGCTCGCCCCCTATTACGTGGGACTTAAACATAATTGGCGAAACGAGGGTATATTAAAAACATGTTATGTGTTATGAATAATAATAAAAATCACCCAGTTTATGGCGTGAACTTCTAGAAAAACTAACTTCTGAATCCTTAACAGGTATACTGGCTAAAATGAAGGAGGGTGCGGAGACTATGCAGACGAAACTGCAGGCTAAAGCAGAACAGCTCAAGGGCCATGTCGAGGCTAAAGGTAGGTGGGTTACAGGTGCAGAGGTGCAGCATAGGAGGATGAAGAAGACACACAAATGCATGATTTTTTCATCTTTGGGGATGTTTTACGTACAAGGGAAGCCTCCAAAAATTCGCCTATGGGCGTTTTTGCAATAGAATATTATTTCGATCCTTCTAACGGTTTTTACGGATATAAAAATATTATTTATGACAATGTTAAAAGTAGATTATTTTAATATTATTATTTGGTATTTTTTTTATTGTTAGATATATTCAGCATCAAATGTATGTTTTGAAAGCGAATTAACATTAAGCAGTATATAGCTGTTTATGGTAATTACGACCATGGAAATAATCCGAAAATAACGAATTACTACTAAACCAGGCAATATTTTTTGTTCTGGCAACATTACATTATACATTCTGCCATTATTACGTTGCCAGAGCAAAAATTATAGCCTGGTTTAGTAGAAATTCGTAATTTTCAGAATATTCTCATGTCCGTGATTACCTGAAAGCACTATAAATATATAAAAATATTTAAAACTTAAACCGCTTGCGCTTATGACGCGAGTCAATTTGCGGCAAAAATATTTTATTCGTGCTTTAGTTTCGCGTCTTCCACGTGTTGTAGCAAGACTTATTTTTTACACTTTTGATTTATAAGTCAAAATAAACAACAGATCTGTACGCACGGCAGTGTGCCCGCCAAGTTCTTAACAATGACCGCATACAACATGCCTTTAATCAATCAACCAGCGACCTGATTTTCAACTATCATTTAACTTGTAAGTATCTTATTTAGCAAATAAATTGGTCTGTTTTATCTCGGCCCTTTAAATAATTGAAGTATAAATCAGCGACCATTTACCATAAATCTATACTAATATTATAAAGCTGAAGAGTTTGTTTGTTTGTTTGAACACGCTAATCTCAGGAACTACTTGGTTGGAATTGAAAAAATCTTTTTGTGTTGGATAGTCCATTTATCGAGGAAGGTTATAGGCTATATAACATCACATTACGGACAATAGGAGCGGAGCATAAATTAAAAATGTTACAAAAAGGGGTACATGTCCACCTGTGCGAAGCCGGGACGGGCCGCTAGTTCAGGATAAAGACCATAGTAACACTAAATCTGTAGATATTTTAGTTACTGTTGCTATTTAGGGTGTAAACTAAATCATGTAATTCCTTCAAACCTCACTGACATAGATCAAACCTGCACGGGATACTTTTGAAATCAATAAAAAAATTACAGTAAGTAAAGATGTGTTCTTAACGTGAGGCATTTTAGCGCCCAGAGTTAAATGACCGCGCGGCGAGCGATAGCCGCGCAATTCGCCCGGGGCGCTAAAATGCCTCACGTTAAGAACATATGTTTACTTCTTGTAATTTTATTTTTTATTGAATCTATAAGTATCCCCTGCAGGGTTAATCTATGTCAGCAGTACATAACGAGGTTTGAAGGAATTACATGATTTCGTTTACGCCCTATTTGACTAAATTGGACTTATGTTGATACTAGCGGCCCGTCCCGGCTTCGCACGGGTGGACATTTTTCCCGTTTTTGCAACATTTTTCATTTACGCTCCGCTCCTATTGGTTGTAGCGTGATGTTATATAGCCTATAACCTTCCTCGATAAATAGACTATCCAACCCAAAAATAATTTTTCAATTCCAACCAGTAGTTCCTGAGATTAGCGCGTTCAAACAAACAAACAAACTCTTCAGGTTTATAATATTAGTACCTATAGATAACATTATTGACGCATAATACCATCAAAAAGGCGTGAATAAAATGTATTGCGTACCTATAATATTAACAGTTTCTTTCTTCTCATAAAATGTCATCATAGCTGCATTCTATCCAATGTCAACGATAACTAAATATACCGCCGGTAATTTGGAGCCTACGTTCAAGTTGGCAGGGCAACCTAGGGATTATAATAACAAGTCTAGACTCGTCTAGGCGTGGTTGACAGCCTTGTATTGTTTCAACTGGTTTACCCACGTTTACATGCGTGTTGCGGTTCAAGTGGGAATAGACGTTTTGGGAATTGTCTGAGAGATTTAAAAAGCGTTTTTTTGTGAAGGGGTTAGAATATGTAAGGCCTAGTTTATGGACTGCCTTGTTGGTCTAGTGGTCGCAAACACGTCTGCTGAGCCATGGGGTCCTGGGTTCAATCCCCAGGTCGGGCAAAGTGTTATTGTGTTTTTCCATTAGGAATTTCTCAGTAGCAGCCTGAAGTCTGGATTTGTGTCCAGTTAATGGCAATAGGCTCGCCCCCTATTACATGGGACTTAAACATAACTGGCAAAACGAGGGTGTATTAAAAACACCTCTGCCGCACCCTTCGAAAATATAAGGCGTGATGTTATGTAGTTTATGAAGATGCGGGATCCCCCACGAATTCTGCTATTTTTCCGCCGCGTACTGTCTGTTATACATACAACTAAAACTCTAATGTAAAAAACAACAACAGATTCTTATAGGGGTGAATCTATCATTACAGTTATAGCTAATATCAGTGTGTCAGGATTGGGAGCATGGTAAATAAAGTAAATGAAACCAACATAGACTCTCCACCACTGAGAGTACTTATATTTGGGTTAGTGGTTAGTTACAGAAGCTAGTTCACAATATAATAATTTACACAAGATCAGAAAATAAGTACAAGCTAATCAGATATAAAAGTACAAGCTAATCAGATATAAAAGGTCAGACTTCTTCGGCTGTTCGACATAGAATCCTCTGCTCCGTCGAATGACCACTGTTTTTATAACGTCGGGTACGTTGATTCATCTTGACGACTACCCTCCTTTATCAACATTGTCCAGTGTTACCAGCTACTGATAACACAAACAATACGCGCGGAAAAACTCGTCTTCATGAACGCTAACACATCGCCATATGTTTGAATTGTCCACTCTACGTTCCGCATTACGCTCCGCGTTAAACGAGGCCTGAAGCTAGATTATGTATTTTAACCTTTAACAATTGTAATATACTGCAGATTTTGCACTGCTGATCATAGGATTACCTTAAGCCCGCACGAGAGCTTTTTCAACGCGCGTTAAAAAAGCGTTCTAATACAACAAATAGCAAGCCGTATGTGTGTTCACATGATAGCGCTTTTTTAACGCGGCTTATCTATTGCAGGCGTTGGACGGTTTTTCAAAGCGCGTTGAAAAAGCGTTCGTACGAACGAGGGCTGAGAATCGCTAAGGTTATGGACCTTACGTCAAGCTGGTTAACCTCTGATTACCAGAAGAATTAAAACAGCACCATCATCTTAAAATAAAGATAAATGTAGTCAAATCCGAGACTCAAACACATAGTTTATAGTTACATACATAAATTCACGCCTTTTCCCATGGGGGTAGGTAGAAACTATAAAACGCCACATGCTACAACCCTTACATACTCCTTTCGCTTCATCCACATTCATACATGTTGTCATACACGCACGCCGGTTGAGAGTATTACGCACCTGTCCTTTGTGAAGAACATCACCAATAACATCGTTTATAGATGGTTTACACTTTTACAGTCAGGAGATTTGTTTTATACCACGCCATATGGAATATGGGAATTTTTCAAATAACTACGCGCCGCTGTGCGTAGTAACTAGGCGTGTTGAAAAATCACCGCTTTTAAAGTTTTACCGCAACATAAATATACGGAATTGCAATTTTGTAACACAATTTTGATTTAATGGTACAATTGTCCGATAACTGTGTTATATTGTGATCTTTGAATTATTGCTACACGACTTTGTCTGTTTCGATAATTTAGAGCATTTAAGTAAATTACTAAGTATTTAGTCATGTCATGACAGGTATTGTTGTACCTTAGTCGTGTTCGCTTGTTACGGAGGCTCTGTTCTGCGTTAGGTACTTATTTTGCAGTCTAACCCTTCGTCATAGCTGGGCAGCGCGTGGCGTTGCATTGTGTCGTGAAGATAACTAGCAATTAGCAATATGATTTCGATACTTGTCGTAACGTGACCAGCGTATCTAAAAACTTACAGAGCGGCGCGTATAGTTTGTTTTTTGGTTAAGTTAAGGCGAATGCGATCAGTCGGCCTGCGATTCTTTTTTTTGTGTTTTTTTTAAAATATTTTATTTAAAATATATATTATCTTTATAACTTTTTTTATTACACTAATAAAACGACACATTTTAATGTATTTTTGTCGAACAAAAGAAAAGTTGTTTATATTAATCGACAAAAATAAACAAAAATGTGTCGTTTTATAAGGTAAATAAATACATACATAAATACAATGCAATATTAGGTATAGACAATTAATTAAATCATATTTTAAATAAAATATTAAAAACTTAAAAACAAATTTATTTTGTGGACGTCAGTTGACAATAACTGTATAAAAATACTAACAGAAAAAAAGTCCCTGATATAATTTTAAATAAATAATTTATAGAGGAAGTGTGAATAAGTACAACCTTTGCAAATATGTATGTTAATTGTATATGCGTAATGAGATCTTGTTTAATTCATTCTGTATAGTCCCCAAGGTGATCTACATTCATAAATTATTTTGTCCAACGCCAAATGATAGCGTGATACACACGGGCGTGTGATGCGTTGAGCTTGGCAAGCTAGGGCGTTGGGTTTCATGATATTTGTATGTTTGTATGATATTTGTATGTTTGTATGATATATGTGTTTGTATGATATTTGTATGTAAGATATTTGTATGTCTGTATGATATTTGTATGTATGTATGATGTTTGTATGATATCTGTATGTTTGTATGATGTTTGTGTGATATCTGTATGTTTGTATGATATTTGTATGTCTGTATGATATTCGTATGTTTGTATGATGTTTGTGTGATGTCTGTATGTTTGTATGATATCTGTATGTTGGTATATCTGTATGTTTGTATTATATTTGTATGTTTATATGCTACTTGTTTGTATGATATTTGTATGTTTCAATGATGTTTGTATGATATTTGCATATTTGTATGATATTTGCATGTTTGTATGATATTTGTATCAGCCCATACACGTCTGATCTTGTTGTATTTGGCCAACATACTTGTCAAACTTCCTCCCCGTATGTCCCCACTAACAAAAGCCTACGCCCTCGCCAAGGCAGTCTAGATATCAAGTAAACGAGTCAACAGCACACATACAAACGTAATTGGCTCTTATTATTGTTGACTTAAAGGTCATTATGACGTGGCATTTCTCAGCAGGGCTTGGCTGCAGAAATGTGGCTTCTTTGTTCTTCTGTTTTTGAACGATATTAAAGTTCAGGAAGTGTCGTTTTTCTGAAGATCACGTTGTGTGATCAATATTTAAAACGAGTCCTTTCACAACTGCATTTGTTTTCAAATCTCGAAATTTAGCCCGGCCATAAATTATCAAGAATTTCTGCCAGAAAAGAGGATAAGTAGAAACTTTGTGACAAGGTCACCCAGCTGCCATTTTGTTTTTTTCAAAGTAACGCCGCTCATTGTTTCTGGCATATATGGGTAAAGGAAACTTAAACAAACGAAAAATGTCACCAATATGGTGCCCTAAAATGTCACATTGCCGAGATATTTGAAGGCAAAGATCGCCATATGAGAACAATGACGAATCGAGACCTCTCCGTGTATCGGAGAACACGTTAAACCAAGTTAAACGTGGTGGCAAGCGCGACTGCTGATCGTGAAGTCCTGGGTACGATCCCCAGGTCGGCCAAAGTGTTATTGGGTTTTTCCGTGTGGAATTCCTCAGTAGCAGCCCGAAGTTTGGATTTGTGCCCGGTTGATGGCAACAGGCTGGCCCCCTATTACATGGGACTTAAACATAACGGCGCAATGAGGGTGTTACTATCAGTGCTGCCAATTGCGGGGAAAATCCCCGATTTTGGAATTGGGAATTGGGGGTCCGTGCGGGGAATGAACGAAATCGGGGAATTTCGGGGAATTGGGAGCAGTTTCAATATTTACGGTTCCTTGTTCATAAATGCACCGAAGACAAGAGAGCGCTAAAAAAAAGGTCGTCCGATTTTCGCAAGAAATGGAAAGATATCCTATCGCCGGAGGAAAAGAAAGTGGTAAATTTGGTAAATGAAGGGAGCGTCTAAAAAAAAGGTCGTCCGACTATCACTTAGGGATGAAAAAAGAAAAGAAGCGGGGAATTTCGGGGAATCCACAACACTGACGCGGGGCATCGAGAAATTTTATTGGCAGCACTGGTTACTATACACCTCTTCCCAACCCTTCGGGGAATACAGGCGTGATGTTATGTTGTTATGTTGAACGGTATTTAAGTCGGAATAGTTATCTATATTGTCTCAATTAGGTTAGAAGCATCGTTGATACAAACTTTATTATTATAACCCCTCGTTTACACCTAAAAACAAGTTGTAAATATAGTTTGTGGAAAGGTCTTTTTAAAAGACATTACTTAATTATTATGTGTAAAATATTTCAAGCAAGTGTTTTAAAGAAACACATACATGTTTGCTACTTAACCCTTAATAGGGTATAATGTTTAAAGAAAAGTAAATAACAAAAGAATTTGTCATTTTTTCATAAATAATTTACAAAAAAGTTTTTTTTTTATGTAGTGCCTCGTTATTTGTATTTTCTATTATATAAAATAGTAAAAAAAATATGCTAGGTTTAGAAATAAAAATATAACAAGGAGGCTCACGCAACATCTTCCAAAAAAGTTGTGGTGGTAAATACAAGGTTAGTCGGAAAGGGGGTACTAAGCCGCGGGCCACCTATAGTATCACTGATGACTATTTTAAAGCAAGTGTTAAAATTTCAAAATTCGATAATTTTTATTTCCATGCAAAAAGATTTTTATTTTAGATTTTTCAAAAAAAAAACATACCTGCTTTAGTTATGAATTCAGAAAATTAATTTTCTAATCCATGACCCCAAATTTGACCTAAATTGTAAAAACAGCTGATCATAGCTATGGACAGATAGATTTTAGCATATTTTTTATGAAATCTTTGAAAAGCTATTTCTCTTAAACTATCGAGTTTTGGGGAAAGTTGTAGAACAAAAGTTATCCCTTATTATGGGTACTCTAACACCCTTTCGGCTTAGTACCCCCTTTCCGACTAACCTTGTATATTACCTTTGTCTTATTAAGGGTTAAAGTATGCATATACTGGGTGTAAAAATAGCCCTACGCATACTGTACATCAAACTATACTCCATAGGTTTAGGTAGTTAAAAAGGTTAAACAAAAAAAGCCACGTGACTCATAGATGCAAAACCTTTTATTTCAAATGTTAAAATCATATTATTTATACATATTAACAGGCTCTATTCTGAATCAGAATTTGATGAACTGTCACATTAATAATAAAGCGTTCAGTGGTATCATCTATTATTTTGTCTAATTTAAACATTTTCTGTTCTTCTTTTATTACATGACCCTCGCAATTTTTCCAATTCTCTGCCGTTACATTAGCTAAAGCCTCTGGCAAAAGAATTTTTAGGACAGCCATTTTAAAAGTTTTATTTTTCTCGGCTATAAACCCCCTTAACTTGAGCCCATATTAACTCAATTGGATTGAGCTCACAGTGATATGGCGGCAGGCGCAATACTGTAACACCATTTTCCTTGGCTAATTCATCCACAACATAGGATTGGTATTTGTGTTTTTCATATTTAACTTTTATTAATAGTTGTGCTTTTCAACAAAATCGATCCGAAACACACGCATATTATATTCGCAAATGTCGAGAGCACTGTCAACCAAGGCGACCGGAGGTTAACCGACTAAACGTAATACCTGCCACTTCAGTTGGCAGACTACGTCATAGTTGTACTCCTCAATTTAGCAACGTTATCTAATTCGTTGTATTTTCTAAAAGGTTTGGGAAACCTGTCTTTTTGGGTTCTTTACAATAGACAGATTACAAAATATTATATAATTATTATAAATCTAACTAAATAATTGTGCTCAAGCAGTTACATCTACGAAGAGTACTTTAAGAATAAATGATAAAGTTGAACATACTATAATAAAAGAGGAAACTATCGTTAGATCGAATATAAATTTGATTTTGTTAGAACGTATTTTTAAACAAGAAAGTGTCAACTATAAAAAACCCTTTTTACGATTTGTTTACCCTTTTTTAACTACCTAAACCTTTAGAGTTAAGTAACATACAGCAAATTGCTGGGAAACGACTTTTATTTTTTGGTATTAAATGAGTGCTTTTAATTGTAGCGCGCAGTGTAAGCGCGCGCGTAGCTGACTGTGCCTACATTTCGAAAATGTTTCTATAGAAGAATGTGTAATAATAACATTTAAACTTAGTTTTCGTGAAAAACGTTAAAAAATATGGTGTCTTTGACCTTTAATATCTCCATAACCAATCGGTTCTCAGGTATGGCCCAATACCAAAAAATCTTCGTAATGATGGGAAGAATACGTGGCTCTCTGCTTCGTTAAGGGTATTTTTACACCCGATATGTAGTTACTTTTTTTCATGTTTTTTACCTAGGTGTAAACGAAGGGTTAGTCTACCTACTCAATTATTTTATTGGCAAAAATAACCTGACAAGTGCACTACCTAGAGAGACTTAAATAAAAGATTTGGAAGAATATTGAAACAGTAGAGTTCTATACATACAGTGCGCGCCAAATAACTACAACCAAAATGGCGTCGACTGCGTGATCTATGTGAGGTTTGGGTCAAATGATTCGTTTTGATGAGTCTAATGGATTGCACTTGGTGTTCAGGGTCTAAAGATGGAGCTAGGAGGTGGATAGTGGAACTCTTCAGTGGCTACTAGTAAACCCCTCAAGTTTCGCAGTCGACGCCATTTTGATTTTAATTATTTGACGCGTACTGTATCAGTGGGTTTAAATACTTTTAGGGGTCATTCAAGTATTACGTAAACACGAAAGGGGGGTGATTCTTATGATGGGTCTTTGCTTAGCTTATTTTTGATGACATGGGGGACGGGGGTGTCTAGATGATGATTACGTCAGCAATTTTTATTTATTTACTTATTTTTCTAGACTTAAAAACTGCTGCTCATGAATAACACTATAGAAACCTGATCAGTTTAAAAAGATATATACCAATGTTTACGTAAGCATAGGAGGGGGGTAAAAGCTTTGCTTACTTTTGCTGACAAGGGGGAGGGGTGGGTCAAAAATGACTAAAATTCTGCTTACGTAATACTTGAATGGCCCCTTATTAGAGTTTTAGTCAATCTTCTTTTTCACCATGAGGTATCAAAATTGTTTTTGTTAAAGAGTGCGTCTTTGGTTCTTATTAAAAATGTGTGTTTCTATCTCTTTTATTCTCATTGTGATTTAAGATACTTGCAACGGTTTAATTTTGATGGTTGTTATGTTAAACCACAGTTAAACTCTTATTTTGTTTTTCAACTTATTTGTTAATTTTTGTACTCAAGTCTTTTAGTACTACATTACTCATTGGTCTGTGGTCAGGACTTCATTGGACTCTCACTATCCTAAATCATTGTACTGTATCCACTGAAATTGTTAAAGATTTTTAAAAGAGCAACCATGGAGTTTCTTATCGGCTCTTCTCCATAGGAAACGACTAATTGGAACCGTGCATCTAAATTCGACTTTTCATAAGCACGTGTATTGGTTTATGTGTTTTTATTTTTATTTTGATTCATCTATTCGTTGGTGAATTCTGTCAAATATGGCCGAATAATATGGTATGCCTATCACCATCGGTCTAACCTTATGATATCGGTATTGCAAAGCTACTAGGTTGCGGAGGTCTGATGGCAGTCGCTCCGTGTAAAATACTGGTATTCAGCCGCATCTGGTTAGACTGGAAGCTGACCCCAACATAGTTGGGAAAAGGCTAGGTAGAAAACAAATGTTGTATGCCATATGATAGACAAAATGCGTGATTATATTTTATATGTATATAGGGGTCAGGTTAGGTAAAAACGAGTTAAAAATAAAATATATTGCTTTTGTTTTGTAAAAACGTGTTTATTTACACTTTGGCAGTGATGGCATGTTTTATTTACTTTTATTTACAAAGAGAGTTACTATATGAGACCTTAGTTCGTTTGAGCATGTTTCTTTCCATTTTGAGCGGTGGTGTTATGATCAACCCTTAGCCAACCTGTTACCTGGCAACACTGACGATATAAAAAACACATCTCCAGTGTTGCCAGATATAACCGACATAGGGACTACCGATAACAGTTACTTCAAAAATAACAGTTTTGAAATATCAGTTATTTTTAAAATAACGGTTATTGGAATCGGTTATCGAATTACCAGCCGTGCAGGCCGACACCGTGCGCGCCGTAGGCGCCAGCCAGACCGTAGGGAGCGGCGATACCGTAGGGAGCGGCGGCAGCAAGGCCAATGGGGGCGCCAATGCCATAGGGAGCGACGATACCAGCGGCGAGACCAGCACGGGCAGCAACAACTCCGCTCACAGCAGCGGCGTGAGACTGAGCAGCGGCGACGGCATTCTGGTTAGCGGCAAGGGTTCCCCAGTAAGCGTTCTCGTGGAGGTCACGGTTGGTTTCAGCAACTTGACGAACAGCCTCAGTGTTGTATTGGACAGCGGCTTCAGCAGCGCGCGCCTGGCCTTCGCCGAAGGCACGGGCGTGGTCTTGAGCGGCGACTGTCGCGTCAATAGCGGCAGCCTGGGCATCACCTGCGTTAACCCCATAGATTAGGGGGCTGATGACGCTGGCGGAGGCATAGCCGAGGACGGCGACGAAAGCGATCTGTGAAAGAAAAGGCAATTGTTAAACACAGTTCTTTTAGTCATGAGTTGTTGGGTGAAATGAAGAGTGTGTGCTTTTGTTGATGTCTTTAACTAGGTATACTAAGTGCCAGAATGCTGGTATAAGCTTTGTCCTTCACGCTATCAGTGACTTCCCGTTAGCCTGCAAATATTCGCACGCCTTCTAACAAAGATTCGGCAATAAAAAATCTTATTCAGTATTAGAGTACTTAATTAATCAATATGTTGCATTAAACGCGCAAAAACCTTAACAGTGAAACGATATCAAAATAACAATTACTCAACGAAATTGCACTTGTCACTTCAAAATAATTAGCAGATCGTGAACGCGATATGCTAATAACAATGAAATATTAATTAGTCGTGCAACAAACCGTGAAATAATTAGCATTAGGTCTCATTACGTTTTACATCCATTCTTCATTGCGTTAACGGCTTGGATGTATGCGGATTAGGAAATAGCTATCGTTATAATAACTCAATGTGCGTTTCCGTTATTATTAACGGTATCCGTTGAAAAAACAATGTGTTAACATTATAATAACTGGTTAGGTATTGTATGTCCGTTGCTATTGATGACTCGTTATCAATCGGCCATAATTCTTCTTTTCGTGTGATTAGTGACTAACCTGGTGTCAGAGTTTATGCCGCCCATGGCCCTCTGACTTGGTTTCACATGCCGTCGAGAAATATCTCTCAGGCAGGTTTCCGCACGATGTTTTCCTTCACCGTTTTTAAGCAGGTGATAATTATACAATACGCACATGAATCCGAAAAGTCAGAGGTGCGTGCCTTGGGTTCGAACTCGACTATAACTGCTAATTGATTGTGTAATGAATCATAGTTAATTTTGCCATGTAAATGACTGCTTATATTTATGCAGGGAATTATAGAGCATCGCCCTACAGGAGCCATCAAATTATCAAACGTTATTGCAAACATCAAGTTTTTTGTTAGGCTGAATAATGCCGGTGTGAGTTATTTCTTTTCATTACCATATTGCTAATTAAAAAATTAATTACTGTTAGCGCGTAACGAAATTGGCCAAAAAAATGACTATGACAAAATTCTATTAGCATTAGATTAGTAGTCTGGCTACTTTCGCGCGACTGGTTGGCAACGCGTGGCAACTTTTTGTGGTCGATGCAAATATAAACACATACTACTACAAAAAAAATATAAATTTCCAAATAAACATTTAATTTTGATTTCGGATTCAGTGAAAGTGGAAAACATATCACTTACGACGATTCTACACAACATGTTACAGTAATTGGTCTGAGCGATACATTAGTAGAATATGAATAATTCATTGCCATTCAACTGTCAGTTCCAATTTCGAACCTGTCATCCGTAGGTGTAACAAATATCTTTTAGTGTCAGTAGTAATGATCATAAATATTGTTTTTACACGGCAACTTTTTGTTGCCCGCGTGTTGTCGGACTGTTGGTTATTTTCGTACAACGTTTAAGTTTTGAAATAACAATTGATGTTAATTTCTTTAATCGATTAACAGGATCTTCGCAACAGTTATTTTGTATTGAGTAAATGTTGCATACTCGCTTCTCGAAATCGAATGTTCTAGTTTGCGTATTCAGGTGATGTTTCTTACGATGTGGTGTGATTTTTAATCCGCGTATCGTGTATAAGTATTTTGGAATTTTGTTGGTGGAACTATACTTGGGAAATAATTAAATTATAAAATGAAATATTTTTGTCTGAGTCTCATGGTTACGATTGTTAAATAAATTTCTTTAGGAATTCGTGCATTGATTGCTGCTATATTTTCTCTAACTAGCATGTTATTTAGATTCATAGGCGTACTCAGGGTGAGCCAGATGTGGCGCTTACCCCACCCTGGCACAGGAAAGTAGGTACATGGTCTAGATTCAGTCAACTCGCCACCCATGTCCACAGAACAATTACCCAAAATAGGCAGACCAATGCCCGACTCCGTCTATTCTTATTTGGACTTCAAAAATAAGGATATGGGGCATGATTGCCCCATAATCCCATTCTGCACTTCCAGATTTATTGAAAAGACAAATATTTACTATCTGACTGAATTTGCCCCACCTAGGACAAAATCCTGGCCCAGATTGTTCTCTTGTGCTCGAAATACTTCATATACCTTTGATTTTAGGTACTGCCTCACAGGTTCAAAACCAATCCCTAATGTATATTTAACCTGATCTGAACTCAATTTACAATTACAATATCGCAAAAGCTTTATCAACTAACATTTCAAGCCCCGGCCAACGCCTTAAATATTTTAGTCAACAATTTCGCAATCCGCCATGTTAGAACAATAATTCTTTGACAGCTGTGGCTGTATGGTTTTTGACATTGGCCTAAAAGTTTGTATACGTACGTGACAAATGCATAGACAAATTTGAATTTGGAAAAGCGGCGCCACCATGTTTAGTTACGCGTGTGTTTTGTGCGTCCGTCTAAACTGATGAATTGATTAGTTTAGGATATTGTTGGACCTGTTTTTAAGTCTAGTGGAGTCTTGACACTTCAGCGTTGCCAATGTAGATGAGCGTTCAGTCGTCTAAAGTAAATAAACATTATTTTCATGATTTTTGCTAATACCGTGGTACTATTTTTTATATTTTTATATGTTTTAGCTTTTTAGAGATATATTTAAACATAAAAAAATATATGAAAATGAATAAAGGGATATTATAATAAAACAAATCAAGCCTCTTTATGAAAGAAACAAGTTCGCATTTCAATGTCTGTACCTCCTTTTCTAATCAATTTCATCATAACATCACGCCTGTATTCCCCGAAGGGTTAGGCAGAGGTGTATAGTAACACCCTCATTTCGCCGTTATTTTTAATTCCCATGTAGTAGGGGGCGAGCCTATTGCCAGCAACGGGGGTTCAATAACAAACTCCGAGCTGCTACTGAGGAATTCCACACGGATATTCCAATTAACACTTTGCCCGACTTGGGGATCGTACCCAAGACCTCACGATCAGCAGTCGCGCTTACCACCACTAAGCCAACGAGGCAGTTCTATCAATGTATTGATCAAAAATCAATCTAAAATCTGCGCCAACATTTATTGACCAGTAGCAAAATTAATTCGCGACCTTTACATTCCAAAAATAACGACTAAACAATATAACGGCGCATGATTCATTGTATCACAACAATAGTGATGTATCTGCATTCAGAATTACAATGAGAGACCTTGACACCACGCATGCGTGTGTTATGACATGCTATGCGTGGATGGCTGTAGTGTTGTACTAGGCGTGTGTTATTGCATGATGGTTCAAGAATGCATGATCTGGTTCGATTGGAAAAACGCTTCAACGCAATGAGGAGGAAGTTAAAAGGATGATTTGAGCAGACATGTAGGTTCAGCTAAGAAAAAGTGTGTGAAAGAAATAGATAATTTTGTCCAAGCAATAGCTCAAGTAAACGTTAGGATATACCGAGGAACAACGTGAAGAAAATCAAGAAGAATATTGTTACAAGTCTTTAAAGTTTGCCTTGACCAAATCGCTAGTAAGCACGCTTTAATGACAACCATATTAGCACGACAACTAAAACGGAACGTAACCTCATAAAAATAATTACATTTCGTTTATGGTATGTTTTTTATCTGTCCTTGATAATGACATTGCGTGGAACGGAATTTGATTGTCATTTTTTGTTATTACGCGCGTTTATTGAGTATTGAATAATTGTATTAGTGGGGAATGAGATCACATTTTTCTATTAATAAAAGGTATTTATAGTTGCTATGAAGAATAAGGAAGTTTATGTTGGGTGTGGCGACCATGATAGTTAATTTTCTGCCATTATTATTAACATAACGATAAATACTATGATAATTATATTAACTGCCTCGTTGGTCTTGTGGTGGCAAGCGCGACTGCTGATCCCCAGGTCGGGCAAAGTGTTATTGGGATTTTCCGTGTGGAGTTTCCCAGTAGCTGTGCGGAGTTTGGGTTTGTGTCCGGTTGATGGCAATAGGTTCGCCCCCTATTACGTGGGATACAATTCTTATAACATTCCTAGTTTTATAAGAATGAAAAATATTGCTATAGGAAATTAATCAAAGATCAAGTTCAAGTTTTTAATTGTAATTACTTTAAACACGATCACGCGCATTCGTTCCAATAAAAGTTAAATTGTCTATTATCACGCAAGGATGTGTAAAATATATCTTTACGTCATCCATTTCCCACATCAATTAAACTATTGAAGAACTAATCGCGTTTTAATTTAATCGATTACATCTCATTACGGATCGTGGGAAGCATCTGTTTATTGAAATTAATTATAGTTTTTGTGTCTCAATGCTTTTATCTTTCGCATCTGCACGTGGCTTTGAATGTGCTACAACACTATTCTTTATAGTAGCGGGAATAATATCAAAATTGAGTTCAGTAGTGAGCTATTGGGAAGGCATATGTCCAACAGGGGACGGCCATATGCTGTAAATAAAAAAAATATTTTCCTATCTACTCTCGGATTTTTTTCTGTCATAAATCTTTTTTTAAATTTTGAATTGGGTGCTAAAGATGTGTTCTAGGATAATATTTGAATTTGTTACCCTATTACAAAGTGCTTTTTCCTAAAGGAAATCAATTTGTATGGAATGGTTGGCCTGTGGAATTTTGCTAAACAAAACCGCAACGATAATTTGAATATGATAAATATAAACATGTAATTTAATCCATCGATAAAACAGAGCGTATTCATTACCAGTAAATAGACCATAAACCAGATTATTGACATTTTATACGTTATTATCGGTACATTGACGCGCGCCACAGATAAACAACGCTTAGTCATAGACAATGATTATGATAATGTCAATGAATGATCATTGTTTTGCAATATAATTTTAATGTTGGGACATTATTTTGAATAGCTTGTGTTTATGGGTGTTTATTGCGGGGGAGACATTAGGAAATACAAACATATGTACATATCTAATTATTTAAATTATGTATCGTTTAGTCTACGATTGTTCTTGTGTTAGCAGAAGTGTTTTTTGGTACCTTATAACAAAATAAAAAAAAATAGGCGACAAACAGATTGTGGCAACAGTGGATATTGATAGGAACACGAAAACTATGTAATTCCATAACTTGAGAAGAAATTTTCGAATTTAAGGAGGTGCCAGAGGCGTGCATTGGTTTTCGGACTAGGTAGGCAGGCACTAGCGATGTCGCCTTTCAATTGTACGCTTAAGCCCATTTCAATACGATTCTGACCAAAAGAAATTATGCCATACACGCTTATTTTATTTATAGTTAATTAAATCTTATGAGGTAGGCACTGCTTAATTGCTTATATGCAATGCACGCCATTGTGAGGTGGTGACCGTTTTCCATTGAAAATGTAATATTTTTTGTGTCTGTTTAAAAACTTCGAGTTCTCTACGAGTGTAGGATGAAAATTCCATATTTGTCTTCATAAAAAATGTGTTATTACAAGAAACGGGTTTAAAGTGTAAGTTGTGAGTTAATGTATTCGTTAAACAACCTTGTCATACAAATTGAAATTACTCGTTACTTTTAATTGGATCAATATTGATGGCAAAGGTATTACAGTTATACGATCTTGAGCTTTTAACACCTTTTATGGAGATTCTTTTACCAGTGTAAGCATAGTTGAATTAATTATAAAGATAAATAGCTTTATAAGAGAATAAATTAACATTCTAAGTTTATTACTATTCATATGACAAGGTTTATTGAATGAATGAAAAATAGTTATAACGGAACTCATTTTTATTTATGGATGTATGATACACTTCCTTGGTCAGACAAAAGTAATACTTTTGGCGGGAAACTTTGACAGTTAATTAAAGAAAAGTGAAGTCAAATTTGGCGTCAATTTGTTATTTAGAAAATGTTTAACATGGATTATTTTTTATATAGTTAGAAATTGGAATTGTAGCAGTTTAAAAATGAAAATAAAGCACATTAAATATAAGACACAACCGATTGAAAGGATCACTTATCGATTTTCAAAACGTTCCATTAAAACTATTTTCGAAATTAAAAAATAAAATATTACCAGAAATCTCATCGTGCACTTCTTGTTGACTGCAGGATAGCTACTGAATGCTTTGGTGGTGTTACACCGGTCTTTTATACAAGTACAAGCGTCGTATAGTGTTATTGAAAGTGTAGCGAAGTACCTGTTATATTACTATGAAGGATTAGACTAGACGGACCAGTGATGCAGGCAAGGTCTCAAAAATGGAATTAAAAAAAATATATTTAACGTTTAATGTTTTTTATAGTTGACATTTTTTTGAATTTTTGGAACGCTTTTAAACAATGGCTGACAAATTAACGCCCTATTTTTGGGCCGACGCGATTTATTTTCACTGTTGTTAGGGTCCGCCCTTTTTGAAGCCCGTAGATTGATGCATGGTATATTCTAGTTCCTGATATAGAATAAGCACTCTTCCATACCTACGGACCAGAGATGCGGGCAAGGTCTCAAAAGCCAAATTTAAAAAAAAATATGACGTTAATATTTTTTTTATAGGTGAAATTTTTTTGAATTTTTGGAACGCCTGTGGCTGTCAATTACGCCCTATTTTTATGGCCGATGCGATTTATTTTCTTTGTTGCTACGGTCCGCCCTTTTCAACGTCCGCAGATTGATGCATGGACCTCTAGTTTTTAGCGTAGAATAGACTCTCTTTCTGCATCCCGGAATGTCATTAAAGGCGACTTTGAGATTATATCCAAAGATAGTGGGCTTCCTGAAATACCTACTAACATACTGGGTTACCAATCTGATCAACAAAATCTTCTTTTCGTGTGGTTAGTGACTAATGTAAGCAAATGACAATTTAACAATGGTAGTATTCTTATAAAATAGTTTCTAAAATGATACTTTGTATTGATAATAATTACTGAACGAAACATTTTTACGAATATATTATCTGTGGTTAAGCCCGCTAAAACTAGACAGATTTTGAAAGATTGCTTGTTACGAAGGTTTTTCCAAGTTAGTTTTTATAATTACCAAAACTGTAATAAGGTGATTAAAACCCCATTCCTTAATGAAAATTGCCTAAAGTCATTCCCGACCCAGTACCCTTGTAGAGAGTTTTCACTAACCTGGTGTCAGAGTTTACTCCGCCCATGGGCCTCTGACTTGGCTTCACATGCCGTCGAGAAATATCCCTCAGGCATGTTCCCTCACGATGTTTTCCTTCACCGTTTTTAAGCACATGATAATTATACAATAGGCACATGAATACGAAAAGTCAGAGATACGTGCCTTGGTTTCGAACTCGAGATCTATGAATTGGTAGTCCGACGGTCACACCACTAGGTTATCACTGCTTAACTACTTTTTATCCACAAAATAATGGTGTGATTATGATCTTTTTTGTAACGCTGTGTGAGGAATCCCACGTTCAGCAGTGGACGTTTATGGCCTGATATGCTGATGATGATTGATGCGATATAACAACTTTTGGTTGTATTCTTATTAATTAATGGAGCAAAGGCCTTTGAAGAAGGATTATTGTCTACCAAAAAGAAAAAATAAAGTTTTTTTTATTGATTATGATGCAAGGAATTTAGTTATTATGCCTCTTCAATGACCTTTCTTCTTTTTTTTATATCGTTGGATAATCTTATGGATGTCCCTCGCTCGGGCAAGGCCAGGGGGTCTGCCGGACTCTTACCGGCTAAAAACCAACGGTGTTCCTCCTCCTGACCGTTTGGCCGGGGTCGCGGGATTCGCAAAACCATGCACCGCAACCCCGGCAGAATTAGCATGTACCTAGTTAACAGTCAGAGGAATGCTATGTAAACAGATGTTTTTGTTTCTTAGATGCGAATCCTTTATCCAAAAAGGCAGGGGTCAGTCTCTCCTGCCGGGATTGCGGTGCATGCTTTTGCGAATCCCGCGACCCCGGCCGAACGGTCAGGAGAAGGAACACCGTTGGTTTTTAGCTGGTAAGAGGCCGGCAGACACCCTCGCCTTCTCCGGGCGAGGGACATCCATGAGGATATTACAAAGATAAAAAAAAGGTGTCACTCTCTCTCTAAAATTTACTTAATTCCCAACCTCGCCGCAACAAACGCAGCCAATGTAGGTTCAAACGAAGTTTTGACAAACCAAACAAACCTTGCAACTGTTTGACTCAAATATGGTGTCAGTGTGTGGATCTGGGGGCTGGGGTTAGGGTACCTATACATTATGTTCATAACATAACATCACGCCTGTATTCCCCGAAGGGTTGGGCAGAGGTGTATAGTAACCTTATTTCGCCGATATGTTTAAGCCCCATGTAATAGGGGGCGAGCCTCAACCGGGCACAAATCCTAACTCCTGGCTGCTACTGAAGAATTCCACACGGAACAATCCAATAACACTTTAACCGACCTGGGGATCAAACCCAGGACCTCACGATCAGCAGTCGCACTTGCCACCACTAGACCAAGGCAGTTATTATTCCTAATCCTTGTATATTTTGCGTGTTTATTTCTAGGATCTACATTACGTGGAAGTATTTGTAATTCGTTAGTTAATTAATAGGAAATGCGGTTGGCATTTAGTCCATACAAACGTATTCCTCAGTTTCCTCCTTGGATAATGTCAAATGTTTCAACTTTACAAAAATCGACCGGTTCTACCACCGTTTTCAAACATCTGGCAAACTAATTTGACGAATATAAAAAATAAAAGAAAAACATACAGACATAACCAAAAACTTTCTTAAATTATTACGGAAAAAAAATTAAAATCGGTCCGGATTTCAAGAAGGAAACAGGGAAATACGAAAGTACGATTTCGCTAATATTGCACAGGAGAAATCAGTCCGAGATGCAGGTGTCTCTTTCGCGCTCAATTGGGAAGGTTTGCGGGAGGGGTGGGACGGAAATAGATCGCAAAAACCTCTTGAAATGATTAATATTTTGCAGCCCGCGTTTCCTCTAAGACATTCCCCTTCATCCCTATGCGGTGTTTCAGGTTTTGCGTGTAGCGACTGACTTCTTTTTGACCTCAGCAAAATCCTTTAGTGAACCAGTTATTATGTTAACGGAGAGGTGCTACAGTTTACGTCATCCAAGGAAAGAACTTATTTATAAATGTAATATTAATTAATAAATGGTCAATACATGCATCATAAGATATAGATAGGCATTTTAAAATAATATATACTAGCAACCCGCCCCGGTTTTGCACGGGTGCAATGTAGATACTAATGTGGGGCATATAAACCTTCCTCTTGAATCACTATCTATTGCAGAAAACTGCATTAAAATCCGTTGCGTAGTTTAAAAGATCTAAGTGTACAGACAGCGGGAGCGACTTTGTTTTATACTATGTAAAGATATAAACTGCCTCGTTGGTCTAATGATGGCAATCGCGACTGCTGATCGTGAGGTCCTTGGTTCGATCCCCAGGTCGGGCAGTGTTTTTGGGTTTTTCCGTGTGGAATTCCTCAGTAGCAGCCCGTAGTTTGGATTTGTGCCGGGTTGAGGCTCGCTCCCTATTACATGGGAATAAAACATAGCGGCGAAATGAGGGTGTTACTATACACCTCTGCCCAACCCTTCGGGGAATAGAGGTGTGATGTTATGTTATATATATGTAGTTTGCTGTAGAACTAGCACGAATATTTGACGTATAGTATCGTACACGTATCGCTAATGTAAGCAAATTTTGAATCGAAAATACAACTGTCCTATAACATATTGGTTTATTCTTTTGCGACATGCACAATTTTGTAGCATACATAGATATGAATAAAGTTTTCTTAAGAATAAGAATTAAAGAGGGGCTCGTGGTTAATTAAAAACCGCGCGGATCATACGATTTGCGAGGTTAAGCTGCGCTTGCCGCAGTCAGTCTGTGGATGGGTGACCGTTCGTTACACATTGAGACCCCACCGTGCCTCGGAGAGCACGTTAAACAGTCGGTCCCGGGTGTCATACGAATACCTATAACAGTCGTTACGGGAAGTCAGGAGTCCGAAAGTCTGACAACCGGTCTAACCTTAGGATATCGGCATTGCCCAGTAATTGGGTTGCGGAGGTCTGATGGCAGTCGCTCCGTGTAAAATACTGGTATTCAGCCGCATCTGGTTAGACTGGAACCTGACCCTAACATAGTTGGGAAAAGGCAGAACATAGATATGAATAAAGTTTTCAATTTAATTAAATAGTATGTTCGAAACGAGTGTTTCCAATTCAAAATTCACTTACATTAACTTTGGTTGTCAATGGAAACGCCGGCAGAGGACGTCCTAGAAGCACATAC
The DNA here is from genome assembly GCA_910594945.2 of Amphipyra berbera. Taxonomy (NCBI): domain Eukaryota; kingdom Metazoa; phylum Arthropoda; class Insecta; order Lepidoptera; family Noctuidae; genus Amphipyra; species Amphipyra berbera. Next base: position 8,214,327 of record OU343148.1, on the reverse strand, counting down.
ATCAATGTTATTGGTGATGTTCTTCACAAAGGTCAGGTACGTAGTACTCTCAACCGGCGTGCGTGTATGACAAGATGTACGAATGTGGATGAAGCGAAAGGGTCGTAAGGGTCGTAGCATGTGGCGTTTTATAGCTTTGTAATATAGAGCACTATTATGACAGACGTGAATGCTATGGAACTTTTGATGTTATGTTATGATTATGACATTATATCAGTGATAGCCTAGTGGTTGCACGCTTGCCTTCCATGCAGGAGAGTCTGAGTTCGAACCCGGCCCGTACCTCTGACTTTTCGAATTCATGTGCGGATCAGAATTTGATTATCACTTGCGTTAACGGTGAAGGTAAAACATCGTGAGGAAACCTGCACACCTGAGAGGGCCCCATAAAGTTCTCGATGGTGTGTGTAGTCTGCCAATCCGCACCAGGCCAGTGTGGTGCACGAAGGACTACACCCTTATTCTGAGAAGAAGCCCGTGCCCAGCAGTGGGACAGTAATGGGCTAGTTATTTTATGTTATAACATTAGCACTTTGATTTTGAAGGGTCTTTCTTAGTCTTTTCTTAACAGTTTGGCGTCAGCTTCCAGTCAAACCAGATGCGGCTGAATACCAGTATTTAACACAGAGCGACTGCCATCAGACCCCCGCAACCCAGTTATTTGGCAATAACCGATATGCTAAAGTTAGACCGGTTGTCAGTCTCTGGTTATTGACTACTTGTAACGACTGTTATAGGTATTCTTATGATACTCGAGACCGACTGTTTAACGTGCTCTCCGAGGCACAGAGGGATCTCGATGTGTAACGAACGGTCACCCATCCACGGACTGACCGCGGTAGGCGTAGCTTAACCTCACAAATCGTATGGTCTGCGTGGTTGGTAATTAGCCGGGAGCTCCTCTATAATTGAGACTATTATTTAATATCACTCTGTCGCCTCTACGCCATAGTAAGTCTATCACAATGGCTGATCACCTGGGTGGAGCAGGAAGCTTTTTGAGATATCAAATGAGAAAAAATACTGTCACAATATGTACTGACATTTAAGGCGAGAGGAATAGGTCGTGGCTGCCTGTTACACCGTAGCGTGCATGTGTGAAATGACGTGTGTAATATTATATCAATGTTTTTTTAAATACTTGATTTGCTGAAGAGTAAACCGTATCAATAGGTCTGAATAACGCTAGAAAGAGGAAAATTTTTGTTTTACGGTTTGGCCTTCTAGAACTAACCAGTATCCAGTGTACAGCACTTCCAAGCTGCGATTTTTAGGTACCATTCACTTCTTTGACAACTCCACCTATTGCAGTCCACTGCTGGACATAGGCTTCTTCCAAATTTCGCCACAACAATCGGACCCACCTACCTTCGGCTTAACTCCTTTGTGGAGTCGGTAAAATGATTTTCTTTCAAGTGAAAAAAATGTCTGTAAATAAGTTTGACAACGATCGACGTAACGCTTGGCAGGCTTAGAATAATTTAAGAAGTCATCAAGCTACGGATTATCTCTTAAATTCTTTAGTTATGGCAATCTATGGGTCATTTAAACGTACTTACTCGATATTATGAGATCTTATGTCATGGGCGGCGTACACAGGATTTTGTCTAGGGTGGGGCAAACTCAGTCAAACAGTAAATATTTGTTTTTTCAAATGGGAATCGAATTGGGAATGGGATTGGGACAATTTTGTCCCACAAACTGATTTTTGATGTCCAAATAAGGAGTCTGTCTGTCTACCTATCTTGGGTAGTTGTTCTGTGGACATGGGTGGCGAGTTAACTGAACCTAGACCATTTACCTATTATATCTTGTGTCAGGGGTGGGGCAAGCGCTGCCGTACCCTGAATACGCCTATGTCTTATATGCATTTATAATTAGGCATCTTATGTGACGCACTTACATTATCACAGCATCAAACTATTCGTACCACCAGTTAGATAAACACAAAACCACAAAAAATCGGAAGCAATCTAACTCAATATTTTTTATTCACATTCCGATCAATGCCACGCGTTACGTGTCGGTCTGACATAAGGAAACCAACTCAATTAATTTTAAGGGCAACAGTAACGTTGTATTTTTAATTGTACCTCCATATACAGGACCAATATATCTTGATAGTTTACGGCGGCGCTGTTTGTGAAGGCAAATGTCACTGGTATGTCAAATTCCATACATTAAAATGTAGTTCTCAATTTAGCCGCCTGTCAAGATATTCTGGTCATCTGTACATGAAGTGTTTATTATAAGGATGTGAAGGTATGTGATTTCTTGTGATTAAGAATTTTAATTTGTAGTCATTTGCCATTTGGAGAGATAACATGTAGGTATGGACAAGTATGTAGACTTATTTGTCTGTGGTCGTTGGCTAGGAATGCATTGGTGATTGTGATGTGGAATAGTTATTATCTGTGGGGTCTTCAGCACACTATGCCAGAATTACGCAGGCAAACTTTGGCACAATTACGCAGCCGAACTTCGGCATAATTCCGCAGCCAAACTTCAGCATAATTACGCAGCCAACCCTTGGTATAATTACGCAGCCAAACTTTGGCATAATTACGCAGCCAAACTTTAGCATACCTAATTACGCAGCCAAACTTCAGCATAATTACGTAGCCAAACTTCAGCATAATTACGCAGCCAACCTTTGGTGTAATTACGCAGCCAAACTTTGGCATAATTACGCAGCCAAACTTTAGCATAATTACGCAGCCAAACTTCAGCATAATTACGCAGCCAACCTTTGGTATAATTACGCTGCCAAACTTCAGCGTAATTACGCAGCCAACCTTTGGTATAATTACGCAGCCAAACTTTTGCATAATACGCAGCCAACCTTTGGTATAATTACGCAGCCAAACTTTTGCATAATTACGCAGCCAATCTTTGGCATAATTACGCAGCCAAACTTTGGCATAATTACGCAGCCAAACTTTGGCATAATTACGCAGCCAAACTTTAGTACCATTACGCTTGCTATTTAAATGGGAACTAATTAGTTTATCAGACAAATTAATATTTAGTCAGTGATAAAAATTAGTAGCCGATTTGGTTAGGTTAGAAGATCGTGTTGCAATAACTTTGCACTTTTTGATTATTGTTTTTAACATAACATCACGCCTGTATTCCCCGAAGGGTTGGGCAGAGGTGTAAAGTAACACCCTCATTTCTCCGTTATGTTTAAGACCCATGATGTAATAGGGGGCGAGTCTATTGCCATCAATTGGGAACAAATCCAAACTCCGGGCTGCTACTGAGAAATTCAACACAGAAAACCCAATAACACTTTACCCGATCTGGGGATGGAACCAACGACCTCACGATCAGCAGTCGCGCTTGCCACCCTAGACCAACGAGGCAGTTGTAGAATTCCTTGTAAAGTCCGTCTGGGGACTACCATCACACCTACTTCTGCCGCCAGGAAGCATTGCTGGGTTCCAGTTGGAACATGTTAATATACCTTATAACATTACTAGCGGCCCGTCCCGGCTTCGCACAGGTGGACATTTTGCCCGTTTTTGCAACATTTTTCATTAATGCTCCGCTCTTATTGGTCGTAGCGTGATTGATGCCTATAACCTTCCTCGATAAATAGACTATCCAACACAAAAAGATTTTTTCAATTCCAACCAGTAGTTCCTGAGATTAGCGCGTTCAAACAAACAAACAAACAAACTCTTCAGCTGTATAATATTAGTATAGATTACATTAACATTATTAGCCCATTACTGTCCCACTGCTGGGCACGGGCCTCTTCTCAGAATGAGAAGGGTTTAGGCCTTAGTCCAACACGCTGGCCTGGTGCGAGTTGGCAGATTACACACACCATCGAGAACTTGATGCAGCTCTCTTAGGTACGCAGATTTCCTCACGATGTATTTCGTTCACCGTTAACGCACTGATAATCAAATTAAATATACCTTATCTATACTATCTATACTAATATGATAAAGAGGAAAGATTTGTACTTTTGTATGTAACGAATAAATTTAAAAACTACTGGACCGATTTCAAAAATTCTTTTGCCGTTAGAATGCTACATTATCACTGAGTAACATAGGCTATATTTATTATTGGAATAAAGCTTCTTACGCGGGCGGAGCCGTAAGGACACAGCTAGTACTTAATATAAATGTCCAAACATTAGAGTTTGGACCCGTAGCCTACACAAAGGTGCTACTACCTTCCCCTCCCCCCCTCTCAGTACGCGCCCACTTCCCGCAATCCGTGGCGACTATTTCATCAGCTTTCGTTCTAGACGACCTTCTGATTTGCGAACACAATACACTGCCGGACATATTCAGGGTAATACTAAAATATTTAAGAGGGGCTCGTGGCTGAGTAACAACCGCGCATATCAAAAGATAAAAGATAAAGAAACATTATTTGGACACAGTCCAAAGAGACAACAATAAACAGTGTGATATAAAAAAAAAGACTTGGGTATGTGTCTCACGGCTGGACCAAAAAGGTGTCCAGATCAGCTTAATGTGAAGCACTGTAAGTACTTGTAAGTACCACATGACTTGCAAGTTAAGTCTGTGGATGGAAGACCATTCGTTAAACATCGAGACCCCTCCGTGCCTCGGAGAGCGTGTTAAACCGTCGGTCTCGGTTGTCATACGAATACCTATGACAGTCGTTACGAGTAGTCAGAAGCCCGAAAGTCTGATAACCGATCTAACCGTAGGATATCGGCATTGCCCAGTTACTGGGTTGCGGAGGTCTGATGGCAGTCGCTCCGTGTAAAATACTGGTATTAAGCCGCATCTGGTTAGACTGGAAGCTGACCCCAACATAGTTGGGAAAAGGCTAGGAGAACGGACTAAAATATTTAAGTGGTTTTTAAACATAACACCACAACATCACACCTTGTATTCCCCGATGGGTACAGCAGAGGTGCTTTTAGTACACCCTCGTTTCGCCAGTTATGTTTAAGCCCCATGCAATAAGGGACGAGCCTATTGCCATTTACTGGGCACAAATCCAGACTCCGGGCTGTTACTGAGAAATTCCTACTGGAAAAACAATAACACTGCCCGACCTGGGGATCGAACCCAGGACCTCACGATCAGCAGTCGCTGTAACTGGTAAGTCGCTGACTCGCTGTAACTGGCTCGTTGGTCTAGTGGTGGTTTGTTTTCATAAACAGCATTAAACATGTTGTCATAGTTACAAAACTATGTCTATCACGAATAATTTCCTTTATCTGAAAATAACAACTGCTTAGCATTCCATGTTTACTGTAACCATTCTTCGATACTATCTTTAAGTTAAGCATTGCGTCAAACGATGTGTCACCATTTATTTTGACGACACGTTTGGTGCAGTAGCTGAGCGATTGGCTTCTGCGCTACGGGTCGTTCGATTCCCGCACGGATCAAATATTTGTATGGCACACCCTTTTCGCTTCATCTACATTCATTAACCTTCTCATGCATGCTCGTCGGTTTAGGGTGCTACCAAACTGGCCTTTTTTGAGAACGCCTGCAATTTGTTCGTGGTACGTTCGCCGAGGCTGGGCCCTTTCAACTTTGAAGTTCGAAGTGACAGTGACAGCCCGAGGAAACGCGCGCTGCAAGATATTAATAATTTGAATAGGTTTTTGCGATCTATTTCCGTCCCACCCCTCCCGCAAACCTTCCCAATTGAGCGCGAAAGAGACACCTGCATCTCGGACTGCTTTCTCCTGGGAAATATTAGCGAAATCGTACTTTCGTATTTCCCTGTTTCCCTCTTCAAATCTGGACCGATTTTAATATTTTTTTCTATAATAATTTAAGAAAAAGTTTGGTTGTCTGTATGTTTTTCTTTTATTTTTTATTATCGTCAAATTTATTTGCCAGATGTTTAAAAACGGTGTTAAAATCGGTCGATTTTTGTAAAATTTAAACGTTTCTAGTTCTTTTAATAATTAAGTTATTGACAAAAACAAAACATAGAGACATAGTAGTGGTATATATATCATATGGTAAAAAATATTTGCTCCAGTGACATCATCCAGGGAAGAAACTGAGGAATACGTTTGTATGGACTAAATGCCGACCGCATTTCCTCTTAACGGGTACTTAAAATTGAGTAGCGTTTCAGTATTTGGCCATATGGCTAGCCACAAATACAAAAGCACTCTCATACAACCACGCCCATGGCTCCCCGCAACAGGCGATTACTATTTCATCAGCTTTCGTTCTAGTCGACCTTCCGAGTTGGTACCTTGTGTGACCAATACACTGTATGAAACTTTAAGGGTAACAACTTACAGTAAAATTGCTACCTAGCGACTTGTGTATAATAATTAAAGCTCTTGCTAGGTGATTGTAGAAAGTATTGATAGTTAGAAATTACTATGATACTTGTTTAAACATCTTGGACGACTTCGTGGCTAATAAACAATCACGCGGATCATATGATTTGCGAAGTTAAGCTGCAGTTGCCGCGGCCAGTCTGTGGATGACCGTTCGTTACAAATCGAGACCCCTCCGTGCCTCGGAGAGCACGTTAAACAGTCGGTTCGGTTGTCATAAGAATACCTATGACAGTCGTTGTGGGTAGTCAGAAGCCTGAAAGTCTCACAACTGGTCTAACCTTAGGATATCGGCACTATCCAATAACTGGGTTGCTGAAGTCTGATGGCAGTCCTCCCGTGTAAAATACTGGAACCTGACCCCAACATAGTTGGGAAAAGGCTAAGGGGAAGAGACTTATGTAAAAAAGAACATTGTGAGGAAATCTGCACACCTGAGAGGGCTCCATAAATTTCTCGATGGTATGTGTGTAGTTTGCCAACCCGCATCAGGCCAGCGTGGCAGACTAAGGCCTAAACCCTTCTTATTCTAAAAAGAGGCCCGTGCCCGGCAGTGGGACAGTAATGCGTTTATTTGTTGTTACCATTATTTTGGCCAGACTTGTATACCAAATATAGATCTGCGTTCCGACCGTGAATATAATTTCTTTTTTACCGTCAAGTTATTGAGACATTTTATAAGAAGTTCACCTTTAACTATACTGTTTTGGTTTAAAAGAAAGTTGAATAATCAATCTGGTGCTTCCTTGAGGACATCAAGTGACCTTTGTACTGAATCACAGTGGGAAAGGTTAAAAAAAAAACTATTAACTGTCAGGGCCCCGTGTGGTCAGACTCCTTACAGTATAGTGAACACGGGAGTCGCCATGCTGATGCTGGGCGAGCTTGGTAGGTGACCTTGACGGTCATTACGATGCATGATTGAGGATATCCGTAATACCAGTGACTTTTATATGTTAACAATACTCTATCAATCACGTTCCTCCAAAACTTACTCGACTCGACTCCACCTCGACTCAGTCTTTCTCACTAACATCGGTAGTTATAGTTCACATAAACGTCCTCGACTCGAGATTTTCCTCAGTCGAGGTAAGGAATCATCTGTCAAACTCAAGGTACCTCGGAACCTACCATAAGGAAATGTCAAAGTTCGTATGTAACAAAAATGAACTTTGAAGACTTTATCGAATATGCTCACGATAATCCTTACAACTATTTACCGCGGCGTTATTTGCGCGATGCAGATAATTCAAATTATGACGTAATGACTTCTCGAGGAACCCCGAAGTTCACTCGAAATTGCGGCTTAGAATACAATTTTGAAGGTGTTTTCGAGGCCGTCCTGAGTCGAGTATGAGTCGAGTAAGTTTTGGAGGAACGTCTTAGAATATGGGTGTATGTCTATATCAACAAAAAACTTAATTTATTCCTTTTCAATCTTGTCTGACGTTAGTTTGACAAAAACTTGATTGACGAAGGCGCCATGTTTGTTGTGTTAAAAATAGATCAAATCAAATCATATTTATTCGTAGATGTAGATTTCATTGCAATAGGATGTTATAATACAATGGTCAGTTCGCTACATTTTACTCGAGAGCATACAAATAATAATTAAGTTAGTTGTGTCGAATCCACAGACACACATTTAAAATAAAATAACTTAATTACTTACATACTAATACTAACACACAATTCCTATCTAAACAACGAGGAGAAATAAATCATTAAATTAAATGTATTCATCATCTCTTGATCATGTGCTCTACTCTATTTAGTATAGCATTAGATACACTGCCTCGTTGGTCTAGTGGTGGCAAGCGCGACTGCTGATCGTGAGATCCTGGGTTCGATCCCCAGGTTGGGCAAAGTTTTATTGGGTTTTTCCGTGTGGAAGTCCTCAGTAGCAGCTCGGAATTTGGATTTGTGCCCGGTTGATGGCAATAGGCTCGCCCCCTATTACATGGAATTTAAACATAACGGCGAAATGAGGATGTTACTATACACCTCTGCCTTACCCTTCAATAACTACAAGAAGTAAACATGTGCTCTTAACGTGAGTCATTTTAGCGACCCGAGTTAAAGGACCGCACGGCGAGCGATAGCCCCGCAATTCGCTCGGAGCGCTAAAATGCCTCACGGTAAGAACACATGTTTACATCTTGTATTTTTTTATTGAATCCATTAGTATCCCATGCAGGGTTAGTCTATGTCAGCAGTACATCACGAGGTTTGAAGGAATTACATGATTTCGTTTACTCCCTGTATTTACATACAATCGTGCCTCAAGTATTGCCACTCGAAGTTCCGCTTAAAATTACTCACTCCCAAAAATTCGTGCGCATGCGCATATTACCATAATCTAATTCAGATCACACACCATTACATAATGAGTTGTCCTGGTCACCCCATTTCGTTTAAACCGTGAAGAGAATAACAATAAATGATTCAACAAGTCAACGTAAGTATATCACTTTCCTTGTTAGCAAATGTTGCGGGAGTATGGTGAAACAAGACGTTCTGCGAAACGTCCGGATGTGTTTGTTTTACATGCAAATGGTGGGTGCATTTGAATATTTGTGTGTTGACTAGGTTTTTGTTCTGTATTTTATTTGCTGACTAGCTGCCCGGACAGACTTCGTTCTGTCAAAAGCTATTGGCATGTAGTGGGAAAAGAAAACTGTTGTTTTTACTATTTTTCTTTCACGCAATTTTTATGTTTTTCTCTCCATAAGGACCGTCCTTGTGCCTTAAGGAATATATATTTTAAAAAATAGGTTTTTCCGTGTGGAATTCCTCAGTAGCAGCCCGGAGTTTGGATTTGTGCCCAGTTGATGGCAATAGGCTCGCCCCTATTACATGGGACTTAAACATAACGGCGAAATGAGGGTGTTACTGTACACCTCTGTCCATCCCTTCGGAGAATACAGGCGTGATGTTATGTTATGTACATCTGTCGTTTTGCAGTTTGCACAAATTGCAAAACGCCAGATGTAGCGATTCTTTCGATAATTCTTTTTGCTTTTTCCACGAAGGATTTTACTTCTGCAAGCCCAAGCAAGCTTTCTTCTGACTTGACCACCAGTTAGATTAAAAGCCGTAATCATTATTTAACGCCTTACAACAGTTGAAAAACTTGTTGTCAATAGTTTGACAATGCATGATTAAGTAATTGCTTTAAAATGTCGCGATTTCTTGAAATAAAAGACCATGTTACGCTTAAATAAAATAAAGTAATTTAATAACAAAAGCAGCAGACGGGAAGTGCAGGTAATGGGCATTCAGCGACAAGGAACGACCATACTTCACGATGTAGTGACAGTTTCTTTGTTGAGAGTCGTGTTTTTTATTTATATATGAAATATGGATGGTCGTAGTGTGAAGTGTTTTAATGGGAACTGTGTTTTGAGCAGTTGGGAACTTCATAATAAGGCGGTATTTCACGGCTTATGACACGACAAAATGTTGTGATGACTTTGAGCACCATTCGTTTGTATCTGGTTAACGAGAATGTGGAGCTTAGTCACAGTATATGGGTTTTTTTATGAGCTCGTGGTTAATTAACAATCGTTGCAGATCATATGATTTGTCCGTGGGTGGGTGACCGTTTGTTACACGTTGAGTTCCCTCTGTGCCTCGGAGGAGAGCACGATAAACCGTCGGTCTCGGGAGTCATAAAAACACCTATGACAGTCGTTACGGATAGTCAGAAGCCCGAAAGTCTGACAACCGGTCTAGCCATACGATATCGGCATTCCTCAGTTACTGGGTTGCGGAGGTTTGATAGCAGTCGCTCCGTGTTAAATACTGGTGTTCAGCCGCATCTGGTTAGACTGGAAGCTGACCCCAACATAGTTGGGAAAAAGCCTAGGACGAAGAATTATTGTCCCACTGCAGGGCAAAGGCCTTTTTTCCTTTATTCCACTATCCCCGTCTTTTGCGATCAATGGCTAATATTTTCGGTAGGAGTGTTTGTGGCCGAGGGTTGGCGGACCGGGACCTGCCGGGGTTGCGGTGCATGCTTTGCGAATCCCGCGACCCTGGCCGAACGGTCAGGAGAAGGAGCACCGTTGGTTTTTAGCCGGTAAGAGTCCGGCAGACCCCCTCGCCTTCACCGGGCGAGGGACATCCATGAGGATTTTCCAACGAAAAAAAATAAAATAAAATGGAGTCTTAGTGGCCTGCCGTGCTATCAGCCGTTTGTGATCCGTATTTTGGTCCATATTTTCTCCCGCATGCGTCATAAAACCATATCGGAAATAGGCCTAAACATTCTAAGTATATCGTTTCTGGGCCATGGAAAATAAACGTAACACTACTATTTGACAATGTTTCAAAAATAATCAAGAGAAATCTAGGAGGTTTTTTTTATTAATACATTTTTTGTTATTATTTTTAATAACGCCCTATCCTCTATTCAGAAATCTACTTCACTAGTGCAATATTACCAACTGCTGGCCGTGTGACTATGGACATACAAGAGGAACTTAACAGAACTGAACAGGCGATAGAATATAACAAACAAAAAAGTCTGACTGTGTATTTCCTATGTGCGTGGCTACACTGTATTATGTATTCACTTGCCTCAAACAAAATTGTTTCTTTCAATCAAACATTCTATTAACTCAATCGTAGTACACAGCTCGTTCCTTTGCTCTTGACATATTCTCACAGCTTACCGTAGTAATGATGACTATTAACGTAATATTCCAAAGATGTAGCTGTGTAGCTGTCAGTTACAAGCAGGTGAACTCGATTGTGCGTGAATGCTGCGCGTGAGTTGGTTTGTGCATTTCGGTCTTTAGGACTATTGCCTTTTACCTTTTTACCGTCGCTGTCCCTTCGGAATTAATAAGCAGAAAGGCCACATATGTTCTGTACTCCTGATATCATTGTAGTGCGAAGACCTGGCATCCCAGGGTTCTGGTGATCAGATGGCAGTTTTATAAGCTATAAAAACGCACAAACTCAACATCGTCGCTTGCAACCATTAAATCCACGTCGAAGTACTCAATTTATTGTTTTAGAAACAATTACATAACTAAATCAACATGACAAAACTAAAATCAATTTAGTATTCCAAATAAAGTTAGGCTTCTAAATTAATCTATCCGTGGTATCCACTCAAGAGTTGAAAGCCTCGATTTATTGATAGTACAACCTCAAATAATTGCGCCCGCGCCCGTGGAGATATGCGGTAAGATCACAATGGAACATACCAGTTTAACTGGGGCGTGGAGCGAGCATAGTTTATTATATTCAAGTTTGTTGACGCTTTTGTTGTCAGCAGTGTTTTAAGTGGTGTCAATTTAATGTAAATCTGAAGTGTTATAAGTATATTCTGCCTAGCCTTTTCCCAAATACCAGTATAGGCTGTCATAGGTTTTCGTATGACACCCGAGACTGACGGTTTAATGTGCTCTCCGAGGCACAGAGGGGTCTCGATATGTATCGAACGGTCACCCATTCACGGACTGAACGCGGCAAGCGCAGCTTAACCTCGCAAATCGTAATTAGCCACGAGCCCCTCTAAAGTGGTTTAAGTAACCTATTGAATTACTAACGCCCTTGTAATATTTTATTGCATTGGCTATAATGTGGAATATTACACCCATTATTCGAACAGTTAGTTATACATTATTAAAACTTAATTAACCTTGCCTCATTTGTAGGTAGGCTAGCTAGGTATGAGTTAAGACACTTCGGTTTTAAGTATATCTATCAAATAATAAATGTTTCCTTTCGACTCCGGTCTGGTAAAAATAATTCTTATTAGATTGCAAATATGAAGGTATTCAACTAATTGACTAGCCAAAAATGAATGTTGCACCATTTCTAGTTAAAAAAACAACAACCAATGACACTGTACTTTGCAAAAAAACTAATTATCATAACTAGTACGTATTTATTTTAATAATTGTTTTTGAAACATGTCTGTCACACTTAGTGAGCACATTTATAATTCTTTAGAAATCCGGATAGTACTTGTTCTTGACTTAGTAAGTTTTTAAATGACCTATTTTGGTGAGTGACGGTGGCATATTTGTTTTAATGCAGATAAGGCATTCAGCGGTTAAGTGGAAATCGCATGTTATAGGAGAGTACTTTGGGTATGCCCACAGTCACCGTAGACCATTGTCATTGTAGACCGCAGACCGCAAAAATGTCGAATAACACAAAAAAAACAAAGTACACTGCACGTACAGAGGGCGTGTATTAAGAATTTCTTGTAAACTGCCTCGTTGGTCTAGTGGTGGCAAGCCGGACAGCTAATCGTGAGGTGTTGGGTTCGATCCCCAGGTCGGCCAAAAGTGTTATTGAGTTTTTCCGTGTGAAATTCCTCAGTAGAAGCCAGAAGTTTGGATTTGTGCCCGGTTGATGGCAATAGACTCGCCCCCTATTACATGGGACTTAAACATAACGGCGAAATGATGGTGTTACACTTCTGCCCAACCCTTAGGGGAATACAGGCGTGATGTTATGTGAGACCGTTTATTGCACAGTGCGCGTCAAATAATTAGAACGAAGATGGCGTCGACTGCGTGATCTATGTGAGGTTCGGGTCATATGATTGGTTATGATGAGTCCAATGGATTGCACTTGGTGTTCAGTGTCTGATGATGGAGCTTCTTCTTTTCGTATAGTTAGTGACTAACGTGGTGTCAGAGTTTTTATGCCGCCCATAGGCTTCAGACTTGGCTTCACATGCCGTCGAGAAATATCTCTCAGGCATGCCGGTTTCCTCACGATGTTTTCCTGCACCGTTTTTAAGCAAGTGATAATTATACAATACGCACATGAATCCGAAAAGTCAGAAGTGCGTGCCTTTGGTTTGAACTTGAAATCTATGACTTGACAGTCCGACGGTCACAACACTAGGCTATCACTGCTATTAAATGTGATGGAGCTAGGAGGTGGATAGTGGAACTCTTCAGTGGCTACTAGTAAACCCCTCAAGTTCGGTAGTCGACGCCATTTTGGTTCTACTTATTTGATGTGCACTGTACTAGTCATTGGGAGGCTTGTGTTTAGCAGACTTTAGCAGTAGAGGTTTACTGCTTGCTATAAATAAATAAAAACAACATACTGTACATGGGCGTGTGTTCCTATTTCTCATACAATAATTTCTTGTAATAGATACATACATTAAACATAATAATTGTTATCTATACTAATATTATAAAGCTGAAGAGTTTGTTTGTTTGTTTGAACGCGCTAATCTCAGGAACTATTGGTTGGAATTGAAAAAAGATTTTTGTGTTGGATAGTCCATTTATCGAGGAAAGTAACATCACGCTACGACCAATAGGAGCGGAGCATAAATGAAAAATGTTGCAATAATGTCCATCCGCGCGAAGCCGGGACGGGCCGCTAGTCGTCTATTATAAAACAAAGTTGTGTTAGTTACACCATTTATAAGTTTTATAACGCAAGAATGGCTGTACCGATTTTTATGATCTTTGATTTGTTGGATTTATCTCCGCCCCGAAAAGCAGAATAACTACTATAATATTGGAAAAATTACGAAAATTATAATTAATGAAGTTTATTCATTTTACACACATTTTGTATGGAACGGCTTTTTTGATGATATCTCGAGAACGGATAAGGTAGGTTGGTAAGTAGGGTAGGGTAGGATAGGTAAGGCAGGTAGGTAGGGCAGGTATGTAGGTAAGTAGGTAGGTAGGGTAGGGTAGGGTAGGTAGGGCAGGTAGGTAATTAGGTGCGCCGTAGATACTTAGTGCTACCCGTGCGAAGTCGGGGGCTAAAGCTAGTTTATAATAAAAGTGTAACTGATCGCTGTCTGTACATGAAAGATATTTGAGAAAAACTATTATTAGGGGTCTTTATTAACGCAATAGAACCCAAAAAAAAAGATTTTTAGGACTTTTGTCTGTTTGTCTGTGTGTTTGTACGCGCTTATCTCAGAAACGACTTAACCGATTTCGGTGCGGTTTTCATTAATGTATTGTGGTAAGCTTCACTTAACATTTAGTGTTTGTTTTATTTCAATCGCTTCATAAATAAAAAAGTTATGTCAAGGATTGGGACATTTCTCTTTATAAGTATTTGGACAGTAGGTTCCTTTTGTGACGTAGGCATCCACTAGGAATATTTTTTGGAAATTCTATACCTTCTTCTTCTCTTCTTCTCCCTGCCCTTATCCCACACTAGGTGGGGTCGGCACAACATGTATTTCATAAATCCATGTTGTTAAAGGTTTTGGCTTATTGTTTTATGACCGGCCGCCTGCCTGACATCAACCCTCCTTGAGAATACTCGTTGCGCCGACGCGCGGGTGACCCGATGTGCTTGCTGATATTATGCACTGGGTCCCAAAATGATATGCTTGTCAATCTTATTGCCGACAACTAAGCAGACTATGTTTTTCTTGGTGGAGTATACGTAAAGTTCCTCGTCCTACTCATTCAGTTTTGCTAGGGACTTTGGTTCTGACACATCGTAAACTAATATAGCACCGTGAGCGTCTCTGTTAAAACTTGATATTCTTTCCCTAAGGAGGTGAAATAGGCGGTTGAAGTTTGTTACGATATTCACGCAGACGAAGTCGCGGACAAAGTGTTATACATAATAATTGTTATTTATTGACAAATGATGTAGGCTGGGTTTATGGAAATGGCGGATAACGTAAAGTACTTGCTTGACAATTAACTGTAATTGTGAGCAACATGAGCGTTGTGTGTGAAAGGCTCGTGGCTAATTACCAATTTGCAAGGTTAAGCTGCGCTTCCCGCGGTCAGTCCGCGGATGGGTGACCGTTCGTTACACATCGAGTTCTCTCCGTGTTTTGGAAAGCACGTTAAACAGTGTCCCGGGTGTCATAAGAATACCTATGACAGTCGTTACGGGTAGTCAGAAGCCCGAGTGTCTGATAACCAGTCTAACCAGAGTATCGACATTCCTCAGTTATTGGGTTGCGGAGATCTGATGGCAGTTGATCCGTGTAAAATACTGGTGTTCAGCCGCATCTGGTTAGACTGGAAGTTGACCCCAACATAGTTGGGAAAAGGCTATAATAATGATTTTTTAAGTGTCTTAAACTTTTTTTTGTTGTTTTCATACATTTTTAAGACCTCTTAAATATATCCTATTTCGAATTTCAATAAGTTTTTAAATCTGGACTTACTACGACCTTTTCGACCTTGTAGGAGGCTTGGTTGAGGCTTGGAGAGGCTTGGTTTTACTAGTCTCTAAGTGCAGTTGCTATCGATATTTCCTATGCCATATAAAGATATTCTTACATTAACACATCGCATTTCATTAAAATTACCATTAGTAATGATTAACGATCGCCATATGTGTTTTGTTAGTCTGTTTATTTATTTATTTTTATATACAGTTTTGGAAATACAAGCTCTAGTAGACATGCATTATTTATATCTTTAACTTTTAAGTTAAAATATGGAATAAGATCAAGTTCAAATCAAAACGTGTACACTGTTCATGAGATATAAATGTCTGGTTTCTGAAAAAAAAAATATACTACTCATCTGTCAAACTCATGACGAGTGCTGTGATTGGTTGCCTTTCAGTAAGCCTCGTTGATCTAGTGGTGGTAAGCGCGACTGCTGATCGTGAGGTCCTGGGTTCGATTCCCAGGTCGGGCAATGTGTTATTGGGTTTTTCTGTGTGTAATTCCTCAGTTGCAGCATGTAAGTAGTTTGGATAATGGCTCGCTTGAGGGCTTGGGGGCTCGCCCCCTATTATAACGGTGAAATGAGGGTGTTACTATACACATCTGCCCAACCCTTCGGGGAATGCAGGCGTGATGTTATGTTATGTTTCAAAGAAAAACGTGTTCACTGTTCTTTCAATAGATTAAATGCTCCCATATTTCGCAGCCTGACAAAATATGGGAAGTATTTTTTCTACTTACATAATATGTAAAATACAAACAACAGAAACGTGTAGGGGTGAATCTATCATTACAGTTATAGCTAATATCGGTATGTCAAGATTGGGAGCATGGTAAATAAAGTAAATGAAACCAACATAGACTCTCCACCACTGAGAGTACTTATATTTAGGTTAGTGGTTAGTTACAAAAGCTAGTTCACAATATAATAATTTACACAAGATCAGAAAATAAGGACAAGCAAATCAGATATAAAAGGTCAGACTTCTTCAGCTGTTCGACATAGAATCCTCTGCTCCGTCGAATGACTTCTGTTTTTAACCCCCGACGCAAAAAGAGGGGTGTTATAAGTTTGACCGCTATGTGTGTCTGTCTGTCTGTCTGTGCGTGTGTCTGTCTGTCTGTCTGTGTGTGTGTCTGTCTGTGGCATCGTAGCTCTTAAACGGGTGAACCGATTTGAGTGCGGTTTTTTTTATTTGAAAGCTGGTTTTCTAGCGAGTGATCTTAGACATGTTTTATTAAAATCGGTTCAGCCATTTCAAGGTTATCAGCTGTTTTGTTAGCTGCGGTAGGGTTCTTAGACGCATAATGTGTATTACTTTGCTTTCAAACATACGTGTGAAATAAAATTTGAAACACTCATGTATGCTATATAACTATGCAAGATTATGAAATTCTTGGTCTGATGCTGCAGCCAGGATAACCAGTGCACTAGTACACTCTTGAAAAAATAATAGCAGATATGTCGTGTTTGGATTCGTTTTGATCAGTATTTGATTCTACATGCAATTCAATGGTGGCGACATGATGAGCTGATGCTGCAGCCAGGATATCCAGCACACTAGTACACTCTTGAAAAAATAATAGCAGATATACCTATGTCGTGTTTGGATTCGTTTTGATCAGTATTTGATTCTACATACAATGCAATGGTGGCAAAAACTAAATTTTATTGAGATGAAGCTTCATTTTGATTTCTTATTCTTTGCAATTTTTCCAATGCTGATTTAGTTTAAAAAGTTTAAAATAAAAATTAAATTAAAAATTTAAAAAACCCCCGACGCAATAAAAACGACGCAAAAAAATTATTATATCGCCATTTCAACGAGCAAACCTTATCGTGCCATCCATCAATTTCTGTAATTAAAATATATAGGTGTTACTCAATCGAATTCGATGGCTCAACGATACTATTATTTTTGACTTTTTAAAAGTTAGTTTTTTTTGCGTAGGGGGTTTTTTAAATTTTAAATTTATTATAACTTCGGGTACGTTAATTCATCTTAAAGATTACCCTCCTAAATCAACATTATCCAGTGTTACCAGCTACCGATAACACCTACTGGTGTATACGAAGCGTATCTCAGCATAGGATCTTCTTCTCTCGTGCCGACACGAGCTCTTTGAGAACAGCACGGTCCTTTGCAAAAAGATTAGCTAGTCAGCAAGGTTGGTAGCGGGGCTGACTACCCAGGACGCTTCGGACTTACTTAAGTAGCGTCCGTCACGGAGGCTCTTTTAGTGACACCGTTAATTCAGCCCTCATCAAGCTGTCTCCCTGCCAGTCCTCTCACCAAGCAACGCTTTAAGGCGAGGTCCGAGTCCCATTAGGGGTCGCCCTTAGTGCTGTTGTTGCTAGCTAGTCATGATGTTAGTAGTAGTAATAGTAGTTAGCTTAGGTTAAGTATTTTACTCTCGTCCCCATTGGTTGGAGAACCTTTACGTCTCGCCAATTACTGCCCGGTTACATAGAAACGGTCCGCAAGACAATATACAAGCAGTCGAACAGAAAAAACAAATATGAGCCTCTTTTAATGCACCCCAAATGCATAGGATAAGAAAAAAACCGGCCAAGTGCGAGTCGGACTCGCGCACCAAGGGTTCAACCACTATCTATAAAAACGGCAAAAAAATCATGTCTGTTGTATGGGACCCTTAAATATTTATTTTATTCTGTTTTTTAGTATTTGTTGTTATAGCGGCAACAGAAATACATCATCTGTGAAAATTTCAACTGTCTAACTACCACGGTTCATGAGATACAGCCTGGTGACAGACGGACGGACGGACGGACAGCGGAGTCTTAGTAATAGGGTCCCGTTTTACCATTTGGGTACGGAACCCTAAAAACGACGAAAAAAATATAAGACTCCTTCACAAAAGGCAAACGAGTACTTCAAAATTGATCAAACCATATGGTATGGTGGTGGCTTGAAAGTAGACAAGTTGACAACACGTTTGGTGCAGTGGCTGAGCGAATGGCTTCTGCGGTACGGGTAGTGGGTTCGATTCCCACACGGAACAAATATTTGTATGGCCTACAGATAGTTGTCCCGGGTCTGGGCATTTGTGCATGTGAAGATTTGTGTCTGTATACGCACCCATGATACAGGAGAAATCTTAGTGTGAGGCAACGTTTTTATTTAAAAAAAAAAGAAGTGTGAAGTACTTTAACAAAGGCCCAATAAAATAATTTACAATCCATAAATTAACACATAACGGATGCCTTCGTAGTTCATAATGTGCAGGGCCTATAAAGAAAAAAACCCTGGACTTTTAAAACAATAAAAATAAAATATCGCCCATCCTGTATATAAAGGATTATTACTTGTAGGCTGTAGCACATTCCAGTAAAGGTCAACAGGTATTACAATGTGTTGTGAATCGATGAAACTGTATCATGCTGTATAATTTGCTGCAGTCAATGTTTACGAGTGTGACATTTTTGTAAACGTCCAGTTTTATTATTTTATTTTTGGATTAAATGACAAAAATGACATGATGGTAACCTCTTTTGTAATCTTTACATAGTATAAAACAAAGTTGCTCCCGCTGTCTGTACGCTTAGATCTTTTAAACTACGCAACGGATTTTAATGCAGTTTTTAGCAATAGATAGAGTGATTCAAGAGGAAGGTTTATATGCCCCACATTAGTATCTACAATGCACCCGTGCGGAGCCGGGGAGGGTCGCTAGTTATTAAAAAAGTACATAATCACTTTTTAACAAAAATAAAACTGACTTCAAATTGTCTATCTCTGAAGTTCTTCATCAGATCTTCGCCAAATTTGAATGGGACCACTTCGAAAGAATACTCTTTCCAACAAAAAAAGAATCATTAAAATCCGTTCACAATTAGCAAAGACATCGCGGAACAAACATACAAAAAAAAAACATACAGTCGAATTGAGAACCTTTGATTGAGAAGTCGGTTAAAAATTAATTAAACTTTATTTGATTTATCCTATAAACTATTTTATTTATTTTTATGTAATTCTAATGTAAGAATCTAATACAACATAGTATCATCAAGAAGAATAAAACATCCTTAGTCAGGTAATCGCATTGCACAGCTGGGCAAAAACCTCCCCTAAGGTATGCAACAAAACAAGGTCTCTGAAAACTATATTTTATTTTTCAATACCTATACTAACCGGCCTAACCCTAAGATATCAGCATTGCCCAGTCGTAGTACTGGGTTGCGGCGGTCTGATGGCAGTCATTCCGTGTAAAATACTGGTATTCAGCCGCATTTGGTTAGACTGGAAGCTGACCCCAACATAGTTGGGAAAAGGCTTGGCAGAACGAATACTATACTAAAAAGTTTTGAGTCGGAAAAATATCAGTTTTTACGTGGCTCGTCATCTTTGTTCTGACATATTAAACATACATACTTACATAAACTCACGCCTTTTTCCCGTGGGGGTAGGCAGAAACTATAGAACGCCACATGCTACGATCCTATTGTACATACTCGTACTCCTTTCGCTTCGTCCACATTCATACATCTTGTCATACACTCACGCTGGTTGAGAGAACTACGCACCTGTCTTTTGTGAAGAACGTCATCAGTACCATCGATGTAATGATGATGATGACGATGATTGATGTTAAGCTGTTCTGTTATATTAAATAATCTTCGAAATAAAGATTGAATATTTATAATAATTATGCAGTGAACACCAGACCTGTTGAGAAGTTAATTACTTTGAATCGCGCGTCGATTTAACCAAACTGATAATATTTTAACAGGCGCTTGATTGTTAAATCGGTTTAATGAATAGATTTTTGGTTTCAGTGTTGGCTGGAGACCCTTCAGGTCTCGTCAATAACTGCCCGGTTACATAGAAACGGTAAAGTTGTCGGCAAGTAACTTGGTGAGAGTAGAGTTTTTCCTTTCCTCTCCTTTCAATGATGGCTATAACCATACAATAATGAAAAGCAAAAAAGTGTTCATTTTTTTGTTGCACTAAGTGAACAGCAGGGGTATAAATAGGTTCGTCAGTTTTCAAATTCATTCCTTTTCCACATCGCGGGCACATGTTACCTTTTCAAACTGTTGAACGGAACAGACCAAAGCATGGAAAATTATGTTAAATTATTTGGTAGCAAAGATCAAAATCGCCTTTTGCCTCCATTTGACGTAGTAGTGCCATATAATGTCTTTGATTTGATTTAAGGAGTTTTGTTGTAAAAACCATTATATCAATCAATTCGATGATTAAATAAATTGACATTACTAGTGGTTGTCATCGTGTCACCATTATAATTTTTAATATCTTGTCACAAAGTAATTATATTTACATTTCTATAAAGTTGGCAATATTTAGTCGGTAAAATAGGTTGTTTCTGTAAGAAACAACCTATTTTACCGACTAAATATTATTTATTTTATTTTACTTTATTTATTTTACTACAGTGTACTGTTCAAGCAAAAATAGACCCTAAAGTGTATAACATTTTCGTTCCCCGAGTGTACATGTGCAAACTTACTCCCACTACGCCTAAAATCTTGCCAAGTTACGTGTCGGCCAAAAAAACTGGACAGTCAAAACCTGCACTCCTGAGAGGGCTCTAAAAAGGACACCTGACAGAGCACGTCAGCGTTTTGGACTAGGGCTTAAGCCTTCTCATTCTGAGAAGAGGCCCACCCGTGTGACAGTATTGGGCTGATTACGCTTAGAGTGTAGGTAGCAACAATATGCAGAACAACCAAATAAATAAAACACGGAAGATAGCTCGTCAAATTACCATTTTTAATTATTCCGCCTACCTTCATCGTCCTCTTACCACGCAGTCTTTACGAAGGTGGGAGTCAGTACTCCATGTAATTGTTGCACAGCAGCATAATTCAATATCGGCTGGGCAAGCACTGGTCCCACTCCTGGGACAGCCACATCATATCTGTAGACGTTAGTCAGGCCAAGAGGGGAACTCAGCAAAGGCTGGGCAATCAAGGCAGGCTTCTCGTTCAAATTCTCTGCAGCCTTCACAGCAGGAGTTTCAGAGCTTTCAAGCTTTTCGGCCTTCTCGGCTTCGGCTGTTTTTGCTACAATCGCAGGTTCGGGTGCATTCAGAGGTTCAGCTGTTTTGACGGCAGCTTCCTTGCTTTCCTCCTTAATTTCAGTTTTGATTTCTTGGCCGGTGATCAAGGTCTGAGTGGAATAACTCTGAGGGGCAACAAAGGAAGAATATTGCAGTTGAGGAATGGGAGCCAGGATAGGTGATATGGGTCCTACAGCTGCTACGTAAGGGAGCACGCCGCTGACAGCAGATTTTGCAATGATATTAGCGTTGCTGGCAACAGCACCATCAAGCTGAGCTTCAGCAGTCTTCAAGGCATCTACAGCCTGCCATTTCTTGTCTTCAGCCGACCAATAAGCTTCTAAATTCTGTTCCTCGGCTACATTAGAGACAGTTGCAGCTTTTTCGGTAGCTACTTCCATCAATAGCCGGGCATTGTCAGCTGCTGCTTGAGCCTGGTCCTGCGCTTGGACTTGGGCGTCGATGACCGCTGCCTGGATATCCCCGGGCGAGATGGTGGGGATGGCAGCTGGCACTGCCACTGCTCGGACGGCAGGGACTACGACTGGCGCGAAGAGGCCAGAAGGAGCTGCTGCCGCGACGGCGAGGAAGGCGGAAAGAATCTGGAAAAGATAGATTTTTGATGAATACAATGTAAAGATAGACCTAGCAGACACATGGAGCTGGTGATTAGATTATCTCTGGGTGACAGGATACAGCCTCTTAACAACCACGCAGATAATACGATTTGCGAGGTTAAGCTGCGCATGCCGCGGTCAGTCCGTGGATAGGTGACCTTTCGCTACACATCGAGACCCCTCCGTGACTCAAGAGCACGTTAAACAGTCGGTCCCGGGTGTCATACGGATACCTATGACAGTCAGAAGCCCGAAAGTCTGACAACCGGTCTAAACTTAGGATATCGGCATTGCCCTGTAACTGGGTTGCGGAGATCAGATGACAGTCGCTCCGTGTAAAATACTGGTATTCAGCCGCATCTGGTTAGACTGGAACTTGACCCCAACATAGTTGGGAAAAGGCAGAACATAGTTCATGTTGTAGACACCTATTCTTTACTCCCTCGTTCGTCTAGTAGTGGCAAGTGCGACTGCAGAACGTGAGGTCCTGAGTTCGATCTCCAGATCGGGCAAAGTCATATTGGGTTTTTCCGCGTGGAATTCCTTAGTAGCAGCCCGGACTTTGTATTTGTGCCCAGTTGATAGCAATAGGCTTGCCCCCTATTACATGAGACTTAAACATAACTTGCGAAATGAGGGTGTTACTATACACCTCTGCCCAACCCTTCGGGGAATACAGGCGTGATGTTATGTTAGACTAGATAGTCTTAGTTATTTTTTGCTACAGTATTTATTTTGCATAATTTATGATCCCATCACTTAGACTGAAGGTGAACATAAAATGGTTGCATATTTAAACTTGTCTTGACAAATAAATATGTATTGGTTTATTATGAATATCGAGTAGCATGTAATGTTGACCATATTAGGGCCTTCTCATATTGCCGACATTTTATCGTAGAATTAGAAAAACGCCTTAAGCAGCTGTTCGCCGCTATTGGGTCGTGGTTTCCAGCCTGGGTTGCTGCCCTATACAAAGATGCTACTCTAATTGACAAGATACCGCAGTGATAGCCTAGTGGTGTGACCGTCGGACTGCCAAGCCATAGGTCTCGAGTTGGAACCAAACGCAACCTCTGACTTTTCGGATTCATGAGCGTATTGTATAATTATCACTTGCTTAAAAACGGTGAAGGAAAACATCGTGAGATAACCGGCATGCCTGAGAGATATTTCTCGACGGCATGTGAAGCCAAGTCAGAGGCCCATGGGCGGCATAAACACCCACACGAAAAGAAGAATTGACAAGATGAAATAATTCTTTGTTTCTTTGCGTGACTATGGATCATTTTTTTTTAATTTTAATTAATTATCTTTGAGCAGTAGGTAGCCAATTCGATGCCCTAACTTGTGCCTGCACAAAGTCCTCCTGCGAACAGGTAGTGGGGCATAACAGGCAAGACAGCAAGTCGGATATAGTTAGCATGGGGGTTTACAATCACACTCGATGTTGGATACGTCGATAATTCCCCACTTGAAATAGAATTAATTATGTGCAACATAGCATAACGCTTGTATCTTCTATTGCCACTAACCGGGCACAAATCCAGACTCCTGCTGCTGAGAAATTTCTAATGGAAAAACCCAATAACACTTTGCCCGACCTGGGGATCGAACCCAGGACCTCACGATCAGCAGTCGCGCTTCCGACCACTAGACCAACAAGGCCGTTTTAGGAACCTTTTACACTTATTCCTTAATCTATACTAATATTATAAAGAATACCGATTTGTATTTTTGTATGTAACGAATAAACTTAAAAACTACTGGACCGATTTCAAAAATTTTTTGCCGTTAGTTAGCTACATTAACACTGAGTAACATAGGCTACGGGCGGAGCAGTGAGGACACAGCTATTATTTATGTTTTCAAAAAATGAGTAGTTTTAACGGATTCTTACAATTTCGTCTCAATGTATAGCCCAAAACTAAAACTCAAAAATTTTAACAAAATAATAAAATCAAAAATACGGAAGAAGAAATTCAGTAAATACTTATCGTTAAACATAATCAAAGATCACTTTAAAAAATAACCAAATTATTATCATTAACAATGGCTCCTTAAAATCACTTTTCACTAATAAGTACTAGATATTAACTAAAAAATAAAAAATAACAGACCAGAACTCTCATCTTGACCCTCGGAAGCTGTCGATGGCTACTGATAACTATTATCTGCGTCCATTCCTATTTATACGACCACTAATAGAGTTAATAGAGCCAGTATATATTCATATAATCCAGTTGAAACAGTCACATTAAAAAAATATGAAAAAAATACTTGCACAAAAACTATTCTTGTGTAATTAATGTGCATTTGGAATGAAGGTTCTGTAGAATCGTTCTATTATCGTTGCGAAGATATGTTTGATTAACGATTTTGTTTTTAACCTTAGGTTTATCTCAAAAATATCGTATTTTATTAATTACTAGATGACCCGGTGAATTTCGTATCAACTAAAATTTTCTTTTTCCTTATTTGTTTTTTCCTAAACCAACCCATTAGTGAGGCGAATAAAACAAACAAAAAAAAATCAAATCGGTCGAGCCATTTTAGATTTTTTTCGAGACTAACGCACGGCAATTGATTTTTATAATATTTTATGTTTAAAAAGAACTGCCAAGAACTAAATATATAATTTATCACAACCTTAAAAAATAACTTGTCAATACACATCGCAAAAATTACAAAATGAATGAAAAACAATGCTTAAAAAAAAACACGAAAATATTAACAACAAAAAAAACACTCCAAATAAATAAAAAAATTAAAAAAACACAAAAATTCACCAAAATCTATTCAAAATCACTATTCACAGATAACAAAAAATATTATTTACAAAAAAAAACTGACCAGAACTCTCATGTTGACCCTGGATGCTGTGGATGGCTACTGATGCCCATCAATGGCGTCCATTGCTATTTATACGATCAGTATATAGATCAGAGTAGTCGGGACACTCCAGTGGCCACTGTAGATGAAAAAACAAAAAAAAAGATCTGAAGTATATATTTTAAGACAAAAGCGTGGGTTCCGTACTGATTTCCTGAATTTTGATGATATTTTTTTTTTAAATATGGCATATGGCAATGTTTGCTTTGATTTGATCCGTTTTAAACTATGCACTTATTTGATGATATTAAAATAATATGTATTCTTTGTCACGTTTTTATAAAGGGCAAACGTAGATGTATATAAATTAATAAACATTGCGATGCATATGTAACACAACATTACATCACGCCTGTATTCCCCGAAGTGTTAGGCAGAGGTGTATAGTAGCACCCTTATTTCACCGTTATGTTTAAGTCCCATGTAATAGAGGGCGAGCCTATTGCCATCAACCGGGCCCAAATCCAAACTCCGGGCTGCTACTGAGAAATTCCACGCGGAAAAGGTAACTCAGGCTATTTTAGAAAAATAATTAGTGTTCCGCGCAAAAAAATTAAATCCCATCCGACTTCTACGGAGACGAAGTCGCGGGTTCAGCTAGTATTTAATATGCTAACCCACAGAAAAGTCAATGTTGTGTTGGGATTGACAACTTCCTCGCGTAATTCAGCAATTTCAATTCTGTAAATACTTTTACAATTTTGGAAAGTTAATGTTGTGCTGGGATTGACAACTTCCTCACGTAATTCAGCCATTTTAATTCTGTAAATACTTTTCCAGTTGCTAGCAATAGAAACCAATTCACTTCATGAACTTTGCGGCGCGGCTTTACAGATTAACTGTTTTTTTTAATCTTGCCTTGATCGCCTTTGGCACTAGTCTCAGCTGATGGTAAGCGCAAATAGGGTCTGAGATAGAGCACACGAATACAAGGAACAGAGATATAGAGGGATTCCCCTTTACCTCTCTCTTACATACACATGACGGAACACAGTAAACTGCTTGACTTTAATGCGAGGGTGTTAGCTAGCCAGGCGGACCGTACAGATCCTACCACCAAGTTGATAGTGGTGCTCGCCTGTCCTTTGTGAAGAACATCACCAATAACATAACTCATTTTTAATAATATCAAATTCCTACGCCATATAAAAGGGTTTTTCCCAACTAGTTTTCTCTATACAGTACCCTGATCTGGGCGGTCGGGCGAGGGCGCAAAGAATGCAGGAAGCTTCGTATGACAAGCGAGCACCATCTTAATATTAACTTGATCATTTTCGTGTATTCGTTGCGTCATTATCATTATAGATAACATTAAGTTAACCCGTTGCGGGGTTTGGTTTCGGTTGAATTAATTAAATAATTTTTGATAGGTAGTATTATATTTAACTGATATTTAGCCACCAAAGTGAGGGGCTTGTGGCTAATTACGAACCGCGCGGATCATTCGATGTGCAAGGTTAAGCTACGCTTGTCGCGGTCAGTCCGAGGATGGGTGACCGTACTTTATACGTCGAGATCCCTCCGTGCCTCGGAGAGCACGTTAAACAGTCGGTCCCGGGTGTCATCCGAATACCTATGACAGTCGTTACGGAGAGTCAGAAGCCCGAAAAGTCTGACAACTGGTCTAACCTTAGGATATCGGCATTGCCCTGTAACTGGGTTGCGGAGGTCTGATGGCAGTCGCTCCGTGTAAAATACTGGTATTCAGCCGCATCTGGTTAGACTGGAAGCTGACCCCAACACAGTTGAGAAAAGGCTAGGCAGAACGATATAGCCACCAAAGTCCCTAGTAAAACTGAATGTGTGGGTCGAGGAACTTCAAGTATACTCCACCAAGAAGAACATAGTTTGCTTAGTTGTCGGCAATGAGATTGACAAGCATATCATTTTGGGACCCACTGCATAATATCAGCAAGCACATTGGGTTACCCGCGCGACGGCGTAACGTGTATTCCCAAGGAGGGTTGATGTCAAGCAGGCGGCCGGTCTAATTTTAATCAATTTTAGTACAGTTACATAACATCACGCCTTGTATTCCCCGAAGGGTTCGGCAGAGGTGCTTTAGCTACACCCTCGTTTCACCAGTAACGTTTAAGTCCCATGTACTAGGGGGCGAGGGTATTGCCATTAACCGAGCACAAATCCAGACTCCAGGCTGCTACTGAATAATTCTTAATGGAAAAAACTAACAACACTTAGCCCGACCTCTATTTTTTTTTTCTCTCCTTGGAAAATCCTCTTGGATATCCCTCGCCCGGGGGTGGCGAGGGGGTCTGTCGGCGTCGCGGGATTTGCAAAAGCATGCACCGCAACCCTGGCAGGACTGGGGATCAAACCCAAGACCCCATGCTCAGCAGTCGCGCTTGCGACCACTACACCAACAAGACAGAACTTCGTATTGTGCCGATTATTACAAAACTAGCGACCCGCCCCGGATTCGCACGGTTGCAATGTAGATACTAATGTGGGGCATATAAACCTTCCTCTTGAATCACTCTATCTATTGCTGGAAACTGCATTAAAATCCGTTGCGTAGTTTACAAGATCTAAGCGTACAGGCAGTGGGAGCGACTTTATTTTATACTATGTAAAGATGTTTAAGAGTTTATGGAGTTCTTTGACCATCTCCCCTAGAAAGGGTCATCAGCAGCTAGCAAAATGATTACAACCAGTTTTTCAAATAATATGACATTCTTCTTCTTTTCGTGTGGTTAGTGACTAACCTGGTGTCAGAGTTTATGCCGCCCATGGGCCTCTGACTCGGCTCCACATGCCGTCGAGAAGTATCTCTCACGCATGGCGGTTTCCTCACGATGTTTACCTTCATCGTTTTTAAGAAAGTGATAATTATACAATACGTATATGAATCCAAATCCTCCTCCTCGCGTCGTGTTCCTCATTACTGAGGGTCGTGATTTCCCCATGGAATCATTTTTTTTCTGACAACCTTGTGCCACCTGTGCCTATCTTTGGCGATGTGGAATGTCTCGTGGAGTTTGGTGTCTAGTGCTTTGCGGATCTGGACAGACCATCTGATAGGGCTTCGACCTCTGGTATGTTTGCTGTCGATTTTGCCTGTTACCATTAGTTACTCGAGGTTATGGCAATGTGACCAAAGAACTCCAGTATCCTACGGAAACAGATGGTAGACGGCCTGGTTTTAACATTTAACTCCTGTAAGATGGACGCATAACGAATCCAAATATGACATTAAAAAAAGCTATTTAAAAATAGAACAACTCAAACAACCAGATTCCACTGATTCCTGTAGGCGTACTTAATTAAGATCTATTTTAATTTAAGCCAGGCACTACTTAGTATTCCTTTGCTCCAATTATAGATGCAAACAACCGGTTTCTGCACTGCTATCGGCTCTATGTATTCCTTTTTTAAAAATGTGTAAGTAACAAAAAGTTTTAAGTTTTTTTGTGGACTTCGATCAACCCGTGTGACTTTTTTAAGTCAGGTTCTGCCTAGCCGTTTCCCAACTATGTTGGGAACAGCTTTCAGTGTAACCAGATGCGGCTGAATATCTGACCTCCGCAACCCAGTTACTGGGCAATGCCGATATGGTTAGACTTTCGGGCTTGTGACTTCCCGTTACGACTGTCATAGGTATTCGTATGACGCCTTTGACCGACTGTTTAACATGCTCTTCGAGGCACGGAGGGATCTCGATATGTAACGAACGGTCACCCATCCACGGACTGACCGCGGCAAACGCAGCTTAACCTCTCAAATCGTATGATCCATGCGGTTGGTATCTAGCCACGAGCCCTTTTTTTAAATCAGGTGAAGAATATAAAATGGTTACAGCTGGTTGGTGTGCTATAGGTAGGTTTTGTGACATCCATCTAAGGTCTCTCGCTGTGGGTAGACCACCACATCTAACTTGATTGTCCTTTTCACAAGAGGTAGCTCAACTCGTAGCTAGGTTCGGGGCTCAATTTAGGGCCTACGCCCATAGGCGGCGTGGCATGGCAAAGATTTTTTTAAACTCAAATAATTTTAAACCTTATTGAAATACCCTTTAGGACTCGTATTTACCGTACCACGGGATGCTTCGGTATGCCGTGCCGTCTGTGAACGTAGGCTTTACGACTCGTATTTACCGTACAGTGGGATGCTTCGGCATGCCGTGCCGCCTGTGGGCGTAGGCCCTATTGCCATCGACACTCTAAGAAGAAGAGATAGCTCAGGGATTTAGCTCGAGTGATAGTACAGACGGCTACATTAATGGTAATCCCAAAATTTTGTGAGTTTGTTCCTCACGCGTCACGTAGACATAATGTTGGGGGACATGTTGTTCCCTAGTGTATCTAAGGCTTTAGCAGATAGGAGGCCGCCATAAATAACATCACGCCTGTATTCCCCGAAGGGTTGGGCAGAGGTGTATAGCAACACCTTCATTTCACTATTATGTTTAAGTCCCATGTAATACGGGCGAGCCTATTGCCATCAACCGGGCACACATCCAAACTTCGCAGAATTCCACACTGAAAAACCCAATAACACTGCCCGACCTGGGAATCGAACCTAGGACCTCACGATCAGTCGCCCTTGCCACCACCGGACCAAAGAGGCAGTTAAACTTGAACGCCGGCCGCCATTTTAACTTTAAATTGTAATTTCACTACACCAATAACATTAACTATCTGTCACATTGTCATTAATATCTTCCCATAAACAGAGATATTTACAGACAGACATACAGACATTTAGCTGTCTTCTTTGTCCACAACTCATTACTCGCTTTATCTGGTCCGAGTTGTAAATGTCAACGGTGCAGGATTTTTAGGGTTCCTTGCGTGGTGAGCGGAAACGGTACATCACTAAAAAGTTCTGTTCTGCCTAGCCTTTTCCCAATTGACGACACGTTTGGTGCAGTGGCTGAGCGATCGGCTTCTGCGCTACGGTTCGTGGGTTCGATTCCCGCACGGAACAAATATTTGTATGGCCTACTGTTACAGATAGTTGTTCCGGGTCTGGATGTTTGTGCATGTGAAGATTTGTGTCTGTAAACGCACCCACGATACAGGAGACATACCAGTGTGGGGCAAAGTTTAAAAAAAAAAGTTGGGTTATGATTACGAATGTTCTGCCTAGCTTTTCCCAACTATGTTGGGGTCAGCTTCCAGTCGAACCAGATGCGGCTTAATACCAGTGTTTTATTGCAGCGACTGCCATCAGACCTCCGCAACCCAGTTACTGGGTAATGCCGATATCTTAAAGTTACACCGGTTGTCAGATTTTCGGCCTTCTGACTACTCGTAATGACTGTCATAGGTATTCGTATGACACCCGCGGACCGACGGCTTAACGTGCTCTCCGAGTCACGGAGGCACGGAGGCGGCGAACTCCTGATATTTAACGTTACTCATACGGAACCACATTCCTAGCAAATTTCGCACTTAACCATTATTTTTTACGATACTTATAGACTGTAAAAAGTGCTATTAAGAGTAAATAGCACTGCGCTGGCGCCGAGGATAAGAGATCTTTTTATTAAGGTCCCAGCTTGTGAATTCACATACGTGTCCTTTAGCGAGCAACATTTATCGGTTCTCAATCGTAAATAAAAATTATATTAACATAATTATCAGCTCGTAAACTGCAGCTAAACATAGGCTAACCTAGGTCTTAAAAGTATCGTACGGTCAGCAAGCAAAATGCCAGTATTCTCAATTTTTTTTACGCATTTGGGTCCATTCAACTATTACGTAAGCAGAATTTTAGTATTTTTTGACCCTCCCCCTTGTCAGCAAAAGTAAGCAAAGCTCTTACCACCTCCTCCTATACTTACGTAAACATTAGTATATATTTTTTTAAATCTGTTCAGGTTTCTTTTTTGTTATTCATGAGCAGCAATTTGCAAGTCTAGAAA
Source organism: Amphipyra berbera (assembly GCA_910594945.2). Classification (NCBI taxonomy): domain Eukaryota; kingdom Metazoa; phylum Arthropoda; class Insecta; order Lepidoptera; family Noctuidae; genus Amphipyra; species Amphipyra berbera. The sequence continues at coordinate 8,183,425 of OU343148.1, read as the reverse complement.
AATAAGTAAATAAATAAAAATTGCTGACGTAATCAACATCCAGACCTCCCCGTCCCCCATGTCATCAAAAATAAGCTAACCAAATCTAATCATTTATTTCTTTGGAAACATGGGTATAGTACATAGGTGTTTTTATAATAAAGTTCTCCATATTTTACCGTCACATGGGCATGCAAAGGTTTACAGTTCTAAATAAAAAATAAGTTGTAGATCATTGGAATTAGAATAACTTATCAAAAAAAATGTCAGCATTAAAAAGATATAAAATAAAATAAGGCAATGAAAGGATCACAATTATTATGCCAATCAAAGACACCCCCCCTCCCCAAAGAAAAAAGCCCCCCTTTGGTGCTTACCTAATTCTTGAATGGTCCCTTTCTTTCTTGTTTCTGGGTTAGGTATTATTGGATTTTTCCGTTTGGAATTCCTCAGTAGCAGCCCGGAGTTTAGATTTGTTCCCGGCTGATGGCAATGCGCTCGCCCCCTATTACATGGGACTTAAACATAATGGCGATATGAGTGTGAGTATACACCTCTGCCCAACCCTTCGGGGAATACAGGCGTGATATACAGGGTGTAAACTAAATGATGTAATTCCTTCAAACCTCGTGATGTGCAGGATACATATGGATACAATAAAAAATATTATGACAAGTAAATATGCGGGATTAATCTATGTCAGCAGTTGATCACGAGGTTTGAAGGAATTACATGATTTCGTTTACACCCTGTATATTATTATACAACTTCCCAACATCAACTGTCAGGCAGTAGCCCGTCAGGCATATGACTCGGCTGGTTGGAGCACCGTAGGGAACGTACCCATACTACGTGACCCGTTCAGGGGGGAGGGGTGTCTTCAAAATACCACGCTTGGTCACAGTGGCGGGGTTCGTCACGTGGTCAATATCCTCTAGGGAAATCTCGAGTTTTTTCGAGCTATATTCAAATATGGCGCGCAGTGTTTAGCGCTTTTTGAACTCACAGGTAGGGTTGCCACCTTTATTTTTTTCAGTTAAAGTACATTGGTTATTAGAGGTAAGAAAAAAAAGTACATAGTATCAAAATAAAGTATAATTTATTTTTCTTTATTATTATGTTTAAAAATATATTATTTATTGCTTTTTGCAGTTTGTATCAAATTAGTATCTCTACTAAACAATTGCTCAGCATCTTTACAGTCTATATTTAAATTTCGTTTCAATAATTTCGTTTAACGAAAAATTACTTACGACTAAACTTTTCAAAATCCCAAAGTAATCAAACCATGCGAAATAAAGTATTTTCGTGTACTTTATTGTTCTCATAAAGTATAGAGTACAATTACCTGAAATAACGTACAATACTTTATTATAAAGTACGGGTGGCAACCCTACTCACAGGTGGCAACACTCGCACATTCATATGAGTCAAATATTTCTTTTATTAACTTTCTGTTTGCAAAAAAAATATTTAAAGCCATATTTATATATTACCACGTGAAAACTAGAGGGGGGGGGGGGGTATTTGCTACGGGTGGTCACCGAGGGGGGGGGAGGGAGGTAAAAAATAGTAAAAAATGGGGCACGTAGTATGGGTACGTTCCCATATTTCGTTCGTCCACAGACACAAAAACCATCTTTTGTTTTATTTTTAGTAATATAGAACCTTTCAAATATTACAGACGACTTGTCCTTGAATTATGTTAATGTGCACAAATTTCTGGTAATGAAAAAATAAATATCAAAGGTGTATTTTAAGTCGTAAATAATTGTTGGTACTGCCATTAACATTGCTCTCAAAATCTGTAATAATATGTTAGTAACAAACTTCCGCAATGTTGTTATTATTTTTCAAATGCGTGGGTATTTTAATAAGACGATGGGCGTGCGTATTATTATGGTATAATCGCCGGCGCGTAACTTGGCAAAAGGAGAGAAGAGAACTCCTCTCCTTTCATTCTTACTTCAAAACTTTCATTCTGCGTTGTTTTTTTTTATCGTTGTAAAATCCTCATGGATGTCCCTCGCCCGGGGAAGGCGAGGGGGTCTGCCGGACTCTTACCAGCTCAAAACCAACGGTGTTCCTTTTCTTGACCGTTCGGCCGGGGTCGCGGGATTCGCAAAAGCATGCACCGCAACCAAACTTTCATTCTGCCTAGCTTTTTCCCAACTATGTTGGGGTCAGCTTCCAGTCTAACCAGATTCGGCTGAATACCAGTATTTTACACGGAGCGACTGCCATCAGACCTCCGCAACCCACTAACTGGGCAATGCCGATATCCTAAGGTTAGACTGTTCACTGACTTTCGGGCTTCTGACGACTGTCATAGGTATTCCTTTGACACGGGACCGACGGTTTAATGTGCTCTCCGAGGCACGGAGAGGTCTCGATGTGTAACGAACGGTCACCCATCCACGGACTGACCGCGGCAAGCGCAGCTTAACCTCGCAAATCGGATGATCCACACGGTTCGTAATTAGCCACTTTATTTACAAAAATAAAAATCATTTATCATTTTTAATAACTAGGTACTAACTACGCTAGACAAAATCAAATGAAGCATCACCACAAAACAGATAGGTACAGAAGTCAATCACATGTATGTACTTCAATTTTCATACCTACGCTCGGCGGTCGCTCTATCTATATATCTATCTCTCTCAAGCGCTCACTCGCGCTCGCACTCACTCGCACTCTAGTCCCAAACAGTCCGAGATATCGTGTCCGTGAGCAGTGTCTATGTGTGCGTTGCTCGAGCGCACTTGTATGTAGATTGATTTCTGTACCTATTTTGTGGCATCACAATGATGATTCACTAAAGAATGCTATAGATCATCTACATATATAAAGGTCGTCGCCCGCGCATCTTAAGTTCAGGGTCGTCAGAAAGTAAGTGTCAGTGATGATCCGGTTTTATTAACCGTTTTCTGTTCTGCATTTAATGTGTCTTCCGCTTTATAAGTGAAATTATGATTATTGCCTTAACAGAATTTCGGTTATAATAAAATAATAAATAATACATCCTTGTGCCACAAAGGCTCTTTCTTCTTCTTTTCGTGTGGTTAATGACTAACCTGGAGTCAGAATTTATGCCGCCCATGGGCCTCTGACTTGGCTTCACATGCCGTCGAGAAATATCTCTCACATGCTGGTTTCCTCACGATGTTTTCCTTCACAGTTTTTAAACAAGTGATAATTACACAATACGCTCATGAATCTGAAAAGTCAGAGGTGCGTGCCTTCGGTTCGAACTCGAGACCTATGACTTGGCAGTCCGACGGTCACACTACTAGGCTATCACAGCTTTTTTTGCTTTTTTTGCCACCATAAAGTTTGTCCTCCCACTCACTGCTGAACAGTCTCCACAAAGATTAAAGATGTGGCGTGATAGTGCTTCCATACCCATCCCATTTGTCCCATCTGCTCAAAATCTCCCACCTGGACATGAGTTGCCTTGGCTAACGTAGAAGTCTGTAAACAGACTCTGGACCCAGATTGGGCGAAGCAAGGAAAACCTGCCCAGGTGGAGATTCATAGACGATTCCAGCTTGGAATGTTAGGATTTGTGCCCAGTTGATGGCAATAGGTTCACCCTCTATTACATGGAACTTAAACATAACGGGTTAATGAGTGCTACTATACACCTCTGACGAACCCTTCGGGGAATACATACGTGGTGTTATCATTTAGTTAAGAAATCATCATTTCTTTCCATTCCGAACTACGTATGATGATGCGCAAGCGCTGATCGAAACGTCATACGAAATGTGACGTTTAATCAAAGCGTTCTCACTTTCCGTTGATCTTGAACTGTAAAGATGCGCGGGCGCTGACCTCCGCGGACGATGCCTTATGACGTAATTCACGTAATATAATATTATGTACTTATGTGGTTAGATGTGTGTGTGATGATGTTATTTCTTATGTCATTAGTGTATCTCTTTTTAGTGTGTGTGTGTGTGTGTGTGTGAGTCATTCATAGATGACAGTGACGTATTTTACATTGACGTATGACAGTGGTGCAGTGGCGAAGGGTGAATTTTCTTAAAAGGGAAGCCGGATCAAACTCAAAATATATTATTACTTATTTCTTTGATTGCTACCTTCATAAGCAAATGTTATACCTGCAATGTAACTTCGTAAATAATTATTTCTTTAAATGATAATTGAAAATAACAGATACTAATATTTGCCATATTTCGAAAGGGAAGCCGATAGGAATCGAGTTGTATGGAGCCTTCGCCACTGCAGTGGTGTATAGTAACACCCTCATTTCGCCGTTATGTTTAAGTCCCATGTAATAGATGGCGAGACTATTGCCATCAACCGGGCACAAATCCAAACTCCGGGCTGCTACTGAGGAATTCGACACGGAAAAACTCAATGACACTTTTCCCGACCTGGGCATCGAACCCAGGAACTCACGATCAGCAGTCGCTCTTGCCACCTCTAGCAACGAGGCAGTAATATTTTAAGTACTAATAAGATTGGGTAGTTCAGTTTTGGTTGGTTTAAGCCATTGATATAATAGATTAGTACTTACGTACTGAATGCGCTGTTTTGAAGACCAGCATGGTACTAACGAGTTGTGGTTCCGGAACCACAGTGCCATAGAACTTGACATCTGTCTATCGATAGTTTGAACCTTATTGCGTCAATGCATTTGGCACATGTTGCCTACACGAGATAGCGTGTCTATTTATTTCAACGTCGTTGGTTTTATCCAAATCTTACATGAAGGCGGGATTAGAACTTAGATTCAAATTCAAATTAAAATTATATTTATTGTGGGCATATGTTAGTTACAGGTCTTAACAATAAATTAAAATTATTCAATTTAAAATTATTTTACATGTCAAGTTTAGTTATTATAAATGTCAGAATACAGTGAAACTAATACATGGTAAACAATTCAATCAATAGTTCAAGAAATCTTGGATCGTGTAGTATGCTTTATCAATTAAAAAGTTTCGTAATTTATGTTTAAATACTGGTAGTTCCTTAGTGTTCAGAATGTCAATAGGTATTTTGTTGTATATTTTTGATGTATTGCCAAAGAAGCTTTTGTTAAATAGAGCCGTTTTATGTGGTACATTAGAAATTTTTAACAAATATCTTTTCGATTTGGGTTTATCAAATAGATTTTCATTTGTTTTTATAAATACGGCTACTTCATAAATATAAATTGCAGGAAAGGTCAATATTTTAAATTCCTTGAAATATGGTTCACATGAATCTGGAACACGTATACCAGCCTTAGAACTTTTCTACCATCTTAAAACCTTGCCCGTATTATTTCTTCTAACCCTATTAATCACGAATATACTTTTATTTTCTTTATAATATTTGTTTTTGGTTCAAATTTATCAGTAATATTATTTGCTGACCGTGACACGGTTCGCCTAACCATTTTTGCTTAGCAACACACCATTTGTAAACTGATTGCAGAAACTATTTGTGCAGGCGTTTGTGTTTATTTTAAATTCTTGTCTCATTGCTGTGTAATTGTATCTGGCGCTAAGATATCACTGTTATAGAATAATGGTGGCTAATAGCCTGTGAATCAGGGACTGAATTACCGTAACCGTAATGATTTGTGAGATTAGGTCAGTCCGTGGATAGGTAACCATTTGCTACACATCGAGACCCGTCCGTGCCTCGGAGAGCACTTAAACCGTCGGTCCCGGGTGTCATACGAATACTTATGACAGTCATTACGGGTATTTGAAGCCCGAAAGTCTGACAACTGGTCTAACCTTAGGATATCAGCATTGCCCAGTAACTGGGTTGCGTAAGTCTGAGGGCAGTCGCTCCGTGTAAAATACTGGTATTCAGCCGCATCTGGTTAGACTGGAAGGCTGACCTCAACATAGTTGGGAAAAGGCTAGGTAGAACAAACAACTTCAATTGTAATCGGAGTGGATTTTATTGCACTTTCACTGTATCAGATGTATGAAACTGGTTTAAGCCTAAGCGTGTACGGACGCGCAGGCATCAGTTGAGTCACAGTCTTACAATCCATACAGTTGGGCAACGGCTTTTGTCACGTTATAGTACTTTCTGTCTTTAAAGACAGAAAATGACCCATGAGTAGATAATCTATACTAATATTATAAAGCTGAAGAGTTTGTTTTGTTTGAACGTGCTAATCTCAGGAACTACTGGTTGGAATTGAAAAAATATTTTTGTGTTGGATAGTCCATTTATCGAGGAAGGTTATAGGCTATATAACATCACGCTACAAACAATAGGAGCGGAGCATAAATGAAAAATGTTGCAAAAACGGGAAAAATTTCCACCCGTGCGAAGCCGGGAAGGGCCGCTAGTATAAAGATAAGATAAAGAAACATTTATTTGGACACAGCACAAAGAGACACAACAGATAAAAAGTATGATATAAAAACTTAAAAAATAAAAGTTTTGCGTATGTGTCTCACGGCTGGACCAAAAAGGTGTCCAGATCAGCTTAATATCAAGCACTATATGTACTTGACACTGGTTTACCATATGACAGGCATTTTTAGGTTTAGACCGTGCGGCCGGCATTACTCTGAGACAGACATTCAGTTTTATTCCTGCTTTTTATCTTTGAGGTGCATTAAAAAAGCCTCCTTTTTAATTTTCATCTATTCGACTGCTCGTAGATGGTCTTGCGGACAGTTTCTACGTAACCGGGTAGTTATTGGCGAGACCTGAAGGGTCTCCAACCAAAGGGGACGAGAGTATAATACTTAACCTAAGCTAACTACTATTACTACTACTAACATCATGACTAGCTAGCAACAACAGCACTAAGGGCGACCCCTAATGGGACTCAGACATCGGCTTAGGGCGTTGCTTGCGAGAGGACTGGGAGCGAGACAGCTTGATGAGGGCTGAATTAACGGTGTGACTGCGGTGTCAGAAAAGACGACCGGCTCCGCAGCTGCGACGGGTGAGCACGGTGGATCATGGATAAAAAAGCCTCCATGAGTGACGATACTTAAGTACGTGCGGCGACAGCCGTTGGCCAACTGTATGGATTGTAAAACTGTGACTGGACTGGGTTGCCTGCGACCTACGCCCCCGTATACGCTTAGGCTTACACCCATATTCTAAGACGTTCCTCCAAAACTTACTCGACTCGACTCCACCTCGACTCAGCTTATAGTTGACATAATCGTCCTCGACTCGAAAGTTTTCCTCAGTCGAGGTAAGCAATCATCTGTCAAACTCAAGGTACCTCGGAACCTACCTTAAGGAAGGAAGTGTCAAAGTTCGTATGCAACAAAAATGAATTTAGAAGACTTTATCGAATATGCTTACGATAATCTTTACAAGTATTTATCGCGGCGTTATTTTCGCGATGTAGATAATTCAAATTATGACGTAATAACTCCGACGAGGAACCCCAAAGTTCACTCGAAATTGCGACTAAGAATACAATTTTGAAGGTGTTTTCGAGGCCGTCCTGAGTCGAGTATGAGTCGAGTTAGTTTGGGAGGAACGTCTTAGAATATGGGTATTAGTGTCTTGATTAGGATGCTGTGCGTGTCTTAAGATATAACTAACCTACTTGCGATTCTGTAAGACTATACATTTCTCGTTGCCAGAATTAATTTCAACAAAGAATAATCTTACTATCTCTTACATACATAATAGCTAATAGCGGCTGATAGAGGATAATGGAAAAGGTATACGTGTTGTGTCGACCACACCTAGTGTGGGATAAGGGCAGGGAGATGATGATGATGGTCAAATCGGCCGTACAGCGCCAAGTCCACTATCATGTTTAATTGCGCAAATTATTACAGCAAGTGCTCGCTTAGTACGTAAAACTTGCAGAAGACAAATTGCTGCGGGTGTGTTGCATCTTGAAAGATGATTGCGCAAGTCAACTTGCACTTACTAAATTACCCCATTACAACAAATACTGTATCCTGAAGCATTAAACAAATAGTGTTATTCCACTTTGATTGTTGGTGTAACAATCCAACATGGCGGCCGTAATATCTAGGATTTAATGCTGCAGACTTGACTAGAATGTACGTAAGGACGTGATTACATTGAGCTAGACGGTTTAGGCTAGTATTAATAAATTGCTAGGTAGATCTTAAGAATAATTTGTTACCTAGTACTTAGTTTATTATATTTTTTAAACGGTTTTAATTAGCTTTACTTCGTATATAACGTCCAATCAAAATAGCTGGACGAACTTTTACACAGTGTTCAGTACGTTTAACTAAACATATCTATGCAAAAAAAAGAGATCCAAGTGTTGTTTTTTTCTTTTTGTTTGAGTAAAGCACTATACAAGCCTTGGTCCGCAATGACTGCGCTGCTGGCCACGCTATGATGGCATCGAGCTTAGGTTAGCTACGCTCTCGGCCTTCAAGCTTGGTCATCATTGCAGACCTTGCTGTCCGCGCTATAAAGGCCTCGACCTTCGGTCTCGGCTTTTATTCCAGCTTGTCCATCAAAAGCTGCAATGCTGACCGCGCTGTGATGGCCTGGAGCTGCGCTACACTGCGCTTTCGGCCATCATCAGTGCTGCCAGCAACGCAGTCATTACAGACCGCGGCACTAATGTATAAACTTAAAAGTTTTTTAAGGGATTATTTATATTATAGGTTTTAATTGAAAGATGTCAGTGGATAACACGACTTAAACTTATAATAGCGAATGTTTATGGTACTCTCAGTACGTCGTATAGCTGAGATAACAAAAGTTGAAAAAATATTGTTTTTATTTTCTACTATAGGAATATTAGACATGACAGATTTTGAGAAAAAACGGCGCTTTAACAAAGTTACTGCTTATGAATTCTAATATCAGTAGCTAGTGAAGAGACCATCGATAAATTTATATCGAGAATCAATACTTGAGTTAAATTAATAAATAAGTACATAATTATAATTTGTTTTTTTCTAAATTATTTATTATTCATTAAATTGGTTGTAAATATTTCGCAATCAAAGTGTACTTTTTTCTTTTCGTGAGGTTAGTGACTTACTTGGTGTCAGAGTCTATGCTCCCCATGAGCCTCTGACTTGGCTTCACATGCCGTCGAGAAATATGTCTCAAGCATGCCGGTTTCCTCATGATGTTTTCCTTCACCGTTTTTAAGTAAGTAATAATTATATAATACGCACATGAATCCAAAAAGTCAGAGGTGCGTGCCTTGGGTTCGGACTCGAGACCTATGACTTGGCAGTCCGATGGTCTCACCACTAGGCTATCACTGCTATAATCTAAGTGGAGTTAAAATCAAACACTGATTTAAGAGACAATTTCGGATTTTTATTTTAGCAGAGCTATTTGTATTTGATTTTATCGTGTTTCTCGTTCGCGCGCTATCTCAACCTGCTGACCCCTATCACAATACAACTTATACGACCTTACGACATACTTACTTCACCGTGAACACGTCTTTACGGCCTAGCATTTGCCATTTACTTTAATTTATATCTATTTAGTTGGCTCACTTGAACTGATTTCATAACTCTAATTGTTGTGGGAAGGGGACCTATTTTATATCATCTGGCTCATTTCTTGTAACTATTTAGTTCTCATTACAATTATGAGAATAGAGAGAGAGAGTTACTCCGGTAGAGGACGTCCTAGAAGGACATAGGTACATCGATGTTATTGGTGATGTTCTTCACAAAGGCGTGCGTGTTTGACAAGATGTAGGTATGAATGTGGATGAAGTGAAAGGAGTATGTAAGGATCGTAGCATGTGGCGTTATATAGTTTCTGCCTACCCCCATGGGAAAAATGCGTGAGTTTATGTATGTACAATTATGAAATGTATTTAGTGTTTATATAGCATAAGAAAATTTATAAGAATTCTACAATAGACCTATGACATGGCAGTCCAACGGTTACGCCACTAGGTTATCGCTGCTATAACCCAAGGCACGCACCTTCGAGTTTTCGGATTCATGTGCGTATTGTATAATTATCACTTGCTTAAAAACGGTGAAGGAAAACATCGTGAAGAAACCGGCATGCCTGAGAGGGTTCCATAAAATTCTCGATGGTGTGTGTAGTCTGCCAACCTGCATCAGGCCAGCGTGGTGGACAAAGGTTTCAACCCTTCTCATTTTGTGAAGAGGGCCGTGCACAGCAGTGGGACAGTAATGGGCTAGTCATGTTATGTTTTATGTCTACAATAGACAATATTAATTTTTTGTTATTTATGCGTTAAATATGTTTCTGCTTGTTTTTTGCGTTGGTTGTTCTAGAACAGTAAAAGGTTCACGTTTGTGTGGCAGCCATACATGTCAAATGTCACAATAATTATGGCAGTTTCGAAAGTTTTGGCCTTCAGATGTACCTTAAAACGCGGTAGCTATGCCTATTTGTAAAGCTTGTATTTATACAGGAACATAGAGCATAGATATACGCTGATATTTCCTCCAACTCTGCATTTGTTTTATTTAGTCGGCAAAGCTATCAGCCTGATACCATTTCCTTGAATTCATACGTGTATAATCATGACCTTGAATATTCACACATATTTGAATACTTAAGTCAATTATTGGTAAGGTGCATGTTAATTATAATTTAAAAAAAATGTTCTAGGAACCATTCCTTAACAAAAACAAACGTCGTATCTTATAAAAACCCGACAAATATATGCTATTATGAACGTAAATAAGTAATTTAACACGGTAACCGATACAGAAGCGGAAGCTTAAAATGTCTGAGCTTATGACCTTGGCTGCCTTTACATAAGTTATAAAAAAAAAACGAATCACGGATTTAGAATGAGGCGTGGTGCCTATAAAAACCTTTATATATGTGTTTAAAAGTAATACTTAATTGACATTATTGGCTGTCAGGAAGTCGGTGCCTTTGCCTTTTTATGTTTTATTGCAAAGGTATTTGATTATAATGCCAATGAGTAATGAAAATGGCTTTGTGTATTTTAAAATTAGTGTTGAGTTATAAACTGTATCAATAAAGTTATCGATGTTATTTACAATAAAGATTTATAAATTGAATGTTACTGTGTTAAGGTCGACGGTTTTTAATTTGAACTTGACATTTTGAATCGAATAATAGCTATGATTATCTTATATTTGTTTTAAATAATCGAAGTAACTACCGATTCGATTCGAACGATTTTTATTGTTATTATTTATTTCTGAAGTCAATGATCTTGAGCTTGTGGGAAGTAATAAATATGTATAGTGTGTATAATGTATCTAGATAATGATCAAAGGAAACAACATAATGTATAAAATTACTATTTCATTTATTCACACATCCTCGCCTCTGTTTAGCCTGTATTTTTTTATATAATTTATTTACAAAATCCAAAGCATTGAGTATTATTTTTTTTGGTATCTAAATTTTATCACAGTTTACCATGCGTGTCCTTGGAGTCCATGAGCGTAACCGAGGGGGGCGGCATGGGCAACCGCGTAGGGAGCAGCGTGGGCAACGGCGAGGGGCGCGTGCACCAGGGGAGCGGGGTGAGACTGGGACAGAGATTGGCTACTGACGCTGTGGCTGGCACCGTACGCAGGAGCAGCGTACGCGGCGACGGCGGGGGCAACGACACCGTGGGCGGCGTAACCGTGACCAGCGAGACCGTGAGCGCCGTAAGCGACGGGGGCGGCGGCGACTAAGGGAGCGTGACCAACCAGCTGCTTAGCGAGCACGGGGGCGACACCAGCGGCGGCACCGTCGAGCTGAGCCTGGGCGGTCTGCACAGCGTCAACCGCTTGCCAAGAGTGATCCTCAGCTGCGTTGACGGCCTGTCCGTGGAGCTCGGAGGCCTGGTCGTGGTATTCGCGGGCAGCGTCGGAAGCGGCGCGGACGTGGTCAGAAGCTTCAACATGGGCGTCGATGGCGGCACCCTGGATGTCTCCGGGAGAGATGGTGGGGATAGCGGGAGCGGCGTGGGCGATGGCGACCGGGGCATGAGCCACGGCCAACGGCGCGGCGTGAGCCACGGCGTACGGAGCCGCATGGGCTACCGCCAGACCGGCATGACCAATGAGGCCATGTCCGTAGGGTGATCCCAACAGACCGGAGGGCGCGGCTGCGGCGCAGGCGAGGACGGCGGCGACAATCTGTGAAACAAAACCGATTAAAACATCGATTACATCACAAGCAATCCCTATATCGATAAGTCGAATTGCATCCGTGTCACATCACTAATCACAGACACTGAACCACGCAAACACTAATTTTAAATTATTATTTCTTTCAAATATTATTAAGTTGTTAAAAGCACTAAAGAGTTTATAAGTAAGGAAACTAAGTTTCAACCCACCAGAACTCTCATCGTGCACTTCTGTGTTAGACTGCTCGAAGGCTACTGACTGCTCTCAATTGGTCGCCGCAGGTTTTTATACCATTGCACGTTGCTTGTGCTCTATACGTAAAAAAAGTAAGTGGTTCGTATTCAAGGGCGGGAAGGGTGGATAGGAAGCGCGAAACATTTTTGACTGATAGATTCGTATGTCGAGGAAATGGCGGACAACTTTTTAAAATTGGAACGACGTGGACAGTGCATTCGATTTAATTTGAATAAATACTTGTAATATGTACTGCGTTCGAATTATTATTTTAATAATGTTTAATATCTTTTTTATAGATAACTTGTGATGTTTTTTTTATTTTAATCTGTAAAATAACTCTATTCTGGTATTTCGGTGTCCTTTACATTAGTGAATTTACGATACAATTAATACTGTAAATAACATTAGTTATTGAACTTAGCTGAACTTTTAAAAGATAGATGAGCCTTTGGACTTTATATTAAAGCTAATTTGTTAATTATAATATTCATGTTGATATCAATAAATTGCACTCGTAAATTATATATTCGCGATCAAATTATTAATGCACTTATCAAAATATAATTTTGTGTTTCATGTTAAATATGAAATTACGTAGTTAGGTACGAAATAATAATTACTACAGTAATACCTACAATAATATTAGGTAAAAGAATGAAAATATCTGTTTAAAAAATATAGTGATGTTTCCATCTTCTGAAATAGTAGGTAAGTAATTAACACGGAAGTATATTAATTAATGAGTATAGTAAGATTAACTAATCATCCCATGAATCTAGCGATAGATGGACTCGAAATGAGTTGAAAAAAATAATTTCGGAGATTTCATCATCTCCCAGCCCTTATCCCACACTAGGTGGGGTCGGCACAACATGTATTTCATAAATCCATGTTGTTAGAGGTTTTGGCTTATTGTTTTATGACCGGCCGCCTGCCTGACATCAACCCTCCTTGGGAACATTTCGTATTCGGATTTATTTTCGGAGATTTAAAGTTGAAATTAATATATCGAGGGTTGCGCGGTAAAACCCAATAAGTACCAAAAAGTCCCTGTTCAGAAAATTGAGCTTGAAATATTGATGACGTGAAAGTAAGTGTCATTATGTTAAATTCGATGCAAATTCTTAACAGTTAAATTATTAAGAATTTGCATCTACTTTAATAGGAGTAACTGCCCCGTTGGTCTAGTGGTGGCAAGCGCGCCAGCTGAGCGTGAGCTCCTGGGTTCAAACCACAAGTCGGGTAGTGTTAGGTATTGGGTTTTTCTGTGTTAAATAAGGATTTTCACCGATGAACCGCTGCGCCAGCCTATCCTTCGCTATGAAGCCCCAGATAGCATTAGTATGATTCATTCATCGATGTTTTTCGGTACCGAAATCGTAAAAAGGTCAAATAAAGGTATGGTCCAAGCTTTATAAGAAAACGGTATACTTGATATTTTAACGGTATCGTTTTCAGTCTGCTAATAACATCACATTTGGTGAATCATACTGCGTTTTATATTTCGATGCCCCCAAGCAATAAGTCGGTAATGTGCTATTATGGACTTAATGCTGTTATGTCAAATTTGGCACCTATGGGTTGGAACACAGATTTTTCCAAGTGATATTAACGAAGATATATTGTATTAGTAAAATAATTTACTTATCACATTTCCTGTAATATATGTTTTCTTAAATTGCAAGGTCTAGCGCATACATAATTCCATGTTGATATGACAATAACTATTTCACAAAAAAATTGCTTTCATTTGATATATCAATGACCGCAGTACTCCGACTCGTTGGAAAGATATTTAACAAAAACAGTAAAACATTTCTCCTGTAAAATTTGGATTTTACGATTACCGACTTGTTGCATGGGGGCATCGATTTGTAATCATAACTGCATATCCAATCAGCAGTAATTACGCAGTTGCATTGACTGCCTTCAATCTGTATATGGTAGTTTTTTTTTTTACTTTTTCACCTTTCACCCTCGTCTCACCTGATGGTAAGCGCAGACAGGGTCTAAGATGAAGCGCACTAATCCAAGGAACAGAGATATAGAGGGATTCCCCTATACCCCTCTGGCTCTCACATACACACGACGGAACACAGTAAACAGCTTGGTGCTGGACTTTAAAGGGTAGTAGGTAGCTAGTCAGTTGCATAGTTTGCTGTTGCAAGACGTGTAGTCCACCGAATATGACGTCATTAACCCTCAAGTAAGACCGTAGCCAGGGAGGGGGTTTGGTGGTTCAAACACCCCCTGTAACCACAGACAATTAAATTACTTTTAAAATAACATAGAAAAACATCACGCCTCTATTCCCCGAAGGGTTGGGCAGAGGTGTATAGTAACACCCTCATTTCGCCGTTATGTTTAAGTCCCATGTAATAGGGGGCGAGCCTATTGACATCAACCGGGCACAAATCCAAACTACGGTCTGCTACTGAGGAATTTCACACGGAAAAACCCAACAACACTTTACCAGACCTGGGGAACGAACCCTGGACCTCACGGTCAGCAGTCGCTCTTGCCACCACTACACCAACGAGGCAGCGACTTCTTGTTCAGGGTTCAAACCCCCCTCTCGCACAAGATCCCTGGCTACGGCCTTCCCTTTAAGGTCTATGGAGAATTAGGAATAATAAAACGCTCTCTGCTTTGATCTTCGTCTACTCCCTGATCCACCGTGTTCACCCGCCGCAGCCGCGGAGCCGGTCGCCTTTTCTGACTCCGCAGTCACACCGTTAATTCAGCCCTCATCAAGCTGTCTCCCTCCCAGTCCCCTCGCAAGCAACGTCCTAAGCCAAGGTTCGAGTCCTCCCTAGGGGACGCCCTTAGTGGTGTTGTTGCTATCTAGTCATGATGTTAGTAGTGGACGTAGTAATAATAGCTTAGGTTAAGTATTTTACTCTCGTTGGGATTGGTTGGAGACCCTTCAGGTCTCAACAATAACTGCCCGGTTACGTAGAAACGGTCCGCAAGACCATCTACAAGTAGCCGAATAGAGAAAAGAAAGAATAATAAAGCACTCTCTGCTTTGATCATCGTCTACAAAATGTATTGTGTATTTTGTGTTTAATTTGTAGGTACATAGGTTTTTTAGTTCATTGCCAAGTGGCTCAATTAACGCTTTTTCTCCGGGCAAAGTTTGTTGTGTTGTAATACAATGTAAACTGACTCGTTGGTCTTGTGGTGGCAAGCGCGACTGCTGATCGTGAGGTCCTGGGTTCGAAAGTGTTATTGGGTTTTTCCGTGTGGGATTCCTCAGTAGCAGCCCGAAGACTGGATTTGTGCCCGGTTAATGGCAATAGGTTCAGCCCCTATTACTTCTTCTTCCTACCCTTATCCCACACTAGGTGGGGTCGGCACAACATGTGTTTCATAAATACGTGTTGTTAGAGGTTTTGGCTTATCGTTTTATGACCGGCCGCCTGCCTGACATCAACCCTCCTTGGGAATACTCGTTGCGCCGTCGCGCGGGTAACCCAATGTGCTTGCAGATATTATGCATTAAGTCCCAAAATGATATGCTTGTCAATCTTATTGCCGACAACTAAGCAGACTATGTTCTTCTTGGTGGAGTTTTACATGGGACTTGAACATAATAGCGAAATGAAAGTGTTACTAAACACCTCTGCCCAACCCTTCGGGGAATACAGGCGTAATGTTTTTGTCCACATATATTTTTACTAGCTGTTACCCGCAGTTTTACTCGCATCCTAGAGTAACTACTTCCCGTACCCGGATAAAAATCCTATGTGTTAATTCAGCACATGGTCTATGTGTGTGTCAAATTTCATCCAAATCCGTTTAGCCGTTTATACGTGATGGAGTAAGAAACATCCACACATACAAACTTTCGCGTTTATAATATTAGTAAGGATATTTATTGTTTTATCACTTAGAACACCCACTGTAGATAGTTACCATAAAAATGTAGCCAACTTGATTCGACCCAAAACTGTTTACTGAGTAGACTCTGTACGATCTACCAATTACATAATCAGTACCTCTTCATTCAACTTATATTTTTCTTTGCCTTGCCATGATCGACTGGATTAAGAGCCGCGATCGACCGGTTGGCCACCCCTGCTGTATAACATCGCGTCTCGG
The DNA here is from genome assembly GCA_910594945.2 of Amphipyra berbera. NCBI lineage: Eukaryota > Metazoa > Arthropoda > Insecta > Lepidoptera > Noctuidae > Amphipyra > Amphipyra berbera. The sequence goes on along the minus strand of OU343148.1, from coordinate 8,167,043 downwards.
CTCTACGATGAATAACAGAATGACCTCAACATACAACGATAATCTAAGTACATACGAATATATATTTAAGGTAAAGTTTAAAGAACAAACCTATCATTGAGTTCCTCTCTCTCGGTTGGCTAATATCCTGTAATACTGGTCCAAACTGGTTAGTTTATGTACTGTAGGGGAATAAAAGGGTAAGTCATTCCTTTCCCAAATCGCAGGCACATGTTACCTTTTCAAACTATTGAACGGAACAGACCAATGCATGGAAAATTATTTTTAATTATTTGGTAGCAAAGATTAAAAATGCCTTTTGCCTCCATATGACGTAGTAGTGCCATGTAATGTCTTTGATTTAATTTGAGGAGTTTTGTTGTAAAAAACATTAGATCAATGAAATCGATGATTAAATAAATTTGACATTACTAGTGTCTGTCATCATGCCACCATTATAATGAATAACGATAAATTAATTATATTATGAGCTGAAAGCCTAAGTTAAATATCCGCATTCAGTTTAGTAGCAGGCGGGACCCAATTGTAAATTATATACCGAAAGAAAATTAATGGGTTCCGCTTGCTACTAAACTTAATGCGGGTATTTAACTTAGGCTTTCAGCTCATAATATAGTCTGTTAAACCGAAGTAGAGTTTACTTCGTTTATTTTAATTTTGTTTTCTATTCCCAATCTTGTTTCGGTCTTTTTTTTGCAGTCGGGTTTTTAATTTTTTAAATTATATATTTTATATAATGTCGGCAATACGTAGTCGGTAAAATAGTTCGTTTCTTGCACTGTGCAAGCTAAAATAGACTTCAAGGTGCATAGCCTATTCATTCCCCTACTGTACAACAGTGTATAAGTTTATTTACCAATGGATTTATGCAGGGCAGTGTACTCTAGCCCCGGATTCTGAAGTTTTCGATAAGTCAGTCGTCGAAAGATTCGGTCTGTCATCTCTTTCTCTCTCGTTACGGGAACCGTAGACAAAACGAGATAAAAAACCAAATTGGTCGACATTAACGTATCGAAACGGTCTGAATCACGACTGGATCTTTTGGTAGAACTATGTATTGTATCCGTAATGAATAATTTTGTCTAAAGGTGCTCTTACACTGAGGTTATAAAATGTAATACATTTGTTGTATAACATCTTAGAGCAACGCGGTCGACGATCTGTGGCCGCGTTGTTCTATGTACCTATCTGTAATATAAATAATCTTTAAAAAAATGATGATACAGACTTTAAAAAAACTTATAAGCATAAAATACGGATCATATTATATTATTTTTTAAGTCGTTGCTATTCCCCCTGTAACGAAGAATAAAGGTGTTCGCACATGACACCGACTCGACTCCAACTCAACTCGCAGTAGGCATTGAAATGTGAGCATTTTATCGTGTTCTTTACAGTTGATTTTTCAACATTAAATTGAAAGAAGTGTACGAAGTGTGGACGACGCGCGGTCCACGCGTTGCTCACCTATTACTATTCAATTTAATGTTGAAAAATCCACTATAAGGAACACGATACAAAGCTCACATTTCAATGCCTTACTGTGAGTTGAGTTGGGGTCGAGTCGGTGTAATGTGTGAACACCTCTAAGATACCAACTTTAAAAAAATGTTAGTTTTAGTGTAGGTATAGTATTCCTTTTACGACAGTATCGTATTTTTTTTTGTTTTTATATTAATATATGCCTGTATAACCTCATGACTACCAATGCGATCCATCTTTAGAGTAAAGTAGACTTGTTTCTGATGGAATACTTAATAGAAAAAAAAAACATATACATGAATCTATGCTCTATGCTTTGTTTTCAAGATTACTCATTGACTTGAGTTTTTTTTGTGACCAACACAAATGTCCAGCTTAATGATAGCGTCGTGCAGCGGTCGGGTTGTTGAGCTCCCTAAAATAAGGTTTGAGCTCCGCGATGACTGATGCAGATGTGCCGTCAGTTAGGACAGGTCAACTCGAACCTGCTATGGCACTTTCCTCAAAAGGCCATTCCAGACGTTGCCCTACATCGTTTCACTCGCATAGTTTGTATACTACAATGTCTGGACTTTAAAAGAGACTTTGACCTCTGAGTTTGTTTCGGCTTTTCTTCTCAGAGCTAGTCAGATAGGAAATGCCGGCGCCATCTAGTCTTAAAAAAAAACATTACATTGACTTGTAAAAGTGTCTGTAACAGATTTATTTACAGAAATAAAAATCATTTATCATTTGACTCGTTATAACGGCGATGTTTGTAACAAACATAATATACACATTAATTATGTAGTTAAATGGCAATTTGAAAAGCGTCTAGCTCGTAAAATTATAATATGGTAATAATATGTTCATAGGTGAATGAATTGTATGAAGATTATGGCTAGTTTGTTGTTCTGTATAGTATTTAGAATGAAATGCTTGAATTTAAATAACTTTCCGTTGATTCTGTTCCAATTTTAATTTCCTAGAATGTAGTTCCATTAATTGACGCCGCGCCGCGGGAAGTTGAAGCAAGATATATTCAAATTTATGATTGTGTACAGTTTAGCGTTTGGGTACAAAACTAGTAGGGCAATGCCCGGAAAATGCACGTGTATAAAACCGCTAACAATTTATTTATTTATTTATACTTCTATGCACAATGGTGGTACATAAGGCGGACTTAATGCCACAAGGCATTCTCTACCAGTCAACCTTTGGGTCAAAGAGAACAGCATCGAAAAGAGAGGCACAAAAAATAAATAAATATGGATATTTGCGACATAATTAACTATATGGATAACTAAACAACTATAAATATAGGACATAGGTTATAAATACATATATAAATATATATATATAAAATATTACTATAATATGTATATAAGCAAAAAAATAAATAAAAAAGTAAGAACAATGTGTAGGTATATCTAATAAATAATCATTATAATTATGACGAAAACTGTAAACGTCAACTAGGGAAGCAGCGATTTCAGATAGTATTCACGGACTTTGCGTTTAAACAACAATCATCATTTTACATATTAATACGTGAACATAAAAATAATACTGTCCCACGCTGGGCACGGGCCTCTTATGAGAATGAGAATAGTTAAAGCATTCCATTAGAAATTCTCAGTAGCAGCCCGGAGTCTGGATTTGTGCCCGGTTGATGGCAATAGGCTCGCCCCCTATTACATGGGACTTAAACATAACGGCGAAATGAGGGTGTTACTATACACCACTGCACTACCCTTTAGGAAATACAGGCGTGATGTTATGTTAATCTTTACATAGTATAAAACAAAGTCGCTCCAGCTGTCTGTATGCTTAGATCTTTTAAACTACGCAACGGATTTTAATGCAGTTTTCAGCAATAGATAGAGTGATTCAATAGGAAGGTTTATATGCCCCACATTAGTATTTACATTGCACCCGTGCGAAGCCGGGGCGGGTCGCTAGTGTTAAATAAAAGATGTAAGTAATTGCCTCAATAATTTAAATGTAGAACGAAAAAATTAATGTAGGCCTTACACATTGTTACCTTGACCGACTTCTGATTTAAACTAACTGATAAATACTACGTGGTATGAGTTGATAGGTGGGTGAATATTCGAAATTTTTTAACATTATTTTAACAAATCATTCTTCTCCCGGGTTGTTAACGTTATAGTATTGTCAGATTGTTTTTATTCTTGTCTAATTGCTTGACGGCAGCGGTATAGTTTGAGTTTTCATTATATAGTATTAAACATCTGCATTCTTAACTTTGGGATGATGCTAATGACGTTCTCAATTTTTGTTAATATTTTTCGAAGAATGCCCCAGGTAGAGCAAAATAAATCTATACTAATATTATAAAGCTGAAGAGTTTTGTTCGTTTGAACGCGCTAATTTCAGGAACTACTGGTTGGAATTGAAAAATTATTTTTGTGTTGGATAGTCCATTTATCGAGGAAGGTTATAGGCTATATAACATCACGCAACGACCAATAGGAGCGGAGCATACATGAAAAATGTTGCAAAATCGGGAAAAATGTCCACCCGTGCGAAGCTGGGACGGGCCGCTAGCTGTTAATATGATTCTTCTACTCTATTCGTTTAACAAAAGGAATTTATATGGCGGATGTCAATGGAAACGCCGGTAGAGGACGTCCTAGGACATACATCGATGTTATTGGTGATGTTCTTCACAAAGGACAGGTGCGTAGTACTCTCAACCGGCGTGCGCGTATGACAAGATGTATGAATGTGGATGAAGCGAAAGGAGTATGTAAGGGTCGTAGCATGTGGCGTTCTATAATTTCTGCCTAACCTCATGGGAAAAAGGCGTGAGTGTATGTATTCTTCTATTATTTTGTGGAGGAACTACCGTCACTCCACGGCAGTCCGTTGCTAAATATATATTTTAACCGACTTCCAAAAAAGGAGGAGGTTCTCAATTCGTCTGTATGTTTGTTTTTTTTTTGTTTTCTTTTTAATGTTTGTTACCTCATAACTCCACCATTTATAAACCGATTTAGATATTATTTTTTTATTTGAAAGGATATACTTCCAGATTGGTCCCATTTAAATTTGGTGAAGATCTGATGAAGAACTTCGGAGATAGACAATAGAACTCCTCAATGACGAACAGTACGCATAATGTGATGATGTGATTATGTTACGAGCAGCGTCTTTAGTAGGTCCAACCATATTTTATAATTAAGGCCACTGAAACGAAAAAAATAAAAAACATTTTAACAAAAATAAAACCGACTTCAAAAAAACGATGAAAAGAATAAAATAATTACCATATTATAAAATTAACAGTTTTAGAAGTCGGTGCCTTCAATTTGGTTCAGCGTGGATTAGCACCGACTTCTAAAACTGTTAATTTTATAATATGGTAATTATTTTATTCTTTTCATCGTTTTTTTGAAGTCGGTTTTATTTTTGTTAAAATGATTTTTTATTTTTTGTTTGAGATGTATTTGCTCTTGACTCTAGTCTTAGTCAGAGGTGACAGAGACAAAGTCAAGGAAGGAGTGAGCTTACCCAGAAGAAGCCTGTTCACTCTAACTTTGAAGAGATTCGGGTTGTATGCGTTCGGGAACACAGACGCAGGTAGGGAGTTCCACTCTTTTGCCGTGCGCATTATGAAGGATATTTAGAAGCGCTTAGTGCGAATTGGTGGAATGGCAACTAGGTATGGATGGTAACTTGCAGTGCGTCTAGATGTCTGATGGTCTTCCGAAGACCGCTTTGTAAGAAATTTTCAAAGAAAATTATGAGTGATGGATTAGAACGCCTGTCAGAACTGACTTACACGCTGTTTTAGCTGTTTACATATCTTGATGGAAAAAATATTACATACGCGGTGGATTTTGTTTTTGAAATAACGCGTTGCTATTGGATCTTACCATTGATTGTGATTAGTCAAACGATTCGTTTTTCGATTCCCTATCGAATGACGTGCGTAACTCAAAACTATTATTCTTCGAGTTACGCAGTGTTAGAACTTAAGCGACGATATTGTATACCACATCGCTCACTTTCTAACAGCCATGCCTTTCGTATGTAAGCCTAAATCTAGATCACTGAGGCGGCTATCATATAATAATGAATTACTTGTCTAATCTGATAAAAATAAAAAAAAACCTGCTAAGTGAGTGTCCCGCCAAATATGAAATAGAGTTCCGTAGTCATCATATTTAAAACGGTTTTTATTTTTTTTGAGATGAGTTTGCTCTTGACTCTAATCTAGGTCCGAGGTGACAGAGACAAAGTCTACGATGGAGTGAGCTTACCCAGAAGAAGCCTGTTCACTATAGCTTTGAAGAGATTCGGGTTGTATGCGTTCGGGAACGCAGACGCAGGTAGTGAGTTCCGCTCTTTTAATTAGCTTCACTTCGTATATTCGTTTGAATCAAATCTTGCGACAGGTTTTTCAAATACTTCTACTTAACCGATTCTACTGAGACTTCGCACAAAAATTCAATTCCCATGACAATACAACATTATAATAATTTCAACCTTCAGTCCTCAAATCCTGATGCTGCAGGAGTACTGCGAGATAAAACCGTTTAACTTAAGTGTTTTTAAGGGATTTTAATTTCGTAAAAGAGATTTTCGGATAAGTTGCTACAGAGATATTTGTGGAGTTGCCTAAGAATATTTTGGATAAAACCAACTGATGACCTTGGCAATTGAAAGACCATGAATCATAAGTATGTCTTCCTTAAACATAACCGATAGTACTGTCTTTTTTTTAATCGAAACCTGTTTTTAATTTGTTTTTATTTATTCTTAACTTGGTCGCGTTTGGCCCTAGTCTCACCTGATGATAAGCGCAGACAGGGTCCAAGATGGAGCACACGAATACAAGGAACAGAAATATAGAAGGATTCCACTATATCCCTCTGGCTCTCATATACACACGACGGAACACAGTAAACTGCTTGGCGACGGACTTTAATGTTCAGGTGGTAGCTAGCCAGGTGGACCGTATAGATCCTACCACGTCGCGTGCTGGGTTTGGTTGAATCTTACAATACGCGTCTATTCCCGGCGTACGGTGAGGAAGTTTTATATTCTAACCCGTCCCCACACGGGGATATTAATCACCCTGCACCTATGATTTTTTTAATAGTACTGTTAAAAATCTTCTAGGAGAACCGAAAAACATTTCTTCCTGTGACAGACATACATACATAACAATATTAAGAGGCCGTTCCAGTCTCACAGCCGTCTCACTCTAACTTAAGGTCTTATAAAGATTTAATGAGATTTTAGGCGATATTGAAAAATGTAGTCTGTAGACAACCTTCAGGATAACATCTTTACATAGTATAAAACAAAGTCGCTCCCGCTGTCTGTCTGTCCCTATGTGTGCTTAGATCTTTAAAACTACGCAACGGATTTTGATGCGGTTTTTTTTAATAGTGATTCAATAGGAAGGTTTATATGCCCCACATTAGTATCTACATTGCACCCGTGTGAAGCCGGGGCGGGTCGCTAGTTATACATATTTAAAACATATTTTCGTCTTGATTTGTTGCCTAGAAAGAGGGGAAAGAAAATTTATGTCTTTTGTTTTTTTCTTCTATATAAATCATATACATAATATCTATACGGAAACAAATGAACAACACAACATCACGCCTTGTATTCCCTGAAGGGTTAGGCAGAGGTGTTTTAATAACACCCTCGTTTCGCCAGTTATGTTTAAGTCCCATGTGATAGGGGGCGAGCTTATTGCCATTAACCGGGCACAAATCCAGACTCCGGACTGCTACTGAGAAATTCCTAATGGAAAAACCCAATATCACTTTGCCCGACCTGGGGATCGAACCCAGGACCCTATGCTCAGCAGTCACGCTTGCGACCACTAGATCAACAAGGCAGTCAAACAAATCTATTTTTTAAATATTTGTGATGACACTCAGAATGTGGATACACTGAACTTCTACAGATAACGTTTTTCAATATCGCCTAAAATTTCTTTAAATCTTAAAAAAAGGCTTGAAGTAAGAGCGAGACGGATAAGGTAAGGATATTTTACGACGGAACCCTAATAATTCGCGCAATACGCGCAGTGTTCTATCCGCTAAATCTAAATTGAACGCTTTAATAAATTAATATTAAAAGAAATAATTTTTTATTAATTTTTTGGTCTGCTGTCGAGAACGACCTTTCTAAAGACTAATGTAACTGTATAGAATTTTAAATACGTCCATTTTGATTTTAATTAGCTGATCTAGTTATGAGCGATATGAAACTTTTGAATTTTAATGAGTATTAAATTATGTAATTTTTGAGTTTTACAATTTTAGTTTCTTATAATTATATTTAACTAGCTGTGTCCTCACGGCTCCTCCCGAGTAAGAAGTTTTATTCCAGTAATAAATATAGCCTATGTTACTCAGTGATAATGTAGCTTACTAACGCCAAAATATTTTTTGAAATCAGTCCAGTAGTTTTTAAGTTTATTCGTTACATACAAAAATACAAATCTTTCCTCTTTATAATATTAGTATAGATTTAACTAGCGACCCGCCTCTGCTTAGCATGCGTGCAATGTAGAGTCTATAGCGACCCGCCCCAGTTTCGCACGGGTGCAATGTAGATGCTAATGTGGGGCATATAAACCTTCCTATTGAATCACTCTATCTATTGCTGAAAACTGCATTAAAATCCGTTGCGTAGTTTAAAAGATCTAAGCGTACAGACAGCGGGAGCGACTTTGTTTTATACTATGTACAGATGCTTTATAACATAACATCACGCCTGTATTCTCCGAAGGGTAGGGTAGAGGTGTATAGTAACACCCTCATTTCGCCGTTATGTTTTAGTCCCATGTAATAGGGGGCGAGTTTATTGCCATCAACCGCGCACAAATCCAAACCCCGCGGTATTCCACACGGAAAAACCCAATAACACTGTCCGACCTGGGGATCGAACCCAGGACCTCACGATCAGCAGTCACGCTTGCCACCACTAGACCCTAGGCAGCTGAATGCTTTATTATAGTGTTAAATGCGTTACATATGGTTGGAAAATAATAGCCACTGTGAAAATAACTAGTTTTTGGAAGTCCGACGACAGACGCTCCGGTTAAATGCAAAGAAAGGAGACTACATGTAAGAAAGAAAGAAAATAAAAGAGCCTGTCCCACTCCTGGGCATGGATCTCTTCTCAGAATGAGAAGGACTGAGTTTTTAGTCTACCACGCCGGCCTGGTGCGGGTTGGCGGTTGGCGGACTACACACACCATCGAGAACTTTTTGGAGCCCTCTCAGGTGTGCAGGTTTCCGTTAGCGCAAGTGATTTGAAATTAGTCAGGGGTGCGGGTCGGGGTTAAACTTGCACCCTCCTGCATGGACGACAAACGTTCAACCGTAGGGTATCACTGCATTTTAGTATAATACTGGTAGTGATAGCCTAGTGGTGTGACCGTCGGACTGCCAAGTCATAGGTCTCGAGTTCGAACCCGAGGCACGCACCTCTGACTTTTCGGATTCATGTGCGTATTGTATAATGATCACTTGCTTAAAAACGGTGAAGGAAAACATCGTGAGGAAACCGGCATGCCTGAGAGATATTTCTCGACGGTATGTGAAGCCAAGACAAGCCCATGGTCGGCATAAACTCTGACACCAGGTTGGTCACTAACCACACGAAAAGAAAGAAGATGTATAATACTGTCTGTCGTATAGGTTGGCGTTGTTTGTTTGTTGCATTTTATTAATCGCACCTTATGCGTTTGCATATATTTGCGGGCGGGAGGGCGGTGCTGCATACTGCATTCAGGCTTGATCAACTGTTTGGCGGAATTAACACTAAATATTGTTATTATATTCGTATATAATGCTCCTTTTGTTGTCGACGGTACGTAACAAGCTTCTTCAGGTCTTGCCTAGAGTATAGAAGAGAATTCCTTTCCTTTCTTTCTTTCTTTCTGCTAAACAGACATGATTATTTTATTTATTAAATAAATTGATGCAATAACCATATAATAATGACATGCAATAAAAGTATCAATTTTTTTGTTGTACATGCGCGAACTTACTCCCACTACGCTAAAACCTTGCCAATTTACGTGCTGGTGACTGTTGTAGATATTAGGAGGTCTATTCAGAGGACCTTAACATGTTGATGGTGGATCAAAACTATCATTACAGCAAATATATCCATACTTATAGAATATCAAGTCAAATGATAATATCATTAGACCACTATTTGACTTCTAAGCCCAACAAGAAATACCATGACCAATACAAACCACATGATAAAGCTATCATAGTATACTTAATATGAGTGGGCTATTGCCGCAATGTAAAATAGTGCAAAAGGTCAGTTCCGCACTAATATAATAATCTCACGCACGACAAGCAATTATATCGATACCTCCCACGCAAAAAGTCGTAACACGTTTTTTTGGTAAAATGAAATTTTAGTACTACAGTTCATTATTATAGAAATACTACACATCCTTGAAAATAATATTTTCATATTTACATTAAATACCAAGATTCTTACCCGCTAATAGACTTATCATGTTTAAATTCCCGCGCATATGGTCGTGCCAACAGTTGCGACGATTTACGTTGAACTATTGGACCGCGCACCGGCTAATCACGGCACAGTACCGACGTCGTAAGATGTAAACAGTACAAAATATTACTTTGGAGTTTGAAAATCTAAAAAAACAAGAAACTGTACGTGTTTTGTACTTTACTGTTTTGTTTTTATTAGATACTAGTACTAAGAGTAATGTACGGTCATCAAAGATTTAAAATTAGCTTTAAATAACCAAAATGATTCGAACGTGAAAATAACGGCTAATGAATGTTGACAAAATGGTAAGTTTATTTCTTACTTTAATTTACTATCATGATTTGCATGTTTATCCTAATCGTGTTAGTAAATTGGTTTTAAGTATATAATGATTTTCATTACTATTTTCGTAAGTTAATAATTTGAAATACGTCCGACGCAAAACGTCGAAACATGAAAGTTGCGATTTTATGCGCGGTCTATATTATCGTATTTAAAAAATCTGTACGCAGCATAAAGTCTTATGTCTGACATACGACCTTATTCGTGCTGTATTCGTTGTGCATTTTAATAGTATAAGGTCGTAACAAATAGATACGACTTTGCGACAGCAAGAATAAGGTCGTAAGTTTTTATTTTTGCCTATTTTTACGAAAATATGAGTTTTTAATTCAATCAAAAGGCCTCATTATCCCCTTTAACCTTCAATCATTGCTATATTTTAAAATTAATCCCACACTATCGTTTGCGGCTGATCAAGACAAAGATGAAGTTAAGAATCTCTCTCCTGAAAAATCACAAATTTGGACATACGACCTAATGCGTGGGAGGTGTCGATATCAACAAACCATCACAAAGCACTCTTCCTCTTAGCCTTTTCCCAACTATACAAGGTTAGTCGAAAAGGAGGTACTAAGCCGCGGGCCACTTAATGTATCACTGATGATTGTTTTAAAGAAAGTGTTAAAGTTACAAAATTCGATAAAAAATACATCCATGCAAAATTAATTTCATTTTAGTTTTTTTCAAAAATTCTTCATCCCAGCTTTAGTTACGAATTCACAAAATGGAGCTTCTAATCCGTTACCTCAAATATGACCTAAAATATACACACAGCTGATCGTAGCTGAGGACAGATAGAATTTAGCAGATTTTTTTATGGAATGAACAGCTATTTCTCTTAAACTAATGACTTTTGGGGAAAGATGTAGAACAAAAGTTATCCATTATTATGTACTTTAACACCCTTTTGGCTTAGTACCCCCTTTCCGACTAACCTTGTATTGTGGTCAGCCTCCAGTCTAACCAGATGCGGCTGAATACCAGTATTTTACGCGGACTGTCATCAGACCTCCGCAACCCAATTGTCGGTAATGCCGATATCCTGAGGTTAGACCGGCTGTCATACTTTAGGGTTTCTGACTATCTGTAACGACTGTCATAGGTATTCGTATGACACCCGGGACCGACAATTTAACGTGTTCTCCCAGGCAGTGAGGGGGTCTCGATGTGTAACGAACGGTCCACGGCAGCAAGCGCAGCTTATTCTCGCAAACCTTATGATCTGGTTATTATACTGAGTAAGCCTCCAGGATCGCGATCCAAATATCGTCATGCAGCATTCACAACGAGAAAATTAGCGAGCCCCGGTTGAATGAAGTATTCCTTTAGTTCTTTAATGAACGCATAGCTTTGATGTGTGTCTCCGCAGCCGCGGAGCCGGTCGTCTTTTCTGACTCCACAGTCACACCGTTAATTCAGCCCTCATCAAGCTGTCTCCCTCCCAGTCCTCCCGCCAGCAACGCCTTAAGCCGAGGTCCGAGTCCCATTAGGGGTCGCCCTTAGTGCTGTTGTTGCTAGTAGTCATGATGTTAGTGGTAGTTATTTTTTTATTTAGATTTTAGTACTACTACTACTAAAATCATGACTAGCTAGCAAGAACTGGTAGTAGTAGTAGTTAACTTAGGTTAAGTATTTTACTCTCTTCCCCATTGGTTGGAGACCCTTCAGGTCTGGCCAATAACTGCCCGGTTACGTAGAAATGGTCCGCAAGACAATCCACAAACAGTCGGATATAAAAAAAAAAAATTGATATGTGTCTTCCCTTACAACTGTTATTTAGTGGGAAAGCTCATTGTCAGGAGTGAACTGCGAATAGCTATTAGTGATGGACCTTCTGCATTTTATCTGTCCTGTGGCATACTTTAGCTTATTGCTCCTGGTTGTAAGTCAAAGGAAATGTGTTATTACGCCGCTCGACAAGGGCCAACTACCTGTCACTGACATTATAGAAGTACTTGTGTGTAAGATAGTGTCTTTAGGGTTAATGGAGTACAAAGTCGTATTTAATGCAGATTAAACATTTAGCCAACGAAAGGAGCTCGATACTAAAAACCGGAACCGGATTCGTTCTACAACGTGTTACATAATTCCCCATGAAAAATGTAAATAATCAAGTAGTATTTTATGGTTGTTGTCATTTACCTCGCAGAGGAAATTAAGTAAGAATGTAAATAACTTTCTGGGTAGTCTACTCTTTAGTTTTATGTTTTCAGGGATGCATTTCAATGATGATTATTTTATGTTTTATCCATTTTTTTGGGTCATACTACGGTTTTCAAATATTGCCAATAGACGCTTTACAAGGGACCTGTTAACCCCCTTTCGGCTTTAGGGGTATTTTTGTAACACGTTGTATACAGTTTGGTCAAATTCAACAAATCCGTTGGCCTTTTTGGCTAGGTGTGTTCTTAATACCGGCTTATCTTATGGCCAAATACTGAAACGCTACTCAATTTTAAATTGGACGTAGTTTAGCAGAAAGGACTCAATCCACAAAATAGACCAAAATGGCCTTTCATTCAGCAAAAAACAACCCAGAAATAAACAAAGGAAATACGTTTTTTGTGACAAGGAACCAAACCATTAGGCAGGTATTTTCTTTTTAATACCTATAAAGACCCAACCTGCTTAAACCGTCCAACCCTATATTTTCCTTAACAAGTCCAGAAATACACAATATAATCATCAACCAACTTATATGTATATATAAAAATACGATTGATTTTACCAAGTATGTGTAATGACGTAACAAAATTTGAATACAGCATCACTGAAGAAAACCACTCTGAACTTAAAACGTCAATAACTCAAAAGTGACTGTGTGGGTTGAGTCCTTTCTGCTTAACTACGTCCAATTCACCGTCACTTTACGGCGAAGTGACAGTGACACCAGTTGAGTATAAAGTTAATATTCTAAAATGGGCCGGTATTAAGATGCCGGTAAAATGGTTGTATGCGGAAGGCAGAAACTGGGCTTTATGTCGAGTTGGGCAAGACCTATGATTCATTATACCTCTCCCAAGTTGCTACACTTTATTAATAAGGTTATATACCCGGAACTGCGTAGGGTCAGTTGCTAAAGAACGACCAAGCAGACCAATAAAATTATATTTAATTTTAATGAATCATTATTTAGTTTCTGAGCTGCACATGTTTCAGAAACAGTTGATGCTTGTTTCTAAACAAATTAATATATTGCCTATAAGTGAGATATATGTATTGGTCTAAACCTAGGATTTCGGCATTGCCCTGTAACTGGGTTGTGGAGGTCTGATGGCAGTCGCTCCGTGTAAAATACTGGTATTCATACAACATAGTTGGGAAAAGGCTAGAAAGAACGATGCGAGATATATGTTTAAAAAACCGCTCACCATCAACAGCAATCTAACATATATCTTACAGGAAGATAGGTATAACAGGTATAGGTGTAGGTTATAGGACCCTGGAGCGGGTGGGCTTAGCAGGCGTTCCGAATCGGTTTTTAATGGGAGGTGAAGGCGTTGCGGGTCCTCGTCGACGGAGGAAACTATTCGTGGCGCCCCCGGGCCTGCGCACACGTCGATCTGCTGCTACGCCCACATAAGTATGGCCAAATACTCAAACACTACTTAATCAAAGTTGCCGCTAAGTCCCGTGCTGTCACTGTCACTTTACGGCGAAGTGAGAGAGTCAGCACGAGACTTAACGGCAACTTAGATTAAGTAACGTTTGAGTATTTGGCCATGTAAATATATCTCGCATGAAGGCAATGTATTCATTTGTTTAGAAACAAGTATCAACTGTTTCTGAAACATTAATACATGTTGCGGTAAACAGACATTTTTTGATGGCAAATGCTGTAATATATATTAATCAAAAATGCTTGTAATGTGGTCATTATTTTGACAACCTTCTTTGAGCAAAGTCGACCTTTGCGCGCTACTTGAATAGGCACCGGCAAAGTTGTATGGAATTTCATTGCTGGTGAGTTTTAGCCATCAGCAATTTCCTTTGAAAATCTTCAAAAATAGTCTGATGCAAAAAGGTTTTAATTAGAATTTGACTGTATAGGTACAGGCAGTACTATTATTATAGAGTAATTAAAAATAAACTAAAGACCGAAGGTTCTCATAAAAATATTAAAAGACAAACCGGGGATGAAGCAAATTGTTACTTTAAATAAATTCTTACTATACTAAGCTGGTTTTATTACAATTATTCGCATTGTTTGAGTAAAGCACTATACAAGCCTTGGTCTGCAATGACTCCGCTGCTGGCCAAGCTATGATGGCCTCGACCTTCGGTCTTAGCCTTTATTCCAGCTTGTCTATCAAGAGCTGCAATGCTGACCGCGCTGTGTTGGTCTGGAGCTGCGCTACACTGCGCTTTCGGCCATCATCAGTGTTGCCAGCAACGCAGTCATTACAGACCGCGGCAGTAATGTACTAATTTCTAGAAACATTTACAGAATGTTAAACAATTGCAGCATAGGCCTAGCACGAACGTTTGACGTATAGTATTGTAAACGTATGGTTTATGTAAGCGACTTTTGAATCGAAAATACAACTGTCCTATAATATTTTGGTAAATTTTTTGCGACATGCCCAATTTGTATCATACATAGATATGAATAAAGCTTTCAATTTAATTAAATAGTATGTGCGAAACGAGTATTTCCAATTCAAAATTCACTTAATGAAATCGAAAGAGTGAGGGGGACGTCAAAAAATAAACATCGTCGTCCGTCTAATCCCGTGGGAATGAAATTTTTTTGCCAGCACTGGGCCGACCGTCTCTCAAATGCCCGGGCCGATTTCAGGTACCAATCCGGCTCTGCATAAACGTAACGTTTTCATAAGTAACTCGATAGCATTCGTGGTAGGCCTACTAAAGCATTGTAAGTAAATACACAACTGTAGAGCATAGAATCATAGCTTTTCTGTATAATATCAATATTAGAGTAATACACTTTATCAATGCAAATCTCAACAGTGATAGCCTTGCGGTGTGACCGTCGGACTGCCAAGTCATAGGTCTCGAGTACGAACAGGCACGCACCTCTGACTTTTCGGATTCATGTGCGTATTGTAGAATTATCACTTGCTTAAAAACGGTGAAGGAAAACATCGTGAGGAAACCGGCATGCCTGAGAGATATTGCTCGACGGCATGTGAAGCCAAGTCCTCTGACACCAGGTTAGTCACTAACCACACGAAAAGAAGAAGAATGCAAATCTCAACAAAATTCTCGTATTCATTTCAAACATAAAAAGAATCGTAAACGGAAAAATCGAAGCAACGCAAAAAAAAAGAATTTAAAATAAGAACGCGCCCAATAAAAGAGTTCGAACGCCCATAGACAAGATGATCAGAGATAACAAATCTAATTGTAATTGTTAGCTGACCTTCTCGGATTTTACCGAGAATATGAGAATATACAACGTGGCCAGTATGTCTTGAGATTTACGGCTGGCGCGCACTGCCTTGCGTTTTTTAACATATAATCTGTGAAGTATGGAGCGTCACAGAAGAGCGCGCACTGCGTTTTATTCACCGTATTTTCTTTTATTTTCTATTCGACTGCTTGTAGATGGTATTGCGGACCGTTTCTACGTAACCGGGCAGTTATTGGCGAGACCTGAAGGATCTCCAACCGATGGGGACGAGAGTAAAATACTTAACCTAAGCTAACTACTACTACTAACATCACGACTAGCTAGCAACAACAGCACCAAGGGCGACCCTTAATGGGACTAGGACCTCGGCTTAGGGCGTTGCTTGCGAGAGGACTGGGAGGGAGACAGTTTGATGAGGGCTGAATTAACGGTGTGAATATTCACCGTATACTGATTTACTTGTATTTATTTCATTCGTTGCGGTGAAGAAAACGCACCGCATGTCACCGCACAGTTGTGCGCGCTCGCACTTCATGGCGGCGTTATATGCTACGGCAAATGTTTTAATATCTGACATTGCTGCTTGAGTAGCTATTTATTTGTATGATAGACAATGGTGTTTGTTAGCGGACATGTTGCAAACATATGTCCGCTACATACCTACTCCTTTAGCTTCATCCATATTCATACATCTTGTCATATACGTACGCCGGTTGAGAGTACTACGCACCTGTCCTTTGTGAAGAACATCACCAATAACATCAATGAATGTTCTTCTAGGACGTCCTCTACCGGCGTTTCCATTGACATCCGCCTCATAAATTCCATTTGTTAATCGCCGTTCACTCATTCTCTCAACATGACCAAACCACCTATGTATACTCAGTATGATACTGAGTATGCGTCATCATCATCTTTTGATTTTTACGTCAACAACTAGCGTCCCGTCCCGGCTTCGCACGGGTGGACATTTTTCCCGTTTTTGCAACATTTTTCATTTATTCTCCGCTCCTATTGGTCGTAGCGCGACGTTATATAGCCTATAACCTTCCTTGATAAATGGACTATCCAACCCAAAAATATTTTTTCAATTCCTACCAGTAGTTCCTGAGATTAGCGCGTTCAAACAAACAAATTAACTCTTCAGCTTTATAATATTAGTATAGATAAGTCAAAATCAATACATTTAAATTAAGTTCTCTAATTCACCGCGTATCAAGATTAAGTGGTCACTAACTAAAGAATATAACTCATTGTGTTTTAATATCGCATTATGTAGAATCGTGTAAAAATGTCAACTTTTATCTGTTCTAGTCGTAATAATGCAAAGGCGTGCGAAACTTGGGTATGGTAGCGTTTCGTGATACTTAATGTAGAATGACCATGTTGAAACAAGTTTGAGAGACTTGTCCTGTTTCTGTGCTACCAAAAATGGTACTTCCAGGGGATAACATCACTTCTGTAAAGTCGGGTCTGCTGCGACAAAAATCTAACAAAATTTGTGTAGCAGAGTAGGTACAGCGACAATAATAACAACTCTTGAATATGACGTCACAGAATCCTGCATCGAGATATCAAGATATGACACACCCAGATAGTATATACAGGGTATAAACGTAATCATGTAATTCCTTCAAACCTCGTGATGTACTGCTGACATAGATTAATCCTGAACGGGATATTTATGGATACAATAAAAAAATATATAAGAAGTAAACATTTGTGTCCTTAACGTGAGACATTTTAGCGCTCCGAGTTAAATAACCGCGCGGTGAACGATAGCCGCGCAATTCGCTGTCTATTTATTTCAACGTCGTTGTATTTCCCATAGACATTTTCTAAACTTTTTTAAAGAATTTTTGGTAAGATGTACCAACTATTTATTTATGGTCACCCTACCACAGTCGGACGTACAAGCTTTATATATCAAGTATCACAAGACTCTCGCAATAGTTCTGGTACTGACCCACTGAATCCTAGTTCGTAGTCATACTAACACGCCAATTTACACCTTAAAACTTTCCTTACAAAGTCTATTCCACCTTGCAAGTACAGGTGAATATGTTGGTAAAGGGGAATTGGACCTAATTTGTAGGGCGATAGGGTTGGTTATTCGCTGTGTTAAAAAAGTTCATGTGTATTGCGTTTTGTTATATTTTACTCGTTTTAATATCTTGCAGAGTGCTTGAAGAGACATAGTTTGTTTTGTATGTTAGTTTGAATAGACTACTAGGTTTGTTAGTGCAAGGTTTTCCAGAGGTATATCAGAGAACACCTCGTTGGTCTACTGGTGGCAAGCGCGACTGCTAATCTTTTCGGTCCTAGGTTCGATCCCCAGGTCGGCAGTGTTTTTGGGTTTTTCGGTGTGGAATTCCCCAGTAGCAGTTCGAAGTTTGGATTTGTGCCCGGTTGATGGCAATAGGCTCGCCTCCTATTACATGGGACTTAAACATGACGGTGAAATGAGGGTGTTACTATACACCTCTGCCCAACCCTCGGAATACAGGCGTAATGTTATGTTGTCATTAAAATAAATTATTTCAATTTTTTTAATGTAGTCAACTGTCCAATTATACAGGGTGTAAACGAAATCATGTAATTTTTTCAAACCTCGTGATGTACTGCTGACGTAGATTAAACCTACACGGGATACGTTTGGAAACAATAAAATAAAAAATACAAGAAGTAAACATGTGTTCTTAACGTGAGGCATTTTAGCGCCCCGAGCGAATTGCGCGGTATCGCTCGTCGCGCGGATTTTGTTTACACTCTGTATTTGAAGTAATAGTACCAATCACATAAGTGGTCAAACAACTACAGAATAGCCTTTACAAAGACAATAACGAGTCCTTGTCTGCGCGTATGTTATAATCAAAATATCATTACTTGCGAAACAACGCACCGATACCATGGTCGCACTGTAGTAATAAGCAAGCGAGTCTGTCGCAATCCTCAATTGTTAGCCGATGGACGAGGAAAGAAAGAAAGAATACATTTATTTATAGCTTTTTTCTTTTTTTGAAATGGGTTTGCTCTTGGCTCTAGTCTAGGTCAGAGGAGACAGAGACAAAGTCTACGATGGAGTGAGCTTACCCAGAAGAAGCCTGTTAACTCTAACTTTGAAGAGATTCAGGTTGAATGCGTTCGGGAACACAGACGCAGGTAGCGAGTTCCATTCTTTTGCAGTGCGCATTATGAAGGATGTTTGGAAGCGCTTAGTGCGAATTGGTGGAATGGCAACTAAGTAAGGATGGTAACTTGCAGTGCGTCTAGATGTCCGATGGTAGAAGGGGGCCGGTGGGATGAGGTTGTGGAGTTCTTGAGCACGCTCTCCGAAGTACAGTCTATAGAAGACCGACAAGCAGGCAACCTTGCGGCGATGAGCTTGGGACACGTTAAAAGAAACTGAAATGGAATGTAAATGAAATCAAAAGGCAACACTGAATGAGTGGTTCGAGGAACTTCAATTATACTCCACCAAGAAGAACATAGTCTACTAAGTTGTCGGCGATAAGATTGACAAGCATATCATTTTGAGACCCAGTGTATAATATCAGCAAGCACATTGGGTCACCCGCGCGACGGCGCAACGAATATTCCCAAGGAGGGTTGATGTCAGGCAGGCGGCCGGTCATAAAACAATAAGCCAAAACCTCTAACGACATGGATTTATGAAATACATGTTGTGCCGACCTCACCTAGTGTGAGATAAGGGCATGGAGAAGAAGAAGAAGAATACACGTTAAAAGAAAAGAAACCCATAAAAACTTTAAAGTTAAACGGTTTTATCTTGCAGTACCCCTGCATCGTCAGGATTTGAGGATTGAAGGTTCAAATTATTATAATGTTGTATTGTCATGGGAATTGAATTTGTGCGCGAAGTTTCAAGACAGTCGATTAAGCAGAAGTAGTTGAAAAATCTGTCGCAAGATTTGAATCAAACAAACAAATGTACGACTTACAACTGGTTCTCAAATCATAGGAAAATCGTTCTGCCTAGCCTTTTCCCAACTATGTTGGGGTCAGTTTCCACTCTAACCAGATGCGTCTGAATATAATACCAGTATTTTACACGGAGCGACTGTCATGAGACCTCCGCAACCTATTTACTAGGCAATGCCGATATCCTAAGGTTAGATCGGTTGTCAGACTTTCGGGCTTCTGACTACCTGGGACCGAGTGTTTAACGTGCTCTCCGAGGCACGGAGAGGTCTCGATTTGTAACGAAACGGTCACCTATCCACGGACTGACCGCGGCAACTGTAACTTAACATCGCAGAGCCCTTCCTTGACTAAAAACACTGGCCAAGTGCGAGTCTGACTCGCGCACGAAGGGTTCCGTACCATTATCTATAAAGATGGAAAAAAAATCACGTTTGTGGTATGGGAGCCCCCTTACATATTTATTTTATTCGGTTTTTTAGTATTTGTTGTTATAGCGCCAATCATCATCTGTGAAAATTTCAACTGTCTACCTATCACGGTTCATGAGATACAGCCTGGTGACAGACGCACGGACAGCGGAGTCTTAGTAATAGGGTCCCGTTTTACCCTTTGGGTACGGAACCCTAAAAACGATACCAACTTAAAATTATTTTAATTGAATTTGAGAAATTGAACATGTTCAATTATAGATACTGAAATAGTTTGATTGATTTCAAAATCACTTGAAACATTATTATCATTAATCTTTTAGAATGTTTCATTGATTGGTACAATTTATTAATTAATATCAAAATCATTCTTCGGTCTAGTAACAAGCTTGGCTGCTGACCTTGGAGTCCTAGATAAGATTTCGTGATCGTCGACACATATATAGATTCTAGAGACCACAGTCTTTAGCTGGAAACCATGTTTTGGCAAGGAGGTTGGACATAACGTCAGTCGGCAGTGAAAACCACGTATGTGTAAAATATTTTTTTTTAAAGAGAGATATAACTGTCTCCTGCAAAAAAAATTACCGATCAAATGTTAATACAAGTTTGTCATCGTACGTCATAGATAGCTTAGAAGTATTTGAATTGAATGTTTGTTGAACTAGTACGTGTATGACGAGTTTCTCAATCGAAAGAACAAATAAAACGCTTTTGAAGAATATTTTATTTACGAGGTTTTCACTGCCGATAAATGGAATCGATGGCGGTGTAAAACTAGGCTCGGGAAACCATGTACTCTAAGTGCTTGGCCAGAGTGGCAGCGCGGTGCGGGGAGCGGCGCGGGTGCGGGAACGCGCGCGATTTGCCTGTCCGCAGTGGAGCGCGGCTTCGTTCTGAGCGTTGTCGTGTCCAGTGTTTGTCAAAAAATAATATGGATGAAGAATACTTATTTTTACTGGAAAATTCTTACTAAAAAACGATGTTTCGACATCCACAGTGCAGATCGTGCTTGAATAGCACTTATTAATTCTTCAACATTTAATTGTGAAAACGCCATCACAAGAACGCACGTGGTCTGCTCGAACTAGTTTGAGATACCCCGCTCCCGCGTGGGTTGTCGCTTGCCGCCCGCGCTCTCACTGCGGCCACTTGTATGAACGACCTATGGCTATGGCGTGAGCTACCCGCGCGCTCTCCGCGCCAAGTAGCCCGCGTCGCTTCCTGCGCCCGCGTGCCCACTATGGACACTCAAATGAAGTTCTTCTGTTTGAACTCTCCGCACCGCGCCCGCGTTTGCAGTCTGGCCAAAGCCTGAGGGATTTCAATGATGTAAGACGTTAACTATTACCACCGACGGTCATCATATCGCGTAACCTCGCAAAACGAATGATCCGTGCGGATCGTAATCAGCCCATAGAATTTTGGTACCTACTTTGAATGGGGTGTAAAAATGGGCGTATACAATGGGGGTACATAGCCAAAAAAAAATGTTTCAGTAGCTTCATAAAATATTGATTTAAAACTTACTTAGTACTAAAATCTAAACTTGGATTGAGCCGAGTATTCATCTGTATCTAAGTTCACAAGTAACTCACGCTCACCTTATAGGTACAGGGTGTTTATTTAAACGCTACAGACTGTCCATAACTTGACACACAAAATTTATTGAAAAAGTTTTTTTAATTTGATTTTTTTAGTTTTCTATCTTTAAGAGTCTTTTGACCCTTATAAGGAACAATGGGCATCAAAAAATATGTTTCTCTCTGACTATTATTTTTCAAAACCCTTAACGAAGCCAAAATGTACTTATTCTCCACGTCATTGCGATATTGTTTTGTTCTGGACTATGCCTGGGAACCTTCTAGTTACGGAGATATTGGAGGTCAATGTTCCAACCGTTTCACAACTTTTTTTAAAACACTAGTTTTGAAGGTTGCAAATGTACTTGAAATACCTTCATTACCCGTTTACTACTCATTGCATCTATCAGCACAGTGTTTTGAGTGCGTTACATTGAGCTTTACAGTATAACGAAATTTATCACCCAAAAAAAATAAAGTCGTTTCCCAGCGACAATTTTTGCGTAGGATTACTTAGTTTGATGTACTGAAAGCATGGTTGACGGCTTCGTGAAGGGTCTTTTTACACGTTGTATGTGAATGCAGTTTGTAATGTATTAAAAAATGATGGAGAATCTCCTAAGAACGTTTTCCTGTAGCTAAAACGCCCTTACTGCCTCTTTCTATCCTGTATATAAGTGTTTTATAACGTTCGACCGCCATGACCTCCATCATAGTAAACTCTTAGCCATAAAATAAAAATCAAAACTCGTTTCATTTTAACTAAACTGAAAATCAGTACTTTTTAAACGTCAAAATACAATAGAATGCCCCCAAATTCGCTCACTGCTTCCTAATGTTTATGCGTGGAAGAGAAAAAGGCGATATCTCTGTCTCATATCTCAGTCCAGTTACTTTAACTTCTGAGCAGTGATTGACTAGTGGTGTGACCGTCGAACTGCCAAGTCATAGGTCTCGAGTTCAAACCCAAGGCATTCACGTGCGTATTGTATAATTATTACTTGCTTAAAAACGGTGAAGAAAAACATCGTGAGGAAACTGGCATGCCTGAGAGGATATTTTTCGACGGCATGTGAAGCCAATTCAGAGGCCCATGGGCGGCATAAACTCTGACACCAGGTTAGTCACTAACCACACGAAAAAAAGAACTTCTGAGAATAATGACCAAGTAGTCAAATGTTACTCAATGTTAAATTGTCGTTTATTTTGTGCTGTCTCTGTCACTCCGCCTTAAAGTGACAGAGACAGCACGAGACTTAACGGTGACTTAAAATTTAGTAACGTTTGAGTATTTAGCCATAAATCTAGAGTATAATACTGCACATCCTGTATAATATAACTAGAACTACAGCTTAACAAAAGGTTACGTAAACTAACCGGTTTCAAGTATTTAGTTACGTACATTTGAAACCTATAAACGGATTCTGTTTCGTTAGTAGATGAGATTTGAGAACTGTATCACACTAAACTTATAGTACCTACGCAACAACTAAGTCGCATCGGCAATGTTCGTAAAACCGATCACTTCCGAACTGAGTGCGACGTCAAGACCACGAATGTTTACTAGTACTGCAGTCCAAATTGATCTTTACGCTGACGCTATAAGTGTGGTTGTTTGATCAAGTTTGCTGATGCGACTTCTTAGTTCTGCTTTAGGCCAGACACCAGCAATAGGGCCATGTTTACGAGTGGACTAATTTCGTCACCAGGTGTCGCTATTGTCTTCATTTGCATGGGACGTACTGTTGGTAAGGCAGTGATAACCGTCTATGTAGGTGTCTGCGTTCAACCTGATCTTTCGAATTCAAGTCTTCTTCTTCTTCTTCCTGCCCTTATCCCACACTAGGCGGGGTCAGCACAACATGTATTTCATAAATCCATGTTGTTAGAGGTTTTGGCTTGTTGTTTTATGACCGGCCGCCTGCCCAAGGAGGGTTGATGTCATCAACCCTCCTTGGGAATATTCGTTGCGCCGTCGCGCGGTTGACCCAATGTGTTTGCTGATATTATGCACTGGGTCCCAAAATGATATGCATATCAATCTTATTGCCAAAAACTAAACAGACTATGTTCTTCTTGGTGGAGTATACTTGCAGTTCCTTGACCCACTCACTCAGTTTTGCTAGGGACTTCGGTTCTGACACATCGTAAATCGTAGCACCGTTAGCTTCTCTGTAAAAACTTGCTGTTAATGTTCTGTACCGCTCCTGTCCCGCTGTATCCCAAATACCAAGCTTGACTTTAACACCGTTCACGTCCATCTTTCGAATTCAAGTGCCAGCCAGAATTAGATTTTCACTTGCGTTAAGAGGAAATGCGGTCGGCATTTAATCCATACAAACGTATTCCTCAGTTTCCTCCTTGGATAATGTCACTAGAGCAAATATTTTTTTCCATTATGATATATATCTACCACCACTATGTCCCTATGTTTTGTTTTTGTCAATAAATAAATTATTAAAAGAACTAGAAAAGTTTAAATTTTACAAAAATCAACCGGTTTTACCACCGTTTTCAAACATCTGGCAAACAAATTTGTTTAATATAAAAAATAAAAAAAAACAGACAGAAATAACCAAAGTCTTTCTTAAATTATTACTGAAAAACATATTAAAATCGGTTCACATTTAAAGAAGGAAACAGGGAAATACGAAAGTACGATTTCGCTAATATTGCACAGGAGAAATCAGTCCGAGATGCAGGTGTCTCTCTCGCGCTCAATTGGGAAGGTTTGCGGGAAGGGTGGGACCGAAATAGATCGCAAAAACCTATTCAAATTATTAATATTTTGCAGCCCGCGTTTCCTCTTAAACGATGAAGTTGGGGTGTAGTCCGCCAACCCGCAATAGGCCAGCGTGGTGAACAAAGGCCTAAATCCTTCTCTTTCTGTGAAGAGGCTAGTGCAGCAGTAGGTCAGTATTCTAGAGTCTGATTATGTTATATTTTGTACTGCTTGGGGTCAGTCTCTCAGCTAATATGTGCGTCTTCTAAGTATTGTGATGAAGGGTTTATGTCAGGCAGGCGGCCGGTCATAATACAATAAGCCAAAACTTCTAACAACATGGATTTACGAAATACATGTGCCGACCCCACCTAGTGTGGGATAAGGGCAGGGAGAAGAAGAGACCTTGTATATTCAAAGAGCCTAAATTATTTTCGTAGTTGCAATAATTTGACCTTCAATCTTCCCCACTTTTATGTGACTATCTTGCTTCAATATTGATATAATCTATACACATAGTGTCAGTACAAGTTGTGTCACTAATGACACTATTTACGACGGCTAACGACCTGTTACTAATTATATGGTATTGCCATCTTTAGACCCCATTCACTTATAATTGACTCCATTTTAACACAGTCACCGCCTCATAGATCTTGCTACATTGATTTAGGCTGGTTTTCACCATCATTAACGATCTACTTAAACAATCGTTTGCTTAAAATTTTTGTACCGATTTTTTTTTCAAATCGACGACTTCTACAGATACTGTACGCTTATCACAAATATTGTGACGTTAACAACGTTAATGTAAGTGAATTTTGGATCGGTAATACTCATTTGAATGAATGAATGAATGAATGATTTATTCACTTAAAATTTCTTAAAGCTAGGTACATTGCCCAACAAAACTGCTTACGCAGTTTAACTGTGAGATCGTTGAGTCTCTCTTACAGTAATCATAATCAGGTACATCTATAACCTATATGCAACTTAATACCTACACTTACATAGATTGTAATAAATGTTTTTTAAGTTTACGTGCGAATTTTACTTTATTATCTTCTTGTCTGATGTCAGCAGGCATAGTGTTCATTAAATAGGGAACGCGTTTTATTAAGGTTCTGTCGCCATATTTCGCACATTAATTAAATTGAAATCTTTATTCATATCAATAGCGTAACGTGTATTTCTTCCACCCGGGGCCAACCCAACCGCCCCCCCCCCCCCACCCTATTATTGCAACTAAACAAAAATCGGTGAAAATTCTATAATACTCTGTTGCTGTGTTGATTGCAAAAAGATACAAAATAAAACGTCTTTCTATAATCATCAATCTTGCACTTCTATTTTGAACAACTTCCACTTGAACCATTGATTTGAAATTTTGCGTAAATAAGTACCTATGTAGTCCCGATGATAATACAGTTATCTGATCTGATGACTATGACCTGACGCTGCAGCCAGGCTGCCCCCTAAGTCTGCGCCGCCCGGGGCTATAACCCCCTTTAGCCCCTCCACGCTACGCCACTGCTGTGTCTCGAACTTCGAGCAGTCTATGGCCATTTTCAATGACCTATCTTTCGACTGTTCGCCCTGACATTAAGCTCTTTAGAAGTAATATCACAGGGGTTCGAACATTTTTCTATGAAAGCTGGCATAGCCCCTGCCGCCATTTTTTTTTTTTTTTTCAGTTGTGGCGTACATTGAAGCTGGTATATATGGGTAGAGGACACTTAAACAAACAAAATAACGTCTGGAATATGGTGCTCTAAACTGTCACGTTGCTGTGATATTTGGAGGCAAAGACAATGACAAATGAGAACAATGACGGTCTCTGCCTCCAAATATCTCGACAATGTGGCACTTTAAGGCACCACAATTCGCACCCTTACCAGTAAGGGCACAACTCGAAATATCAAGTTTTTGAGTTTCTGTGTTAGATGGTCTCAATAACAACTGTTGTACCATTTGGCTTTCACAGAAAGAGAAAAAAGACAATATTAAAGCAAATACTGTGCAAAATACCGTGAAAACATCGGGTTTCCTGAATCTTTAAACACGTTTTCCCAAAAGTTGATATTTTCGAGTTGTGCCCTTACATTACTGAGGGTGTGATATAGCTGACATTTTAGTTTGTTAAAGTGTCCTCTCTCAACAGTTTCAAAGCACGCAGTAGGAGGCAGGGTGGCTTTACCACGAAGGATCTATCCACTGTCTATCTCTAGTAGGGCAAGCCGCCCATAGATAGGACTATTGAAAACGGCCGTTAGTGTCTCATGTGCAGTCAGCCTTACTGATAAAAAGCTTCAATCTTTGAAACACTTGCTTACATGTAGTAAAAAGTATTATCAAGTTTTTACATGAATCAATCAATCAATTTCTTAGTTAAGTAATCTAAGATACCACTGACTTACGGTGAAGGAAAACATCGTGAGGAAACCTGGATTGGCCTGGTCAAACAGAGAGCGTGGCGTGGTGTGATAATCACGTCACGTGCTTTTGGCGTGCGTATTACTATGACAATGTATGGAAGACGCCATACAGAAACTGCCACACCACGCCAAGCTTCGCTTCCATACATAACATAACTTACCTACCTTACAATGATTATTATTATTTTACCATCGCCTCATTTTTTACGTTACATTTTTAATAAATTGTGAATGTGAGTACCATGTAGGGTAGCTATATACACGAATTTTGTAAACGTTTGGCGGTTCTTGAGTTTTTTTTTGTTACCCACCCAAATGTCCAGCTGATTGATAGCGTCGTGCAGCGGTCGGGTTGTTGAGCTCCCTAAAATAAGGTTTGAGCTCCGCGATGATTGAAGCAGATGTACCGTCAGTTAGGACAGGTCAACTCGAAACTGCTATGGCACTTTCCTCAAAAGACCATTCCAAGCGTTGCCCTACATCGTTTCACTCGCATAGTTTGTATACTACAATGTCTGGACTTTATCTGGACTATTGTCTGGACTGGCAAAATAGGTTTTTGTATTATAGTTATTATTTTAATAATATCGCTTTACAATACTTCATTCCAAACTGTAAAGTATGAGCATCATGCAGCTATTAGTGATACGCTTATAATCATATCATATTACTGGTAATATGAGTCTGTCATGCTCACTTAAATGTCTTGCTGATGGTGGCGTTGTTTATCCGGTCGTTGAGTTCCCTATAATATGGTTGAGCTGACCGATGCGGATGTGCACGTCATGCTCGTGAACGGGTGCCGTCTGTCGGGACTGGTCAGCTCTTAACTGCTATGGCAATCATAGAAGGCATATTTTTCTATTTGTTACTCTTATGTGAGTTTATTTGTTACATTAACCTGCATTATTCTCATTCTATTTCTCACACTACTGTAATGGAATTGTAATGAACTACTATTTTAAAAAGAGTATTCATGGAGTTTCTTGCCGGCTCTTCTCCATAGAACCTACCTTTTGGAACCGTGCACCTAGTCGTGACGTTTTAAAAGTGCCTGAAATCTGGTCTATTTGAAATAAAAAATTTTGACTTTGACTTTGACTTTGACTTTACGTATCTTTTTACTTGCTGCACCGGTGGACGTCATCATGTCAACGCCAGCTGTCGCTGAAAACCAGCGCTGTGGCTCTGTCTCGCACGTGAGACACAGCATTATGCTGAGCGATGGCGGTTTTGCGCGGATGTGACGCATATTTTTCCCCAAGTTTCTTTTCAGTTTTGTTTACTTTTATTTTATTTTGTGCGTCATGTTGGCGCGAATAAATAACTTTTCTTTCTTTTCTTTCTTTCTATAACATCACGCCTGTATTCCCCAAAGGGTTGGGCAGAGGTGTATAGTAACACCCTCATTTCGCCGTTATGTTTAAGTCTCATGTAACAGGAGGCGAGCTTATTGCCATCATCCGGGCTGCTACTGAGGAATTCCAGACGGAAAAACCCAATAACACTGCCCGACCTGAGGATCGAACCCAAGACCTCACGATCAGCAATCGCGTTTGCCACCACTAGATCAACGAGGCAGTTCTTCCATACATTGTCATAGTAATTCGCACGTGAAGAGCACGCGATCAACACGCGACATGAATATCACACCCAGCCGCGCTCTCTGTATGACCAGGCCTTTAAATGGTCTGAAATCGCCAACACTCAATGAGCAAGTGTGGTGGTTCATGCTCGTTCCTTCTCTGTATAAGAAGAGGCTGGTTTTGTAATGGGACAAGGACAGACTGGTATTAGTAGGTAGTAGGGCTCCGTCGGTCCCGGGTGTCATACGAATACCTATGACAATTTTTACGGGTAGTCAGAAGCCCGAAACTCTAAAATGCCTCAAGTTAAGAACATCACGTTTACATACTTCTTGTTTTTTTTATTGATTCCAAAAGTGTCCCGTGCAGGGTTAATCTATGTCAGCAGTACATCACGAGGTTTGAAGGAAATACATGATATCGTTTAAACTCTGTATAGGTGACGGAAACCACTTCCATCAGGTGAACCGTCGACTTGTTTGCCAAAGTCTCTTCTTCATCTTAGCCTTTTCCCAATTATCTTGGGGTCAGCTTCCAGTCTAACCAGATGCGGCTGAATACCAGTATTTTACACGGAGCGACTGCCATCAGACCTCCGCAACCCAGTAACTGGGCAATGCTGATATCCTAAGGTTAAACCGTTTGTCAGACTTTTGGGCTTCTGACTACCCGTAACGACTGTCATAGGTATTCGTATGACACCCGGGACCGACGGCTTAACGTGCTCTCCGAGGCACGGAGGGGTCTCGATGTGTGTTATATAGTTTATATTAATTTAAAGAAGGTTTTATGGTTTTCTGTAATTAGTTAGACTGGTTATAAAGATTAAAAGGAAATGAGGCTTGTCAATAAACGTCAGTCTGCTACCAGCTATCTGTCTTTTAATTCAGGATTATATTGTAACAATTAATTATATGTTCGCATATTTATCAGTGGCGACGAGAACCTGCGACTAAAAAAAAAAAAAAAATGGCTCACTTTGGGATTTTGTCAAGTTTTGACCATAATATTCATACTTGGCAAAACTTCAAGCAAAGAATTTTGCAATGGTACATTGCGAACGACGTTGACAATATCAAAGATCCACAGGGCGTGAAAAGACGGGCAATTTTGCTGAGCACACTCACCGACAGCACTTATCAACTGGCGGCCGATTTAGCGTTACCAAAAGAACTAACGCAAGTGCCATACGAAGACATTCTCACACTTCTCGACAATCATTTTACACCCAAAAAATGTGGATTTGGTGAGCGGTATAATTTCTATGCTGCTAACCAAAGTCTGGAAGAAACCTTTTCGCAGTGGGCTGCGCGGCTTCGTGGGCTTACTACTCATTGCGGATTTTTGAATGTAGAAGAGGCGCTGCGTGATCGTTTTGTTATGGGTTTGTTGCCGGGACCGGAGAAAGACAAGCTTTTCGCACGTGACCTTGAAGAGTTAACACTGGCCAAAGCAGTGGAGTTGGCGGAAAACGTGCGCAGTGCACGCAAGGGAGCCGCAGCATCATCGACGGCGTCGGCACAGGCGCCGCCGTCGAGTGAGCCGCTGTACAAGATTGAAGCCACCACAAAAGAGGCCAGCCTTAACAAGGAAAGGTGTTCAGTGTGCGGCTTTAGAAATCATTTAACGTCACAGTGTCGGTTTGCTAGTTATACGTGCAAAAAATGTAACGTTAAGGGTCATCTACGCCGAATGTGTAAAAAGATAAATTTCGTAGGAACAGGCGGGTCGGGCGAGAGTGACGATGACGGTAAGACAAAAAAAATATGTTCTTTCCGGGGTGAACCTATGACTCTAGTAGTTTCTATACTAAGTATTAAGCTAAAGTTCGAAGTAGATACAGGATCGGCAGTTACAGCGATTTCTGAGAAAGTGTACAACAAATATTTTAAATTGTTGCCAATCTTACCAACAACGGATCAATTATTTACATATACCGGTGGTCTTATACGTTGTTTAGGAACAGTGCAATTGCCTTTAACATACCTGGACAAGACGCAGGTAGTTAATGTGAGAGTAATACGCGATGGTGGACCACCAATATTAGGCAGAGATTTTATTAGTTTGTTTGGCTTACAAATGTTGCAAATAAATTATTGTCAATCTAATAAAATTGCTGAACAATTAAAATTACAATATCCGTCGGTTTTCTCAGATGAGTTGGGTGAATTTACAAAGTATAAGGTAAAGTTACAATTAAAAGAAAACGCGAAACCAGTTTTTTTCAAAGCTCGGCCTGTAGCATTCGCACTTAGAGATAAAATAAACGGTGAACTCGATCGTTTGGTAAGTATTGGTGTCATTAGACCAGTTCAATTTTCTGATTACGCCTCACCAATTGTGCCTATATTGAAGCGCGACGGTTCCTTAAGGTTGTGCGTTGATTATTCTGTAAGCGTAAACAAACAGCTGGTCGTCGAACAGTATCCGTTACCGTCAGCTCAAGAACTTTTTACAAAATTGCACGGGGGTCAGCAGTTTAGCAAGTTAGATTTAACCCAAGCATATTCACAATTTGTGTTAGACGAGGCATCTCAGAATATAACTTGTATTAATACTCACCGCGGTTTATTTGTCTATACGCGATTAGTTTTTGGTCTCGCTAGTGCTCCTGCTATTTTTCAACGGGCAATGGAGTGTTTACTGTCGGGATTGGACGGTGTTTTATGTTTCCTTGACGACATTTGTATAACAGGAGCAACTAAAGAACAACATTTAGGACGATTGTGTGCAGTCTTGCAAAGGTTGCAAGACGCAGGTTTAACACTTCGTAAAGATAAGTGTGTGTTTTTCGAGGATCAAATAGAATACTTAGGATATACTATAGATAAGAATGGTTTAAGGAAATCAAATCAAAAGGTCAAGGCTATAGTCGAGGCACCTATTCCAACAAACGTGAATAAGTTACAGTCGTTTCTAGGATTAGTCAATTATTATAGAAGCTTTGTCCCTAACGCGTCATCAATATTGAGCCCCCTTTATTCATTATTGCAAAAGGGCAATAAATGGAAATGGGAGGAGATACATAATGATGCATTCAATGCAATTAAGAAATGTTTAACTTCAGATCAGGTTCTTGCGCATTTTGACCAGAATGCTAAAATTATTTTAACGGTAGACGCTTCGCCTAGCGGATTAGGAGCTATTTTATCACAGATGGGTTCTGACAGAGAGGAACGTCCTGTGTCGTTTGCTTCACGTACACTGAATGCAGCAGAGAAGCGGTATTCACAGTTACAAAAAGAGGCAACAGCTATTATATTCGGAGTGCGACGTTTTCATCAGTATTTATACGGAAGGGCGGTCCCGTTTGTGCTGCGTACCGATCACAAGCCTCTCTTATCTATTTTTGGTCCATACCGAGGTATTCCAGAGGTCTCTGCTAATAGGTTGCAGCGTTATGCAATGTTTCTTAGTGGTTACAATTACACCATAGAATACATTCGCAGCGCTGACAACAGCGCAGATTATTTATCGCGCGCCAGTCTGCCTGACAATGAATCAACGGTGGCTAGTGGAGGCTGTGGCTACAAGACTGAGGGCAGTTTAATACCTGTAGAAGATCGCGCGTCGTATATTAATTTCGTTATAGATGGTAGTTTACCCGTTACACTTAATGAAATTAGGGCTGAAACTCTTAAAGATCCAACATTAGTTAAAGTTCTTTCATATATTGCTAATGGTTGGCCTAAGCGACTATCAGACATATTAATTATGCCTTATTTCTTGTGTAAAACCCAGTTGTCGAATGAAGGCGGGTGTATTATGCGAGGACACAAGGTAGTTATTCCAGAAGCGCTTAGAACAACGTTATTATCAGAACTACATAAGTCACATTTAGGTATCGTGAAAACGAAAGCGGAAGCGAGCAGCAGATTTTGGTTTCCAGGAATAGATAAAGCCGTAGAAAAAATGATTGCGGATTGTGAGGTTTGTATACAGTTGAGACAGTTACCCGCGCGCGCGCCACCAGCTCTGTGGCCACATCCACCGCAAGCGTTCTATCGTATTCATATTGATTTTCTCGGCCCCATACATAACCGTTCGTATTTAGTTATTGTAGATGCGTACTCGAAGTGGGTAGAAGCGTATGATATGGGAACAAGTACTTCGTCATTATCGGTGATTAATAAAATGTATGAATACATGGCAAGATTTGGCTTACCGCATACTATAGTCTGTGATAATGGCACTCAGTTTACTTCCTCTGAATTCAGGGTGTTTTGTGTGTCAAACGGTATATCGCATGTAACGTCGCCGGCATATCATCCGGCTAGTAATGGGCAGGCTGAAAGCTACGTGAAAGTGGTCAAAAAGGGAATTAAATCTTGTATGTTAAGCAGTAATAATTTTAAGGGATTCAATAACAATTTGTTTAAATATCTATTTGATTATCGAAATTCCATACATTCTGCAACGGGCTGTTCACCTGCCCAGTTAGTATTCGGACACAAACTGCGGTCACGATTAGATTTAATTAATCCAAACCCACTCTTAGCGGCGTCTGTCACTCTCACTCGAAAGGCAAAGAGTCGATGGGAAGAAGCTGCGAACTGTGCCTAGGGTCGATTACAAGCCCTTTTATTAGTTTTGAGTTAAGTTTTATTAGTTTTGAGTTAAGTTTTATTTTGTCAAGCTAGGGGAAGGAATGTTATATAGTTTATATTAATTTAAAGAAGGTTTTATGGTTTTCTGTAATTAGTTAGACTGGTTATAAAGATTAAAAGGAAATGAGGCTTGTCAATAAACGTCAGTCTGCTACCAGCTATCTGTCTTTTAATTCAGGATTATATTGTAACAATTAATTATATGTTCGCATATTTATCAATGTGTAACAAATGGTCACCCATCCACGGACTGACCGCGGCAAGCGCAGCTTAACCTCGCAAATCTTACGATCGGTGCGGTTGTTATTTAACCACGAGCACCTCGACTTGTTTGCCAAAGTATTGCATAAAAAACACAGTAAGGATAAAATAATACATTGTGTGATTTGCAAAACCCAGACATCGAACTCGCCACTTCACAACCTAGAGACACTATTATTACAACAGCATATAATTAATTAATAATACAATAAGACTTGCACACAAAAGATTTAATTATATTTAAATTGATGACTCAGATTGATCTAGATGAGTGTCGTGTCGTGATTGCGACATTAGATGCACCACAGCACAAAACAGATAGGTACAGAAGTCAATCTACATACAAGTGCACTCGAGCAACGCACACATAGACACTGCTCACGGACACGATATCTCGGACTGTTTGGGACTAGAGTGCGAGTGAGTGCGAGCGCGAGTGCCATGTGCTTGAGAGATAGATATATAGATAGAGCGACCGCCGAGCGTAGGTATGAAAAGTGAAGTACATACATGTGATTGACTTCTTTACCTATCTGTTTTGTGACCACAGATAGTTCAATCCACGAAGACGCCCCACTCTTTACCTAAATCGCTACAGTGCAAAAGTGTACATTATAAGTTGCTATTGTGTTAGTTCTATCGCCACAGCAGTTACACCGTCAATTTAGCCCTCATCAAGCTGTCTCCCTCCCAGTCCTCTCGCCAGCAACGCCCTAAGCCGAGGTCCGAGTCCCATTACGAGTTGCCCTTAGTGGTGTTGTTGCTAGCTAGTCATGATGTTAGTAGTAGTAATTAGCTTAGGTTAAGTATTTTACTCTCGTCCCCATTGGTTGGAGACCCTTCAGGTCTCGCCAATAACTGCCCGGTTACGTAGTAACGGTCCGCAAGACCATCTACAAGCAGTCGAATAGAAAAAATCTTAAATGTTTCTTCCTCTTTCGTGTCTGCACGAGTGATACGAGATTAGCTCATATCGTGGCAAAAGATTGGCCAGTCAGCAAGGTTGGTGGTGGTCAGGAGCTCATGATCAGCAGTCGCGCTTACCCCCACTAACACTGATATTCTAAGACGTTCCTCTAAAACTTACTCGACTCATACTCGACTCAGAACGGCCTCGAAAACACCTTCAAAATTGTATTCTTAGTCGCAATTTCTAGTGAACTTTGAGGTTCCTCGACGGAGTCATTACGTCATAATTTGAATTATCTGCATCGCGCAAATAACGCCGCGATAAATAATTGTAAGTATTATCGTAAGTATAGGTATACGATAAAATCTTCAAAATTCATTTTTGTTACATACCAACTTTGACACTTCCTTCCTTAAGGTAGGTTCCGAGGTACCTTCAGTTTGACAGATGATTCATTACCTCGACTGAGGAAAAATCTCGAGTCGAGGACGTTTATGTCAAGTTGAAGAGGAGTCGAGCCGAATAAGTTTTGGAGGAACGTCTTAGAATATGGGTGTAAGACCTACTAAGAAAATTAGGTAATCTTTTGATTAGCAATAGATACATAAATGTTCAAAGCACCGCTTCTCAGATTATAAAACCGGTTAGCAAGTTACAATATAAACTCTTGCATCTATTGTCTACAACGCAGTGAGTGGGTCACGCCACATAATAAGAACTTATAGAAGTCTCATTGCCAGGGTTTAGAAACCGGAAAGAAATTCTAACCGGTTAATACGCAAGTACATACGAAATCGGTTTTTTTCGACATTTAACCTTTATTAGACGGTTTTGACTGGTCGATAATAGTTTAAAAAAATAAAAACACAGATCAATGAGGACTTAAATAAATCAATAAAGTTAGTAACCGTATGTGATCGGATCACGCAGAATAATCCGATTTATATCGGTTTTCAATAAAGATCATTAAACGGTCGCACTCTAACGGAAATAATCGACATAACCGATAAAGAACGATTAATAAAACGGTATTTGTTAACCGGTTCCTAGCCCTGCTCATAGCCAACAATCGGTAGTTGACGTGCACATATACGATTCAGGATTCAAGATTTTTATCAAATAGACCTTCTGTACTTATAAGTATATCTTGATGTCACGCCTTACGCCGTTCACTCTGCTCCACTACGGGTGAGGACATGGTTCATAAGCGGTAGCGTTTTTATCAAATTAGGAGATTACCATACTCACCACGTATGGTAGAACATAACATAACATCACGCCTGTATTCCCCGAAGTGTTAGGCAGAGGTGTATAGTAACACCTTCATTTCACCGTTATGTTTAAGTCCTATGTAATAGGCGAGTCCATTACCATCAACCGGGCACAAATCCGAACTCAGGGCCGCTACTGAGGTATTCCTGCCTGAGGATCAAACCCAGGACCTCACGATCAGCAGTCGCGCTTGCCACTACTAGACCAATGAGGCAGCTAACATTAAAACTTAACCGTCAATTATAATTAACCGTCATTTAGCTTAACAGACGACACTTTTCCGTCTTGCCCTTGATTTAATTCCTAAAATACTTTAAAAACATATTTTTTATGCTGACCGTACATCTGAATGTCAAGCCTCAAACTACCATGCCAGACTCAAGTTGTTTCTGAGGAAAAAAACCAAGCCCCAACAAAAATCGATTTGCAAAAAACGAAATCAAGTTTGCTATCAAGCATAGAATCTATCCTACGCTATATTCAAACACTTCCGGCTACCACTATCATTAAATTTTCGCCCCCTCCCCCCTATCAGCTCGCCTTTCACCCCACATTCCTCATCATGGTCAGCAGCCGGACCCAATGATATAAGCATCGACCTCGCAGGGGACACTGCCTTCTACAAAACAACCTTCACGACCAACAGAAAATAAACTATCATTGGAATTTCACACTTATTTTGTATGCATTAAAATTTAAGTAATATTTTTGGACTGCAAAATTATGTTTGTAATATCAAAGCTCTGCCAACTTACATTTACTATCAAATATGACATTTGTCTTAAAATTTTCAACCCTATTTTAATAGCCATAAGAGTGATATCAATAGTTTTTGATGTGACCACTTAAGTTTGTAATAATAAGGCTAGTTCCAAGTATTGATATATAAGGAAGTGGGGCATACAATGATTGATACAAGATCCGGTGAGCGTATTACTGAGTTACATACGTCATATAATTTTTAATAAAGGCATAATGTGAGGTTTCTACAATCACTACATTGGCAAGACGAATTTAATTCAACATTTTATAAATCTGTAGGACACGTCCAGACACTGCCGTGCGTCCTAGGCCTGCAGGATTGACCAAGTTGACAGATTTTATCATGTCACATATCTAATACAACATTTTATAAATCCTTAAGACACGTCCTGACACTGCCGTGCGTCCAATGCCTCCAGGGTTGTCAAAGTTGATGGATTTTGTTATATCACGTATCCAATACAACATTTTATAAATCCTTTAGACACGTTCTGACATTGCCGTGCGTCCTAGGTCTGCAGGATTGTCCAAAGTGACGGATTTTGTTGTGTCACGTATCTAATACAACATTTTATAAATCCTGGGGACACGTCCTGACATTGCCGTACGTCCTAGGCGAGCCTATTGCTATCAACCGAGTACAAATCCAAACTCCGGGCTGCTACTGAGGAATTCCTCACGGAAAAACCCAATAACACTTTGCCCGACCTGGGGATCGAATCCAGGACCTCATGATCAGCATTCGCGCTCGCCACCACTAGACCAACGAGGCATTACAATCTCGCCCTCATCATTATAGCACTTTATCGGTGTATTCAGAATATGTTGCCCAGCATTTTTTTTTACAATATACATTGCTCTACGATATTAAAAAAAAACTTTATAACCGACTTCAAAAACTAAAAAGTATAAAATAATTTAATATAGATTTAATTTAAAACACCTCTTATGCAAACCTAATACCTTTACCATAATATAAAATTAACAGTTTCAGAAGTCGGTGCTAATCCACGCTGAACCAAATTGAAGGCACCGACTTCTGAAACTGTTAATTTTATATTATGGTAAAGGTATTAGGTTTGCATAAGAGGTGTTTTAAATTAAATCTATATTAAATTATTTTATACTTTTTAGTTTTTGAAGTCGGTTTTTTTCTATTTTACAACAGAACTCTTCATCGATTCCTAGTGTTGTAGCGATTCTTATATGAACACAACCTTCCGATTTGATCTGAATTAGCTTTCAAAGTCAATTACTCGTCTAAATGCCTCTAGTAACTCAATTATCTTTGAATATCATCAGTATTTGACATTTTAACTGATAATCTTGTCAGCCTTAGAACTAATGGCTTGCCGAACTCCACTACGCTCGCTTACCTGTTGCGGGTTAACGGACTACACCATACAAACGTAAGGCATTTTAGCATCATCAGCCTGAAGACGTCCACTGCTGAACAAAGGCCTCCCCCTTAGACCGCCACATCGAACGACACTCCGCCATTTGCATCCATCGGTTGCCCGCGACTTTCACAATGTCGTCGGTCCACCTAGTGGGAGGCCTACCTACGCTGCGCTTTCCGATTCGTGGTCGCCACTCAAGAACCTTTCTTCCCCATCGGTTATCGGTCCCTCGAGCGATGTGGCCTGCCCATTGCCATTTCAGCTTGCAAACCCTGACAGCTATGTCAGTGACTTTGGTTCGTCGGCGAATATCCTTGTTCCGGATTTTATCGCGCAAAGAAACTCCGAGCATAGCTCTCTCCATTGCCCGCTGGGTGACTCTGAGTTTCTCCAAAAGGCCAGCGGGCATTTTAGCGCCCCGATTTAAAGGACCGCAATTCGCTCGGGGCGCTAAAATGCCCCACGTTAAGAACACATGTTTACTTCTTGTATTTTTTTTATTGAATCCAACCGTATCCCGTGCAAGGTTAATCTACGTCAGCAATACATCACGAGGTTTGAAGGAATTACATTATTTCATTTACACCCTATATAGAACTTTTTTTAAGCCATCTTAGTTGTGCATCTTTCCTCACGATGTTATCCTTCACCGTTGACGCAAGTCTTCTTGACTTGAGTCGGCCCAGAACTTAGCTACGAGTACGTTATCAGTAGCGTCCATTAGTTCCTGTAACGTGCAGGTATCAGGGCACGCAGAGCATGATGTCAGGTGTCCCATCGTTTGTGGAACAGCACCACATTTACACTCCAAGCTGGAATCGTCTATGAATCTCCACCTGAGCAGGTTTTCCTTGCTTCGACCAACCTGGGTCCGGAGTCTGTTTAAAGACTTCCAGGTTAGCCAAGGCAACTCATGTCTAGGTGGGAGATTGACGCAGGTTATAAACAAATTCTGATCTGCACATGAATTGGAAAATTCAAAGGTGCGGGTCGGGATCGAAGTCAAACCTTCCTACATGGAAGGTCAGCGTTCAACCGTTAGGTTATCACAGAAAAACAAACTTCGTCAAACAACTTATTATATTCTGCCTAACTTTTTCCCAACCATGTTGGAATCAGTTTCCAGTCTAACGAGATACGGCTGAATACCAGTATTTTACACGGAGCGACTGCCATCAAACCTCTGCAACCCAGTTACTGGGTAATGCCGATATCCTAAGGTTAGACCGGTTGTCAGACTTTCGAGCTTCTGATTACCCGTGACGACTGTCATAGGTATTCATATGACACCCGGGACCGACTGTTTAACGTGCTCTCCGAGGCACGAAGAGGTCTCGATGTGTAACGAACGGTCACCCATCCACGGACTGGCTCCGGCAAGCGCAGCTTAACCTCGCAAATCGGATGATCCGCGCTGTTAGTAATTAGCCACGACTCCCTCACGAGCCTCGTCAAACAACGCATGTCTATGTAAAAAGATTGATGATGAAAAAGTCGCAAGATAATACCCATTCACATTATAAAGTGTATGCGTACGCGCCGAAAGACAATGCTGATATAAAAAGGCAATAAGAATTAAGTGGGTAATGGAGAACGTTGCGTCATGACGGCAGTAGTCTGCTTCATAGGGCTGTCACTATTATAATAACGTAATCACTACATAAATATTGTATAAAAAACATTTTAACAAAAATAAAATCGACTTCGAAAAAACAAAAAATGAATAATATAATTACCATATTATAAAATTAACAGTTTCAGAAGTCGCTCCTGCACGCTGCACCAAATTGAAGGCACCGACTTCTGAAACTGTTAGTTTTATAATATGGTAATTATTTTATTCTTCTTTTCGTTTTTTTTTGAAGTCCGTTTTGTTTTTGTTAAAATGTTTTTTTATTTTTTTCATTTTAGTAGCCTTAATCAAAACATGGTTGGACCTACTTAAGACGCTGCTCGTAACATAATCACATCATCACACGTGATTGAGAAGTTCTATTGTCTATCTCCGAAGTTCTTCATCAGATCTTCACCAAATTGAAATGGGACCACTTCGAAAGAATACTCTTTCATACAAAAAAAATATTTTTCCAAAACGGTTTAAAAATGACGGTGTAGTGAGGTAACAAACATTACAAAAAAAATACAGCCGAATTGATAACCTCCTCCTTTTTTGGAAGTCTGTTAAAAATAAAGTCCGCCGCCGTTGTCTGTCTGTGCGAGATTTTTTCCGTAACTACTAAACGGTTTTTTTCCGGTTTTCACGATTAGATAGATTGATTCTCGAGAAATGAATGTGTAACATTTAAGATTTCACGATATAACGTGTTGTTTAAAGTAACTGAGATATCACGATTTTTGTTAAGTACGATAAAAATAATACTTACATACATAAATTCACGCCGCTTTCCCATGGGGGTAGGCAGAACCTATAGAACGCCACATGCTACGATCATACATCTTGTCATACACACACGCCGATTGAGAGTACTACGCACCTATCCTTTGTGAATAACATCACCAATCACATCGATGTATGTCCTTCTAGGGCGACATCTACCGGCGTTTCTACAGACATCCGCCATATAAATTCCACGCCCCATTCCAAAGAAAACATGTTTGATGAAAATACCGGTACGAAGTCGGGGCGAGTCCCTCGGCAACAATAAGTAACGGTTTCTCAACAAGAGGTCAACGGCTAAGGTGTTGACTGACAACCGATAGGTCTTGATTACAAAACACCTATTGTGTTGAGCTTTGTCCCAGAAAAAGCATGTTTTACTCACTTACCCAAAATGGCCGCGTCACGATTTTGACCGATATTACCCATTTCGATGTACTCACACATATACAGGGTGTAAACGAAATCATGTAATTCCTTCAAACCTCGTGATGTACTGCTGACATAGATTAACCCTGCACGGGGTACTTTTGGATTCAATAAAAAAAAATACAAGAAGTAAACATGTGTTCTCAACGTGATGCATTACTTATAGCGCCCCGAGTGAATTGCGCGACTATTGCTTGCCGCGCGGTCATTTAATTTTTTTTTATTCGTTCCCAAAGATTCCCGTGCAGAGTTAATCTATGTCAGCAGTACATCACTGTATGGCTCAAAGATCACGTCATTTAGTGTACAATGCACTGCTATACAAATATTATACCTTGGGCTTGTTAGATTTTCGCGGCTTTTTTCATAAGGTCAGTTGGTAAGCGCTCCGTGTAAAATAAACTAGCTGACATTATGTATTTCAATATTTTATTTTTATACTACGACTACCCGACCGACGTCCTGCCCAGAAAAGCAGCGCCACCTACCCGGTCAAACTGTGTTTTCAAACCATCCAGGAACCCATTGAAATATAACACAAAATTTCATCCGAATCTGTCCAGCCGTTTAAGAGGAGTTAGGTGACAAACACACGTACAGAAGAATTATTATATATTAAGATATAAAGTCACAATAGAAGAAGAACATAGTTGGCTTAGTTATCGACAATAAGATTGACAAGCAGATCATTTTGAGACCTAGTACATAATATCAGCAAGTACATTGGGACACCCGCGCGACGGCGCAACCAGTATTCCCAAGGAGTGTTGATGTCAGGCAGGCGGCCGGTCATAAAACAATAAGCCAAAACCTCTAACAACGTGGATTTATGATATACATGTTGTGCCGACCCCACCTAATATGGGATAAGGGCACGAACAAGAAGATTTTTATATACAAACTAACAATAGAAATAAAAAAACTGCAACGTAAGCCACAAAGGATAGCATTTCTTTTTCCTTTTTTCGAGGTCTTCAAATGTCTCCCGGCTTGCTGGGGGGGAGGTCTGGGAGTGTAGGATTTTTAAGGAACTAAAACCCCTTCGTGATCTGGGGGTTATCTTCAGCACAGTATCGGAGGTTCCGATGACGAAGTTATGCTTCCAGAGCCCAAGCCCAAGAATAACAATTTATGTAATTATTGTATTTTTTTCACATAACATAATATCACACCTGTACTCCCCGAAGGGTTGGGCAGAGATGTATAGTTACACCCTCATTTCGCCGTTATGTTTAAGTCCCATGTAATAGGGGGCGAGCCTATTGCCATCAACCGGGCACAAATCCATACTCCAGGCTGCTACTGAGGAATTTCACATGGAAAAACCCAATAACAATGCCCGACCTGGGAATTGAACCCAGGACCTCACGCAATCGTGCTTGATTTTTTTCATTTGTCTAAATAAATAAACCTCGCATTAGGCAACCCTACTCGCGACTCAAGTGCAAGTTCGAGTGACGCAACGCTCCGGTGCGCGGGCGCAACTTTTTTAACAACTTCATACCTAGCCTCTGTCGCTCTAGAACTATGACGAAACTTTTACATTCTATATTTAAAAGGATCAATTATATTATTAGGTACCTATCCACTATTATCTTTTGCCTTGAGTGCATAATAAAAGTTTTAACTAACTATGGAATAACTTGTTCCAAATGGTTTTGGATTTCAATTCTTTGGAACCTGTTGTAGACGCCTTTGAAAACTTGCCTTACATGCAAGACGCCTTTGACGACACGGTTGGTGCAGTGGCTGAGCAATCGGCTTCTTCGCTCCGCGTCGTGGCTTCGATTCCCGCACGGAACAAATATTTGCATGGCCTACAGATAGTTGTTCCGGGTCTGGATGTTTGTGCATGTGAAGATTTACCATATTAAGGCACTTATGCAAGTAAAAAATAAAACTGACTTCAAAAAAACTAAAAAAGAATAAATTAATTACCATATTATAAAATTAATAGTTTCAGAAGTTGGTGCTGATCCACGCTGAACCAAATTGAAGGCACCGACCTCTGCAACTGTTAATTTTATAATATGGTAATTATTTTATCTTTTTTCCGTTTTTTGGAAGTTGGTTTTTATTTTAAATGACTTTTCTTTTTTTCTTTTAGTGGCCTTAATTAACACACGATTGGACCTACTAAAGACGCTTCTCGTAACCTAATCACATTATGTGTACTGTTCATTATTGAGGAGTTCCATTGTCTATATCCGAAGTTCTTCATCAGATCTTCACCAAATTTAAATGGAACCACCTCGAAAGAATACTCTTTCAAACAAATAAAGAACTTTCCAAATCGGTAGGTATATAAATGACGGTGTCGTGAGGTAACAAATATTTAAAAAAAAAACATACAGCCGAATTGATAACATCCTCCTTTTTTGGAAGTTGGTTAAAAAACTAGACTAGAAGAACTTAAGTATACCGTTCACATACGGATCATTATTGTACAATACCATTTTAGGAGATCAGAGATAGTATCTTTCAGTACGTACTTAGTGTCTACTTAGTGTCTTTATTTGGAAACAGTGAAGAAATATTACAGTCGTCTGAATATTTTTGTTGTAAAAAAGATGTATTTTCTTTTTTTGGGCTTGGAGTGAATGTACCTATTAAATTTTTTGGCAATGCATATCTACCTAGCCTTTTCCCAACTATGTTGAGGTCAGCTTCCAGTCTAACCAGATACGGCTGAATACCAGTATTTTACACGGTGCCACTACCATCAGACCTCCGCAACCTGTGGATCTAGTGGTCGCAAGTGCGACTGCTGAGCATAGGGTCCTGGTTTCGATCCCCAGGTCGGGCAAAGTGATATTTGGTTTTTCTATTAGGAATTTCTCAGTAGCAGCCCGAAGTCTGGATTTGTGCTCAGTTAATGGCAATAGGCTCGCCCCGTATTACATGGGACTTAAACATAACTGACGGAACGAGGGTGTTACTAAAATACCTCTGCCGAACCTTTCGGGGATTATAAAGCGTGATGTTATGTTATACTCTACAATCCAAGGCTTTCTCGGTATTGTCAATCCAAATTCTTCCCAGATTACTAAAAAATTGCTAGCGTTAATATTATTTTAATTTTCACAAATTGCCTTCGAAGTATGTGAACTAGAACACGAGAATCTCACGCGTTTGAAGTCATAGTTAATCAATGATGAGGTGTTCACATAGGTCGAATGTCGATGGGTAAGAGTTAATGAAAGATTAACTATAAGTTGGACCATTAATTCGATGCAGTAACTTGACAGTTCAAAACAATAATGATACCATACTAAAACTCTGATGAGGAGGGATGAAACACATGTGACTAAGATAGTGATGAATATGAATGTTGATGGATGGAGGGGGAGACCTAAGAAAAGATGGATGGATTGTGTGAGGGAGGATATGAAAGATAAGGGAGTAAATGATAATGAGACGGCTGACAGGGAAGAGTGGAAGAGAAAAACATATTGCGCCGACCACAAGTAACTTGGGACCAGGGCAGGAAGATGATGACTAAAACTAATAGTGTTGGGTAGTGAACGATTTTACGAAAAATAGTTCAATTTAAACAAATCTCTACAAATTCGTTTAAAATATAATACTGCTGTTCTCTTAGACCCAAATTGACTGATAGAGAATGCCTTAT
The DNA here is from genome assembly GCA_910594945.2 of Amphipyra berbera. Taxonomy (NCBI): domain Eukaryota; kingdom Metazoa; phylum Arthropoda; class Insecta; order Lepidoptera; family Noctuidae; genus Amphipyra; species Amphipyra berbera. Next base: position 8,122,959 of record OU343148.1, on the reverse strand, counting down.
GACATTAAACCCGCATTATGTACCACAATTGTGCATAGAAGTATTAAACACGACACGTTTGGTGCAGTGGCTGAGTGATCGGCTTCTGCGCTACGGGTCGTGGTTTCGATTCCCGCACGGAACAAATATTTGTGTGGCCTACAGATATTTGTTCCGGGTCTGGATGTTTGTGCGTGTGAAGATTTGTGTCTGTAAACGCACCCACGATACAGGAGAAATCCTAGTGAGGGGCAACGTTTTTAAAAAAAAACATTAACCTCACGTTCAGTTATTTGACGCTTCAAAAACGTCATATCACTAGTTACTAGTGGTTAAGGCTATTTTTAATAGTGATATAGCGTGTTGATCCTAGAGTTATTAAATTCGATAAAAAGTATGCATAAAAATAAAGATAAACTAGATCGACCATTTTTCAGATTATCTAAAGTACAGACATCTTTTATGGGGTACTGTGTTAAATGTTACAACAAAATACCTTGTGATATATTGCAATTAAATGAAAGAAAATTTAAAACTCATATTAAAAGTACACTTTGTAAACAAGCATATTACAAATTAGACGATTATATCCAGGATAAGAACGCTTGGAAACATGCTGGTCCAGCTCCATAGGACAATCTAGAGTCTAGACAAAATCAAACTGGTTGCTATTTTAATTGTATAATTTATTTTTTTAAAGCCATTTATTTTAGATTCTATGAGTAAGTACCTAAACTCACACACTGACCTATTACTTTTAAATTTTTGGGAAAACGTATTCTTTTGCAATGTTTGTAAATATTTGAGCACCATGTATCTATGACATAATTAATATGTCATTGTTTCATTTATTTATTTTTTACCTATTGTGGTATAGTAATTTTATTCTAGGTGCATCTTCTTCACACATAATTGTATAATTAATGTACCTATACAAAATATCGTAAGACATTTTAAAAGAGTAACGGTGGAGTTTCTTGCCCATTCTTATTGGCGCAAGCCGTTGTAATTAATTATGAATAAATAAATTCTTCTCCATACGAAACTACCTTTTGGTAGGGGCAACTAGAATCAATTCTATTTTCTTTGTAACTTTAACGTTCAAAAGTGCCTTTTATGTGCCTAATTGAAATAAATACTTTGACTTTGACATATAAGTACATTCGATTTCATTCATTCTTTTTTTTACCTAACTACCTTTTTTGTCACAAACTGGTATCCCTCTGTCAGGTTACTGCATCGAATTAGGTCCAACTAGTCTTGTCCCTAAAAAAGCAATTAAAATCTCACGTAACATAATCAACCCGTTCGTGCACGGATTATAAATTGCGCTTGCTTCGGTCAGTCTGTGGATGGGTGACCGTTCGTTACACATCGAAACCCCTCTGTGCCTCGGAGAGCACGTTAAACTGTCGGTCCCAGGTTTCGTGTGAATACCTATGATAGTCGTTACGGGTGGTCTGAAGCCCGAAAGTCTGTCAACCGGTCTAACCATATGATATCGGCATTGCCCTAAAACCGGTTTGTAGAGGTCTGATGGCAGTCGCTCCGTGTAAAATACTACTTCTAGTATTCAGCCGCATCTGGTTAGACTGGAAGCTGACCCTCTCCCTTGAATTTGCCGACATCCTGGATAATGAAGGAACGTCCTCCATAAGCAGAAATACAAGTAAATTAAATAAATCTCCAATCATTATTCCTTTCAAAAGATCGAATTATGAAAAGAACCTTGCATGTTTAGTTCCCAAGCAATTACGTAGCTCGCGATTATCTCGATGCGAATCGATTACGACAGACGCTCGATAACCTTTGCATATCGATACATCGGCACATCACTATCTGTAGTGCGTTGAAAATTTTAAAATGATTACGTAATTGTTGAAGGAATTTTGATTTAGTTTAATTGTTATATTGTGTAATTGTAATAGTCTACTTCGTAGTCGGCAATAAGATTGACAAACATCATTTTGGGATCCAGTGCATAATATCAGCAAGCACATTGGGTCACCCGCGCGACTGCGCAATGAGTATTCCCAAGGAGGGTTGATGTCAGGCAGGCGCCCGGTCATAAAACAATAAGCCATAACCTCTGACAACATGGATTTATGAAATACATGTTGTGCCGACCCCACCTAGTGTGGGATAAGGGCAGGGAGAAGAAGATTGTGTAATTGTAATATTTAATTATTTTGTTCTTTTCTGTTCTGCGTGGTCCTCGCGCGGATCACACGATTTGTAAAGTTAAGCTGCGGTTTCCGCGGTCGGTTTGTGGATGGATGACCGTTCGTTACACATCGATCCAAGAGTATCCCGTGCAATGTTAATCTATGTCAGCAGTACGTCACGAGATTTGAAGGAATTACATGATTTCGTTTACACCCTGTATTGTACTTGTTTTACCATACTTGAATTTAACCTGTCAATGCCGTTGACACCGTTAAAAAACCCGTCCGGATTTATTAAACGATCAAGTTATTACGTGTTTTAATAAAAAACTTCGTGACATTAACTCCATACTTAGAACTGAGACTTTAAAATGTAGTTAATTACAATGTCGCTCACTGGCACTGATTCGCAGCTAGGGTTACCAACGAGCCAATTCTACTAAACGTGGATTTAAACCAAACGGGCGAATGCTCATTCTATCCCCACTCCATCAAATTCTTTTGATGTAAACAGAGTATAAAATACATACATATATAATCTTGTAGGGGTGAATCTATCATTCAAGTTTTAGTTAATATCGGTATGTCATTGGCAGCATGGTAAATAAAGTAAATACAACAAACATAGACTCTCCACCACTGAGAGTACTTATGATTTAGGTTAGTGATTAGTTACAGAAGCTAGTTCACAATATAACACAACATAATAATTTACACAAGATCAGAAAATAAAGACAAGCTAATCTGATATAAAAGGTCAAACTTCTTCGGCTGTTCAACATAGAATCCTTTCCTCCGTCGAATGACCACTGTTTTTATAACTTCGGGTACGTTGATTCATCTTGATGATTACCCTCTTTTATCAACATTGTCCAGTGTTACCAGCTACCGATAACAAGGGAGCATTCTTTCATTGTTCTATCTTGTTTGCGGACATTCTATAGAATGTTCTAAGAATGCTCGCTTGCTTGATGTAAACAACGCACGAGCGTGCGAACAGTTGCTTAGAGCGTTATTTCCTGTTCAGACCTGTTCCTTGAAGCGATCTCTTCAAACCGTTCCTGTGTTCGGCTGATCTAAACATCTCTAGAGCATGTGCAAGGATTCCAGTTCTTGTTCGTTGTCATTCTACAGCTCCTAATTTCTAGAAAAGGTGTTATTATTCAGTACAGAATTAAATAATCAATAATCCTGACATTTGTAAAGTCCCGCAAGAATGACCAGTGTCGGAAAATCCTGACATGTTAGGACAAATTCTGATGTCTGACAACCCTATTCGTATTAGGTACTTGATCTTTGTTTAAATGACGACAACTTTCTCAAAGTGCAGGGTCGTGATTCGACTGCCGGAATTGCGGTGAATGCTTTTGCGAAACCCGCGACCCCGGCCGAACGGTCAGGAGAAGGAACACTGTTGATTTTTAGCCGGTAAGAGTCCGGCAGACCCCCTCGCCTTCCCCGGGCGGGGACATCCATGAGGATTTTCCAATGATAAAAAAAGGGTCGTGATTCGAGCACTCTTTATCAGCCCCTGATACGAGCTTAACATAACATAATATAACTTCACGCCTGTATTCCCCGAAGGGCTGGGCAGAGGTGTATCGTAACACCCTCATTTCGCCGTTATGTTTAAGTCCCATGTGATAGAGGGCGAGCCTATTGCCATCAACCAGACACAAATCCAAACTCCGGGCTGCTACTGAGAAATTCCGAATGGAAAAACCCAATAACACTACCCGACCTGGGGATCGAACCTAAGACCTCACGATCAGCAGTCGCGCTTGCCATCACTGGACTAACGAGGCAGTTCTTCGAATATAAGCTTCATTTTTTTATTGTTATTAGTAGACTGGAGAATACTGCTGTCCATTACTGTCACTGCTGGACACGGGCCTCTTCTCAGAATGAGAAGGGTTTAGGCCTTAGTCCACCACGGCGGCCCGGTGTGGGTTAGCGGACCACACACACCAAGAACTTGTAGTCCTCTCAGGTGTGCAGGTTTCCTCACGATGTTTTCCTTCACCGTTAACGCAAGTGATAATCAAATTCTGATCCGCACATGAATTCGAAAAGTCAGAGATGCGGGCTTGGTTTGAAATTTAAACTCCCCTGGATGGAAGACAAACGTTCAACCGCTAAGCTATCACTGCTTATCTACTGCCCATCCTCTTTAACAGCAGTGATAGCCTTGTGATGTGACCGTCGGACTGCCAAGTCATAGCTCTCGAGAACGAACCCAAGGCACGCACCTCTGACTATTCGGATTCATGTGCATACTCGTACTGTATAATTATCACTTACTTAAAAACGGTGAAGGAAAACATCGTGAGGAAACCGGCATGCCTGAGAGATATTTCTCGACGGCATGTGAAGCCAAGTCAGAGGCCCATCGGCGGCTTAAACTCTGACTCCAGGTTAGTCACTAACCACACGAAAAGAAGAAGATACTCGTTATGTAATTCTTTAGTTACCTTTTGACACCCTCAGGTGGAGAGGGCGTAGCTCACGGTGCTATAGGTATAAAGTCCCTAGCAATACTGAATGAGTGGGTTGAGGAGCTTCAAGTATACTCCACCAGGAAGAACATAGTCTGCTTAGTTGTCGGCGAAAAGATTGACAAGCATATCATTTTGGGACCTAGTGCATAATATCAGCAAACACATTGGGTCACCAGCGCGATGGCGTTACGAGTATTCCCAAGGAGGGTTGATGTCAGGCAGGCGGCCGGTCATAAAACAATAAGCCAAAACCTCTAACAACATGGATTTATGAATTACATGATGTGCCGGCCCCACCTAGCGTGGGATAAGGGCAGACATAAAAAGGGTGGAGAGGAAATACCCTATTCTCTGACACGTGCGATACAGTAACACGCATACGTCAGCGATTTGCGGATGTAAGTAGATCGTTTAAGGAAAAAATAATAAAACTACCGACAATGTCACCTGCAATGATTCGTGTGGGTGCCGCGTAGGTGGCGATTACTTTCTTAAAGTGCAAGGCCCCGCACTGGTTCTTAGGGGTGAGAAAAATTATATCGATATTTGAATTTTTTTTAGATACTATCTCATTAAAGTGAGCTTAATTAGTACCTACAGCAGAATTAACTATGTAACGTTGTTCCTGTAATTCTGCGAAATCTAATTTGCTCAAATGCATATCTTGCATTGTTTTCTATCAAGTGTTGTTCTGCCTAGCCTTTTCCCAATATATTGCGGTCAGCTTCCAGTCTAACCAGATGCGGCTACATACCAGTATTTTACATGGAGCAATTGCCATCAGACCTCCACAACCCAGTTACAGGCCAATGCCGATATCCTAATGTTAGACCGGTTGTCAGACTTTCGGGCTTCTGACTTTCCGTAACGACTGTCATAGGAATTCGTATGACAGTCGTAATCGACTGTTTACTCCGAGGCACGGAGGGGTCTCGATGTGTAACGAACGGTCACCCATCCACAGACTGAACTCGGCAAGCACATCTTAACCTCGCAAGTCGTATGATCCACGCTGTTGCTAATTAGCCGCGAGCCACTCTCACACTATCAAGTATTACCCGGACCCAATAACACGATCCCCGTTCATTCCATCTCTTCTCCCTTTCGCTCTGTATCTTGCATCCTTGTCCTGATTATTTTTTGTCGACATATCTCTAACAGTCTATCTACCTTACCCAAAGGATCAAATTACCTGGCCAAATATGTTAAGGATGTAATCAACAATTGCGAGTCACGATTTTCAACATTGAGAGACCGATTTAAAAGACGAACGACGTTGAAACGAGGCCTCTTTTTTGATACGCCATTGTTTTCTGTTTGTGCTAACCTCGACCAGTGTCACTATAAAAAAATTAAAACAAAATTTTTATCGATACTTCAGAAATATCGACAATAACCTCTCACTAGTGTGCGCCTTCCGATCAGGTGACAACCTGTCATTTCACTTGACACCTCACGGGCCGGTCAAGTGAACACATACCACTGGCATGACCGCTCACATGAAATATTATACTGGGAAGGTTTACCTGTAATAATACAGGTTTCTACAGGGTGTAAACGAAATCATGTAATTCCTTAAAAACCCCGTGATGTACTGCTGACAGATTAACACTGCACGGGATAATTCTGGATTCAATAAACAAATAAATTACAAGAAGTAAACATGTGTTCTTAACGTGAGGCATTTTAGCGCGCCGAGCACATTGCGCGACTACCGCTCGACGCGCAGTCTTTTAATTCGGGGCGCTAAAATGCCTCACGTTAAGAACACATGATTACTACTTGTAATTTTTTTTTCATTGAATCTCGAAGATCCCGTCCATAGTTAATCTATGTCAGCAGTACATCACGAGGTTTGAAGAAATTACACGAATTCGTTTACACCCTGTATAGAATAACTGCCTTGTTGGCCTTGTGGTCGCAAGCGCGACTGCTGAGCTTGAAGTCCTGGGTTCGATCCCCAGGTCGGGCAAAGTGTTATTGGTTTTTTCTATTAAGAATTTCTCAGTAGCAGCTCGGAGTCTGGATCTGTGCCCAGTTTATGGCAATAGGCTCGCCCTCTATAACATGGGACTTAAACGTAACTGGCGAAACGAGGGTATACTAAAAACACCTCTGCCTACCCCTTCGGGGAATGCAAGGCGTGATGTTATGGTTTTTTTAAACACACAGAAAAACTTATAAATCTCTAGTGTTGTTCGCTAATCGAGTTATTTTTAACACAATTCAAAATTCAATTTAACCTCTGATCAGTTACAATTACTATCGCTTTTATAATATTAGTGTGGATATCCACGAACCGCATATTCTGAAAAAATCATTAATTCACATCGGCTAACGTGACGTACGCAACGCATGCGCGTAACAGCTGTGCATAAACCTATTACATTAAATGTCAAGGTGCGCATACGCAGTTTGCTGATATCATTTTATTACTTCTATATGACGTATTGGGTAAAGTCAGCATTTGTTGGCTTCCTAAAGTGTGGGAAATTGTACAGCGCATTTATAAAACAAAATGGTTGCATTGTCTGTAAGTTAAACTTAAACAGAATTGTTCATCACATTATTCATTCCTGTCATTTAGTGCCAAGTGCTCTAAATTTCACCCAACTGTACAGTATATATATATATATATATATATATATATATATATATATATATACATATATATATTCGGTTACATATACAAGGTTAGTCGGAAAGGGTGTACTAAGCCGAAAGGGTGTTAAAGTACCTATAATAAGGGATAACTTTTGTTCTACAACTTTCCCCAAAACTCGATAGTTTAAGAGAAATAGCTTTTCAAAGATTTCGTAAAAAATATGCTAAAATCTATCTGTCCATAGTTATGATCAGCTGTGTTTAATATTTAGGACATATTTGTGGTCACGGATTAGAAAATTAATTTTCTGAATTCATAACTAAAGCAGGTATGTTTTCTTTTTTAAAAACTTAATAAAAATCGTTTTGCAAGCAAAAAATTTTTCGAATTTTGAAATTTTAACACTTGCTTTAAAATAGTCATCAGTGATACTTTAAGTGGCCCGCGGCCTAGTATCCCCTTTTCGACTAACCTTGTATAAACTAGTACACGGCACAAGATCTGATAACTTTTTGACAGTGTGAGCCGCATAGTCTCGTCTTGGCTACATTTTACATGAAAATGTTTTTGGTGGGATTCTTGTCCTTGAATATTTCACTCGTTCCAGTCATATTGTCTATATAATAAACTGTAAATAACGCAAGCATTCAACCCGAACACAAAAAAATATCTTCTACATCCACGAAAAACAATAGAAAACACAATACTTATTCATCATTGTTATTTTTGAACAAGTCGCGAATCTAATGCGTTTCGCAGTGTCTAATAGAATTACAATGTCAGACTGAAGGCCTATTAATAAGACGTGGGTAATTATTTACTAACTCCTTTCGAAGTAAATAGCGTTCAAAATTATGTTGACCTTGCACATACAAAAATATTATATCTAGTTATCAAATACGTAGTTATCCAAATTACTTGTAGCTGAGGTGAGAATGTTGAGATGGATGTGTGGAGTGACGCGAATGGATAAAGTAAGAAATAAGTATATTAGAGGGAGTTTGAAAGTGGCACCAGTGACAGAAAAGTTGAAAGGAAAGCGTTTGTCTTGGTATGGGCATGTGATGAGGAGGGATGAAACACATGTGACTAAGAGAGTGATGAATATGAATGTTGATGGATGGAGGGGGAGAGAGAGACCTAAGAAAAGATGGATGGTTTGTGTGAGGGAGGATAATTATGAAAGATAAGGGAAATGATAATGAGACGGCTGACAGGGAAGAGTGGAAGAGAAAAACATATTGCGCCGACCCTAAGTAACTTGGGACCAGGGCAGGAAGATGATGAGTTATCCAAAGTATTTACCGCTCACGTCCAATTTTTTATTTGAGTTTTTTTTTCCACCTTGCCCCTTTTCTATCGGAGATGTCTGCAAATGCTTCCATGGGAACTAACCTTAGAAACAGCATATCTTTGTTTCATATAATTACATCCATACTACTTTTCTCAGTCAGTCTGTGGATGGATGACCATTCGTTACACATTGAGACCCCTCCGTGCCTCGGAGAGCACGTTAAAAAGTCGGTCCTTGGTATGAGATTGGTGTTAGGATATCGGCATTGCCTGTATCTGGGTTGCGGAGGTCTGATGGCAGTCGCTCCGTGTAAAATACTGGTATTCAGCCGCACCTGGTTAGACTGGAAGCTGACCCCAACATAGTTAGGAAAATGCTAGGCAGAAGTAACTTAACTAAGTAACTTAACTATGAATATTGTACATACTCGTGAGTCTACTCAATCCTACTTTCTACTAATCTACTTAATATAATAAACGTGAAAGTTTGGATGTTTGTTTATCATCATCATCACTAATATTATAAAGAGGAAAGATTTGTATTTTTGTATGTAACGAATAAACTTAACACCACTGGACCGATTTCAAAAAATATTTTGCCGTTAGAAAGCTACATTATCACTGAGTAACATAGGCTACGGGCGGAGCCGTGGGGACACAGCTAGTCATACATAACATCATCACGTCTGTATTCCCCGAAGGGCATTTATGTTAAAAAAAAACCCTCCATGACCACGTGTTTAGCGACACTCATCATCCTCCTGCCCTTATCCCAACTTATTTGTGGTCGGCGCAGTATGTCTTCTTCTTCCATACATCTCTATGCCTTTGGCCAGACTGCAAACGCGGGCGCGGGGCGGGCGCGGTGCGGCAAGTTCAAACAGAAGAACTTCATTTGAGTGTCCATAGTGGGCACGCGGGCGCGGGAAGCGGCGCGGGCTACATGGCGCGGGGAACGCGCGGGTAGCTCACGCCATAGCTCGTTCATACAAGTGGCCGCAGTGAGAGCGCGGGCGGCAAGCGACAACCCGCGCGGGAGCGGGGATCTCAAACTAGTTCGAGCTGACCACGCGCGATGTTGTGATGGCGTCTTCAAAATTAAATGTTGAAGAATTAATAAGTGCTATTCAAGCACGATCTGCACTGTGGATGTCGAAACATCGTTTTTTAGTAACAATTTTCCAATAAAAATAAGTCTTCTTCATCCATATTATATTTTGACGAACACTGGACACGACAACACTCAGAATGAAGCCGCTCTCGACTGCGGACAGGTAACCCGCGCGCGTTCCCGCACCCGCGCCGCTCCCCGCACCGCGCTGCCAGTCTGGCCAAACACTATTAGCCGTCATTTCAGTAGTCACCCCCTTTCTAGCCATATCATCTTTCACATTATCCATCCATCGCTTCTTTGGTCTTCCTCTACTCTTATAACCATCCACATTCATACTCAATACTTTCCTCACGACATGTTCCTCGTTCCTCCGCATCACATGCCCATACCATGACAACCGGTTTCCACACATCTTCTCAGTTTAGCGACACTCAGTATACCGATATTTATCGTAAATCTTGCTACTTCACTACCTACCCCGCACTGACCATGAAACAAACCCAGTTACTTCTCAAACCTCAGTTTCCTTTATTAAGTTAAATATACACCGTGACATAACAATTATGTAGGCAGACCGCAGTCAGATAACCTAGACAGGGCTAGATTGTATGTAGCCACACAAAAGATATATAGAGAAGGTCTGTTCCATTCGCAGACCGATTCGCATAGTGTCAGTAGACATAGACTAAGGGCTTGTACACAAAACTGCGAATCGGCGCGATGCGAATTCGCAACGCAGAAAACTGCGACGCAAATTGCTGCGATGCGATTACGTGCGGCAAGGCGTCTTCCTTCCAAGATTCCGATGACCAATCCTTCGACGATCGTCAACCGTATTGAACGTATTTTATACTAGATAGAATAAATTTGCGTAAAAAGATTTGCGCACTGCTGTTACTGATAAGAAGATATACGAAAAATCAATTACGCGAATCAATTGTTACGCAAATGTGTATGTCTATTAACTATCCTCAATTATGATTATATATTTTTATTTTTTAATGCTATCATTACTCTCAAGATATCTTTATCTTACTTTACAATGATTTTTTAGCTAAGTTTTGATGACATTTAATTATGTCAATTGTTTAATATAGTTTAGCTTCCTTATTACTTTTGTAAATGTGAGAACTTTGTGGACCTGCCTCTATAAATTTGTAAATTACTGTTATTCATATAGTTTTTATTCTATTTTGTTTGTTAATTTTTGTTCTACATTACTCATTGGTCTGTGGTCAGGACTCCATTGTTCTCTCACTATCCTAAATCATTGTACTCTGAAATTATTAATATATTATTTTTAAAAGAGTAACTATGGAGTTTCTTGCTGTCACTTCTCCATAGGAAACGACTAATTGGAACCGTGCATCTAAATTCGACTTTTCATAAGCACCTGTATTGGTTTATGTGAAATAAAAACTTTTGATTTTGAATTCGTAAGTTCTTGCGATGCGTCGTGCGAGCTCGTATATTTCTACGATGCGACGTCGCATCGCAGTTTTGTGTACAGACCCTAATTCCTTATTGAGCGCCATTAGGAGTAAGACTTCTCTGCTTACCTTCTTGTGTACCAGTCTTACCCAGCCCAGATAATGCTTAGCCTTCGTTGTGCCTATTATTGCTATCTATTGTTACTGTTTATGGCCAGTAGACATGGCGTAATAATACGGCTCGGATTTTGAAAATGTTATTTTAAAAGCTGGCGTAGATTATAGAGATAGGTATGCGCGAACTGCTTTGTTGGTTAAGTGGTGTTAAGCGCGACTGCTGATCGTGAGGACCTGAGCGCCATACGAATACCTATGACAGTCGTTATGGGAAGTCAGGCGCCCGAAATTCTGACAACCGGTCTAACTTTAGGATATCAGCATTACCCAGTAACTGGGTTGCGGTCGTCTAATGGCAGTCGCTCTGTGTAAAATACTGGTATTCAGCCGCATCTGGTTCGACTGGAAGCTGGCCCCAACATAGTTGGGAAAAGGCTAGGCAGAACAACTTTACCTGCCAGGGTTGCGGTGCATGCTTTTGCGAATCCCGCGACGCCGGCCGAACAGTCAGGAGGAGGAACACCGTTTGTTTTTAGCCGGTAAGAGTCCGGCAGACTCCCTCGCCTTCCCCGGACGAGGGACATCCATGAGGATTTTACAAAGATGAAAAAAAAGGCAAACCAACTTTATACTTAACTAGCTGTGTCCTCACGGCTCCGCCCGCGTAAGAAGTTTTATTCCAGTAATAAATATAGCCTATGTTACTCAGTGATAAAGTAGCTTTCTAACGGCAAAAGAATTTTTGAAATCGGTCCAGTAGTTTTTAAGTTTATTCGTTACACATAATAATAATAACTTTTTAACAAAAATAAAACAGACTTCAAATTGTCTATTTCCGATGTTCTTTATCAGATCTTCACCAAATTTAAATGGGACCACTTCGAAAGAATACTCTTTCAAACAAAAAAAAATTCATTAAAATCGGTTCTCAATTAGCAAAGAAATCGCGGAACACACATACAAAAAAAAACAAAAAACATGCAATTGAATTGAGAACCTCCTCCTTTTTTTGGAAGTCGGTTAAAAATACAAATCTTTCCTCTTTATAATATTAGTATAGATAAAAAAAATGTGATATCTTATATGTATATCGTACATATTTGAAATTCCACCCCTGTCAGCCGTACCGTGACGACAGGTAATGTATGTATGTATTCATACCACGACCTCAGTAACCGACGGCTATTCACTGGGCCAAGGATAGCAGAACTGCAAGTAGATATATACTTACATAACTAAGTAATTGGTCGAATTACGTATTATATTTTGCTTTTTGACTCTTAGTGAGGACTCGTAGAATTAAGAACAGCTCGGAACAATCGATTTGCGAGACAAAGAAAGAAAGAAAAGAAAGAGATAAAAGAAACAAACAATTCGACTCTTCTTCTTCTCCCTGACTTCTTCTCCCACACTAGGTGGGGTCGGCACAACATGTAATTCATAAATCCACGTTGTTAAAGGTTTTGGCTTATTGTTTTATGACCGGCCGCCTACCTGACATCAACCCTCCTTGGGAATACTCGTTGCGCCGTCGCGCGGGTGACCCAATGTGCTTGCTGATATTATGTACTGGGTCCCAAAATGATATTGCTTGTCAATCTTATTGCCGACAACTACGCAGACTGTTCTTCTTGGTGGAGTATACTTGAAGTTCCTCGACCCAGTCATTCAGTTTAGCTAGTTCGTTTATTCACAATCAATTTAACTACAAAACGAAAATTTATAAAACAAATAAAAAAGTAACTGCCTCGGTCTAGTGGTGGCACGCGCGACTGCTGATCGTGAGGTTCTGTGTTCAATCCCCAGGTCGGACAGTGTTATTGGGTTTTCCGTGCGTTTCTCAGTATTAGTCCAGAGTTCGGATTTGTGCCCGGTTGATGGCAATAGGCTCGCCCCCTATTACATGGGACTTGAACATAGCGGCGAAATTAGGGTGTTACTATACACCTCTGCCCAACCCTTCGGAGAATACAAGGCGTGATTTTATATTCCGATAATTACTAATTTGTACTAAACCAGGCAATATTTTTTTCTCTGGAAACGTAATAATGCTAGGAAGTGTAATGCAATGTAATGTTGACAGAGCAAAAAATATTGCCTGGATTCTTGTTTCGCCGCCCCGCACTAGGATTTCTCCCGTATCGTCGGTGGGTTTACAGACACAAATCTTCACATGCACAAACATCCAGTTAGTAGTTTAGTAGTAATTCGTTATTTTCGCAATATTCCTATGTTCGTCATTTCCCTAAAGCACCGTAAACCTCTGTTTACCCCTTCGGCGATTATAGGCGTGAGTATGTGTAAAAAAAATTGCTTGAATTTCCGCATTTGATAATTAATTTAGTGCGTAAGATTTAATTATGTAAAACATCTTTAAAATACGCAAATTAAATTATAATTAAATTGTTCCGGTGTATATTAATTAATGTATCTTCCGTGGTTTAATAATTTATAATAATATATGTGATGTTCTGGTTCCGATCTATGTCGTAGTGTGTCGTAAGAAGAATTTAAAATAAGTTTCTAATAATCTCGGCAATTCACGGCGGTACACTTGTCGTGGCTATTCACATGTCTCGGCAAGCGGTAAGCGACAAGTGCTAAGTTTAAATGTGGCTTTAGAAATTGGAATCTGTTTTAGCTGCATACTCTTCAGGTCTCTCCATAGAAACGGTCCGAAAGGACATAAAAATAGAACATAAAAAAAATTAATCGTTTTCTATTAACTGGCACTTGCAGTTTCACTAATACTAAACACTAATTCAGCATGTTTACACACAAGGTATTAGTGTTAGTGAGAAGTATAAGCATTAGTTAATTAGCACGTGTAGCATAACAATATCACGCCTTGTATTCCCCAAAGGGTTCGGCAGAGGTGTTTTTAGTACAACCTCGTTTCGCCAGTTACTTTTAAGTCTCATGTAGTAGGGGGCGAGCCTATTGCCATTAACCGGGCACATTATGCAAGTTTAACTGCCTCGTTGGTCTAGTGGTGGCAAGCGCGACTGCTGATCGTGAGGTCCTCGGTTCGACCCCCAGGTCGGGCAAATGTTAGTGGGTTTTTCCATTAGGAATTTCTAAGTAGCAGCCCGGAGTCTGGATTTGTGCCCGGCTAATGGCAATAAGCTCACCCCCTATTACATGGGACTTAAACATAACGGCGAAATGAGGGTGTTACTATACACCTCTGCCCAACACTTCGGGGAATACAGGCGTGATTTTTATCTTATGTTTATTATACAAGGAAGCGGAAATCAGTTACCAGCAAATCAAGATTGTAAACTAACCAGAAACTATTCGGCCCTAATAACATTTTAATTATACTTTACAATTAATGGCGCAGTATCGACCGCGCAAATCGATCGTTCTGCAAGGATAAGCTGCGCTTGCCGCGGTAAGTCTGTGAATGGGTGACCGTTCGTTACACATCTATACCCTTCTATATCTCGGAGAGCACGTTAAGAGGAAACGCGGGCAGCAAAATATGAATAGGTTTTGGCGATCTATTTCCGTCCCACCCCTCCCGCAAACCTTCCTAATTGAGCTCGTAAGAGACACCTGGATCTCGGACTGATTTCTCCTGTGCAATATTAGCGAAATCGTACTTTCGTATTTCTCTGTTTCCTTCTTCAAATCTGAACCGATTTTAATATTTTTTTCTGTAATATTTAAAAAAGACTTTGTTTATGTCTGTTTGTTTTTCTTTTAGTTTTTATATTTGTCAAATTAGTTTGCCAGATGTTTGAAAACGGTGGTAGAACCGGTCGATTTTTGTAAAGTTTAAACGTTTCTAGTTCTTTTAATATTTAATTTATTGACAAAAACGAAACATAGGGACATAGTGGTGGTAGATACAGATCATAATGGTAAAATATATTTGCTCTAGTGACATTATCCAAGGAGGAAACTGAGGAATACGTTTGTGTGGACTAAATGCCGACCGCATTTCCTCTTAAATATTCGGTCCCGAGTGGCACACCAATACCTATGACAGTCGTTACGGATAGTCAGAAGCACTTATGACAACCAGTCTAGTCTTAAGATATCGGCATTGCCCTGTAACTGGGTTGCAGAGGTCTGATGGCGGTCACTCCGTGTAAAATCTGACTGGAACCCGAACCCAAAATAATCGGGAAAGGCTAAGCAGAACAAGCATAGAGGGGTCACCGATTTACTACCTTTTTTTTATCGTTGGTAAATCCACATGGATGTCCTTCGCCCGGGGAAGGCGAGGAGTTCTGCCGGACTCTTACCGGCTAAAAACCAACGGTGTTCCTCCTCCTGATCGTTCGGCCGGGGTCGCGGGAATCGCAAAAGATAGCACCGCAACCCTGGCAGCTCCCGGTCCGCCAGCCGCTAGCAGACCTACTCCTGAGAAGCGCGCACGGAACAATGCGCGCCTCATTCTCTGGCCTGTTACTGGTCCGGAGGAGGGTCCCCTAACTCGTCGCCCGCAGGCCACACACTAGGGTGGCCGAAAGCAGTCGCGTCCGCGCACCCTCCGGGTCCCGGTGCGACTGGCGTGGGAAGGGAGAAGAGCACACCCCCTCGCAAAAGGAGGCGATGGCTTTCCACACACCCTCGCTCCCGACCATGGACAGAACCACGGCCGGAAGCGAGAGACCCATATACTACCTGACCGAAACATGCGCAACTTCACCTCGCAGATCGATAAATCTCAACCTAACCCATATCTAAACAAATAAACTACATTTGCAGCAAAATATCACATAATTACACATTCCACACCGGAGGCGGGGACATTAATATCACTGCAAGTATTGCGACACGAAGGAATCACGCGGCACGGCTTCGAACCCACTGTCCGTGAGTGTTGTGACATTGTTACGTACTTACGATGTCAAATTATCACGGAAATGTGGACCTACTGTATTGCCTTAAGACAGTAGCGCCATCTGTCATTTTGGATTGAAACTAAAACAGAGTCAGTTGTCGTAAGCTGTCACTTTGTATGCAAAATTAAATCTTATGACAGTAGCGCCATCTGTCATTTTGGATTGAAACTAAAACAGAGTCAGTTGTCGTAAGCTGTCACTTTGTATGCAAAATTAAATCTTATGACAGTAGCGCCATCTGTCATTTTGGATTGAAACTAAAACAGAGTCAGTTGTCGTAAGCTGTCACTTTGTATGCAAAATTAAATCTTATGACAGTCGTTTCTTTTTAAAAATAAATGATTGTCTCGAAGCTTTAATAAAAAACATAGCGTCGCTGCGCTTGCAAAGACCGCTATGTGTTTTATTTGAAAAACGGTCTTTGATGCTTTTTTATAATACTTCTCAAACCACGTGCACCTGTAAAATCCGTTTTCTAATAGTTTATTTGGTTAAGAAGATAGCAAAATAAATTAAAATTTATAAAATTAAATTATTAAAATAGCATCAAAGACCGATTTTCAAAAAAAATACAGCGGATTTTTCAGGCGCACCAATTAGGCAACAATGAAAAAACCAATGAAATATAAAATATTTCGATGTAAGTATAATAAAAGCATGTGACAATGTAGTCAAAAACCCACTTAAAAATTACCCCCCCCAAATTACCCCCCGTCAAGATAGAAAAATGTTACTATTTGGCTCAGATATTTCGACCTACTTATACATATTCAAATACTCACAACTAAAGACCTAGATCTCACAGAGGCGTGTTTTTAGTTTTGTTTTGTAGAACAAATCAAAGACAAAAGACATTGCTCTGCAACCCAGTTACTGGGCAATGTCGATATCCTAAGCTTAGACCAGTTGTCAGACTTTCAGGCTTCTGACTTCGCGTAACGACTGTCATAGGTATTCGTATGACACCCGGGATCGACTGTTTAACGTGCAGTCCGAGGCACGGATGACTCTCGATGTGCAACAAGCGAGCCCCTTCCTCTCTATCTATACTAATATTATATACAATACTAATATTTTAAAGAGGAAAGATTTGTATGTAACGAATAAACTTAAAAACTACTGGACCGATCTCAAAAAATCTTTTGCCGTTAGAAAGCTACATTATCACTGAGTGACATAGGCTACGGGCGGAGCCGTGAAGACACTGGTGTGTAACGTTTGATATAATAACAAAAGTTCTAATGATCATAAGACCTAATTTCAATTAGGACACAGCTAGTTAATACTATAACGCTATAAACTCTTTATCCATATCAACCAAAAACACTTCTTGATCAGAACTGACACCTGTCTCCTTTTGTTTCAGATGAAGCTAATCCAGGCAAGCGGCAGAGACCTCGCGACATCTCCCTGGCAGAACCTCCTCATACCATGGAGATAGCCCAGATCCTGATATCGCTGCTCCACGCGTGGGGTCTAGACCCAGATCTCGATAGGGTCTGTGAGTCTAAGCTGGGGCTGTTGAGGCCTATGGTACGTTAATACGAAGTTTACTCTTTGGCTATAAATGTTTCTACACTATTCAGGTTTCTTTTTGCATTTAAAAATAAGTATCACAGACACATTTGACTGATACTAACATGATTAATGAAAACATCGTGAGTGATGCCTGGGAGATATTTTTCGATGGCATGTGACACCCGGGACCGACGGTTTAACGTGCTTTCTGAGACACGGAGGAGTCTCGACGTGTAACGAATGGTCACCCATCCACAAACTGACCACGGCAAGCATAGCTTAACCTCGCAAATCGTATGATCCGCGCAGTCGTAAATAAGTCATTGGTAAGTTGTAAAATCAGATGATTACTGTCCCACCACTGGGTAGAGGCCCCTACCCAGTGGTGGGACAGTAATCATCTGATTTATATATATATATAGGTATACCTAGTCTTGCCATAAATATTATCAGGAATTATTTTTTTTATTGCAAGTAATATTTATTAGGTACTTTTACAGTGTGTTAGTTTAATACATAAATTTATAACAATTTAAAATATAAAAAGCGTATTCGAAGTGGTCTCCATTGGCTGCAATACAGTCCTTTAACCGTTGAGGCCAGTTATCAATAGAAGCACGCACTCTCCATGGGAAAATTCTTCACTGCCAATCGTATGGATTGTTTTAGGGACTCCAAATTATCATGGCGTTTAGAGCAAGTCGTACTCTCTAAAACTGACCATAAATCATAATCCAGCGGATTAAGATCGGGACTAGACGACGGCCTGTCTTCAGCTCTGATGAAATCCGAAACGTTCACTTCCAACCAATACTGCGTGGACCTGGAGCTTTATGACCCGGCGCCGAGTCTTGTTGGAAGGACCATACTTGGTTATTGAACATGGTGTTGTTAAGGGGCTTAACTAACTTCTCAAGAATGGTATCTTGATACACTTGTGCCGATGTTTTGATACCTTTTTCACAAAAATATGACTCGGTCACTCCTTCATAGCTAACACCCCACCAAACCATCACTGAAGTCGGATAATGCCCACGTTGCACTCTGTCGACTAATTGGGAAGCTTCCTTAGAGCTTTGTGCATAAATACGGTCATTTTGTTTGTTAAAATATTGCTCAATTGTAAAGATTTTCTCATCCGTAAACAAAACTTTTCTGTGACCTTTCTTTGCGTACCGCTTCAGTAGTTGTTTCGATTTTAACACCCTATATTTTTTTAAATTATCAGTTAAAAAATGACCAGTGCGTCTCTTATAGGCTGCAAGTCCTAAGTCATTTTTTAAAATACGCGACATGGTTCTGGGTGCTATCTTCATCTCCCGAGATAAAATTTTTTGCTTTCGGGCAGGATTTCTTCGAATTCTTTCCCTTACTGCTTTGACCACCTTTTTCGTACGAACACTACGTGGACGGCCAGATCTTTTTCTGTCACAAACAGAGGAGGTCTCATTGTACCTATTAATAGCCCGGTACACAAACATTTGACTAATACCAAGCGTATGGAGAGTTTTAAAAATTGCATTTGGCTCCATACCAACTTTGTGTAATGCAATCACAGCGATTCGGTTCTCTTTATCACCCCACTCCATTTTAATATCGTAAAATATTGTACAATGTAGGTATTTGCGCCAAAATTAGAAAACTCAATGAACAATCGTATAAAAATGACAGATTCCAAATTCAAATGTAATAATATCTTTCTTATTTTTAATAGCTGTGCCCGCAACTTCGTATGCGTAGAAGTCGTAGGACAACATTACTTGCTTAACTGAAATTATTATGTAATTATTATTAGGTATAGATTAGGTGGGTTTCTTAAAATCTTTCTTTATTCTAACAACTATGAAAAAATACACAAAAAACGGAAACCTCACATAGCTTCGGGTGTTCTATGTTTTTTTCACCAACGGTTTAGGCTGAGTAGATGTTTAGTTTGTTAGATTTGAAAATTAGGATTTTTACTAAACAAAATATGCTGTATTTCTATCAGTAGTCAGGTCCATTATAATAAGGTTTCCATGAGAACAATGTTAGCAGTAGAAACACCAGGGATGAGTGCATGTGGCTGGAGAGGCGTCATGGCGCCCTCAGCTTCCGGCTGACGCAGGTACTCTCGGGACATGGCTGTTTCGGGAAGTACCTGTGTCGTATAGATCGGGAGCAGACGCTCGGATGTCACCACTGTGTGGACTGCCAGGAGGACACGGCGCAGCAGACGCTGTAAGTGTGCGCTGCGTGGATAGCGCAGCGCCGTGACCTGGTAGCGGCAGTGGGTGGTGACCTCTCGCTTCCGGCTGTGGTTCTGTCCATGGTGGGGAGCGAGAGTGCGTGGGAGGCCGTCGCTTCCTTTTGCGAAGAGGTGATGGTCACCAAGGAGGTAGCGGAGAGGGAGAGGGAGGCGTCTTCCTCCCTCCCTTCTCCGGCTAGACACCCCGGGTGCCGGAGGGCACGTGACGATCTCCGGCCAATCCTAGTGACTGGCCTGCGGGCGGCGGGTTAGGGGACCCGTCGCCCGACCAGTAACAGGCCCGGGAGGATTCCGCGTGCGCCTCTCAGAAGGAAGTTGCAGGGCAAGGGACAATTATTTTTTGGTTTTTTTCGTGTTGTTAGTGACAACCTATAATAATAACATTATTCATCAAAAGACATTACAACTTTATTCATCAAATTGCCCCACCACTGGAGAGATCCACCAGAAGAAGCTGTTGGGCCAAGACCTGCCGGTGTTGCGGTGCATGCAATAGCGAATCCCGTGACCCCGGCCTTAGGTCAGAAGGAGGGACACCGTTGGTATTTAGCCGGTAAGACTCCGGCAGACCCCCTCGCCTTCCCTGGGCGAGGGACATCGATGAGGATTTTCCAACGATAAAAAAAAGGGATGTGTGCATAAAGATAGCTTAGATTGCTTAGGTATACAGGAGAGAGCTAATCGTGCGAGAAGCAGCTTCATAGCATAACATAAGCTAACCGGAAACTGTACACGTTTAAAACTGAACGGAAAATAGATTACGTAATTTAGTATACACGCAACGCCATCTATTGAGCAAATATGTTACAACAAATGATGCTAATTATTTTCTTATTGACTTTAAATTCTAATAACTTTAGATTGAGCGAACCGATTAGGATGAAACAGAAACTAAATGTTACTTCGAGATACGCTCAATATTTGTCTATAAAAGTCAATCACACTGAAACAAACAAACCGACAAACAGACAAAAATTCCAAAAATGATCGAAATGGTTTTTTTTTCTTATCTTTTAACGACTCCCACTATTATTTATAAAGTATTTCCCATTGTCAAACACGGCAAGTCCACAGATTTATGATAATATTAATAAAATATATGATTATTTCAAATTCTTCTTCTTCATCCTAGCTTTTTCCCAACTATGTTGGGGTCAGCTTCCGGTCTAACCAGATGCGGCTGAATACCAGTATTTTACACGGAGCGACTGCCATCAGACCTCCGCAACCTAGTAACTGGCCAATGCCGGTATCCTAAGGTTAGACTGGATAATTATCTCAAATTAATCTATCGTATTGCCTTGCACAATTAACAATTATGAATACACTCACTTATGAAATTGAGTCTATTTCTCTTCCACTACCATTCATATAGATAGGTACCTAATAAATTCTAAATAACAATATCTTCGATTTTTTTTGATAAAAGCTTAGTACCTTCTTCATAAAGATAGCATTTCAATAGACCTTCCGTAGACTGAGAATAGGTACCAATTCAATATTAGGTAATCTGTGGATTTCTTCGTTGTAATATATTTCCTCACAACGTTATATGATACACGTAACGCCATCTATTGAAAATAAATGGTATAAACATGCACATGCTAGAAATTGCTTTAAGCGATAAGACCGCCATTTGTACTGTTCTTAATAATGTGTACTCCTTCTGTTTTATTTCTTTTAGTGTACAATAAAGTATATCTATCTATCTATCTATCTATGCTAAGTTCTTCTAGAAAACTTAAAATTCGCATATCTTTTGATTGCGTGAACCGATTGCGATAAAACAAAAACGATAGGTTACATGGAGATAAGCACAATATTTTTTTATAAAAGTCAACAACATTGGATCAGTTGTTTTTACGTGATGCTTGCACAAACAAACAGATAAACATACAAACAGACAAAAATTCCAAAAATGTTAAAAATGGGTTCTATTGGTTATCGTTTAACACCCCAACCAGGATTTTTCGAAATATTTGCTATGTACAGACACGCCAAGTCTACAGATTTATTATATGTATATATATATATATATAGATTGTAACAGTATTTATGGCCAGACTAGGTATTTAAATGGAGGTGTTCACATATAAGACGACATGATTAACTGTCGTTCACGACTTGTTTTTGCAGTGACGACAGATTGTGAAGTCAATGGGAACGGCTAGCACGACAGTCGTAAAACGATAAGAAAACGTCATGACATCGTGACGGCAAATCATGTGTCGTTGTTACGACTATCTGTCGTGGCCACGATAAAAATATCGTCTCGTCTTGTAGCTTATTACTGATGTGCAAACGACAAAGCGACTGCCGTGAAACGATAAAATGTCGTCGCGATCCAATGGGAACAGCTAGATACGATAGTCACTAAACGATAAAAAAAATTGACGATAAACAGTCGACATAATGGGAACAGCTAGAGACGACAGTCGTCCAACGATAAATTAATCGTCACGATATAGTGGGAACGCGCCCTTAGCGTGTCGATGACAATCTAAATTGAGTTGACACAGAACTTAGCTACGAGTTTAGCGTTATCAGTAGCGTCCATTAGTTCCTGTAACGTGCAGGTATCACGGCACGCAGGGCATGATGTCAGGTGTCCCATCGTTTGTGGAACAGCACCACATTTACACTCCAAGCTGGAATCGTCTATGAATCTCCACCTGAGCAGGTTTTCCTTGCTTCGACCAACCTGGGTCCGGAGTCTGTTTAAAGACTTCCAGGTTAGCCAAGGCAACTCATGTCCAGGTGGGAGATTTTCAGCAGGTGGGACAAATGGGATGGGTAGGGTTACTTATGTAAAGTACATACAACAGAATCTTGTAGTGGTGAAACTATCATTACAGTTATTGCTTATATCAGTATGTCAGGATAGCGAGCATGGGAAATAAAAATGAAACCGACATAGACTCTCCACCACTGAGAGTACTTATATTTAGGTTAGTGGTTAGTAACCAAGGCACGCACCTCTGACTTTTCGGATTCATGTGCGTATTGTATAATTATCACTTGCTTAAAAACGGTGAAGGAAAACATCGTGAGGAAATCGGCATGCCTGAAAGATATTTCTCGACGGCATGTGAAGCCAAGTCAGAGGCCCATGGGCGGCATAACACCAGGTTAGTCACTAACCACACGAAAAAGAAAGAAGTGGTTAGTTATAGAAGCTAGTTCACAATATAATAATTTACACAAGATCAGAAAATAAAGTCAAGCTAATCAGATATAAAAGGTCAGACTTCGGCTGTTCAACATAAAAAGCTCTCCTCTGTCGAATGACCAGTTTTTATAAATTCGGGTACGTTGATTCATTTTGACGACTACCCTCCTTTATCAACATTGTCCAGTGTTACCAGCTACCGATAATAATTATCTCTGAAAACTAATCACGACTCTCCTCAGGTTCCTGTCTGCTTCGGCGTGGTCTCCCGTCATGGTCACATGGCAGTCCAACTGCCAACCTGGTTAGGCAGCTGGTCGGAGGCGTGCGCGTCTGCCCCTGACGATCCACTGCTGTTCACAACCGACCTCCCGCTGGAACTGCTGAGGCAGGAGAAGTTGACGAGGTATTTGGATGACAATTGTGATATAAATAGACCTGCTATCTCGTAAGGCAACATGTGTCAAATGCATTGACGCAATAAGGTTCAAACTACCGCTAGATAGCTGCCAAGTTCTATGGCACTGCGGTTCCGGAACCACAACTCGTTGATACCCTGTTCTTCTTCTAAACAGCGCATCTAGTACGTAAGTACATATTGGATGAATATTTTGAGTTCAGAATTTGACAGTGCCTTATCTGAACTGCCCTAAGGCTCATTTACACGGAGCAAGTTTCTTGAAGCAAGTCTCATGCTATCTTTGTCTTTCTCTCCGACAAAAACAGAGATAGCATAAGACTTGCTTCAAGAAACTTGCACCGTGTAAATGAGCCTTTATTCGTTGAGATCGGTTACAGGCTTTTTTTAAGATTGCATACTTCAAAAGGAAAAAAGGAACCCTTATAGGATCACATCGTTGTCCGTCTGTCTGTCTGTCGGTCTGTCAAGACCCTTTTCCTCAGGGACGCGTGGAGGTATCAAGTTGAAATTAATATCAAATACTCAGGTCTGCAATCCCTTCGTCCTGTGAAAAAAACAAACTTCTAAGTCAACGCAATCAAAAGATAGGGCCGTTTATGCCGCATATATAGACTGTACTTCAGAGAGTGTGCTCAAGTACTCCACAACCTCATCCCACCGGCCCCCTTCTACCATCGGACATCTAGACGCACTGCAAGTTACCATCCATACTTAGTTGCCATTCCACCAATTCGCACTAAGCGCTTCCAAACATCCTTCATAATGCGCATTGCAAAGGAGTGAAACTCACTACCTGCGTCTGTGTTCCCGAACGCATTCAACCCGAATCTCTTCAAAGTTAGAGTTTTCAGGCTTCTTCTGGGTAAGTTCACTCCATCGTAGACTTTGTCTCTGTCTCCTCTGACCTAGACTAGAGTCAAGAGCAAATCCATAATAAATTACAAATAAAATAAAAAAAAATGACACTATCAAGGGAATCAAAACCTATAGGGTACTTCCCGTTGACTTAAAAAACAATGTCTTTAAATAGCACAAGTCAAGGGAAAAATCCGAATACCGTAAATTTGTAGTTACATCACAAACAAAATTTGTACTTGGCCAGATTTTTTATTCTTGAAGGGACTATAAATCGTGCGGTTTACCTGATGGTAAGCGGTCCACGTATGGTAAGCGGCCTGATGGGGTCACCTCGGCTTTTTGCCATTTAAGCCTAAATCTTAGCCTATGGCAGGCCATTACTGGACATAGGCCTCTTCCAAGCTGCGTCAAAACATCCTAAATGACCTTAAATCGATAATATCAAGTAGTTATTACTACATTCTCCTTTTTCAGACTGTTCTCATCAAAACTGCACTGGGAGCTCAGTACGACCTTGACGACCAACCATCTGCTGTCCATCGTGGCCCTGGCTAACACGCTCATGTCAATGAGCAACGCGAGCTTCGTACCAGAACAAGAGGTCATCCGCAGACTGCACAGGTGATAATATCCAGCATATTTAATATTCATAAGGAGTATGCTTAGGTGGTTTGGTCATGTTGAGAGAATGAGTGATCGGCGATTAACAAAAGGAATTTATAAGGCGGATGTCACTGGAAACGGTAGAGGATGCCCTAGAAGGACCTACATCGATGTTATTGAGGATGTTCTTCACAGAAGACAGGTGTGTAGTACTCTCAACCGGCGTACGTGTATGACAAGATGTATGAATGTGGATGAAGTGAAAGGAGTATGTAAGGATCGTAGTATGTGGCGTTCTATAGTTTCTGCCTACCCCTAGGAAAAAAGGCGTGAGGTTATGTATGTATTTTAACAGAGATGTAAGGCAACAGAGTAACAGAGTATAACGTACTCTTGATAGACATGAGCCTTTCGACACGTCACGATCACTCAGACCAATCAGCGGTAGTGCGAAATTCTGTCTTGCAGTCTTGATGACTGCTGTCATGGTATGGGCATGTGATGCGGAGGAACGAGGAACATGTCGTGAGGAACGTTTTGAGTATGAATGTGGATGGTTATAAGAGTAGAGGAAGACCAAAGAAACGATGGATGGATAGTGTGAAAGATGATATGGCTAGAAAGGGGGTGACTACTGAGATGACGGCTAATAGAGATGTATGGAAGAAGAAGAGATACTGCACCGACCACAAATAAGTTGGGATAAGGGCAGGAGGATGTTCAGTCTTGATGACTACTTGAGCTATTGACTGCCCGGGTGCAGTACGGCGATCCCACCCGGCGCGTCCGTTCCCGCGTTCGTTGGCGTCTGCCTACTGATTCAGTTGACAGGTTCTTCGACATGGATAATAACGTGCATTCCGGGAAGGGTCTTTACGGTCACATTAAAGTCCAGCGCCAAACAGTGTACTGTGACAGAGGGATATAGGGGAGTCCCTTTACATCTCTGTTACTTGGATTCTTATGCTCCATCTTAAATCCTGTCTGCGCTTACCATCAGGAGAGACTAGGGCCAAACGCGAAGTCAATGAAAAAGACATCAATCGAGCTAATCTCTAATCATCAGTGGCATGAATTGCATTTATAGGCAATTAAGCAGTGCCTACCTCATAAGATTTAATTAACTACTCCATCTTTAACTATTACTATAAATAAAAAAAGCGTGTATGGCTATGATTTCTTTTGGTCAGAATAGTATTGAAATGGGCTTAAGCGTACAATGGAAAGGCGACATCGCTAGTGCCTGCCTACCTAGTCCGAATACCAAAGCACGCCACTGCTAATCATATACTGACTATATTGACTTCAGAGAAAACTTAAATACCACTAACTATCCTATTGGGACATCTTCTCCTCTTCTTCCCAGACCATCAACCAGGAGCTCCTCGTCTTGGGCGGCAGATGAAGAGAGGGAGGAGCAGCTGGCAGCTCAACAAGCTCATATCAAGCAAGGATGGTCACTGCTGGCTACGTTGCACTGTGTACTCCTGCCTGACAAGGTTGTGGCTGCTGGTAAGTCTTCATCATTTTCTATCACTCACCAAGAGCTGCTGACGAGCTAGGACTTTATCAAGGTCTGATACGGAGTTAGTATACCTATATGTACAACTTCCCAACATCAATCGTTGGGCAGTGGCCCGCCAGGCATATGACCCGCCTGGTAGGAGGGACCTCCCTTTTCGTTGGAGAAACACCATACCTCGTTCCTCTACAGTGGACATGGGTGGCGAGTTGACTGAATCTAGACCGTTTACCTATTCTTTCCTGTGCCATGGTGGGGCAAGCGCTCCATCAGCCCCACCCTGACTACGCATGAGGCTCACGAGGAGAGATAACAGTAGCTAGTAGCCCAAAAAACTCACATCAAGCAAGGATGGTCACTGCCGGCTATGTTACATTGTAGACTGCTGCCTGATAAGGTGGTTGCTGCTGGTAAGTCACACATCAGCAATCCTCTTCATGTCGTAGGTGTATACAACGTGTTACGTAATTTCCCATGAAAAATGTAAATATTACAGTAGTATTTTATGGTTGTTGTCATTTACCTCTCAGAGGAAATTAGGTAAGAATGTAAATAACTTTCTACTCTTTAGTTTTATGTTTTCAGGGTTGCGTTTCAGTGATGATGTTTTATCCAAATTCTTTTTTTTTGGGTCATACTACGGTTTTCAAATATTGTCAATAGACTCTTTACAATGGACCTTTTAACCCCCTTTCGGCTTTAGGGGTATTTTTGTAACACGTTGTATAAGCGGCGGTGACCACTTTGCTTCAGGTGATCCGTCGGGTTATCAAACTTATTACATGAAAAATCGGCCAAGTGCGAGTCGGAATCGCGCACTAAGGCTTCCGTACCACAACACACGCCTGTTTCTTGTACGGGGGACCCCCTTTGGGTTTCGACTTTTTATTATTTTTAATATTTGCCATGATATAGACCATCTAATAGGGGCTCGTGGCTAAATAACAACCGCGCCGATCGTACGATTTGCGAGGTTAAGCTGCGCTTGCCGCGGTCAGTCCGTGGATGGGTGACCATTTGTTACACATCGAGACCCCTCCGTGCCTCGGAGAGCACGTTAAGCCGTCGGTCCCGGGTGTCATACGAATACCTATGACAGTCGTTACGGGTAGTCAGAAGCCCGAAAGTCTGACAAACGGTTTAACTTTAGGATATCGGCATTGCCCCGTTACTGGGTTGCGGAGGTCTGATGGCAGTCGCTCCGTGTAAAATACTGGTATTCAGCCGCATCTGGTTAGACTGGAAGCTGACCCCAAGATAATTGGGAAAAGGCTAAGAGGAAGAAATATAGACCATCTAATCAAATTTGCGAGGTTAAGCTGTACTTGCCGCGGTCAGTCCGTAGATGGGTAACCGTTCTTTACACATGTCACTCGGTCAACTATCGATCCCGAATCATACGAATACCCACGGCAGTCATTACGGGAAATCAGAAACCCGAAAGTCTGACAACCGGTATAACCTTAGGATATCGGCATTGCCCAGTAACTGGGTTACGGAGGTCTGATGACAGTCGCTCCGTGTAAAACGTGGGTAAATAGTCACCGGCAGCGCGAGGGTAGACGTTGTGCTCAGCAACTAGCCATACCGCATCATAGAACTGCAGCCTTTCGAGGAAGCTTCCGGTATGCAGCGTCCAAGTGTTGGAACAACATTCCCCCACCGATTAGGGACCTGAAAAATTTATGCACGTTTAGACTTAAACTAAAATTATTTATTCTTGCCTCTCAAATTGAATACAATGCAATTAATGTTGACAAATCTTTTATTTAATTAATTTAATTTAATCAATTTAATTTAATTAATTACTGTTCAAGACTGAGTTTATTTTTGTTTCACATTATTATTTAAGATTATGCATTTTTGGATATTGGAATAGTAATTTTGAATAACCAAATGTGCAAACTTACATTTTATGAGACCCATGTTACCGGGGTTGTGGTCGAGCAAAGAGTGACATAAAATTGATATAATTATGTCAACGCTTCATCTTAACAGGAAGTGCGTACCGCGCCGCCTGCTATTTCAATTGCCATATTTTTGATTAGCTGTCACAAATTATATTAAAAGTAGTTTTTATTTTTTATTATATTTTTGTAGTTTATTGACACATTATAAAACACTTTTATCCATTCAAGTATAATAGAATATATATTTAAAATTAACTACCGCCATCCGTGTGTCACTGCGGGGGTGCCAGCTGAAAATCAGCGCTGGGTGTTTTGACGCCTAGCATATGCTGAGTTGGTAACCTTTTCGGCATGGACATGCTCGACAGCATAAAATTTGTGTTTAATTCCGGTTATATTGTTCTTTCTTTGTTTGTTTATTTTATTTATGCTGTCAGTGTTCTTGGCTGAATAAATGAATTTTCTTTCTTTCTTTCTTTCTTTCTAAAATACTGGTATTCAGCCGCATCTGGTTAGACTGTTACCTGACCCCAACATAGTTGGGAAAAGGCTAGGAAGGAAGGAAGGAAGATATAGACCATCTTAGTAACGCATATTCTGTGAAAACTTCAATTAGCTACTTATTACGGTTAAAAAGGTTAAGCCCTACGACAGACAGATCAATAGATGGCTCAGGCTTAGTAATAGGGTCCCGTTGGCAGCCTTACCTCTGGGTACGGAACCCAAATTTCTTTTTATTATAATGAACCCTTTTTTCAGGAGCCAAGAGCTTCAAACGTCCTCAAGTGGAGATGCTGGCGCGTCGCTGGCAGCATCACTGTTTGGAAGTGCGCGAGGCTGCGCAGGCGCTGTTGCTGGCCGAACTTGGCAGGTAAGCGGAATGATAGGATAGCACGTTTGGTGCCAGGAACTATACGATCACATGAAAGTCCGGCGCCAAGCAGTTTACTGTGTTCCGTCGTGTGTATGTGAGAGACAGAGGGGTATAAGGGAGTCTCTTTACATCTCTGTTACTTGGATTCTTGTGCTCCATCTTAAACCCTGCCTACGCTTACCATCTGGAGAGACTAGGGCCAAACGCGAAGTCAAAGAAAAAAGAACATCAATCGAGCTAATCTCAGTCAATCGGGTAATTAAGTAGTGCCTACCTCATAAGATTTAATTAACTACTCCATCTTTAACTATTACTATAAATAAAATAAGCGTGTATGGCTATGATTTCTTTTGGTCAGAATAGTATTGAAATGAGCTTAAGAGGAAATGCGGTCGGCATTTAGTCCATACAAACGTATTCATCAGTTTCCTCCTTGGATAATGTCACTAGAGCAAATATTTTTTACCATATGATAAATATCTACCACCACTATATCCCTATGTTTTGTATTTCTCAATAAATAAATTATTAAAAGAACTGGAAACGTTTAAATATTGCAAAAATCTACCGGTTTTACCACCGTTATCAGACATCTGGCAAACAAATTTGACGAATATAAAAAATAAAAGAAAAACATATAGACATAACCAAAGTCTTTCTTAAATTATTACAGAAAACAATATTAAAATCGGTCTAGATTTGAAGAAGGAAACAGGGAAATACGAAAGTACGATTTCGCTAATATTGCACAGGAGAAATCAGTCCGAGATGCAGTTGTTTCGCGCTCAATTGGGAAGGTTTGCGGGAGGGGTGGGACAGAAATAGATCGCTTAAAAACCTATTCTTCCAATATTATTCAGCCCGCGTTTCCTCTTAAGCGTACAATTGAAAGGCTACATCATATAGGATACAGTGTAAGGGGTATAGGGGAATCCTTTTATAACTCTGTTACTTGGATTCGTGTGCTTTATCTTAGACCCTGTCTACCCTTACCAGCAGGTGGCAAACGAGACCAAATTAAAGAGTAAAATAAAATTAAAAGAACACATTTTCTAACAGCCTGCGCGACTGCTGGTCGTGAGGTCCTAGGTTCGATCCCCAGGTCGGTCAAAGTGTTATTGGGTTTTTCCGTGTGGAATTCCTCAGTAGCAGCCCGGAGTCTGGATTTGTGTCCGGTTGGGTGGCAATAGGCTCGCCCCCTATTACATGGGACTTAAACATAACGGCGAAATGAGGGTGTTACTATACACCTCTGCCTAACCCTTCGGGGGATACAGGCGTGATATTTATATGTTACATTTTCTAAGTGTTCATGGTTGTGTAAAACTGATTTTTTGTATGTCTCTTTTACCAGACTCGGTCCAAAAGGTCGTAAGACTCTCGTGGACAACTGGGCCCAGTTCCTGCCTCTGTATACCCACACGGAAAGCATAAACCCTCACGCCGCACAGAAGGAACCGGTTGAGAAGATACAACATGTAGTAAGTACAACAAAATGTTATGCAAGTTTAGTCGGAAAGGGGGTACTAAGCCGAAAGGGTGTTAAAGTACCCATAATAAGGGATAACTTTTGTTCTACAACTTTCCCCAAAATTCGATAGTTTAAGAGAAATAGCTTTTCAAAAATTTCGTAAAAAATACGTTAAAATCTATCTGTCCATAGCTATGCTCAGCTGTTTTTACAATTTAGGTCATATTTGGGGTCACGGATTAGAAAATTAATTTTCTGAATTCATAACTAAAGTAGGTATGATTTTTTTTTTGAAAAAATTAAATCAAAAATCTCTGCGTGCAAATAAAAATTAACGAATTTTGAAATTTTAGCACTTGCTTTAAAATAGTCATCAGTGATACTTTAGGTGGCCCGCGGCTTAGTACCCCCTTTCCGACTAACTTTGTATAACCTCATCTGAACGCGGTGCACCCTGCCAAGGATGGGATACAAGGTCAAGGGGAGAGCTCGTGGCTAATTAACAGCTGCGCTTGCTGTGGTCAGTCCGTGGATGGGTGACCGTTCGTCACACATTGAGACCCCTCCGTGCCTCGGAGAGCACGTTAAACCATCGATCCCGGGTATCATACGAATACCTATGACAGTCGTTATCGGTAGTCAGAAGCCCGAAAGTCTGATAACTGGTTTAACTTGAGGATATCGGCTTTGCCCAGTCACTGGGTTGCGGAGGTCTGATGACAGTCGCTCCGTGTAAAGTACTGGTATTCAGCCACATCTGGTTAGACTGGAAGCTGACTCCAACATAGTTGGGAAAAAGCTGGGAAGAACAACATCATACATTCATTCAGTTCTAACTTATGGTGCTACATCTCTGGGGACGGGGTAGTATCTTCGTATTTATAAATTACTAGTGGCCCGCCCCGGCTTCGCACGGGTGCAAAGTAGATACTAATGTGGGGCATATAAACCTTCCTCTTGAATCTATCTATTAAAAAAAACCGCATTAAAATCCGTTGCGTAGTTTTAAAGATCTAAGCATACATAGGGACAGACAGACAGCGGGAGCGACTTTGTTTTATACTATGTAAAGAAGATACACGTGTTACTGTTTTTAATTATTCTTATTAAATCCATTAGCCATTAAGCCATTAGGCTTGTTACAATCGTCATACATGTGGCCACCATAACTCCTATGATCAATCTGATGTGTTGCCACTGTCTTGTCATCTGTCAGGTGTCATCTGTCAATGTAACCTGACAGCGGCACTTACACTATTACATTCCCTAAAATTTTGCTCATTGTCCTTTATATTGATTTGACAAATTTGGTAAGGTTATGGGTATAGATCGTTGGTGCAACTGAACCTATGAGTTCACACCGATGATTCAGCCCTCAACAAGCTGTCTCCCTCCCAGTCCTCCCACCAGCAACGCCCTAAGCCGAGGTCCGAGGCCCATTAGGGGACTTAGTGCTGTTGTTGCTAGTAGTCATGATGTTAGTAGTAGTAGTTAGCTTAGGTTAAGTATTTTACTCGTCCCCATTGATTGGAGACCCTTCAGGTCTCGCCAATAACTGTCCGGTTACGTAGAAATGGTCCGCAAGACCATCTACAAGCAGTACAACAGAAAACAAAAACCTAGTTTTGCAACTCAGGTAAAGAGTCACCTCAAGAAACTCCTCTAAGGTCCGTATTACAGAACGAAACTCAAGCATTAATCTGTGTTTAAAACTAGTTTTGAGTCGACTTTTAATTTTAGAACGTTCCTCAAGCATAGATTCATTGATCATAGTTCAGCTGAGTTTGGCTTTATTCTAGATCGTTACTCAGTTCGTAGATTCGACCCCAAGCAGTGATTTGATCTGTAATCAACCAATCGATTGGCTCGATTTGAGTCTCGTTTCATCTGAGTATAGATTGATTGCCGTTCTGGAATAAGACCGTTCCTCAAGTACTGATTCTATACTTAAACAGTGATCAACTGATTAAAGATCAAACTGGACTTGAGGAATGTTCTGTAATACAGATCTCCCCTTCTCTATCTCACAGCAAGAGGAAGAGTTTGAGGAAGAAGAAGAAGAGATAATCCGGAAGCCGTCGTCTCTGGCTGAGCTGAAACGGAAGCAGACCACTGCAGTCGTGTTGCTGGGAGTCATAGGCGCTGAGTTTGGACAGGACATCACCAGCGAAGGTAAGGTTTTTAATAATTGAAGCTTTTGCTTTTCGAAGCAGTGTTTATTGGTCGCAAGCTGGACTGCTGAGCATAGGGTCCTGGGTGCGATCCCCAGGTCGGGCAAAGTGTTATTGGGTTTTTCCGTCTGGAATTCTGCGGAGTTGGGATTTGTGCCCGATTGATGGCAATAAGCTCGCCCCCTATTACATGGGACTTAAACATAACTGGCGAAACAAGAGTGTACTAATAAACACTACTGTTGTACCTTTCGGAGAATACAAGGCGTGATGTTATGTTATGATAGCCTAGCGGCTGATCGCTTGCCTTGCTAAAGGGTCAGAGTTCGATTCCGGCTTGCATCTCTGACTGGAATTTATGTGCGGATCAGAATCTGATTATCATTTGCGTTTACGGTGAAGGAAAAACATCGTGAGTAAACCTGCACAACTGAGAGGGCTCCATAATGTTATGTCCAGTCTGTGGATGGGTGACCATTCGTTACACATCAAGAGCTCTCCGTGCCTCGGAGAGCACGTTAAACCGTCGGTTCTGGGTGTCATACGAGTGCCTATGACAGTCGTTACGGGTAGTCAGAAGCCCGAAAGTCTGACGACCGGTCTAATTTTAGATATCGGCATTGCCCAGTAATTGGGCTGCGGAGGTCAGATGGCAGTCACTCCGTGTAAAATACTGGTATTCAGCCGCATCTGATTAGACTGGAAGCTGACGCCAACATAGTTGGGAAAAGTTTAGTAGAACATTTATTGTGTCACTAGCTATGCCCTCGCGGCTCTGCCCGCGTAAGAAGTTTTTCTCCATATTAATTCTCGCGCGCCACCTATTGTACGTTGATAGTACTATATCAAAAACTTTCGCGCAAGTGCCAATAACAACTCTACAAAATTTCAACTCCATCGGATAAACGATGCGCGAACGCATAGAAAACGAACACACAAACATAATTTTTTATATAAAATACTAGCGGCCCGTCCCGGCTTCGCACGGGTGGACATTTTTCTCGTTTTTGCAACATTTTTCATTTATACTCCTCTCCTATTGGTCGTAGCGTGATGTTATATAGCCTACAACCTTCCTCGATAAATGGCCTAACCAACACAAAAAAAAATCAATTTCAACCAGTAGTTCTTGAGATTAGCGCGTTCAAACAAACTCTTCAGCTTTAAAATATTAGTATAGATTATAGCTTTTTCTCAAATATACAAGGTTAATCGGCAAGGGGGTACTAAATCGCGCGCCACTTAATGTATCACTGATAATTGTTTTAAAGAAAATGTTAAAATTTCAAAATTCGATATAATAAAGCCATGCAAAATTATTGTTATTTTAGATTTTTCTAAAATTCTTCATCCTTGCTTTACTTACGAATTTCGAAAAAGAGAGCTTCTAATCCGTGACCCCAAATATGACCTATGTTGTAAACACAGCCGATCATAATTTAGCGTATTTTTAACCCTCGACAAAAAAGAGGGATATTATAAGTTTAACGCTTGTATTTGTGTGTCTGTCTGTGGCATCGTAGCTCCCAAACGAATGGACCGATTTTGATGCGGTTTTTTTTTTATGAAATCTTTGAACATCTATTTCTCCTAAACAAGTGACTTTTGGGGAAAGTTGTAGAACAAAAGTTATCCATTATTATGGGTACTTTAACATCCTATCGGCTTAATATCCCCTTTCCGACTAAACTTGTATAAAAGTTATAAGCTAGCTTGCTTATCTGTCTGCCTTACTAGTCTAGTAGTCGCAAGCGCGACTGCTGAGCATAGGGTCTTGGGTTCGATCCCTAGGTCGGGCAAAGTGTTATTGGGTTTTTCCATTAGTAATTTTAATTTCTCAGTAGCAGCCCGGAGTCTAGATTTATGCCCGGTTAATGGCAAAAGGCTCGCCCCCTATTACATGTGACTTAAAAACAAGACAACACGTTTGACGACACGTTTGGTGCAGTGGCTGAGTGATTGGCTTCTGCGCTACAGGTCGTGGGTTCGATTCCCGCACGGAACCAATATTTGTATGGCCTACATATAGTTGTTCCGGGTCTGGATGTTTGTGTGTGTGAAGATTTGTGTCTGTAAACGCACCCACGATACAGGAGAAATCCTAGTGTGGGGCAATGTTTTTCTAAAAAAAAGAGAAAAAAAAGAGAAAGAGAAAGAGAAACACCTCTGCCGAACCCTTCGAGAATACAAGGCGTGATGTTATGTTATGTTGTAAGCTAGCTTGATTATTTTTGTATGATTTGCACATGATTACGCTTGCTGTGTTTTAGGCGCGGCGGGCAATAAGAGGAGAAAGGACGGCGACAGCCGGAAGAGCTCCGTGGTTGAAGGTAGGTCGATTAAATTGTATAAAGGGTGTAAATAGACCCTTAACGAAGCCGAAAGGCACTTATTCTCCACGTCATTGCGATATTTTTTTGTTCTGGACTATGCCTGGGAACCTTCTAGTTATATTGGAGGTCAAAGTTCCATCTTTTTCATCACAACTTTTTTTTTATACTAATTTTGAAGGTTGCAAATGTACTTGAAATACCTCCATCACCCGTTTACTATTCATTGCATCCATCAGCACAATGTTTTGTGTGCGTTTCATTGAGCTTTACCGTAAAACGATATTTTTCACCCAAAAAAAAATGTCGTTTCGCAGCGACAATTTTTGCATAGGGTTACTTAGTTTGATGTACTGAATGCATGGTTGACGGCTTCGTGAAGGGTGTGTTTACACCTTGTATATCAACCAACACACGTCCCACTGGAGGGCAGGATGACGGCACTTCTTATACAGAGAAGAAGCGACCATTGATCACCGAGTTCCAAGTAGTAGGTCCTTGTGAAAGAGTTCGCCAAGGAAAGTACTACCACTATACCTATTTTGCCTAGCCTAGTGGTGTGACCGTCGGACTGCCAAGTCATATAGGTCCCGAGTTCGAACCCAAGGCACGCACCTCTGACTTGCTCTGCACTTGCTTAAAAACGGTGAAGGAAAACCTCGTGAGAAAACGGCATGCCTGATAGATATTTCTCGACGGCATGTGAAGCCAAGTCAGAGGCCCATGGGCGGCATAAACTTTGACACCAGGTTAGTCACTAACCACACGAAAAGAAGAAGACCCGCCAAGCAGTATTGCTGTCTTCCCATTCGAAGGGTAAGGGTACTGGTGAAATAACAGGCACATGAGATCCTCCTTGGAGCAAATATTGATATCACTTGGGTTAACGGTGAAGGAAAACATCGTGCGGAAACCTGCACACCTGAGAGGGCTCCATAAAGTTCTCGATGGTGTGTGTAGTCTGCCAACCCGCACCAGGCCAGCGTGGTGGACTAAGGCCTAAACCCTGAGGCCCAGTGGCGGATTTACCAGCAGGCTGAGTAGTCTGGAGCCTAGGACAGAAGATTTTAGGGGCGGCAAACTTTTAAAAAGGTCGCCCAATAATCGCTTGGTAATTATTGCCTTTCAAGCGTCGATATGATTGTGAACTAGGGCAGTGCTCCTCAAACTTTTTGTGTTCAAGGTACACCTATGAAATCGGGGAATTTCAGAGGTACACCATAAATAAAAAATCATATTTTAATCATATAAAGATAGCAAAGAATACATTATTTCCGTGCGCCTTTATAATTTTATAAGAAATAGATTTTTCCCGTGGCACACCAATTAATGACTACGGTACACCAGTGTGCCGCGGCACACACTTTGCGAAACACTGAACTAGGGTATCGAATTGTAAAGGCTGGTAAGGGCGGCAAGATTTGAATAGCCTACTGGCGGCAAATGTGTAAATCCGCCACTGCTGAGGCTCTCGTGCCCAGCAGTGGGACAGTGGGACATTTTGTTAAGTTCATGTAACTCCATTTAATAATTGATTTTCCTTCCAGGCTTCACCTTAAGTTCGTCAAACAACCTCGCCCGCCTCACAGCGCTGGCGCTCACCCATCTTCTTCTGAGCCCCGCGTGTCCCCGCTTGCCCGCACACACCCCGTTACGCCGGGCAGCTGTGGACCTGTTGGGGCGAGGGTTCACTGTTTGGGAACCGTACCTCGATGTCAGTCATGTATTGTTAGGTAAGTTTTCCCTTAGAAATAAGAAAAATTTAGATTTTTGGACTAGATCGCTTCCATCGTCATTTATGTACAGAGTAGGGGAATAAATAGGCTCGTCAGTTTTCAAATTCATTCCTTTCCCACATCGCGGGCACATGTTACCTTTTCAAACTGTTGAACGAAACAGACCAATGCATGGAAAATTATGTTTTATTATTTGGTAGCTAAGATCAAAATTGCCTTTTGTCTCCATATGACGTAGTAGTGCCATGTAATGTCTTTGATTTGATTTAATGAGTTTTGTTGTAAAAACCATTTCATCAACATTTACTAGCGTCTGCCATCATGTCACCATAAGATCCTGTAAAAAATACTTGTATTTTCATTTCTATAATGTTGGCAATACGTTATCAGTAAAATATTTCGTTTCTTGAACTGTGCAAGCAAAAATAGACCTTAAGGTGTATAACATTATCAATCGGGGTACTGTACATATAAAAGACGAGTTGTTAAAAAATGAGGGTTCAAAATAGCAGCTAAACTGATTGCGTGTCTTGAGTCTATTAGAGGACGTTTAAGGATTATCCAGTAATAGAAAGAAAGAAAATGATTTATTTTGGACTCACACAGGCAGTTACAGAAACAAAAACAATATTTACAAAAAAAAATAAAGGATAAGAATTTATACTATCTGCACGAGGCCAAAAAGGGCTCGTATCTCAGCATAATGCTGCGACATTTAAAAAAAAAACAAAATGTCGCAACGCTGGTTTTCAGATAGGACCATAGTGATGCCACGGGCAATAACGACACAAATAAATAAATAAACATGTTACGTGCAATATTCAATTAGAATACTACTAAATAAAAGCAATAAATAGTTTATTATAAACTTAGTGTTACGTGTGTGTTCGTGTGTGTATAGTTGTTAAATAAATTAATGTCAAACCAGAAAAAATAAACATAAAATAAACTTAACCATTTCCGGACAAGCCAGCCGCTCGACCCTTCCACATCATTTGTTTATGGTTTGTTTATGACCAATGAAGGGAAGTATAATAAGTTCAACGCTAATCAAAGTTCTTCT
Organism: Amphipyra berbera; assembly: GCA_910594945.2. Classification (NCBI taxonomy): domain Eukaryota; kingdom Metazoa; phylum Arthropoda; class Insecta; order Lepidoptera; family Noctuidae; genus Amphipyra; species Amphipyra berbera. Next base: position 8,085,008 of record OU343148.1, on the reverse strand, counting down.
CTCCCTCCAGGTCTGCTGGAAATGTGCTGCGACGCCGACAAGTTGGTTCCGTCCATGACGTATGGCCTGCCGCTGACTCCACAAGCAGACTCCTGCCGCACCGCCAGACATGCGCTGACGCTCATCGCTACTGCCAGGTACAGGCCTTTACGCATTGAAATTTTGAATGACGCATTAAAAACCAATGACACTCGTTACGGGCAGTCAGTAGCCCGAAAGTCTGATAACTAGTCTAACACCCATATTCTAAGACGTTCCTCCAAAACTTACTCGACTCGGCTCCACCTCGACTCAGCCTTTCTCACTACCATCGGTAGTTATAGTTATAGTTGACATTAACGTCCTCGACCCGAGATTTTTCCTCAGTCGAGGTAAGGAATCATCTGTCAAACTCAAGGTACCTCGGAACTTACCTTAAGAAAGGAAGTGTCAAAGTTCATATGTAACAAAAATTAATTTTGAAGACTTTATCGAAAATGCTTACGATAATCCTTACAACTATTTATCGCGGCGTTATTTGCGCGATGCAGATTATACAAATTATGACGTAATGACTCCACTCTACCTCGACTCATTTGAGGACCTCTCAGTTGAGGAACCTCAAAGTTCACTCGAAATTCCAAATCCTGAGTCGAGTAAGTTTTGGAGGAACGTCTTAGAATATGAGTGTAAGTTTAGCATATCAGTATTGTCCAGTAACTGGGTTGCGGAGGTCTGATGGCAGTCGCTCCGTGTAAAATACTGGTATTCAGCCGCATCTGGTTAGACTGGAAGCTGACCCCAATATATGAAAAAAGACTATGCAGCAAATATTTGACAACATCAGACACACTACCGTTATAATTACCTTCATTTCGTATATTCGTTTGTTTGATTCAAATCTTGCGACAGATTTTTCAACTACTTCTGCTTAACCGATTCTCCTGAAACTTCGCACACAAATTCAATTCCCATGACAATACAACGTTATAATTTCAACCTTCAATCACAAAACAGATAGGTACAGAAGTCAATCACATGTATGTACTTCACTTTTCATACCTACGCTCGGCGGTCGCTCTATCTATATATCTATCTCTCTCAAGCGCATGGCACTCTCGCTCGCACTCACTCGCACTCTGGTCCCAAACAGTCCGAGATATCGTGTCCGTGAGCAGTGTCTATGTGTGCGTTGCTCGAGCGCACTTGTATGTAGATTGACTTCTGTACCTATCTGTTTTGTGATACAACGTTATAATTTCAACTTTCAATCTTCAACCGATGCTGCAGTACTGCAAGATAAAACCTTTTTAGTTAAAAATTATTTTAAGAGTATTTTATTGCGATAAATGGACCCAAATTAACTTGTAATTATTTTGTTACTGTTTTGCGGTTTTTGAGTTTTTTTTGTGACCTACGCATATGTCCGGCTTGTTGAGCTCCCTAAAATAAGATTTGAGCTACGCGATGACTGATGCTTGCGTGCCGTCAGTTAAGATCAAGTCAGTTAATTAATTGATATAAATTATTATTATATTGCATGACATTAATTCGTATTTTCATAATCTTTAATCATTATAATTAAATTCATCCAAAGTTTTTGCATGCCTGCTAAAGGCGAGATGTGTCCTTGAACATACACATTATTATTATTTAAGAACTTATGTACCATATCTCCAGCGAATAAATGATTTGATTTGATTTGAAAAAGACAGGTCAACTCAAACCTGCTATGGCACTTTCCTAAAAAGGCCATTCCAGACGTTGCCCTACATTGTTACCTACACTCACATATTTTTTATACCACAATGTCTGGACTTTAAAAGAGACCTTGATCTCTGAGTTTGTTTCGGCTTTTCGTCTCAGAGCTAGTCAGATAGGAAATGCCGGCGCCATCTAATCTTAAAATAACCGGCCAAGTGCGAGTCGGACTCGCGCACGAAGGGTACCGTACGATTATCTATAAAAACGGCAAAAAATCATGTTTGTTGTATGGGAGCCCCCCTTAAATATTTAATTTAATTATTTATTTTTAAAGTGAATATATGTATAACTAAATGTTCTGTGAATATTTCAAGCGTCTACCTGTTGCCGTTATCAATATCGAGCAAAAACGAGCAAACAAATCACGTTTGTTGTATTGGATTATGGTTTTTAGTATTTGTTGTTATAGCGGCAACAGAAATACATCATCTGTGAAAATTTCAACTGTCTAACTATCACGGTTCATGAGATACAGCCTGGTGACAGACGGACGGACGGACAGCGGAGTCTTAGTAATAGGGTCCCGTTTTACCCTTTGGTTACGGAACCCTAATAAACATTACATTGACTTGTAAAAGTGTCTGTAACAGATTTATTTACAGAAGTAAAAATGATTTATCATTTGTCCCTCAGGCCAGCAGCCTTCATAACGACGATGGCCCGCGAGGTGGCCCGCTGCGCGGCCGCGGCCCAGTCGGGCCAGCCCTCCCCCGCATACCTCGCGCTGCAGAAGGGACGCGCAGAGGTGCTCAGGGGAATCGAACTGCTTATAGACAGAATGCATAACGAAGTGGCAGAGTTACTGGTCGAGGTAACTAACTATTAATAATCTTCATCTTTTCGTGTGGTTAGTGACTAACGTGGTGTCAAAGTTTATGCCGCCCATGGGCCTCTGACTTGGCTTCACATGCCGTCGAGAAATATCTCTCAGGCATGCCGGTTTCCTCACGATGTTTTCCTTCACCGTTTTTAAGCAAGTGATAATTATACAATACGCACATGAATCCGAAAAGTTAGAGGTGCGTGCCTTGGGTTCGGACTCGAGACCTATGACTTGGCAGTCCGACGGTCACACCACTATGCTATCACTGCTATAAAAATAATATTGCTAGTTAAATTAACCTAGGACTGCCTCGTTGGTCTAATGGTGGCAAGCGCGACTGCTGATCGTGAGGTCCTGGGTTCGATCGCCAGGTCGGGCAGTGTTATTGGGTTTTTCCGTGTGGAATTCCTCAGTAGCAGCCCGGAGTTTGGATTTGTGCCCAGTTGATGGCAATAGGCTCGCCCCCTATTACATGAGACTTAAACATAACGGCGATATGATGGTGTTACTATACACCTCTGCCCAACCCTTCGGGGAATACAGGCGTGATGTTATGTAATAAAGACAAGTACGTCCAGTGCAACCTGGGTAGTCAGCCTCGCTACCAACGCTGTTGATTGACCAATCGACACCACGTGTCGACACGTTGGGTGCAGTGGCTGAGCGATTGGCTTCTGCGCTACCGGTCGTGGGTTCGATTCCCGCACGGAACAAATATTTGTATGGCATACACACAGTTGTTCCGGGGTCTGGATGTTTGTGCATGTGAAGATTTGTGTCTGTAAACGCACCCACGATACAGGAGAAATACTAGCGTCAGGAAAAAAGAAAAAAACCACGTCATGACCTATTCTAGTACCTATAGCACTACAAAGTCTAGGTTATGTTATATCTTAACTTTATAGGGTATAGAGTAATTAAACTTCGGTTCTATCAATAAATGAATATTATGTAATATCAAGGGTCTTCTTTCTTTTCGTGTGGTTAGAGACTAACCTGGTGTCACAGTCTATGCCGCCCATGGGCCTCTGACTTGGCTTCACATGCCGTCGAGAAATATCTCTCAGGCATGCCTGTTTTCTCACGATGATTTCCTTCACCGTTTTTAAGCAAGTGATAATTATACAATACGCACATGAATCCGAAAAGTTAGAGGTGCGTGCCTTGGGTTCGGACTCGACACTCATGTCTTGGCAGTCCGACGGACACGCCACTAGGCTATCACTGCTATAATATATATCACTAATATCAAGGGTGAACATAAATAGGTGTAATGGTGTAATGTAGATCACTTATTGGTAACTAGAATTAAATATGATGACCGGGTCGGGGCGCGGCTATAGAGCGCGTAGGTAAGTGTGCATCGGGAGGTCGCGTAGTACTAACAAGTATATGTGTCGCGCGGGGTTGCGCCACACACTCGGCGCTGCTGCGGGCCGAGCGGCGACTCGGTTGGGGAGCCGAGGAGTGTGGCCTTGTAGCGGACGAATATTATTTTTTAATTTACTACACGCTACAACTTTATATATTTCCAGGTGATGGACATCATCCTGCACTGCGTGGACCAGTCTCATCTGAAGAGTAAAGGTCTTAACGAGGTGTTCCCTGCCATATGTCGTTACAATCAGGTGTCTCATTGTCCAGCCACCAGAAGAATCGCAGGTACACCACACTTACTTTCTCTATTTAAAAAAAAATCATTGCTGAAATCGAAGGGACTACAGATTTTCATATGGTACTAGCTACGCGGCCCCGCGTAGAAGTTCAATTATAAGATGCGACTCGCGCGCCACCTATTGTACGTTGATAGTAATATGTCAGAAATTTCGCGTAAGTGCCAACAACATCTGTGCAAAGTTTTAACTCAATCGGATGAACGATGCGCGAACGCATAGAAGACTAGTCCGCGCGGAACTAATTGGCCGCGCCTGAGGTATGTGAGCGGCAGGAGGGGGGGGTGAAACAATAGACGCGCTCTGTCAGTTTGCTTTGTGTTGTGTACCGTGCACACCCCCCTCCTGCCGCTCACATACCTAAGGCGCGGCCAACTACACTGGCCTGCAAAAATAAGTATCACACTTTAAAAGTAAATATCATTAAAAGTGTAGTACTTATTTTTGCAGGCCAGTATAGTTCCGCGCGGACTATAACCACAAAACAGATAGGTACAGAAGTCAATCACATGTATGTACTTCACTTTTCATACCTACGCTCGGCGGTCGCTCTATCTATATATCTATCTCTCTCAAGCGCATGGCACTCGCGCTCGCACTCACTCGCACTCTGGTCCCAAACGGTCCGAGATATCGTGTCCGCCAGCAGTGTCTATGTGTGCGTTGCTCGAGCGCACTTGTATGTAGATTGACTTCTGTACCTATCTATTTTGTGCTATAACACACATATTGTTTATATACAGGTTGTTCCAAAAGTCAACGTCAAGCCGAAAACAAATGATAGAGTAGTTTAAATGTTCAGAAAAAAATAATTAAAGTAAACCCAATAGGGTTTTGTTTTTAACAATTTTCTTTTTTATATTCTTTTCGCTGATAAATCTTAATATTTGTCTCCACAGTTGGCAGTCACACGGGTCAGCTGGCGATGTACGAGCTCCGCGCCGGCCGCTGTCAGTCCCTAGCGGCACACAGCGGGCCCGTGACCGCCTGCGCCTTCAGCCCGGACGGACGGTACCTCGTGTCCTATGCGACTGCTGATAACAGACTGTCATTCTGGCAGAGCACGGCTGGTAAGATAATACATCTACATAGTATTAGGCTAACTCAACCGGCCATAGACATCAAATATACATGAAACAAGAAATTTTCAAATTGAGTTCGTCGTTGACCATATTGAGTTTATCACAGACCCATATTGAGTTCAACACAGACCCATATTGAGTTTATCACAGACCCATATTGAGTTCAACACAGACCCATATTGAGTTTATCACAGACCCATATTGAGTTTATCACAGACCCATATTGAGTTCATCACAGACCCATATTGAGTTCAACACAGACCCATATTGAGTTCATCACAGACCCATATTGAGTTCAACACAGACCCATATTGAGTTCATCACAGAGTCATATTTTACTTGTTCCTTGTTCCAGGTATGTTCGGTTTAGGCGCAGCACAGACTCGCTGTGTGAAATGCTACAGCACTGCCCCAATGGCGGACGTGGCGCGCCTAAACCCGGCCCGTCTCGCTCGCCTCGTGTGGACCAACTCACGGACGGTCACGCTCATGTTAGCTGACGGCTCTGAGACCAGGTTTAACGTGTAAATATCAAGCCGAATAATCATATAATATTGCGCAAAAAGATTAGATGATATGATTGTGTTTAGCTGGTGATGTGATGTTGCTCTGACCATAATGAGCTGAACAAAAATGTACATTAATTTAAAAAATACTTGGAAAAAATATAAATAGATATGATTCCTTTTTCTTTAGTTAGCAATGTGGTGTTCAGACCATAATCCGATGAAATATTGGACACTGATGTATAAAAAATTGCACCAATTATAAAAAAAACACCGTGCGTTAACCTGCACACCTGAGAGGGCTCCATAAAGTTCTCGATGGTGTGTGTAGTCCTCCAACCCGTATCAGGCCAGCGTGGTGGACTAAGGCCTAAACCCTTCTCATTCTGAGAAGAGGCCCGTGCCCAGCACTGGGACAGTAATGGGCTAATTATGTTGTTATATATCGGGTGTAAAAATACCCTTAAAGAAGCCGAGAGCGAGATTCTTCCCATCATTACGAAGATTTTTTGATATTGGGCAATACCTGGGAACCGACTGGTTATGGATATATTGGAGGTCAAAGTCACCATATTTTTGTACGTTTTTCACGAAAACTAAGTTTAATGTTATTACTAAACATTTTTCTATACAATCAACATTTTTTAAATGTAGGCACAGTCTTCTGCGCGCGCGCTTCCATTGCGCGCTACAATTAAATGCTGTTTTTTAATACCAAAAGTTAAAAGTCGTTTCCCAGCAATTATTTTTGCTGTATGTTACTTAGTTTTATGTACAGTATGCGTAGACTTCGGCTTCGTTAAGGCTATTTTTACACCCAGTATGTTAGTTTAAAATAATTAAATAACACTACACATTTTAAATGTGTTAGGTTTTAAGTGCGTCGTTGTTATCAAAAATAAGCCAATTATTTATAATTGGTACAATATTTTTTGATGTGAAACATCTATTGCCGCGGTACGAGTGTGAGAGCAGCTTTTGCCTGCCGACCTTCGTAACTTGTCGGCTCTCTTCGGTTTGACTCAGCCATTTTTTTTTTACAAAATGAATTTCGATGTCTCACATCTGCCAGGCGTCCCACGACGGCTTAATATTTTTTTTAAATAATGTAAATATTATTCTACATATAGAATCAGACAATAAGGATCCACGCGTCATGAAATTTAACAGAAATCTTATTTCAGAGCTGTTTCAATTAAACAGTTTAATGGTATATACAACGTGTTACAAAAATACCCCTAAAGCCGAAAGGGTATTAAAAGGTCTCTTTTAAAGAGTCTATTGGCAATATTCGAAAACCGTAGTATGACCCAAAAAAAATTGGATAAAACATAAAATAAACATCATTGAAACGCAACCCTGAAAACATAAAACTAAAGCAGTAGACTACCCAGAAAGTTATTTCCATTCTTACCTAATTTCCTCTGAGAGGTAAATGACAACAACCATAAAAGACTACTTGATTATTTACATTTTTCATGGGGAATTATGTAACACGTTGTATATGTAAAAAAAATATTCATATTTATCTTAAATATGTACATCAACGGTTTAGGAAAACATCGTGAAATAACATTTAAAAAAAGTTATCGATGTGTGTAGTCTGCCAACCCGCACCAGGCCAGCGTGGTAGACTAAGGCCTCTGAGAAGAGGCCCATGCAGTAGGACAGTAATGGAGTGATTATGTTGTGTGTAAAAATAGTTATTGTTAGTAAATACTATTATATAATGTATATTAAATAGTCATTGTAATTTATTTACATTGCTTCGTATATTATTATAGTTATAAGATGCGCGATTGCAAATAGCTGAGAAACGAAAATGAGCTTAAAAATATGTAGTTATCATTAGCAAGTTACTTCGGCCCCATTCGATGCTGGATATAGGAATCGCCAATAAATTATCTATACAAATAAAATTGAAGTGTCTATTTTTTATGTCAAAATAACAGCTTTTTACTAAATGCAAATGAAAATAAAAAAAAGAAAAAAAAACAATTTAAAAAATAATTGTCTTTCTGTCTGTTTGGGTTAATATCCAAAACGGCTGGACCGATTTTGACGAGACTGTCACTGGAAGATAGCTGATGTTATAGGGAGTAACGTAGGCTACTTTTATTTTAGAAAAAAAACAATTAGGGACCGCGCAAAAAAATTAAAACCCATTCGACTTCTACGCAGGCGGAATCGCGCGCACAGCTAGTTACAAATAAAGTATAAGAACAACTCGCAAGCAATACAAGAGGGTATTTGACTATTAACTTTTTATTACAAATCTCAAAATTGTTACAAAAATGATAAGTAACAGTGAAAAAACCAATAGAATATTTAATAAAATGCCCAAGTTATAAACGATTGAAAATTGTTCACTAGACAGGGACAACACTACTACCACAATGACGTCATACTCTAAAAACTTCATAGTTACTTGACATCTCCGTCCAATATCCGTTTCGCGCGACAAGGACAGCAAATGCCTCCTCCACAAACTTCGAAAGCGTGTAGCGCCTCTAATTTTTCATCGTTTTTTTTCACACATCGATTTCTATCTATACTTTCTTTAGAATAATACTAATTTGTTGTACACCGCACGCTGGGAATAGACACGTGTTGTAAGATTCAACAAAACCCAGCACGCGACGTGGTAGGATCTATACGGTCCGCCTGGCTAGCTACCACCTGAACATTAAAGTCCGGCGCCAAGCAGTTTACTGTGCTCCGTCGTGTGTATGTGAGAGCCAGAGGGGTAGTGGCGTAGCGTAGTGGGGGCGGCAGGAGTGGCCCGCCCCGCGCAGCACTTTTTAGGGGGCGACAAAGTTTAACAATAAATAAAAAAACTTTTTTATTTAAAATCTAACCTGTACAATGCAAAATAATGATGACTGTTCTTGACGAGAAGTTCTCTATAATTAATGTATGTAATGTTTAGTATACATTAAATTGAAATACCTAAATAAGAGGGCGGCAAAATTTTATTCCGCCCCGGGCAGCCGACACCCACGCTACGCCACTGCAGAGGGGTATAGTATATAATCCCTCTATATCTCTGTTCCTTGTATTCGTGTGCTCCATCTTAGAACCTGTCTGCGCTTACCATTAGGTGAGACCAGGGCCAAACGTGACCAAGAATAAAAAATAAAACATTAATTTTAATAGTAGTGAAATACCATATTATATTTCTGCTTAAAGACCATTTAACAATAATAATTATGTCAAATACAAGTCCATTTGAAATTATTAACACATTTTTTTTGATCGCACATTCAGACAGTAGAGGCTGATTTACACGGGGATAGTTTCTTGAACCAAGACTCGTTCTGCCCTTGTCTTTCTCTACGACAAAAACAGAGATAGCATGAGATTTGCTTCAAGAAACTTGCTCCGTGTAAATGAGCTTTTATGCTGCAGTGTTATTTGCGTGTTACATTTTGGTGTATGTTATGCCCTGTTCCTATAAACAAAAACGAATCGTTTTGCTTACCAATGGTAGCATTTTTTAATGCCAAACTGTGGCATATAAATAGACTAATTTAACTATTTCAATTTGTAAGCTAATTTTACTTGTTGTAGCTACTTCCATAAGGGAGGGTCTACTATGCAAAGCAAAGGTCTTTGCTTCATTATTGCTAAAGATACAAGAGTCTTGATTTTACACGTTTGGTGCAGTTGCTGAGCGATTGGCTTTTGTGTTACGGGTCGTGGATTCTATTCCTGCACGGATCAAATATTTGTATGGCCTGTTCCGGGTTTGGGCTTTTGTGCATGTGAAGATTAGTGTCTGTAAACGCACCCACGATACAGGAGAAATCCAGGAGAGGGACAATGTTTTAAAAAAACAATAACTGTCCGTAAATTATAGGAATCGGTCATTAGTAAATAAGATCCCTAGCCATGATGTGATTCAAACAACTGCCAGAAAATTATTAATTGATATTTGAACGGAATTGTGGTGCTTACACTACTCAGACCACAAATCTTATTCCAAATAGCGCTTCTACAAGGTTAGTCGGAAAGGGGGTCGGTCATATTCCGAAAGGGGTTCGGTCCTATTCCGAAAGGGGGTCGGTTCTATTCCGAAAGGGGGTCGGTACTATTCCGAAAGGGGTTCGGTTCTATTCCGAAAGGGGTCAGGTAGTAATCCGAAAGGGCGTCGGTCCTATTCCGAAAGGGGGTAGGTACTAATCCGAAAGGGGGTCGGTTCTATTCCGAAAGGGGTTAGACACTAATCCGAAAGAGGATGGGTGGATACTAATTTGAAAGGGTGTTAAAGTACTCATAATAATGAATAACTTTTGTTCTACAACTTTTCCCAAAAGTCAATAGTTTAAGAGAAATAACTGTTCAAAGATTTCATTAAAAAAATCTATCTAACGTCGGCTATGATCAGTTATGTTTAGGTACATTTTAGTTCATATTTGGTGTCTCTGATTAGAAGCTCAACTTTCTGAATTCGTAACTAAAGCAGGGATGAGAATTATTGAAAAAACTAAAATAAAAAATGGTAATAAAAATTATCGAATTTTGGTATTGTCATCAGCGATATTTTCCCTTTCCGACTAACCTTGTATACATTGATGTCGTTGGCGTTGACAGAAGAAGGATAAATAATAAATAACTAGAGTACCCGGCAGTAAATATTGCACATCGAGCTTCAGAAAGAGATATCGGCTAGCTCCAGCTTCGTAGAGCGTCGTCTCTGTCACTCATACCTATGTGACGTTTTGTCGCTTCGTGCGACAGAGATGACGCTCTATAAAGCCGAAGATAGCCAATATCTCTTTCAAAAGCTGGATATCGTCGCTTAGGTAGCAATACCGCTCAAGTTAAATTTGACAAGTTTTCAGGAGAGACGAAAAACTGATTAATGCTGATTTACACGGTGCGTTTCCTGAAGCAAGTCTCATGCTATCTCTGTTTTTGTCGGAGAGAAAGATAAAGATAGCATGAGACTTGCTTCAAGAAACTTGCACCGTGTAAATGAGCCTTTATTATCTTTAAAATGACACAACAAACGACTTGCGCGGTGCCAAAACTGTTTGAATAACTCGCTGTGATTAGATAATTTTAATTTTTTTCTAACATCATTCGATGCGCGCCGAAAATATCTATCCAATGACGTATATAACGTCAAATGGCCAATTTTCGACTTAGGCGGTATTGTTACCTAAGCGACGATATGCAATATTTACTACCGAGTACTGTATACACCATAAAGTTGATAGTATTAAGGTAAATAATATTTTATATTTAAAACACATTTCTTGCTAGTTCACAATCTAGATATAAATTTAAGGTACCTATTATTTTTTCGTTATTGCGTATCGCGGTGCAATAAACACGTTTTGTAAATTAAGATGAATTAAGTACTAAAATTATGTAATATATACCTTTTAATAATATCGAATGTGTGAAAACTTCATAAATTTCTTAGATTAAATTGTGTATTTGTAAATTATTCGAAGCGTGTAAATGTTTAATTAATTGTTATAAACTAACCCCACACTGTATTATAAGTGTTATATTCAACTATTTATTCCAAAGTTATAAGAAATTTTACAATAATCTGTGCTAAACAGAAAAGCTGATTTAATGCATTTTTCTTAATTAATAATACTGTAAAAATGTGATGTTATTAACAATTATTATTATGAAGTATTATTTAAATTGATGTTGTTATTATTTTTATCTTGTAAGGCACTTGTAATCAATGTTATTGAATAAATATCTATGTTATATTAATTTTCGTATTTTCTTTTCTTGTTTCCCCACTAACTTATAACTATACTAGCCGATCCAGTAGTCTTCGTCCTGCTTTTTGGTGATATACTGACAACAGCGCCACCTACCGGGTCCAATTGTGTTTTCAAACCATCCAAGAACCCACTGAAATATACACACAAAATTTCATCCAAATCGGTCCAGCCGTTTAGGAGGACGACTATGAAAACTACACAAGTACACTCGAGGAATGAAAATGTTATACACGTTAAGGTCTATTTTTGCTTGCACAGTGTAAGAAACAACTATTTTACCGATTACGAGAAATGAAAATACAGTATTTTTGACGGGATATTATATGGTGACAGACACAAGTAACGTCAATTTATTTAATCATCGATTTCATTGATGTCATGGCTTTTACAACAAAACTCTTTAAATCAAACCAAAGACACTATATGGCATTACTACGTCATATGGAAGCAAAAGGCAATTTTGATCTTTGCTACCAAATAATTAAACATAATGTTCCATGCATTGGTCTGTTCCTTTCAACAGTTTGAAAAAAGTAACATGTGCCCGCGATGTGAGATAGGAATGATTTGAAAACTGACGAACCTTATCACTCCCCGACTGTACACACCTAGTCATGAAAATTCTGGCCCCAAAAAGCTGAGTACTCACTTAGCAGTGTTGCATGTAACGTGTCAGATACTGTATCAACCTGCAAGTGGGTACGGCTCGTCCACGGTCCACCGCGTATCTAGCTACGAGCTGCCGGATCCGCAGTGCTCGCGACGACGTTTCGCCGACATGTTTCAAATGGTGGCTAGTGCAGCTTTCATATTCATGTACAATATTTTAGATAATTATAAAAGCCCACGTTGATTTTGGCAAAGTGAGATATTCAAAGATAGAAATCGTTCTAATATTTTAATAATGTATATGAAGTCTCAAGAGGAAAGTTGAAAGGAAAGCGTTTGTCTTGGTATGGGCATGTGCTGAGGAGGGATGAAACACATGTGACTAAGAGAGTGATGAATATGAATGTTGATGGATGGAGGGGGAGAGGGAGACCTAAGAAAAGATGGATGGATTGTGTGAGGGAGGATATGAAAGATAAGGGAGTAAATGATAATGAGACGGCTGACAGGGAAGAGTGGAAGAGAAAAACATATTGCGCCGACCCCAAGTAACTTGGGACCAGGGCAGGAAGATGATGATGATGAAGTCTCAAGAGATAAGTGGACATTTCAAGAATTTCACTCGTAGGTAGAGTACAGATTTTGAGTATCTAGCTCGCGCCTAAGTACTCACTACACAAGCGGTCGTGTCGCCGTCCACGAGCACACTGCGAGCCGCCTTTGTGTTCTCAGTGATAGCGCCACTCGGCGGGTCACTGCGAGCTTACAGCGCTCCACGCGCGAGCGGCTCGCAGCGGGCTCGTGCCTACGTACTCACTTGATACCGTATCTGATACATTACATGCTACACTGCTAAGTGAGTACCCAGCTTAAGATTGACTCGGTTTTTTTGGCCATTGTTGAGAAAAGTTTGCCCACCCCTGCCTGACGGCTTGGCCACACCAAAAGGGGCGCAAGCGGGGCGTGTCGTCTGCGGGCCCGTGTTTGTATTCAAGGGATACAAATAAAACAAATCGTTTTGAAGCATTAATGTAATATAATTTGGCAATGAAATCACAAAATGTACTAATTCAAACTAATAACGAGTTTCTTACTTACAAAATTAAATAAACCAGAAAAGTATACAAAAAATAAAAATAAAGTATAATCCCTCTTATTACAAGAGATGGTGTAAGTAAAACCTACGTTTTAAGAGTCCTGTCTCTTTTTTATATGACGTTTCAAAGTGGTGGGCATATTCTAAATCTAGGTTTACCTTAGTCTTGGTTTAAACTATCTCTAGTAGGAAGGGGTTAGGGTCAAATATTATAGAAAAATGCATGCATTTTTACTGCGTTCTCTGTCAATATTTGTAAACTATTTCTTAAACTATTACAATATATAGGTTTTACAGTTGTCAGTTTCACCACAAAATAGATAGGTACAGAAGTCAATCTACATACAAGTGCGCTCGAGCAACACACACATAGACACTGCTCACAGACACGATATCTCGGACCGTTTGGGACCAGAGTGCGTGTGAGTGCGAGCGCGAGTGCCATGCGCTTGAAAGAGATAGATATATAGATAGAGCGACCGCCGAGCGTAGGTATGAACAGTGAAGTACATACATGTGATTGACTTCTGTACCTATCTGTTTTGTGGTTTCATCCAAACATCATTTTAAGAAACATATTTTTTTTAAATTGATTCCATGAGGTCCAGTGACAACGAATTTTTTTTAATTGTGTTTATATATTTTTGTCGTAAATGATGAAAAAGGGCCACAATCAATGCTTTAGTGTGCTTGAGAGTGGTGCCATCTATTGAAAAATTATACAGTCACTTTTAGGCCATTGTAGCTCTATTAGGGTCAATTTATAGGTACTAGAGCAGAGACGAAGCGCATCGAAGCGTCAAATTCTTTACAAGTAAAGCGAAGAACCAATCAGCGTTGGTAGCGCTTCGACGCTGCTGCGTCTTTTTTTATCTTAGAAGAAATATGTGTATTAAGTTGTTGAGATAAGGGTGAATGTGCTATGTTAAGTTTCAGATCGATGCTTCGATGCGCTTCGACTCTGCTCTAGTATGAATTGACCCTTAGTTTCACCATTTGCGACAATTAACAAAATCCGTTAAGCCACTCAGGTTCACATGGCCTCAATTAATCTTTGAGTGTACATCAATAGTTTCTAATAACAATGGTTCAAATAGAATAATTTGTAAATTTTTTCAAAGATTTGACCCAAAAACTAAACTTAATTATTAAAAAAACAACTTAAAATTATAAGCTTTGTTTGGTAGCTTCATGATTATTTAAAATAACAAAAATTTCAGTATTCTATCTTAAATTTGAGTTGACACAATGAATACTTATTAGACCAAGTAATTTTCTTTACTTCGGGGCCTTAGCTAGATACCACCAGGGGCCCCAGGCAAGCATATAAACCGGCTTGATTAATGTCTCATTCACTTGCTGCCCTGGGGCCCCTATGCAAATGATAAAGGGTTCGGTCACTTGCTGCTCTGGGGCCCCAGAGCCTCTATACGACCATCCTTAACCTAGTTCAGTCAGTAAAGAGATTTCAGCAATCAGGGTTAGATTTCCATGCAAAATAATTATTAAATGTTACTGTTCGGTTTTTTTTGTTTCCCACTTTTGGGCAAACATATATAAAAAACAAAATTCTACGGGTATCACTGGCGTACAAAAAATAAAATAACTACATACTGTTGACGCCTTGCATGTGTGCGCGCATACGCATACGGCACGAGCGGGCCACGCGCAGCGGAAACGGCGTGGGGGCGCCCTCTACAGCTTTCTTGTAAGATCGACACCGAGCATGGAGGTCGCGTGTGTAGCTTTGAGCCACAAAACAGATAGGTACAGAAGTCAATCTACATACAAGTGCGCTCGAGCAACGCACACATAGACACTGCTCACGGACACGATATCTCGGACTGTTTGGGACTAGAGTGCGAGCGCGAGTGCCATGCGCTTGAAAGAGATAGATATGTTGATAGAGCGATCGCCGATCGTAGGTATGAAAAGCGAAGTACATACATGTGATTGACTTCTGTACCTATCTGTTTTGTGTCTCTTGTAAGCAAGGAGTATAGTAATATATAGGGTACTTGTAAGATCGACACCGAGCATGGAGGTCGCGTGTGTAGCGTTGAGCGCACACAGCAAATGTATCAAATCACATTTTTTATTTGTAGCCTGATTATCTTAACATTATATTCGTCTTACATTATAAATCGAGTTTGATTAACGACTCACGTGCAGAAGTATCTGAGTGCTACAGATACAATATTAATTTTGAAAGTGTTTTAAACAGTACTTTCCAAGCAAATGCTGATAACCAATAGTATCACAATTTTAACTTTTTCTTTCTAGCCTAACAACGACAGTCCTTTTTTTAACCATAAACAATCACAATTTTATTGGCCCAAAATTGGGGTGCATGAAGAGAACCTCCACGAGTGACGACACTTCGTACGTCCAGCGCACCCTGGCAAGTCAGTCCCACGACCAACCTTCCTGGCTAAGGCCCCAATTACACTATCATATATACTGGCCTGCAAAAATAAGTATCACATTTTTAAAATTGCAATAACTTTTTAGGTACACAAGATATATTTTCGAAACAAAAAGGACTCAAAAAAGAGTTTAACTTTGTTACTATAGTTTCAAAGAAATCTGATAAAAATTGCTATAAAACGTTTTTTATTTTAAATCTCTAACTTCTATAGTTTAGAAAAAAATTTAATTTTAAAAGTTTGATACTTATTTTTGCAGGCCAGTGTATTTATCATACAAATATGATTTCATATCTGTCAAATTCTATGATCATAGTTAAATGATGTTGTTCTTAATTTTTACATATCATTTATGATCATATTATAAACGTCATACTTAATTAAGATGGATAACGATTTAGCTGTGTTTTCCGTTGTAATTTTGACGCCATTTTTAAGGTTAGAGGGAATGATAATGAGACGGCTGACAGGGAAGAGTGGAAGAGAAAAACATATTGCGCCGACCCCAAGTAACTTGGGACCAGGGCAGGAAGATGATGATATACGCTTGCTGTCAAATACGATCTCTTAACTATGATCTTAGACAATATGAATCATAATTATGTAGTTATTATCATCATAGGTTCTTCATACAATAATCACTCATACATCTCTAATCATATTTCTGTGATAGTCTAATATGGCTCTAATTCATCCCGAAACCACTATTCTCATTAACTCGTGCCGACAAGAGAAGAAGACTAATAAATTACTCTTCTAAAAAAATCTTATGAATATTTCTAAAACTAATTATAGATTAATAATATTTGCGATTTCAAGTTTTTTTTGTCTTATGTTCCCGAAATAGGTACAAAAGACAAAAGGTGTAACATCTGTATACAGGTTGTAAACAAAATCATGTAATTCCTTCAAACCTCGTGATGTACTGCTGACATAGATTAACCTGCACGAGATACAATAAAAAAAAATTACAAGAAGTAAACATGTGTTTTTAACGTGAGGCATTTTAGCGCCCTGATTTAAATGACCGCGCGACCAGCGATAGCCGCGCAATTCGCTCGGAGCGCTAAAATGCCTCACGTTAAGAACACAAATTAACTTCATGTTTTTTTTTTATTGAATCCAAAAGTATCCCGTGCGGGCTTAGTCTATGTCAGCAGTACATCACGAGGTTTGAAAGAATTACATGATTTTGTTTACACCGTGTGTTAGTCTCGCAAAAACTCGAAAACGGCTCGACCGATTTGATTTTTTTTTTTGTTTTGTTCGCCTCATTCGCATTACGAGGGTGGTTTAGGAAAAAAGAAAATTAAAACATAAATTGGTTGTACGAAGTTCGTTTTCACCGGGCAGCCACTATAACATAATTAAACAGAATGTAGTTTGTTTAAAATAGACGAATAGACTAATAGAAATTGAACTTAGAGCACTCCCATTCCTTTTTTTTCTATTCGATTGCTTGTAGATGGTCTTGCGGACCGTTTCAACGTAACCGGGCAGTTATTGGCGAGACCTGAAGGGTCTCCAACCAATGGGGACGAGTAAAATACTTAACCTAAGCTAACAACTACTACTACTAACATCATGACTACTAGCAACAACAGCACTAAGGGCGACCCTTAATGGGACTCCGACCTCGGCTTAGGGCGTTGTTGGCGGGAGGACTGGGAAGGAGACAGCTTGATGAGGGCTGATTTATCGGTGTGAGCTCCTATTCCGCTGTGCGCTCGCGGTCTTATTACATTACAGTTTGATCACTCTCTAACATTCGGTTCGGTTTTTTTATGTTTCACTTCGGAGATGAAACGGCGCGGTGTAATAAAGGCATGCTTCTAGTTCAAAAGTGTAACTGTAACTGTCTTAGTAAAGTATTAAACCTACTAGATGTGATTTCATTAATTGACTTTAGATTTATTCTGATCAATTAAGTCATTTATGTATGTATCATAGTTCAAGTTGTTTAATTTGTGTTTCTGTGTATACTAAAATTTTAATAAACGCCAAATAGCACTTGCCTTGCAAGATTTACTATACTCAGTTTAAAAAAAACACTGTAAATTTTTTCCTTGAAAATTATGATCAGATTTTTAAATACGCACTGAGAAAAAAAATTCAAGTGATTTTGAATATATTGGGTAGGTAATTTATATTATTTGTTACCACGTACCTCGCGACTCAGAAGCAGTCGGAGGATCTGTATTTTCGATGTTTTTTGCACCTCATGCACCTGGTTATGAGAAAAACGGCAAAGTAAAAGATAACAAAAGTAAAAAAAAAACAAGTACAGCGTGCTCAGACTATCTTAGTAGTTCATATGTTAGAAACATGACAAATGCAGAACATTTTAGTTTAGTATTATCAATAAAGCGCAGGCCACACCGCCAGCTGGCGGGCGGGCGAACGAGCGTCGTTTCACCGAGCCCAGCTACTTCAGCGACTCAAACGATGTGAACCGAAGTATAAAAAAGTCAGGTCGCCCGACCGCCAGCTGGCGGTGTGGCCTGCGCTTTACGCCGTCTGTAAAGACAGTCTGGGCACACTGTAGATTATTTAACGCAACATTTATGACAGCTGTGTGATGTCCTCTCTTTTTAATGCGTAACTGCTAAATAGCGTCATCTCACTCTCATCAACGACATTGTTTTTAAATAAAGCAAAAAAAAAATACAAAAATGGGTTAGGGTCAGTTCGCGCCCTTTTTTAATGTCATTTAAAAAATAACTTTATCAGAATTGCCTTTAAATATAAAATTCAACGGTCGGGCATGCGCAAGGAAACGCTTGATGTCTACATTGAATTTTATACTTAAAGTCAACATTGATACAGTTACTTATTCAGTGAAATCCGCGAGACATTTTCCGTTTGGCAGATACTGACCCTTAAGCGATTATAATCATAATACGTCATCTTTTTAACACGTTTATGTTAGCTTCACCGGTAACTAACTAACTAAGTTTGTAAAAAAAACCTTGCAAATTGATTTTCATTCACTTGTAACTATCGCATCGATGTGAAACTGCGAATATACAACTTGTTACAAAAATATCCCTAAAGCCGAAATGGGGTTAAAAGGTCCCTTGTAAAGAGTCTATTGGCAATATCTGGAAACCGTAGTATGACGCAAAAAAAGAATTTGGATAAAACATAAAATAATCGTCATTAAAACGCAACCCTGAAAACATAAAACTAAAGAGTAGACTACCCAGAAAGTTATTTACATTCTTACCTAATTTCCTCTGAGAGGTAAATGACAACAAAAGACTACTTGGTTATTTCCATTTTTCATGGGGAATTATGTTACACGTTGTATAAAAATAAAGAAACATTTATCTGGACACAGCACAAAGAAACACAACAGATAAAAAAAGTGATATAAAAAAATAAAAATAAAGTTTTGGGTATGTGTCTCACGGCTGGACCACAAAGGTGTCCAGATCAGCTTAAATTCAGCTTATATGTAATTCTGATGACCATATAATAATCTGGTACCATCGAGCTGATGCCATAATAGAGCCGGAAGGTGGGTACTGGGACCTTTCACGGTTGCTAGTCGACGTATCGATTTTGGGGTGATTTGATCTATTTTAATGACATCTATTCATAACATGGTGGTAAGGGTCTCATGATTGAACCCGAAGGTGGGCACTGGTACCCTTGACGGTTTCTTGTAGACATTTTTGTTTTGTTTATTTGAGGTGGGTTTACTTTTAACTCTAGTCTTGGTCAGAGGTGACAGAGACAAAGTCTACGATGGAGTGAGCTTACCCAGAAGCCTGTTCACCCTAACTTTGAAGAGATTCGGGTTGTATGCCTTCGGGAACACAGACGCAGGTAGTGAGTTCCACTCTTTTGCAGTGCGCATTATGAAGGATGTTTGGAAGCGCTTAGTGCGAATTGGTGGAATGGCAACTCCACTTATCGAGTTTGGGCTTATTTGATCTGTTTTGATGAGATCTATTCAAAACATGGTGGTAAGGGTCTCATGATGGAGCCGGAAGGTGGGTACAAGAACCCTTAACGGTATCTCGTAGACATTATGGTGTTTGGTTTAATGTTTTTATGGAGGAATGAGATATGGTGTTTCTCCAACGAAAAGGGAGGATCCACCTACCAGGCGGATCTTATGCCAGGCGGGCCGCTGCCCAACGGTTGATGTTGGGAAGTTGTATATATACTAACTTCGTGTCAGATCTTGATATCGCGATTCGATCGATTTGCATGTGGCGTGATAGATGCCGTCACATCACTCCCCTCCAAGACCGGAGGTCGACTGTAGTGATGAGTCAACAGGAGTTAGGAGTCGTTGCATTTTTGAAATGCTTTGCTTGCCAGGGCCAGATGAGGGTTCCAGTGAGTCGGAACCGGATGCCGCATAGTTCACGGTGAGGCGGAACAGTGAGCGGCGAGAAGCGGCTGGCTGCTGGCGTCGACCAGAAGAGAATTGCCTCTGCTAGTTGACCGGTCGAAGTGCAACGTGCTGTGCCATGTTGCTGAAGAGGGCTGAAGGTGTGACTCACTGCTTGCTTGAATGCTGAGCAGAGGGAGTGATGAGAGAATGATGATGTGGCTGCCGGTTTTCCAAGGCTGCGAAGGTTGCGTAGTAACCGTCACCAGTGTGGAAACACTGTCTGTGACGATCACGTCGGGGTCACCAATGTGGAGGAACGAAGTATGGTAAGGGAGGATCCTCCAACTAGGCGGGTATTGTGCCTGGCGGGCTGTACCTCTACCATGAGTTTACGCAGTCAAAACTCGCTAGCGTCTCCGTAAATTATTTGTATGAAATATTGTACAGCGCCCCTAGTGGTCACAGAAAGAATTAAAATTCGTACCATGAGCACTATAGATTACGATAGGTTAAAAACCTAACGTAATCTATTCGATAGTCACTAACGTTTTTCAGCTGTCACCATACAAAACGGTACCATGACTCACTAATTTGACTGAACCTATCGAATAATACGCTTGCGATAGTAGTAACGTAGCTCACTAGCATTTTGACGTGTGAAACATATGTTAACATTAAAGTTATATACGCTTTTGAGTCTACTAAAGTCAAAATAATGTCTGCAAGAGCTTATTTGGCATGGAATATGTTAGTGACCGCGTTTAAAATAGTAACTTTACATTTTAAATAACTTAATAGAAAGTAAAGTATGTAAAGTAAGTCAATGAATAACAAACATCCATCTTCACAAACTTTCATAAATTAATTTATAATAGTAAGTAATATTAGAAACGTAAATTACCTGTTAATTTATTTATTATAAATAACAATCCATACAATAAATTCAATAGAAAGTTGAAGCATACATTTTCATGAACTCCACCAACAATTGAAACTGTGAGTCACTGGTCCTCATTTTATTAAATAATCTGTTTGAATCTAGGTAATTGTGCACTTTTAAACCACACAACGCAGCTCTGTGACACAACGTCAACAAACAAAATTACAAATTGAATATACGACCAAAGATTACAATAGTATACTGTACATATACGACGACAGCGACATATTCTATGGAATAAAAATTCAAAAACCACTAAATACTATTAATCTACTAACCGTCAACTTTTCTATTTAGTCGGTTTATTTGTGATATTGACTGTCTTAACATTTTTAGCATAGCGATAACATTACATTTTGAGCTTAAGAGCCGTTCTCTCTTCTTATTAGTGGGAAAGAAAGAAACAAAACATAAGTAGAGTGAAGTTAGCTAGACGACACGATCTATAGAGCTTACCTTAGCGCCTGCGTAAGACTCCGTAAATCTCATGGTGCGAGCATTATCGAAATCTATTTGATCCACGTTAGCACGCTTGCGAGTTCAACGCTAGCGAGTAATTTTTCGATGACAACTCATGGTAGAGGTACTGATGCCCTACGGTTTTATGTTTCTATTCGACTGCTTGTATATGGTCTTGCGGACCGTTTCTACGTAGCTGGGCAGTTATTGGCCAGACCAGCTTGGGCTGATTGGATCTCCAATCAGCCCTACAACTGATGTTGGGAAGTTGTATATATACTATCTGCGCGCAAATCTTGATATCGCGATGCAGGATTCTGTGTCGTCATATTTAAGAGTAGTCATTATTGTCGCTGTAGTCTGCTACACAATATCGTGCTGTGTAATTCACATGTGGCGTGATAGATGTCGCCACACCAGTATTTTTCACGGAGGGACTGCCATCAGACCTACGAAACCAGTTACTGGACAATACCGATATCCTAAAGTTAGACCAGTTGTCAGACTTTCGGGCTTCTGACTACCCATAACGACTGTCATAGGTATTCGTATGACACGAAGGACATACGATTGAACGTGGTCTCCGAAGCACGGAGGTCTCGATGTGTAACAAATGGTCACCCATCCACGGACTGACCGCGGCAAGCGTTGCTTAACCGCGTAAATCGTATGATCCGCGCGGTCGTTAATAAGCTACGAGCCCCAAAAGTGGCTGTGAATGGTCTAATTGAAATAAATGTTTTAACGTCCAGTTGATTGGTACCGTCGTGCGGCAGTCAGGTTGTTGAGCTCCCTATAATAAGGTTTGAGCTACGCGATGACTGATGCATGCGTGCCGTCAGTTAGGATAAGTCAACTCAAACCTGCTATAGCAATTTCCTCAAAAGGCCATTCCAGACTTTGCCCTACATTGTTTCACTCGCATAGTTTTTATACCACAATGTCTGGACTTTAAAAGAGACCTTGATCTCTGAGTTTGTTTCGGCTTTTCTTCTCAGAGCTAGGCAGATAGGAAATGCCGGCGCCATCTAGTCTTAAAAAAACCATTGACTTGTAAAAGTATCTGTAACAGATTTATTTACAGAAATAAAAATAATTTATCATTTAACAATGCAAGCCGCTATTGTAATCAGACGAGCGACTCTGAAAACATAGATTGCAACTAGTGCAGTTCGGTTAGAATTCGTTAGCTGGGGAGTTTCTAACTCCCAGCTTAAGGGCCAAACCACATCTGACGGAAGATACGTCGTCGATCTTCCGTTGCGTAATTTACTTCAGGAATTTTAGTAACGCATCTTCGGTCAAATGTGTACGGTCTGAGATGTTTATATAGAGGGGCTATTGGAGATATTTTTATAGAAAGATTTTGGACCCATTCTACAGTACAGTCATCTAGTGTTTAATAGCAAAAGTACGTAACTTTGATAGAAGACGTTTCAATAATAGGTACTCAAACCGTTCTTGTTTGCAAACAACGACCTCTGTTGTTGAAAAGTTTATTACAAATTTGACATTTTTCAGAATGTTCAACGTCATATTAATATTTTATTGTAATTATAAACATGTTACTTACGAAAAAAAGCTGCAGACACGTTCAGTCGCTTGACTGGTTCGAGATTTACAGTACTTCAGTACGTAAGTCGGCATTTTTTATATAATAAAAGCACAAAACAATTTATTTGAGTAATAACAATGCGATCTCTCACGGAACTCATTGACAACTAGACGGCGAGCAAACACCAATTGTCGTCCAATTCAAAGACCACGAATTTTGACGCGATGTGGTGTCTATATCTACTAGTATTGAATGTCTTAGGTCCGTATTACAGAACATTCCTTAAGTGCAGTTTGATCTTTAATCAGTTGATTACTGTTTAAGTATAGAATCAGTACTTGAGGAACGGTCATATTCCAGAACGGCAATCAATCTATACTCAGATGAAACGAGACTGTTGATTACAGATCAAATCACTGCTTGGGGTCGAATCTACGAACTGAGTAACGATCTAGAATAAAGCCAAACTCAGCTGAACTATGGTCAATGAATCTATGCTTAAGGAATGTTCTTAAATTAAAAGTAAACTAGTTTTAAACCGAGATTAATGCTTTAATTTCGTTCTGTAATACGGTCCTTAGACATGGAATTATGCGGATCGGCGGAAAATCGGCGACGTATCTGCCGTCAGATGTGGCTCGACCCTAAATACTAAAAGAAGCGAAGAAGGGCCTTCGTAATTTATTGTCTGACGTTCAAAAGGCACTAATTGACTTCTAGTCTAATTTGAATAAATTATATTCTGGTTTTGAAAGACACATTTTAAGAGTTTCGCATCTGGCGTTCCTACACCATCCGCGAATGTTATGGATGCCATTTCCATAACAGAAAAAATAAATTTAAAGACAACTTTAATACAGCCGATGGTCTTTTATCCAAGAGCCTCGATCAACACATTAAGAGGCTCTCGTTAAGGCTGAGCATCCACCAGAGCTGTGCTAAGCTGCGTAGCGAGGAATGTGTTTTGTAAGCACCAATAGAATCACTTCATTTACCTAGCTTCGCTCTGCGCAGCTCTGGTAGATATGAGCTTAGCGGTGCGAGGTTTTTGTTCATACAAAACAAGCGAGAAATGCGAGCGAGGGATGTGTTGCGAGGAATGTGTTGCGTGAAATGTGTTGCGCGGAATGTGTTGCGACGAATGTGTTGCGAGGAATGTGTTGCGAGGAATGTGTTACGAGGAATGTGTACCGCTCCCGCCACACCACCCTCATATTCGAAAAGAGTCCGCTACCTATCCTCGCGCCGCTCATTTGTACACATTAACACATTACGCATTACCCATTCCTCGCACAGCTCTGGTGGAAAGGGTCACACCGTTTCACATTCTCGCTACACATTTTCGCACCGCACATTTTTCTCGTACAGCTCTGGTGGATGTCCAGCCTTAGACGGCTGGATCAAGGACCTTGGTACAGAAAGCGGTACTTCTAGTCACGGTGCGTATTGTTAGGAAGTTCCTCTCTCTAAGATGATGACCACCGGTAGCTTGGACCCTGTTCCCGATGCCGGTGGACTACTATTTTTATATTTTGTTACACTTTACGGTGGATTTAGGAGTCAACCCTCAACTAACATGTGCACATAGTGTACTTACGGGAGGATAAAGAATAACACTTGTAACCGTACACTATATATATTTAATTAAGAATTACAAAATAGTTCAACAGGGCGTGGTTCGTACAATGCGAGGAGTCCAGGGTCTTCTTGAGCAGGTCTTACACTTAACTTGGCAACTGTAGCGGCGCGAGAGGGCCGATCTGCAGTGTGCCCGACCATTTATAGGCCTGGACCCCCGCCAGTCAGCCACCACCCGTCACAATTTTTAAATGTTTTTTATAATTATACTTATAATTATATTCATTGAATATACTATAATTAATATGTATATCAATGAATAAAGGAAAAATGTAGTATCCCACCGGCATCGGGGACAGGGTCCAAGCTACCGGTAGTCAGGGCCTCCGCTTCCGGCGCTCCTACACCATCCGCGGAATCTCATGAGCGAGATTTCATCCCAGAAAAGCGAAACTTATAAATTAATTCGTAAGATAGTTTTGTTTAAAACCTTCTTTTAATTGCTAATGCAAGTTTATGTTTTAATATTAAGGGTATAGTGCGTTGGGGTGAGTCCGGAAATGGGGTAAGTTCGTTAAAATGGATTTATCGCAGAATATGTTAAAAAAATTAATTGTTGGCAAGTATAGCGTGCTGCGCCATTTTATTCTGCTCCACACTTTAGTCCACATCGTAATATTTCTACGACACATTCTGCGGTAAATCTATTTTAACGAACTTACCCCAACGAACTATACCTTGTACTTTTTTTTTATAATTTAATATTTTTTGTGTGGCAATACCGGTGAAAATTGTTTTAGAGTCTGGCAAACGAAAGTAGACACTCGAATTATTTGCAAACTTTTTATATGGCAACAATTTTTAACAAAAACATATAGTTTTGAGGTGTCAAATTAGGTTATTCCTTTATTTTGGGGTTGCTATGCTGATATTTTTTTTAATTTGAAGCGCTTTTTCAGTATCTTCTTTCTTTTGCCAGACTAGCATTGTGGAATTAAAACTACCTCGAATATACTTCTGTACATATATGTTCCTACTCTATAACCTGCCAGCTCTAAGAAAAAAAATACAAGTATCTGAAATGGTAATCTTTATGGGCTGGTGAGTGCTTGAACTAATAGCCCAGTCACCGGGTCTCAAAAAAGGGGTTAACTTTCAAAAGGTACGTCAGTTCTGATTTTTGGATATGTGTTATGTTTAGGTGTTCCTATGAAAATTTCAAATGTTCGACCTTAAGTGACCTCCGCGCGCTTCGCCATCTTGAAAAGACCCCAAAAATGAGTTTTTATTGAATAACTCTCCTATCTCTATGTATAGGTTTTACGGAAAAAATTGTTCAAATCAATTTGGTAGAAAATTCCTACAATTCTTATCTTCATTATTTTCATTAGCTAATAATTTATAACATATTGCGCTTTAAAGTAGACGACATTCACAATTCTTACAAAATCATATTTTTAACCTGCGATGCAAAAAGAGGGTTGCTATAAGTCTGTCTGTCTGTTTCTGTGTTTGTCTATGGCATAGTAGCTCCAAAACGGATAAACTGATTTCAATGCGGTTTCTTTTGTTTGAAAGCTGGTTTAATCGGTATAATTATATTGTTTGGTGGAAATTCGTTCAACCGTTGCAAGATCATCAGCTCTTATAGCGCTAATTTAACCTTTTGAACGCCAGAGCATAAATGCATCGTCGTACCCCCCACGCCAAGGTAATCCCATCGGTTTTGTCACATATTTGTGACGTTGGCGTACAGGGTAAACTTTCGTTTGTCACATATTATGTATGACAATGGCGTCCAAAAGGTTAATACACATTGTATGGCATAGATCTCTACACCAACTGTGAAAAGAGCACTGAAGACTGGGCTGGCGAGTGCTAGAACTGACATGCCTGGAGTTGCATCATTATTTATTTTTCAACACACTTGCACGTAAAGTGGCTATTATTGCACCGCTTTAAGGTTTATAACGCAGCTTATTAAACGCGCGAGCTTTTTTTACTTTACATTACCGCACTAGTGCATTATACTTTTTTTTTAAATCTTAGGTAAGCTGTAATATGTCTAAAAAATAGTAAACTTTTTTGCGAGTAAATGAACTATTTTAATTAGAATATGATAAGTAAACATTTCATTTCGTTAAATTATTTAATTTTATCAACAAATTAATAATAATTAAATTGTGTTAAACACAAAGAATATGGTTTTTCTTTTTTTTAATATTAAGCTGTTTGCCGTTTGGTCTGTCACCTGCGCGCGCATAGCTAATTCGGCCAAAACCACGGCGCGCGACAAAAGAAAACCGCACGACATTTTTTTAAATATTACCAGCTTTTATTTTTAACTTGCAATGTTTTATGTATGTATGTTCGGTTTAAATCTTGCAACTGAATTTTGAACCACTGCCTCTTATCCTACGGAGTTGAATTTTCACATGTTGGTTCAGTTCCGATGACATTGCATTTTTATGGTAAGCACGACCTGAATCGACATCCAGGATTAGTTCCAGATAAAGGAACTCTTCAATGCTCAACAGCACAGACACGAGATTGTGTGTACGCATTTTATTATGATAGCCGGTCTTAAGCTTTACCGTGACATGGTTGCTGCACTCAGGGTTAGGTCCTTCCTAGGGAACTCCTCAATGGTTAGCAGCACAAATATGAAATGTATACGCATTCAATTGTGACAGTCCGTTCTAAGTTTCTCCATGACATAATAAAAAATAAATTAATAGTAAAAAAAACATTTTTAAAAACAAGCTTCTATTTAAATGCTCTAAAAAGAAAATAAACTTTAAATTAAATCAAACCCATCAATTTATTACATTATACAATTAATTAATTTATATGATATAAAAGCTTGTCGCGAGATTTACAATTTTATGAAATACATAATTTTTTCTTAGAATTACTTGTGTCAAGATAAAGTTACATATTGTAGTCTTGTTCATGTAGCATCTCGCGACAAGCTTTTATATCATATAAATAAATTAATTGTATAATGTAATAAATTGATGGGTTTGATTTAATTTAAAGTTTATTTTCTTCTTTTTAGAGCATTTAAATAAAAGCTTGTTTTTAAAAATGATTTTGTACTATTAATTTATTTCACAAATACTTATCGAAATAACCAACTTAGCTTGTAGTATCATAATGTACTATTATTGTATTAAATACCTAGTCTGTTTATTTCCTTGCAAGATTGTTGAAAAACGTCGTATGAAACGCGTGTGCAATTATCGTTACACTCTCGGCTCCCTTATCGTGCTCGCCTGCTGGTCGCGCGCATAATTCCGCCTCGAAAGTAATGACAAACATAGCACTCTTGTATTTATAAATAATTTATAAAGTATTTTGTCGAAACAAGTTTAAAATATCACACACGAAGTCTCGAATTGAGGTCCAAATATTAAAATAAAACTTGGAAATAAACTTAGAGCATATACGGTTGTAATAAACTATGAGATTACCTTAATTTAAAAAAGAACTCTTTACTGAAATTATCATTTCGATTTTTCAAATGCTTATGACACTGTGTGATATGCAAAACCTCATAATAAAATTCCAAAACGTTAGTGTAAAGATATGGCACGTACGTCCATAATTATAATTGTTTTAAAAAAAATACCAATTTCAGTAAAGCAACTTTATATTAAGCAAACGAGAATGTTTAAAATAAAGTGTCCCTCAAGGAACTGTTTTAGACCCTTATTTACTCTAACCAACTCTACTTGAAATATAAAATAGATAAATTCTGACATAAAATGACTCTTTAATCATGCAATTTAATTGCAGTATCACAATTTCCTTACACTAAAAGTTTAAAAACGTTACAAAATAATATGACTCCTTATCATAGTTTTCTAAAATGTAATATTTGAATTTTTATTCTCTTTTATAGGAAAAGCTAATATCATCTTGCAAATCATCATCGCTATCACTTTCTTCGAAGGTATTAATAATATGCCTTCTATTATCCAAAATATCTGGCTCCTCGTCTGAAGATACGTCAATGCTTTCTATATCATATACTATCCATTTTTTTACAGTGCTGTCCCTTGTCAAGGTTAACCAGTTCCTAGCCATAACTTTCCATAGTTTAACTTGTATGTACTGTCCTTTATTTGAATGAGAAGATTTATTCAAATCAACTACTCCATATAATTCAAAATCAAATCCGTATTTAGTATCATTTACGTCAGCAGAGAATTTAATATACCTATCTTTGATAGTCACATCATAATTACCAACTATCAATTTGATTTTAATAGTAACTGAATTGGTATTTTGACGCCACAGTAATTTCGGTTTGCTAACTTGACTAGATCTCAAATTTTCCAATTTTAATACAGGACTTTCGTTTGCCGGACGCACTGAATTATTCATGGACGAAGTGGTTATTGTTTCCTTGGATTCCGTATCTGGAATTTCTTTAATTGCCACCACTTCTGATATGGGTATGGAACCTATGGTTCCTGAATTATCGGTCACGAATTCAAAGTTGTCAAAACTATCATCCGAATCGACTAAAGGCACTGATCTTAATAAACTATTCGATAGTTTATTTTCTAACTGTGGGATATTTGCATTTTTATTATCAACTACAGCTGTGGTTATCTGCTTAGGCTCATTCTCTATATCGGAATCCGAATCTGAGGAGTCCACCGATTTTCTTTCGAATTCTAAATCGTTTAAATAATCTATTTCCTCGTTTTCGTCTGCTAGATTCCTATCAATCATCATCTGATTGATAATAACATCATCATCAGAATATGTATCAATTAAAACTACTCCATATTTGTGACCTTCTGTGAATTGCGATTTTTCTTTGGTGAAATATTTGGTGTACAACTGTTTTAATTTATCAACAGAGTCGAAACAATAGTCAACAAAGAAATTTGTACTGAAGTCCGTCCAATTATCACCGACAGGCCGTATACCTACTAGTTTACATTCAATGGCTTGGAACGGTAGTTGTGTAATGAATTTTCCAGTTATAGGTAGTATTTTTTTTATAGATACATCTCTCCACTCCCCTTGATCTACGAAGAAGCATCTAACCTTATTGTTGTTAATGTCACTGTCTATTCTCGCTCTCTCATATGTAACATCGTCAGGAAACTCGGCTAAAATTATGTCACCTACATTTATATTTTCAGCTGGTTCAGCGTTTTCGGTTACATATTTTTTGACATCTTTAATTAACGTGGTTAAACATTTGTCGAATTTGACGGGGCGTACAAAGAATTCGCATGGATTTTCGGCGGAAATGAAGAATACTGAAGAAAATTCATCGCTTTCTAAATGTGCCCATCTGCCTTTTGGTAATACTTTGATAGGCTTATGAACTTCAATCAATTGTACTTCTTCTTTGGGCTTACAATCAGAATAATCACATAGTTTTCTTAATTTATCTATATGATCAGGGTAAGGTAATGCATGACCATCTAAAAGTTCTTTTCGGAAATCATGTTTAACAACTATTTCTTCCAACGAATGCAAGTCCTGGCATGCTTCTAAGGTATCTACGAATATTAGATTTCCTACAGTCATTGTAACATGACCTCCCATGTAAAAGTCATCATTTTCTTCAGTGATTTTCTTTAACCTATTTTCAGCTAACTTCGAAAATGTTACGTCCCTATCTTGAGGCATAAGATTTGCCAGCATAACTCTGGCAACGTGAGTTTCAATATTCTTTAATTCGTCCGGCAAGTGGTATAGCCATGTGTCTCGTGCTCTTTCATATTTCTCTTCATCCATCAGTTTTATTAATAAGAGACTCGGTTGTTTTTTATTAGTACTTAAAACTTTTAACACTTGACAGCGAACGAATAGATTCTGCTTCAATGTTACCGCGCATACGTCACCAACTTTAGGTGTACCGTGAAGTCTACGATTCGCTTCCTTACTATAATACATTCCCATTTTAATAGAGAGCAGGCTGTAAGTTTGTGGGTATTTCTTCGTGTTACTATTAGTGACACACGATGTTATTCTAACAGAATAATTGACAGCTGAGTGATAGTGCAATATTTGGAAGGTTATAACACCTTCTTTTGGGAGCCATGAATGAGGAACGTCGTAGTCTTTAAATATAGCGTGTCTTTCTTCACAGTTCCAAAAGTCTGGGCATTTCCCTAGACTCAAAAGTTTATTGCATATTGGTACTAAGTTTTGAGCTTTCTTCAAATCTTTTTCGGATAGTACGTTTGTGCTTATCTCATCTAAGAAGGGTGGTAGACCGTGTGTGCATCTTTTAATAAAATGAAGAATCTTTGGCAATTGTTCAATGTTATTGTCGTCAAGCAAAATTTTAATTTTCATATTACATTCCTCTGGTTTAAATATAGACTGATAATTATCGATCAATACAGCGAATCTCTTGCAGAACATAGAAAATAATACAGGCAAGGAATAATGGACTAAATAATGTGCGTCTGTTACGTTCAGATGAGTCAAATTACCATCGCAACACACCAAAACAGGTCCAGACACAGGTTCTTTATAATCTTTTAAAGTTTTACCTAAATTGTACAAGTCATGTACTGTCATAGTATTGTCACATGCAAACACTACATATTTCAAATCAGTCAAAGCTTTTTCAAGCAACTGTACCTCTTCATCTGTCCTACAAACTATCACAGACTTTTTAGACCCATCGATGCCGTTCAAAAAGTTAATGACCGTTGCTAACTTATTTTCTTGCATAACAAATTCAACTGAAGTGGTAGTTTTAGCGTATAGAACACATTCTTCGAAAGCACTGATACACACAATTGAGTCTGGAACTTTCTTGGCTAGAGACGACATGAAATCACACCATATCCTAGATACCATAATATACTGGACTTTCCACTCTTTATTGGCACGACCTTTAACTATCTCCCTAACTTTTAGAAGCATAAACTTAAGCTCATTCGGATAAACCTTTTCTATATGCTCGCAATCATCAATAACAATTGTCGATAAATTTCGGAAATCTAAACTAAAATCTTCCTGAATTAGACGCACTAGCATGCAAGGAGTACATATTAAAACATCGCATCCGTTTAAGAGAGACGTGGTTATATTAATATCACTAATACCGGCGTAACAGGCGAATATTTTCGCTCTGTGCAAAAACATTTTACAAGCATATTCTACGGCGGCTACAGAATGAGATGTTGCACAAACTATAATGCAATTTAAGCCGAAGCTGTCAGCAGTGTTTTTAAAATCACTGACTAAACGGCATACAGCTGGCAAGTACCCCATAGTACCGCCACTGTTGTATGGACCAATCAGAAAAACGCTATGGCCTCTGAGTATTGTTGGCCAGGAAACGGTTTGAGGTCTCATAGGATTCCTTATCGACATATTTTTAAGTGCCATGTGTATGTCAGTCCCAAATGGAATGTCTCTCATGTTGCTAATTGGCTGTATACGGTTATCTTTCTTCGTATGAACCATTAGTATAGGACTTACTAACTTATCAACAAAAATAGATATGCTGCCATCTAAGTTTTTGAATGGATTAACATTGCTTTTCTCTACATGTGTATTGAATGTGGTGTGTGGTTCAGGATTAACATCTTTTTTCATAGTGATTTTACTTAAACCAATTTTTTCTACTAACGCGGTTACACTTTCACTATCTGAATCCAGGCCACATTTAGAACTATCTTTGTCGGAAGTTGAAGAACTATCATTTACGATTGCAATTTTTTCTTCAAGATAGTTAATCTTCCGCATCATAGCACTTAGCTTCTCGCTTTTCGCTTCAACATTTTTACATTTATTGGTAACAGAATTGTTAATCAAAGAATTTTTAGATCTTATTTTGTTCAAAATATCTAGGTTAGAGATTTTTATGTTTACCTCTGAATCAATATTTGCATACACGTCTTCTTCTTTTTTTACTTCATCTTCTGTTTCAGTCTTCTCTATTCTTTTTTCTTCTACTATAGGGTCTTCTTTTTCTTTAATTATTTCTGTTTTTATGTTGAATTTGGATGGCTGGAGTCCGGGTGGACCATAAGCAACAAGCTTTGTTTCTGTTTTGCCCGGCCATTGTCTTTTACCTTAAAAGAAACAACAATAATCTAACAGTGCAAGAAATCAAAGAATTATAATTATAAGAGCCTTAATAAAACTATAAAAGACCGCACTATACTGTTTATAACACAGTACCTACTTATTAAACAGCAGTGATAGCCTACTGGTGTGACCGTTGGACTGCCAAGTCAGAGGTCTCGAGTTAGAACCCAAGGCACGCACCTTTGACGTATTGAATAATTATCACTTGCTTAAAAACGGTGAAGGAAAACATAATGAGGAAACCGGCATGCCTGAGAGCTCTATAAAGTTCTTGATGGTGTGTGTAATCTGCCAACCCACACCTGGCCAGTGTGGTGGACTAAGGCCTAAACCCTTCTCATATTGAAAATAGGCCCGTGCCCAGCAGTGAGTCAGTAATCGGCTAATTATGTATCAACAATGGTAAAATTCGTTGATAGAAGAAAAAAAAATTTTTGGAAATTTAATAAATTTTCTTGGTAGAAAACCGTAGCAGGTTGCAACTTTGAGGGCATGTTTGGTGCAGTGGCTGAGCAATTGGCTTCTGACCCTGCACGGAACAACATTTGTATGGCCTACAGATAGTTGTTCCGGGTCTGGGCGTTTGTGCATGTGAAGATTTGTGTCTGTAACCGCACCCACGATACAGGAGAAATCCTAGTGTGGCGCAACTTTTAAAAAAAAAAAACTTACCTCTTCTATTGTTCATATTATTATACTTGTCATCTTTGAAGTCACTCTTGTATTGAGAATCGACTTTAAGACACAATTTATTATCATCCTGCTCATCTTCAAAATCGTTGTTATTGGACTTCAATTCAGAATTAGAAGCAATTTTATTATCATCTGGTTTTGGTGTGTTCGCCTGATCTTTACTACTTTGAGATTTTAGCAAGTCTAATTTCTTTCTTAAGCCCACGCTTAGCAAGCTGGAAGGTCTAGAGTTCCTCAGATTGCTGGCTCTACCAGCAGAGACCTCATCAACGTCCTTGCAAAGCTTTAGATCGTTTAACTTGTTCTTCAGAAGAGTTTCCATATTAGAACGGTCATGTATTTCCAAATTTCTTGAGGATAGACGTGTCGTTTCTAATTGCACCGTTTCTTGGAACACCGATGTTTGGTTCTTCAACGCGTTCAGCCAAAGCTTTTTTGGTATGTCTCTAGTTTTGTAACCTTGCTCAATATTATTTATGACATCTAAAGTTGTTACGTAATTAAGTCTTGTATTGAGGTTATTGTCTCTGAGCTGTTGATGGAAGACACACTCGTCTTCGTATGCAAAGCGGGAATCAATTATTCCGTCGACTAAATTCACATGTGTGCCATCTTTTAGTATTACTACAAGATCTCCATATTTATGGGTGTTGTCGTCGAAAATAGATACACTGTAAAAAAGAAAAATTTCAAACATTTAGAAAAATACGCAAGAATATGATGACGGAATCAGTATCTCAATTGATAGCAAATCTGTACTAATATTATAAAGCTGAAGAGTTTGTTTTTTGAACGCGCTAATCTCAGGAACTACTGGTTGGAATTGAAAAATTATTTTTAAGTTGGATATTCCATTTTTCGAGGAATGTTATAGGCTATATAATATCACGCTACGACTAATAAGAGCGGAGCATAAATTAAAAATGTTGCAAATACGGGAAAGATGTCCACCCGTGCGAAGCCGGGACGGGCCTGTAGTACTTCATAAAGACACACCAGAAGGAGCTCTTTCTTATTTACAGCCTTTTTCAGAGTGATAATTGTAGTACAAGTTTAATATCAGTTCTGAGTCTCTGTGTGCGCTTTGGCAATGGCCTCCTCCAACCCCTTCCATTTCTCCCTGTTCCTTGCCTGTCTAGTCCATGTCTGTCCAGCCGTCCTCACCAAGTCATCCTACCATTTTTTCAAGGGTTTCCCTTTCTCATCCCCTCGCTCCCTAAGAAGAAGGAGCTCTTTAATGGGAGCTAATTAATATGGACCTTAGACAGGCACATTAGTGAATCCAAGATGGCCCCAAGACCCTGATAGGGTTCACTTACTGACCTCTAAATATTAAGGTGGATTTATATTGAGTCAGTTACTTATATAACAGTGATAGCCTAGTGGTGTGACCTTCAAACTGCCAAGTCATAGGTCTTGAGTTCGAGTTTCGGATTCACGTGCATTGTATAATTATCACTTGTTTAAAAGGGGTGAAGGAAAACATTGTGAGGGAACCTGATACCATAGAGATATTTCATGACAGCATGTGAAGCCAAGTCAGAGGCCCGTAGCCGGCAAAAACTCTGACACCAGGTTAGTCACTAACCACACGAAAAGAAGAAGTTACTGTCTTCAAGACAAGCCAGTGCTTACCTGATACTGGCATCGAGTAAACAAGTATCAAGTCAGTATAGACACTGACTGATTATGATTATGTAAAGAGTGTGAGTCAGTTCTCGGCACCAGTACTGCAGTCAGCAACTGACTCACTGTAAAGCTGCCTTTATGCGTGGCGCATACCATATTATAGAGGTCAGCAGGTAAACTACAAGAGAGGCTGATATAAATGGAAAGGCGACATGTTGTATCCTGCTCTAAAATGATACATCTAACTTGTAAGATATGAACTGATGTTGATATGCAAGAAATATGTTCTGAAACTTCAGGCTGCCTAAGGACACAGTGGCGTAGCGTGACGGGTGGGGGGGGAGTAAAGGGTGCCATCCCTAGGCCGCGCAGACGTAGGCAGGCCGCCAAGCTACAGCATCAGGTATTGTCATCGGGGCTACATATATGTATATAAGTCAAGATCTATTTTGAATCTTTTTGCAATGAACACAGAAATAGAGTATCATAGAACTGTCACAGATTTTTTGCTTAGTTTCGAAAATAGGGTTGGGAGGCGGCATGGCAAGGTTGGCCCCAGGTGGAAGAAATACACACTATGCCACTGCAAGGACCAATATTTATTTCTTATTTAGGTACAGGATGTGCACTGGGTTACATTCTATGTTGCAAGGTGCAATTCACACAAGCATTTCTGTATTGTTACAATAGATTAATGCAATTTGAACACAGTTTGAACAAGTTGAGGATTATGAAAAATAACGTAACATCACGC
This sequence comes from Amphipyra berbera, assembly GCA_910594945.2. Classification (NCBI taxonomy): domain Eukaryota; kingdom Metazoa; phylum Arthropoda; class Insecta; order Lepidoptera; family Noctuidae; genus Amphipyra; species Amphipyra berbera. The sequence continues at coordinate 8,049,259 of OU343148.1, read as the reverse complement.
CTGTATTCCCCGAAAGGTTGGGCAGAGGTGTAGAGTAACACCATCATTTCGCTGTTATGTTTAAGTCCCATGTAATAGAGAGCGAGCACAAATCCAAACTCCCGAGCTACTACTGAGGAGTTCCACACGGAAAAACCCTATAACACTTTACCCGACCTGGGGATCGAATCCAGGACCTCACGGTCACCAGTCGCGCTTGCCACCACTAGACCAATGAGGTGATTATGAAAAATAGTAGTGGCCAAACCATCAAGCAAAACAATGTTTGGCTGGTGATCCTTCTAGTTGAGCACATACTGTGTTAACGGTTACATGTTTTTTCTTAAGAATATTTCAACGATGTATGATTACATAGCTTACTTTTTGTCGATGTAGGTAGGAGAAAACCAAACTTCGGCGGCTTCGAGAAGGACAGTCTTCATAGCTACAACTGCTGCCGGCATCCATTGCTCACAATGCTCCTTCTTTTCCACGCAGTTAAACTCTAACGTAAAGTTTTGGGGTAAAATCCCATAAATCCCAATTTGATCGAAGAAAAATATATTTTCTTTGCCCTCTCGTTGCACTAAAACCCATATTAAATGGGGATTAATGTAGTGGAGCACCTCCACTTTGTAATAGTCGGGCCCCATGTCGCAGAAGAGTCGTATTAAATAAGATTTTTATATCAACATAGAAGAATGGAAACAAATTCTACAAGTCGGCAAAAACTTTCAAAAACATGGTTGTGTCGCCGTCAAGTCGATGACAGCGAACGAGCACAGACTACCTACCTACAGATACTTGCGAACGAGCATGCTCTGTGCATTCGACAACGTACTTCACTCACTGTCACTCGTGTTGAAAGTAAGGTTTTTATGTGTTCGACAGCTGCTAAAATCCTCTCCCTCTCTTCAATGAATGTCGCTGGTGTAGGGTACACTAAGTCCTTCATGGGACCCCCAATGTAAAAGTCGCATGGCGTTAAATCTGGACTTCTCGCCGGCTATAGCGTTGGGCCTCCTCGACCGATCCATCTCAGCGGATAATTGTCATCCACCCATTGTTATGCACCTCGGTAAGTGTGAGCTGGGCATCCATCGTGCTGGTATACCATATCTCTTCTCGTAGCTAGCGTCACATGTTCCAAAAGCGTGTTCTCTTCTTCTCTTAAAAAGTTTTGGTAACAAGTCAGAACATTTCAAAAAAATCGAAGAACCGGCACTGCTCGTTAACCATACAGTTTTCACCCTTAGACAACTGGACTTAATTTGTTGCTATTGACCCTTTTGTATAACCCTGTGAAGGAACGGGGTGTGGTATTCCTCCAACGAAAAAATATCAGCATAGCAACCCCAAAATAAAGGAATAACCTGGTTTGATAGGTACTTTAGTTTTTATTATTTTAGTTGAAAAATAGTTGTCATTTAGAAAGTTTGCAAATAATTCGAGTGTCTACTTTCATTTGTTAGACTATACATATATATTTAGTTTTTAGGACTGTTTCACCGGGAGTTCCTCTAAAATACAAGACGATCAGAAAAATATTTTGTCATTCAGTTGAATGAAATAAATCTCAAAAGACAAATACTTACAAAAATTAAAATATTTACATTTGAACGCAATTGTCAAATTTGTCAAACGGATGACATGACAGTCGAGTCGGCAATGATTTGATTTCGTGGCTGAAAACAAATTGTGATTTATATTATTAAATAAATCGCAATATTAATGTTATATTTAGTCTAACATCTGAGAAAAAAGCAGGTAAGAATAGCGTTTATAATAATTAACTTGGTACTATAGATATGGTTAGTTAAAAAATTACAATTGTCATTACAATAATCAGTTTCATTAAAACAATTTGTGTTGATAACTAAGTTTAAGTGTTTATTCTGTTGTTTAATGGTTTTATTGTTTAAGAACATATTTGCGGTATACTGTAATAGTGTAGGTATGTATTTCTTTTAATACTACATATATATATTTTTATAAAATGCGTGTTATGTTGCCGTTGGTAGGGATTTTATTGATATAAAACTAATCTTTGGTAATGTAGTCCAATTAACAATCTAGACTAATTGGAAATGAACCGTTTAACATTGTATTATTAATGATCGAATCGAATATTGTTATGAATATTTAATTTGTAGGGCTATCTCAAAAAAGCCATTTAAAAATTTCAATATTTGTTCTAGAACTTTTGGCTGATTTAAAATGCTGTTCTATTTTTTTTTAAATAATGGTATAGATATGATGCAGCCAGTACAAGTACCTACTTTTTGAGTTCTTTTGGTTGTCAGTTCAGCCAGTTTTAATTATTTTGTTAATTGACTCTGCACTTGACTAAATGGTGTCAATTGTATTTTTGTTATGTCTTATCTGCCGCTGCAGCACTCGAATAATTGTTAGTTATATAATATTTAGTTTATACTTACCACTTATCTACTCAACCAGCATGCGTGTGTGACAAGATGTATGAACGTGGACAAAGCGAAAGGAGTATGTAAGGATCGTGGCATGTGGCATTCTATAGTTTCTGCTAACCCTATGGAAAAAAGGCGTGAGTTTATGGATGTATGTATGTTACTACTTATCTTAGAAGGGTAAGCAAAAACAACAATTCCCTTCTGCCTAGCTTTTTCCGAATGGAATTGGGGTCAGCTTCCAGTCTAACCAGATGCAGAAAAAATTATTCCAATCCAATCAATTCTCCTGGTGATTCTAAATAAACTAGTTTTAGGTCTTCTTCTTTTTGTGTGGTTAGTGACTAACCTGGTGTCAGAGTTTATGCCGTCCATAAGCCTCTGACTCGGCTTCACATGCCGTCGAGAAATATGTCTCAGGCATTCAGGCTCAGGGTTTCCTCACAATGTTTTCCTTCACCGTTTTTAAGAAAGTGATAATTTTACAATACGCATATGAATCCGAAAAGTCAGAGGTGCATGCCTTGGGTTCGAACTCGAGACCTATGACTTGGCAGTCTGACGGTCAAACCATTAGGTTATTGCTGCTAGTTTTAGGTTTAGTGTATACTAAAATCAACTTGGTGTAAGTAGGTAGATTCTTAACACGTAAGTAACATAACATCACACCTTACATTCCCCGCAGGGTTTGGCACAGGCGTTTTTTTTAGTACACCTTCATTTCATCAGTTATGTTTAAGTCCCATCTAATAGGGGGCGAGCCTATTGCCATTAACCGGGCACAAATCCAGACTCCAGGCTGCTGCTGAGAAATTCCTAATGGAAACATCCAATAACACTTTACCCAACCTGGGGATCGAACCCAAGACCCCATGCTCAGCAGTCGCGCTTGCAACCACTAGACCAAAAATTCGAATTTCGTAGAATTCTTATCAATGTCATAATCAAGATAGCAGCTCCTGAATACCTACTGCTGAAGGTACTTCTAGTGACACACTTGAGATTGCAGTTATTAAGTGTAACTGAGAATCTTTCATAATAGGAAAATAACTATTATATTTTATGCCTTGGGAATTGATCTATTAAGCCAAATTCAGTATCAGCTCTGTTAGCCTAGGCCAGGGGTCGGCAACCTGCGGCTCGCGAGCCTCATGCGGCTATTTCGATGTAAAGTTGCGGCTCTCCAGTTCCATACGCAAAAAATAATTATTTTACTATCAAAACCCTTAAAATCGTGCAATCGATCCATAATTGCGTACTATAATATAGTATAACTGAAATATACTGACTATGACTGAGAGATAGATATAGTAACTATATCTAAATGTATTTTCATTTTGTATTTAGGCACGGTATTAAGGTACCTAATTATTTTTGCTAAAAGCCATTTCAAGGTTATCCATTAATTACAGGACACCTGTATAAGCAAATACTATACAAGGTTAGTCGGAAAGGGGGTACTAAGCCGCGGGCCACCTAAAGTATCACTGATGACTATTTCAAAGCAAGTGTTAAAATTTCAAAATTCGATAATTTTTATTTGCATGAAAAAAGATTTTTAAAATAGTTTATTCAAAAAAAAAATCATAACTGCTTTAGTTATGAATTCAGAAAATTAATTTTCTAATCCGTGACCCCAAATATGACCTAAATTGTAAAAACAGCTGATCATAGCTATGGACAGATAGATTTTAGCATATTTTTACGAAATCTTTGAAAAGCTATTTCTCTTAAACTATCGAGTTTTGGGGAAAGTTGTAGAACAAAAGTTATCCCTTATTATGGGTACTTTAACACCCTTTCGGCTTAGTACCCCCTTTCCGACTAACTTTGTATATTGAAACGTTTTTTTTGTGGCTCTTTAAAAACTGAAATTTCGTAAATTGCAACTTTTGGCTCTTACGTCTCAAAAGGTTGCCGACCCCTGGCCTAGGCGTATATGGAGGTGCAGGCCAGTTACTGGGTTGCGGAGGTCTGATGGCAGTTGCTCCGTTTAAAATACTTGTGTTCAGCCGCATATGGATAGACTGGAAGCTGATCCTAACAGCTGGGAAAAGGCTAGGAGAAAAAGAGTCGAGTCTACGTTATACCTCACCTGAATCTCTAGGCAGCCCTTTCGGTTCATCTGCAGGCATCGCCGCGAAGAATACAAAAAATAAACATAGTACAAAGAAACACTTCATGTAGGACGACACACGACTGTCTTCTAAGTGTTTGGCCAGACTGGAAGCGCGGGGCGGGGAGCGGCGCGGGTGCGGGAACGCGCGCGATTTACCTGTCCGCAGTGGAGCGTGGCTTCGTTCTGAGCGTTGTCGTGTCCAGTGTTTGTCAAAATATCATATGGATGAAGAAGACTTATTTTTACTGGAAAATTCTTACTAAAAACGTTGTTTCGACATCCACAGTGCTTGAATAGCACTTATTAATTCTTCAACATTTAATTTTGAAGACGCCATCACAACAACGCGCGTGGTCAGGTCGAACTAGTTTGAGATCCCCCGCTCCCGGGCGGGTTGTCGCTTGCCGCCCGCGCTCTCGCTGCGGCCACTTGTATGAAGGACCTATGGCGTGAGCTACCCGCGCACTCCCCGCGCCAAGTAGCCCGCGCTGCTTCCCGCGCAGGCGTGCCCACTATGGACACTCAAATGAAGTTCTTCTGTTTGAACTCGCCGCACCGCGCCCGCCCCGCGCCTGCGTTTGCAGTCTGGCCAAAGGCTAAGGAATGGAGGCGCAGACCGCGCGGGCAACATAGTTCATCCACAATTTTACAAACCATACAGGTGGGCACCACCTACACGGGCAGTGGTATCGCCCGACATCGAATCCGTTGCCTTACGCCTAGTTTTGATGACAATTAATTATATGAGTTGTTTTATAATTAAGCTTTTTTCTACCTTTTGTAAATGTGAGAATTTCGTAGACTTATTAACCGACTTCCAAAAAGGAGGAGGTTCTCAATTCGACTGTATGTTTTTTTTTGTATGTTTGTTCCGCGATATCTTTGTCAAAGTCAAAGTCAAAGTATTTATTTCAATTAGGCACATAAAAGGCACTTTTGAACGTTAAAGTTACAAAGAAAATAGAATTGATTCTAGTTGCCCCTTCCAAAAGGTAGTTTCGTATGGAGAAGAATGGGCAAGAAACTCCACCGTTACTCTTTTAAAATGTCTTACAATATTTTGTATAGGTACATTAATTATACAATTATATGTGAAAACGATGCACCTAGAATAAAATTACTATACCACAAAAGGTAAAAAAAAATAAAAAATGAAACAACGACATATTAATTGTGATAGGTACATGGTGCTCACATATTTACAAACATTGCAAAAGTATACGTTTTCCCAAAAAAATAAAAGTAATAAGTCAGTGTATGAGTTTAGGTACTTACTCATAGAATCTAAAATAAACGGCTTTAAAAAAATAAATTATACAATTAAAATAGCAACCAGTTTGATTTTGTCTAGACTCTAGATTGTCCTATGGAGCTGGACCAGCATGTTTCCAAGCGTTCTTATCCTGGATATAATCGTCTAGTTTGTAATATGCTTGTTTACAAAGTGTACTTTTAATATGACTTTTAAATTTTCTTTCATTTAATTGCAATATATCACAAGGTATTTTGTTGTAACATTTAACACAGTACCCCATAAAAGATGTCTGTACTTTAGATAATCTGAAAAATGGTCGATCAAGTTTATCTTTATTTCTAGTATTAGAGTTATGTCTATCGCTTATTTTATTAAAAAGATGTAGATTTTTTCTTACATACATAATATTTTCATAAATGAATTGCTAATTGTGAACCGATTTTAATGATTCTTTTTTTGTTTGAAAGTGTATTCTTTCGAAGTGGTCCCATGTAAATTTGGTGAAGATCTGATGAAGAACTTCGGAGATAGACCGTTTGAAGTCGGTTTTATTTTTGTTAAAAAGTGATTATTTAACCTATTACTAAACTATAATTTTGTGAACTATTTATATAGCTAAGTATTTAGCAACAACTTAGCAATAATTGTCTCGTTGGTCTAGTGGTAGCAAGCGCGACTGCTGATCGTGAGGTCCTGGGTTCGATCCCCAGGTTAGGCAAAGTCTTATTGGGTTTTTCCATGTGGAATTCGTCAGTAGCAGCCTGGAGTTTGGATTTGTGGCCGATTGATGTCAATAGGCTCGCCCCCTATTACATGGGACTTAAACGTAACGGCGAAATGAGGTTGTTACTGTACATCTCTGCCGTACCCTTCGGGGATTACAGGTGTGATGTTATGTTACATAATAAAAATGCAATGACTATTATTTTCCAGAACATAATGGGTGTAGCAGTTAGCAGATACTCGGAGCTGTCTTCCAATGAGCTCTTGATGAGGTTCTGTTCTTCCGAAGTCGTCTGTCCCAATGACCCGTTCTGGAACCAGCTGCTTGCGTTTAATATAAATCCGCCGGCTAGCGCGTGAGTGTTTTTTTTTCTTTTTTTGGTTGTTACTAGGCCTGCGTTTGGCCGCCATCTCGCCTGATGTGAAGCGATGATGCGGTCTACGATGGAGCACGCTTTCCCAGAAGAAACCGATTCACTCGTGACTAAGTATAATATATTGAATATATACTTAGTCACGTTATATATACAAGGTTAGTCGGAAAGGGGGTACTAAGCCGAAAGGGTATTAAAGTACCCATAATAAGGGATAGCTTTAGTTTTACAACTTTCCCGAAAACTCGATAGTTTAAGAGAAATAGCTTTTCAAAGATTTCGTAAAAAAATATACTAAAATCTATCTATCCATTAGCTATGATCAGCTGTTTTTACAATTTAGGTCATATTTGGGGTTACGGGTAATTTTCAGAATTCATAACTAAAGCAGGGTTGAAGAATTTTTGAAAAAACTAAAATAAAAATAATATTCCATGGAAATAAAAATCGAATTTTCAAATTTTAACCCTTTCTTTAAAACAATCATCAGTGATACATTAAGTGGCCCGCGGCTTAGTACCCCCTTTCCGACTAACCTTGTATAGTAAACAGTAGTGATGAGCTGATGACCTTTTAAATACAGTAAACTTATTTTTATAACATGGTTAAAATGAAGAGCGTTTATTGAAGTTGCGGCACTGGAAGCACGAAAATCTGGAACTTCTATTGCAGTCCGTGGCAGTGAAAAGGTTAAAAGGTATAGTGCTTTAGGGTAATTACGAATATGGGAATATTTCGGTAATTACGAATTTCTAATAAACCAGGCAATATTTTTTGCTCTGGCAACGTAATACTCCTAGAATGTGTAATGTAATGTTGCCAGTGCGAAAAATATTGCCTGGTTTAGTAGTATATCGTAATTTTTGGAATTTTCCCATGTTCGTAATTTCCCTAAAACCACCTTATAGATTACATAGATTTTTTCACTGTTGTCCGTTTTTCGTAATGTTTCCAGATATGTAATAAAAAAAAATTGTTAACCACTATATTAACAACTCCTATTTGGAATAGTTATAGACGCTCACGGTGCTATATTAGTTTACGATGTGTCAGAACCAAAGTCCCTAGCAAAACTGAATGAGTGGATCGAGGAACTTCAAGTATACCAAAAGAACATAGTCTGCTTAGTTGTAGGCAATAAGATTGACAAGCATATCATTTTGGGACCTAGTGCATAATATCAGCAAACACATTGGGTCACCCGCGCGACTGCGCAACGTGTATTTCCAAGGAGGGTTGATGTCAGGCAGGCGGCCGCCCGACCAGTAACAGGCCCGAGAAGGCGGCGCGCCGTGTTCCGTGCGCGCTTCTCAGGAGGACGTGGGGCAAGGCCCCACAGAGGAGAGGTCCGCCATGGGTTGGCGGACCGGGACCTGCCGGGGTTGCGGTGCATGCTTTTGCGAATCCCGCGACCCCGGCCGTACGGTCAGGAGAAGGAACACCGTTGGTTTTTAGCCGGGTAAGAGTCCGGCAGACCCCCTCGCCTTCCCCGGGCGAGGGACATCCATGAGGATTTTCCTACGAGAAAAAAAAAGAAAAAGGCGGCCGGTCATAACACAATAAGCCAAAACCTCTAACAACATGGATTTACGAATTACATGTTGTGCCGACCCCACCTAGTGTGGGATAAGGGCAGGGAGAAGAAGAAGAGTTGGAATAGTTATTAGGACAAGAATAGTTTAATAATATTGCTTTTATCATATTTGTTAGTAAACATAATTATTTTAAACACACAGTTTTTTCACCTGTACAAATTTTGAGTAAAAAATATACATAGTTGTACAATAGTGAATAATCAGTTATGTAATTAATAAAAAATACAAATATCCCCTGTCATACGCAAATATCGTTAGCCTATGCAAATATTCAATGCGAGAATCGAACGGGCGACAAAGTTTATAAAGCAGACTCCTCTTTGGAATGCCTAAGAGAATGACAGTATTATGTGCTAAGTTATCAGGGCCCTAAGCACCGGGGCAGATGGGGCTTCCGAGCGTAGGGCGACTGAGGCCCCCAAGTGTAGGGCGGCTGAGGCCCCCGAGCGTAGGGCAGCTGGGGCCCCCGAGCATAGGGCAGCTGGGACCGCCGAACGTAGGGCGGCTGGGGCCCACGAGCGTAAGAAGCCCCGAACCAATAGATAAAGAGCCTTTTTTTGTTTTTTTTTTTTTTTTTTTTTCGTTGGAAAATCCTCATGGATGTCCCTCGCCCGGTGAAGGCGAGGGGGTCTGCCGGACTCTTACCGGCTAAAAACCAACGGTGCTCCTTCTCCTGACCGTTCGGCCAGGGTCGCGGGATTCGCAAAGCATGCACCGCAACCCCGGCAGGTCCCGGTCCGCCAACCCTCGGCGGACCTCTCCTCCTGAGAAGCGCGCACGGAACACAGCGCGCCGCCTTCTCGGGCCTGTTACTGGTCGGGCGGCGGGTCCCCTAACCCACCGCCCGCAGGCCACACACTAGGCTGGCTGGAGATCGTCGCGTACGCGCGCCCACCGGCGCCCGGTGCGTCTGGCGCGAGAAGGGAGGAGAGCACACCGCTCCCTCTCCCTCTCCGCTTCCTCCTTAGTCGCCATCACCCCCTCGCAAAAGGAGGCGATGGCTTCCCACGCACTCTCGCTTCCGACCATGGACACAACCACGGCCGGAAGCGAGAGGTCACCGCCGACCACCGCGACTAGTTCGCGGCGCTGCGATCCCCAAGCTGGACACGCCTGCAGCGTGTGCAGTGCCGTGTCCTCGGGGCAGTCGCAGTGGTGACATCCGGGCGTCTGCTCCCGGCCTATACGACACAGGTACTTCCCGAAACAACCGTGTCCCGAGAGTACCTGCGTCAGCCGGAAGCTGAGGGCGCCATGCCGCCTCTCCAGCCACTCCTCCATGACGGGTCTTACCGCCGCTATTGTGGCGAGCCCTGCGCTGGGTTGCGCAAGTCGTTCCCCCCACTTAGTCACTAGGATCTGGCGGAGCTCGCTCCGCTCAGGCGTCTCCTCGCGCTGACGATATCTCAGCGCGAGGGCTCTTGCCTCCAGATCCCAGGGTACGGATCCGGCTAAGAGGCTCGCCGCCTCGAAGGAGATCGTACGGTATCCCCTTATCACCCTGACGGCCATCGCCCGTTGCGGTCTCCGCAGGATAGCGGCGTTACGGGCCGTCAGGGTGTCCGCCCAAATTGGCGACCCGTAAAGGACCATGGACCGTACGATCCTCGCGTAGAGCCTCCGGCAGGAGGTGTTGGGTCCTCCTAGATTGGGCAGCAGCCGTGAAAGAGCAGCCGCGGCGCCCATCAGTTTCGGCATAAGCTGCCGAAAATGGGGCCCAAAGTTCCACCGGCTATCGAGGACGAGTCCTAAATACTTCATCGTCGACTCGATACCAATGCGAACCCCTCCTACCACGATGTGGGATCCCGAGGGTGGTCCCCTCCGGGGCCCCTGAAAATACAGGGCCTCGGACTTCTGCGGGGCCACCTCGAGACCCAGCTGCCGGATCCTCGCAACGACTTGCGCAACCCCAGCTGTGGCCAGTATGGCCGCCTGTCGGTGCGTTTCTCCCCGCGCCGTCACCAACGTGTCATCAGCGTAACAAGTCACGCTGACTCCGGGGAGGAACGCACCGCGCAGCACCCAGTCGTACCCGATGTTCCACAGGAACGGCCCCAGGACCGAACCCTGTGGGACACCGCACGACATCTCTCGCCGACCCCATCCTTCCTGACCCGGGTAGATGACGGCCCTCTCTGTGAGATAGGCCCCTACAATGCGGCGGAGGTAGGTCGGTACCCGATGGTATTCGAGTGCCGCCCTAATGCAACTCCAGGGCAAGGTATTAAAGGCGTTGGCGATGTCGAGAGACACCGCCAAGACGACCTCGCCCTGGGCAACTGCTTCTTCCGCCTGAGCCCTCACGCGCATGATTGCGTCCACGGTGGAGCGCCCTCGGCGGAAACCAAACTGGTTCTCCGCCAGATCCGGCCCCACCCCAGTCATGTGCGTGACGAGGCGGTCTGCAATTATTCTCTCAAAGAGCTTGCCCACCTCGTCCAGCAACACGATGGGGCGGTACGCCGACGGTGAGTCTGCGGGGCGCCCCTCCTTCCTGAGCAGGACCAGCTTGCCGGTTTTCCACCGGAGAGGAAACTGGCCCCGCTCGCAACATGCGCTAAAGAGCCTCACCAGTCGGGGCCCGAGAGCCCTGAGAGCCAGGACCCACGCACGGCCTGGTATACCGTCGGGGCCCGGGGCGGTGTTCTTGGCTTGAAGCCTCCGCACCGCCGCTCCCAGCTCCACCCGGGTCACTTCGGGCACGTCGTCGTCGTCGTCTTCGTCCGCGTCAGGCGCCGTGTAAGGCGGAACCATAGGCGGTGGCGTATGCTCTGCCCTAGAAGGGAACAGAGCGCTCACCACTCCCTCCAGAAGCTGAGGTCTAAGACTCTGAGTCAGTGGGGGGGCCCACGGACGAAGCTTGCCCCGTACCATAAGGTATGGGCGCCCCCACGGGTCACGGTCCAGATTCGCAACCAGTTCCTCGCGGGCCGTTACTTTGGCCCGCGAATAGATAAAGAGCCTGGAGCGTCTTGTTCGGATCATATTTCCTCGGACTCGAATCAGGCCCAATGCACAAGCCTTCAATGTGAAAGCTCAAAAGCCTTTATTAAATATTGTTTATTTTTTGTCTAACATAAAATCACACCTGTATTCCCCGAAGGGTTGGGCAGAGGTGTATAGTAACACCCTCATTTCGCCGTTATATTTAAGTCCCATGTTCTAGGGCGCGAGCCTATTCACAAATCCAAACTCCGAGCTGCTACTGAGGAATTTCACACGGAAAAACCCAATAACACTTTGCCCGACCTGGGGATCGAACCCAGGACCTTACGATCAGCAGCCGCGCTTGCCACCACTAGACCAACGAGGCAGTTTTTTGTCTTCTTCTTTTCGTGTGGTTAGTGACTAACCCGGTGTCACAGTTTATGCCGCCCATGGGCCTCTGACTTGGCTTCACATGCCGTCGAGAAATATCTTTCAGGCATGCCGGTTTCCTCACGATGTTTTCCTTCACCGTTTTTTAAGCAAGTGATAATTATACAATACGCACATGAATCCGAAAAGTCAGAGGTTGCGTTTGGTTCGAACTTGAGACCTACGACTTTGCAGTCCAACGGTCATACCACAAGGCTATCACTGCTGTTTTTTGTCTAATCAACGACATTTGATATTTAATTAACACACCATGTAGCTGATAGTTATCATTGTTTGATAATAATCAATGCTATCATAGTTTATTGTATCATGTAGTAAAAGTGTTTATTATCTAATCTGATAAACCATTGACTCAAAGAAACTTTCAGTCAAATATTTAGACAATTTATTTAGAACTAGCGACCCGCCCCGGCTTCGCACGGGTGCAATGTAGATACTAATGTGGGGGCATATAAACCTTCCTCTTGAATCACTCTATCTATTGCTGAAAACTGCATTAAAATCCGTTGCGTAGTTTAAAAGATCTAAGCGTACAGACAGCGGGAGCGACTTTGTTTTATACTATGTAAATATTCTGCTTCGTTGGTCTAGTGGTGGCAAGCGCGACTGCTGATCGTGAGGTCCTGGGTTCGATCCCCAGGTCGGCCAAAGTGTTATTGGGTTTTCCGTGTGGAATTCCACAGTAGCAGCCCGGAGTTTATATTTGTACCCAGTTGGTGGCAATAGGCTCGCCCCCTATTACATGGGACTTAAACATAACGGCGAAATGAAGGTGTTACTATACACCTCTGCCCAATCCTTCGGGGTATACAGGCGTGACCTTATACAGTGTGTAAACGAAATCATGTAATTCCTTCAAACCTCGTGATGTACTGCTGACATAGATTAACACTGCAAGGGATACTTTTGGATTCACTAAAAACAAAATTACAAGAAGTAAACATGTGTTCTTAACGTGAGGCATTTTAGCGCCCTGAGCAAATGGTCACGGTCATTTAACTCGGGGCGCTAAAATGCCTCACGTTAAGAACACATGTTTACTTATTGTAATTTTGTTTTTATTGAATCCAAAAGTATTCCTTGCAGTGTTAATCTATGTCAGCAGTACATCACGAGGTTTGAAGGAATTACATGATTTCGTTTACACTCTGTATTAATAATATTTTTCCGTTTTGGGCCTACATAATAACACAGCTACATATATATACCCAAAACGATTCGATTGTGATTGACATTTCTAATACAAATTACAATAACCCAAGCTCGATACATGTGCTACAGCAGTGATAGCCTAGTGGTGAGACCGTCGGACTGCCAAGTCATAGATCTCGAGTTAGAACCCAAGGCACGCACCTCTGACTTTTCGGATTCATGTGCGTATTGTATAATTATCACTTGCTTAAAAATGGTGAAGGAAAACATCGTGAGGAAACCGGCATGTCTGAGAGATATTTCTCGACGGCATGTGAAGCCAAGTCAGAGGCCCATGGGCGGCATAAACTCTGACACCAAGTTAGTCACTAACCACACGAAAATAAGAAGATACGTGTGCTGTTCTTCGATGAGGAGTACCATTCTTTATCTCCGAATGCTTCATCAGATAAAGATAAAATTTACATTAATCGGCTCCGAAATCAAGGAGAAATCTGTGACCATAGTACATTTAAAAAAAATGCATTATATCCTAAGATTAGTCCAGTTGTCAGGCTTTCGGGCTTCAGACTTCCCGTAACGAATGTCATAGGTATTCATATGACACCCGGGAGCGATGGTTCAACGTGCTCTCCGAGGCACGGAGGGGTCTCGATGTGTAACGAACGGTCGCCCATCCACGGACTGACCGCAGTTAAACGCGCGGTTGGTAATTAGTCTCGAACCCCACAAAACCTAAAAACAAACGTTTTTTTTTTAGTAGCCTATGGAATGTCCCACTTCAGACCAAAGGCCTCCTCTTTCGCCTTCCAAACCTATTTTGTGCCGTTTCTAAATGATAAATGATTTTTATTTCTGTAAATAAATCTGTTACAGACACTTTTACAAGTCAATGTAATGTTTTTTTTAAGACTAGATGGCGCCGGCATTTCCTGTCTGACTAGCTCTGACAAGAAAAGCCAAAACAAACTCACGAGATCAATGTCTCTTTTAAAGTCCAGACATTGTGGTATAAAAACTAAGTGGGTGTAAGAGCGGCTTCACACTAGTGTTTGTCCAGCGTAGGGTTTCAATAAACGTATGCGCAGTGCAGACGCCGCAACAACGCGGCGCAGGCGTCGCGTTGTTGCGGCGTTTCCTCTGGAGTCAATTGAACGCTGCGCTAACGTGGCGCAGACATCACACAATTGCGTTGTCGTTTCGGAAATATCATTAACAAAATGGATTCTGATGAGGAAACTCTGTGTATTGTTGGCTTTGCTTTTAAAAAGAAACTTATTGCGAAAACGTGAAAATAAAAATAAAAGGATATGGGAGAACCCATTAAGTAACGCGGCGCATGCATCGCGCACCTGCGGCGCTAACGCAGCGTATTCATTTACTCTTGCACTGACGCCGCGACAACGCGACGCCTGCGCCGCGTAGTCTCGGCGTCTGCGCTGCGCATACGTTTATCGAACGCCTACGCTGGACAAACGCTAGTATGAAGGCGCTCTAACGATGTAGGGCAACGTCTGGAATGGCCTTTTTAGGAAAGTGCCATGGCAGGTTTGAGTTGACCTGTCTTCCATGAACTGTCAGATGTCTGCCATGTGAGCCCCGCAAAAGCGTCGAAGTCGTCACGCCACGTACGCCGCGGCCGAACTCGACGACGGTGTCCTCCGAAACGATATTAAATAAATATTTTTTCCAATTTCAGTGAGGAGCAGCTTATGTTCGACGGCAGCACGGAGTCTCTCCTCCAGAAGTTTCTTCAGAACAACCCTCAGACCGGCAACCTTGGCTCCTTAGTTCAGGTCTTCATAACTAGGGCCACAGAACTGCTAGCGGCACCAAACAGTGACAAGTACGTGGAATTTGTAGAAAGCGCATTCTTCTTTTCGTGTGGTTAGTGACTAACCTGGTGTCAGAGTTTATGCGCGCCTATACCTTGGCTTCACATGCCGTCGAGAAATATCTCTCAGGCATGCCGGTTTCCTCATGATGTTTTCCTTCACCGTTTTTAAGCAAGTGATAGTTGTACAATACGCACATGAATCCGAAAAGTCAGAGGTGCGTGCCTTGGGTTCGGACTCGAGACCTATGACTTGGTAGTCCGACGGTCACACCACTAGGCTATCACTGCTACGATCTTATGATGATTCCACGAATTGAACACAAAATATTGTTATTGTATACTAGCTGTTCTCCCGCGGTTGTGCCCGCGTAAATAATTTGACTACAGCGCCACCTATCGGATCCCAGCATAGCTATGAACCATCGTCTCGATAAAACAATTATATTGTGTAAATATGACCTCAATCGGTAAAGTCGTTCTCAAGTTATGGCGTGACCAAAGGAAATAGGGATTCATCTATACTAATATTATAAAGCTGAAGAGTTTGTTTGTTTGAACGCGCTAATCTCAGGAACTACTGCTTGGAATTGAAAAAATATTTTTCTGTTGGATAGTCCATTTATCGAGGAAGGTTATAGGCTATATAACATCACGCTACGATGAATAGGAGCGGAGCATAAATGAAAAATGTTGTAAAAACGGGGAAAATGACCACCCGTGAATTTCTGCAAAGTAACGCCTAATTCCATTATTTAACTAGAAATTAGGTTTATGTAAAGTTGCGTTTGGTGGTGTCTTTAGTATACAAGGTTAGTCGGAAAGGGGGTACTAAGCCGCGGGCCACCTAAAGTATCACTGATGACTACTTTACAGCAAGTGTTAAAATTTCAAAATTCGATAATTTTTATTTGCACGCAAAAATATTTTTTTGATTGAGTTTTTTAAAAAAAAAAACTTACCTGCTTTAGTTATGAATTTAGAAAATTAAATTTCTAATCCGTGAACCCAAATATGACCTAAATTGTAAAAACAGCTGATCATAGCTATGGACAGATAGATTTTAGCATATTTTTTACGAAATCTTTGAAAAGTTATTTCTTTTAAACTGTCGAGTTTATCCCTCATCATGGGTACTTTAACACCCTTTCGGCTTAGTACCCCCTTTCCGACTAACCTTGTATACAGGGTGTAACTGAAATCATGTAATTCCTTCAAACCTCGTGATGTACTGCTGACATAGATTAACTCTGCACGGTATACTTTTGGATTCAGTAAAAAAAAATGACAAGAAGTAAACCTGTGTTCTTAACGTGAGGCGTTTTAGCGCCACGAGCGAATTGCGCGGTTATCGCTCGCCGCGCGGTAATTTAACTCGTAGCGCTAAAATGTCTCACGTTAAGAACGCATGTTAACTTCCTGTAATTATTTTTTTACTGAATCCAAAAGAATCCCGTGCAGGTTTAATCTATGTCAGCAGTACATCACGAGGTTTGATGGAATTACATGATTTTGTTTACACCCTGTATATGAACCAGTTTGAGTGCAGGCAATACTCCGTGACCTGGACCACCTCGGTCGTCATCGCGATGTCCTGGGCATCTTCTTCTTTTCGTGTGTGGTTAGTGCCTAACCTGGTGTCAGAGTTTATGCCGCCCATGAGCCTCTGACTTAGCTTCACATGCTGTCGAGAAATATTCTCCTGGGCATTAAAAGAATATATTACAAAACAACAATTGAGGGGCTCGTCGGTAATTACCAACCGCGCGGATCAACTGATTTGCAAGGTTAAGCTGCGCTTGCTACGGTCAGTCCGTGGATGGGTGATTGTTCGTTGCACTTCGAGACCCCTCTGTACCTTGGGGAGCACGTTATCCAGTCGGTCGGAGTAACCTTTAGTTTCAACGTAATCGGTTCACTCAATCAAAAGATGTTCTGCCTAGCCTTTTCCCAACTATGTTCGGGTCAGTTTCCAGTCTAACCAGATGCGGCTGAATACCAGTATTTTACACGAAGCGACTGCCATCAGACCTCCGCAACCCAGTAACTGGGCAATGCCGATATCCTAAGGTTAGACCGGTTGTCAGACTTTCGGGCTTCCGACTTCCTGTAACGACTGTCATAGGTATTCGTATGACACCCGGGACCGACTATTTAAAGTACTCTCCGAGGCACGGAGGGGTCTCGATGTGTAACAAACGGTCACCCAGCCACAGACTGACCGCGCAAGCGTAGCTTAACCTCGCAAATCGTAAGATCGGCGTGGTTGTTATTTAGCCACGAGCCCCTCCACTCAATCAAAAGATATTAGAATTTAAAGCAATGATGCCCAAAGTTGTCTATATCGACCCCCAGGGGTCGACGTCGACCTACAAGGGGTCCATGTGGGTGAAAAAAAATAACTGGGGGTCCGTAAGATGTAAACGGGTGTCCACGATAGTGGATCTCATTTAAGCAGGTCGTGACTTTAATTTTTACTTTCCATTAATTGAATAACCCACATAATTATACAGATGATTTGTTGCTTAATTTTTACCTGAAAACGTAACAAACAGACCGACGACGATAGTGCTATGGTAAGTACTGTCGTAGGTTTAAAAAAAAAAAGTATAATACTTAACGTGTGATTTTTATTGTCTTTTTTGCTCTACGCCTCACTACTGTTAGAAATCAGTCAATAACACATTTGAAGTCTATGAATTAGCAAAAATGCAATATTAGCTAAGCAGGGGGTTTACCCAAAATCAAAAAAACGTGGCAAGTGGTCTACGAGACTGGGGACCTCTGATTTAAAATAATCAATAAATTTTCTGGTACCACATTTGCTCAATAGATGGCGTTACGTGTATGTTAAGTAACTAATGTTGTCTTCCGACGTCTACGCAGACGAAGTCGCCGGGACAGCTAGTTGGAAATAAAACTATAATAGACAGGCAAGGTTTTTTATTTGTTTGTGTTAGATGAGTTTGCTCTTGACTCTAGTCTAAGCCAGAGATGACAGAGACAAAGTCTACGATGGAGTGAGCATACCCAGCAGAAGTCTGTTCTGTGCGTGTTTAAAAACCTTAGCCCGACTTGGGGATCGATCCCAGGACCCCATGGTCAGCAGTCGCGCTTGCAGACCACTATACTAACAATGCCTTATTACTGCCGTAAAATAAAAATATTCACCATCTTTTTCCTTTGCACCCCCGCTGAAGAGAACATAAGACACATGAATAATATTCTTTACATAGTATAAAACAAAGTCGCTACCACTGTCTGTACGCTTAGATCTTTTAAACTACGCAACGGATTTTAATGCAGTTTTCAGCAATAGATAGAGTGATTCAAGAGGAAGGTTTATATGCCCCACATTAGTATCTACATTGTACCCGTGCGAAGCCGGAGCGGGTCGCTAGTATAAACATAAATAAATTATTTAAGATCTTCATTTTGGCGATACGTGCGCTCTGTTGTGTCGTTTTTGTTATGTCGGCAAGTATCTAATTCTTAGTCATTATAAAAACGTAACATAACATCACGCCTGTATTCCCTGAAGGGTTGTGCAGAAGTGTATAGTAACACCCTCATTTCGCCGTTATGTTTAAGTCCCATGTAATAGGGGGCGAGCCTATTGCCATCAACCGGGCACAAATCCAAACTCGGAACTGCTACTGAGGAATTTCATACGAAAAAAACTCAATAACACTTTGCCCGACCTGGGGATCGAACCCAGGACCCCACGATCAGCAGTCGCGCTTGCCACCATCAGATCAACGAGGTAGTTAGTTTAGTTTAGTATAATGAGGTTCACACTAATGCGTTGGGTTATGTCGGGGTGTACCATACTACTTGCATCGTTCTGTTTCGCCAGGCCCAAAAATAGAAAAGCCGGACACAGATTCATGTATAGCCGGACATTTTACCCTGAAAGCACGACAAAATGAATTTTAAAAGAAAAAAATATATACTTTTATTTGTGTGTTTATTACTGTTATTAATTTGAGACTTACTCTACTCTTAATTATATGTGTGATAATGCGTGAGTCGCTCGCGCGCTTTCGTACCGCATCTTTTGGCGGGGCGAGGTTGACCAAAAGCATAACAAAAGCAGGACATGCCGGACATGTATAAATACATATATTTGGCTGGACACGACTGTAAAAAGCCGGACATGACTGTAAAAAGCCGGACACCTGGCAACCCTAGCCACGACACACCCCGACACAGTAATGTGAATCTGCCTTAACATGTGTGAGGTCCATAAATCGTTCGTTAAAGATGTTAAGGTCTATGATAATTTGAAATGTTACATTGTTAATATTTAGTGGTGACTTTTATTAATAGTTTTCTCTATAAAGTTAGTAAGTCTTGGGCTTTTCGAATATTTCTTTAATCTGCGCGGCGGGCGATCCCAATCCACCACCGAATTTATCTGAAAAAGTAAATAAAAGAAACATTAAAGATAAAGAAACATTTATTTGGACACAGCACAAAGAGACACATCAGATAAAAAGTGTGATATAAAAAAATAAAGACTTGGGTATGTGTCTCACGGCTGGACCAAAAAGGTGTCCAGATCAGCTTAATGTGAAGCACTAGAAGTACTTGACGCTGGTTTTCGTCTAGAACCTTTGTGCTTCACGGATGTCAGTCAGTGGTCATGTCCGTTCACTTAAACCAACATGTGTGTGTATATGACTAGCGCATGTGTGTGTTAATGTAGTTGTGTACTAATTTATAATTGAGTAAACGGAAATAAATAATTCGATTATATACATTATTTATGAAAAATAAATAAATAACATAATAAAAATTTTGATAAATAAAAATGTTACAATTATAATTAAAAAATTAACTATAAACGATTTACATTATAATTTGTCCTGCTCAAAGTAGGTCTTTGTTGCGTCGGCAAAGCAGATTATTTATTGCAAGTGGCTCCAACGTGCCGCGAATGGCAGATCCGCAAAAGACAATAGCACGTTATGTACGACGCAATAAGAGAACAACAACACGTGTGCACATAGCACAAAACAGATAGGTACAGAAGTCAATTACATGTATGTACTTCACTTTTCATACCTACGCTCGGCGGTCGCTCTATCTATATATCTATCTCTCTCAAGCGCATGGCACTCGCGCTCGCACTCACTCGCACTCTGGTCCCAAACAGTCCGAGATATCGTGTCCGTGAGCAGTGTCTATGTGTGCGTTGCTCGAGCGCACTTGTATGTAGATTGACTTCTGTACCTATCTATTTTGTGACTGTAGGGAATCCTGTCTTGATAATTACGTGGCGAGTAGGGTTGGCAGGCCCAAAAATAGAAAAGCCGGACACATCCATATTTAGCCGGACATTTTGGCGTGAAACCCTGACACATTGGTTTTTAAAAGAAAATAATTTCGCTCGCTCACTTTCGTTCGGCATCTTTGGGCGGGGCGGGGTTGACCAAAAGCCTAACAAAAGCCGGACAGGCCGGACTTGTATACAAGGTTAGTCGGAAAGGGGATACTAAGCTCCGGCCGCTTAAAGTATCACTGATGACTATTTTAAAGCAAGTGTTAAAATTTCAATATTCTATAATTTTTATTTGCACGCAAATAGATTTTTATTTTAGTTTGTTCAAAAAAAAAAACATGCCTGCTTTAGTTATGAATTCATAAAATTTGGTTTCTAAACCGTGACCCCAAATAACTAGTAAACACAGCTAATCATAGCTATGGACAGATAGATTTTAGCATATTTCTTACGAAATCTTTGTAAAGCTATTTCTCTTAAACTATCAAGTTTTGGAGAAAGTTGTAGAACAAAAAGTATCCCCTATTATAGGTACTTTAACACCTTGTATATTTGGCCAGACATGTCCGGCTAAAGGCGGACACCTGGCAACCCTAGTGGCAAGGCACTAATATACATATTAATATACCCATCCTACAGTATGCCGATTAACAAAATTGTACAGACGACACAACTAAGAAGTCGCATCAAAACTTGATCGAACAACCGACGGCAGTCGCTCATTTTCGTGCCTCTCACACTTCTTGCGTCAACGTAAAGATCATTTTTAGGGTTCCGTACCCAAAGGGTAAAATGGGACCCTATTACCAAGACTCCACTGTCCGTCCGTCCGTCCGTCCGTCTGTCACCAGGCTGTATCTCATGAACCGTGATAGTTAGACGGTTAGAATTATCACAAATTATGTACTTCTGTTGCCGCTATAACAACAAATACTAAAAAACAGAATAAAATAAATATTTAAGGGGGCTCCCATACAACAGACATGTTTTTTTCGCTGTTTATATAGATAATGGTACGGAACCCTTGGTGCGCGAGTCCGACTCGCACTTGGCCGGTTTTTTTCATTGCAGTACTAATAAACATTCGTGGTCTTGAGTTCGCATTCAGTTCGGAAGTGATTGGTTTTTACGAAATTTGCCGATGTAACTTCTAAGTTGTTGTGTACTATATCCGGTATTACTGCATTCCAAACTACTACCTAATAGTAAGGAGGGTCTCGTGACTAAGGGCCGGTTGTTTCAAACGATCAGTAAAAGTATGTTACGTTAGCCAAATCTATATCTATACTAATATTATAAAGAGGAAAGATTTGTATTTTTGTATTTTTAGATTTTTGTATGTAACGAAGAAACTTAAAAACTACTGGACCGATTTCAAAAATTCTTTTGCCGTTAGAAAGCTACATTATCACTGAGTAACATAGGCTACGGGCGGAGCCGTGAGGACACAGCTAGTATTAACTATAAGGGCTCTGCCTCATTAGTGCGTTACGTTGCGTCGTTTTCCATATATTTTCCCACATTAAAGCGTTGCGTCGTCGCACGCGACATTTCAACGGATCGGTGGACGAGAGACGAAGCGGGGGGAGAGTGATGCGCTGCGTTGTCGGAGCTCCGGTGCGACGACGGACAGTGTTCCACTGCTAGAGGGGCAAACGAGATGTGCGTACGCGGCATTTTTTTTTATCTCAGCATGAGTGTGGAGGATATCGATATCCCTAGTCTTGCCATAAATATTGTAACACAAAGAGAGGTTCACTATACTCACCCTAGCACTGTATTATTTTTCTTTATTGTTTTTCTTAAGTTTTATTTTTAAATATTTCGTGTTTATTTTGTAGTTACTTGCCTAACTTGAATTAGGAAGGCTGGTTTGTCTCAACATTCCTACGGGGAGTGGCGCCAAGTGCTGAAATACAGGTTTTTAACCTAGTTCGGCAGTGGATGCTATTTTCAAATAAATTGTCATAAAATTACAGCCCACATATCTATGTAAATTCAGTCAAACATTTTTGGAAATAAAGTTATTATTGTTATTTTCAGGAAGAAAAAATATATTTTTTATTGCTA
This sequence comes from Amphipyra berbera, assembly GCA_910594945.2. Lineage (NCBI taxonomy): Eukaryota > Metazoa > Arthropoda > Insecta > Lepidoptera > Noctuidae > Amphipyra > Amphipyra berbera. Next base: position 8,027,067 of record OU343148.1, on the reverse strand, counting down.
ATGATATTTATTACTTTTACATTGTGTTAGTTTAATACATAAATAAAAAACAATTTAAAATATAAAAAGCTTATTCGAAGTGGTCTCCATTGGCTGCAATACAGTCCTTTAAACGTTGAGGCCAGTTATCAATAGAAGCACGCACTCTTTCCATGGGAAAATTCTTCACTGCCAATCGTATGGATTGTTTTAGGGACTCCAAATTATCACGGCGTTTAGAGCAAGCCGTACTCTCTAAAACTGACCATAAATCATAATCCAGCGGATTAAGATCGGGACTAGACGACGGTCAGTCTTCAGCTCTGATGAAGTCCGAAACGTTCACTTCCAACCAAGACTGCGTGGACCGAGCTTTATGACCCGGCGCCGAGTCTTGTTGGAAGGACGATACTTGGTTATTGAACATGGTGTTGTTAAGGGGCTTAACTACCTTCTCAAGAATGGTATCTTGATACACTTGTGCCGATGTTTTGATACCTTTTTCACAAAAATATGGCTCAGTCACTCCTTCATAGCTAACACCCCACCAAACCATCACTGAAGTCGGATAATGCACACGTTGCACTCTGTCGACTAATTGGGAAGCTTCCTTAGAGCTTTGAGCATTAATACGGTCATTTTGTTTGTTAAAATGTTGCTCAATTGTAAATATTTTCTCATCCGTAAACAAACATTTTCTGTGACCTCCCTTTGCGTACCGCTTCAGTAGTTGTTTCGATTTTACCACCCTATTCTTTTTTAAATTATCAGTTAAAAAATGACCAGTGCGTCTCTTATAGGCTGCAAGTCCTAAGTCATCTTTTAAAATACGCGACATGTTTCTGGGTGCTATCTTCATTTCCCGAGATAAAATCTTTTGCTTTCGGTCAGGATTTCTTCGAATTCTTTCCCTTACTGCTTTGACCACCTTTTTCGTCGAACACTACGTGGACGGCCAGATCTTTTTCTGTCACAAACAGAGGAGGTCTCATTGTACTTATTAATAGCCCGGTATACAAACATTTGACTAATACCAAGCGTATGGAGAGTTTTAAAAATTGCATTTGGCTCCATACCAACTTTGTGTAATGCAATCACAGCGATTCGGTTCTCTTTATCACCCCACTCCATTTTAATATCGCAAAATATTGTACAATGTATTGGCGCCAAAATTAGAAAAATCAATGAACAATCGTATACAAATGACACATTCCAAATTCAAATGTAATATCTTTCTTATTTTTAATTGTAACAGTATTTATGGCCAGACTAGGTAGATACAATAGAACACGTTTGTTCCGATTCATTGTGGAGACTGACTGAGATGCGTGCGTCGTCCTCTTGCGCTGCGACGTCGTGCGTCGTCGCAACGCAGGTGTGGCATACAATGCGTTGATTCGTTGCGACGACGCAACGCAACGCACTAATGAGGCATCGCCCTTACGTAAGATGTTTAACGTCCGTCAAACGCAGAGCGTCGTATGTCTTTTGACGTATGTCAAGAACGACAAACCGTGAAACAACGCTTATTACACGCTTTATTTTTTATTTAAACATCGTTAACGCCATTTGTAACTGTTACCCGTTAGTAATGTAGTCGTGAAACAACCGGCCCTAACTAACAACCGCGCCGATCATATGATTTGCGAGGTTAAGTTGCGCTTGCCGCGGTCAGTCCGTGGATGGTTGACCGTTCGTAACGCATCGAGACCCCTCCGTGCCTCGGAGAGCACGTTAAACGTCGATCCTGGGTGTCATAAGAATACCTATGACGGTCGTTACGGGTAGTCAGATGCCAGAAAGTTTGATTTTGCGTTTTTGTATTTAAGTAACATCAATATGAACTTAAGTATTTCCTTGAATTGCAAATCATTTATAATTTATATTCGTGATGATTTAATCATCGTTATTATTTATACCTATAAATTATCCTTATAATTATGTGATTTAAATACACACATACTATGTTCAATCATACCGGCTTTGATTGTACAGTAGGGGAATGGAAAGGTTCGTCAGTCTTCGAATTCATTCCTTTGTCACATCGCGGGCACACGTTACCTTTTCGAACTGTCGAACGGAACAGACCAATGCATGGAAAATTATGTTTAATTATTTGGTAGCAAAGATCAAAATTGCCTTTTGCCTCCATATGACGTAGTAGTGCCATGTAATGTCTTTGATTTTGATTTAAGGAGTTTTGTTTTAAATACCATTACATCAATCAATTCGATGATTAAATAAATTTACATTACTAATGTCTGTCATTATGTCGGTATCGTCTTGTTTTCCATAAAATCATTTGTACTATTATTGTTTTCCATAATCGTCCCCCCTCATAATATTTACTTGCACTATTATCATTTATACTAATAACGCTTGTCATATTTGCCATAAAATAAGTTTCCATAATAACCATGTGTTATAATCATTACTTTCTATAAGTAACGCATTACATAATCGACACTTGACATAAGCAACATTTAATATAATTTAGAAATGTTTATTGTTTGGTACAAAAAATAATGTCATTAAGGCATTTGGTCTGTAATCAAATGATTTATTACAGCAAACAATCTTTAGACAATACACAGTTTGACAAAACCGAAACACCTAGCGGTTAGGTTGGGTTAGAATTGTGACCACACAACGCGCGAAGGCGAGCGAGCGAAGCGAGCGTGCCTCGGTAGCGGCCGCCGAGCGCCAGATTTCCTCTTTTGCAAAGCAAACATGCATTTACTTACTAGGTTTATATTATGGTGAATAAATGTTATGGAAAACGACATTATTGAAAATGAAAAATATAGCAAATAAATCTATGGATTAAAATTATTATGACACTTGATCGATTATGACCAATGAAATTAGTGAAAATGATTTTATGTAATATCACGATTATGGTAACTGAAGCGTTATTTCTAATGAAAGTATGGCAAATAAAATTATGGTATACAAAATTATGGCATTTTAAATTATGGCAAACATTAGTAAACCCATTATGTCACCATTATAAATTTTAATATCCTGTCAAAAATAGTTGTATTTTCATTTCTATAATGTTGGCAATACGTAATTGGTAAAATAGGTTGTTTCTTGCACTGTGCAAGCAAAAATAGACCTTAAGGTGTATAACATTTTTGTTCCCATACTGTACACTTCTAATGATGGGTCTTCCTTTGTCCTCTACGATGGACGGTCATCACCATGGTATAATAATACACTACGCCAGTTATTCTCTTCCCGTGATAGACCAAGACAAGCAGTGCTACCATTGATTAACATCTTCAATACAATTACGGACATAATTAGCCCATTACTGTCCCACTGCTGAGCACGAGGCTCTTCACAGAACAAGAAGGGTTTAGGCCTTAGTCCATCACGCTGGCCTGGTGCGGGTTGGCAGACTACACACACCGTCGAGAACTTTATGGAGCCCTCTCAGGTGTGCAGGTTTCTTTACGATGTTTTCCTAACGCAAGTGATAATCAAATTCTGATCCGCACATGAATTCGAAAAGTCTAAGGTACGGGTCGGGATCGAACTCAAACTCTCCTACATGGGAGAGAAGCGTTCAACCGCTAGGCTATCACAGCTATGGTTTAAGTGAATGGGCATGAGCACAAAGTTTCCAGACGAAAATCAGCGTCAAGTACAGTGGAATCCGTTTAATACGACTTCGCTTATAACGACCAGCTGCTTATATCGACTTAGGCTGAGCATCCACCAGAGCTGTGCTAAGCTGCGTAGCGAGGAATTTGTTTTGTAAGCACCAATAGAATCATTTCATTTACCTAGCTTCGATCTGCGCAGCTCTGGTAGATATGGTGCGAGGTTTTTGTTCATACAAAACAAGCGAGAAATGTGTTGCGAGGAATGTGTACCGCTCCCGCCACGGCTCATTTGTACACATTAACACATTACGCATTACACATTACGCGTCCCTCGTACAGCTCTGGTGGAAAGGGTCACACCGTTTCACATCCTCGCTACGCATTTGCGCATTAGGCCCGGTATCCACCAAAGCGGAGAGGAGAGGAGATGTGCTGCGAAGCTGGCAGGTTATTTCCACCAAAGCGGAGAGGAGAAGTGTAGCGGAGAGGAGATGTGAGCTTTGTGTAGCAGAGATGTGAGCTGTGAGAGATCGATAGATAAATGGGTTGTGGGGTGCGCCGCCCGGCCGCCCGACTAGACACTTCTCCTCTCTGCCGCGCCGCTTGCTCGCTCGCCGCACAAAATTCTATAGAAAAATGAGACATCTCTCCTCTACGCTTGATCTATTTCCACCCAAGCTAAGCGGAGAAGAGATGTGGAAATAACGAAATCGGATTGGTTTATTCAAACACATCTCCTCTCGTCTCCTCTCCTCTCCGCTTTGGTGGATACCGGGCCTTACACATTTTCATCGCACATCTCTGGTGGATGTCCAGCCTTAAGAAAACCCTTTAGTTAGGTTTTCTTATCTGGTATTTACTGACGCTTATAACGACGTCCGTTTAGTACGACCAATTATCGCCGTCCCTTTGCCGTCGTTATAAGCGGACTCCACTGTACTTATAGTGCCTGACATTAAGCTGATCTGGACACCTATTTGGTCCAGCCGTGAGATACATAGCCAAAACTTTTTTATAAATCACACTTTTTATTGTTGTCTCTTTGTGCTGTGTTCAAATAAATGTTTTTTTATCTTTTATCTCTTCCTGTTAGCCTTTTCCCAATTATCTTGGGGTCAGCTTCCAGTCTAACCAGATGCGGCTGAATACCAGTATTTTACACGGAGCGACTGCCATCAGACCTCCGCAACCCAATAATTGGGCAATGCCGATATCCTAAGGTTAAACCGTTTTGTCAGACTTTCGGGCTTCTGACTACCCGTAACGACTGTCATAGGTATTCGTATGACACCCGGGACCGACAGCTTAACGTGCTCTCCGAGGCACGGAGGGGTCTCGATGTGTAACAAATGGTCACCCATCCACGGACTGACCGCGGCAAGCGCAGCTTAACCTCGCAAATCGTACGATCGGCGCGGTTGTTATTTAGCCACGAGCCCCTCTTTATCTTTTATCTATTAATTCATAACAAATATAAAATTAATTGCTAACTAGCCTATTATAAAACAGTTTTACCTCGTTTCCCCCTTTTTATTATTCTTTGGCACGGCATGGTAAAGTTGCTTAATCTTAGTCGAAGATAATCCGAAGATTTCAATGGTCCAAAAATCTGAAAAAAAAAAGCCAAGTTTAGTGAGTGTTTTGCTCAATTTTGAAATTACGCAGACCATGATAAGCGCCGGCTAAATTAAAATTGATCTATCTTTTACTAATAGCCATTCGCGGTCACAAAAAAGGAGTTTACTTGGCAAAAGGTCCGTCAGTTCTGATTTTTGGATTTGTTATGTATTTAGGTATTCTTATGAAAATTTCAACTTTTCGACCTCGAGTGACTTCCGCGCTTTCCGCCATATTGGACTAAAGACCCCAAAAATGAGTTTTTATTAAAGATTTTTCTTTTTAAATACTAATTTTGAAGGTTGCAAATGTACTTAAAATACCTCCATTACCCGTTTACTATTCATTGCATCCATCAGCACAGTGTTTTGTGTGCGTTTCATTGAGCTTTACAGTAAAACGATATTTTTCACAAAAAAAAAGTCGTTTCCCAGCGACAATTTTTGCTTAGGGTTACTTAGTTTGATAAACTGAATGTATGGTTGACGGCGTCGTGAAGGGTCTTTTTACACCTTGTATTTGGAATTTTTAGTTCAACCTTATAAGGCAGCTCTCTTCTTCCAAAATTAGTCAAGTTAGTCAAGTTTAGTCAAGTTTAGTGTTTAGTCAAGTTTAGTCGATGCTTAACAGGGGCTCGTGGCCAATTAACAACCACGCCGATCACTCGATTTGCGAGGTTAAGCTGCGCTTGCCGCGGTCGGTCCGTGGATGTGTGACCTTTCGTTGCACATCCAGACCCCTCCGTGTCTCTAAGAGCACGTTAAACCGCCGGTCCCAAGTGTCATAAGAATACCTATGTCAGTCGTTACGGGTAGTCAAAAGCCAGAAAATCGGACAACCGGTTTAACATTAGGATATCGGCATTGCCCAGTTATTGGGTTGCGGAGGTCTGATGGCAGTCGCTCCGTGTAAAATACTGGTATTCAGCCGCATCTGGTTAGACTGGAAGCTGACCCCAATATAGTTGGGAAAAGGCTAGGAGAAAGACAGTCGAGTCTACGTTATACCTCACCTGATTCTCTAGGCTGCTCTTTCGGTTCATCTGCTGGCATCGCCGCGATAAATACGAAAAATAAACATAGTACAAAGAAACACTTCATGTTGGTTGACACACGACTGTCTTCTAAGGAAACTTCCTCAATAATGTCTCATAACATAAATATGGCGCATAATAAGTAATTTAATTATATGATTCATATTGCATCATGTGAAATCATAGTTTTATGAATTTATCCGTGGGTTCGCCATGTTACCGACTTCAAGGAAGTCAAAGGAGCAGGTTCTAAGGGAACGTACCCATACTACGTGACCCATTTTTTACAACTTTTTATCCTTTTCCCTTTTCCCCCTTTTTATCCCTTGGTGACCACCCGTAGTATATGCCAATACCCCTCCCCCCTCCCCCTTTACTTTTCACGTAACAATTCATAAATATGGTTTTAAATAATAAAAAAAAATCAAAAAGAAAATTATTTGGCTCAATGTGCGTCAATGTTGCCACCTGTGAGTTTAAAAAGCGCTAAACGCTGCGCGCTATATTTGAATCTTCTTCTTCCTGCCCTTATTCCACACTAGGTGGGGTCGGCACAACATGTATTTCATAAATCCATGTTGTTAGAGGTTTTGGCTTATTGTTTTATGACCGGCCGCCATGACTATTTGAATATAGCTCGAAAAAGCGCGAGTTTTTTTTTTTTTATAAAACATTGCCCCACACTAAGATTTCTCCTGTATCGTGGGTGCGTTTACAGACACAAATCTTCACATGCACAAACACCCAGACCCGGAACAACTATCTGTAGGCCATACAAATATTTGTTCCGTGCGGGAATCGAACCCACGACCCGCAGCGCAGAAGCCAATCGCTTAGCCACTGCACCAAACGTGTCGTCAATTTCTCTAGAGTATATTGATCACGTGACGAAAACCTAAGCGCCCCCCCCGCCCCTGTGACCAAGCGTGGTATTTTGAAGACCCCCCTCCCCCCTGAACGGGTTACGTAGTATGGTTACGTTCCCTAAGTTCGACGAGTGTTTTTTTTGCACTCGATTTTTCAGTAATGATTAAAATTATTGAAACTGTATTGTGTTGGATTGTGTGGAATTACTCAGTAGCAGCCCGGAGTTTGAATATGTGCCCGGTTAATGGCAATAGGCTCGCCCCCTGTTACACGGTACTTACATATAACAGCGAAACGAGGGTGTTACTATACACCTCTGCCTAACCCTTCGGGGAATACAGGTGTGATGTGATGTTATGTTATTTATTTCTAGGTACACACATAATTAATAAAAAACTTAAAAAAATGCTATTATTAATTTATTATCTACTAGCTGTGTCCTCACGGCTCCGCCCGTAGCCTATGTTACTCAGTGATAAAGATTTTTTGAAATCAGTCCAGTAGTTTTTAAGTTTATTCGTTACATACAAAAATCCATAAATACAAATCTTTCCTCTTTATAATATTAGTATAGATATAGATAATCGTACAAGTGTTAAGTTCAAAAATGTTTATGCATTATAGATAACTAGCGACACGCCCCGGCTTCGCACGGGTGCAATGTAGATACTAATGTGGGGCATATAAACCTTCCTCTTGAATCACTCTATCTATTGCTGAAAACTGCATTAAAATCCGTTGCGTAGTTTAAAAGATCTAAGCGTACAGACAGCGGGTGCGACTTTGTTTTATACTATGTATAGAAGAAGAAGATAAATTAACATTGTATCCTCATGGATAATTGATTCTTATGCAATACCATAGCGGTTTTTAATGTTTCTTTAAGGACATGTTACGGTACATACAAGATGTAAACATAATAACAGGAAAACCAGAAGATGTTGTTTAGAATCGACTATTTAATCGATGACAGCATTTTTTACATGCGTAATTAAAAAAAAAGTACATAATAATACATAATTCAGTAATTCCATCAGGATGGAATTTGGTGTGGACAAATGTGCAGTCATGCATGTAAAGCGAGGAGGGATTATGGAATCCGTGGGAACACAACTCTCGGACTCCATACACCTCAGATCCCTCTCCTCAACCGAAACCTACAAATACTTGGGCATGTCGGAGGCGTTAGGCATCAATGAGACCGACATGAAGCAATCGTTACGGGAGCGCTTCTATGGCCGCCTGAAAAAAGTACTTAAAAGTCTTTTGTCAGGCGGAAATAAGGTGCGCGCCTTTAACGGTTGGGTCATGCCGGTCCTGATGTACTCCTTCGGCATACTCAAGTGGACTCAGACGGAACTTGACGCCCTGGATAGGAGGGTCCGTACGCTGCTGACTGCATACCGAATGCATCACCCACGTTCATCGGTGATGAGGCTGTACATTCCGAGGAGGAAGTGTGGGGGTCGAAGCTTTTTAAATGCTAAGACCCTCTACAACCGCGAGGTGTGCAGCCTCAGGGAGTACTTCCTCCATGCCGACGTGGGGATGCATAGAGATGTAGTCGCAATGGACAAAGGGTTCACCCCGCTCTCCTTGGCTAAAGAGAACTGGCGCAAGCCTGTAGTACTGGATACTAATGGTCGCAGGGAGGTATGGCAGAGCAAGGAGCTTCACGGACGCTTTTACCGGGCCCTTCATGGGCCCGATGTAGATTTCCTAGCGTCCGTAGCCTGGCTACGTTTCGGTGACCTATTTGGGGAAACCGAAGGTTTTGTCTGTGCGATTATGGACGAAGTTATCTTGACGAACAACTACCGAAAATATATTGTGAAGGACGGCACGGTTGACATCTGTCGGGCATGCCACTGTCCCGGTGAATCCATTCGACATATTATTTCTGGTTGTTCTCGTCTTGCTAACGGCGAGTATTTGCACAGACACAACCTAGTGGCTAGGATTATCCACCAGCAACTTGCTCTGAAATACAACCTTGTGGACGCAGAAGTACCATACTACAAGTATGTGCCCGACCCAGTTCTCGAGAATGGTCATATCACATTGTACTGGGACCGATCTATCATCACCGACAGGACTATTGTTGCCAATAAGCCTGATATAGTGGTGATAGATCGATCAGAGCGTCTCGCAATGATTGTTGATATCACTGTCCCACATGACGAGAACCTTGTGAAAGCCGAGAAAGATAAAGAAATTAAGTATCAAGACTTGGCACACGAGGTTGTCGACATTTGGGAGGTTGACTCTGCAGTCATTGTGCCGATAGTCGTGACGGCCAATGGCTTAATAGCCAAGAGCCTCGACCAACATCTGACGAGGCTCGCGTTGGGCAGCTGGGTCAAGGGCCTGATACAGAAAGCGGTACTTCTGGACACGGCACGTATTGTCAGGAAGTTCCTCTCTCTGAGGCCCTGACCACCGGTAGCTTGGACCCTGTTCCCGATGCCGGTGGGCTACTATTTTTTATATTTTTAAATGTTTTTTTTTTATATTTTTTATAGAAATATTTAAAAATGTATCAAATATGTAAATAGATGAATAAACGGAATAATACATAAACATAGCCTTTTCCCATGAGGATAGGCAGAAACTATACTGCCGGGGTTGCGTTGCATGCTTAGGCGAATCTCGCGACCCTGGCCCACGGTCAAAAGGACGAACACCGTGAGTTTTTAGCCGGTAAGAGTCCGGCAGACCCACTCACTTAATGAGGATCTTCCCACGATAAAAAAAAGCAGAAACTGTAGAACGCCACATGCTACGTCGTTTCGCTTCATCCACATTCATACATCTTGTCATACACGCACGCCGGTTGAAGGTACTACGCACCTGTCCTTTGTGAAGAACATCACCAATAACATCGATGTATGTCCTTCTAGGACGTCCTCTACCGGCGTTTCCATTGAAATCCGACTTATAAATTCCTTTTGTTAAAATAAGCCATTTAGTCTACATTGGGAAAATTAAGACTTATGTCAAGGCATTTAGACTGAATTTGCAATGTATGAAACATATACAGGGTGGCTGGAATATTGACGTCCAAAAATAAAATGTAGGTCCCTCGTATTGTGGGGTATCCGAATCACCCCCATGTATGTTCCGCGACTTTTCATAGTTTCCGAGTTATGAATTTTTTTCTGATTTTTTGAGAATGATCGAACTGACCAATCTAAAAAAAATTAAAAAAAAAGTACAAGACTTTGTCGAGATTTTTTTTTTGCAACTGAATCTTCATGAGTAGTACTTTTATGCATAAAATAATCAGCTTCGTAACTGTGATGAAAGTTATGAAAAAGTTGGTCTAAAGTGAAAAAATTACGTTCGGTAAATTTATTACTTTTTTTCACATTATCATCTGTGTTTTATTCAAAACCACAACTTACTAAAAAAAAAAATCTTACTAACCTCTGAAACTATTTGTTGGTTAGTTTTCACTATTCTTATCATTAATTAACCTTAGCAACGAGAAAATAGGCAAAAAATTTGTATTCGTCAGATGGTTAATTTTAAGAATTTTCTACCTCGCAGTTTTTGAAGGCCGATTTAAGCCAAAGTAGCCCCATTAAGTACTATTTTTTATGATTATGTAAGCTGAGAGTCTGGCGCATTCTTGAAGCCTAATTAGGAACCATGAAGTCACCTGTTTAATTTTTTTATTTAAAGTTGAAAATTTAAGTCATAATTTACCGAACGTAATTTTTTCACTTTAGACCAACTTTTTCATAACTTTCATCACAGTTACGAAGCTGATTATTTTATGCATAAAAGTACTACCCATGAAGATTCAGTTGCAAAAAAAATCTTGAGTCTTGTATTTTTTTTTTTAAACTATTTTAGATTGGTCAGGTCAATAATTCTCAAAAAATCAGAAAAAATTCATAACTCGAAAACTATGAAAAGTCGCGGAACATACATGGGGGTGATTCGGATACCCCACGATACGAGGGACCTAAATTTTATTTTTGGGCGTCAATGTTCCGGCCACCCTGTATTTATTTTAAATAACGCATAAAGTTAATAATCTGTTCTGCCTAGTCTTTTCCCAACTATGTTGGGGTCAGCTTCCAGTCTAACCAGATGCGGCTGAATACCAGTATTTTATGTCTGCCATTAGACCTCCGCTATCCAGTAACTGGGCAATGCCGAAATCCTAAAGTTAGACCGGTTAGAATGGTTCCGTCACAAAATATGGACATGAGCCACATCGGCTTCGTGATTCAGAACTTTTGGATAAATCAGTTGTCGAACGATTCGATTTGTTATCTCGTTCTCTCGTTACGAGAGACGCGGACAAAATGAAATAAAAAACCGAATCGATCGATGTCTGACTTATCGAATCGTTCTAACCCGAGGCACGCGATTTTTAACAACGACAAACGAGATCGGATATTTTTGTATGGGCCTTGGTTTAAGTGACTAAAAAAGACTCGCATAATCAGCGCAAACTTCGCTTCTTCAGAAGAAGCGAAGTTCGCGCTGGTTATGCCCGTGAAATGGGTGCCTCTCCCTCAGGCCCCTCGGTCCACATTAGCGCCTTACTTTTATCGTGATGCCAAAGAAAACATTTTATAATAATACTCTGAAGGCAATTCCCCTTAAATGCTTCTAAACGATAAAAGGGTTTCCTATTTAAGCTATGAAAACAACGCTTCGTTATTGACGAAGATACGAGATATAAAAAATAAAAAAGTGACTACGAAGTAAACCGACACTTACCAAGAAAATAAAAATATCATTAAAGATGTCTCTTCCATTAAAATACCTGTTATAATAATATGAACGCCCATATAAGGGTTTTCCTTATTAATTGAAGGGATTTGCATACAGGTAAAACGCCTGCGCACTGTGCTCGATTCCGATCCAAGAAATTACGCAGTACAGTCAACCGCAAAAACCAATATTATTAAATTAATTATCGTAGAAACTTGTTTATAGTAACATAACATCACACCTGTGTTCCCCGAAGGGTTGGGCAGAGGTGTATAGTAACACTCTCATTTCGCTGTTAAGTCTCATGTAATAGGGGGCGAGCCTATTGCTATCAACCGAGCACAAATCCAAACACCGGGCTGCTACTGAGGAATTCCACACGGAAAAACCCAATAACACTTTGCCCGACCTGAGGACCGAACCCAGGACCTTACGATCAGCAGTCGCGCTTGCCACCACTAACCAACGAGGCATTTGGTACTAGTCTTAACAGTATTAGGAGGGGCTCGTTTGCTAACTACCAACAGCGCGGATCATACGATGTGCGAGGTTAAGCTGCGCTTGTCGCGGTCAGTCCGTGGTGGGTGACCGTTTGGTACACATCGAGTCCTTCAAATATCTATTACAGCCTTTACGGGATGTCAGAAGCCCGAAAGTCTGACAATCGGTCTAAACTTAGGATATCGGCTTTGCCCAGTAACTGGGTTGCGGAGGTCTGATGGCAGTCGTTTCGTGTAAAATACTGGTATTCAGCCGCATCTGGTGAGACTGGAACCGGACCACAACATAGTTGGGAAAAGGCTAGGTAGAACAGTCTTTAGGTCTTTACAGTATTATTTACCTGCTCATTATTTTTACAATAATTAATAGCATGTTTTCATTCATATAAAAATTATGCCGTCGCGAGACGCCTGGCAGATGTGAAGCATAGTAAACTCATTTAATAAAAAAAAACACTGGCTGAGTCAAACCGAAGAGAGCCGACGAGTTACGAAGGTCTGCCGTCGTGTGTCTGCCATCGCGAGCATCGCCACGCAACAGCCGCTCTCACACTCGTACCGCCGCATTAGATGTTTCACATCAAAATTGGTAAACGTACTTAAAAAAATACATACAGTCTAATATAGAACCATCTCCTTTTTTGAAGTCTGTTAACAATTTTGAAATTCTGACATACTTTGATGTTGACTGTACTATTTATATATTATTTGGTACCTACTCGTGTCGTGCGTGTCTACTGTGCCTACTCGTGTCTACTGATTTTCTTATAAGTACAGTCGTCAGCATCATTGACATCAATCTTGTTCGACCAACAACTCTTATGTGCCATGCTTTTCTAGAAGTGTACAATTACCTACGAGTGTATACAACGTGTTACAAAAATACCCCTAAAGCTGAAAGGGGGTTAAAAGGTCCCTTGTAAAGAGTCTATTGACAATATTTGAAAACCGTAGTGTGACCCCAAAAAAATAATAATTCGGATAAAACATAAAATAATCATCATTGAAACGCAACCCTGAAAACATAAAACTAAAGAGTAGACTACCCAGAAAGTTATTTACATTCTTACCTAATTTCCTCTGAGAGGTAAATGACAACAATCATAAAAGACTACTTGATTATTTACAAATTTCATAGGGAATTATGTAACTACATTGTATAAGTGTAGCTGTAACCTACCGTTTTTACAATTAGGTACTATGGTCGTTAGTTTAATGATCACCAATCCGGGAAAGCGTTCCTCACTACCGTTGATGAACTAGAACGGTAGCGGTCTCTAAGGAAGCTCATGTTCAACAGTGGACGTTTATGGTCCCATGAGGTCCGGTATCCACCAAAGCGAAGAGGAGAGGAGTCGAGAGGAGATGTGCTGCGAACCTGGCAGGTTATTTCCACCAAAGCGGAGAGGAGAAGTGTAGCGGAGAGGAGATGTGAGCTTTGTGTAGCAGAGATGTGAGCTGTGAGAGATCGATAGATAGATGGGGTGTGAGGTGCGCGAGGGCGTGCGCCGCCCGGCCCTCCGGCTAGACACTTCTCCGCTCTGCCGCGCCGCTTACTCGCTCGCCGCACAAAACTCTATAGAAAAATGAGACATCTCCTCTCCTCTACGCTTGATCCATTTCCACCCAAGCGAAGCGGAGAAGAGATGTGGAAATAACGAAATCGGATTGGTTTATTCAAACACATCTCCTCTCGCTTCCTCTCCTCTCCGCTTTGGTGGATACCGGGCCTGATAATGTTTAGAGGAAAAGAAAACAAAAGTATATTCATTAAACAGTATTTATTTTAGACCAATCCATTAATACAAATCACATTATTTATAAAAAATATTTTCAGTAAGAAAACTGGTCCACATAACAAGGTAACATACAAAAAAAAGCAACATTTTTTCGATTTTTTCTTAAAAAAAATCGATTGAAAAAATCTCTGAAACAATATTTTTACTAAATAATTTGTAAATTCAATCAATTATGTGAAGAAAACAGTATTACACTATTTAGAACAGATTTTTCAATCCTCAGATTACTCATAACAGATAATATTTTGACAGATTTTCTATGGATAAGTTGTCAAATCGACAAGGTTTATTCTTCTGGAAAAATTGAACCTTAGACATAAAAATTAAAAACAGCGTATGGTAAGAGAATGAAATACATTTAATTTTTTTAATAATTAAAAAATAACATCTGTACATAAACCGTTTTTTACTGTTCATGACAATAATGACAGCTGTTAAAAAGTAGGTAATAATTTAAAAAAAAAGGAAAAACTTCAGTCGATCAATGCACTGTTGAGTAATTGATGTACACTCGCCGACATAAATGTTGGTAATCAAGAGTAAATTCAAAGAGAAAAATTAATCTCAGGTAAGTAAATGAATATTCCACAAAAATAAATATCGTTACAAATTGTAAAAGAGTCTAGACAATTCTGAGTATATTTATCAAATTAACGCCAAGTTTAAAAGCTCAAATTGTCGGCTACTTATATCGCTGACTGTACAAACTCGTATTTTTTTATACAAAGTTGATACGACAGAGGGGCTTCCCTTTATACTGTCTATACTAGGTACCATTTTCAAGCTCTGTGCCAAAAATCAATTAAATAGGAGCAGTAGTTTAGTCACAAATGATTTTTTAAGATTTCGCCCCGTTTGAACACGATGTATCTTTCCTAACAGCTGATTATGTCTACGCATAGGTCATGCACCTTAAAACGATAAATCTGAGTATAACCTACGATGCGTTGTTGCCGCTCTGACGCAAGTCACAAGTACAACCAAATACATACATACATACATACATAAACTCACGCCTTTTTCCCATGGGGGTAGGCAGAAACTATAGAACGCCACATGCTACGACTCTTACATACCCCTTTCGCCTCATCCACATTCATACATCTTGTCATACACGCACGCCGGTTGAGAGTACTACGCACCTGACCTTTGTGAAGAACATCACCAATAACATCGACGTATGTCCTTCTAGGACGTCCCCTACCGGCGTTCCCATTAACATCCGCCTTATAAATTTCTTTTGTTAATCGCCGTTCACTCATTCAAATATAAAATATATATATATACAACCAAATATTTTCGCTAAAAAGATGAAACAAGGAAACAAGTTGAGTTAAATTTATTTACAAAGGGTGGTTGCTTGTTACTCTGATTTGTAAGCTAATTAGTTTGTTTGAAAAAAAAATATCTCATTTTTGTGTTTTTTATTTTTATACCGTATCGAACTAATACTAAACACGTATAGTATACGTAGTGTAATGTAATGCCCCTCTGTCATATCAACTCTGTATATAGATCTAAAGGACATTATCATATTCAAAAAGAACTATCTTGAAAATCAAGTACAAGTTTTGAAACAATTTAACTGTCTGTGTTGACTCCTAGACAACTTCGACTAATACCAGATTCACACGATTCGATTCTAGTTGATCAACTGCCAACTCGCACCGATTTGAACCGTGTGAACAGACTTTCAATCAAATTGGATCAATTTGAAGGAACAAAATGTTTCAACTTTTGTTGATCAACTAAAATCGAACCGTGTGAACCCGCTATAATCGGTGTAAAAAGAAAAAAGAACACCTTTCAAATCGATTCTTTTTGTTTAAAATCGGTTTGTAAAATTATACTGATAGTTGTAAGTTGACCTTTTTCTTGAATCAGAAATCATTTATTTGCTTTGAATGTAGGTACATTTATAAGGTGTTATAGAAGTATGGTAAATGGTATCCTTGTACATTCTACCTTACGGCATGCAAATTTTAGGTACCAAATTAAATAAAAAATAAAAGTTAAATTGTTGGTGTAACTGGATGGGTTAACTTCCTATACTAGCTGTCTTGATCGATATAACCCATTTATTTCCTATTATGTACTGGTGTCTTGTATGACGATATTATCTTCGATTCAGGTGCCCACGTGAAACCCTCGGCAGGCCCATCCAGCTTCACCAATAATGTTGCTAAAATGAATTTAAAAAAACCCGGCTAGTTCTTTAAGGTTCTGTGTGTTTCCCGGCAAGAATATTCCAGCTATTTTCCCCCAAGAATATTCCAGCCTCTTCCCCCCAAGTATATAGTCATGCGGATGGGTAGCAATAGCAATGTCTTCCAGCTTGGTAATAAATACTAGTGATAGTTCTACGTTGGTGTATCTGGATTAATTAATTTTCAATGCTGTCTGTCTTGATCGGGATAAACCATTTATTTCCCATGTTGTAATGGTGTCCTGTATAACCTTTTTAGAAACGATGCAGGTACCCCCTGCAGGACGTCCATATTTTACTAAAATGAAAAAAAAAACAGCACTGAGTCTTGAAAGTTCTCTGTGTTTCTAGGCAATAATATTCCAGCCTCTTCCCCCAAGAATATAGTTACGCAAGTGCAGCTTGGTAATAAATAATCATGATAGTTCTAGGTTGACCTTTTCTACGCTGTCGTATCTGGACGGGTTAACTTCCTATACTAGCTGCCTTGATCGGGATACCCCATTTATTTCCCATAATTTAATTGAGTCTCGAATATTTTTTTCATCTTTGATGCAGGTAGTTCCTGTGCCGATTGTCCAGAAGGCGGCAATCTTCCTAAAATAAATAAAAAATCGGCTAGTTCTTTAATGTTCTCTGTACTTCCGGGCAATAATATTGCAGCCTCTTCCCCCCAAAAATATTCCAGCCTCTTCCCCCCAAGAATATAATCACGCGGATGCAACTTGGTAATAAGTAATAGTGATAGTTCTAGGTTGACCTTTTCTACGTTGGTGTATCTGGATGGGTTAACTTCCTATACTAGCTATCTTTTTCGGGATACCCCATTTATTTCCCATTATTTAATTGAGTCTCGTATAATGTTTTTATCAGCGATGCAGGGAGTTGCCCTCCCGCTTGTCCAGAAGGCGGCAATTTTGCTAAAATAAATAAAAAAAACGGCTAGTTCTCTAAGGTTCTCTGTATTTCCGGGCAATAATATTCCAGCCTCTTCCCCCAAGAATATAGTTACGCAAGTGCAGCTTGGTAGTAAATAATGATGATAGTTCTAGGTTGACCTTTTCTACGTTGGTGTATCTGGGCGGGTTAACTTTCAATACTGTCTGTCTTGATCGGGATAACCCATTTATTTCCCATTTTGTAATGGTGTGTCGTATAACTTTTGTATTTTCGATGCAGCTAGTTTCCCCCCCGCAGCAACAGACGGCGGCAGTTTTACTAAAATAAATTTTATAAAAAACCGGCTAGTTTTTAAGGCACTGTGTGTTTCCCGACAAGCATATACCAGCCTCTTCCCCCCAAGAATGTAGTCACGCGGATGCAGCTTGGTAATAAATAATAGTGATAGTTCTACGTTGGTATATCTGGACGGGTTAACTTTCGACACTGGCTGTCTTGATCGGGAAAACCCATTTATTTTCTAATATTTAATGGTTTCTGGTATATCATTATTAACTTCGATGCAGGTGCAGTCTGTTCATAAAAGGAAGGTTTGCAGGACATATCCATAGAACATAAATAGTTACGTCGTGCATAATGTCTAATCTTACACGACGTAACTAACTACTCTGATTCCGATTACTAAGTGTTAACATAAAAAAACGAAAATATTGATAAACATTATCAAAACTACTTTCCACAATAAAGCCAAATGTGTTTTCCTTGAAACAGCAATTTTTTTTATTTTAAATAATATGAAAGACAATGCGTAAAAATGTACGGACGGTGTCCTAAGTGCACCAATTTGACCAACGTACGTAAAAATAGTGTCATTGGGTTCGGAATAACCTACTGTTAGGGAACGTACCCATACTACGTGACCCATTTTTTACAACTTTTTACCCCCCTCCCCCCCTCGGTGACCACCCGTATATGCCAATACCCCCCCCCCCTCCCCCTCTAGTTTTCACGTAGTAATTCATAAATATGGTTTTAAATATATTTTTTAACAAAAATAAAATTATTTGGCTCAATGTGCGTCAATGTTGCCACCTGTGAGTTTAAAAAGCGCTAAATGTTGCGCGCTATATTGAATGTAGCTTGAAAAAGCGCGAGATTTCCCTAGAGGATATTGACCACGTGACGAAAACCTAAGACCCCCGCCCCAGTGACCAAGCGTGGTATTTTGAAGACCCCCCCCTCCCCCCCCCCCCTGAACGGGTCACGTAGTATGGGTACGTTCCCTTACTGTTATAGCCAATTTCAGTTCCAAAAGCGCCGGGGTTTTTTAACTATGATAAAAAAGTGACAAGTATTTATCATAAATGAAATTCTTAAGTTATATACAGAAAAAAGCTACTGAATTTTTGTAGAACATTTGGTGGCTTAATTAGTTGCATTTCAACCCTTCTATAATGTCCTGCAAGGAATACGTCGAGCTACCAGTAACCCTATATAAAAACCTATCAAGTGCGTGACAAATAACTTTGAGGTTATAGTTCCGTTGTTTTCATCCATTGTTTGAAGAACGAGAGCCACAAAGTTAGTTATTCAGTTGCTCAGGAACAAATTTTCATTTTGTTTGTTTGTAGAGTCTAATACACTTTAGTGTACCCAGTTATACTACGGGGTAAGTCTCTGAAACTAATTGATCTTTTAACTGATCTGAAGCCTGTTGAAATATTTTTAGTCAGTTTTTTATTTCAAATAAACCAGATTACAGGCACTTTTAAAACGTCAAAACTAAGTGGTAGTCGAAACTTCGAAAGTAGTAATCACATTTATCTGATTATTGAAACGGACTGCGCTGGTGTGTGGAATTTGTATTTATTTTACTATTTAATATCAATATTGCTTCCATCATTCATTTAATAAATCAATAAGAAGTTATATTAGGTAGCAGTTTGTTCTTACATTTAACACTGAATTACTGTTCCCCCTTTTCCTGTTTTTCGAGGTTCGCCAGGAGCTTGGTCATTTTTGACCATAATTTTTTTTCTGCTTAATGAGAGCTTTCGATTGAGATATATCTTAACTCTATTGGAAAATATTAATAATTTAAGACGCTTTCACGCATTGTCCTTAAAAAATATGACAATTATTTGTCTACCCTTCGTGCAACTTTACAACCTATGATCCCTGAAACTAGAGTGAGGACAGGGGCAAAAATCAATCGAATAAAAACTAAAATAAAAGACTACTAAAGTGATTAAATTAATCAAATGTAGTTAAACCACTTAAATTACGTAATCAACCTTGAAAAACAATTATTATAATTAGAATGTCCACGCGTGAATACCAGTAAGGTTCTTACGAATATCATTACTGGATTATATAGTTACTGCCTTTGATCGTTACTACCACATAAAAGTCTGAATCAGAAAATACTATGTCATAGTTACCTACAATACATAATAAACAATATTTTACGCCTTTTTACGTAACTAACACCATTAAATCGCTTAAGACATATTTATGATATCGATAATACTTAGTTCTGGAAAAGAATCAATAATCGAATAACCATATTATGTTGTGGCGTTGTGACACATCTTTAAAAGCAACATTTGACACGTCGTGCAAACCTTCCAATCGGGATCTCGGTGTCCCCCAGCAAGCCCAACGTGGAATTTTACTAAAATAAATAAAAAATCCGCGTAGTTCTTAAAGGTTATAAGTTCTTAAAAGTTCTAAGTTCTTAATAGTTCTGTTTTGCTGGCCGACAGTATTGCAGCCAGATATTGCAGTAAAAATATAACCCGTTTAGAAACGTCTTTAGAATTGAGTGGAGCAATACTTATAATTTCTTAGATTAGTGTTATTGGGTTTTACCGTGTGGAATTCCTCAGTAGCAGCCCGGAGTCTAGATTTGTGCCCGGTTAATGGCAATACACTCGCTCAATATTACATGGGACTTAAACATAACTGGCGAAACGAAGGTGTACTAAAAACACCTCTGCCAAGCCCTTCCGGGAATACGAGGCGTGATGTTATGATATTTTAAGAGATTCTTGTCTAATTAACAAGAGCGCAAATTATATGATTTGCAAGGTAAAGCCGCGCTTCCCGCTGTCAGTCCATGGAATGGGTGTCCATTCGTTACACATTGGGACCCCTCCGTGCCTCGGAGAGTCGGTACCGGGTGTCATACGAATACCTATGACAGTCGTTATGGGTAGTCAGAAGCCCGAAAATCTGGCTACTGGTCTAACTTTAGGATATCGGCATTGCCCAGTATCTGGGTTGCGGAGGTCTGATGGCAGTCGCTCCGTGTAAAATACTGGTATTCAGCCGCATCTGGTTAGACTGGAAGCTGACCCCAACATAGTTGGGAAAAGGCTAGGCAGAACGATTGTATTGTTCTATTAAATCAATGTTTTAATTGTCGTTTTAGGTTTTTTTGGTTACACGTTGTATTTACATGACATCACGCTTGTATTCCCCGAAGTGTTAGGCAGAGGTGTATAGTAACACCCTCATTTCGCTGTTATGTTAAAAGTCCCATATAATAGGAGGCGAGCCTATTGCCATCAACCGGGCACAAATCCAAACTCCGGGCTGCTACTGAGGAATTTCACACGGAAAAACCCAATGACACTTTATCCGACCTGAGGAACGAACCCAGGACATCACGATCAGCAGTCGTGCTTGTACCACTAAACCAACGAAGCTGTTAACGAGGCGTTGTATTTGTGCTTTAATAATGTAATGTTATAGTTACCCCTTGGCTTCTGCGTCTGCGCAGCGACGAACACAAAGAACAGAAACAATATAAATAATATCTTCATGTTTAAAACTTTATTCGTGTGTTCCACAAGCAATCCTTCTTGGATATGACCTGAAGTCAGCGTTTTCCTTGATTATGTACTTACTTGGCATAAATAGCTGCGGAGTTTCCTTTATACCAGGGGTTCTCAACCGGTGTGTCGCGACATGCGTGATAATATTGGTTGCTTCCAACTCGATATACGGTGCGCTCAAAAATGTCAGATCTTATAATAAAAGCACCGCTGTTATCGTGCGCGTTCGTGTCGTGTAAAAATTATGTTCGCTAATGTTAAAAAAATCTTTAGGTCTCATAAACATAATTAGCCCATTACTGTCCCACTGCTGGGCACGGGCGTCTTCTTAGAATGAGAAGGGTTTAGACCTTAGTCCACCACGCGGGCCTGGTGCGGGTTAGCAGACTACACACACCATCGAGAACTTTATGGAGCCCTCAGGTGTGCAGGTTTCCTCACGATGTTTATCCTTCACCGCTAACGCAAGTGATAAACAAATTCTGATCTGCACATGAATTTTAAGTCAGAGGTACGGGCCGGGTTCGAACTCAGACCCTCCTGCATGGAAGGCAGGCGTTCAACCGCTAGGCTATCAAACAAAAGGATATAAAGGGAAAAGGTTGAGAGCCCCTGCTTTATACATAATATTATGCGATGTTATGCAACATGATTATTCGAGATTTTCCGCGTTTTACCAAAGGCTATATACAAGGTTAGTCGGAAAGGGGGTTCTAAGCCGAAAGGGTGTTAAAGTACCCATAATAATGGATAACTTTTGTTCTACAACTTCCCCAAAACTCGATAGTTTAAGAGAAATTGCTTTTCAAAGATTTCGTAAAATATATGCTAAAATCTATCTGTCCATAGCTATGATCAGCTGTTTTTTACAATTTAGATCATATTTTGGGTCACGGATTAGGAAATTAGTTTTCTGAATTCATAACTAAAACAGAAATGTTGTTTTTTGAAAAAAACTAAATTAAAAATCTTTTTGCATGCAAATAAAAATTACCGAATTTTGAAATTTTAACACTTGCTTTAAAATAGTCATCAGTGATACTTTAGGTGGCCCGCGGCTTCGTACCCCCTTTCTGACTAACCTTGTATAATTCTTTTATGATTTTAGTCGGATCGATTTGTTATACAATATGTAAAAAAAAACCTGTCCGATCCTAAAGGGGCACAAACGTACCGCAATAAGATTACTAAAAACAAATAACAATAACACATTATTATTGCATACTAGCGGCCCGTCCTGGCTTCGCACGGGTGGACATTCTTTTTAAACATTTTGGGATAGTAAATATATGTATGTATCTATGTTCCTCTTAGCCTTTTCCCAATTATCTTGGGGTCAGCTTCCAGTCTAACCAGATGCGGCTGAATACCAGTATTTTACACGGAGCGACTGCCATCAGACCTCCGCAACCCAGTAACTGGGCAATGCCGATATCCTAATGTTAAACCGTTTGTCAGACTTTCGGGCTTCTGACTACCCGTAACGACTGTCATAGGTATTCGTATGACACCCGGGACCGACAGCTTTACGTGTTCTCCGAGGCACGGAGGGGTCTCGATGTGTAACAAATGGTCACCCATCCACGGACTGACCGCGGCAAGCGCAGCTTAACCTCGCAAATCGTACGATCGGCGCGGTTGTTATTTAGCCACGAGCCCCTCAAAATATAGCCTATGTTACTCAGTGATAATGTAGGTTTCTAACGGCAAAAGATTTTTTGAAATCAATCCAGTACTTTTTAAGTTTATTCGTTACATACAAAAATACAAATCTTTCCTCTTTATAATATTAGTATAGATCACTATTGGGATAAAAAGAAAAGTAATGACATCTAATTCATTTAAATCCATCCAGCCTTTAGGTTGCTACGAGGGTACAAAGAATCCTACACACATACACACAATAGGCGCACTAACTGAATACTGCCCCCGCCGACCGCACGCCTCGCGTCACACGCCCGCAAATGTAGTGCTGTCCTTGTCATATAATAGTACTACGGCAGAGGTCGGCAACCTGCGGCTCTTTCGATGTAAAGTTGCGGCTCTCCAGTTCCATACGCAAAAATTAATTATTTTACTATCAAAACCCTTAAAATCGTGCTATTGATTCATAATTGAGTACTGTAATATAGTATGATTGAGATATTATACTGACTATGACTGAGACATAGATATAGTAAGTTCTATATCTATCTCTGTACAACGTGTTACAAAAATACTCCTAAAGCCGACGGGGGGGTTAAAAGGTCACTTGTAAAGAGTCTATTGGCAATATTTGTAAACCGTAGCACGACCCAAAAAAATTAATTTGGGTAAAACGTAAAATAATCATCATTGAAACGCAACCCTGAAAACATAAAACTAAAGAGTAGACTACCCAGAAAGTTATTTACATTCTTACCTAATTTCCTCTGCGAGGTAAATGAGAACAATCATAAAAGGCTACTTGATTATTTACATTTTTCATGAGGAATTATGTAACTCGTTGTATATTGCATTAACTATTATATTATTCTAGCTAAAATATCTTTTGTGCTAAAAATATTTGTTTGGTTTTACATGAATAAATATTCGAATTTAAAGTCGTTTATATTAAATAAAAAATCAAACGTAGACATATAAGCAAATACTAATATTTTAACGATTTTTTATTGCGGCTCTTTGAAACTGTGAAATTTTGTAAATTGTAATTTTTGCTCTTCCGTCTCAAAGGTTGCCGACCCCCGCACTAGCGCATTCCCACACGCGTTCCTAAACTCTCCATTCAGTTCGTGCGCGTACTGTACAGACAGATACGCACGAAGAACTTATTAACCCTTCCTTTGCGGTCGCACAGTCGAGTAAAAATCTGACTAATATAAAATACTAAGTGTTTGGCCAGACTGGCAGCGCGGTGCGTGGAGCGGCGCGGGTGCGGGAACGCGCGCGATTTACCTGTCCGCAGTCGAGCGCGGCTTCGTTCTGAGCGTTGTCGTGTCCAGTGTTTGTCAAAATATAATATGGATGAAGAAGACTTTATTTTTACTGGAAAATTCTTACTAAAAAACGATGTTTCGACATCCACAGTGCAGATCGTGCTTGAATAGCACTTATTAATTCTTCAACATTTAATTTTGAAGACGCCATCACAGCAACGCGCGTGGTCAGCTCGAACTAGTTTGAGATCTCCCGCTCCCGCGGGTTGTCGCTTGCCGCCCGCGCACTCACTGCGGCCACTTGTATGAACGAGCTATGGCGTGAGCTACCCGCGCGCTCCCCCCGCCAAGTAGTCCGCGCCGCTTCCCGCGCCCACGTGCTCACTATGGACACTCAAATGAAGTTCTTCTGTTTGAATTCGCCGCACCGCGCCCGCCCCGCGCCCGCCTTTGCAGTCTGGCCAAGCACTAAGAGTAAAGATAAACTACGATAACATGTCCCGCACCTCCAAATTACTATTTCAATGTGTTTAGTCACACCTTTACGAAAGAATGTGTATGCAGTTGTAGTTTTGTTTGACGGCTGTCTCAACACGCACACATGCGTTGGGAGTATTGGTGGTGCTTTATAAATACTTTCACAAATACATTGAAGCGTTTTGAATTTTGGAGAGGCGGGACATGCTATTATAGTTTATATCTAGCAGTGATAACCTAGCGGTTAAACGCTTGCCTTCCATGCAGGAGGGTCTGAGTTTGATCCCGGCCCGTACCTCTGACTTTCCAAGTTCATGTGTGGATCAGAATTTGATTATCACTTGCGTTAACGGTGAAGGAAAAACATCGTGAGGAAACCTGCACACCTGAGAGCATAATGTTCTGGACGGTGTGTGTAGTTCGCCAACCCGCATCACGCGAGCGTGGTCTTCCCATATGGCAGGCATTTGCCGCATTTGACAGTCATTTTAAGATTTAGGCCCGGTATCCACCAAAGCAGAGAGGACAGGAGACGAGAGGAGATGTGCTGCGAAGCTGGCAGGTTATATCCACCAAAGCGGAGAGGAGATGTGAGCTTTGTGTAGCAGAGATGTGAGCTGTGAGAGATCGAAACCAGTCAAGTTCTGTCTACGAAAGGAAGACGTCATGAAGACTAGACACTTCTCCGCTCTGCCGCGCCGCTTGCTCGCTCGCTGCACAAAATTCTATAGAAAAATGAGACATCTCCTCTCCGCTTGACCCATTTCCACCCAAGCTAAGTGGAGAAGAGATGTGGAAATAACGAAATCGGATTGGTTTATTCAAACACATCTCCTCTCGTCTCCTCTCCTCTCCGCTTTGGTGGATACCGGGCCTAAGACAGGCGTGCGGCCGGCATTACTCTGAGACAGGCATAAGGGTGCATTCAAAAAGCCTCTACGAGTGACGATACTTAAGTAGGTACGTACGGAGCACACTGTGTAGTCAGCCCCGCTACCAACCTTGCTAACTGCCTAATCTTTTCACGACACGGCATGAGCTATTCTCTTGCCGACATGAGAGAGATCTACAGGCATTTTTCTGTAAAGTCAGGCATTTAAGGCACTCTAGCTGGCATTCCTCCATTTTGAAATGGTAACCCTAAGCGTGGTAAGCTAAGGCCTAACCCTTCTCATTCTGAGAAGAGGGCCGTGCCCAGCAGTGGGACAGCATTGGGCTAATTAAAAAAATAATAAATTTAAATATAAAATACTTCCTCGTTAGTCTAGTGGTGGCAAGCGCGACTGCTGATCGTGAGGCCTTAAGGTCGATCCCCAGGTCGGGAAAAGTGTTATTGGGTTTTTCCGTGTAGAATTCCTCAGTAGCAGCCCGGAGTTTGGATTTAAGCCCGGTTTATGGCAATAGGCTCGCCCCCTACTACTTGGCGAAATGAGGTGTTACTATACACCTCTGCCCAACCCTTCGGGGAATACATGCGTGATGTTATGTTAAATATAAAATACTTTTTTATGTTCAATGGCGTTTATTCATCTTGGTCTTAAAACATAATTATTATTTACATTTTCAATATTTTTTTAAACATAAAATATAATTGCTGTTATTATTTGTTCCTTCCTAATACGTGGTTCAGAATTCCGAATAAGGAAGATCCAATTTCATTGTTTCTGTGTGGAAATTATAAAGTTATACAGGGTGTAAACGAAATCATGTTATTCATTCAACCCTCGTGAGGTACTGCTGACATAGATTAACCCTGCAAGGGTTATTTTCGGATACAATAAAAAAAATAGAAGTAGTAAACATGTATTCTTAACGTGAGGCATTTTAGCGCCCCGAGCGAATTGCGCGGCTATCGCTCGCGGCGCGGTCATTTAACTCGGGGCGCTACAATGCCTCACGTTCTGAACACATGTTTAAGTCTTGTAGTATTTTTTTATTAAATCCGAAAGTATCCCATTCAGGGTTAATCTATGTCAGCAGTACATCACGAGGTTTGTAGGAATTACATGATTTTGTTTACACCCTGTATTGCTTGCATGATCTCACACATTCATATTGTATAACTTAGGTATTGGTATGTTGTATAAATATTTAATCTTCGAACCAGGCAGGAATGGTTTTGGAGTTGTAGGGGGTCGCTTATGCGGGTCTGTAGGGGGGTTGAGCTCTGAAAAATACAATACACTTTGAACAAACTAAAAAAAATGCAAGGTCAAGTTCTACAGCTATTCTGGCCTAGCCTTTTCCCAACTATGTTGAGGTCAGCTTCCAGTCTAACCAGATGCGGCTGAATACCAGTATTTTACACGGAGTGACTGCCATCAGTCCTCCGCAACCCAGTTACTAGGCAATGCCGATATTCCCAGGGTTAGACCGGTTGTCAGACTTTCGGGCTTCTCGTAAGGCGTCGTCCTAATTGACCATCGCTCGCGCGATGATGCGATGCGATTTCATCGTACGATGAAATGATTTCAGTTAATTTCAAAATATCATCGCAAGAACGTGCGACCTTTATTTAAGACAAAATAAAAAGATAAAGAAAAAATATTTGGACTCAGCACAAACAGACAACAAATAAACAGTGTGGTATAAAAAAAAAGTTTTAGGTATGTGTCTCACGGCTGGACCAAAAAGGTGTCCAGATCAGCTTAATGTGAAGCACTATACGTACTTGACGCTGGTTTCCGTCTGGAACCTTTGTGCTCCACGGATGTCAGTCAGTGGTCATGCCCGTTCACTTAAACCAACATGTGTGTGTATATGAGTAGTGCATGTGTGTGTTAATGTAGTTGTGTACTAATTTATAATTGAGTAAACGGAAATAAATAATTCGATTATATACATTATTTATGAAAAATAAATAAATAACATAAATAAAATTTTGATAAATAAAAATGTTACAATTATAATTAAAAAATTAACTATAAACGATTTACATTATAATTTGTCCTGCTCAAAGTATGTCTTTGTTGCGTCGGCAAAGCAGATTATTTATTGCAAGTGGCTCCAACGTGCCGCGAATGGCAGATCCGCAAAAGACAATAGCACGTTATGTACGACGCAATAAGAGAACAACAACACGTGTGCACATAGCACAAAACAGATAGGTACAGAAGTCAATTACATGTATGTACTTCACTTTTCATACCTACGCTCGGCAATGCCAGCAATGCTATCGTTCACCTCGTTAGCGTAGCTTAGCTCTGTAGTTCGCGCTGTGAACCGAAGTATGAAAAGAGGTGAAACGGTGCTCGCCCGGCTCACTCGCTCGTTCGTGCGCTATGCAACTGCGCGCGAGTGACAAAGACGGAGCGCTCCCCTCGGTGTCCCACCCACTCGCTCGCCCGTCCGTCCGTAGTTTTCAGTGTGAACCCACATAGTTTAGCTCGCCAAAGCTTCGCTTAGTTTATATAGTTGGACGTAGTTAAGCAGAAAGGACTCAACCCACACAGAGTCACTTTTGAGTTATTGACGTTTTAAGTTCAGAGTGGTTTTCTTCAGTGATGCTGTATTCAGATTTTGTCACGTAATTACAAATCCTTGGTAAAATCAATCGTATTTTTATAGATATAAGTTGGTTGATGGTTATATTGTGTATTTCTGAACTTATTAGGAAAATATAGGGTTGGATGATTTAAGCAGGTGGGGTCTTTATAGGTAATAAAACGAAAATACCTGCCTAATATGTCGTTTGGTTCCCTGTCACAAAAAACGTATTTCCGTTGTTTATTTCTCGGATCTTTTTCGCTGAATGAAAGGCCCTACCTTATAGACCATTTTGGTACCAATAACTCATTTTTGTCAATTTTGTGGATTGAGTCCTTTCTGCTAAACTACGTCCAGTTTCCATCGCCTCGCTTCGCCCGCCAACTCGCTCGCCCGCCCGCCAGCTGGCGGTGTGGCCTGCGCTTTAAACGTGTTCTTCGAGGGCGAGGCAAGGTCTCGATGTGTAACGAACGGACTCACCGCGGCAAGCGTAGCTTAACCTCTCAGATAGTACGATCCACACTGTCGTTATTAACCCACGAGACCCAGGTTAAACTGAAACCCTACTTATAAAAAAAATACAAAAGTACTTACGATCTGGGGTTTTTTGTGCACTCGATGTGGCAAATACGAAAATCAGAAAAATTATAAAGAAAAGCTTCATTTTACTTGTTGCGTGTGCGCAGTTTGGAAACCGGCTTCGTTATGTCGCTAACACGAAACTCACGGTAATATCTACTTACTAGTAAATTATGCATTTTATGGTAATGGAGTCATAGTATCTTCTTCAAGTTTTCCTTGTAGCAGTAGTATAAATCTACCTATACGCACTTATTTATAGGTGCTTATAGTAGGTCGACTTACAGGTTGTAAACGAAATCATGTAATTCCTTCAAACCTCGTGATGTACTGCCGACATAAACATGTGTTCTTAACATAAGGCATTTTAGCGCCCCGAGCGAATTGCGCGGTATCGGTAGCCGCGTGATCATTTAAAGGTGAACCCACACTTATCAGAGCCGAAGGAAGCGAAAGAGCCTGCACTCGGGGCGCGGTCTCACGTTAAAAGTCGCATTGGCAAACTTGATCGAACAACCAATTGCAGGCGCTCATTACCATTGTCATTCAAACTTATTGCGTTAGCGTAAATATCATTTCTTACTGCAGTACTATAAACATTCGATTTCTTAAAAACGCACTCGGCTCGGAAGTGATTGGTTTTACGGAGTTTGCCGATTATTAGTTGTGTCATACTGTACACAGAGTATTTTGAGGTGAGACAGTAAGGGCAACTACCTTACCCATTGTTATTAGAGGAAAACATTCTTCTGGTTTAAGAACTTTATTTCTCACAAGAATTTACAAAAAATCACTTATTGAGAAATGTATATAAACATTAAATTATAGTAACCATACTGAACATACCTACATTAAAAAACTGTTTAACAAAAATAAAACCGAATTCAAAAAACTGAAAAAAGGAATAAAATAATTAACATATTACAAATTATCAGTTTCAGAAGTCGGTGCCTTCAGTTTGGTTCAACGTGGATTAGCACCGACTTCTGAAACTATTAACTGTTTTCTGAAGTCGGTTTTATTTTTGTTAAAAAGTTTTTTATTTTTTTCATTTTAGTGGCCTTAATTAAAACATGGTTGGATCTACTAAAGACGCTGCTCGTAAATAATCATATTATGCATACTGTTCGTCATTGAGGAGTTCCATTGTCTATCTCCGAAGTTCTTCATCAGATCTTCACCAAAATAAAATGGGACCAACTTCGGAGTATACCCTATCCATATAACTCCACGGCGCAAATACTCCAATCTTTTTGGGTCTTATATGTTTGAGCCGTTTGGGGTTTAAACACTAGGGCCATGGGGTCCGAGTGCCCACTTAGTTTTTCGCGACATCGCCAAGCGGCTGGTCGACTCTTCACGTGACCATAGGGCTTGTCGCTAATTACCTCTGTATCAGGTACTCAACGAATATCTGATCTAATTTACACGTCACTGGATAAAAATGCAACAAAACAATCACTGTGAAATAACATTATGGTAGCTGAGAATGTTAACATCTGTGTACCGATTACGTTACGGCTGGTTCCTTGAGACTGAAACTGATAACTGAGCTATTTTAGCAAAAATTAGATGACTTACTATACTTTACTTTCTATTAAGTTATTTAAAATGTAGAGTTATTATTCTAAACGCGGTCACTAACATATTCCATGCCCAATAAGCTCTTGCAGACATTATTTTGACTTTAGTAGACTCAAAAACGTTAATGTTAACATATGTTTCACACGTCAAGATGCTAGTGAGCTACGTAACTACTATCGTAAGCGTATTATTCGATAGGTTCAGTGAAATTAGTGAGTCATGGTACCGTTTTGTATGGTGACAGCTGAAAAACGTTAGTGACTATCGAATAGATTACGTTAGGTTTGTAACCTATCGTAATCTATAGTGCTCATGGTATGTTTTTTAATTATTTCTGTGACCGCTAGGGGCGCTGTACAATATTTCATACAAATAATTTACGGAGACGCTAGCGAGTTTGGACTGTGTAAACTCATGGTAGAGGTACTGTGCGACGGTGGAAAACGAACTAACTCCGGTAGGAGCGCGAGAGCAAGAGAAGAGTAGTAGAAAAGTTTTTGCCAAGCAAATATGAGCTTTACGTTGGCGGGTGTTGTAGCTGAGCGGCCGATGTTTTTGGCGTAGTGGTGAGGCGTGTGCGACGATGTTGTAATAAATATTCACTTTTGTTTTACCAAAATACAAATAAACGTGTAAGATCGCAGTGGCGGGGTCTCAATACTTATTTATTACTAGTTGACCCGCACAACTTCGTCTGCGTTTTTCCCGTTGTTGCAATATTTTTCATTTATGGTATCTACGGCGCACCTACCTACCCTACCTATCTACCCTACCTACCCTACCTGAGACTTCAAAATAAATTATAGCCTATATGTTTCTGACGACTACTAGTTATATAACAAAAAAAGTATCATCAAAATCCGTCTAGTAGTTTTTGTGTTAAAGCCGGACAACAGACAGACAAAAATTTCAAAATGATTTTCTTTTCTTGTGTTACCTACTTGTATGAAGACCCCTAAGGGTATTTTTTTTTTAGTTTTTATTATATGTATGTACCTACCCATAGATTTTCCCGTTTTTGCAACATTGTTCATTTATGCTCCGCTCCTATTGGTCGTAGCGTGATGTTATATAGCCTATAGCCTTCCTCGATAAATGGACTATCCAATACAAAAATAATTTTTCATTTCCAATCAGTAGTTCTTGAGATTAGCGCGTTCAAACAATATTTTCCCGTTTTTGCAACATATTGCATTTCTGCTGCGCTCCTATTAGTCGTAGCGTGATGTTATATAGCCTATAGCCTTCCTCGATAAATGGACTATCCAACACAAAAATAATTTTTCATTTCCAATCAGTAGTTCATGAGATTAGCGCGTTCAAACAATATTTTCCCGTTTTTGCAACATATTGCATTTCTGCTGCGCTCCTATTAGTCGTAGCGTGATGTTATATAGCCTATAGCCTTCCTCGATAAATGGACTATCCAATACAAAAATATTTTTTCTATTCCAGCTAGTAGTTCCCGAGATTAGCGCGTTCAAACAAACAAACAAACTCTTCAGCTTTATATATTAGTATAGATAAAACCACATGTGATTTGCTATAAAATGTTTTTCCATACGTAACAAGGTTATTGACGCTATCGATATCTACCGACAATAGGCCTAGTACGAGTAATGACACGTTAGTAACGAAAACTTAAACTTAACAGTAGTGATAGCCTAGTGGTGTGACCGTCGGACTGCCAAGTCATAGGTCTCGAGTCCGAACCCAAAGCACGCACCTCTGACTTTTCGGATTCATGTGCGTATTGTATAATTATCACTAGAGATCGGATAATCGGTTGCATATTTACCTAAAGTTAATTTTTCGCTACAAAAGTATGGAAACGGCTTCTGAAAATAATTTATTAGAAAAAAAATCTGGTATCACGGGATTACATAACTAATCAATGTATATACTCGTATTGCTTAAAAGTTAATTTTTAACCCCCGATTCAAATATATGTGTATGTAGGGTGTAAGAAAGTGAGGGGTGCACGTCTGTATTAGTTTAAAAAAGGTACAACTTTAGGTATGTATAAATAAATACCTATGCATCCAATTCTAGGTAAATATGATTCCATTCTACAGAACACTAAGTTTGACGATCCCGGAATTGCGGGATTTTTTCGATACAAAAGTGCATTTCATATTAGCCAACACCTGAACTTTAGGCAAATATGCATCCGATTATCCGATCTCTGATTATCACTTGCTTAAAAACGGTGAAGGAAAACATCGTGAGGAAACCGGCATGCCTGAGAGATATTACTCGACGGCATGTGAAGCCAAGTCAGGCCCATGGGCGGCATAAACTCTGACACCAGGTTAGTCACTAACCACACGAAAAGAAGAATGAATGTCCTATAGGATTGTATAATGCCCTCAAACAATTATTTGATGACATTTATAATGATTGTTACAAGACTGTAACGGTAAGTTACAGTTCTAGAAATAATAAAGGATGGGTAACGGATAAATTAAAAAACATGATAAAAGAGAGAGATAGACTGTTTATGGTATGGTGTAATGATCCAAAGAATATGCTTAAAAGATTAGAATATACCAAATATAGGAATAAAAGTAATAAAGCGATATCTAAATGTAGTAATGAATATGATAGGCAAAGTATTATTAATTGTGATAAAAATATAAAAAATCTATGGGTTAGAATAAACATATTATTGGGGAAAAATAAAGAATCTTTAGATAATGTTATCTTATCTAGTATAAATGTGCAGGGAAGTGCTCACTACATAACTAATCGGTTTGCGTCTACATTTGATGAGGAAATACAACAAATTAAACATGTATGTGCTGATAAATGGTTAAACAGGGATAAATATGTGCAAAACCCGGACAGGAGTATGAGATGGCAGCCTGTAAGCGATAAGTATGTAGAAAATATTATTAAAAACATGAATATAAAAAAGTCACCGGGAAGCGATCTCATACGAATGTCCGATTTAAAATTAATCAGTCACAAAATTGGCCCTGTGGTATCTAAGTTGATTAATTTATCTGTTAAACAGCATATACTTCCGAATAAGCTTAAAGAGGCAATAATACGTCCTATTTTCAAAAAAGGCGACCGCAAGGTATATAGTAACTATAGGCCAATAGCTATATTATCCAGCATTGATAAAATTATAGAAAAATGCATAACTGATCAACTTGGAAACTACTTACAAACAAATAATATTTTAAATAACTCACAGCACGGTTTTCAAAGAGGGAAAAAGCACCAATACTTTACTGTCTAAGTTTACTGATGAGATTAACAACTATCTAAACGATACAAAAATGTTGTTGCTATATTTTTCGACTTTAAAAAAGCGTTCGATACTTTAGAAACGAACACATTATTGAATGCAATAGAAGCGTGTGGAGTGAGGAAGCCTCTGAACGAGTGGTTCAAAGACTACCTCAATTCACGATCTTACCGGGTAAAGGTTGGTGACACACTAAGTGACGAGAAAACGGTTCGGAGCGGGTGCCGCAGGGCTCAGGATGTGGCCCCGTGTGCTATTGAATGCATGTTAATAGCCTATGTAGGGTGGTGCAACATTGCTCAACGCACATGTTCGCGGACGATCTATGCGCAATGCGCGCCGGCACTGACCTGGCCGAAACTTGTCGACTTGTTCAGCAAGATGTGGACTCCATTGTCAAATGGTCACATGACAACGGCATTGTACTGAATTCAGATAAAACCAAACTATTGATTATACATTCTCCCTACTTGCTACTAAAAGAAAATCCTCGCCCATTATATACCCATATTTTTGATTGCTTCCACAATAACCTTATTCAATGTAGGTGTAAACCGATACAAAGAGTAAAGTGTGTTACATACTTAGGACTGAAAGTTGATGAGCATTTCTCTTGGGCTGAACATATAGATCTCCTATGTAATAAACGTAGAGTGATACTTGGTAAATTTTACCATCTTAGTTATAAGATTCCTATTAGTACACTAAAACTTTTTTATACATCTTTAGTAGAATCAATTCTGGATTATACTCTTGATTGCTATGGACTCACATTCAACTCTTACATTGATAAATTAGAAAACATTCAAATTAGATTCATAAAATTACTTGTAGATAAAAAAACTAAAAATAAATACAAAAACGATTACTATAAACTTTTTAAAATATGTAAGTTATTACCGGTCAGACTAAAACATAAATACCTTCTAGCTACTAATAACCATGGCAATCAAGAACATAACTCGTCATTCAATATTAATATAGTTAATAAGTATAGCACTAGGATGATGACCTCGGGTAAATTCGTTGTTCCCAAAGTCACAGACATGTATGGTGATAGAACACTTTTTTCTTTTTTTTTTTCCGTGGGGAAATCCTCATGGACTATCCCCCGTCTGGGGCAGACGGGGGGGTGTGCCGGTTTTACCGGCTAAAACCACCACGGTGTCCCTCCTTCTGACCTAAGGCCGGGGTCGCGGGATTCGCTATTGCATGCACCGCAACCCCGGCAGGTCTTGGTCCACCAATTGCTGGTGGACCTCTCCACTGTAGGGCCCCCCCACGACCTCCTGAGAGGCGCGGGGGGCACCCCACATCACCGGCGCACCAGAACACATGGTACGCCGTCACCACCCCGGGGACCAAACAAGTACATGGGTGCCAGACTACCCCGTGTCTGGGCACCCCTGGTCCCCCTGCGACGGGTCAGATTAGTGGCCCCGCCGCCTACCACTTTTCGGCCACAGAGGATAGAAAGGGCGGCCAGGTACACACCGCCACTCCTCTTCCCCTGCGGCCCCACCGCGTCCGCCATCTGACGGTGGCGGCCCCGTCAAGGCCGCGGAAGGTAGGGAGAACGGCGCACTGTAATACCGGCACTCCTCTCCCGCCGCGGCCTCCCGCACTCAGTCGCGATGCGTTCCAAACGACATCGCGGCCCGCCTCAGTTGCGATGTCGCCGAAGCGACATGGTGATAGAACACTGAGGAAACGTATTCCATATATACTCAACAGTTTGCCAGAGGTAGTCAGACGTGAAGCTAATAAAAATAAGGTTAAAAAAATGTTAAAAAAATATCTTCTGAATACCTTACCTTAATATAAGTGCACTCCATAAATCTAAATGTAAATAATATATAATATGATACAAGATTACTTGATTCCACAGTCAAACTGTTTATACAGTTTTGTGGGACACTTTATTAAGATCTTAAGGCCTATCATGTACCTCTTAAAAATATAATAAATAAATAAATAAAGAAGAACGTAAACTTAACGCTAATGTAAGTGAATTTTGAAATAAAAATACTCGTTTTGCACATCATATTTAATTTGACGACACGTTTGGTGCAGTGGCTCGGCGATACCCACGGGTCGTGGGTAAGATTTCCGCACGGATCAAATATTTGTATGGCCTGCAAATAGCTTTTCCGTGTCTGGGCGTTTGTGCATGTGAAGATTTGTGTCTGTAAACGCACCCACGATAAAGAAGAAATGCTAGTGTTGGGCAAAGATTATAAAAAATAACATCTGTCTGCCGCGTTCATCCCCGCGTCCGGTAGTTGTACGGATTGGCACTGTAAAGTTGTATTATATTTGAAGCAGGCTTCAGTCCGTTAAACCTGTTGTTTAAATTCACAACTGAAAAAAAAAGAAAAATATCTAACATTAACACCATATTGCTGAAGGAGATCCCGCAAAGACTCTCCCACCCACCTGTTGGTATCGTGAAAGGCCACTCATACACCCATATTCTAAGACGTTCCTCCAAAACTTACTCAACTCGACTCCACCTCAACTCACTACCATCGGTAGTTGACATAAACGTCCTCGACTCGAGATTTTTCCTCAGTCGAGGTAAGGAATCATCTGTCAAACTCAAGGTACCTCGGAAACTACCTTAAGGAAGGAAGTGTGAAAGTTCGTATGTAGTAAAAATGATTTTTGAAGACTTTATCGAAAATATGCTTACGATAATCCTTACAATTATTTATCGCGGCGTTATTTGCGCGATGCAGATAATTCAAATTATGACGTAATGACTCCGTCGAGGAACCTCAAAGTTCACTCGAAATTGCGACTAAGAATACAATTTTGAAGGTCTTTTCGAGGCCGTCCTGAGTCGAGTAAGTTTTGGAGAAACGTCTTAGAATATGGGTGATAGAGTAGTCACCAGTACCTTAATTGGCAGGGTTTTGGCTTAGTGGAAGTAAGTTTGCGCATGTACTTACACTTAGTGTAACTAATAAATGGTCACTTTTATTGCTTGTTCTTATTGCTTCTTAAACATATCTGTTTAGAAGTAAGAAAGAAAGGGGTGGAATTCTCTTCTCTACTCTTGCCAAGTTACGTGCCGGCGACTATTAGGCCGTAGCCGCACTGGAACGGCGACAGCGACGCGACGGCGATTTCGTGAACAAATAAATTTCGCTTGTCGCTTCTGCAGTTAGTCTTCTTCCACGGACATATTTTTATATGAGTTTGTTTTCACGAAATCGCCGTCGCATCGCTGTCGCCGCACCAGTGCGGCTACGGCCTTAGGGTTATTATTTTACTGGAATAAACTGACAGGTGCTAATGTCAAACAACTATGCACTACTGTCAAAAAACAATGGTAGCACCTGTCAGTTTAGTCCAGTAAATTAATAATCATATCGGTCGAGACATTTTTGAGTTTTTGCGAGTCTAACGATTTTTATATACATACATAAAAGCAATATAAATAGCCCATTACTGTTCCACTGCTGGGCACGGGCCTCTTCTCAGAATGAGAAGGGTTTTGGCCTTAGTCCACCACGCTGGCCTGGTGCGGGTTGACAGACTACACACACCATCGAGAACTTTATGAAGCTGTCTCAGGTGTGCAGGTTATTACATACCTACATAAAGAATTTGAAATTTGAACATACAGGTGTAGCGTAAATAGTGGTGTAACATTAACGGATCGAAATACCGTATATCCAGCCACCATATACTACAATTTGTTTCTTTTTATTATTTTTAAAACTCGATAACGTCGCTGCGCAGTGAAAACCTCGTAAAGCACAAATTCATTGCTTTTTTTTGTTATTTATTTGTTGGGTAGAAATCCTCGTAATGGATATTTAGAACGAACGTGCACAGCTCTAAGATGATATAGATAATAAAACAGAAGAACCTTACATTTACACTTCATTCTTTTTTTTTCAACAGTTAATTATTATCTTCTCCTGTAAAAGTATGTTCATTGCAATTACGAGGTTTTCATTGCACAGCGACGATAAGTACCTTGATTAGCTGTAGTTTTGTTTTTTTTTTTTTATTTCTCCTGAATACAAACACAGATATAAAAAAAATATTTAAAAATAAGTTGACATAACAGCCAACAAGTAAGCGAAATGATTTAAAAAAAGAAATTTACCTTTAATTCCAAACGACTTTTTTGCTGCAGTCATTACGAAAACCAAAAATAATACAAATAGAATCTTCATGTTAGCTAATGAACCGTCCTACTAGGAATATTTCCTTATACTGAGATACGGAAAATGCGTACTCTACTTTTAAGTAAAATACTGTTATTATGATTCACTCAAAACAAACTATACGACTCGAGGTTTTTACGTTTAATCAAATTTTCTATAAAAGGAAATAAACCTTTGATCGTGAAAAAGTTTTCTTTAAGAAGCCGCTCCCGTTTCACGGCCGGATTTTCGATTTATTATTATTTTATTTTCTATTTTTGTCCGCCATCTTGAATTTTAGTTATCTGATAACTTTGTCGTAATCAGCGACCCCTAAAACCCCCTTGAAACCAGTTTGACTGTATTTTCTACCCCCTTAAGAAGCACAATCGTAAAACATTACAATCAGTCTGTATTTTTTAGAGGTTAGGGAGACAATAAAAAAAATGTAGGTCCTAAATAGAAAATCCGGCCAGAGGCATCGATAGACAATTAAATTATTAACAGTTTAAAAAACAATTGTATTGTTTACTTTAAAACTCTAGCCAGAAAGTTGATTAGAAACGAAAAAGTCACTTTTTCGCCACTGTGAGCCGTCTCGCTCTAACTTTGAGACTTTTTTAAAGATTTGAGGTCATAGCTCATTAGAGCCACCTGGCACCCGATCAGCACCGCCTCGCCTTGTGCGATTAGTATTCTTTATATAGAGTTCTATGAATTAACGCTCACTACATCAACTCCGTAGCGTCACCGGATCGCCTCGCCCGCAAGCTGTACACGGGTGGATGGCGAGTGGACCACGCGGCGTCCACCGGTCCAATATTCACCCTCTTTTTTTCTAACATTTCGTGCACCCAATAAGCTTTCTTCTGGTTGACAACGCGGCGTCCACCCGTGGACCACCTGTCGATAACGGGTGGACGCCAAGCCACGAGGCGCTGCTGTCGGGTGCCGGGTGGCTCTAATGAGCTATGACCTTAAAAGAGATTTTAGGCGATATTGAGCAAGCGGAACCCATCAATTTTCTTTCGGTTTATAATTTGCAATTGGGTCCCGCCTGCTACTAAACTTAATGCCGCTATTCAACTTAGGATTTCAGCTCATAATTTATGTATAGTCTGTTAAACCGAAGTAGAGTTTACTTCGTTTGTAGTTTATTTTAATTTTGTTTTCTATTCTCAATCCTGTTTCGGTTTTTTTAGTGCATTACTTTTAGTTTGTTATTTTTTGCAGTCGGAATTTTGTTTTTTTTTAATGATTTATTTTATTTTAGACTTTTTAGTGTCCCGTGATAGCACGAAGTGCGTAACAAACATGGCCCATTTGTATGCTAAAAAAAACTTTTTAAACCAATTTAATATTCCTAATTAAATTTAAATATATAATTTATATATATTTTGTAATCTCCTTTTCATTTCCTTTATTTTAATACCCTACTCGATAGGTTTTTTTTATCAACCTATTACTATTTTGAGCCAAAAATCCGCCATATTTTTTCATACTGCTATCTAAGGGCACTTGGGTTTATAAGACGAATATAACGATACCTTAACTGTCGAAATGCATTCAACCATTTGGAAGATACGAGGTAATAAAGAAATTTACAAACATACATACAAGATACGCGCGAAAAACATAACCCTTCCTTGGCAGTCGGGTAAAAAGAGAGAGTTACATGTTTTATCGAAGTGAGTATCTACAACTGTGCTAGCACTTGTGATGAGCAGAGATCGGATAATCGGATGCATATTTACCTAAAGTTAAATTTTCGCTACGAAAGTATGAAAACGGCTTCTGAAAATAATTTATTAAAACAAATAATCTGCATCACGGGATTGCATAAGTAATCGAATGTGTATGATTAATTGATGTTAATTTTTAACCGCCCATGCAAATATGTGTGTATGTAGGGTGTAAGAAAGTGAGGGATACATGTCTGTGTTAGTTAAAAAAAGGATACAACTTTAGGTATGTAAATAAATAAATATGCATCCAATTCTAGGTAAATATTTGATTTTATTCTACAGTACACTAAATTTGACGATCCCGGAATCGCGAGATTTTTTCGATACAAAAGTGCATTCCATATTGGCCAACACCTGAACTTTAGGTAAATATGCATCCGATTATCCGATCTCTGGTGATGAGTACCAAACACAAGTGTAGATTTTAGATCTATGATTTTATTATGATTTTAGACCTTTGTAACAATTCTGTTTCCTCAATCCTTACAGGCTTTGTCATTCCAATAACGTTTTGGGATTTACCGTACAATGTGCTCATAAAAGGAAAATAGAGCTAGGGTTATTCTATATAACATAACATACATAACATCACGCCTGTATTCACCGAAGGGTTGGTCAGAGGTGTATAGTAACACTCTCTTCGCCGTTATGTTTAAGTCCCATGTAATAGGGGGCGAGCCTATTGCTATCAACCGGGCACAAATCCAAACACCGGGCTGCTTCTGAGGAATGCCTCCCCATATGTAGAGGGATAACCCTGGATTGGATTTTTCCGTGTGGAATTCCACACGGAAATATCCAATCCAGGGGAATCCCTCTACTTATATCTCTGTTCCTTGGATTCGTGTGCTCCATCTTAGACCCTGTCTGCGCTTACAATCTTTTTTTTTTTTTTTTTAATAAACGTTGCCACACACACTAGGATTTCTCCTGTATCGTGGGTGCGTTTACAGACACAAATCTTCACATACAAAAACACCCAGACCCGGAAAAACTAATTGTAGGCCATACAAATATTCGATCCGTGCGGGAATCGAACCCACAACCCGTAGCGCAGAAGCCAATCGCTCAGCCACTGCACCAAACGTGTCGTCAAATTTTGGATGCTATGTATTTCTATCAAAACATGTAGCACACTACATACTATTGTAACACCTGATATACCATGTTTTAATACAAATAAATATTTATGATTATAATAATTCATAATGTTACCTTTCTGTCTTTAAAGTGTGATGCTGGCATGGCAGACTTTCAACGCTCTGTTCGTCATTCGAGCAGTCAGCAAGTATCTAGTGGAAATGGTGCCCGAATACGAGCTGTGCAGGCATTTAGATGTTCAGGCTGAACGGAGAGTGGGGAATGGTCCCGTGGAGACGAGAGAAGCGCTGGATACTACGGTGAGTTATTCATTGCTGGGCATAGCTGCTCTCAAAACTGGTCCTGTTTAAGCTTACGTTTGCCACTAATAATGACCAGAGGCTTAAGTTCAATAATTAGACGATCTACTTCAACACTTGTATTGAAAATAATAGGTACACAATTGACAATAGTTTTATGCGCACACGCGGTTTAGGCTAAGCATCCACCAGAGCTGTGCTAAGCTGCGTAGCGAGGAATGTGTATTATAAGCACCAATAGAATGACTTCATTTACCTAGCTTTTCGCTCTGCGCAGCTCTGGTGGATATGGGCTCAGCGGAGCGAGATTTTTGTTCATACAAAACAAGCGAGAAATGTGAGCTAGGGATGTGTTGTGAGGAATGTGTTGCGGGGAATGTGTTGCGAGGAATGTGTTACGAGGAATGTGTACCACTCCCGCCACACCACCCTCATATTCGAAAAGAGTCCGCTACCTATCCTCGCGCCGCTCATTTGTACACATTAACACATTAAGCACTACACATTCAGCATTGCTCGCACAGCCCTGGTGGAAAGGGTCACACCGTTTCACATCCTCGGTACACATTTTCGCACCGCATGTTTTCCTCGCACAGCTCTGGTGGATGTCCAGCCTTAGGCAAGCGAATCGAGCGGAAGGACCGGCCGGCGCGGCGATGCGATGCGGCCGTGCGGCCCTCGTCCTCTTCGTCCTCACCGTAGCCGCATAGGGCTATGCCTCGTTAGTGTGTTGCGTTGCGTCGTCGTAACGGATCAACGCATTGTATGCCACACCTGCGTTGCAACGACGCACGACGTTGCAGCGCAAGAGGACGACGCACGTCTCGCTTCCCCTCTAGCAGTGGAACACTGTCCGTCGTCGCACCGTAGCTCCGACAGCGCAGCGCATCACCCTCACCCGCTTCGTCTCTCGTCCGCTGATCCGTTGAAACGTCGCGTGCGACGACGCAACGCTTTAATGTGGCATGTCATTGAAAAAATATGGAAAACGACGCAGCGTTGACGCTGCGACGACGCAACGCAACGCACTAATGAGGCAAAGCTCATACTGGGCGCGGTAGAAGTTTTTGTAGGTGCCTTAATAAGTCCGAAGCATACGGATTGGTCATAGTCACTATCAGCCGATTTACACATACATAAATTAAGTAGGACTAACTGTCTTGTTGGACTGCTGAGCATGGGGTTCTGGGTTTGATCCCCAGGTCGGGCAAAGTTTTATTGGGTTTTTCCATTATGAATTTCTCAGTAGCAGCCCAGAGTCTGGATTTGTGCCCGGTTAATGGCAATAGGCTCGCCCCCTATTACATGGGATTTAAACATAACTGGTGGAACGTGGGTGTAGTAAAAACACCTCTGCCGAACTCTTCGGGGAGTACAAGGCGTGATGTTATGTTATTTTAAGTTAAGTTGCTGACTAGCATAATCAGCTCGCTACTGTCCCACTGCTGGGCACGGGCCTCTTCTCAGAATGAGTAGGCTTTAGGCTGCGTTCAGACAACACACGCCCGCTAAGCGCCCGCCACGCGCGTCAATACCCGCGTCTAACTCGCTTTGAAATTTTTTGTATATAATTTGAGTCTTATGACACATCAATATATCTCAAATTGCATTTATCGAAGCATGGCATGAGGCGGACGCGAGGCGGGCGCGTAACGGGCGCGAGGCAAGCGCGAGGCGGGCGCGAAGTGGACGCGAGGCGGGCGCGAGGCGGGTGCGAGGCGGGCGGGAGGCGGGCGCGAAACGGGCGCTTGGCGTGTGCCGTTGGACTTCGATAAATGCAATTCGAGATCTATTGATGTGTCATAAGGCTCAAATTATATACAAAAAAAATCTGAGCGAGTTAGACGCGCTGGCTTGGTGCGGGTTGGCAGACTACACACACCATCGAGAACTTTTTTTTGGAGTCCTCTCAGGTGTGCATGTTTCGTCACGATGTTTTTCATTCACCAAGTTGACGACGGCGGACTGAAGACGCAGACCGTGTAGTTTTCTTTATACTTTATATGTTTTAGCCTTCGCAAGAAACGCCGCCGTCGCCGCTTCCCTCTCCAT
The DNA here is from genome assembly GCA_910594945.2 of Amphipyra berbera. NCBI lineage: Eukaryota > Metazoa > Arthropoda > Insecta > Lepidoptera > Noctuidae > Amphipyra > Amphipyra berbera. Next base: position 7,984,331 of record OU343148.1, on the reverse strand, counting down.
CAACGCCGGATGCGCCCCAAACACCGACCTCCCCCAAGCTGACGGGCAACGAGAGCCGGGTCGAAATGCTGATCGATGCACTGATAGGACTTATCATTGACGTACCTGTTACGTGAGTACTTTTTCATCTCATCTATTCGAAAAGGACGACTTGGTTCGCCTTTAAGTGCACCTAAAGGTGGTGTTTTCTATAAGAAACTTTTAGCGGGCAGTAATGAGTTTTCAATCCCCTTTATAAATGCGCCGCAATTACCTTTGCCGCGCTTTTTTTTTTAATTTGGAACATCTTAGTGTTCAGCACCAAAGAAATCGAACGCAAATATTGTTTGAATAAAGACTGGCTGGTACGACGGCCCAAAACACGCAGAATATAAAATCTACAACAATCTCTATTCCTAATAAAACTGTAACAATAAATTTTCATAATTGCGAAAATGTCTTAAATGTAAATATAAGTTTTTAGTTGTTTTATTATTAGATACTATTTAATTTCAATTTAGTTGTTACTCTATGTTTTATTAAATAATAATATTGCAATAAAATATGAGGCGCCTTTTATTTTCTCATAGTGGGTGATGAAAAGTAGAGTGTATCACTCGGGCGCAAAATATATTTTTGGCTCGGGCGACGTACTTTGAATCCCTCGCTACGTTCAGGATTCTACTAAAGAATCCCTCATTTCGCTCTAAAAATAAAAATATTAAAGTAAAAATATTATATTGCTGCCTTATGATACAATCTACTATTTAACCGACTAAAGAAAAACGATCGCGGAGGGAATGAAAAGTGCCTCGTGCCTCGATTACTCGAAATCTCTGCAACCGACTGGATTGATATAAATTATATTGCACAGATAATACAGGGTGTAAACGAAATCATGTAATTCTTTCAAACCTCGTGATGCCTGGGGCTTGAACCCAGGACCTCACAATCAGCAAACGCGTTTGCCAACACTAGACCAACGCGGCAGTTAATGTCGTAAAATCTCTAGGGTTTGGGAATTCTTCCGTGCGCGCTTCTCAGGAGGAGAGGTCCGCCGAGGGTTGGCGGACCGGGACCTGCCGGGGTTGCGGTGCATGCTTTGCGAATCCCGCGACCCTGGCCGAACGGTCAGGAGAAGGAGCACCGTTGGTTTTTAGCCGGTAAGAGTCCGGCAGACCCCCTCGCCTTCACCGGGCGAGGGACATCTAAGAGGATTTTCCAACGAAAAAAAAAAAAAAAAAGGGTTTGGGAATTCCCGACAATTTCAAAGTCCCGGGACACGAGACAGGCTATAATCAAAGTCCCTGGGGTTCCCGGGACTTGGCGACTTCTAAGTTTTTTTGTTTTTTTTAAGAGGGGTAATCCTTTTATGAAGAATTTTAATTGAGTTAATTTCTGATGAAACGTATTAAAAAAAGCATTTTTTTGTAAAAATCAACATTTATTAAACATTCAATTAAATGTTAATAACTTTAACGTTAATTGCAGTCTTAATAATTGCTTTGTTTTTTTCTTTTAATCACACACTGATTCACTTTTGAGCAGTTAAATCTTATAGTTATAAAACGAACTTAGTTAAAAATCATACTAATTCTTAATAACTTTACTATTACATAGTAATTCTAGTATCTAATCATTGGTCATAATCACAACATTCTCATAATCACAGATTTGTTTAATAATTAAATAATCTAAATATAAATAATAAAACACACTTATAAATGTGTCTTTTAAATAATCAACTAACACATTAATTAGACTTCTTTGCCGATTTAATAAAATAGGCTTTTAAAAAAATCAGAGCGTCTACAGCTTTGTCCGACAATCTGTTTCTGATTTTTGTAATAATGCCGCCGGACAAGGAGAACACTCTCTCGTTTTCAAAAGATGTCGGTTTAATTGTGTTTAAGTAGTTCCAAACATTCTGTACGTTTTCCGGTACTAACAGATGGCGCTAGGCTCCTTCAATTATTTCAAAATAAAAATGATTACATAACAATTTCGACAATCTTGTCTCGTCTCGAGTCTCGACCCGAAAGTCCCGGGACTCGAGCCAGCTAAAATTATGAAAAGTCCCGGGACTTCGAGATACGAGACGTCTCGGGACCCAAACCCTAATAGTCTCTAACATTAAGTTGTACCTTTATTTCTTATGTTGACAGTGACAACACGTACTACCTCCACCTTGAATGCATCAACACGATGTTGGTGTTGATGTCAGTGTACATGTTCGCCGGAGTTCATGGACAGACACGGCTGGTGGACACCTCGTTGATATACAGGTAAGTTGTCAAAATATCCCGTGTGGGGGCGGGCTAAAACAGTGATACAGAGGTCTACAAATCATCATCATCAACCTACATCATTCCACTGCCGGACATAGGTCTCTCCCAAAGCACGCCACTGAGCCCGATTTTCGGCTCTCCTTCTCCAGGCGCTGCCAGCTACCCTACGTATATCGTCGCTCCACCTAGTCGCAGGACGTTTTCCACTCTAGAAGTCGTCTACCCCAACGGTTATCGGTTCTGCGGCAAATATGACCAGCCCACTGCCACTTCAGTTTGCTAATCCACTGAGCTATGTCGGTAACTTTCGTTCTCTGACGAATGACTTCGTTCCGGATTCGATCCCTCAGAGAAATACCAAGCATAGCTCTTTCCGTAGCTCGCTGAGCGACTTTCATTCTGTGGTCTACAAATATTTATCCAAAATACTAAATATGTGTCCCAAATACCAAATGTTCTGCCTAGCCTTTACCTAACTATGTTGCGATCAGCTTCCAGTCTAACTAGATGCGGCTGAATACCAGTATTTTACACGGAGCGACTGTCATCAGACCTCCGCACTCCCAGTTACTGGGCAATGTCAATTTCCTAAGGATAGACCAGTTGTCAGACTTTCGGGCTTCTGACTTCCCGTAACGACTGTCATAGGTATTCGTATAACACCCGGGACCGACTGTACCTATATAACGTGCTCTTCGAGACACGGTGGGGTCTCGATGTGTAACGAACGGTTACCCATCCACGGACTGTCTGTGGCAAGCGCGGCTTAACCTGGTAATTAGCCTTGAGCCCCTCCTAAATACTAAATAACATAACATCACGCCTTATATTCCCTGAAGGGTATGGCAGAGGTGTTTTTAGTACACCCTCGTTTCGCCAGTTATGTTTAAGTCCCATGTAAAAGGAGGTGACCCTATTGCCATTAACCGGGCAAAAATCCACCCTCTGGGCTGCTACTGAGAAATTCCTAATGGAAAAACCCAATAACACTGCCCGACCTGGGGATCGAACCCAGGACTCTATGCTCTGCAGTCGCGCTTGCGACCACTAGATCAAAAAGGCAGTCAAAGTAAGTAAATATCTTTACATAGTATAAAACAAAGTCGCTCCCGCTGTCTGTACGCTTAGATCTTTTACAACTAATTTTTAGCAATAGATAGAGTGATTCAAGAGGAAGGTTTATATGCCCCACATTAGTATCTACGTTGCACTCGTGCGAAGCCGGGGCGGGTCGCTAGTCTCTACTTCTATACTAATATTATAAAGAGGAAAGATTTGTATTTTTGTATGTAACGAATAAACTTAAAAACTACTGGACCGATTTAAAAATTCTTTTGCCGTTAGAAAGCTACATTATCACTGAATAACATTGGCTACGGGCGGAGCCGTGAGGACACAGCTAGTTAGTTATAAATAGTAAACATTTGTTTCAGAACCCTGTTCCAAGGTCGCTACGGCATGCACGCCCCGCTGCTCGTCAAGACGCTACTCAACAACCTGTCCAGCATGCTGGCGGCTCCACCGAGCATGTTCGGCGCGCATGCTGGCGGCGGCAGTCTGCTCATTAACTTTGCTTGTAAGTGTGGATAAAAATAAACCTGAAGTGTCTATTTGTACTGTCAAAATAACACCTTTTTACTAAATGCATATGAAAGTACATATCGTCACCGGAAAGTCAATACTACTTAAGCGCCATTTTTGGCTAAAATGAATTATATATATCGTTGGATTGGGTTTTTTAAATCCAATCCAACGATATATATATATATACCTAACTCATTTTGGCCAAAAATGGCGCTTAAGTAGTATTGACTTTCCGGTGACGATATATGCAAAAACAAAAAAACATTTTTTTTTTAAATTCTAATCTATCTGTCTATCTTTTTGTTCCGGCTAATCCGAAAAGACTGGACCGATTTTGAAGGGACTTTCACTGGCAGATAGCTGATGTTATAAGGAGTAACTTTGATTTTAGAAAAAGAAAAAGAATCACGGTTTCCCGGTCTTCTTCTTTTCGAGTGATTAGTGAATAACCTAGTGTCGCGAATTTATGCCGCCCATGGACCTCTGACTTGGCTTCACATGCCGTCGAGGAATATCTCTCAGGCATGCCGATTTCCTCACGATGTTTTCCTTCACCGTTTTTTAAGCAAGTGATAATTATACAATACGCACATGAATCCGAAAAGTCAGAGGAACCTTGGGTTTGAACTTGAGACCTACGACTTGGCAGTCCGACGGTCACACCACTAGGCTATCACTGCTATAGGGTTATACTTAATGGTAGTGGGTAGGGTTTCGCGCCAAATAATTGAAACCCATCCGACTTCTACGCAGACGAAGTTGCGGCTAAACGCTAGTCAAACATAATTCTTAAGAAAAACCAGGGCAAGTTCTCTTTGAGATTAACACCCACATTCTAAGACGTTCCTCCAAAACTTACTCGACTCGACTCCACCTCGACTTGACATAAACGTACTCGACTCGAGATGTTTACTCAGTCGAGGTAAGGAATCATCTGTCAAACTCAAGGTACCTTGGAACCTACCTTAACCCTTAACTGTAGTGGTGAAAAATAGCAACACTTCTATAGTGGTGGGTCCCGTGGACCCACTTATATTAAAATGAAGATAAAAATGAAAGAATTATATATTTTTAATATTTCTTTTAATAAACTTTGAAATCAAACATTCATAAACGTTTTTACATGCAAAATCAACGGTAGGCACTTATATTTCTAATTTTTATTTTACCTTGTACAAATCAGAATTTTTTCATGAATCTTATAATATGGCATTGAACAAAAATTATAAAAAAATATTAAAAAGGTACCAAACAATTTAAATTTTTTTTTTTAAATATAAAGGTGTGCTTACTAAAAGCATAACAAAAAGAAAATGAAAACTATTTCTAAAAAAATAATATATCCTGGTCAAAATGAGCCACGAATTACACACATGTTTAGAGCAACCCATGCAAATAGATAGCATCCACTTAGCGCATAAGTGCACAGTCTTTGCTCTCTTGTCAGGCGGGCATAGTGAGCATCTTTTTCTTTTATTCCACTCCAGTTTCAGGGTTTCGTAACTGTCTGGTGCTAACGCTGGTGGTACTTTTAGAACCGTGGCAAATTTTGGTCCTTGTCCTACAGGAAGGTACCTAGAAGCGGGAGGCGCTGCGGCGTCTACGGATATTTTTATACACGTTCAAAGATCGAACATGGGTCCAGTGGACCCAGGACTACAGTTAAGGGTTAAGGAAGGAAGTGTCAAAGTTCGTATGTAACAAAAATGAATTTTAAAAACACTTTGTCGATTATGCTTACGATAATCCTTACAATTTTTTATCGCGGCGTTATTTGCGCGATGCAGATAATTCAAATTATGACGTAATGACTCCGTCGAGGAACATTAAAGTTCACTCGAAATTGCGACTAAGAATACAATTTTGAAGGTGTTTTCGTGGCCGTTCTGAATCGAGTATGAGGCGAGTAAGTTTTGGAGGAACGTCTTAGAATATGGGTGTAATCCTTGGATTCACTAAGCGGCAAATGGAGCAACATGCCGCGGGACTTGACGCGACACATCTACGTGAATGTCCCGGGGCGGGAAAAGCCGCGGAACAATTCGCTCGCATACAATCGCTTACAATACCTATATAACACAATATATAAATAAATACAGTGTATAAACGAAATCATGAAATTCCTTCAAACCTCGTGATATACTGCTGATATAGATAGACTCTGAACGGGAAACTTTTGGATTCATTAAAAAAATTACAAGAATATACATGTGTTCTTAACGTGAGGCATTTTAGCGCCGCGAGCATATTGCGCAACTATCGCTCGCCGCGCGGTAATTTCACAGTGGCGTGCATTGGTTTTCGGACTAGGTAGGCAGGCACTAGCGATGTCACCTTTCCATTGTACGCTTAGTGCTTGGCCAGACTGGCAGCGCGGTGCGGGGAGCGGCGCGGGTGCGGGGACGCGCGCGATTGTGCCTGTCCGCAGTCGAGCGCGGCTTCGTTCCGAGTGTTGTCGTGTCCAGTGTTTGTCAAAATATAATATGGATGAAGAAGACTTATTTTTACTGGAAAATTCTTACTTTAAATACTAAATGCTAAAAGTGAAAAATGGAGTTAATAAAATTAATTTAACCAGAGAAAATGAAGAAGAATTTCACCCTGTATGAAAAATTGCGAGAGCAACCGCAAACGTTTTTTGAATATACAAGAATGTCAACGGATACGTTTGACTACATATTAGAAAATATTGAAAATTGTCTTATAATAAAAAACGATGTTTCGACATCTACAGTGCAGGTCGTGCTTGAATAGACATTTAATTTTGAAGACGCCATCACAACAACGCGCGCGATCAGCACGAACTAGTTTGAGATCCCCGCTCCCGCGCACTCACTGCGGCCACTTGTATGAACGAGCTATAGCGTGAGTTGCCTGCGCGCTTCCCGCGTCCACCCTGCGCCCGCGTGCCCACTATGGACGCTCAAATGTTCTTCTGTTTGAATACGTCACACCGCGCCCGTGTTTGCAGTCTGGCCAAGCACTAATCCCATTTCAATACGATTCTGACCTAAAGAAATCATAGCCTTACATGCTTATTTTATTTATAGTAATAGTTAAAGATGGAGTAGTTAAGGCGACACTTTGGTGCAGTGGCTAAGCGATTGGCTTCTGCGCTACGGGTCGTGGGTTCGATTCCCGCCCGGATCAATGCTCATCTCGCATCATCTCTCGCCTGATCTCCTCATACAGGGGGCAGACCCACAGCACTTGGTGTAGGTCTTCGTTTTCCATACCACAGAAGTTGTTTGGGGGTCACTCGCCTCGAGGTAAGCCAGTTTCGGCAAGCTGGGCTAATTTGGCGGTCAATCAGATGTACCAAACCCGAAAGGGCGGTAAATCCATAAAAAGTAGGAATAATGTGGTAACACGTTACAAAATTAGTAGTTAACTCACGTGTTTTTCCCATGGGGGTAGGCAGAAACTATAGAACGCCACATGCTACGACCCTTACATACTCCTTTCGCTTGGTCCACATTCATACATCTTGTCATACACGCACGCCGGTTGAGAGTACTACGCACCTGTCCTTAGTGAAGAACATCACCTATAACATCGATATATGTCCTTCTAGGACGTCCTCTACCGGCGTTTCCACTGACATTCGCCTTATAAATTCCTTTTGTTAATCGTCGTTTACGCAATTTAATAGGTACAATACATTTTCGACAGCCAATTTCATTTGACTGCCTCTTTGGTCTAGTGGTGGCAAGCACGACTACGATCGTGAGGTCCTGGGTTCGATACCCAGGTCGGGCAGTGTTATTGGGTTTTGCCGTGTGGAATTCCTCAGTAGCAGCCCGGCGTTTGAATTTGTACCCGGTTGATGGCAGTAGGCTCGCCCCCTATTACATGGAACTTAAACATAACTGAGATGAGGGTGTTACCATATATCTCTGCCCAACCCTTCGGGGAATACAGGCGTGATGTTATGTAATATATTTTCATCCTTCCAGCCGGCCTTTGGAACATGATAACCTTCAACTCCACATCTCGGCAGACGATCTACACGACGCCTCCTTTAGACCTTCAAGAGCTGCAGGAGAGGGTTAAAAAGGAGCATCCAGTAGCTAACCAGTCCTGTCTCCTGCTGCTGACGCTAGCCAACCATTGTATGAACGATGATAACCTGTATAGAAACGCGCTGCTATGCTGTGAAGATACTTCAGGTATGATAAAGAAGATAAGAGATAAAGAAACATTTATTTGGACACAGTACAAAGAGACACAAAAGATAAAAAGTGTAATATAAAAATATACAAGGTTAGTCGGAAAGGGGGTACTAAGCCGAAAGGGTGTTAAAGTACTAATAATAAGGGATAACTTTTGTTCTACAACTTTCCCCAAAACACGATAGTTTAAGGGCGGATACGACCAAACAGGAATAAATTTTATTCTCGGAGTAAATCGCTATTTACTCGAGATTAACTCAATTTTACGTTTAACCAACTACAATTCGAGGAATAACGAGTCTATTCGGGAATAGTCACTATACCGCCGTCAGGCATGGATTAGGGAGCTTATTCCAAGAATAACAAAATGGCGTCCTATTGTTTTAAGCTGTAATTTCAACTCAACACAAGGTATTATTCCAAAAACATATAATGCAACGTTTAAATAATTTGATTGAAGATAGTGATAGTGTTGAGGAAGTTATTAGACGTCCAAGGTGGATAAAAGAGAGAATAGATTTAATTGAATATTATGATTATGAGGACTACGTTTACGCATAACGTCACTCATTTTATAAATATGATTATCTAAACTTGTAAAACGCGAAAATAAATACCACATGAACCAAACCGAACCGACAAGCAAAAATTCAAACATTTCAAATTATGCTGAGAATATTGACATTGACCGCAACTTTTCCACTCTATAATACGACAAATGAGAGTTGTCATGCGTTATGCTTCTGCACTCTCCCGTTTGTAGAACAATGTTTTTTGCCGGGTATTACATTCGTTCACCACATGTTCACATTCACTCCGCTATTCGCGAGTAACTATTCCAAGTATAGTTATTTATTTATTTTATTAGGGAAAACAAACAATTGTACATTTTGTCTTGCATCTAGGTATACAATAAAGTAGATCAACGTACAATCAACAACGTTTCCACATATCACTATTAGTATTATTTACTTACATACAGTATGGATGAAAGAAAGGGCTAATTTTAACAGTAGGTATACTAAATTGTTAGGCTTTAAGTATATTAACTAATTCATTTCTAAATACGTTATGAGGTAACGCAAATATGTCTATCTTAACAAAATGTAGGTTATATATTTTGACTAATCTGTGGAGAGGCGCCCGCTCACCCGCATTCGTACGACTAGTGGTTGTAGCGAAGAGCGGGCAAGCGCGCACCTCTCGTCTTATAACAGTTCTGGGCACTATATAGAATATATTGTTCACAAGTTCAGGGCAATCAAACTTGTTGTGTATCAGTCCACGGAGCATCATGGCTTGGAGTAATAGACGCCTTGAATGTAGTGTTAGTAATTTAAATTTCTGCAACGACTCCTCATATGGCAGGCGCTCCAAGTGACATTTAAACTGCAGTGTTTTCAAAAACTTGCCCTGAATTCTCTCTAATGCTTGGTCATATCTTGCATAGTAAGGGTCCCATATCATACACGCGTACTCAACTTGTGATCGTACTAAAGAATTGAAAAGATATAGATATGTGCCTGGGCGTTTGAAATCGGATGAGGATCTCATAACAAGATTGTACATTTGGAAAGCTTTGGCTATTATCTTTTCAATGTGTAAATTAAGATGAAGTTTGCAATCCAAAAGTACACCCAGATCACAAATTTTGGGTTTCTTTAAGAAGGAGTTCATCGCAGAGACAATAATTGTAGTTGATTACTTTTTTGTTTTTGGTAAAATTAATGTATTTACATTTGGAGATGCTTAATTTTAGTTTATTTTTGGTACAGTAATTAGTTAATCTATTTAAATCGTCTTGAAGAAGGTAACAATCATTGATCGACATAATTTTCTTAAAAATTTTAAGGTCATCGGCGTATAACAAATATTTACTGTTTTTAAAGCAGTTACTTATATCATTAATATAAATAATGAACAGCAAAGGACCCAAAATTGATCCCTGCGGAACTCCAGATGTAGCCAAAAATGTGTTAGAATGGTACCCGGTACTTACTATAGTTTGACTGCGATTACTAATATAAGACTGGAACCAGCGCAATAGATTGCCCTTGATGCCATTGAATGAAATTTTGTTTAATAGTATTTTATGGTCAACTCTATCAAAGGCTTTTTTAAAATCAGTGTAAACTGTGTCAGTTTGGGCTCTGATGTCCATATTATTAAACAAGTGGGTAGTAAAAATCATTAAGTTGGTAACAGTACTCTTCTGTCTCACAAAGCCATGTTGCTCCGGAATTATACAATGTTGAATAAATGGATATATCTCATGGTGAACAAGCCTTTCAAATAGTTTAGCCAGTGTAGAAAGGAGAGAAATAGGCCGATAATTTTCAATGTTTTGTCTGGGACCTCCTTTATAGACAGGAACTATATTAGCCATCTTCCAGACGGTAGGGAACAAACCGTTGCAGATACATTGATTGAAAATCATAAATAATGGTTTGCATAGTGTATTCGCTGACCATTTCAAGAAGCAAGGAGGTATCCCATCCGGTCCCGGGCCTTTATTTATGTCTAGCATCTTTAATTGTTTGCAAATTAACGGAAGGCTAAAATGTAAGCTACAAAGAGATGTGTCATTGGCATTGGCTTGATCAGGGGCTGGGCCCCAGTCAGGTGTTAGACTGGATGGTTCGTAAACGGACTGGAAAAAGGTTGAAAAGAGGTTACATATTCGAATAGGATCACTAGATGTTACATCTTTATAGTACATGCGGGAAGGAATCCCGGATTTGCCTTTGCGATTAGCAATGTAAGCCCAAAAGTGTTTGACATTTTTGGGAATACTATCCTCAACACTATTAATATAGATACGATAGCATTTGATACACTCTGTTTTAAAACGAGCTCTATATAAGGAGAAAATTTCATAGTCTGATGAGTTTTTATATTTTTTCCATTTTGTCCAGGCTTTCTTTTTATAGTTAAAAATATGTATAAGTGCATTAGTAAACCATACGGGAAAATTAGTGTTTTATGTTAGTGGTTATACGTTAGATTGCATGGAAAAATGACTGATGATTTATTCGAGAATAAAATCGTGGAATAAATTATTCCTGGTATAGTTAGTTACTCGTGTATAAATTCGGGTTTGGTCGAATCCGCCCTAAGAGAAATAGCTTTTCAAAGATTTCGTAAAAAATATGCTAGAATCTCTCTGTCCATAGCTATGATCAGTTATTTTTACAATTTAGGTCATATTTGGGGTCACGGATTAGAAAATTAATTTTCTGAATTCATAATAAAAGATTTTTTATTTTTTTGAAAAACCTAAAATAAAAATCTTTTTGCGTGCAAATAAAAATTATCGAATTTTGAAATTTTAACACTTGTTTTTAAATAGTCATCAGTGATACTTTAGGTGGCCCGCGGCTTAGTACCCCTTTCCGACTAACCTTGTATAAATAAAGTTTTGCGTATGTGTCTCACGGCTGGACCAAAAAGGTGTCCAGATCAGCTTAATGTGAAGCATTATAAGTACTTGACGCTGGTTTCCGTCTAGAACCTTTGTGCTCCACGGATGTCTCAGTGGTCATGCCCGTTCACTTGAACCAACATGTGTGTGTATTGCATGTAGTTGTGTACTAATTTGTGATGACGAGATGTCTCTTTCACCACGCTGGGCAAAACTTACTGACCCAAATTGGTGATTAAGGTAAAAAAAGAAGCCGTCGTGGGACGCCTGCCAGATTTGAAATATCGGAACTCATTTTGACTGCCTTGCTGGTCTAGTGCTCGCAAGCGCGGCTGCTGAGCATAGGGTCCTGGGTTCGATCCTCACGTCGGGCAGTGTTATCGGGTTTTCCATTAGAAATTTCTAAGTAGCAGCCCGGTGTCTGGATTTCGCACCTTTAGAATTATAGAGACCTATCTAAAAAATATAGTTTTTGGACAACGTCGAATAAAGGTTCGTATTTTTATGAATTTTGTAGAAAAGAGAGAAACTTTCTCTTATTAAAAGAGAGACCTGTTGTGGGGTACCTCAACAGGCCTCTCTTTTAATAAGAGTCGATGAAGATGGTCATCCATGGTCATTTTATGATTATACCCTAAAATCTTATAATTTTGAAATAGGTCTCTATAATTCTAAGTGCTTGGCCAGACTGGCAGCGCGGTGCGGGGAGCGGCGCGGGTGTGGGAACGCGCGCGATTTGCCTGTCCGCAGTGGAGCGCGGCTTCGTTCTGAGCGTTGTCGTGTCCAGTGTTTGTCAAAATATAATATGGATGAAGAAGACTTATTTTTACTAGGATATTCTTACTAAAAAACGATGTTTCGACATCCACAGTGCAGATCATGCTTGAATAGCACTTATTAATTCTTCAACATTTAATTTTGAAGACGCCATCACAACAACGTGCGTGGTCAGCTCGAACTAGTTTGAGATCCCCCGCTCCCGCGCGGGTTGTCGCTTGCCGCCCGCGCTCTCACTGCGGCCACTTGTATGAACGAGCTATGGCGTGAGCTACCCGCGCGCTCCCCGCGCCCGCGTGCCCGCGCCGCTTCCCGCGCCCGCGTGCCCACTATGGACACTCCAATGAAGTTCTTCTGTTTGAACTCGCCGCACCGCGCCCGCCCCGCGCCCGCGTTTGCAGTCTGGCCAAAGGCTAAAGGTGCGATTTGTGCCCGCTTAATGACAATAGGCTCGCCCCTATTACATGGGACTTACACATAACTGGCGAAACGAGGGTGTACTAAAAACACCTCTGCCATACCCTTCGGGGAACACAAGGCGTGATGTAATGTATGTGTGTATGAAACTCATTTTGGAATAAAAATAAAATGGCCGAATTAAACCGACGAGTTACATAGGTTTGCAGTCGTGTGTCTGCCATCGCAAGCGTCGCCACGCAACAGGCGCTCTCACCCGTACCGCCGCATTAGATGTTTCACATCATAAATCCAGCATTGACCTGGTTCGATCACCACAATGGCTACGTAATCATCACACCATTATACTTGGTGGTAGGATCTATACGGTCTGCCTGGCTAGCTCCCACCCTCACATTAAAGTCCGGCGCCAAGCAGTTTACAGTGTTCCATCGTGTATATGTGAGAGCTAGAGGGGTATAGGGGAAGCCTTCTATATTTCTGTTCCTTGGATTCGTGTGCTCCATCTTAGATTCTGTCCGCGCTTACCATCAGGTGAGACTAGGGTGAAACGCGACCTAGTCGTGAGTAAAAAGTGTAACGACACGTTTGGTGCAGTGGCTGAGCGATTGGCTGATGCGGTCGTGGGTTCGATTACCGCACGAATCAAATATATGGTCTTTACCTATGAAATCAGCGTTTTGTATGGAGAATTTTAAAGAAGTTGCATTTTTCATACTAACATTTTCTTAATTTATTTAACAACTATGGACACTAATGTTTTAAAACTTTTATGCACTAATGTTTCAAAACTAAGATAACGTATGCCACTTAGATTATGCGACAAAAATAAGTTTTGGCTAAGTTAAAACAAAAATAGTGGTCATTTCTGCTAACAAAAAGGGGAGTAATTTTTAAGGTATTTTTTATGTTTAGAAAACTATAAGTAATAAGATTTTTTTATTGGTATTTGTCTATGATGGTCATTATTCGATATAATATCAAGCAATTGATATATATTTTAAATCATAGAAGTGACGAGGTACTCTATTTCTGAGAAAAAACCGCCAATTTCATAGGTAAGGACCTAATATTTGTATGACCTACAAATAGTTGTTCTGGGTCTGGGCGTTTGTGCATGTACAATTTTGTGTCTGTAAACGCACCCACGATACAGAAGAGATCCTAGTGTAGGGCAAAGTTTTAGCCGTCGAAACGTTTCTTTATCCCTTTCTGTCTCGTTGCGAGAATCGTAGATATAACGAACGAATCAATCATGAATCTATTATTGTTACAGAAACATTAGCGCCAACTCCACAGAGGGATTCGAACGGTGGACCACAAGTGACGCCACCAAGAATTGATATGACAGCTGTACGTATACTTTTTCTCTTATACAAGGGGCCGTCCATTAATCACGTGATGTTTTTTTTTATCATTTTAACCCCCCCCCCCCCCTTGGTGATACGCCCCCAACCAAAATCACGTGTATTTTTTAGTACCTACAAAGAATCTTAATTTTTAGAGGACAATGACAAAAATGTCTAGACAGAAGGTTGTAAGTTGTTTTTGACCGGCATAAAAATAATATTAAATGGAATGCTGTAATCATGCAAAAAATATAACATATTCGTTCGTTGCCTGGCAACGGCGAGTCAAGCTACACGCCGCTTTTCGGCTTAGAAATCACGCGTTTGACAAAAAATAAATACACGTGATATCTTACTACACCCCCCCCCCCCCCCTTGTGATATTTCGTGAATTTTGCGAAACCCCCTCCCCCCCTTCAAGCCTCACGTGATTAATGGACGGTCCCCAACGTGTTACAAAAATACCCCTAAAGACGAAAGGGGGTAAGAGATCCCTTGTAAAGAGTCTATCGGCAATAAATGAAAACCGTAGAATGACCCAAAAAAAATTTGGATATAACAATATAATTATCATTGAAACGCAATCCTGAAAACATAAAACTAAAGAGTAGACTACCCAGAAAGTTATTTACATTCTTACCTAATTTCCTCTGAGAGGTAAATGACAACAACCATAAAAGACTACTTGATTATTTACATTTTTTATGGGGAATTAAAGACGTTGTATACAAGGTGTATAATGAGCTGCCTCTTTGGTCTAGCTGTGGCAAGCGCGACTGCTGATCGGTGAGGTCCTGGGTTCGATCCCCAAGTCGGGCAAAGTGTTATTGGGATAATTTCGGTACTAAAAAAGTTCATAATTGCAGCTCCACAAAGCTCTATGCGCTACCGCGGGTTGTGAACCATCAACGTTGCTACTATACCTGATGCTGCACTCCTGCAACGCGTACAAACGGCACATAAGCAACGTCGCTCACATCGAACAGTTGGTGAGTTACCACACATAACATAATTAGCCCATTATGGAACCATAGCCCATTCTACGTGACACATTTTTTATCCCCCTCCTCCCCCTCGGTGACCACCCGTAATATATGCCTATACGCCCCCCCCCCCCTCTAGTTTTCACGTAGTAATTCATAAATATGGTTTTAAATCATTTTTTGCAAACCGAAAGATATAAAAATATATTTGGCTTAAGCATACTCCTTTCAATTTTTGTCACTACATCATCTTTTAAACCGCAACTTTGTCTAATCTCATCATTCCTCAATCTATCATTCAAAGTTACCGATGGTAGTATTATTAATTGCCAAACTGGGCATGTAAATAGACTCGTAAGCTAATTTAACCAGAATAGCTAAGCAGCTATCGGTATAGTATATAGAGCTATAGACCCTCCCATATAGAAGTCCATATGGTAGGGTCTACTATACAAAGCCATAAGATCTTTCCTTCATCTATACTAATATTATAAAGAGGAAAGATTTGTATTTTTGTATGTAACGAATAAACTTAAAAACTACTGGACCGATATCAAAAATTCTTTTGCCGTTAGAAAGCTACATTATCACTGAGTAACATAGGTTATATTTATTACTGGAATAAAACTTCGTACGCGGGCGGAGCCGTGAGGACACACCTAGTTATTGATAAAGTTACAAGACTCAATTTTAATCAATAATGCTCCGTAAATTATAGGAATCGGTCATGAATCCAACCACCCACGGACTAATGTTAATATTAACAATTTTTTTCACAGATAGTACCGATTCTTCAAGTGTTATACAACGCGCCCGACAATAACTCCCATCATATATACATGTCGCTGATAGTGCTCCTAATTCTGACGGAAGACGACGCGCTCATCAAAAGTGTGCATTTAATTGTAAGTTATATATGTTATTAATATTATTTACCGCGCTGGACTCTGTGGACGCAGAGCTAAAAGGCTCATTGGCGACGCAAAACTGGTGGACGCCAAGCTTCACAGCTCGGCTCATCGCCGCAAGGTTGCCTGCTTGTCGGTCTTCTATAGACTGTACTTCGTTGAGTGTGCTCAAGAACTCCACAACCTCATCCCCCCGGCCCCCTTCTACCATCGGACATCTAGACGCACTGCCTTCATGACGTGCACGGCAAAAGAGTGGAACTCACTACCTGCGTCTGTGTTCCCGAACGCATACAACCCGAATCTCTTCAAAGTTAGAGTGAACAGGCTTCTTCTGGGTAAGCTCACTCCATCGTAGACTTTGTCTCTGTCACCTCTGACGTAGACTAGAGTCAAGAGCAAACCCATCTCAAATTAAAAAATTAATTGCCTGCGAGAGTTTTATAGATGTAATATAGGTGTTAGACAATAACCTCCTGTGTAATTAGGACATTTAGATTATATTCCAGTAATTTCCTGGTACTTCATACCAAGAAACATTAGTATAAGGACAACGCTCCGTTGTCACATTGTAATCTTAGTTGTAAGGCAAATAAAGAATTAAAGTTAGTATTGATCACTGATCAATGATCAGCTCTTCAAGCGGAACATCTGTTTCCTTTTTAAAACGCCTTTAGGTTTCGCCCACTACCTAACTCGAGCCATAGAGAGCAGTATCTTAGGATTCCGGTTATCAGATTGCGCTCCGAAACTCAGATCGCCGACGTTAGTCAGAAAACCGCAAGCTTAAAATGAATCTGGGCTGGTCAC
The DNA here is from genome assembly GCA_910594945.2 of Amphipyra berbera. NCBI lineage: Eukaryota > Metazoa > Arthropoda > Insecta > Lepidoptera > Noctuidae > Amphipyra > Amphipyra berbera. The sequence continues at coordinate 7,967,643 of OU343148.1, read as the reverse complement.
GTCTGCCGCATGTCGGACGAGCTGTGGGCAAAACCCATCATTGAGTGGAGCCCACACAACGTCAGACGACGTCCGGCAGGCCCAGGAGGAGACGGCGGAACGAACTAGACACTGGAAGGATTGGCTGCAGAAAACCTTAAACCAAGAGGAGGAGTGGAAGGAGGGTAGGGTCTTTGCCCTGCAATGCGATGATCATGACTGAATAATAATAATAAAAATATGTTATGATCACTACCTTGTGAAACCGAGAAGGATAAAGAAATTAAATATCAAGACTTGGCACACGATGCTGTCGACATGTGGGAGGTTGACTCAGCAGTTGTGCCGATAGTCGTTACGGCCAATGGCTTAATAGTCAAGAGCCTCAACCGGCATCTGATGAGCCTCTCGTTGGGCGGCTGGGTCAAGGGCCTGATACAGTGCGCGGTACTTCTGGACACGGCACGTATTGTTAGGAGGTTCCTCTCTCTGAGGCCCTGACCACCGGTCGTTTGGACCCTGTTCCCGATGCCGGTGGGCTACTATTATTTATATATTTTTAAATGTTTGTCTTTTTAACCCTCCTACATGGAAGACGAGCGTTGAACCGGTAGGGTACCATTTATTTTTATTTTGTTCACAGATATTAAAAAACTTGACTTGGTATACCGAACGGGCTATATCAGAGATTTCTCTCGGCGGTCTGATGGTGCTGGTGATACTGCGCGCGCTACAGTACAACATGGTGCGCGTGAGGGACAAGTACTTGCACACCAACTGCCTCGCCGCCATCGCTAACATGAGCTGTAAGTGTAGCGACATAAGAGCTGTTTTACAAAGCGCACATCAATTAACTTACTGTTTAGGCTTCTTTTCCACCAGAGATGTCCTATGCAACGTTGCTATAAATGCTTTTGATATCCACCAATCATATTCATTGGTCCAGATAGCATAGCACTCGTGGAAGCTGATTCAAATAAGCTACGTTTTCCATATGGAAGGATGCGTACTATGGATGCGAGCTATGGATGTGTGCTATGGATGCGTTCTATGGATGCGTGCTATGGATGCGTGCTATGGATGCGTGCTATGGATGCGTGCTATGGATGCGTGCTATGGATGTGTGCTATGGATGCGTGCTATGGATGCGTGCTATGGATGCGTGCTATGGATGCGTGCTATGGATGCGTGCTATGGATGCGTGCTATGGATGTGTGCTATGGGTGCGTTCTATGGATGCGTTCTATGGATGCGTGCTATGGATGCGTTCTATGGATGCGTGCTATGGATGTGTGCTATGGGTGCGTTCTATGGATGCGTGCTATGGATGCGTGCTATGGATGCGTGCTATGGATGCGTTCTATGGATGCGTGCTATGGATGTGTGCTATGGATGCGTGATATGGATGCGTGTTATGGATGCGTGCTATGGGTGCGTGCTATGGGTGCGTTCTATGGATGCGTGCTATGGATGCGTGCTATGGATGCGTGATATGGATACGTGTTATGGATGCGTGCTATGGGTGCGTGCTATGGATGCGTGCTATGGATGCGTGCTATGGATGCATGCTATGGATGCGTGCTATGGATGCGTTCTATGGATGCGTGCTATGGATGTGTGCTATGGATGCGTGATATGGATGCGTGTTATGGATGCGTGCTATGGGTGCGTGCTATGGGTGCGTTCTATGGATGCGTGCTATGGATGCGTTCTATGGATGTGTGCTATGGATGCGTGCTATGGATGTGTGCTATGGGTGCGTGCTATGGATGCGTGCTATGGGTGCGTGCTATGGATGCGTGCTATGGATGCGTACTATGGATGCGTGATATGGATGCGTGCTATGGATGCGTGCTATGGATGCGTGCTATGGATGCGAGCTATGGATGTGTGCTATGGGTGCGTTCTATGGATGTGTGCTATGGGTGCGTTCTATGGATGCGTGCTATGGATGCGTGCTATGGGTGCGTGCTATGGATGTGTGCTATGGATGCGTGCTATGGATGCGTACTATGGATGTGTGCTATGGATGCGTGCTATGGATGCGTGCTATGGATGCGTGATATGGATGCGAGCTATGGATGCGTGCTATAGATGGTCGCGAGTGGTGTAGCTATATGTGCAGAGCAGTGTACCTACAGTAGGCGCGCGTTTGTCACCGAACTAATCTTCCTCGCACAGCTACCGTGCGGCGGCACATTTTCATAGCACATCTTACTCGCTCCGCTACATAGCTTAGCATCAGTGGAAACAGTCACATACTTTCGTGGCTTAGCTGCAAGCAAAGAGCCGGCAGATCTTATGATTTTTCTTATTTTTTCAGGTGAATTTAGGAATCTACACCCGTACGTAGCGCAACGACTAATATCACTGTTTGAAACTTTGACTAAACGAAGAGCTAGACTATGCAGTGAGATAGAAGGTAAACGTCTCTTACTTATAGCGTAAACAGCTCATATTTACTTCTGCCTCGTGAGGTCCTGGGTTCGATCCCCAGGTCGGGCAAAGTGTTACTGGGTTTTTCGATGTGGAATTCCTCAGTAGCAGCCCGGAGCCCAGTAGATGTCAATAGGCTCGCCCCCTATTACATGGGACTTAAACATAACGGTGAAATGAGGATGTTACTATACACTTCTGACTAACCCTTCGGGGGAATACAGGCGTGATGTTATGTTTTATTTTTATTTCTGTCCATAAAGACAGTATAAAAGAAATTGGAAAAAAAATACAAGCATAACGGGCTGTTTCACATATAAATATGTCAGTTTGATAGTGTTTCTATAGTAAATCTGTCATCATTATCTTCTTGCCGTGTTCCCAAGTTACTTGTAGTCGGTGAAATATGTTTTCCTCTTCCATTCTTCCCTGTCAGCCGTCTCATTATCATTTGACGACACGTTTGGTGCAGTGGCTAAGCGATTGGCTTCTGCGCTGCGGGTCGTGGGTTCGATTTCCACACGGAACAAATATTTGTATGGCCTACAGATAGTTGTTCCGGGTCTGGATGTTTGTGCATGTGAAGATTTGTGTCTGTAAACGCACCCACGATACAGGAGAAATCCTAGTGTGGGGCAACGTTTTTATTTAAAAAAAAAAAAAAAAAAGTAAAAAGAAAAAAAAAGACTCCCTTATCTTTGATATCCTCCCTTACACAATCCATCCATCTTTTCTTTGCTATCCCTCTCCCCCTCCATCCATCAACATTCATATTCATCACTCTCTTAGTCACATGTGTTTCAGCCCTCCTCATCACATGCCCATACCAAGAAAATCGATTTTCTTTCAACTTCACTTTCAAACTCCCTCTAATATACTTATTTCTTACTTTATCCATTTGCGTCACTCCGCAAATCCATCTCAACATTCTCATCTCCGCTACGTGTAATCTTCTTTCATCCGTCTTCTTCACGACCCAACACTCTGATACGTACAGAACGACAGGTAAATGTGGCAAACTACTAGTAACAGCATTGCTGTGTTCTGGTGTGGAGGGTATGGGTGGCGGTTAAATTACAGGTACATGAGTTGTTAGATTGTGGGAAGGCTATTTAGTTTCAAAATGTGTTTCAGGTGGCGATATAAGTAATTTAGAGTTACCACACCACGCTGAAGAGAAAACTGAAGAAATTGTAAGTATAATTGTTATTGTAATTAAAACTAGTGACTCGCTCGGCCTCTGCCTCGTTGGTCTAATGGTGGCAAGCGCAACTGCTGATCGTGAAGTCCTAGGTTCGATGCCCAAGTCGGGCCAGTTCCCGATGCCTTGAAATTTTGACAGGAGGTAGCTTTTATAACGTAGGCATTCATTACGGAAGGATATTTCTAAATTCATCCCCTAAGGGGGTGAAAAAAAATACCGCTAGCGAAGTTGCGAGCAAAAGCAAGTCAGTTATAAGCAGGGATCGAAATAGGTCGTTTATAAATAGGTCAAGCGCGACTGCTGATCGTGAGGTCCTGGGTTTAATCCCCAGGTCGGGTAAAGTGTTAATGGGTTTTTTCGTGTGGAATTCCTCGGTATCAGCCCGGTTTTTTTAATTTGTGCTCAGTTGATGGTAATAGGCTCCCTATTACATGGGACTTGAACATAACGGCGAAAAGTGGGTGTTACTATACACCCCTGCTCGACCTTTCAAACAATATCATACGGCCTGCCTGGCTAGATAAACTGAACATTGTAGTGTTCCCGATTGTGTATGTGAGAGCCAGAGGAGTATAGAGGAATCCCTCTATATCTTTGATACTTGTGTTCGTGTGCTCCATCTTAGATCCTGTCTGCGCTTACCATCAAGTGAGACTAGGGTCTACCGCGAATAAGGCAAGAATAAAAAAAAAATCGGCCAAGTGTGAATCGGACTCTCGCACAATTTTTTCGTACGTCGTACGGTGGACTTTCGCACGGTTCTGTGCAATTTTTTTTGTTGTTAAGTAACTACAAATTTGCGGATTTCGGATTTTTCCCTTTACTTGTTCTACATATAAGACATTGCTTCTTGCCAAATTTCTTAATTCTAGGTCAACGGTAAGTACTCTATAGATTTTGATTCCCTTGCGAGTGTCAAAATATGCGGCATTAACGGCCGTATCTTTTGATCGCGTTGACTTAGAAGTTTGATTTTTTCACTGCTCCAAGGGATTGCAGACCTGAGTATATGATTTTAATTTCAACCTGATACCTCCACGCGTTCCTGAGAAAAAGGGTTTTTACAGACAGGCAGATAGACTGACAACGAAGTGATCCTATAAGAAAGAAAGAAATTTATTTGGCACGAAAGCAGTCAGACACACAGACAAAAAAAATCATAGGAGACAAAAAAAAAAAAGTTGCTGTGTGTCTAGCGGCTGCGCCAAATAGGTTCAGTTCAGCATAAATGTCAGACCACTAGTGGCTGACGCTGGTTTTCAACTGAACCCACTGTGACGTAACTGATGTAAACCAGTTCCAAATAAATAAATAGCGTGCTTAAATAAATAAACAAATAAAAAATAAATACTGTTGACCCGTAATTACGGATGTCTCGGTGGTCATGCCAGTAAACTTAAACCAATATGTGTGTGTATATGAGCAGTGAATGTGTGTGTGAATATAGTTGTGTACTAGTTTATAATAATTGTGTAAACGGAAATAAATATAAGGGTTCCTTTTTTCCTTTTGAGGTATGGAACCGTGGAAATACGTTCCTTGTGAAGTATGTGCGGTGTAACTTTGAATGATAGATTGAGAAATGATGAGATTAGACAAAGTTGCGGTTTAAAAGATGATGTAGTGACAAAAATTGAAAGGAGTATGCTTAGGTGGTTTGGTCATGTTGAGAGAATGAGTGAACGGCGATTAACAAAAGGAATTTATAAGGCGGATGTCAATGGAAACGCCGGTAGAGGACGTCCTAGAAGGACATACATCGATGTTATTGGTGATGTTCCTCACAAAGGTCAGGTGCGTAGTACTCTCAACCGGCGTGCGTGTATGACAAGATGTATGAATGTGGATGAAGCGAAAGGGGTATGTAAGAGTCGTAGCATGTGGCGTTCTATAGTTTCTGCCTACCCCAATGGGAAAAAGGCGTGAGTTTATGTAGGTATGGAACCCTAGAAAAAAAGAATTATGTTCATAATAAAAATGTCTCATTTTCAGATGGACCATATAAGTGTTCTCGACGAGGTCCTACGAATGCTGCTAGAGATAATAAACTCATGCGTTGCTCACCAGCTATCGAACAACTTAAATGTTGTCTACGCACTGCTACACAAACGACATTTGTTCCAACAGCATCAGCATCACCACCCCGTCGCGCAGAACATTGATATGGTGAGTTATGGTATTGGCGAAATGGTCCCTCATTCTGTTACGTTGCGGTCAATATTACCCCCCGCTGATCTTTTAGTTTGACCCCCGCTTTATGTTAGCTAGTGTTCAATCTGATCCCGCTGATAAATTAATTGTGGGCCAAATTGACTCCCACTTTACGTTAGCTAGTGTTCAATCTGACCCCGCTGATAAATTAATTGTGGGCCAAATTGACTCCCACTTTACGTTAGCTAGTGTTCAATCTGACCCCGCTGATAAATTAATTGTGGGCCAAATTGACTCCCACTTTACGTTAGCTAGTGTTCAATCTGACCCCGCTGATAAATTAATTGTGGGCCAAATTGACCCCCACTTTACTTTAGCTAGTGTTCAACCTGACCCCGCTGATAAATTAATTGTGGGCCAAATTGACCCCCACTTTATGTTAGTTAGTGTTCAATCTGATCCCAATTGTGGGCCAAATTGTCCCCCACTTATGTTAGCAAGTGTTCAATATGACCTCCGCTGATCTGTTAATTGTGGGCCAAATTGACCCCCACTATGTTATTTAGTGTTCAATCTGACTCTGCTGTTAAATTAATTGTAGGCCAAATTGACTCCCACTTTACGTTAGCTAGTGTTCAATCTGACCCCGCTGATAAATTAATTGTGGGCCAAATTGACCCCCACTTTACGTTAGCTAGTGTTCAATCTGACCCCGCTGATAAATTAATTGTGGGCCAAATTGACCCCCACTTAATGATAGCTAGTGTTCAATCTGACCCCGCTGATAAATTAATTGTGGGCCAAATTAACCCCCACTTTATGTTAGTTAGTGTTCAATCTGACCCCAATTGTGGGCCAAATTGTCCCCCACTTATGTTAGCAAGTGTTCAATATGACCTCCGCTGATCTGTTAATTGTGGGCCAAATTGACCCCCACTTTATGTTATTTAGTGTTCAATCTGACTCTGCTGTTAAATTAATTGTAGGCCAAATTGACTCCCACTTTACGTTAGCTAGTGTTCAATCTGACCCCGCTGATAAATTAATTGTGGGCCAAATTGACCCCCACTTAATGATAGCTAGTGTTTGATGTTACCCCCGCTGATCCGTTTATTGAGGGTGAAATTGACCCCTCTATATGATAGATAGCAAATGTTCAATGTGACCTCCGCTGATCTGTTACTTGTGGGCCAAATTGACTCCCACTTTACGTTAGCTAGTGTTCAATCTGACCACGCTGATTTGTTTATTGTGGGCCAAATTGATCCCCTCTATATAATAGCTAGTGTTCAATATGACCTCCGCTGATCTGTTAATTGTGGGCCAAATTGACCCCTACTCTATGATAGCTAGTGTTCAATGTTACCCCGCTGACCCTTTGATTATGTGCAAAATTAAGCCATAATTTTAATGCGTCAATATTAATTTGAATTATATTATCAACTAGCGGCCCGTCCCGGCTTCGCACGGGTGGACATTTTTCCCGTTTTTGCAACATTTTTCATTTATGCTCCGCTCCTATTGGTCATGGCGTGATGTTATATAGCCTATAACCTTCCTCGATAAATGGACTATCCAACACAACAAAAAAAATTTCAATTCCAACCATTAGTTCCTGAAATTAGCGCGTTCAAACAAACAAACTCTTCAGCTTTATAATATTAGTATAGATTATTATAATAAAAAGTGCCATAATAAAACATTTTCTGTTTTTGTTCTTTTCAATGATTATCTAATTTGCCATTATTTTGTATTCAGGTGATAGGGTACTTTTCAACACGTCTGCAACGCGTACAAGAGGGCGCGGGCGGCGACCTCGGGGTGACTGAAGTGTTGCAGTGCATCAAGAAGGGAGCTGAGCAGTGGTCCAGCGATAGATTGAAGGTATAATACCATTTGCAAAGGTTAAGCTGCGCTTGCCGCAGTCAGTCTGTTGATGGGTGACCGTTCGTTACACATCGAGACCCCTCCGAGCCTCGGAGAGCACGTTAAACAGTCGTCACGGGTAGTCAGAAGCCCGAAAGTCTGACAACCAGTCTAACCTTGGCATATTGGCATTACCCAGTAACTGAGTTGCGGAGGTCTGATGGCAGTCGCTCCGTGTAAAATACTGGCATTCAACCCCAGCTGGTTAGACTGGAAGCTGACCCCAACATAGTTGGGAAAAATATAGGCAATAAAATGGATTATACGATTTGCAAGGTTAGACCTTAGAGCTAAATACGTAACACAAGTTGAGCTACTTAGCACGCCATTCGTAAGGAGCAGTCCTCCTGTACAAGGAGGTGTCTTCCTCTCCCTTCTCGCGCTCGACGCACCGGGCGCCGGGCTGCGGCCACCCTTGTGAGGGGCCTGCGGGCCGCTGGGGACCAAAACCTCCGGGGATGCGTTGCATGTAATAGCATATCGCGTGACCTCGGCGATAGGTTAAAAGGATGAACGCCGTGGGTTTTTAGCCGGTAAGAGACCGACAGACCCCCTCGCCTTCCGCGGGTGAGGGACACCCACGAGGATCATTATCCTCTTGCCCTTATCCCAACATATTTGGGGTCGGCGCAGTATGTCTTCTTCTTCCATACATCTCTATTAGCCGTCATCTCAGTAGTCACCCCCTTTCTAGCCATATCATCTTTCACATTATCCATCGCTTCTTTGGTCTTCCTCTACTCTTACAATCATCCACATTCATACTCAATAATTCCTCACATGTTTCTCCGCATCACATGCCCATACCATAACAACCGGTTTCCACACAACTTCTCAATCACCGGCGCCACTTTCAGGCTTCCTCTTACATACTCATTTCTAATTCTATCCATTCGCGTAATACCACACATCCCTCTTAGCATTCTTATCTCAGCTGCAGGCAATTACCTTTCATTTGTCCTTTTTGTGGCCCAACATTCCGATCCATACAAGACAGCAGGTCTAACCATGGTTTTATAGATCGGACACCCTCGATGATATACCCACGATAAAAAAAGTGAGCAATCCTCCTACTTGTTACGCTACTAAGTCAGTTCTTGACTGTGTCCGTTTCTTCAAGCGCGAATTGTTGTACGATGCGTGTGCGCAACCTTGCTCGATGCGCGCGAGGCAGGTGCCATGTTTACTTCCCAGCACTAAATTGCCATTGTTACGTAGGTAGTTGACGACATTGACGATACGTTTGGTGCAGTGGTTGAACGATCGGCTTCTGCTCTACGGGTCGTGGGTTCAATTCCCGCACGGAACAAATATTTGTATTGCCTACAGATGGTTGTTCCGGATCTGGGCGTTTGTGTATGTGAAGAATTGTGTCTGTAAACGCACCCACGATACAGGAGAAATCCTAGTGTGGGGCAACGTTTTTTTTTAAAGAAATAAAGAAAGAAACAAAAATGATGATATATTTACATACAATTTAAAAAACTTGTGGTATATACAGGTTATAAATGAAATGTAATTCCTTCAAACCTCGTGATGTACTGCTGACATAGATTAAATTAAGCTGCACGGGATACTTTTAGATTCAATAAAGTAAAATTACAAGAAACAAACGTGTATTCTTAACGTGAGGCATTTTAGCGCCCCGAGTTAGATGACCGCGCGGCGAACGATACCCACGCAATTCGCTTGAGGCGCTAAAATACCTCACGTTAAAAACACCATGTTTATTTCTTGTATTTTTTTTTTATTGAAACCAAAAGTATCCCGTTCATGGTTAATCTATGTCAGCAGTACATCACGAGGTTTGAAGGAATTACATGATTTCGTTTACACCCTGTATAATCCATCTATTAAACCAAACACCAAAACGATTTAAAATTGCTGTTTTATTCCAATTTCCAGAAATTTCCTGATTTAAAATTCCGTTACGTCGAAGAAGAGAGACCGGAGGAGTTCTTCACTCCCTACGTGTGGAGCCTAGTCAACTCGTGCGGCGGAGTGTACTGGGCCAGTGAGGGGGGCGCGAGGGCGCTCGGTGATTTGCTCGCCTGCTGATCCGCAAGGCGACAGGTCACTTGTGTAGATATTGTGAGGACCTCGGTGTGCCGGTGGCTATACGGGAACTAATTGTGTCTGATAATGAAACTAAAATAATATAAATTAATATAATAACATAAATTATAACACAAATAATATAAATTAATAATAAAACCCCTTTAGGCCGGGACCGCACTGGTACGGCGACAGCGACACGACGGCGATTTCGTGAAAACAAACTCATATAAAAATATGTCCGTGGCCGCACTACAGAAGCGACAAGCGAAATTTATTTGTACACTGAATCGCCGTCGCATCGCTGTCGCCGTAAGTGCGGCCACGGCCTTATTCCCCGAAGGGTTGAGAGATGTATAGTAACACCCCCATTTCGCCGTTATATTTAAGTTCTACGTAATAGGGGTCGAGTCTATTGCTATTAACCGGTCACAAATCCAAACAACGGACTACTACTGAGGAATCCTACGCGGAAAAACGCAATAAGACTTTGCCAGACCTGGGGCTCGACCCCAGGAACTATCACGGAACGATCAGCAGCCACGCTTTCCGCAACGGGGCAGTTAATATAATATTAATTTATTTATACTTTATTAGCGACCCGCCCCGGCTTCGCACGGGTGCAATGTAGATACTAATGTGGGGCACATAAACCTTCCTCTTGAATCACTCTATCTATTGCTGAAAACTGCATTAAAATCCGTTGCGTAGTTTAAAATATATAAGCGTACAGACAGCGGTAGCGACTTTGTTTTATACTATGTAAAGATTATTTTCGTTTTAGAATCAGACACAATCTTTCTTATCCAAGGTTATTATTTGATACCTGAGTGACAAGTTACAAAAATGGCGTCAATTTGTGTATATTTGGCATTTTATTTGATGATTGATACATTATAAACCTGTAGTTATACAACGTGTTACAAAAATATCCCTAAATCCGAAAGGGGGTTAAAAGGTCCCTTGTTAAGAGTCTGTTGGCAATATTTGAAAACCGTAATATGACCAAAAAAAACATATAATAATCATCATTGAAACGCAACCCTGAAAACATAAAACTAAAGAGTAGACTACCCAGAAAGTTATTTACATTCTTACCTAATTTCTTCTGAGAGGTAAATGACAACAACCATAAAAGACTACTTGAATATTTAAATTTTTCATGGGGAATTATGTAACACGTTGTATATTGGCTGTCCGATAATGAATGAATAACGTTGAAATGGCGTATACCAGAAATAAAGACCTTTAAAAAATACCCATGTAGAATACCCAAGATCTGTTTTTTTTTTACTTCATTTTAACTAATTTTTGTACGCCACGACCGTTAATGTATGAATTTCATCTGTTTTATGTTTGAATAATATTTTACATTCACTTTGCCGATAGATAAGCAGTAAATAGTACAAATAGACAACACAAATTTAAAAAAAAAAACTTGTATTAGTTATTTTATGCATAATTTTCAAAAATATTTTTAACGGTATTTGGGATACGATTTTTTATATTTTTTAACGTTTAGATCTATTATATGCCATTTCAAGGTTATTCTTTAATTACCGCACACCCTATATAATTATTATACAGGGTGTAAACGAAATCATGTAATTCTTTCAAACCTCGTGCTGTACTGCTGACATAACACTGAACGGGATATATACGGATCCAATAAAAAAAAATACAAGAAGTAAACATGTGTTCTTAACGTGAGGCATTTTAACGCCCCGAGTTAAATGACCGCGCGGCGAGTGATAGCCGCGCAATTCATGTTTACTTGTAATATTTTTTTATTGAATCCAAAAGTATCCCGTGCAGGGTTAATCTATGTCAGCAGTACATCACGAGGTTTGAAGGAATTACATGACGTCGTTTACACCCTGTATACGACGCATAAATGCGACAAACTATAATATGAAGTACACATAAATAATATTTGTTTCGTTTTCGTGCCTTTTCTTATTGTCAACTTAACTAATGAAATAAAATGGACAATATATTAGCAAACTATGTACGACAATCTCCGCAGGGTATGTCGCCCTACTTTGACAGTGGATTTTGTATACAGGGTGATTTTTTTAAGGAGTGCGTATAATGTGCATAGTCGTTCAGTACGTGTTCCTTATCGGAACCACATTGTTAAAATCCACTTTAAAACAAAATTAAAATAATCCTTTTATTTTAGATGGGTTTACACTCTTGACTCTAGTCTACGTCAGAGGTGACAGAGACTAAGTCTACGATGGAGTAAACTTACCGAGAAGAAGCCTGTTCACTCTAACTTTGAAGAGATTCGGGTTGTATGCGTTCGGGAACACAGACGCAGGTAGTAAGTTCCACTCTTTAGCCGTTCGCATTGTAGTATCCCATACAATGTCAATTTTTTATTTTGTTTTAAAGTGAACTTTTAACAATGTGGTTGCGATAAGGAAGAGCTACTGAACGACAATGCAAATAAAGCGCAATCCTTAAAAATGTATTCTGTATTTATTAAATTATTAATTTAGAGATAAAGTACGATAACATGTCCCGCCCCTCTAAAATTCAAAACGCTTCAATGTATTTGTGAAAGTATTTATAAAGCACCACCAATACTCCCAACGCATGTGTGCGTGTTGAGACAGCCGTCAAACAAAAACTACAACTACATACACACTCTTTCGTAAAGATGTGACTAAACACATTGAAATAGTAATTTGGAGGGGCGGGACATGTTATCGTAGTTTATCTGTACCATCTACTATTTAACAATACAATTATGTAAAATAACTGTTCGTATTATGTAAAAATCGATTTTAAACATCGCCTATATTCCTTGAAGGATTGGGCAGAGGTGTATAGTAACACTCATTTCGACGTTACGTTTAAGTCCCAGTACCTGGACGACCGAGCTTTGCTCGGTAATTTTTTGGTAAATCGTGTTTTTTGGAAAGAAAAAAAGGAAAAAAGAAAAATAACGAAATTGAAAAAAAAAGGGGAAAGAATAATCATCTGGACTCGATTCGGGGTCTTCTGGTTACTGTACCGCCCGATTTTCCACCTGAGCTATTATAACCTTATGATATTGTAGCAGTTTTTCATTGCCTGAAAACACGAAAAAAATGACGTTTTCTAAAAATGAAACCTAGCTAGATCGATTTATCGCCCCCGAAACCCCCCGCATACAAAATTTCATGAAAATCGTTGGAGCCGTTTCCGAAATTCAGATTATATATATATATATACAAGAATTGCTCGTTTAAAGGTATAAGATGTAATAGAGGGCAAACCTATTGCCATCACAATCGGGCACAAATCCAAACTCCGGGTTCAGTTGTTCGGGAACAGTTACTGTGGATTATCACACGTAAAAACCCAATAACACTTTGCCTATAAGTACACCTCTGCCCAACCCTTCAGGCAATACAGGCGTGATGTTATGTCTATCTACATATACACACAGTCGGGTCAGCACGCCCATTTTCGCAAAGCAACTGTGTCCCGAGCTGCTAGACTGCAACTTGGGATAAGTGCCGTTTATGCGTCCGCCACAAGTTTATATAACTACGCCCTCTAAAATGCTCCAACGCAGGAATGACCAAGATATCTGCAACTCCTAAAGGTGGATTTAGACCAAACGAGCGAATGCCCATTCTAGGCCCACTCCATCAAATTCTTTTGGTGTTAACAGAGACAGAGTATTCTTTTGTTGTTCTATCTTGTTTGCGGAGATTCTATGGAATGTTCTAAGAATGCTCGCTCGCTTTATGTAAACAGTGCAAGAGCGTGCGAACAGTTGCTTAGAGCGTTCTTTCGTGTTCGGACGTGCTTGATCCTCGAAGCGATATCTTCAAAGCGTTCTTGTGTTCAGCTGATCTAAACATCTCTAGAGCATGTGCAAGAATTCCAGTTCTTGTTCGTTGTCATTCTTGCTCGTTGGTATTCTTTTGGTGTGAATGATGAAAATTAATTATTGTTTACACCAAAAAAGCAACAAACAACGCTCTGTGCGCTTGTTCTAGCTCTAACTCTATGTTCGTTTGGTCTAAACCCACCTTTAGGCCATGTTCCTATCATCGCACCGCGGGCTCCGCCCTCTGTTCGAGATATGACATCACGGCTGGCGCATTCTGTTTTCGAATATTTGACGTTTAAAATTATTCCAATGGGGAAGGCAACGCAAAACAAAAGCAGATGGCAGCACCTCCGTACTTAGTTATTTGAACCAATCAGAACCATCATATTCATATTAGCAATAATGTCAAACACATTGCAACCAATAAGATGGCATAGGTACAATCGAAAGTGGCGCCATTAGTTCCACAGTTGCCTACCCCATTGAATATTCGTAATATTTGACAACCCTTTTTTGAATGTCGACATCTTTATATATATCAATATTTGAGGTGATGACCCTCACAATGGAAAAGGTAGTTACACTACCTAAGTACTTAGTGCCTAATTATTAGAAATACGTTTATTTTGTCAGTATCTTAAGATATGTTTTTTTTTTCTTTGAACACACAGCTAGCTACATTATCATGAAGATATTTCTTTCTTGCTTAGTGCCTTTATACAATATGTAACATAATTAACGCACATCCTGAAGTAGTTTGTTCAGAATCGTTTACTGAATCGATTTCTATCATTTTTAATATAGGTAATTATTTATCCCAAAAATAATTAAAACTGCGGAAATTAGTCACATTACCCCTGTACAGTCAAAACAAACTGAAATGGACCGTAAATCAAGACAAAAATACTTTTAAAAGTGCATTTTTATTTGTATTAATTCAAATTCCGTCATTCAATACAAAATTAAGAAAAATAAACCTTATTTCAAGAATGTTAATTTAGTAAATAACAATGCATATACATGTTAAACTAAAATTTCACTGTATTTAGTATGATTATAACATAATATTCTAATTGGGGTGTTTGAGGGCGTGCGTAATTATGTTACACTTTGTATAAGGTGTCTGCCTTTCGACTTTAAAAGTTAAATATTATGTTGGTAGACTCATTATTGACAGCCCTGTTCCCAGTGGCGTAGCGTGTATTTCTTCCACGCGGGACCAACCCTATTTGCAAGCAACTAAGCAAAAATCGGTGAAAATTCTGTGATACTCTGTTGCTGTGTTGATTGCAAAAGGATTCAAAATAAAACTTCTTTCTATAATCATCAATCTTGCGATTCTATTTTGAACAACTTCCACCTGTCCCATTTACTTGAAATTTTGCGTTAAATAAGTACCTATGTAGTCCCGATGACAATATAGTTATCCGATCTAATGACTACGGGGCCCCTTTGTGTCCCCCCCCCCCCCTCACGCTACGCCACTGCCTGCCATGCTTCCCTGGTCTGTGCTAATCGCAGCCAGGTCTAACCCGTAATCCTTTGTAGCTCATCACCCATCTGGCTGCTGGTCTTTCGACACTTCGTCTACGGTCTCTTGGCAACCAGTCAGTTAGGACTCTGTTTTCCTACCTAATAGTCTCCGCGAAAGTGCTAGTTACCGCCTGAGGTATGAGAGCGGCAGGAGGGGGATGCGAAACCATAGACACGCTCTGACAGTTTGCTTAGTCTTGTCTACCGCACACACCCTCCTACTGCCGCTCCCATACCTCAAGAGGTGACTAGGACTTGTGCGCGGACTACAGTTTAACCTTTCATCTTATTGTTTATGCTATAATTTTAGGTATCGTAGATATTTATTTTCGTGTATTTGTTTTACTAAGTTAGTAAATGTACATAAAACTATTTGCGTAGTATGGACACAATTAATTTATCTATAAAAAGTACGGTACTCTATGTCTAAAAAAACGTAGATTGTAAAATACGCAATATAGATTAATAAACAATCAATAAATAAATGATATTTAATTATATCGTGTTTTTTGGTGTTCCTTTTTTAAAACCTTTTTTTAGTGTATACCACACTGTTGTCGATTCTGTTGCACACTTTGACAGGACTAAACTAAACTAAGGGTGCTTGTCTCTGTCTGTTTCAATAGAAAAAGAAAGTGACCGTTGCGTTTAGTCTAGTTTATTACTGTCAAAATGTGCTACAGAATCGATACCACTGCCGAAATTACGCAGTACTTACTTGTACCCTTAGTACAAGCACAGGTACAAGTTTGTAATCGGCATTAGTTTTTGTGAGCTCGCTAAACTGGAGCCCGTTCACACATCGGATCCGTTTTCGTAAGACCGTTTTTAACCGATCCGTCGGTACTGGGTGTGTTGTTCACATCCTCGGACCAATAATACAATAATTGTCGACATGTGGGGTTGACTCATGTGTTGAAGTTGTGTGGAAACCGGTTGTCATGGTATGGGCATGTGATGCGGAGGAACGAGGAACATGTCGTGAGGAAAGTATTGAGTATGAATGTGGATGGTTATAAGAGTAGAGGAAGACCAAAGAAGCGATGGATGGATAGTGTGAAAGATGATATGGCCAGAAAGAGAGTGACTACTGAAATGACGGCTAATAGAGATGTATTGAAGAAGAAGACATACTGCGCCGACCCCAAATAAGTTGGGATAAGGGCAGGAGGATGATGATGTGGGGTTCTGAGTCAACCCCCAGTTGTTGTGTCGATAGTCGTTACGGCCAATGGCTTAATAGCCAAGAGCCTCGACCAACATGTGATGAGGCTCTCGTTGGGCGTCTGGGTCAAGGGCCTGATACAGAAAGCGGTACTTCTAGATACGGCGCGTATTGTTAGGAAGTTCCTCTCTCTGAGTCCCTGACCACCGGGAGCTTGTACCCTGTACCCGATCAGATCCCGGCCAGAGCATATCGAGGACAGCAGGGCAGATTATTTTGTCTTTACCCAACGTAAATTCATACGTATCTATTGGTAACAAGATACAGATTCCAATGTTTACAGTTCGACCCCAAGGCATCAAAGGGATCCAAATTATTATTATTTATTTATTTATATTCACATGAGGTAACTATAATTTATAAAATAAGCCCCACAAAACCGTAGTAGTGGTTTGACTGTGGGGTCGGTGAGTTTCTGTACATTCAATAAACTTAGCCACTCAACCGCCCGGCCGGCGCCGCCAAATTTCAGTTGACCGCCACGGACCGCGCGGTCTTATTTATGTTATTTGACCGCTTCCGACCTTAGCGATAAAAACACCTGACGTTCGCAAACTACAAGTGCTATATCAAAATAAAAAATACAGATATAAAGCTGAATAATTAAGGAATATACTTATCTAAAAACCAAGAGGTATAATTATAATTTGAAATTCAAAAAAAAAAGATTAACTTGAAAAACAGTGATGGAAAATTGGAAAAATTGGAAAATTGGAAATGTTTGATGGATAACTCTAGTGACTCTGGGTACATTGAGTTTGCCAGCAGCCATAGATCACGTGTTATGATCGTAGATTACATGAGTTAGGTTATGCTCCTGGGTAACATGGAGGTTAACTGTTAAAAGATACTTATATTTGTAACTAATCGGTAAAATTTGACATATTTTAAATAGTTTCCTATAATTTCCTTTACAACTGTTTTTAGTTTTTTGAGTAACAAGTAGTTTCAAGAATCGAATTTGAAGAGCTTCTAATTTATTGTTAATCCATAACTGTCAAGAGCATAACTCATAGTAGAATCCACTAATGACATGTATACATATGTTAATGGGAACTTTCAAGCTTAGGTGGTTCATTTTACTTAATAATATTCTTTTCCACGAAGGAAATTTCCCTTCGTGGCATTAAAGAGCGCGCTAGAGGATGCCGCGGCTGAATGCGACGGTAAGCGACGAGAGGTAACGACACGTTGCAACGACATGCTTAGGGACGCGAAGGCATGCTGAGGGACGCCGTGGCATGCGACAGTATGCGCTGGAGTCCGTTAACATGCGATCGCGGGGTGAGGCAATGCAAGCGGGGGTGCATGCACACCACATTCGTGCAAGTGCCCCTGCCCTGCCGTCCCTAGTGTACGCTGGCCCTCGGGATGCCGCAGGATGTCTCGGTAGCTGCCGGCATGCCACGGTATCTAATAGGCCGCTGACATTATTAGTGTGCGCTGGCCGGTGGCAAAATCCCCTGCCCTGCCGTCCCTGGTGTGCGCTAGCCTCTATTTACTTCACGACACATCTTTATGTACGGATCCGTTTTTTTTACTGTTCCTGGCATCCAGTTTTTGATGATAAAACGGAACGTGTGAAAATCTCGGACCAGTATTTTTTACTAGATTCGGAATACAGTGGTAGGTGAACTCGCTCATACAACTACATGTGCCATCACCAAAATAAAAACGAATCCGCTAAAAACGATCCTGTAAACAGTTTCTATGTGAATGGGGTGTGCTCGTATAAAAAAGGGATCCGTAGGTACATGAAGATGTATGGAGATGTCTGGGTGCCTTCACACACGATCCATTATTTATATTGTATCTTGCCTATCAGATGGTGTCTATCGAGATCGGTAGAACAGAACGGAATTTGACAGATGTCAACAACACATCCAGTACCAACGGATCCACTGTGTGAACGACTTGCCTTTTTCTTACTTAACAAGTGTGTAAGAAAAACAAAAAATATTTCTGTTTTCGTAATTTACAAACCCGTACAGCCCATACTAGAGGTACCTACAGCAGTTTGTGGGCTATTATGATATTAAAAGATGTAGGTAAGGAAGTCTAGTGAAGTCTTCTCAGTTCTTTCGTTCACACCAATTAGAATGACATTCTATCGGCGCACTGAAACGCATGACTGAACTAAAATACAACAGATTGTTGGAACTATTAAAAATAAAATAGAAATAATTCATTCGGAAATATTAAATTACATGTTCAAAACTTAGACATGAAGACATGTAGAGCAAAAGAAAATTTAAACTTTACCGCCAAGCGCCATTGTGTTCAGTAACATAGACAATATGACAATACCACTTCTTCGACTACACTGCGCATTCGAATTTATTTTTTGTAAATCTTTCCTTGTATTTTGTCCTTCAAATTAATCATCATTATATCCAATGAAATAAAAATATTTTTATTCTAATTGTCGTTCAGTGTTGAAAAGCAAAAAAGAATAGACAACTTTTTTACTTCCTTCCGTTTTAAAATCAAATCAATCGACAATCGAGAAATAATGTGTTGGTGTTGTGAATGTGAACAAGTGCGTAAACAATACTTAATTTACTAAAAATAAATATCTTTGTTTATGTAATGATCGGAAACTATACGCGAGGCTATATAGAACCTTATATTTGTTTGTGCTTTTGAAAATAAAATTACTTCGTGAAATATTCAATCGTCACTTCTGGGTGAGTGCAATGTTGTTTTTTCAAATATTCCGTATTTTGTAAACATTTTATTCGAAGTTTTGTTTTCTTTATGCGATAAAAATGTATTTTGTCTCGTTGAAGCTGATTTATTTATTCTAGATATCTTATATGTATCTACTGTGTGTCGCGTTACTTGTTTTTATTGATATTTTTAATTGCATTTGAATTAATGAGATTATATTCCTCTATTATTTTTTAATACTTTCTTATATCTCGTTTTTCTACGTACCTAGTGTAGTATTAGTATTTTCAAATTTATTATATCTTTAAAATAAGGTAGGTCTAGATCGTATTGATTTTTTAAATGTACTCTTGGTATGTACTTCAAATATTATTTATTCTTTACATAGATGTTTTTTTTTTTTATTTGTCATCGAGATTGGATGAATAAGTTGCTGTGTATTTGAATAAATATTTAGAATAATAGCTCATTATTTGTTTCTACAGAAAATTATAAGAAAATAAGTAAAATACTGGCCGCTAAAGAAACTGAAAATCTTAGAACTTTGTGGATGATTGGTATTTTTTTTTAAATCTGTAAAGCTTGCATTCTGCTGTACATACCTACTTAATATGAAAAGATAATAATTATTATTTGCTCCAAATAAAATCTAGCACCATTCATGTTCTTTCTTTATTTATTTAATCTTTTTATAAAATAAGATATTACTTTTGATTCATGTAATAGTTCAGGAATTTAGTACATACTTATATGCTTTTTAAGAAATTAGTCCATATTTTTGGATATTTTTAGTATTATTTGAACATTAAATCCTATATCCTGAAATGTAATTTGATAATAACACACAGAGTAGGTAACCTATCAATATATGGTAGCTGGTCACTTATTTTTATGTTTCCAGAGTCCGTCTTGTTCAACGGACTACAATCCTGGTTTCTAAACGGGGCTGATCAACGCATATACTGATCTGCTGTCAAACCTCATGTCAACTGCTGTGATTGGTTGTAACTATTTCGGTCGACCAATCATATTGCTTGACATGAGATTTGACACCAGAACAAATTGATTTGGCTTCCAGAAACCGAGGATTCTTATTTCAAATCAATTTTGGCTTCCAGAAACCGAGGGTTCTTATTTCAAATCCATAATAATAACTATTGGCAGTTCCATACACCGCACTTCATGCAACCGATTGGAATGTGACCCAAATACTTGACAATTAAGTTAGTTAATTACCACATAATTAAAACAATTAAGTAGTTAATACCTTTATTCCCAATGGTTCTGGGATTAATGGAACTTGTTTCGTTTAACGAATTGAGCCAGCAATGGAGTATAATAACTTATGCAACATTTTATTATTGGTGGATATAATAACCATCTTTGTAGAACCCATTGCACCCCTTCTTGTACTTCTGGGTTCAAAGGTGTGATGGATGTACCTACCTACGTTCAAAGTTTCTTGGGAATATTTTAATGAAATCATCGAAGTAGGTCAGAAGCCAATTAAGTAATCTATTTCAGATAATGTAGGAATGCAGTTTTATCTTTAAAATTCCATAGATATTGGTTTACTGTTAATCTAATTAATGTCAAGCCAAAGGTGGGGTTAATATCTACTGCTAATAAATAAGCTGGTCATACGAATGTCTGTGACAGTCTTTACGGGCTCTTAGAAGTCTGAAATGTCTTCTTCTTTTCGTGTGGTTAGTGACTAACCTGGTGTCAGAGTTGACGCCGCCCATGGGCCTCTGACTTAGCTTCACATGCCGTCCAGAAATGTATCAGGCATGCCGGTTTCCTCACGATGTTTTCTTTCACCGTTTTTAAGCAAGTGATAATTATACAATACGCTCATGAATCCTAAAAGTCAGAGGTGCGTGCCTTGGGTTCTAACTAGAGACCTATGACTTGTCAGTTCGACGGTCACAACACTAGGCTATCACTGCTGTCTGACAACCGGTCTAAGCCTAGGGGCGCAAATTTGGAGCAGCATGGCGCGCAGCAGGAAATTGAAGAGCGGAGTGGTTCGTGGCTAATTACCAACAGCGCGGATCATACGATTTGCGAGGTTAAGCTGCACTTGCCGCAGTCAGTCTATAGATGGCTGACAGTTCATTGTACATCGAAACCCCGTGCCTCGGAGAGCACATTAAACAGTCGGTCCCGGGTGTCATACGAATACCTATGACAGTCGTTACGGGTAGTCAGAAGCCCGAATGTTTGACAACTGGTATAACCTTAGGATATCGGCACAGCCCTGTAAAATACTGGTATTCAGCCGCATCTGGTTATACTGGAAGCTGACCCCAACATAGTTGGGAAGACTAGCCAGAACTTTAGCGAAGAGCGCGTACGTATTGGTATCTTGATATCTAAATTACTAAAGTAAAGCTGCGTATCCATTATGCGCTCCTGGCGCGCGTGCCATGAACACCCGCGCCGAGAGTGCGTTCCGCGGAACGCGCTCCAAATATTTAAATGATATCAACTAAGCGCACATGGCGCGCGCGCCACAACTGAGCTTCCTTTGATGCGCTAGATGGAACCGGCCGCTCTAAGTTCGAGCGTTCCAACAAACAAATGGAGTAGCACACTGGAGAACTAATGGCGCCACCATCGACTGTACTAACGCAATTTCATTGGTTATAGTTTATTTGACATTATTGCTAATGTTAATTTAACCCGTCCAGTGGTTGTTATGGGTACAAACAGAGCTGCTGCCATCTGCTTTCGTTTTGCGTGTGCCTCCCCATTGGCGCGCGTTCCAAAATGGTAATCATTTCGCGCGGCCGGAACGGGCGCCAATGTTCGTCCTCTTGGAGCGCGTAGTCGATACGCGGCTTTAAGGTTTTTTATTTGAATGGGATTAATAATACTTAGTAACCGTGTAAAGATTCGCCAGTTAAAGAAAAGAAGAAAAAAAAAAAAAACGTTGCCCCACACTAGGATTTCTCCTGTATCGTGGGTGCGTTTACAGACCCAAATCTTCACATGCACAAACATCCAGACCCGGAACAACTATCTGTAGGCCATACAAATATTTGTTCCGTGTGGGAATCGAACCCACGACCCGCAGCGCAGAAGCCAATCGCTTAGCCACTGCACCAAACGTGTCGTCAGAGTTGGATGTAATAGGTACGTTTTAGCGCCAGATAATTAAAACGGATGGACCATTCTGAGTACAAAGAGCATTGTTTAGACTCCATACAACCTTGAATGTGTCCCTGTCAGCGGGAGTTAACGAAAGGAAGTGGGTTATTATCACGGCGAAGGGAACAAATAAAGTGCTAAAGCGCCAACAAACGTGGGCGTTCGTGGACTACAAAAACGATCGTATGTTGCTGCAACAAACGTCGTAATACAGGGTGTAAACGAAATCATGGAATTCCTTCAAACCTCGTGATGTACTGCTGACATATATTAACCCTGCATGGAATACTTTTGGATTTAATAAAAAATAAATTACAAGAAGTAAACGTGTGTTCTTAACGTGAGGCATTTTAGCGCCCCGAGTTAATTCACCGCGTGGCGTGCGATAGCCGCGCAATTCGCTCGGGGCGTAAAATGCCTCGCATTAAAAACACATGTTTACTTTCTGTATTTTTTTTATTGATTTCAAACTTATCCCCTGCAGATTGAATCTATGTCAGCAGTACATCACGAGTTTGAAGGAATTACGTGATTTCGTTTACACCCTGTATACTGTCGAACAGAATGCAACATAACCTACCACAGAACCAAAAAAAATTAAGCCGTCGCGGGACTGGTAGCAGATATGAAACAACGAAACTCATTTTGTAAAATAAAAACTGAATCTAACCAAAGAGAACCGACGAGTTACGAAGCTCTGCAGCCTTCGCGAGCGTCGCCACGCAACAGCCGCTCTCACATCCGTACCACCGCATTAGATATTTCACATCCAAAACCCATACGACTTGTCACTATGGAAGTTTCTGGCATCCAGCGCTGGATAAATTGGGCGAGTTTATTTCTAGGGGTTAAAATGAGTCCTGCTGTACCAGCAGAAGAATTAAGCGCGGGTCACACCGCGAACTACATAGCTAAGCTACGCTAACCAGGTGAACGAATAGCATCGCTGGCATCGTCGGATATTTCGATCGCATCGTCTGTGTCGCTGACGTAGCTTATCTCTACAGTTCACGGTGTGAACCGAATTATGAAAAGAGGTAAAACGATGCTCGCTCGCCTCGCTCGCTCGCTCGCTAACTGGCGGTGTGGCCTGCGCTTTATATCGTGGCCTCTTACCATTATTTACCGGGCCAGAATTGTACCAACATGTCGTAGCGTGTCAGCAACACTTGAATTGGAGCATATTATACAAAAGTAACCTTCACTTGTCTGACACATTTGACATTTGTCGAGACATTTGAAAACACATTAATCTCAATGTCTTATGTATTTGCTGCTACATTCAGTTTATTTACGATCCGGCGACTGTTAATAACTTTATTTGCGATCAGGCTGAATAAATAATTTACTGAGACAAATTGGTTGTTAAAATCAAGGTTAGAGTTATCTGTGCACTATGGTATGTAGGTTGTTATATCGGGAATTTGATCTTATTTAAGTAAGTACATGTTTGGTATTGAAAATGTTTACATTGTGATGGGATTTTCAGAAGATGTCCTTCTTCCTGGTTCTTCCTGCATTTGCCATGCTTCGCATACTTCGCCCAATTTCATGTATTGATGGACGAAAATTATCTTTGTAACGTTATATCTATGATTACCATCGTAGTTTATTTAAAATCCTAGTACCTTCTAAAATAAAGCATTCTGAAAAAGAGAGCCATCCCCAAGTCAGGTTCAGGAGTGAACGCGACTTGTGTAAAAGTAAATGAGACTTGACAAGATTCGATTTTCATTTTCCAATTGCCTTTTGTATTTCGATCGGTCGGATTCTATCAATCTTGCATTTTACTTTGGCCGTAGCCTCTCCTTGAATGATATGCGACTCCCTAAGCCTTGCATGCAATAATTGCCTTGCCAACATAGGTAATGGATTGGTGACCAAAGCCAAAATATTTTTTTTCTTGTGATCGCATGATTTTTGTTTTTTTTTTGTTTTGGCTTGTACGAGTGTGCCGGTTACTCCGTTCACCAATCGTGGTATTTTAACCACAATGAATGCTATGTGCCATAATCGACAACTCAATTATTTATCCATTGACCCGCTTCCGACGACGCTTCATAAATTCTTCCGACGCTCCGAAGCTCTTATTTGGACGGGAACACAACATGAATCCTAATTGAAGCCATTTATCACATTACCATTTTAGATAGTCATCGTTTCCCGCCATATTTTCGTGCAGTGAGTGGCGCGAAATGGAACGCGCGAACCGTGCGTTCGAATTTTTAAAAAGTTTTCGTTTTTTGTTTAATGAGTTTTTTAGTATGTAGGTTTATATTCAATCGCGAAAGTTGGTGAATTTTACTCACTTGAACCTGTTCTTGATTTTGCGTTTTGGACTTTATGCATAGTGGATTTGATTGTGAAGTGCAACTTATAACACATGAATAGTTCTTGCTTGTTTCTGGCCGATATCTTTTATATATAATTCTTCTGTACGTGTGTTTGTCACCTAACTCCTCCTAAACGGCTGGACCGATTTGGATGAAATTTTGTGTATATTTCAATGGGTTCCTGGATGGTTTGAAAACTCAATTGGACCCGGTAGGTGGCGCTGCTTTTCCGGACAGGACGACGTCTGCCGGGTCCCTTAGTATTGTATAAAAAGTTTGTGTACTTCTTGTTTATGTATGATACTAACATTCGTAGAAAATACCATATTCTGTGTGTTTGCTGTATTCCAAAGATATTTCAGCTGAGTGAAGGGACAATGTTGACGTATTTGCTACTTGTACCACGCATAATACATAACTAACCTTAGTACTAATTACGAAAGTTGACGATGACCATGTACGAAATGTTTAATTGGTACTTATTCCTATTAAATGGCATTTGTGCAAGTCATGGATGACCTCGCACTGTTAATTCAGCCCTCATCAAGCTGTCTCCCTCCCAGTTCTCTCGCCAGCAACGGCCTAAGCCGAGGTCCGAGTCCCATTAGGGGTCGCCCTTAGTGCTGTTGTTGCTAGTAGTCATGATGTTAGTAGTAGTTAGCTTAGGTTAAGTATTTTACTCTCGTCCCCATTGGTTAGAGACCCTTCAGGTCTCGCCAATAACTGCCCGGTTACGTAGAAACGGTCCGCAAGACCGATCAACAACGAGTCGAATAGAAAAAAAAACGCATGGATGAATGGAGAATGAATTTTCTTGCTAAAATGGGTCTTATTGGTGTAATATTATATAAACAGCATATGTATATAGTGGGGTAATTACGAACATGGAAATATTCCGAAAATTACGAATTTCTACTAAACCAGGCTATATTTTTTGCTCTAGCAACGTAATAATGTTTAATGTAATGTTGCCAGAGCAAAAAATATTGCCTAGTTTAGTAGTAATTCGTAATTTTTTGAATATTCCATTGTTCGTCATTACCTTAAAGCACTATATACAAATGTAGATTAGGTACTGGTGTTGATTCTGTAGCACATTTTGACAGTACTAAACTAGACTAAATGCAACCGTCACTTTCTTTTTCTATTGAGACTGAAAGAGACAAACACCCTTAGTTTAGTCCTGTCAAAGTGCGCAACTGAATTGACACCATTGACTCTTGAGTTAAATGCACTTATTACTCACAAACTACCGTGGTACACATAACATCTATACATCCCATATACAAGGTGTAAAAAGACCCTTCACGAAGCCGTCAACCATGCATTCAGTACATCAAACTAAGTAACCATACGCAAAAATTGTAGCCGGGAAACTACTTTTTTTTGGGTGAAAAATTTCGTTTTCCTGTAAAGCTCAATGTAACGCACTCAAACCACTGTGCTGATAGATGCAATGAGTAGTAAACGGGTAATGGAGGTATTTCAAGTACATTTGCAACCTTCAAAACTAGTACCTATTTTTTTTTAAAGTTGTGAAAAAGTTGGAAGTTTGACCTCCAATATCTCCGTAACTAGAAGGTTCCCAGGCAAAGCCCAGAACAAAAAAATTATCGCAATGACGTGGAGAATAAGTGCCTTTCGGCTTCGTTAAGGGTCTATTTACACCGTTTATACCTTTAATAACACCACCAAAACCCCTAAGAACTGCCTTGTTGATCTAAAGCGCGACTGCTGATCGTGAAGTCCTGGGTTCGATCCCCAGGTCGGGCAAAGTGTTATTGGGTTTTCTCGTTTGGGATTCCTCAGTAGCACCCTGGTGTTTGGATTTGTGCCCGGTTGATGGCAATAGGCTCGCCCCCTATTACATGGGACTTAAACATAACGACGAAATGAGGGACTTACTATATCGTCGCTGTGCAGTGAAAACCTCGTAATTGCAATGAATGGAATTTTACAGGAGAAGATAATAACTGCCTGTTAAATGAAGTGTAGATGTAAGGTTCTTCTATTTTATTATCTACTAGCTGCCCGGACAGACTTCGTTCTGTCAAAAGTTATTGGCCTGTAGTGGGAAAAGAAAAGTGTTGTTTTTACTATTTTCCACGCAATTTTTGTTTTTTCTCTCGATAAGAACCTTCCTTGTGCCTTAAGGAAAATATAAAAAACAAAAGTTGCCGATTTGGTCGAGCCGTCCTCAAGTTTTGCGCGATTCATTTTTATTAATACAAGGTTAGTCGGAAAGGGGGTACTAAGCCGAAAGGGTGTTAAATTACCCATAATAAGGGATAACTTTTGTTCTACATGTTTCCCCAAAACTCGACAGTTTAAGAGAAATAGCTGTTCAAAGATTTCATAAAAAATACGCTAAATTCTATCTATACTCAGCTATGATCAGCTGTGTTTACATATTAGGTCATATTTAGGGTCACGGATTAGAAACCCCATTTTCTGAATTCATAACTAAAGCAGGGATGAAGAATTTTAGAAAAAACTAAAATAAAAATTATTTTGGATGAAATTTGTTTTTATCAAATTTTGAAATTTTAACACCTGCTTTAAAATAGTTATATAGATTAATCAATCTATTTCATCTTAAAGCTGTGCAAGTTTGTTCTAAATATGCATTACAAGGTAAGACCCAAGAAATTAAGACTAAAAATAAAAATGAATTTGTGCTTTACGAGGTTTTCACTGCCCAGCGACGATATACCTCTGCCCAATAATTCGGGGAGTACATGCGTGATGTTATGTTACCCAAACCGTAAACGTTGCCAATAAAACACACTACTAATTACACATTGAATACACTAATACACGGTGTAACTTTGAATGATAGATTGAGAAATGAAGAGATTAGACAAAGTTGCGGTTTAAAAGATGATGTAGTGACAAAAATTGAAAAGAGTATGCTTAGGTGGTTTGGCCATGTTGAGAGAATGAGTGAACGGCGATTAACAAAAGGAATTTATAAGGCGGATGTTAATGGGAACGCCGGTAGAGGACGTCCTAGAAGGACATAGATCGATGTTATTGGTGATGTTCTTCACAAAGGTCAGGTGCGTAGTACTCTCAACCGGCGTGCGTGTATGACAAGATGTATGTATGTGGATGAAGCGAAAGGGGTATGTAAGAGTCGTAGCATGTGGCGTTCTATAGTTTCTGCCTACCCCCATGGGAAAAAGGCGTGAGTTTATGTATGTATGTATGTAATTACACATAATATATTTCCATCTGTTATTTTCCGTTGACCGCCCTTCGATCTACGTCCCGATACGTTTGTCAACGTGCTTCGCTCGGCTACAGCCTTCCGAACCGTGGCTTCCTGTCATTGTGAATATGGCAGAAAATTATATGTTTTTCCACTTGTCCGGGAATTGTAGAAAGGTATATGGAGCTAGCTCTGCGGTCACTAGCCCGCTTGATCTAACGTTTGTTGCTGTTTTCTTTGAGACCTGCGTCTGTCACAGATTATACAAGGTTAGTCGGAAAGGGGGTACTAAGCCGCGGGCCACTTAAAGTATCAGTGATGACTATTTTAAAGCAAGTGTTAAAAATTCAAAATTCGATAATTTATATTTGCATGAAAAAAGATTTTATTTAGATTTTTCAAAAAAATATCATAACTACCTACTTCAGTTATGAATTCAGAATATTATGTTTCTAATCCGTAACGCGAAATATGACCTAAATTGCAAACACAGCTGATCATAACTAGGGACAGATAGATTTTAGCATATTTTGTTACGAAATCTTTAAAAAGCTATTTCTCTTAAACTATCCAGTTTTGGGGAAAGTTGTAGAACAAAAGTTATCCCTTATTATGGTTACTTTAACACCCTTTCGACTTAGTACCCTCTTTCCGACTAACCTTGTATAAAGAAGAATTTTCCAAATAAATGACGGTGTTGTGTGGTAACAAACATTTAAAAAAAAACTTACAGCCGAATTGATAACCCTCTCCTTTTTTTGGAAGTCGGTTAAAAAGGCACGACTGCGCGTCAGCATAATTTCCTTTATTCATTTGTAGGGGAACGAGGTATGGTGTTCCTCTTAAGGACAGGGAGGATCCTCCTACCAGGCGGATCT
Organism: Amphipyra berbera; assembly: GCA_910594945.2. Lineage (NCBI taxonomy): Eukaryota > Metazoa > Arthropoda > Insecta > Lepidoptera > Noctuidae > Amphipyra > Amphipyra berbera. The sequence goes on along the minus strand of OU343148.1, from coordinate 7,939,057 downwards.
TATGCCAGGCGGGCCGCTGCCCAACGGTTGATGTTGGGAAGTTTTATATATACTAACTCTGTGTCAGATCTTGATATCGCGATGCAGGATTTGTGACATTTCCTTTGACAGCTGTCATTGTTGTCGCTGTAGTCTGCTAGACATTCGTCATGCTGACGTAGTTCTCATGTGCCGTGGATAGATGCCGCCACACATTCAAATTCATATTTACATTACATACATTGATAATATTTTCATTAAAAAAAAAACAAATTGTAGCCCACCGGCATCGGGAACAGGGTCCAAGCTACTGGTGGTCAGTCTCGGAGAGAGCAACTTCCTAACAATACGCGCCGTGTCCAGAAGTACCGTTTTCTGTATCTGGCCCTTGACCCAGCCGCCCAACGAGAGCCTCATCAGATGTTGGTCGAAGCACTCGGCTATTAAGCCATTGACCGTAACGACTGCTGAGTGAACCTCCCACATGTCGACAACCTCGTGTCCCAAGTCTTGATACTTGATGTCTGTATTCTTCTCGGCTTTCACAAGGTTCTCGTCATGTGGAACAGTGATATCAACAATCGTTGTGAGACGCTCTGATCGATCTATCATCACTATTTCAGGCTTATTGGCAGCAATTAGGGATTGCAATCGCGCAGCTCATTAAATCCCGCGGGATTGCTATGCGGGATCACGCGGGATCCCGCATCTTTGAAATTATGTTATAAAATCAAATTGAAACTACAGATTTTTGTGTAAAAATCAACTTTTATTAAAAAATTCTTACATTAAGCAACAGATTTTTTTCTTTTCTATTAATTAAGTATAAGTAATTAGTAATCTGTTTTCTTAGATTCATCTTTAAATGTTTGGCATAGTTTAATAGTTTTGTTTAATTTTACCCTTACTCCTAACAACAGTTTTATATTTTTAATTCAGTCTTATTCATATAATGCCTAATCAAAGCACACCTTTCTCTTAGATGCTATTAATATTATATCAACCTATGGTAATAAGTTTTGAAAATACGCTCCTAAGAAGCAAATGGCATTTATTGTATCATCTCCGAGCCTGCTTCTGAGTGAACTGCAAATATATCCTGATGCTGAAAACGCTCTCTCGGCTTCTACGCTAGTAGGCTGAACCGTCAGGATATATTCATAGGCGAGCATCAGGTACTCTCCTCTGATACCATCGGACTCAAAGAACGTCATTTCTTTCTTCAAAATTTTCTCGAAGTCCTTTTGCTTGTTGACGTTGCGCTCGTGCTTCTTGCGATTTACGCGAAAGTTTTAGGGCCAAATTTTTTATTTGCGGGATCCACGCTTTGCAGGTGCGGTTTCCAGCAGATTAATAAAAGCAGCGGGATCCCGCGGGAATGCGTGATCCCCTTTTGCGGGATTGCAATCCCTAGCAGCAATAGCCCTGTCGGTGATGACTCACGATCAGCAGTTGCGCTTGCTACCACAGACCAACGAGGCAGATCTCGATTATTATGCCGCCTAAAACACGGTGTGTTGTCAAAGAGTAGTTTGACAGCTCTATACAATTCTTGTTTTGCCTGTTAATAAAAGATAGAAAAGTTAAGTTTAGTAGGTGCGTAACAGAATCGGAGCCAATGGCGTCGACTCTGTTGCACTTTGACAGGACTAAACTAAACTAAAAAAATATATCTCTAAACCGCACGATCGTTTAATCATGAGATCTATAAAAAAATACTTAAATGAATAAGTCTATAAATGTCTTCTTCAAAAGAGACTTAAAACGTAATATTGGCGGCACCCTACTAAACGTATGTAACGAAACCATAACGCGATTCAGACAGAAGGAACAACGCCATCTATCATCTATTTTAGAAAGAACAAGGGAATAAATTTAGCTATTTACGATTTACTCGATATTATAATGAAAAATGTTGACAAAAAAAGGCCAATATGCGCAATTCTTACTGATATGACAAAAGCCTTCGACTGTGTCCATCATGCAACCCTGCTTAGCAAGCTTAACGTATACGGAATAAGAGGAAATGTACTTAATCTTATTAAATCATACCTTAGTGACCGTAAACAATTGACAGAAATATCTAGAATTTGTATAAAAACTAAACGTGAAGAGAAATATCTATCAGAAGTTAGAGTTATCCGCCATGGCGTACCGCAGGGCGGTATACTTAGCCCACTTTTATTCCTTCTGTATATAAATGACCTACCACAAAATATTGAACACCCAATGGTATTATTTGCTGATGATAGCACCGCATTAATTAAATGTACAGATGCAAATAAATATGAAAGTGACATTAATACTACAGTTAAGGACATTATAAATTGGCTTGACAAAAATAATTTAGTCATTAACCTCAAAAAAACCAACATAATACATTTCTATCAGCGCACATCTGTACCAAATCTAATAATAGAATACAATGGACATAATTTGGAACAAGTAACAGAAGCAAAATTTTTGGGGATATTGCTGGACAGCCAGTTGACCTGGAAACCCCAAGCAGAAGAGGTGTGTAAAAAACTAAGCGTATCTGCATATGTCCTATACAATCTGACGAAAAAAGTTAACACCGCCACAACATTAGTTGCATACCATGGTCTAGTCGCATCTATTTTGAGATACGGAATAATTTTTTGGGGAAATTGTAGCCTGCGAGAACAAGTATTCAAAGCCCAAAAGCGTTGCTTAAGGGCAATGTATAGCATGAAAACGACAGATAGTTGCATTCCTGTGTTTAAGTCCCTAAAACTATTGACATTTCCGGCAATGTATATTTTAGAAACAGGAATATTTGTTAAATGTAACAAGAATCTCTTTCACACTTTAGCAGGAACTAGAAAGAGACCCATAAGAAGTCAGTATAAAAATCTTTTACATGTTGAGAGTTGTAATACCGCTTTATTTAAAAAAAATATTATCAATATGGGCACGATAATATATAATAAAATTCCTGACGTAATTAAAAATGACACGATACAACACTTCAAAAAGAAGCTGAAAATGTTATTAATTGAGAGATGTTATTATTCCGTTAACGATTTTTTGAACGATACATTCTAATTTTATTTAATAATTATATTCAATTTAAAAATGCTGGCATATAATTAATTTTTATATTATAATATATTCTTACATATAGGTAATTAACTAATTCAAATAAATAATGTTCACAGATGTAGATATAAATTGATAATTTAAAGATAAAAGATATGTAATTATAGATTCACGCCCTTATTATTGTAATTTTTGCATGCCTAATTTAAGGTAGATTGTACAAGGATCACTATGTTTATCTTTAACAACTATTTTTTTATGTACCTACAATATATGCAAATAAAAATTCTATTCTATTCTATTCTATTCTATTCTATCGAGGTTGGCTGTAAACTTAAACTGTAATGTACTACATTATAATCACAATTATTACACTTTACTAATATTACGAATGTGTGAAGATGGATGGGTGGACGTTTGTTACTCAATCATGCATAATGGCTGAATGAACGGATTTAGATGATATGCTATTACACTGAATTATTAGCACATACCTACTTGGGTGTGTCTGTCTCTTTCTGTTTCGATAGAAAAAGAAAATGACAGCTACGTTTAGTCTAGTTTAGTACTGTCAAAATGTGCAACAGAATTGACACCATCTTTTCTCTACATAGTACTAGCGGCCCGTCCCGGCTTCGCACGGGTGGACATTTTCTTTTAAACATTGTGGGATGAATAAAGATAAAATATAGCCTATGTTACTCAGTGATATTGTAGCTTTCTAACAGCAAAAGAATTTTTGAAATCGGTCCAGTCGTTTTTAAGTTTATTCGTTACATACAAAAATACAAATCTTTCCTCTTTATAATATTAGTATAGATAAAACAAAGTCGGTCCCGCTGTCTGTACGCATATGGTGCGTCCAGACCTGACGGACACGCCGCGAATGCGCCGCTCGCGAGCTGCGCGTGTGCTTCATGTTCGTACAAAATATCGCGCCCCGTCCGCGCGTAGCTCGCACGCGGCTCGCGAGCGGCGCATTCGCGGCGCGTTCGTCAACTACGCAACGGATTTTAATGCAGTTTTCAGCCATAGATAGAGTGATTCAAGAGGAAGGTTTATATGCCCCACATCAGTATCTACGTTGCTCCCGTGCGAAGCCGGGGCGGGTCGCTAATGATCTATAAAATTTGATCGTCATAATATACTTACCTATGTTCCAATCACTTGATCTAGAACGGTGATACTTTTGTCAGCGTTGTGGTGTCGCGGCTTCAGCGTAGTGTAACCTGCGGTCTTCAGCTGTTACTGCGCGTAGCTGTGAAACATTATTTATTATGTACTAGTTGTGGACCGCGACTTCGTCTGCGTAGAAGTCGGTTAGGTTTTAATTTTTTTGCGCCGCACCCTAATTCTTTTTCTAAAATAAAACTAGCCTACGTTACTCGTTATAACATCAGCTATCGGCCAGTCAAAGTCACGTCGAAATTGATCAAACCGTTTTGGAGATTAGCCCAAATAGACAGACAAAAAATTTAATAATGTTTTTTTTTTTGTTATAAGTTCCGTAATACTTTCATAATGCATTTCTTTCTTTCTTTCTTCTTCTTTCTTTTTAAAAAACGTTGCCCCACACTAGGATTTCTCCTGTATCGTGGGTGCGTTTACAGACACAAATCTTCACATGCACAAACACCCAGACCCGGAACAACTATCTGTAGGCCATACAAATATTTGTTCCGTGCGGGAATCGAACCCACGACCCGTAGCGCAGAAGCCAATCGCTTAGCCACTGCACCAAACGTGTCGTCAAATTTAGTGAAAAGCTGTTATTTTGACATTATAAACAGACACTTCAATTTTATTTATTTGTATAGATTTCGTTTTGTTATCAATTTACATGTCATTCTGTGACACAAGATGGATAATAAAAAGACATTACTAGATTTTAGTGATTCGGCGTTATGTGGATTCTGTTATTATTGATTATTACATAACATCACGCCTTGGGTTCCCCGAAGGGTTCGGCAGAGGCGATTTAGTAACTCGCTCGTTTCGCCAGTTATGTTTAAGTCCCATGTAATGGGGGGAGAGCCTATTGCCATTAACCGGGCACAAATCCAGACTCCGGGCTGTTATTGAGAAATACCTAATGGAAAAATCCAATATCAATTTGCCCGACCTGGGGATCGAACCCAGGACCCTATGCTCAACAGTCGCACTTACGACCACTTTACCAACAAGGACATACTACTGATTACATATTACAAGGACATATTACTGATTATTACAATTGTAAACCTAGTCAATTAATGTAGACTTAATTGATGGGTGATAAGTTTATGTTAACTACGTTTGGCGGAAAACGTCGGTACTCGATGCGCGGGTACAATTAAACACTAACGCCGTTGACGCGCGTTCATGTGAAACTCCATACTTAAATAATGTGTGTATCGTTTTTTTATGTATGGAGTTTGACGTAAACGCACGGCGACGGCGCGTAAAAAAACGTGGTGTGCACAGGCCCTAAGGCCCTTCTTAATAAACAGCTCTCATTTGACAGATCAAACAGCTCTCCTTTGACAGATCTTCCAACAGCAGCTACCCATAAAGTAGAATTCCATACACTTGACAACTTTTTTTTAATACTTCTCAAATTATTTTAGCACTACACTCAAGAACGATCTTTTAAATACAGGCCTATAAAAGTGTAAGAAAGCAAAAATGGATAATTTCCTTTTCCAACTCTCATTTTGTTCTGCTTATACCAATACAATGTCGGTCCAGATAACTATAAATCCCGACATCAAACTTCCTACAAAGAAAAAACTGCAATCATCATACATCAAGCTAACCTCAAACCTAAATATTTACAAGTAAACTGCACCTCCTATTACGTGTCTATCTCAAATTCTCAGACATGAAAAAAGAAATATACGAAGAGGGTCGACGCACCCGAATTGGCGGACGGCCAGGGATGCACTACATGCACAGACTGCATCGTGAATTTCTAGCCGCACAGAATAAACATGGACGTTATTTGCGCCTTCTAATTTTAAATATTTTTTTATTGGACTGCATTGTTATTGCAGTTCTTAAGTTAAATTTTCGAAGTTTTGATTAGCTACGTACTTTTTGATGAAATACCTAGATAATTATCGTCACCGGAAAGCCATACTACTTAGGCGCCATTTTGACCAAAATGAGTTATACAAGGTTAGTCGGAAAGGGGGTACTAAGCCGCAGCGTACTTTAAAGTATCATTGATGTCAATTTTAAAGCAAGTGTTGAAATTTCAAAATCGATAGTTTTTATTTGCATGCAAAAATATTTTTATTTTAGATTTTTCAAAAAAATATCATACCTGCTTTAGTTAGGAATTCAGAATATTAATATTCTAATCCGTGACCCCAAATATGACCTAAATTGTAAACACAGCTGATCATAGCTATGGACAGATAGATTTTAGCATATTTTTACGAAATCTTTGAAAAGCTATTTCTCTTAAACTATCGAGTTTTGGGGAAAGTTGTAGAACAAAAGTTATACCTTATTATGGTTACTTTAACACCCTTTCGGCTTAGTACCCCCTTTCCGACTAATCTTGTATATTATATCGTTGGATTGGATTTTTTTTTTGCGTCTATTAGTTGGGATTTCGTAATATAATAGAATAAAATACGAAATCTCAACTAATCGAAGCGGAAAAAAAATCCAATCTAACGATACCTATAATAATTACATAACACATTTTGGCCAAAATGGCGCTTAAGTAGTATTGGCTTTCTGGTGACGATTGAATGGTTGAGAGAAAATAAAACAGTTGTGTTTAGTTTTCGACATGACTTTCAATTTCGATTACCTAGTTATAGAATGAGCTAGCTAGACGGATATAAAATGTAACTATTGGTACACAGTCGATGAAAATAACAATGATCTATCCTCATCGGTTTTTAATTTGTAGGTACCTACATAATATTATGTCTAATGGTGCGTCTACGCTACCGTGATATGGCAATAATTATGGCCATAATTGAAATAACAACTAGGTGTAGCCACGATTTATGACCATAATTTCACAATGTCAATCAATATGGCATATGACGGTAGGCAATAGCTCCGGTGGCGGTCTTTTTTCGCATATCAAAGACTTTTACCGCGGTAATTTTTGCGTGAGTGGCCACACTACAGTTTGTTCAGTGTAGTCTTGCGCATGGTAGTTTGCAACGGAGATCGCTCAATTTCGTTCGCCGCTCCCAAACGAACTAGTTCGCTCTTCTAGTTCGTCAGCTCCCAGCTCGAATCAGAGGAAGGCAGATCGTTCGCTCGTTTTGATACTACTCCTGCACGGGCACGTGACAAGATTATGGATTGCTGTACTTTTACCTACAATGTTTACACTATAAACAGCAAAAGCCTCTGAATTAATATTCTTTAAACGTATATCATTATTTTAAATAATACCTAGGCTTATTGGTGCAATAAATAAATACACTCTTTAGTTTAGTTAGTGAATAAAAGATTTCGTTTTTTTAAAGATTTTTATTAAGTTTTGAAAATAATCAACAATTACATAAACATATTATTCAGTTCCTTGACAGGTTAACACATTACAATAGCAAAACAAGTTATAATCAACTTTTAATAATCAACAAATTTATATCGGTCACGAACTAACGAACTATGGAGCGGGGAATGACGGAGCTAGTTCGCGTAGTTCATCTGTGGGAGCGATCTTACGAACTAGTTCGTTCGCGAACTACACAAGACTAGTTCAGTGTGCGACATGAGCTCAACGGAACCGCACGCGCCGCACGCCGAGCTGCCGAACAGACATAGAGTGTTAGAATGAAAAGGTACTCGAGTTTTTGGAAGCATTCCAATCGGAACCAAGTCTTAAGTCAAAAGTCTAAGTTTTAAAATGTAAAAGATTCATATAATAATAATTCACACTCATAAAGTACAACAACGCCGCAGCTTCAACTTCCATCTTGAAAATATGTGTTTTTTACCGCCTAGTTCATTGTCATATCTAGGTAAACATTAGTGTAACCACACCACTTATCGCGGTAATTTAGGCCATAATTTAATGCCATAATTATTGCGGTAAACGGGCGGTAGACGGTAAGGTAGTGTGGCCGGGACATAAAACGTGTCCATCTGCCATTTGTGGTAGGCACTTATAACGAAACATAGGTAGGTACTGTAATTTTACCTCCAAACAACATATTGTTGTTTTAATAAAGTTTATACAGCAATAACACAAAATAGACAGGTACAGAAGTTAATCTACATACAAGTGCGCTCGAGCAACGCACACATAGACACTGCTCACGGACACGATATCTCGGACCGTTCGGGAGTTAGTGCGAGCGCGAGTGCCATGCGCTTGAGAGAGATAGATATATAGATAGAGCGACCGCCGAGCGTAGGTATGAAAAGTGAAGTACATACATGTGATTGACTTCTGTATCTATCTGTTTTGTGGCAATAAGCAGCCCAAGGAATTAGTAAAATTACCACCGGTTTCTGAAAAGCTAATCCATTTAGTCTGTTGTCAAATTTTAGTCAATGGTCTGCAAAAATGCTAGAGTGCGTGCAAGATAACTCTGTGCGCGACGGAGGGCGTGCTAAACGTTGCCATGATTGCAAAAATACAAAGTACTACTTTTTAAGGAAAAGGAATATATTCGTGAGTATTAAAATTGGGCAGCCTTCTTTTGCGGTTTATTATATAATTGAGCTAAGTTAATTGCGTTAAAATTTACTAACTACCGATTAAACTAATAAGTATTTTTACGTAATTTGCAAAGGAACAGAACTAAGCTTATAAATGTGCCGTAAATGAATAAGAATCCATTATGATTATTATCGTCTGATGAGGACTACGATAATATTTATTATTATATTTTCTTTTATTCCTATAATCAGGTAGATCTAGTGACTAAGTTAATAAAACGGCAACATTGTGGTAGATCATGATTAGTTCCGATTTTGGCCGCGCGCAGACTTATTTTGCGCGCACTATAACCATAGCACTTGACATGTCAATACCATGACATTTTACTGCTGATTGGTCAAAGTCCACGTTGATTAGTATTTCAGAAACCGTTGATTAGTAGTTCAGCTCTGATTTCAACTGGGAATGTTTTATGAGATATCTCAAATATCACATGAAACCGATCTTACTAAAACAATGTGTCTAATAAGTAGATTTTATTAAGTAGGAATTTTGTTCATGTATGTGGAAGTAAATGATTCCTTTGTAATGAAGTATCGCAATAGCGTACCATTCAAAAAAATATTCGACACCACATAATTAGAATCTATACAGGGTATAAACGAAATCATACGTTGCATACTTATTTTATTTTAACCTTTTGGACGCCATTGTCACACATATGTGACAAACGAAAGTTTACCCTGTACGCCAACGTCACAAATATGTGACAAAAACGATGGAATTACATTTACCTTGGCGTGGGGGGTACGACGATGCATTTATGCTCTGGCGTTCAAAAGGTTAATATCCCAAAATCGTAAATTTCGAAAGAGTTAATTAATTTCATTCAGAATTTTACTCAGAACATAATGTTAGCAAATATAATTAAGTTTTTAGAGTATACGGATGACTACAATTTCAATTAATTTAATTATCCAATGAATTTACTAATAAACATAATGTCTAATAAATTATAGTAAGTGTAGTATTCATTTTGAATTTAATACTTGTTTTGACACTATCCTATTAATAGAAATGGCGCCCAGACCAGAGATGAGAAACATTTGGTTGACTGTAACTTGATATTCTATGTTATTTATGGTTCTCGATTAAAGTGAAGACATTGAACTTGCTGCTTTGCGATACCTAAATATAAAAAAGAAAGTAGATTATATTACGTCACCTGTTTGTTAAAGCAAACTGAAATAAACAATGTTCAAGAACAATTTTTAGCATTAAACCCAGATTCAATATATTTTTAACAAATGTTTGTGATTTTGAATCACATCGTTCGGAGATTATAACTTATTCACTGAAATTCAGAAACTTAGTCTAAGCTATCAGGTCCTACCACATGAGAAGGTATAGATATTGTCATTACTTAAATAAAGATAACATAACAATCACTCCTGCATTCCCTGAAAGGTTGGGCAGAGGTGTCGGTATAAGTAGTAACACCCTCATTTCGCCGTTATGTTTAAGTCCCATGTAATAGGGGGCGAGCCTATTGCCATCAACCGGACACAAATCTAAACTCCGGGTTGCTCTTGAGGGATTTCACACGGAAATGCCCAATAGCACTTTGCCCGACCTGGGGATTGAACCCAGGACCTCCTGATCAGCAGTCGCGCTTGCCACCACTAGACCAACGTGGCAAAATTACTTAAATAATTCTTCCTCTATTCTAATAATACTGAAAACCTTAATATTGGATCTAATTTGAGACCAATTTATAATATGTAAGCGTTCTCGAGTTTCTGAAACAGATTAAGCACCCCTGACGCACGAGAATAGACAATATAGACCCAAGTAGAAAAGAAGCAATGTGACCACTGATGTTCGAACTAAGTTATTTAAGTAAATTAATTTTGTTCTCGATGTTCCCTATATTTCATTAGGAATATTAGTTTGTTTTGAGCTTATGAAATATAGGAATTCCGTTTAGAAAACTAAGATTCGTTCCACTGTGCGCCGTTAAGGCGTCATTGATTAACAAACATTCAAACTTTCACATTTATAATATTAGTAAGATGTGATTTAGGTATAATAAACTCTGCACAAAATCTAAAAAAACAAATAGAAATACCCATTCTGCTAGCTAGAGACTTCCTTGCTACCAACACGAACCAATGTGGCTTTAATTCCTTTTCCAAAAGACAAATCTGTTAAGAAAATATCGTAGGATGATTTCCACCAAACAGCTCGCATCGCATCGGATCGGAAAGGATACGAACGGATGCGGCGACAGCCGGTCGCGTCCGGCAGGATGTCGACGCATACGATCGGCTCCGTACCGTCGCTTGCGAACGTATCCGTTTCTGTGCCTAGTCAAATAGTTTCATTCCTACCGTGTTGACAGCCGAAAGGATCCGATCGCATACGATGATAGGCGAAATGAGCCGATCGCGCGTCGCAGCATACTTTCGGCTACGATCGAGTTTCGCGGAAGACGCCCGTGGCCAAGCTGCTGTCCGCGGCTTGGTATTGGTACACGACTTTAAATACTGTGTACACGATTCAATATCGTTTAAAGATTGTAAAATCCGTTCCGATCCGATGCGATGAGAGCCGTTTGGTGGAAATCATCCTATATGAAAATCTGTTTCAACTTTTCGACTCTTCATCTTTGTTTATTACTGGTACACAGTCTAATAAAATTAACAAGTACAGTCCTCCACAGTTACGAGTATACTTCAGAATAACTAACAACTCTTGTGAAGTATTTATACTCAGCGCGGACGGATCGTGAAAGTTTAAATAATAACCGTATACTTTATGATGAATTTCCACTGATGTGTTTTGTTTTGTGCGAGTTTTTAGTACAATAATATCGGTAAACACCGGTTTTTATTATTGTGTAGGATTTCGATGTTTTTTACTTGTGCCTTTTGTTGGGTAAGTGGTTTTTTTTTTGAGAATTAATTCAATGGTTTGCAATATAAAGTTTTGTCAGCCAGAAATATTTGACACGTGGGTTTTTTTTTAAAAAAGCAGAAATGCTTATCTGGCACAGTTTTCTCCGCTGATCAATTATACATTTCCTTTAACCAAACCTCAATATTTTTTTAACCGTTTAAATGAATTTTATAATACACTAGCGGCCCGTCCCGGCTTCGCACGGGTGGACATTTTTCCCGTTTTTGCAATATTTTTCATTTATGCTCCGCTCGTATTGGTCTTAGCGTGATGTTATATAGCTTTTAACCTTCTTCGATAAATGGACTATCCGACACAAAAATATTTTTTTAATTCCAACCAGTAAGTACCTAGTTCCTGAGATTAGCGCGTTCAAACAAACAAACTCTTCACCTTTATAATATTAGTGTAGATAATTGAAATATATTGTTTGTTCAATCGTTCGTACTTGAGATGATTAGTAGGGTTGTTACTTATGAACCAACATAGATTAAGATTTCAGAATATTAAAAAAAAAATTGAGGCGTCATGTGTACCTATTTCATGTTCAGTTGAGTTAAAAGTAAAAGCGCCTTGCAATTGTTATACGTGTCAAGTAAAGTGGGTAATACAGGCTGTAAACAAAGTCATGTAATTCCTTCAAACCTCGTGATGTACTGCTGACATAGATTAACCGTAAAAGGGACACTTCTGGAATCAATAAAAAACAAACAAGAAATAAACATGTATTCTTAACGTGAAGCATTTTAGCGCCCTGAGTTAAATGACCGCGCGGCGAGCGATAGCCGCGCAATTCGCTCGGGGCGCTAAAATGCCTCACGTTAAGAACACATGTTTACTTCTTGTAATTTTTTTTATTGAATCCAAAAGTATCCCCTGTAGGGTTAATCTATGTCAGCAGTACATCACGAGGTTTGAAGGAGTTACATGATTTCGTTTACACCCTGTATAATGTATCAAAGACCCATAAAAACACCATTTGTCTCTTTCTGACGTTCTAAATTGACTGAATGAATGATCTTTCAACCCTGAAAACGGTAGGTTAGTCATTAGTTTCAGTTTCAAATTAAAATATAACTTTAACCCGACCTTGGACCAATTTCAGCAGTATGTACTATCATGTGCAGTGTATTTGGCGATGCTGTGCTTTAGATCTCACGATTTGTCGTTGACACATCGTCGGCACGATTTAGGTATGTTTTCGCTCCATTCATTCTTTGGTAGGTTCGCTGGCTAAGAACGACGCTATATATCTGATTGTTAGGTCTAAATACAGGTTTAAATACTGAAAAAGATTATTGGAAACGCATCGAGTCTTGTACATTAAAGCGGGCTACTTGTATTTATTTAGCAGCCATTGCCAAAATCGCCGGAAAGTGGCGACGACATACTGAATTATTGTAGTATATTTCAAAGTTTCAGATAAATAGCACTGAATGGGGATTTTTTTTAAATCGTTGGCCCGCACTATGATTTCTCCTGTATCGTGGGTGCGTTTACAGACACAAATCTTCACATGCACAACCTCCCAGACCCGGAACAACTATTTGTAGACCATACAAATATTTGATCCATGCGGGAATCGAATCCACAACCCGTAGCGCAGAAGCCAATTGCTCAGCCACTGCACTAAACGTGTCTTCACAATTGCACATTAGTCACTGTTTAATACAAAAGTTAACATAATTCAGTGCTTATAAATCTTTTGAAGGTTGATTCACAATATGTGTTCAATGACAATCGGAACCTCCGGATTGAATCCTTGGATTCATTCTATTGTCTTTGTTGGCGGAACGATTATGTATTCTCTGACGGGAAATGTTGGAATCCCTTGAGAGGTTACGTAAAGAAATAACATAACATAAACATCACGCCGTGTACTTCCCGAAGGGTTCGGCAGAGGTGTTTCAGTACACCCTCGTTTCGCCAGTTATGTTTAAGTCCCATGTAATAGGGGCGATTGAGCTTATTGCCACTAACCGGGCACATATCCAGACTCTGGGCTGCTACTGAGAAATTCCTGATGGAAAAGAAATAAATGTGTATAAAATGCTTCAGCATTGTCATTTTCCCAAGTACCTAACTTGGAGTTCGGTTCAAAACTGTAACTTGTGGGCATGTATTGTAATCACAAATTCGAATTAAACTAAATTCCCAAATAAGAAAAATCTAATGACACCTCATTCATTAAAATCCAAACCAAATAAACTTCAATCTGCACAGCCACGTCTCGTTCTTTACCCGGTATATTTACAACTTTCTGCCCAAACATAAATCAATTTTATCTCCGAAGCGCGCGTATACTGTATCAAACATTTCATAGCGTACTATAATTAAACATATGACTTCCCCGAAAAGCACGTATTTTCTAACATCCCACAGGTCAGTTGCCGCGGAATTGTTGCGATCGACTGACGTTGCAGGACTCTTGACAAGCGCTCGAATACAATACGGTTAATTTTTTGAAATTCGAAATTTGAAAACGCACCAGTTTGTTGCCATATAAATAGCGCGGTCGGAGTGCTATTTTTGTGGCGCGGTTTACGGTTTTTATATTGTCTGTGGTGAAGAAAGTAAATGTGTTTATAAAGTGATTTGTTGTGTTGTGTTCAGCAATGTTTGTATAGATTTGTGTACAAAATAAACTGAGGATAAATAAAATACTACGTGTGAACCGCATCCAAATCTATTAATTAGGCGTTGTTCGGATTGCAAATGTTAATGTGCAGTAGTTAATTTTATTAAATAGGTCAATAACAGCTGAAAAAACACCATAAAACAAATTCTGGCACCACAACGAGCAAAGACATTTCATTTGAAAACTACTGACAATTTACCGCACTAATTCCTATTGCTCTGAGACTAATACACACAATTTCCACTAACTTCTAATTTGTCGCATAATTTTATGTTAAAAACGGATGCAATTATAGGCCGTAAAATAATGAACATTTGCTTGCAGCAACACGGATTTAATAACCAAATATTTCAAAATTTAAAAATGGAACGGGAAGATCTTTTCCTAGCAAAATGAAACTCATGTCATTTGCTCTGCGGGCGAACGTACTGCCACTATATTATGACCTCTTTAAACCATTTAAAGTCAAGAACTGGGAGATCAAACTTCATTGGTGGGTTTACTCTTTGACGTTTACGCGGAATAAATGCATTCTATTTATTTATGCCTGTTTTAAACAGTTGTATGACTAAAGAGATTTGCAACGGACATGCTTAGCTATGGTTTAATGTCTCTGATTTTGAGTACCTACATACATGAAAGAACACTGTATTATTAGTTCATTAACCTGTTTTAATATGCAGTCAAGCTAACCTACTAATAATACTTATTTATGCCAGTATCAGGCTTATCAACTTAAATTTTTAGTCAATTCAGTATCTTCTTCTTCCTGCCCTTATCCCACACTAAGTGGGGTCGGCACAACATATATTACATAAATCCATATTGTTAGAGGTTTTGGCTTATTGTTTTATGACCGGCCGCTTGCCTGACATCAACCCTCTTTAGAAATACTCGTTGAGGGTCCGCACGAGTGACCCAATATGCTTGCTGATATTATGCACTGGGTCCCAAAATGATATGCTTGTCAATCTTATTGCCGACAACTAAGTAGACTATGTTCATCTTGGTGGGTTATACTTGAAGTTCCTCGACTCACTCATTCAGTTTTGCTAGGTTCACTTTGGTTCTGACACATCGAAACTTCTCGTACCTACTCCGTATTTGACATCGTTTACAATAGAAATAAATGGCGATTTATACTAACAAAATCTAAAAATATAATAATACGCGAAAAATATTTTTTATAAAATGTCACATTGATATTCGGTTGCCACGGCGATGACCTGAAGCAAGTTCAGCATAATTGCGAAAATATAACAGCGTCGCTAATTTCATGGCAAATCTTCGATTCAGATGGCAGTCGCGTCACGTTAAGGCTGAGCATCCACCAGAGCTGTGCTAAGCTGCGTAGCGAGGAATGTGTTTTGTAAGCACCAATAGAATCACTTCATTTACCTAGCTTCGCTCTACGCAGCTTTGGTGGATATGGGTCTAGCAGTGCGAGGTTTTTGTTCATACAAAACAACCGAGAAATGTGTTGCGAGGAATGTGTTGCAGGGAATGTGTTGCATGGAATGTGTTGCTAGGAATGTGTTGCGAGGAATGTGTTACGACGAATATATACCGCTCCCGCCACGGCTCATTTGTACACATTAACACATTACGCATTACACATTACACATTACGCATTCCTCGCACAGCTCTGGTGGAAAGGGTCACACCGTTTCACATCGTCGCTACACATTTTCGCATTGAACATTTTCCTCGTACAGCTCTGGTGGATGTCCAGCCTAAATGCCCATTGAAAGCTGATTCAAATCAGACGTGGAAAAAGGCCATGCAGATCATTCTAAGTTGTTAGTAAATTGTCTATGGCTCCGCAAGTACGTACTGACGCCATTATGAAAACCCTAACTCCTAAATTCAATATCACTAAGTATTTTATCTAGAACCCATTAAGTTGATTGAACAAGGTAGGTAACTTATCTTTATGGAATCCACTATGTTTTATCGAACCTTCAGTCATTATATTTAAGCTCATATCTTAACGACTTTCTTTTATGAGGTGGTCAGAATTCTTAGCGATGACTGTACATCAACACAGAATCAAGTTTGACTAGTTAAACCCTAGATCAAATGCAACTGTGGCGGCATCTACCTCGCCACATGCAAACTACGCAGCATGACGAATGTCTAGCAGACAACAGCGACAACAAATGGCAACTCTCAAAAATGATGTCACAAATCCTGCATCGCGATATCAACATTTGACACGCAGATTGTATATATACAACTACTACTATGTATCGTAATTATATAATTATTTGTGTTATTATATGTATTTATACTTATTATTTAGTTGATACCCGGTTTTTAGTTGGTTACATATTTGTACGCTGCAAACTGACCTTTATATTTTTCTTAACAATTCTTTCCATCCAATGGTTGTCTGGAAGAAATTGCTTTAAGCGATAAGGCCGCCATTTGTACTGTCCCTAATTATGTGTATTCCTTCTGTTTTATTTCTTTTAGTGTGCAATAAAGTATATATATCTATCTACTCAACATTAACCGTTGGCTGTTCCTGATCCACCGTGCTCACCCGCCGCAGCCGCAGAGCCGGTCGACTTTTCTGACTCCGCAGTCACACCGTTAATTCAGCCCTCATCAAGCTGTCTCTTTCCCGGTCCACCCGACAGCAACACCCTAAGCCGAGGTCCGAGTCCCATTAGGGGTCGCCCTTACTGCTATTGTTGCTAGTAGTCATGATGTTAGTTGTAGTAGTAGTTAGCTTAGGTGAAGTATTTTACTCTTTTCCCCATTGGTTGGAGACCTTTTAGGTCTCACCAATAACTGCCCGGTTACGTAGAAACGGTCCGCAAGACCATCTACAAACAGACGAATGGAAAAGAAAACTGTTGGGCAGTAGTCCGCCAGGCATAAGACTCGCCTGGTTGGAGGATCCTCCCATTTCGTTGGAGGAACACATACCTCGTTCCGCCACACAATTACTAGATACATTCTGAAGACCTTTAGTAGACTCAAGAAGGCTAAAGCCACGACAAACCAAAATGAGGGCCAAATATCTGAGCCTAGAAGACGCCAAAGTCCGAGCGAAGTAGATAAGTCCTGTTCGGAAAGTGAATCAAGGATCCATCCTCCGGTTTAGAATCTTTTACTATAAGTCAATTGTGTCTGCCTTGTTGATTTAGCGGTCGCAAGCGCGACTGCTGAGCATGGGGTCCTGGGTTCTATCCCCAGGTCAGGCAGTGTTATTGGATTTTTCTATTAAGAATTTCTCAGTAGCAGCCTGGAGTCTGGATTTGTGCCCGGTTAATGACAATAGGCTCGCCCCCTATTACATGAGACTTAAACATAACTGACGAAACGAAGGTGTAATAAAAACACCTCGGCTGACCCCTTCGGGGAATATAAGGCGTGATGTTATGTATGTCCTTTGTCGACAAAGGACAATGGGCATAAATATATGGACCCCGCCCCCAGAGATGTAGCACCATAAGTTATACAACATGTTACAAAATACCCCTAAAGCCCCTAAAGGTTAAAAGGTCCCTTGTAAAGAGTCTATTAGCAATATTTGAAAACCGTAGTATGACCCAAAAAAAGAATTTGAATAAATCATAAAATAATCATCATTGAAACGCAATCCTGAAAACATAAAACTAAAGAGTAGACTACCCAGAAAGTAATTTACATTCTTACCTAATTTCCTCTGATAGGTAAATGACAACAACCATAAAGGACTACTTGATTATTTACATTTTTCATGGGGAATTATGTAACACGTTGTATATGAATGAATGTATACATGATGGCTTGTTATTTTGTTTTTCTTGTATACAAACTCGATCGCAAGACAATCGACTCATCAATACGGTCCTCAGTGATAGCCTGTGGTATGACCGTCGGACTGCCAAGTCATAGAGGTCTTGAGTGCACACTCAACGCACGCACCTCTGACTTTTCGGATTCATGTGCGTATTGTATAATTATCACTTGCTTAGAAACGGTGATGGAAAACGTCGTGAGGAAACCGGCATGCCTGAGAGATATTTCTCGAAGGCATGTGATGCCAAGTCAGAGGCCCATGGGCGGCATAAACTCTGACACCAGGTTAGTCACTTACCACACGAAAAGATTAAGAATATGGTCTTGAATGGAGGCTAAAATAACAACTGAAAAATTCTCATTCTCGCTTCATTTTTGTTGGATGTCACAGTCGCAGCCCACTTTCAGGTTTTGTATGACATCCTGCCAGCCTCTTCATCACCCCAAGGTGGTTCTGCCTAGCCTTTTTCCAACTATGTTGGGGTCAGCTTCCAGTCTAACCAGATGCGGCCGAATGGTATTCGTATGACACCCGGGACCGACTGTTCAACGTGCTGTCCGAGGCACGGAGGGGTCTCGAGGTGTAACGAACGACTGTTCGTTAGTAGTAGTTAGTCTGGGTGAACACCCATCATACAGAATGACCGTGGCAAACGGAGCTTTACATCGCAAATCGTATGATCTGCACGGTTGGTAATAAGCCAGGAGCCCCTCCATCACTCCAAGGTATACCACCTCAAATCTTTTAGAATGAACACCGCGGGCACTTCTCTGAAAACATTGGTCATCGTAGAATATTTACAAATAGACGAAAACGTTGGGATTATCCGCGTTTACTGGTGAGTTGGTGACTCTATTTCAGTCATTTCCTCATTCTTATCGGAACGTTTGGACGCTGCCCAAACGAGGTTGCATCATAGCGACGCCATATTGTTTACTTTTGTATGGTTTTGACATAATTTTATTGTTTTTTGTTACTTTGAAGTAAATGATTGTACATAATGTGTTTGTTGGCCCTTTAACTTTATTATGCAAGTACTTAGTAATATTTTAATTCAAGCGTCGCGTCAGGGGACCGCTAAGTAAATTATAATTACCAAACTTCTTTGTATTCTGTTTTTTTATTCTGAAATGGGCTAATGATCTTCAAACTCCTGAACAGATCTTCATAAATTATAGCCAAGAACCATCTCGATCATATCAGCTTTCAAACAGAAAAAACCGCATCAAACTGGGTCCATTCGTTTGGAAGCTACGATACCACAGACAGATACACAGACACCTCTTTTTATCTGGGGTTAAAAACATAACATCACGCCTGTATTCCCCGAAGGGTTGGGCAGAGGTGTATAGTAACACCCTCATTTCGCCGTTATGTTTAAGTCCCATGTAATAGGGAGCGAGCCTATTGCCATCAACCGGGCACAAATTCAAACTCCGGGCTGCTACTGAGGAATTCCACACGGAAAAACCCAATAACACTTTTCCCGACCTGGGGATCGAACCCAGGACCTCAAGATCGGAAGTCGCGCTTGGCACCACTAGACTGAGGCAGTTCCAAGTTCCAAGTCGACTTCTGGAAGTTCTATCGACTAAGCAAGCACTTGCTTCAATAACTTGCACCATTTATCTTGCTAATGTATTTAGCGCTCTACACTTACGCCCGCAATGTTCCCCTGCTTGGCAAAAAAGTCCCTTCGATCTCCATCATCACCCTCCTGCCCTTATCCTAACTTATTTGGGGTCAGCGCAGTATATCTTCTTCTTCCATACATCTCTATTAGCCGTCATCTCAGTAGTCACCCCCTTTCTAGCCATATCATCTTTCACACTATCCATCCATCGTTTCTTTGGTCTTCCTCTACTCTTATAACCATCTACATTCACACTCAAAACTTTCCTCACGTCATGTTTCTCGTTCCGCATCACATGCCCATACTATGACAACCGGTTTCCATACAACTTCTCAGTCACTGGCCCTTCGGTCTCCATCTTCCTGGATTCAATGACTGCGTTGACATCAATGTTGGCTGGCTTTTGTTTCTTCCTTGCCTCATCCAAGCTAGCTTATAGCAGACAGTTGGACGCGTCCCAAATAGTGGTGCATTATGATGCAATAATTCGTGTCTTTTTGTAAAATTTTGTCGTTTTTTCTTTATATAACATAGCTGTGTCCTCACGGCTCCGCCCGTAGCCTATGTTACTCAGTGATAATGTAGCTTTCTAACGGCAATAGATTTTTTGAAATCGGTCCAGTAATTTTTAAGTTTATTCGTTACATACAAAAATAGAAATCTTTCCTCTTTATAATATTAGTATAGATATAGATAACATCACGCCTTTAATTTCCCGAAGGGTTCGGCAGAGGTGTTTTAGTAATACCCTCGTTTCGCCAGTTATGTTTTAAGTTCCATGTAATAGGGGACGAGCCTATTGCTATTAACAGGGCACAAATCCAAACTCCAGGTTGCTACTGAGTAATTCCTAATGGAAAAACTCAATAACACTTTTCCAAACCTGAGGATCGAACCCAGGACCACACGATCAGCGGTCAATAGCATTTAAGAGGAAACGTCGTTACGTTATCATATTTTTTCAAATCCTTGCAAGATTTGGTCAAGGTTTTAATTAAACACAAAATGTTTCTATTTGAAATCAGTTCCATTTATACTTTTTTTTTAAATCCCTCCGTGACTCATAGAGTAACTAATCTACAACGCTGTTTACTCTGTACATTTCTTTCATGATTTCAACATGGGTTTCATTAGAACTATCGTCACTTCGCCACATCAAATGTTAAATCTCTTTACATCCTTCCAGATTTAGATCGTTGTGACTCACAGCAACCGATCTAAATATATTTTCATTTGCCCTTTTACTTTTGGGATTATTCTTCATGACAGGAATATATCTCTTAAACTTAATATAAAATAAAATTAATAAAGTTTTATACATTCTAAAATTGCCCTTGCGGTATCTAACATGTTTTTATTTATTTTTAAAGCATTTATATCACGTCTGACATAGTTTTAATAGGACAAAATGCCTCTGGGATATGTTCATAAAAATATAAATGTCACCCAACTATTACGAATGATATGAATATAATTTTGTAAATCTACATGAAAGAAGATTCGAATATTAGTGATCATTAAAAAAAAGGTTTAAGAGAAGAAACGATAAGAGTATTCGAACTATCAAAACTTAATTCGAATTTCGAACGAACTGTATCGCATCGATAAAGTATCGATATCGCCACTATAATGTAACTTCACACCAAAAGGGCAAGCAGTCTACAGAAATTGTAATAATCTCTATCTCAGAAGAGATGTACCAAAATAAATGAACGCTGCATTTCTCGTGATGTGCATCTATAGTTTTTTTTTGCGTCTAATTTCGTCGACGGCGCAGGCCAGTATGCGCGCGCACGGGCCAACGCGCACTTCTAAACTTTCAATTTAATTCATAGATTCATCAGCCATCTTGGTAAATATTTTTTTTGAGAATAACCAATATTTTTGTAAATAAATGCTTATGTTATTAACTGTTTTTGGGATTAAAGTACTAATTTTAGTGCCTAATTTTGTATTTTTGTTCCTAAGAGCCTTTATGAGTCCTGTATCGGTCAGAAACGTTCGTGACAATAAAGTGATACGGCCAATGGTCTTTGCGTAAAAACTTCTAAGTGACATAAATACTTTTTTTAAAAGACAGTGTTTCAAAGTGATTGTGACGTATGATAATTTTAGAAAAAAATGGGCAAGAAGAAGAAAAATAGCGGGAAGAAAGGGGGGAATCGATTCTTCAGGTGGATAAGAAGGTAATATTAATTTTGAAGTGATTTTTGTGTTGTGTGTGTGTGTGATTAACATTAAATTAAATAAAATCAATTAATAAAAATAATGTGTGTTTTTCTTTCACTCTTATGGCATCCATGTTGGTTAATTTTGGCACAATTAAAGTACATTGACAGATAATTGTTATTTACGTAACGAATAGACAAACGGATGCAAATAAAAGCTTGTCACTGTGTTACTAACAAATTATATTATTGTCTAAATTGATGAATAATCATAACAATGCATGATAAAGTTATATGGGATTACAGATTCAAAATCAAAAATAAATATTTCACATAAACCAATACAGGTGCTTATGAAAAGTCGAATTTAGATGCACGGTTCCAATTAGTCGTTTCCTATGGAGAAGAGCCGGCAAGAAACTCCATGGTTACTATTTTAAAAATGATATCTTTAACAATTACAGAGTACAATGATTTAGGATAGTGAGAGAACAAAGAAGTCCTGACCACAGACCAATGAGTAATATAGTACAAAAATTAACAAATAAAAACTATATGAATAACAGTAATTTACAAACTTAAGATGCAGGTCCACAAAGTTCTCATATTTACAAAAGTGAAAAGGAAGCTAAACTATATAAAACAATTGACATAATTAAATGTCATCAAAACTTAGCTAAAAAATCATTGTAAAATAAGATAAAGATATCTTGAGAATAATGATAAAAAAAAAAAAAAAATCATTGATTATGCGTGTGCATCAGTATAGAATTACAAATATTAATCTAAAGCGCTAAATCCACTGGCAATTTTTGTTGCGCAAGTTGACTTGCGCAACCGACTTTCTAGCAGTTGACACAGCGGCAGCAAGTCTACTTCTGCAAGTCTTACGAACTAAGCGAGTATTTGAGTGTAATAACTTGCGCAAAAGTGGCTTTGGCGCAAGACGTGTTGCTGGAGAGTTTGTTGCGCCGTTTCCTCATCCAGCATAAGCTAGGAAACGTTGAAGGGTGGGCGAATTTGAGGGATGTCTTATTTAGACATTTAAAAAGTACTTACTGATTTCCAGTCCAATTTTAATAAATGCCTTTTAATCTTGACCTAACCAAATAATACTTAACGATGATATTCGTGTTAACTTCTCAATTATGGTAGGTTTTGTAATATCGTACCTCATGTACTACTCCTCGAAATAATTCTAAGGGAACTATGACTATAATGAAAGATTTCATAATTATAATTTAATCAAATCGTTATAAAAAAAGAAAAAACCGGCCAAGTGCGAGTCGGACTCGCGCACGAAGGGTTCCGTACCATTATCTATAAAAATCACGTTTGGTGTATGGGAGCCCCCTTAAATATTTATTTTATTCTGTTTTTTAGTATTTGTTGTTATAGCGGCAACAGAAATACATCATCTGTGAAAATTTCAACTGTCTATCACGGTTCAAGAGATACAGCCTGGTGACAGACGGACGGACGGACGGACAGCGGAGTCTTAGTAATAGGGTCCCGTCTGCTGTACACCTTAAGATTTATAAGTTTAGTAAGAAATTTCGATAGATGGCGTTACGATCGTGCGTCGGTGGCGGCACCTTAACCTTTGGGAAAAGCTTAGATCCAGCATTGTTATTAGGCTAAATGAGTTATTATCGCGTCTCAAAAATAGCGTGCTGACTTTAGTCCACTTCTCTTTTAGTCAAATCCTATATCCAGCAGTAGTCATTTCTAAGAAAGTGAGGAAAGCTTTGAGCATGAATGTGGATGGTTATAAGAGTAGAGGAAGACCAAAGAAGCGATGGATGGATAGTGTGAAAGATGATATGGCTAGAAAGGGGGTGACTACTGAGATGACGGCTAATAGAGATGTATGGAAGAAGAAGACATACTGCACCGACCACAAAGAAGTTGGGATAAGGGCAGGAGGATGATGAGTCTAAGAAAAAAGTCTTGATTCCATTTTGGAGAAGCCTATATACAGCGGTGGACTGCGATAATCTGGGTAGGCGTGAGTACACTGCTTAACCCTTGAACGCCAAATACGGCTATAGACGACAAACGAAAATGTGCTCGGACCGCCGACGTCAATAGCCGTAAATAAAAAACATTTTAACAAAAATAAAACCGACTTCAAAAAATCTAAAAAGGAATAAAATAATTACCATATTATAAAATTTACAGTTTCTGAAGTCGGTGCTGATCCATGCTGAACCAAATTGAAAGCACCGACTTCTGAAACCGTTAATTTTATAATATGGTAATTATTCTTTTCGTTTTTTTGAAGTCTGTTTTATTTATGTTAAAATGTTTTGTTTTTTTTTTTCATTTTAGTGGCTTTTATTAAAACATGGTTGGACCTACTAAAGACGCTACTCATAACGTAATCACATCATCACATTATGCGTACTGTCCGTCATTGAGGAGTTATATTGTCTATCTCCGAAGTTCTTCATCAGATCTTCACCAAATTTGAATGGGACCACTTCGAAAGAAGACTCTTTCATACAAAAAAAGGATTTTCTAAATCGGTTTATAAATGACGGTGCAGTGAGGTAACAAACATTTTAAAAAAACCCGGTCAAGTGCGAGCCGGCCTCGCGAACGAAGGGTTCCGTACCATTATCTATAAATACTGCAAACAAAACATGTCTGTTTATGGGAGTCTCCTTAAATATTTATTTTATTGTTTTTTTGAATTTGTTGTTATAGCGGCAACAGAAATACATCATCTGTGAAAATTTAACTGTCTAACTATCACGGTTCATGAGATACAGTCTGCTGATAGACGGACGAACGGACAGCGGAGTCTTAGTAATAGGGTAATTTGGGTACGGAACCCGAAAAAACAGCCGAATTGATAACCTCCTTCTTTTTTTTGGAAGTCGGTTAAAAAAGTACGATGAATTTTTACGCCTCTGCGTAGCGTAGAAGGAAGAACTCATATATAGCTATAACGGATGTTCAAAAGGCTAAGAAAAAGACGATTTAAGGCCGTATTTAATTAACCTTTTAAGCGCGTGGCTAAATATCAATTGCCGTGCCCCTAGCGCGCGACTACGAATCGATAAAATAATACCTACAATAAATATATTAAGCTTTTTCAATACCTACTTAGAGCTATGAAACAATTTTAAGCAATTGTTGTAAGTCATATCTCTATTGAATAATCGTTTTAGTTGTACCACGCAGTTCATAGGACGAAATAGAACAAAAAAACCATGCATGTTCTCTGTCGCAGAAATACGACACGCACGGTAGGGGCACAGAAATATTTGTCGCAGAAATGCGACTCAAGCGGTTAAAAGGTTAAGAGATGCCAATATCCGGCAATTTACTAAAAGGTTGGGTGGGTATTATCACCTCTAAGAAAAAGGCGTGTGCGATCTATTTGTATTTGTTATTGTTACAACACACCGGAACTCGTCGCCTTTTATCTGTTACTTATCTACGCCTGATAAAAAACACAACAAACCATTGAACTATAAAGTTATTGACTTCTATATATTACAAAAGATAATATAGGTAATACTACAGGGTGTTAACAAAATCATGTAATTCCTTCACACCTCGTGATGTACTGTTGACATAGATTAACACAGCACGGGATACTTTTGGATTCAATAAAAAAATTACAAGAAGGAAACATGTGTTCTTAACTTGATGCATTTTAGCGCCCCGAGCGAATTTTTATTTAACTCGGAAGGCTAAAATGCCTCATGTTAAGAACACATAGTTACTTCATGTTTTTTTTTATTGAATTCAAAAGTCTCCCGTTCAGGATTATTCTATGTCAGCAGTACATCACGAGGTTTGAAGGAATTACATGATTTTGTTTACATCCTATATATTCCATAACCAAGCAGTAAAAATTCAGCATTTCATGTTAAATAACTTCCAACTCACTGAAAATAACAGATTTTCAGTCATTTTCTGTGCACCAAACAATTTACTGCGATTTTCGTGGCTAACTTCCAACTGGAAATCAGTTTCAGCTATATTTATGGCTGAATTTCCTAGTTCCAGCCATTTGCCGTGGAGTTTGACCTGATTTTAAGTTTAAAAACTGTTACATGACAATTTGGCGTTTGCAAGCAGATTTTAACTCGTTGAACACGGTATTATTCAATGCAATTGCAAAAATTATGCCAGACTCATTGAGATAGTTACTGAAATTCAGTCAAAGAACAGGCAACTTTGTAATGTCTGTCATATGGGAAGACCACGCCGGCCTGGTGCGGGTTGGCGGACTACACACACCATCGAGAACTTTATGGAGGCCTCTCAGGTGTGCAGGTTTCCTCACGATGTTTTTCCTTCACCGTTATCGCAAGTGATAGTCAAATTCTGATCCGTACATGAATTTGAAAAGTCAGAGGTACGGGCTGTGATCGAACTCAAACCCTCCAGAAGGCAAGCGATCAACCGCTAGGCTATCTACTCAAAAGATACTTAAGTAATTAAGATATTTTAGGTAGCAATCAAAACTGAATTCATAGATTTTTTCAAGTCTTTTGCTTGTTACAAACACACAATATCACGCCTGTATTCCCCGAAGGGTTGGACAGAGGTGTATAGTAACGCCCTCATTTCACCGTTATGTTTAAGTCCCATGTAATAGGGGGCGAGCCTATTGCCATTAACCGGGCACAAATCCAGACTCCGGGCTGCTACTGAGGAATTCCACACAGAAAAGTCTAATAACACTGTCCGACCTAGGGATCGAACCCAGGACCTCACGATTAGCAGTTGAGCTTGCCACCATTAGACCAACGAGGCTTGGTATGTGGATCGAATTGACATATCTGTAAATCATCCTGTATCTAATGGCGCCGATCGATAGCGTCACTAACTACCTCGTTGCTCTAGTGGTGGCAAACGCGACTGCTGATCGTGAGGTCCTGGGTTCGATCCCCGGGTCGGGCAAAGTGTTATTGGGTTTTTCCATCTGAAATTCCTCAGTAACAACCTGAAGTTTGGATTTGTGCCCAGTTGATGACAATAGGTTCACTTTATATGGGACTTAAGCATAACGGCGAAATGAGGGTGTTACTATTGTTATCGGTAGCTGGTAACACTGGACAATGTTGACATAGGAGGGTAACCGTCAAGATTAATCAACGTACCCGAAGTTATAAAAACAGTGGTCATTCGACGGAGCAGGGGATTCCATGTCGAACCGCCGAAGAAGTCTGACCTTTTATATCTGATTAGTTTGTCCTTATTTTCTGATCTTGTGTAAATTATTATATTGTGAAATATTGGAAACTAGCTTCTGTAACTAATCACTAACCCAAATATAAGTACTCTCAGTGGTGGAGAGTCTATGTTGGTTTCATTTACTTTATTTACCATGCTCCCAATCCTGACATACCGATATTAGCTATAACTGTAATGATAGATTCACCCCTACAAGATTCTGTTGTATATCTTTTATACTATAAACCTCTGCCCAATCCTTCGGGGAATACAGGCGTCATGTTATGTTATCTTTATCTGCCTAAATCCAATTACAGATTTTTAAAACGATTCCGAAACAATTATGTTTGAAATCTGGTCCACGTGGGCGACCAGTCTTATTGTGGGTCAGGTTGCTTAAGTGACTGATTTTCAACTACCCACACAATTATAAGACGCTATTTGGATATTTAAGGACATTGACCAGACCAACATCACCATCATCGTCACCCACAGCCTTCAGTAGCGTGTGATAGCCTAGTTGTGTGACCGTCGGACTCCCAACTCATAGGTCTCAAGTTCGAACCCTAGGCACGCACCTCTGACATTTCGGATTCACGTATATTCTATACAAAGTTAGTCGGAAAGGGGCCGCGGGCCACTTAATGTGTCACTGATGATTGATTTAAAGAAAGTTTTAAAATTTCAAAATTCGATAAAAAAAATATCCGTGCAAAATTATATTTTAGTTTTTTCAAAAATTCTTCATCCCTGCTTGAGTTACGAATTCAGAAAATGGAGCTTCTAATCTGTGACCCCAAATATACCTAAAAAGTAAACACAGCTGATATATAGCTGAAGATACATAGAATTTAGCATATTTTTCATGAAATCTTTGAACAGCTATTTCTCTTAAACTAATGACTTTTGGGGAAAGTTGTAGAACAAAAGTTATCCATTATTATGGGTACCTACTTTAATACCCTTTTGGCTTAGTACCCCCTTTTCGACTAATCTTGTATAAATAAATCGTATAAATGCTTCTTTTAACTATGTTGGCCAGCTTTTAGCTCATAGTCTACCCGAGTGCCCCAAGTCCTAATAACTCTGTGCATCCCTGCCCTAAATCTGTTGCTCTATCGTGGACGAGGCGCTTACCTTCCGACATTTTAATAACACATAAATCATATATCGTGAAGAATTGCTTCTATAATTGAAAAACGCAAACAACTCATTACCATACCAAGTTATAACCGACCGCTTAACTGCGAGTATTGAAGCGGAAAATTGCCAAGTTTTTGCTCAAGGAAGCGAAGAAAATATGTTCGTAGTACATTATTTGTTGAGGTCTACATAGTCTAGAAATTATAGGCCGTTGCGGTTAAAGCTCTGGGTTGATAACCTGTTACTACAATACGTAGCTAGGTAGACTGTGACAATAGTTAACCTTTTGAACGCCAGAGCATAAACGCATCGGCGTACCCCCCACGCGAAGGTAACTGTAATCCCATCGTTTTTGTCACATATTTGTGACGATGGCGTACAGGGTAAGCTTTCGTTTGTCATAAATATGTGACTATGGTGTCCAAAAGGTTAATTATTCTGTGGCGGCATCTATAATGGCACGTGAGAACTACGCAGCACGACGATTGTCTAGCAAACTACAGTGACAACAATGACAGCTGTCAGATGAAACGTCACAAATCCTCCATCGCGGCATCAAGATTTGACACGGAGTTAGTATACAAAGTTAGTCGGAAAGGGGGTACTAAGCCGAAAGGGTGTTAAAGTACCTATAATAAGGGATAACTTTTGTTTTACAACTTTCCCCAAAACTCGATAGTTTAAGAGAAATAGCTTTTCAAAGATTTCGTATAAAATATGCTAAAATCTATCTATCCATAGCTGTGATCAGCTGTGTTTACTATTTAGGTCATATTTGGGGTCACGGATTAGAAACTTAATTTTCTGCATTCATAACTAAAGCAGATATGTTTTTTGGTATAAAACTAAAAGAAAATCTTTTTGCACGCAAATAAGAATTAATTATCGAAATTTGAAATTTTAACACTTTCTTTAAAATTGTCGTCAGTGATACTTTAAGTGGCCCGCGGCTTAGTACCCCCTTTCCGACTAACTTTGTATAAATATTATAATCAATAATTCACCGTTCCGTAACATACACATACCTACATACATAAACTCACGCCTTTTCCCCATGGAGGTAGGCAGAAACTATAGAACGCCACATGACACAATGCTTACATACTCCTTTCACTTTGTCCATATTCATACACGCACGCCGGTTGAGAGTACTACGCACCTGTCCTTTGTGAAGAACATAACCAATAACATCGATGTTATGTTCTTTAAGGGCGTCCTCTACCGGCGTTTACACTGACATCCGCCTTATAAATTCCTTTTGTTAATCGCCGTTCACTCATTCTCTAAAATGACCAAACCACCTACTTGAGCCTCCTTTAAATTTTTGTCACTACCTCTGACTTGGCTTCCCATGCCGTCGAGAAATATCTCTCAGGCATGTCGGTTTCCTCCCTATGTTTTCCTTCACCTTTTTTAAGCAAATGATAATTATACAATTCAAATTCAATTATTTTATTTCAGATTAAACATCCATATAATGTTAGTAGTAGCCTAATGTTAGTATTAAATTACATAAATAATAATAACCAACCAATGTACCATTGAACTGTTCGTCCAATGGTACACTGGGTTATTTGGATAAGTGTGTCTGAACACTTACCCAACTTCGTAAGAGGGGAGAGTCCCACCGGTCTGAAAATACACTCAGGATGCCATTGGAGGAGGAGCGCAAACGCGCCATCATGGAAGCGCAACGTTTCCGCATGATTGCGGCGAATCCGTCGACGCACGCTTCCGCAAACATCCCTGACGCGCTACATCGCCACGGCAACCCCAAAATCACCCTGAATGCATTATTATACTGAACGCGCAGGTCGCTGTATGCCCGCTGGGTATACTTGGTCCACAGGCTGCACGTGTAAAACGACTGGCAGAAGGCCTTAAAAAGCGTTATCTTTACAGAATCAGTACAACGTGCAAACCTGCGGGCCAGCATGTTGCCACGGACAGCCAGCGACCTGCGCTCCCTGTCTATGTCTACATTGTCTTTTAAGTCATCAGTGACCCAGTGACCCAAATACTTAAACTTCGAAACCCGACCTAAAGTAGACCCAGAGAGTACAAATACAAATACAGTACAATACGCACATGAATCCGAAAAGTCAGAAGTGCGTGCCTTGGGTTCGAACTTGAGACCTATGACTTGGCAGTCCGACGGTCACATCAATAGGCTATCACTGCCGTAAAGGGAGCCACTGACAAGCGTTCCAACGGTCCAAATGGCGTGGCCACCTTCCAAAATCTGACCATGAATGTCGAAAACGTATACTGTTTTTAAAACGGCGTCCCGACCGTGGATTTCCAATTTGATTGAAATCCAGCACGTCACTTCATTTGGACATATCGATTCAGCGACTAAACGTGCACCACGTTATCTGGACGCAATCCAAACGCTTCGTGGTGCAAACCTACGTCCATTTTTATTTCATTTTGCATTGTGCAGACGTCATAGAACGACACATTTACCTGCCTACTTATCAGACTGGCACTGACAACGAACGTATCCGTCGAAAAAATGACGTATGCAATGGATCGGTCGTCAGTGTGCTAAATAATTGGACGCCGTCCATTTGGATGAATCCATTGTAACGCCGCACAGTGGGAAAAAAAACATTTTTCGTTCAAAAATCTGCCTACACTACAATTTTCGACGTATCGCTGCCATTTTCTTTTAAACTCCTGAGATAAACACACTTTGGTGTGTCACTGCCACTTTTCCTTAAAAGTCAATACCATAACGTATCATTTTATATGGAAAAAAGCAAAATAAACCAAAAACATTTTTTTGCCGGCCATTTTGTATCCGCCGTTTTAAAATTTTATAAACAGACAATAAATTCATGACCAGGGACCTGAAAAACCCCTGGAAACTGATTTTTGTTAAAATATTTTTTTTTGAAATTGTTTTTGCTTCATTTCCCGATTTTTTGAGGTTATGGTATTGACTTTTAAGGAAAAGTGGCAGTGACACACCAAAGTGTGTTATCTCAGGAGTGTATAAAAAATGGCAGCGATTCGTCAAAAATTGTGGTGTAGGCAAATTTTTGAACAAAATACGTCATTTTTTTCCCACTGTGCGCCGCCGCGCCTCATCGTCCATCCGGACGGCTCGTCAGTGGCTACCTTAAGAGACTTTCGCTTACGTATTTCCAACTCGCAGATAAAAAAGTGCATTTTGATAAATAATTTTCAAACCCTCAAGAGTCTCGTCCTTCTGTCTGTCGACATTCAAATTACCATTTAATCGTCCCTGGCGACAGGACGATAAAACAATAGTATGACATAACACAAATAATTGACTATTGTGATGCAGTCAAACTCGTGCGCATTCGTATTATATCGTAATTAGGGTTGCCAAAAAAATACAGTCAAAAAATCCAATTTAAAAATTCACTTTCACTTATAATAACCCTAACTTACGTCCACTGCTGGACATAGGCGCCTCTCCCAAATAATGCTGCAACACACGTTCTGAAGCATCATCTTCCTGCCCTTATCCCACACTAGGTGGCACAACATGTATTTCATAAATCCATATTGTTAGAGGTTTTAGCTTATTGTTTTATGACCGGCCGCCTGCCTGACATCAACCCTCTTTGGGAATACTCGTTATGCCGTCGTGCGGGTGACCCAATGTGCTTGTTGATATTATGCACTGGGTCCCAAAATGATATGCTTGTCAGTCTTATTGCCGACAACTAAGCAGATTATGTTCTTCTTGATGGAGTATAGTACTTGAAGTTCCTCGACCCACTCATTCAGTTTTGCTAGAGACTTTGGTTCTGACACATCGTAAACTAATATAGCACCGTGAGCGTCGCTGTAAAAACTTGATGTCAATATTCTGTATCGCTCCTGTCCCGATGTATCCCAAATACCAAGCTTGACTTTAACACACGTTTTGAAGCTCGGTCATTAACTTAGAAACAGAACTATGTTGCACTTAACTTGCAACTACCTACGTTGGGTTCACTTCCAGTCTAACCCAGCTGAATATGAATATTTGAGAATACAATCCAATAAAACGCAATATTTAGCAGCAATGATAGCCTAGTGGTCTGACCGTCGGACTGCCAAGTTCGAACCCAAGGCACGCACCTCTGACTTTTAGGAATCGTGTGCGTATTGTGTAATTATCACTTGCTTGAGAACGGTGAAGGAAAACATCGTGAGGAAACATGCCTGAGAGATATTTCTCGACGGCATGTGAAGCCAAGTCAGAGGCCCATGGGCGGCATAAACTCTGACACCAGGTTAGTCACTAACCACATAAAAAGAAGAAGGAGACTGGCATGCAAACTTTCAACCTTCTGAATGCACGTAACGACTGGCTTCGACGACTTAAAGACTTCTAGGCACGGAGCGAGTAAAAAATCGTCACCCATCCAATACAAGACCGCAGCAAGCGTAGCTTTACCTCGCAGGCATACCTTTAGCAATAAGTCCGTTATTAATAACTAGCGCCCCGTCCCGGCTTCGCACGGGTGGACATTTTTTCCGTTTTTGCAACATTTTTCATTTATGCTACGCTCCTATTGGCCTTAGCGTGATGTTATATAGCCTGTAACCTTCCTCGATAAATAGACTATCAACACAAAAATATTTTTTCAATTCCAACCAGTAGTTTCTGAGATTAGCACGTTCAAACAAACAAACAAACTCTTCAGCTTTATAATAATATTATAGTATAGATCATGTTTCAAAGAATGCAGATCAGAGACAATCCTATTTCTGTATTGTTAATTAATCTAGGGATAGGTCTGATGTCGTTACGCTATATTTGCGCATGGGCAGGGAATAATGACTTGCGCAGTTATTGGAACAATACTAACCTTGACGCCGATAGTTTCCGAACGTTTAGCGAAACCCTTAGTTAATGAAAGAATTTAGGTCCGATAGATAATAGGTCCGATAGCTGATAATAGTTGTTGCTGCCTTGTTGGTCTAGTGGTTGCAAACGCGACTGCTAAGCATAGAGTCCTGGGTTCGATCCCCCGGTCGGGCAAAATGTTGTTGGGTTTCTCCATTAAGAATTTCTCAGTAGTAGCCCGGAGTCCTGATTTGTGCCCGGTTAATAGCAATAGACTCGCACCCTATTACATGGGTCTTAAACATAACTGGAGAAACGAGGGTGTAATCAAAATCACCTCTACTGACCCCTTCGGGGAATACTAAGCATGATGTTATGTTATGTTATTATACAAGGTTAGTCGGAAATGAGGTACTAAGCCGCGGGCCACTTAATGTATCACTGATGATGGTTTTAAAGAAAGTGGCAAAATTTCAAAATTCGATAAAAAAAATATCCATTCAAAATGATTTTTATTTTATTTTTTTCAATAATTCTTCATCCCTGCTTGAGTTACGAATTCAGAAAATGGAGCTTCTAATTCGTGACCCCAAATATGACCTAAAATGTAAACACAGCTGATCATAGCTACATACATAGAATTTAGCGTATTTTTCATGAAATCTTTGAACACCTATTTCTCTTAAACTAATGACTTTTGAGGAAAGTTGTAGAACAAAAGTTATCCATTATTATAGGCACTTTAACACCCTTTCGGCTTAGTACCCCCCTTCCGACTAACCTCGTAGTTAATGGCGTGGTGCAAAAATTTGCCCGTCAGCAAAGTTGATAGCGGGACTGATTGTCGAAGGTAGAATCAGGAAGCTACCTCTGCAGAGGTGTTATGGCAACACTCCAAACAATTACTGTAAAAATCTTTTCAGTGGCGTCATTATTCCAATCAGAGTTGACTTTGCCATATCCATATCTACTTACCTAGCCCGGCAGAGCAAACTTTGCATTGGAAGATGTAGATTTTTGTAAAGATTTTAGTTGTTCTTTGCAGTGCTGCCATTACAATTCTAATGCAGAGTTAGCTTGGCTAGACTGTATCGTGACGTGTGAAGGCTCTTCCCAATTGACAGGAGGCGGACCTCTGCATAAAAGAGTACGAAAAATGGCGCCAATGATTATAAATTATAAACTTTATTAAGAATAATTCCTTAACTTCGAGGAACTTCAAGTGTGCAAGTCAACTCCACCCAGAAGATTATATAGTCTGCTTAGTTGGCGGCAATAAAATTGACAAGCATATCATTTTAGGACCCAGTGCATAATATCAGCAAGCAATCTTTCAATATCTATGTAGTTTTTAGCGGACTTGACCACAGATAATATACTCGTAAAAATGTTTCGTTCAGTAATTATTATATCAATACAAAGTATAATTTTAGAAACTATTTTATAAGAATACTACATACCATTGTTAAATTGTCATTTGCTTACATACTTCAGTATAAAAAGTACAAATATCTATGGTAAATGCCATACTGATGAATGGCATGTCCATAATTAATGTAATGGTGACCTATTTATCTAATTGGCCCTTACAACTCGTACGGGAAATGACACATTTCTTAACGGTATTTTTTTCCATAAGCCAATAGCTGCCACGCTTACGTAACGGACCGTCTACACAGTGGCTAATAATGGTATTGGTATAAGGTAATATGATGATATGGCTAGAAAGGGGGTGACTACTGAAATGACAGCTAGTAGAGATGTATGGAAGAAGAAGACACACTGCGCCGACCACAAATAAGTTGGGATAAGGGCAATAGGATGATGATGATGGTATCTAAGGTAATACAAGTGTAAAGAAAAATAAAAGGCATACATTATCATTATAACATAACATCACGCCTGTATTCCCCGAAGGGTTAGGCAGAGGTGTAGTAACACCCTTATTTTTCGACATTATGTTTTAGTCCCATGTAATAGGGGGCGAGCCTATTGCCATTAACCGGACACAAATCCAAACTCCGGGCTGCTACTGAGGAATTTCATACGGATGAACCCAATAACACTTTACCGGACATGGGGATCGAACCCAGGATCTCACTACCAGCAGTCGCGCTTGCGACCACTAGACCAACAATACAGTCAATCTCTGCTCTATCTATCATTAAAAACTTTGACCAATTAATGATATCTATGATTCTTTCAAGTGCATTATGACTCCAGTCGTTAATCATAATTTACACGGAAGAAGTAAATGAACGGCTTCCTGCACTAACGATCGGTCTACTAAATCAACTATATGAAGCTAATATCAAGTAACTGTTGTAGAATATACTCTATATTGTATATTCTGCGCAGTAGATATTTTTATAACTCAGCTGACACACATAATTTAAAATGTAAATTAAGTATGTTACAAATCGTCGCTGCTCTTGCAAAATCCGCTATGGGAAAATTCCCAACTTTACAGGAGAAGCAAAAAACAGTTTTTTTTCCCAAACTGATAACAACATTTAAAAACTTAGTATGCAGAAAATTAGACTTTATGTCGAGACTTCATAAAATATTATTTTTTGCTTTTTTCTACGATATAACAGGTGCTAGGATTTTTCAAAGTGAATTTGGTCACATAGCGTTTTTTTTTTTGGGTCGTAAATACCGCTATATACATTTTCGCCACATGACGGATTTATGCTTGGTCATCCTAGAACACTTAGCGGATTTTCCACACTATTTTAAAATAATAAACCCGCTATGTGTCTTATTGAAGCGCAATTCTAAGAGGCGCGCATTGAAATAAAAATACGTTAAGTGTTTCTTTGCACACATAGAGAATTTTTGAAGCCGTTTCTGGCCAAAATTACATAGCTGATTTTGCTATCTCCTTAATCAAATAAATTATTAGAAAACAGATTTCACAGGCCTACGTGGCTTGAGAAGTATTATAAAATAGCATCAAAAAACGAAATTTAAAAAAAACAGAGGATTTTGCAGGCGCAGCGACGAAATGTGTAACGTAGTCTGAGAATAAGCTACTGAGGTTGCAGTAAGCAGGTAAAATATTATCTTTTTTGAATGTATAAACCATAATAATTCAAAAATCGATTGACCCTACAATCTTCAGGTATTAAGGTAGACGCCGTGTACAACAAGAAAGTGGTTTACCATAGATTTTTTAAAATTCGCACATCAATATTAAAACCTACTAAAAAAACACATTATATATCATGCTAAACAAATTTTATTGGTATGGTATATTTTCTTAATTTTCTTGTGACCTTAATAAACACTCCTTAACAAATCCTAAAACTACCTCTTCTATAAACAAGTTCAAAGTTCCTAACGAAAATAAAAGCTTCAATAAAGAGATTCTCCAAACATCTGTTACGGGATAGTCATCACATAGGCTAGGGCACGTGCCATACGTATCATCAAACATAAACATATACCATTCCAGTCTCGAAACCCCCTCTTTTACTTCAATACCACTTTACACCTAATTTAAAACGTATACAACAACTTTCAATTCAGAGAAAACCATCACTGCATCAATTCTCCTAAAAAAATACTGTTACAATTTCGAACAAGCGTTGGATACTGTACACATCGGTGTTACCGATTGGTTTAAGAGGTCGAGCGTGCCTTAATACGTCAGTTTCGAATACGCGTCATACGTTCGTAACGCCCACGGCAGGCGGACGTTGCGCTAGCGCACAACAAGTAAACTCGAAGAGAAATTATTAAAGAGTTCCTAATGGTTCTAAATTAGGACCTTTATTCGTAATTGTTTGATTACAGTGAGAGTGTTTTTTATTAGAAAGAACTTTTTGTGTGAGATCATAATTATAATCTTTGATACACTTTCTCAAGTGAAATTAAATTCCCACGGGTTTTAAGTGTTACTTGCAGTGAGAACTGAGTGTAAGAAATGGTTTGATTGTCACTCAAAATGAATGAAATGTGTAAGTACTAGAATAAGTTTGGCATTGTTTGTAATGCGAGTTTAAAAACTTTGTGAGTTGCTTTCAAAGTGGATTGAACTCTGATTTCTAGTGTGTAAGGTTGAAGTTAGCGTGTTTTTGATTATGATGAATCATTGGCTTCGGTCGACTTAGTGAAATTTCTTTCATTTATACCGTTCAAGGTTCTAAAGATTTATTTTTAAGGTCAAGATTGTTATTTTATAAGTATTTTTTATTTTCCCTTCTAAAACATTAACCTCTTTTTTTAATTTAAATACAGCAAGAACTAAATTGATGTCTTTTGTTTTTTATCAGCTGATTTTTTTCTATGCTTATTTTTATGTTCTCAATCATTCATCGTGATAAGGTTTTCAATGTCGCTACTCACACATCTACACAATTTGTTTTACAGGTTGAACCTACATAAATTTCCTAACCTGTCATTCTTTTTTTTTAATAATTTTATATCTTTGTCTATATTAAGTTTTACACTCAATTAGTGAGTCAGATCTTAAGTACCTAAAATTCTGACAACTACTAAGATGCTGATTTAATTATCACACAAATTAAAAGTATCAAGATAAGAATACCTTTTTTTGACATTGACTTGAGTTCGACTTTACTTTACTCAATATAGCGATGTTTTAGCCGAGTAGGTATCTTGTTATTTTAAGTCAAAGGTCTCAATTATTTAACCCAATAATTTTAACTGTCTGAAAAATGTTCTATTGTAGTTAAACGAATAGATATGTTCGGTCTTCGCCGTCGTTGGCGAAATCTGTGTGTACAGTGGGGGAACAAAAAATGTTATACACCTTAAGGTCTATTTTTGGTTGCACAGTGCAAGAAACAACCTATTTTACCGACTACGTATTGCCAACATTATAGAAATGAAAACACAAGTATTTTATGACAGCATATTTAAAAATTTAATGGTGACATGATGACAACCACTAGTAGACAATTTATTTAATCATCGAATTGATTGATGTAATGTTTTTACAACAAAACTCCTTAAATCAAATCAAAGACATTACATGGCACTACTACATCATATGGAGGCAAAAGGCAATTTTGATCTTTCCTACCAAATAATCAAACATAATTTTCCATGCATTGGTCTGTTCCGTTCAACAGTTTGAAAAGGTAACGTGTGCCCGCGATGTAGGGAAGGAATGAATTTGAATACTGACGAGCCTATTTATTCCCCTACTGTACGATTACAAACGACAACAATATTACTTTTTTTTTGCTTTGGAATATTCTCATGGATGTCCCTCGCCCGGGGAAGGCGAGCGGCTCTGCTGGACTCTTACCGGCTAAAAACCAACGGTGTCCCTCCTTCTGACCTAAGGCCGGGGTCACGGGATTCGCTATTGCATGCACCGCGACCCTGGCAGGTCTCGGTCCACCAGCTTCTTCTGGTGGACCTCACCAGTTTTGGGGCAATTGCTCCCCTGCCCCACTTCCTTATGAGAGGCGCGCGCGGAACACGGCGCGCCATCCTCCCTGGGCCTGTTACTGATCGGGCGACGGGTCCCCTAACCCGCCGCAGGCCACTCACTAGGGTGGCCGGAGATCGTCACGCGAATAATATCACTGCCTTACCTTTCAAAGAGAACAAGAAAGATGGTTAGCTATGTTATGTTTTTAAATAACAAAGGATGAATATTTTCAATTGTTTTTCGAATAAAATGAAACAATTATCTGACATCTGTCATCGTATTCATTCAACGCCGGATATCTTTAGAATCAACACGTTATTGTTTATTTATTTTCATCAAGCAGTGTTGACATTTAGTCATTGTAATAATAAAACCGATGTCAACAGTCAGAAGACGTTTATTGACGAATTAGGCGCTAACACAAACAATCTTGATGATAGATTATTAATCAAAAAGATGGCGACCCTCCTGATGTAGGGTAAAGGTGGATTTAGACCAAACGAGCGAATGCTCATTCTATCTCCACTCCATCAAATTCTTTTGGTGTAAACAGAGACAGAGCATTCTATCGTAATTCTATCTTGTTTGCGGAGTTTCTATGGAATGTTCTAAGAATGCTCGCTCGCTTGATGTAAACAGCGCACGAGCGTGCAAACAGTTGCTTAGAGCGTTCTTTCGTGTTCGGACGTGCTTGCTACTCGAAGCGATCTTTTCAAATCGTTCGTGTGTTCGGCTGATCTAAACAACTCTAGAGCATGTGCAAGAATTCCAGTTCTTGTTTGTTGTCATTCTTGCTCGTCGGTAATCTTTTGGTGTGAATGGTGAAAACGAATTATTGTTTACACCAAAAAAGCAACAAACTACGACGCTCTGTGCTCTTGTTCTAGCTCTAGCTCTATGTTCGTTTGGTCTAAACCCACCTTTACATGTTACAAAGCGAGCATATAGGTAGTCTCATAGCCAGATAGTATGATAGACCTTCTTTACATAGTATAAAACAAAGTCGCTCCCGCTGTCTGTCTCTCCCTATGTATGCTTAGATCTTTAAAACTACGCAACGGATTTTGATGCGGTTTTTTAATAGTTAGAGTGATTCAAGAGGAAGGTTTATATGCCCCACATTAGTATCTACATTGCAACCGTGGCGGGTCGCTAATTATTGATA
Organism: Amphipyra berbera; assembly: GCA_910594945.2. NCBI lineage: Eukaryota > Metazoa > Arthropoda > Insecta > Lepidoptera > Noctuidae > Amphipyra > Amphipyra berbera. Next base: position 7,899,487 of record OU343148.1, on the reverse strand, counting down.
AAAATCACTCATTTGAGAGCTACCATCTTAATAGTTGATTATTGGATAAAAAAAATTGCGAAAATGTATGAAATTCCTACGATGTTTACTAAAAAGTAGCAGTGTGATGTTTGCATTCACAACCCAGGCCGCCATGTTGAGAGATTGGTTTTAAATACGGGGCTTACGATAAAAGTAGCTTTATACTTTTATACTATTATAATATGATTGTATGCAATTGAATCATACACGATTGAAGGTACCGTTAAGATTGCACCATATAAGGAAAAGTAAGATTTAAAACATTATGTAGTGACAACATTGAAAGGAGTATGCATAGGTGGTTTGGTCATGTTGAGAGAATGAATGAACGGCGATTATAGTGGCTTTTTATAGGTCCGTTTTGACAGCTGTCAGATTAGAACATGTTATGTCAATTTCGACATAAAATGTACTGATCTGACAGCTGTCAAAACGGGCCTATTATATTTTAGACACTATAAAAAAAGGAATTTATAAGGCGGATTTCAGTGGAAACGGTAGAGGACGCCCTAGAAGGACATACATCGATGTTATTGGTGATGTTCTTCACAAAGGACAGGTGCGTAGAACTCTCAATCGGCGTGCGTGTATGACAAAATGTATGAATGTAGACGAAGTGAAAGAAGTATGTAAAGATCGTAGCATGTGGCGTTCTATAGTGTCTGCCTACCCCCATGGGAAAAAGGCGTGAGTTTATGTATGGATTTAAAATTGAGGGTGGTAAACTATTTAATTAGATACGTTTTTTTTAAGCCTCTGACTTTTTCTATAAGGCAGAAAAACAATGAAGTAAGAGGAAATGCGGTCGGCATTTAGTCCATACAAACGTATTCCTCAGTCTCCTCCTTGGACAATGTCACTAAAGCAAATATTTTTTACCATATCTACTACCACTATCTCCTTATGTTTTGTTTTTGTCAATAAATTATTAAAAAAATTGGAAACGTTTAAATTTTACAAAAATCGACCGGTTTTACCACCGTTTTCAAACATCTGGCAAACAAATTTGACGAATATAAAAAATAAAAGAAAAACACAGACATAACCAAAGTCTTTCTTAAATTATTACAGAAAAAAATATTAAAATCGGTCCAGATTTGAAGAAGGAAACAGGGAAATACGAAAGTACGATTTCGCTAATATTGCACAGGAGAAATCAGTCCGAGATGCAGGTGTCTCTTTCGCGCTCAATTGGGAAGGTTTCCGGGAGGGGTGGGACGGAAATAGATCGCAAAAACCTATTCAAATTATTAACATTATGCAGCCCGCGTTTCCTTTTAAACAAGAAATCTATCGCCGTTTTTACAAACACTTTTAATTCGATACCGCCTCGTGTATTGACAATTATTAATTTCTCAAAGTTGTTTACAACATCATCCTCATCAGCATAAAAATGTCCACGTCTTTACGTGACCCTCTTATGCCCGGTTGCTATAAACAAAAACGAATCGTTTTGCTTACTAATGGTATTTTTTTTTTTTTATTAGAGACGGGTTTGGGGCCATTCAAGTATTACGTAAGCACGAAAGGGGGGTGAGGGGGTCTTTGCTTAGCTTATTTTTGATGACATGGGGGACGGGGTTGTCTAGATGATGATTACGTCAGCAATTTTTATTTATTTACATAGACTTAAAACTCATGAATAACGATAAAGAAACCTGATCAGTTTAAAAAAATATATACCAATATTTACGTAAGCATAGGAGGGGGGGACATATGCTTTGCTTACCTTTGCTGACAAGGGGGAGGGGTGGGTCAAAAATTACTAAAATTCTGTTTACGTAATACTTGAATGGCCCCTTTGTTTTTGACTCTAGTCTAATGCGGGTCACTCACATTCGCACGAATACGCGAACCCACAAGTGTGGGACGACATTCGCGAATGATTATGCAAAGTTTTGACTGCATTCGTGCTTTTCCAAACTGTCAAAGCGTACGAACCTCGAACATTCGCGTAGTCTCCCACATATTCTTGCGAACATTTGCGCACACAATCGCGAAGGTAACGGTGGCAACTACGAATGTTGAAAATTGATTTTTTATTGAGAACAGCGCCATCTAACCCGTAGAGAAGGGGACTGAAATTGCTGTATTGCTACATACAATCAAATGGTAATTGCGAATGCTAAATAAAAATAGAAACAAATAAAATATTGACACAGGATATTGGTAAAGTAAATATGGAAAAATAAAAGAATGGATAAAATTAAATCTAATAAAGGTTTTAGTATCTGTGCAACGAAACCATTAATATTTCGTATTTAAAATGTGCAAAATTTCATTTTTTTATAGGCACACTTTAATTGCAAATGGCTATGGCGCTGCGTTTATGATTCTCGAAATGCAAGAGACAAATTCGCTATGACTATGCGAACATTTTCCATACGAACGGAAAACATTCGCACAATGTACGAATATTTGCGCGAATGTGAGTGACCGGGGTGGGAGGAAGCGCAAATGTACATACATGTGTGCACATTTGCATATCTCCTGAGTTTGCGAATGTATGTCTGACGGCCCTTCACATTCGTGCAAACATTTGCACAATATACGAATGTTTGCGCGAATGTGAGTGACCGGGGTAAGTCAGAGGTGACAGAGACAAAGTCTACGATAGATTTTTATTGTCAAACTGAGCATATAAATAGACTCGTAAGATAATATTACCTGTGATAGCTACTTCTTTGTTTATGGGAGGGTCTACTATGCAAAGCTATGAGGCCTTTGCTTTATTATTGGTATAGATACAAGATTCTCAATTTTAACCAATAACGCTCCGTATATTATAGGAATCGGCCATCAATTAACTACTTCGAGATCTAATTCTGCATTATTATAATTCGTATCCGTATGTTCTGCTTAGCCTCTTCCCAACTATGTTGGAGTCAGCTTCCAGTCTAACCAGATGCGGCTGAATATCAGTATTTTACACAGAGCGACTGCCATCAGACCTCCGCAAACCAGTGACTAGGCAATGTCGATATCCAAAGCTTAGACTGGTTGTCAGACTTTCGGGTTTCTGACTACCCGTAACGACAATCATAGGTATTCGTATGACACCCGGGATCGACTGCTTAACGTGCTCTCCGAGGCACGGAGGGGTCTCGATGTATAACGAATGGTCACCCATCCACAGACTGACCGCGGCTAGCGCAGCTTAACCTCGCAAATCGTATGTTCCACGCGGTTGTTAATAAGCCACGATTAATTAATTCGTATCTGAATCAGTTTTAAATTCAAAATGATTGCCATGTTGAACAAGACAATTTAAATCATGACGTGTGCCTACCAAAAAACCAGTTTCTTTATAACAAAGAACATGTTTTTATTATTTATGATACGTATCATCCGAATTTGTTCAATTTGTTGTTAATCTTTCCATCTTTCGGTTTCCGTGTGTCTTATAAGTAGTACACATACATACTTATGTATAAACTCACGCTTTTTCCCCATGCCACATGCTATGATCCTTACATACCTACTCCTTTCGCTTCATCCACGTTCATACATCTTGTCATACACGCACCGGTTGAGAGTACTACGCACCTGTCCTTTGTGAAGAACATCACCAATAACACCGATGTATGTCCTTCTAGAACATCCTCTGTCCGCGTTTCCATTGACATCCGCCTTATAAATTTCTTATGTTAAATTTTGTTCCTTTTATGTAGTTTTTAATTAACAACTTTATAGTTCTCAGAATATTACGAAATCAATCGAGCAGCGAATTCAATCTATTCAAGGTCAATTTTGGTAAAAGAATTGTGTGTATATGCAGAGCGAGCCACCATGTTGTATCAATTAGATACGGGAATTTAGATATTTTAATTATCGGGTAGGCGTTGATCAATACTATGTGTGCCAACTAACAATAGGATCGCGCTTTCTACAACTTCACACGATAGCTGTCAAATTAGTACGGCCAGCAAAAAAACTGTGAAAAAAAAAATATTATATTTTTTTATTCATAGATTTCATTATTATTTATAATCATTTTAATAAAATGTTATTTCTTAAACTCCATAAATAGATATTTTGGATAAATTAATCATATTTGAAAACAGTACCTATTCATTAAAGAAATGAACCAAAATATATAGTTAACTTCACGAAATGCTACTGGTCACCCTAATATGTCGCCATAGTAATAATATAATTACTGTGTAATTAATTTGGCGTAAATTGATTAAAAATACCAAAAAAGTGAACTAAAAATAATTAAACTGAGTATAATTTCTTTATTTATTTTTTTGCACACCTTACGCTTTAGTAATGAAGTTCAAGAGTATTGCGGAACAAAATGGCGTCTTGACAGTACTATTCTTAGTTGGCACGCATAGTACCTACTTGCCTTCCTCTCTCGTGTCGGCACGAGTTTGAATTATTTTACACCATGATCATTAAGTGTTATTTATTATTCAGCCATGATCATCCCACTGCAAGGCAAAGGCCTCCCTACCCTCCTTCTACTCCTCTCGGTGTAAGGCTTTCTGCAGCCAGTCCGTCCAATAAGTGTCTAGTTCGTCCCGCCATCTCCTCCTGGGCCTGCTGCGACGTCATCTGAAGTTGTGTGGGCTCCACTCAGTGATGAGTCTTGCCCACAGCTCGTCCGACATGCGGTAGACGTGTCCAGCCCAGTTCCATTTTAAGCTTGCGGCTTTCTGACCAACGTCGGCGATCTGAGTTTTGGAGCGCAGTACACTGTTATGGTGCGTCCAGACCTGACGAACGCGCCGCGAATGCGCCGCTCGCGAGCCGTTCGCGAACTGCGCGCGAGCGGCGCGCAGAGTTTTGTACGAACATGAAATGCACGCGCGCAGCTCGCGAGCGGCTCGCGAGCGGCGCGCGAGCTGCGCGCGAGCGGCGCATTCGCGGCGCGTTCGTCAGGTCTGGACGCACCATTAAGTGTTAAGACCAAATAATTTCTTTTATAAAAAGACCTTTTCATAAATTATGTTTACAACTTGTTTTTAGGTGTATAGGTAAATGAGGGGTTAGGAACGAAGACATTCAATAGTCGTAGTTATAGACGGGACAATCTACGTCAAAATTCGTAATTTTGAAGCATACGCCAGTTCGTGTTTTTTCAAAGCAAATTTCTATCTATGGCGATCTTTTGCAAAACTCGAGAGGGAGAGTGGCTCGTGGCGTATCATACGATTTGCCAGGTTAAGCTGCACTTGCCGCGGTCAGTCCGTGTATGGGTGACCATTTATTACGTATCGATACCTCTCCGTGCCTTGGAGATCACGTTAAACTGTCGGTCCCGGGTGTCATACGAATACCTACCTATGACAGTTGTTACAAGTCAAAAGCCCGAAAGTCTGACACCCGGTCCAATCCTAGGATATCGGGATTGCCCAGTAACTGGGTTGCGGAGGTCTGATGGCAGTCGCTCTGAGTAAAATACTGGTATTCAGCCGCATCTGGTTAGACTGGAAGCTGACCCCAAGAACAGTAGAACAATTATAGACAGAACAATACGTCGTAATTTTGAAGTAGTGGAAGAATTCTCACGCAGCCTACTCAGTATTGCATCAATAAGCATTACATCACGAGAAAGACTCTCCTTCAAAACGTTTGCCTAACGTCTTAGACAAGCAAATTAAAACAAGCTATTACAGATCTTATTTCAAAAGCAATAGAGTTCATAGATAATGATGTTTCTAAACAGTGTTTGCAGAATTAATTAGTTGTATTAAAAATTTACATAATTCGTAATTTGTTCCCACGTAACAATATTTTTCTTTGTTTTGCGAAAATCCTTCAAACTCGTTGTGCATGATTTTAGCTGTCTGAAGTTTGTTGCAATTGCTTTCCAATGCTAGACGGACTAATTTAAAATGGTATTTGTTTCTCATAATTTTTAAATTCCGAACCTACTTTGGTATAACGAGTTAGACATAACTTCTATTGGCATAAAATATTATAATACTAATAATCTTTTTTGGCATACTGTTTAGATAGGTATAACTATCATTTGGTTATATTCTTTCGGTGTAATTTTGTAGATTAGGTTAGGTTATTTAGAGAAATTATGATTTTGGATTTGTTTACGATGTGTCAGAACCAAAGTCCCTAGCAAAACTGAATGAGTGGGTCGTGGAACTGCAAGTATACTCCACCAAGAAGAACACAGCCTGCTTAGTTGTTGGCAATAAGACTGACAAGCATATCATTTTGGGACCCAGTGCATAATATCAGCAAGCACATTGGATCACCCGCGCGATGGCGCAACGAGTATTCCCAAGGAGGGTTGACGTCAGGCAGGCGGCCGGTCATAAAACAATAAGCCAAAACCTCTAACAACATGGATTTATGAAATACATGTTGTGCCGACCCCACCTAGTGTGGGATAAGGGCAGGAAGAAGAAGATTTAGATAAATTATACTTAAAAAAATTATGCGTAAATGATGTTATGCGTAAATATCATTGGGATAAACAAAAGTATGCCATGTTATATTATGTTTTAAAATTTTATGCAAATGGATAGGGAACCATTTAAAATTCGTCCTCCAAAGACAGGTCAAACAACAACAGATTACTTAACAGTTAGGTAACAAGCGAAGCCACAGTTAACGACTAGTGTGGTCTGAATTACGGAAGATTATACGTTTTACAGTTATTTCCGCTAGACTAGTAATTTGAGCGAGTGGGCGGCTGTCAGTGGATGGAATTAATGTTGCGGAAAATATATGGCCAACCAGGGTCAGATTTTCTTGGCGATTTCGTACTTTTACGCTTGTTGTACCTTACTAGTGTCAGTAATACTCTAGCATTCCATTCAGGAGGGTCTGAGAACGAACCCAGCTCGTATCACTGACTTTTAGAATTTATTTTATTTATTTACTGGCGGCAGTGGACATTTTTCCCGTGTTTGCAACATTTTTCATTTATGCTCCGCTCCTATTGGTCGCAGCGTGCTGTTATATAGCCTATAACCTTCCTCGATAAATGGACTATCCAACACAAAAATATTTTTTCAATTCCAGCCAGTAGTTCCTGAGATTAGCGCGTTCAAACAAACAAACATCAGCTTTATAACATTAGTATAGATTTATTTAATGTTTACTTCAGATCGACAATCCATATTTTTGTTATACTTAGAAATTTGTTAGTAAACAATAATAATACATCTAATTTATCATACCGACTTCTTGACATGCATCTGTACACACTGCCACAATATTGGACAGTCAGTTCAGATAGCCACAACGCTAAGAATGCCGTTGCGACTGCCTCGGACTCGACTCGGCAATGATGCAGCTCTCTTTCTGAGGATGGCATGTAAGCCATCGGTACGAGCAACGGCAAATATGCCCGAAGCACAAAATAGATAGGTACAGAAGTCATACAAGTGCGCTCGAGCAACGCACACAGACACTGCTCACGGACACGATATCTCGGACCGTTTGGGACCAGAGTGCGAGCGCGAGTGCCATGCGCTTGAGAGAGATAGATATATAGATAGAGCGACCGCCGAGCGTAGGTATGAAAAGTGAAGTACATACATGTGATTGACTTCAGTAGGTACCAATCTGTTTAGTGCCTAAGGCCTATACCCCTTCTCGTTCTCAGAAGAGGTCCATGCACAGTAGGAAGACAGTAATGGGCTGATTATACCAGCTTGCTGAACATAGTAGGTAAACCAAGCAATGGTGTCGATTCTGTTGCACATTTAGTACTAAACTAGACTAAACGCAACTGTCACTTTCTTTTTCTATTGAAACAGAAAGAGACGGGTTTAGTTTAGTTTAGTCCTGTCAAAGTGCTCAATTTATTATTAGAGGAAGATTTATGGCCAAGACTGCCTTGTTCGTCTAGTGGTCGCAAGCGCGACTGCTGAGCATGGGGTCCTGGGTTCAATCCTCAGGTCGGGTAAAGTGTTATTGGGTTTTTCCATTAGGAATTTCTCAGTAGCAGCCTGGAGTCTGGATTTGTGCCCGGTTAATAGCAATAGGCTCGCCCCCTATTACATGGGACTTCTAGCGAAACGAGGGTGTACTAAAAACACCTCTGCCGAATCCTTCGGGGAATGTAAGGCGTGATGTTATGTTTTATGTTATGGCCAAATACTCAGACGCTATTCAATTTTAAGTTGCCGTTAAGTCTCGTGCTGTTTCTGTCTCTCTAAGGCGAAGTGAGAGAGACAGCACGAAATTAACGGGAACTTAAAATTTAGTATTGTTTTAGTATTTGGCTTACCCTAGCAACAAGGTTTTCACAAGAATTGCCACTGACAGCCTATTGGTGGGACTGTCTGACTGCCAAGTCATACACCCATATTCTAAGACCAAAGAAAAGAAATATTCTAAGATATTCCTCCAAAACTTACTCGACTTGACTCCACCTCGACTTGACATAAACGTCCTCGACTCGAGATTTTTCCTCAGTCAAGGTAAGGAATCATCTGTCAAACTCAAGGTACCTTGGAACCTACCTTAGGCAAGGAAGTGTCTAAGTTCGTATGTAATAAAAATTAATTTTGAAGACTGTCGAATATGCTTACGATAATCCTTACAATTTTTTATCGCAGCGTTATTTGCGCGATGCAGATAATTCAAATTATGACGTAATGACTCCGTCGAGGAACCTCAAAGTTCACTCGAAATTGCGACTAAGAATACAATTTTGAAGGTGGTTTCGAGGCCGTTCTGAGTCGAGTAAGTTTTAGAGGAACGTCCTAGAATATGGGTGATAGATCTCGAGGGGCCTGAGGGAGGGGCACGCATTACACGCACATAACTAGCGCGAACTTCGTGTCTTCGAGGAAGCGAACTTCACGCTGGTCATACGCGTCTTCTTCAGTCACTTGGACCAAAACCCATACAAAAATACTCAAACTCCTTTCTAAAACTTCTACCTTCATTGAAACAATTGTACAGATACGCACATACAAACATTTCATGCTGACCCACAATTTGTTTCTTCAACATGGCGCTAATTTAATTTAATTATAGTGGCCAATTGTGTAACGATTAAGCCAATTGACTTCGAATAACAGCTTTTAAAAGTGAGATAATTAGTATTTGAGATAGTTTCTGTAAGAGTTTCATGATTTTATTTATTTATACGTACACTAGCGACCCGCCCCGGCTTCGCACGTGTGCAATGTAGATACTAATGTGTGGCATATAAACCTTCCTCTTGAATCACTCTATCTATTGCTGAAAACTGCATTAAAATCCGTTGCGTAGTTTAAAAGATCTAAGCGTACAGACAGCGGGAGCGAGTTTGTTTTATATACTATGTAAAGATAATGTATGTAAGATAACATAACATCACGCCTGTATTCCCTGAAGGGTTGGGCAGAGGTGTATAGTAACACCCTCATTTCGTCGTTATGTTTAAGTCCAATGTAATAGGGGGCGGACCTATTGCCATAAATCGCAGCAGTCGCGACTGTTGGTCGTGAGGTCCTGGATTCGATCCCCAGGTCGGGCAAAGTGTTATTGAGTTTTTCCATGTGGAATTCCTTAGTAGCAGCCTGGAATTTGGATTTGTACCCGGTTGATGGCAATAGATTCGCCCCCTATCACATGGGACTTAAACAGCCTGAGGGTGTTGCTATACACCTCTGCCCAACCCTTCGGGGAATACAGGCTTGATGATATGCTATGTGGTCCCACGGCAAGGCCCTTGAGCCTACCTACAATTTCTCAACGGCGCGCGGCGTCTTCTAGAAATCATCTAAAACAATGCAAGTTTTATAACTTGAGGTCAAAGAACTCGTTGTAAGTAATTCGTGACGATTACTGAGGTACAGGTGAATGACTGAGCGTAATTGTAGATATGTTTTTTTACTCTCACAAATCATAAAACGGTGAACAAGATGTTAATTTACCATTAAGATTTGAATGTTGAGGAAGAATAATGTACCAAGTATTAAGAGAATTCATTACAATTCTTTTTTCTAAAGGTTGGCAATGGTGTCCATTCTGTTGCGCACTTTGACAGGTAATAGGCCCGTTTTGACAGCTGTCAGATTAGAACATATCGACGGTTAACTACCAAGACCTCCTAACTGATATTTTTTGACGAACTGCTTTTTTACTAATTCTCCAGCAATTGCCGCCAAAGTTTGCGCTGATATATTTAGTAAGCATTTCCACGATAGTAAAAGTACCCGAAATATTGTAAATTCTATGTAGGAGATTTTTCTATTGCATATTGTTCATGTGGAGAATTAGTAAAAAAAGCAGTTTGTCAAAACATGTCAGTTAGGGGGCCATTCTTCGAAAAATATTAACAAAAATTGAAAACGTCATTAGCATCATCCCAAAGTTAAGAATGCAGATGTTTAATATTATAATTATGATAATGAAAACTCAAACTATACCGCTGCCGTCAAGCAATAAGACAAGAATAAAAACAATCTGACAATACTATAACGTTAACAACCCGGGACAAAAATGATTTGTTAAAATAATGTTAAAAAATTTCGAATATTCGCCCTAGGAGGTCTTGATGGTTAACCGTAGATATGTCAATTTCGACATAAAATGTACTGATCTGACAGCTGTCAAAAACGGGCCTATTATATTTTAGACACTATAAACTAGACTAAGCGCACCTGTCACTTTCTTTTTCTATTGTAACAGAAAGAGACAACACCCTTAGTTTAGTCCTGTCAAACCGCGTAAAAGAATCGACACTAATGGCGTATGACGTCTAAAATGCTATATTTCCTATCAGACTCGTGGGCAATTAACAACCGCGCGGATCATACGATTTGCGAAGTTAAGCTACGCTTGCCGCGGTCAGTCTGTGGATGGGTGACCGTTCGTTTCACATCAAGACCCTTCCGTGCCTCAGAGAGCACGTTAAACAGTCGGTCCCAATGACAGTCGTTACGGGAAGTCAGAAGCTCGAAAGTCTGACAACCGTTCTAACCTGAGGATATCGGCATTGCCCAGTAACTGGGTTTCGGAGGTCTGTTGGCAGTCGCTCCATGTAAAATACTGGTATTCAGCCGCATCTGGTTAGACTGGAAGCTGACCCCAACATAGTGGCGAAAACGCTAGGCAGAACAAACGCTTTATTTCCTATCATCGCAATAACTTCTACTAAACTATCATCAGAGTGCTAATAAATCGACTAGCAAGTTAAATTGTGCAAATTATCGAAGCAAGTGTTTGCTAAACTACCAAAAGTCAACTTGCTACGGTGTGTCCACAGTAAAAGTCGCTTACAGAAGACAACTTGCGCATAGCTAGTAGATTTAGCGTTTTTGGCAACGACCACAGATTAATGATATATGTCTACGACGTTTTATAGACAACATGTGTCAAATGCATTGACGTAATAAGGTTCAAACTACCGCATGACAGCTGTCAAATTCCGCTGTGGTTCATGTACCACAACGCATTAATACAATGTTGTTCTTCTAATCAACGCATCTAGTACGTAAATACATATTCTATCAATGGTTTTTGAAGATATTACATAAATTACCATATACACTACGCTTGGTAGACATATTCGTGATAATAATGAAGTCGTCATCCAATAAACATGAGATAATTAAGTAAACATTTATGTTAGATTAGGAATAGACAATGATGAAATTTTATACGATGGGAAATTATTTGAACAATAAAGGTATAAAATAAAATTGCTTGCTTTTGTAGATGATTGAAAAGATAAACATTTTTTCATTATGAAACTATTCATCAAATGATTCATAGGTACATAATGAAAGTTCCACGCTTTTCGATGAGTACTTATAAAAAAAAACAATGATGACGTAAATCGTAAGTCGATACACACTGAGAAATAATAAAATTATAGCCATACTTTTTATAAGATCATAGAATGATTTTTAACTACCTATTATCCATGTAGAGTAGATTTCTTTCTATCCAAATCGTGTTATACTTTCATAAAAGAAGTAGAAAGTCACTATAAAGATTTAAATTTAACGGTCGATTAGAACAATCGATCGATTATCGTATGCAATGAGGAATCGATAAATATCGGTGGATTGCGTAAAACTTTTCATTTTAATCACTTCCTATTTCGCAAGTACCTATTAAATAGCTAAATCGTGTGTTTTATAATTTTCTTTAGAACCTTATAAAGTGAAGGAGGAAGGAAAGATGAATTAAAAGTCTCTTCCATGATTAATTAAGTAAAATTATATTTGATATCTTGTTTTTAATATAGGTACCGTAAAATATGGTGAAAGTGTTGTGACATTATAGCAGTTTTAATCGATACTCGATAATTATTTGTGGTCGATCGATTTATTATACGATTTATTAGTCGTAACATAACTTAATAATATTAAAGACGTCTGTCTCTAGAATCTCGTGAAAGCTAAAAATGACAAAGAAATTAAATACCTTGACTTGGTAAACGAGGTTGTTGACATGTGGAAGATTGACTCAACAGTCATCGTGCCGATAGTTGTTACGGCCAATGGCTTAATAGCCAAGAATCTCAACATCTGATAGGGTTCTCGTTGGGCGGCTGGATCAAGGGCCTGATACAGAAAGCGGTACTTCTGGACACGGCACGTATTGTCAGGAAGTTCCTGTCTCTGAGACCCTGACCACCGGTAGCTTGGACCCTGTTCCCAACGCCGGTGGGCTAGAATTGTTTATACTTTTAATTGTTTTTGGTTTTTTATAGAAATACTAGCGGTCCGTCCCGGCTTCGCACGGGTGGAGATTTTTCCCGTTTTTGCAACATTTTTCATTTATGCTCCGCTCCTATTGGTCGTAGCGTGATGTTATATAGCCTATAACCTTCCTCGATAAATGGACTATCCAACAAAAAATATTTTTTTCAATTCCAACTGGTAGTTCCTGAGATTAGCGCGTTTAAACAAACAAACTCTTTAGCTTTATAATATTAGTATAGATTTAAAAATGTAATCTAAATGTATTTAAATTAATAAAGGAAATAAAAAACGTCTGATTCTTTAATAAAATATATGTATTTACCGATATGACCCGCTATGCTTTAAGGTGGAAACAGACTTGTAACATCTTGCCACGCGAGGCGAATTCAACGTGCTTGCTGACCACATTGTTCTTAGCGAGTCTGTATGTCACGCTTCATATCTGGTGTTACAAGAAAGCCGGGATCCTAAATGCTATCAGAATACAGTTGGACAGTCACAATACAGTTGAAGCTCCATTTGGCGTGCAAAATCATTTTGTTAGCGTCTTACCAATGCAACTGTTACACCAGAACCGCTATGAAATAATACTTACAGTATGAATTCATTTACGTATCGCTACCCAGCAGTGCAAGTTACAGTAATCGACGAAGCATACAATAATACAAATATATCAATCATTAACTGGCTGCATATTGTCACGCACTGTCCCCTAATTTGTAAGCCTCCAAGCTACGAGTAAGTCGGTACGCCGGATGAAAATGACAGTAATTTAAAATTAGAATTCGTTAGATTATAAGGCCGCGTATTCACTAGGAGAAAAATCCTTATGGCAAACGTAGTAATTGTGGAAATTCTACTTTGACCGTCTAAAGTAGCGGTCCAGGCCCACGCCCAGTGAATGTTAACGGGTTGTTGTATTTATGATTGTTTACAGTTTACCCACGGACATTTTTCGGGATTGTCCGAGTAGATTCGGACCCAAACGGAGGTCTCAATCATGAGCTGAACACGCGTTATTCGTGCACCTCTAAAGGTGGATTTAGACCAAACGAGCGAATGCTCATTCTATCCCCACTCCATCAAATTATTTTAGTGTAAACAGAGACAGAGCATTATTTCGTTGTTCTATCTTGTTTGCGGAGATTCTATGGGATGTTCCAAGAATGCTCGCTCGCTTGATGTAAACAGTGCACGAGCGTGCGAACAGTTGCTTAGAGCGTTCTTTCATGTTCGGACGTGCTCGCTCCTCGAAGCGATCTCTTCAAAGCGTTCTTGTGTTCGACTGATCTAAACATCTCAAGAGCATGTGCAAGAATTCCAGTTCTTGTTCGTTGTCGTTCTTGCTCGTTGGTGTAAATTGTGAAAACTAATTATCATTTACACCAAAAAAGCAACCAACTACGACTCTCTGTGCTCTTGTTCTAGCTCTAGCTCTATGGTCGTTTGGTCTAAACCCATCTTAAGGAAATGTAACACGTTCCATTCGTGTCTATGGTCGTCAAACAATACAGCACGGTACAGCTAACGCATCGGTACAGATAACAGTAACGGCGATGAAGCGTGGTACGCGATGAGCTGTCGACACGGTAGGGATGGGATACATTTTAGAAATTGTATCGATGGTATTTGGGATTGAGGTGTTATTATCAAATCTTCTGAGTTATATTTCTATTGTTATGTTTATCCGTGTGTTGTAAATGAGATTACAAATACTAATTAAGAATTACATATAATTATTGTGAAATGTACGAAATATTTATGTATGTAATTCAAATATTTTAACTGCAGCCAAAAAAAAGGATAGTTAATCTATAATGTTTGAACGATTTAAAATTGGATTAAAGGACACATAAGTACCTTCGTTCTGCCTAGCCTTTTCCCAGCTATGTTGGGGTCAGCTTCCAGTCTAACTAAATGCGGCTGAATACCAGTATTTTACACGGAGCTACTGCCGTCAAACCTCCGCAACCCAGTTACTGGGCAATGCGGATATCGTAAGGTTAGACCGGTTGTCAGACTTTCGGGCTTCTGACTACTCGTCACGAGAGTCATAGGTATTCGTATGACACCCGGGACCGATGGTTTAACGTGCTCTCCGAGGAACGGAGAACACATATGTAAGTTCCTATTAATGTGATATTTTATTTATTTATTATTTTTTTAAAGATTTGCATCAAATCAACAAGTGTTTTGATACTAACTGTAATCCTGCATAATTAGGCACCTGTCAAAGCTACTCTTTCTTCACAAAACCTGCTTCTTAACCTTTTAAGCGCGTGAGTCGCATTTATGCGACAAATATATCCGTGCCCCTACCGCGCGTGTCGTATTTCTGCGACAAAGAACATGCATGGTTTTTTTTGTTGTATTTTCGTCCTATGAACTGCGTGGTACAACTAATACGATTATTCAATAGAGATATGATTTACAACAATTACTTTAAATTGTTTCATAGTTCTAAGTATTGAAAAAGCTTAATATATTTATTGTAGATATTATTTTATCGATTAGTAGTCGCGCGCTAGGGGCACGGCAACTGATATTTAGCCACGCGCTTGAAAGGTTAACATCGATGTCGACAATACATGAAATGACATCACTACCCGTCCCGTTGGTCCATCAGACCACAAATTGCTCTATTGCACGCTAAAGTTGATTACAAGCGGTCAAACGGATTGACTTCACACACATACCTGCAATAGTAACTATGTATAACCGTAAAACTGAAGATTAGAGAGATCAGGCTAACGCGAGATTATTATTATTAACTCAAAGGTAACTAAATACTTCGACTGACTTCGACGTGACAACTTAGGTTGATCTTCACCAATAATATTTTTTTGATTAAACCACAGTTTACTCAGAAAAGGATGGAAAATGAAATGGGCATAAATGTATGCACCCCGTCCCCAGAGATGTAGCACCATAAATTATACAGGGTTATTTGTAAAACACCAACAACCTCTCAGGAATTTGTTACTAACATCATAATCAACAACTTTTGTTCTATGACTTTTAAAAATTCATCAGATTTTCATACAAAAATAAAAATATTTAAATTGAAAGCTCTAAAGCGCCCCCGCCGCCCTAACCCCGCTCCCCTCGCTATTTTACTATCCCTTTCTTTTGCTTCGCATACACTTCGTAACATTTAGACTGGTCAATTTAAATATTTTTATTTTTGTATGAAAATCTGATGAACTAAAATATGATGTATTTTTAAAATTCATAGAACAAAAGTTGTTGATTATGATGTTATTAACATAGTCCTGAGAGGTTGTCAGTGTTTTACAAATAACCCAGTATATGAATGATGAATAACATGTCTAAATAACTAATTAATAAGTGAATGAATGGTTGAATGAGATGAAGTATTTCGATTATATCAATTTTAGGAATTTGTAATTTTTTTTATTATTGAAGTGCATAATATGAGTGAATGTAGGTATACATGTCTGAATTACCAATAAATAAGTGAACGAATGAATGTTTGAATGAGATAAAGTATTTTGATTATATTCATTTCATGAATTTGTACATTTTTTGAATATTCAAGTGAATAATATGAATGAATGTATACATGCCTGAATAACTAAATAATAAGTGAAAGAATGAATGAATGGTTGAAATCCTAGATTTTTAGGTAAGTTCGTTTTTAGTCTGGATGCCAATACTTCTAACAGAAACGGTGATCAATCGCAGCCAAACCGTTTATTCAGGCAGTTTTCATTTACAAAATGTCTGTCTAATAATTTGACAACAAAAACAAAACTAAATATTTTGACAGTTTTGGTAAACGGAAACTGAGTGACGCAATTTTGTTAGTAGAAGTAGAATTTAGCCCCTTGTGTTGATATACTTTGCAATAATGTTCTCTCTGAAGAAACTAAATTTAAATAATAGGAGACCACCTCCAAAAAATTTTCGGCTTAGCCTTTTCCCAACTATTTTAGAGTTAGCTTCCAGTCTAACCAGATGCAGCTGAATGCCAATATTTTACTCAGAGCCTCTACCATCACACCTTCGCAACCCAGTTATTGGACAATGCCGATATCCTAAGGTTACACCGGTTGTCAGACTTTCAGGCTTCTGACTTCCCGTAACGATCGTATGACACCCGGGACCGACGATTTAACGTGTTCTCCGAGGCACGGACTCGTCTCGATGTGTAACGAAGGTCACCCATCCAAGGACTGACCGCGGCAAGCGCAGCTTAACATTGCAAATCGTATGATCTGCACGGTTGTTATTTAGCCATGAGCCCCTCCAGAAAATATCATGGACACATACAGGGGCGGCCTTTGGGGGTGGCGAATAGAGCAACCGCCCGGGGCCTCGCTCTTGCAGAGGCCTCGCGCCCTCACGCAACAACCCAAATAGAAAAATATTAGGTACAGTGGAAACTCGATTAACCGGACTAATAATTGTTGTCGTTAGGCATTCGGATAATCGAAAATCCGGATAATCGAATATATGAAGAAAAGCGGGTTATGTGCATATGTAGTACCAACAATACAAAGCATTTTCAAAAAAAAAATTTCGTTTTCTTCATCATTTTCCGATGTTTACTCCCGTCTTCACTATCTAATTTGCAGGTGTACAACAAAATTGAATCGGTATTCTTAATAATATCACTTAGAGCTTGCGCAGAGGAGGGACAATGGCGGACAAAAAGTCCGCGGTGCGCTCTTATTAGTACTGCAATAAGGTTGCACTTTGTCCGCGCCAATACCTCATGTCGCCATGAGGTAGTCCGGATAATCGCGAATCCGTATAACTGAGGGCCGGATAATCAAGTTTCTACTGTAGTAGGTAATAATACTAATGTTTGTATTTCGCACCTTACGCCGCGCTTTATGGAACATTGCATTTCTCGTCAAGCATCATCATTAAAACTAATTCCACACAGACTAGGGCGTCGCAAGATCTACCCGCCCTAAGCCTCGCAATGGCTAAGACCGCCCCTGCGCCCTGACGCCTGATGGTAACAGGCACTGCCACCTGTCATTTTTATCGCGAAACTCGTGCACGTCATTTTACCATAGCCATAGGCTTGCCATGCAGCCGAGTCGAATAAATTTTCCAAATTGTTTATACAGCGTGTAAACGAAATCATGTAATTCCTTCAAACCTCGTGATGTACCTACTGCTGACATAGATTAACCTTGAACGGGATACTTTTATATTCAATAAAAAAAAATACAAGAAGTAAATATTGTGTTTTGAACGTGAGGCATTGGCGCTCCGAGTTAAATGACTGTGCGGCGAGGGATAGCCGCGCAATTCGCTCGAGGCGCTAAAGTGCCTCACGTTAAGAACACAGTCATGTTGATTTCATGTATTTTTTTTTATTGAATCCTAGAGTATCCCGTGCACGTTTAATCTATGTCATCAGTACATCACGAGGTATAAAGGGATTACATGATTTTGTTTACACCCTGTATAAAACTCTTGTTAAAATGTCATTTAACGGCCTTTTACAAAACGGACGGCAGCATAGAAGTGTTCGAAGGGGCCTTAATCTGTTTGGGGACCCTGAGAATTAAAATATATGGACTATCTTATTGACCAAGAAATTGTAATCTTATCTAACTGCGATTATCAATCTCATTACCAATTTTTATATATCATGGGAATTTTTACGACCGATCATTACGGATGATCTAGTTTAATAAAAAAGTTTTTTAGTTTTTAATGTTAACTATTCTTCTTCTCCCTGCCCTTATCCCACACTAGGTGGGGTCGGCACAACATGTATTTATGAAATCCATGTTGTTAGAGGTTTTGGTTTATTGTTTTATGACCGGCCGCCTGCCTGACATCAACCCTCCTTGGGAATACTCGTTGCGCCGTCGCGCGGGTGACCCAATGTGCTTGCTGATATTATGCACTGGGTCCCAAGTTTTTAATGTTAATCTCAGCCTATTGTTATCCACTGTTATATCTAATCGGAGTAACTGGTGGTTCTGATTTAAATAAATAAATAAGTCTCTCCCAAGTTGCTACAACACCCCGTCCTCCGCCTTCTGCATCAAGGTCTAGGCAGGCCTGGCACTCCGCGGTTTAGGTTTAACACCATGCCCACTCGCCGCTTCACCTCCATCCCTGATCCATCGTGCTCACCCACCTCAGCCGCGAAGCCGGTCGTCTTTTCTGACTCCGCAGTCACACCGTTAATTCAGCCCTCGTCAAGCTGTATCCCTACCAGTCCTCTCGCCAGCAACGCCCTAAGCCGAGGTCCGAGTCCCATTAGGGATCACCCTTAGTGCTGTTGTTGCTAGTAGTCATGATGTTAGTAATAGTAGTTAGCTTAGGTTAAGTATTTTACACTTGTCCCCATAGGTTGGAGACCCATCAGGTCTCTCCAATAATTTCCCGGTTACGTAGAAACGGTCCGCAAGACCATCTACAAGCAATCGAATAGAAAAAAAAGCTTCACCTCCGGAGTGAACGAGCGCTTTCTCTAAACACTAAAGCTCAATTTCGCATGCGCAGACTAAATTTTTCTAGCTATTTGATTCATTAATTCCAGAGTGACGTTTCTGAACGTTTTGCTAATTGATTACCTACTCTAATTGCATGCTCCATCTAAAAATATAAACAGTCCTAATTTTATTAAGAAAAATCATAGTATTCTTACTAACGGAGCATTGCAAAATAATACCAAAAAAGTAGCGTGCCGTTTCCAATAAGGAGTGTAACATACCAAAGGGCGTGTCACTCCGTGCCTTATACCGTTGATAAACCTTAATCGAAGTAAAAATAAATTGCGTTTAGTTCTAAACAAATAATTCTAAAATAACTCTTTGGCTAACCACGATTTTTACAATAAAACAATTGCCAAAATTAGTCTAGAACCTTGATTCTTGAATTGAAGTAAAATGGGCTTTTTTTCTCTTATTTTTACAACCGAGTCAATGTTTTGGACTATTCTGCCAGCTTTATAAAATAATCTTAATTTAGGTTCTAATTTTCAATTTGTTGCCAGACGTGAGCTGTCAATTTCCATACAGAATGACAGTTCAGGTTGAAGTTATCTGAGGGTTCCATCCGAATTGCGAAAACATTGTTTTGAATAAGTATATAAAATTCTTATTAAACTTAAAGCTCACTATAATTCTATTAGTATCATGGATAAAGGTTGAGATAATTAAGTCAAGCAAAGTAATTTCTGAGGCTGGGCAAATGCTAGGATGAAAAATAAATAAACTCTATTAGGTTAGGGTAGGAAAAAATTGTACCTCTCCCTCTGCCAGCCTTATGGGCACTTTTCCTGTTGACAGCGAAGCGGACGAATTTTTTGATGCCCTTTGATTCTTTTACTTTATATTTGTATTTTAGTAGTTAAGATTTATATTGTATAGGTACATTAGGATAATTCTGTAAATAAATGTAATAACTAGATAATCTTTCTTCTCCAATCTTTATCCTTTACGAGAGTAATCGTACCCTTCTGACGGTGCGTTTCACGGAAGAAATAATTTTGGCGCTATGTTGGCACAAATGTTTTTCATTGTTTCCGCGCGCTTATAAAAGACTCAGCGGTGCCAACATTGCGAAGAGAATTCTAACGTGAAATATGCGTGAAACGCATCTTTATTTATTTTTTCTTTTGTGACAGTTTTACCGATGGTTATTCATTCTGCCTACACTCAATTTTTTTCATAATTCAAAATTACAAAAGTATATTATAACAATAGTACTTACCTATTTCTCTTTTTTATTTACACGTAAGTAAGTTTTGTGTTTTATGTGCTTAACAATGCTTTCTTTTTTTGTTACTACTAATCTAGACCTAGAAATTCAATATTTAACCTTGGTAAAATTTATTCCTACAGGCGTTTTTATCAGTACTGACAACTTTATTTTTATTGGCAGTTCGACATTCACCAGCTTTACAGTGTCCAGTATACTCTAGCAGTTCATGGCCTAGCTGCATTTTAACCTTTTGTCCACCCAGTCGGAATTATATGACAAAGGTTTTCGTGCCCGTGTCACCTGTCGTATAAATATGACTGAGGAGACGCGGGCTTGAAAACATTTTTATTTGTCGTATAAAGCCGACTGCGGCGGTCAAAAGGTTAATTATTTTTTCCTATCTCTCCGCCTGCCAAGATAAACTGGACACACTATATGCTTACAAAAAATAACACAATGGCCTATGTGACAAACCCATCCATACTCATGTTTACACAAATTCATTCATAAGCTTTTGACGACAAATATTCCAAAATTAATTATTGTCCAAATAACGCACCACGATATTCAATCAAAATTAATTAAATTACTTTAATTATAATGAATAAGAGCGTTTTTCGTTTAATTTTTACTGCAAAGAATTAAAAGATCGAGATTCTGTGCTTTTTGTGTCATTTCTCAAACTATTTGGAACATTTGTCACCCCAAGCTATAGTTTACAACCATCATCTGACTTGCACTCTTTCTTTGCAGCGATCTCCCGGACGAAGAGGACAAGAAATCGCCTGTCCTACTCCTAGGCGTCAACAAGATCTCAGACTCCCCATCCTTCGTCAGAAGACGGTCCACAGAACCACACACATCCGGATCCATAAGGTTTTTCAGACCCTTAAAGTCTAAATATACTAGAGGACTCCATGGCGATGAAAGGTTGGAGAAAATCAGACAGGATCTCTTAGTCCACAAAAGTAAGCCAGATACATACATTCCCAATGACCACGAAGTTTCTCTGGAGCCAGAAGAAAGATGCATGAAATTAAGCTGTGTGGGGAGCTGCATTTGTGACAGAAAAAAGAGCTCAACTCGCGGTTCGTTCTCCTTCCAGAGGCCAGAGCCTGGGAGTCAAAATTACGAGCCAGAACCTAAAGACTTTTCGGAAAACGACATTGAATTTAAATACACAGAACACATTCCTCATTCGCAGCCGTCGAGCAGCAAGCAAAGCTACAATGTCACTCCAAAATCGACGGAACGGAGACATTTCCTCCTAGCAAACCTCAACGAAAGGTTCCGAAAAACTTTGAGCTTAGATTCTAGAAAGGTCGAGACTAACCGCGTACCTGTGAGCCTTCCCAAAGAATCCAGACCCAAATCTTTGGTAAACACAAGTAATATTTGCGTGCAATATAAAACAGGGGATTCTTTTGTCGCCACAAATTTTAATAAAGCCTCTCAACCAAAGAAAAAACGAAAATCGTTTTTTTCTCTCGATACTTTTTTTGACACGAAAAAGTCTGATACATCCTCTATAGACGATTACTGTTCCTCGAAATATAAGCGATTTGAGCTCGAAAGTGATGATTCTCCTCTCTTCAAACGAGAAAACAATGAAGAAAAGACACCAGACCTCCTTAACCTACCAGTAATAATAGACTCAGTAAGAAAAAAGCAATCTGATACGAGAAGACAATTGGAAAAGTTAGAAAACCATTACTATAAGAATATTCATAAAACTCAAACTGTTATAGACGCTGTCCCTAAAGACGCTACCAACGTACAAGGACCGAGCGGGCATACCAACCATCTATTCTTTGACGAAGACGTGGAATACATTGAACCTATTCGCAGCACATTTACAAGTCAAAGCACACTGATCTTAGACAAAAACGCTCCTGAAGAACTGAAACCTGACTCAATTTTAACTATAAACACTGACGAAACGGATATAAGATTGCCAAGTTCGACGGTATCTCCTAAATCTAATGTAGACGATTTTGATAGTATAGGAGCATATGAGATTGAAGTGAAAGAGTCAGATTTGGTTAAAGTAGCGAAGGATTTAACAGTGAAAGTGATGGATAAATCCGTGGATTCAATAGGCAGTTGTTCCCTAGATGTCGACGCTAGTACAGATTTTTCAGGTAAATGAGTGTTGTAGATGTGTTTGGCTTTTTATATCGTTGTTGTAGTTGAATATGGATTCAGAAAAAAAAGTATTTTGACAGTATTCTTTTTAAGGTGAACTAGCCCGCCAATTTTTTTTATATTGTAAGTGAACCACAAAGCTATAAAAAAAAATTTCGTTGCCAACTGATCGAATTCACTTTACGGTTTTATTTGCGATATAGTTGCTCTGTTGAAACTACCCTTTTGAGAGGCCCATGTCCGGCAGTGAACTGTGAAAGACTGAGTTCATTGAAGAACTGAATCCTGTAAAGTATAAGCATATTTTTTATCTAAATCCATACATTATTTATTTATAGCATGTCTGATTGTGATTATTTTCAGTTCTTCTTCATCGTAATTTTATATCGATTTCGAATGAGTACATTCTAAAAGTAAAATAACTTTTCGAGCGTAGTTTACTTTTTCTTTTTTGAAAAAGGGATAGTATTTTTATTGTTTTCTTTTTACTTTAGAATTAACTCAGCAACCTATATTATCATTATTATACTTACCTACATACTTAATTATTATTTTCATAATAATAAATGTCATTTCTATTATCTGTAATCTGTGTTTTCTTTTTTCCTATTCTGTGGCGTGATTGTGTTGTTTTTTTTCTCATTTCATTATGCTATGTACAATCGTTTTACTACTTTTTTTTAATAAATATTCATTGTTTGTTTCGCAATATTATATGCGATTTCATGAAAAAAAAGTGTTTACGTATTTTATTACAATTAAGGCTCGAACCCACAGAGTGCGGGTGCAGAACGTCTTCGATCCGGGTGCAGACCGGCAACAGTCTTAAATCGTATGCGGGGTCGCGAACAGCGCTGCCAATCGCGGGGAAAATCCCCGATTTACGGGGAATTAGGGGTTAGCGCGGGGAGAACGCGGGAATGACTGAAATCGGGGAATTGAGACCAATTTCAATTTTTTCGGTTTTGTGTTTGTAAATGCACCCAAGATACAGGAGAAATTGAAAGAGTGACGGGAAGGTCTAAAAAAAACTTGGGCATTAATCAAAAAGAAGCGAGGAATTGACAGCACTGATGCCGGGAATCGAGATTTTTTTATTGGCAGCACTAGTCGCGAGGTGTCACACTGAAAGCCGAACAGCAACCATCAGCCGCTGTGGCTGTGTTGCCATAGTGTGACACCTAGCATTTTCATATTTCGTACTCTGTGGAACCAGCCTTTAAAATTTTATTATGTATCTTGGAACTTTAAGAATTTTCAATGGCATGTTAGATATACTTAAATAGGCCATATTTAGGTGACTTTAGGTTCATAAAATAAATTGTACTTCAAAATAAGAAGTATACTTTATTTTATGAACGTCTGTTTTCGCTCCTCCATGACATTTCTCCTGATTGCTTTCTGTCTATCTATAGACGTCTTCAGCTCGTAAATCTTCGTGAGTAACGCTTTTATTTTTAGCACCAGAACAGTTTGGTTTCGTATTTTCATAAGAAGTGTTTCAAATGTTGTGTTAAAAGTTTAACTTAGACCGTGATTCGTTGTGTGAAACCGAACGTAAAGTTCGAACATTTTGCGCGCGATATTCAATGGGTTCTTACTCGCACGGATTACTTGTATAAATTCTCGAGATCGGATCTTATTTATACACAGTAAAGTAAGTCGTTTTATATTCTATTTACTAACTTTTTATTGTGTATCGAATATTTACCTCCTTATTGCGTGTCTTTCCGTTGGCCCATCTCTATTCGTAATTATATTTCTATTACCCTGTTACCTACATGGTTTGCATAGGACATTATCTTTGCTACAAATCAATGGCTTACCGCTACTGGTCGATTAAGATATAATTGTATACCGTAGTAGGTAATAGAGTCAAATGACCTCAATCATAATAAAATCATTACTCATTGTCAGCGGAAGCCATGAATATTTAAATCATTGAACTATGTACCGATCGATTAAAACAAAAACGTCAATAAAACACCTTACATGTCTATACTATTCCAGAAATCTAGGTCGTGCATAGAAATCGCAAACAATGCAGATTGCAAAATGCAACTCGCCAACAAAAAGACAATCGGATACGCGTACACGTATGGTTAATCTATGTATCGACCTCGTTTCTGCCCACGCACGACTTATAGCTCGGTCATTGCCGTCATATTGCTTATGAATACGCACCTAAACGCACCTGAGATAAATTATTTCGCAAATTTTCAACAACACACTATCTATAAACGGTTTGTGAATAAATGAATCAGAGTCCAAAACTCGCCGACCGTGAAACGGAACGGTGCGGACTGGCCGCAAACGGGTGTGTGCGCGCGTCGTTGACTGGAGGAAAAAAAAATAAAAACGTTGACATTTCTTTGTGAATTACTGATGTCATAAAATAGTTCAGTGAAAAATAAATTGAAGTGTTTTAAAAAATGTATTAAAAAGTCGGTTATTTTAACATTGTAATGTTGTGTAATGCAGTTTAAGTTTGTTGAAAGTGATCGGTAAGTGTTTTGAGCCGGTTTTAAGATTTTAAAAGAAATACTTTTCCCGAGCTTTTATCGTACCTACATCTCGTAAGACAATTTATTTTTCGAATAACTGTAATTAATCTACAACTGTGCTGGAATTATCTTGACCAGCATGACGTGGTTTTTTTTCACAATTGCCTTAACGTAGATGACTAATATGATTATTTTTAATAGTTCACAGTAAAACGAATCATCTTTCTATTTATTCTTGGCATATTATTATTCCAAATATAATCATGTTACTTTTTCTTTTGCGTTGAGTTATATTATAAACATCTCTAACTATGCAATAACAGCTGAGCCCATTTTACAATATAATATTATAAGTACAACCTACAGACACTCAAAATTAATTTAACTGTCAATGACAATACTAAGTTCTTTTTACTTTTTAATTCCTCTGAGACACTGAAAATATTACTTTATTCTTACAGTAAAAAAAGTTTCATAATATTGATATCTTAAAAATGGGTTATTTCAAGCGATGCACTTATGTCTGATGTAATTATAATCATATTGTTATTGTACTTTGCATGATATTGTAATAAAGATATATTATCTAAGTATGTATTAAATATCAAGTACTTATCGACCTATAAAAGTTATGATGCTTTGATATTAATGTCAGTACAGCAATTCTTGCACGTACCACAAACAATATTGTAGACTTTAAAAGTTTTGGTGGGTTTTCATCAAGAGGATGGTCAGTACTGTCCTCCTGTATGCTAATCACCACTCCATCTGCCATTTGTGGTGATTATGACAATTTCTCCTTTCACCATTAAATTGGAAGGCTGTTATTGAGTGGACGTTAGACTGACATGACGTAACAATACTTTTACTTTCCCTCAATTTCGTCAATAAAATATGTTCAACTAAAGTAAATGCATAATAATCTTACATCATGTACAGTGCAAGTTATGTGACATAGACTTGTGCAATGTCTTGCATTTTATATCTACTTGTATGCTGAGTGGTTTCAGGCAAAGTCAATTAAAGAATTTCATTATCTTTTATCTATACTAATATTATAAAGAGGAAAGATTTGTATTTTTGTATGTTTGTATGTAACAAATAAACTTAAAAACTACTAAACCGATTTCAAAAATTCTTTTGCCGTTAGAAAGCTACATTATCACTGAGTAACATAGGCTACGGGAGGAGCCGTGAGGACACATCTAGTTAATTATATAAGGGAAAACAAACACTATTATGCAGGGTTACTGGTAACTCAACATAATCCTTACAGGACATTATAGAAGGGTTGAAATGCAATAAATTAAGCCACTAAATGTTCTACCAAATTCAGTAGTTTTTGAGATATTAAATATATTGTTGCAAAATCCCAGATTCAACCATTAAAAAAAAAAAATGGTATGAATGTATTGAATTTTAAGTTTTTATCATAGGTAATGCCATAGATAGCAGATCTCTGTTAATAATTAAAAGTTAAAAAATACTACACTTTTACACCTCTGCCCAATCCTTCGGGGAATACAGCCATGATGTTATGTTATTTTCATTGAAATTAGATACTACGTGCTATTTCAAGGATTATCCATATTTTCCTATATGGAAATGATTAGAATTCCAAGTAGCCATAACGGTATCTTGATTTACCTTAAACTGCTGTTCATAATCCCAGTTTTATTTAACTATTGCTAGAGCTTTACATACTGGAAACGTAAGATCAAAATACTGGTAACTTGGATTTGCAGCAGTGATAGCCTAGTGGTGTGACCGTCGGACTGCCAAGTCATAGGTCTCGAGTTCGAACACCAGGCACGCACTTCTGACTTTTCGGATTCATTTGCGTATGGTATAATTATCATTTGCTTAAAAAGATGAAGGAAAACATTTTGAGGAAACTGGCATGCCTGAGAGATATTTCTCGACGGCATGTGAAGCCAAGTCGGAGGCCTATGGGCGGCATTAACACTAGGTTAGTCACTAACCACACGAAAAGACGAAGACTCGTTGGTTGTACACTCACTAGTTACCACATGCTTATTCCTTTGATCATGAAATGTGTTCCTCAAAATATGAATGCTCAACAATTCGACAAATAATGGCACTTTGATATCAGTCAGTCTGGAAATCAACTCATCCTATCGTAGATCACTGCTGGATATAGGCCGCTCCCTCAATTTGTTATTTAAGGCTTCTCATGTCTGTCTATCCATCAGTCAGTAATAAGTACAAGTAGTCACACTTCCTAGTAAAAAAAGTTCATCTCACTCTATGGCTTCTTCTTCCTGCCGTTATCCCACACTAGGTGGGTTCGGCACAACATGTATTTCATAAATCCATGTTGTTAGAGGTTTTGGCTTATTGTTTTATGACTGGCCGCCTGCCTCATTTCACTCTATGGCATACCTTCGAAACTAAATTGTGTGTAGTTGTGTAGTTTTAGCTTATAATATCGTTTTAGGATGCCCTATCTTCACATTTACAACATAAACAAACAAATAAACATAACATTAAACAACATTTATACTATGCGTGCCAACTAAGAATAGTACTGTCAAGACGCCATTTTGTTCCGCAATACTCGTGAACTTCATTACCAAAGAGTAAGGTGTGCAAAAAAATAAATAAAGAAATTATACTCAGTTTAATTATTTTTAGTTCACCTTTTTGGTATTTCTAATCAATTTACGCCAAATTAATTATACAATAATTATATTATTACTAAGGCGACATATTAGGGTGACCAGTAGCATTTCGTGAAGTTAACTTGGTTCATTTCTTTAATGAATACTGTTTTC
Source organism: Amphipyra berbera (assembly GCA_910594945.2). NCBI lineage: Eukaryota > Metazoa > Arthropoda > Insecta > Lepidoptera > Noctuidae > Amphipyra > Amphipyra berbera. Next base: position 7,871,695 of record OU343148.1, on the reverse strand, counting down.
AAATATTATTAATGTATCCAAAATTATCTATTTATGGAATTCAAGAAATAACATTTTATAAAAATGAATATAAATAATTATGAATTATATGAATAAAAAAATATAACATTTTTCTTTTCACAGTTTTTTGTTTGTTGTCCATACTAATTTGACAGCTATTGTGTGAAGTTGTAGCAAGCGCGATCCTATTCTTATTTGGCACTCATAGTAATGGTGTTGATTCTATTGCACATTTTGACAATACTAAACTAGACTAAACGCAGGTGTCACTTTCTTTTTCTATTGAATCAGAAAGAGACAAACACTCTTAGGTCCGTATTACAGAATATTCCTCAAGTTCAGTTTGATCTGTAATCAGTTGATGACTGTTTAAGTATAGAATCAGTACTTGAGGAACGGTCTTATTCCAGAACGGCAATCAATCTATACTCAGCTGAAACGAGACTCAAATCGAGCCGATCAATTGGTTGATTACAGATCAAATCACTGCTTGGGGTCGAATATACGAACTGAGTAACGATCTAGAATAAAGCCACACTCAGCTGAACTATGATCAATGAATCTATGCTTAAGGAGTGTTCTAAAATTAAAAGTAGACTCAAAACTAGTTTTAAACAGAGATTAATGCTTGAGTTTCGTTCTGTAATACGGACCTTAGTTTGGTCCTGTCAAAGTGCGCAACAGAATAGACATCAATATCTTCATATTTAAAACATATCGAATTAAAAAAAATTATGTTGTAGATTACCACATAAATTACCAAAAATGATCTAACAAATTATTCAAACAAATATTATTTCACACTCATATTTAATAAACAAAATACCGACGTACATAATATAAGATTACAAATAAGCATGGAAATGTTTTTGCAATGTCTAATAAATAAACAAACAGACAATGAAATACTTAGCATATGTATAATATTGACATATGAGTCATTTTGTAAGTAGGTGGAAGCAGATTGACCAACCAGTTTCTTATTTAGCCATTTGCGTGTTGACTTAGCACAGTTTGTGGGTTTGCTTGGACTTTTATTCATTTTTATGCTTTTGATGTGAGTTACCACATAATCTCTTAAGTGCTTCGTTGGTCGAGATCCTGGGTACGATCCGCAGGTCGGGTAAAGTGTTTTTGGGTTTTTCTGTGTGGAATTCCTCAGTAGAGTTTGGATTTTGGATTGGTGCCCGGTTGATGGCAATAGGTTCGCCCCCTATTACATGGGACTTCAACATAACTGCAACGGTTACTATACACCTACCCAACTTTTTGATGAAAACAGGCGTGATATGTCATAATCTCTTAAACCAGGTCAGTTGCAACCAAACTTTGGTTAGAAATAGCCCCTAATATGTTTTTCTAACAAAATTGGGGCGTGGCCTAACTGTTTACTGTGTTGTAATTGGTCCGAGTGTTTACTAAACATGTTTTGTTAGACTTTTATCACAATAGACCCAGCTTTAGGATAATTCGTCTATAACACATCGTTGAATAACTACTCTAAAAAGATAAACAGGATAATAATCAAGGTTAGTCGGAAAGGGGGTACTAAGCCGCGGGCCACTTAATGAATCACTGATGATTGTTTTAAAGAAAGTATTAAAATTTGAAGATGCGACAAAAAAACTTTTTATGCAGAATTATTTTTATTTTAGTTTTTTCAAAAATTCTTCATCCCTGCTTTAGTTACGAATTCAGAAAATGGAGCTTCTTATCCGTGACCACAAATATGACCTGAAATATAAACACAGCGGATCATAGCTGAGGATAGATAGAATTTAGCGCATTTTTTATGAAATCTTTGAACAGCTATTTCTCTCAAACTATTGGCTATTGAGGAAAGTGGTAGAACAAAAGTCATCTATTATTATGGGTACTTTAACACCCCTCGGCTTAGTACCCCCTTTCCGACTAAGCTTGTATAGTAATAAATAGCACAGTATAAAAAAAAATATTAACCTTCAAATATAATTTGAAATAGGTACTACATAAGCTAAATAACATACAAAAAATTAATAATAAAAAAACAATGGAATTATTTACCTTCATACTAAACAAACAAAAAAACTAATTAAACTTCATACTTAGTAAACTTTCTAGTTATTTTTAAATTTTAACTAATAATGTTCCTCCTCTCCCCTACTTTGCTGTGCCCAACAGGGTCCACATTTGTAACACAATACATCATAATTACTTCCACTTAAGTAACATTGTGGAATACGCAAATAAATATTAAGTATTGAATAGTCATTTTACTTGGTGGTAGAAACTTTACGGATCAACTGGCTAGCTCACCTCACATTAAAGTCAAGCCAAGGTGTATACTGTGTTCCATTGTGTAGATGTGACAACCAGAGTGTTATAGGAGAATCTATGTATATCTTTGTTACTTGGATTTGTGTGCTCCATCTTTGACCGTGTCTGCGCTTACAATAAGGTACAATAAAAAAAAACTGTTCCTTTTATGGAAGTCTTGTCCTTTCTCTAGACTCAAATTCTTGGCATAACGGCCAATTTCATAATGGCCCGTGCCTAGGGTTGCCAACTTATTTTACACTAGCTGTGTCCTCACGGCTCCGCCCGCGTAAGAAGTTTTATTCCAGTAATAAATATAGCCTATGTTACTCAGTGATAATGTAGATTTCTAATGGCAAAAGAATTTTTGAAATTGGTCCAGTAGTTTTTATGTTTATTTATTACATAAAAAAATACAAATCTTTCCTCTTTATAATATTAGTATAGAAGAAATAAAGTATATTTAGGTCTGAGAAGGAAAATAATCAGTATTTTAGAAAAATTTACAGTATTTATTTTTATGTTTTATTGTCATATTTTTAGTGCTTCTCGCACAACATCAATATAGTGTAATTTTTAAAAACTTCAAAAATGTCACTTAATGTTAGGCATTTCGATGCTGAAAATAGTATTATATTTTGTATACTTTATTTTTGTTCAACAGTAAAATGTATAATGTAGTGAAAAACATTATAATACTATTTTTAACCAACTTCAAAAAAAGGAGGAGGTTTCTCAATTCGACCTTTTGTTTATCACTGTAGTTGGGAACCCTACCTCTGCCATGCCTCATATTGACACCACTTAAAGGTTAACCTATCCCAAACAGTTGACATACTCAACACACACACACACAAATACAAATTATCAAAACTTACATCATAATAACATACACTGTAATCTTGTATCTGGCTGATAAGATACTGCAACATGCTGTGCGGTGGTAATTACTTCTTTTTTTTCTATCTGTAGTTTCTAAATTCAAAATGTGTGATTATTACCTTCTTTTTCATATTTGTGAGTGATTGAAAAAGTTTTTAATACTGTTTGGACCTTTTTGGTCATCATGGAGTTGTAATCAAGTGTCTGTCTAATCTATGGATTATCTTTGTAGCTGATATTGTTGCTTTGGTTGTGTAGTGTTGCGTTCATGATTTGTTTTTGTTGTGTCATGTTTGTTGAATTAATGTGTTTTCTTCTTCATCCAGAGTGTGTTGTGAGGGTATGTTAAGAGGCAGATCTGTAGCTTGGTAACTAGGGTAGTGTCCCAAGGCCTCAACTCAAAGAGGGCCTATGAAAGTGCTCAACAACTTAGGTAGGTACTGTCCTGCTTAACCCTGCAAGGAATACGTTAGGATTCACTACAAAAAAAATATCAAGAAGTAAACATGTGTTCTTAACGTGAGGCATTTTTGCGCCCCGAGTCAAATGACCGCGCACCGCAGTGCTCAGGGCGCTAAAATGCCTCACGTTAAGGGGCCATTCAAGTATTACGAAAGCAGAATTTTGATATTTTTTGACCCTCCCCTCCCCCTTGTCAGCAAAAGTAAGCAAAGGTCTTACCACTCCCTCCGTAAAGCGTAAACATTGGTACCTATTTTTTTTAATCTGTTCAGATTTCTTTATTGTTATTCATGACCAACAGTTTCCAAGTCTAGAAAAATAAGTAATCACCACCCAGACCCCCGGGTCTCCCTTGTCATAAAAAAAAAGCTAACCAAAGACCCCCCACCCCCCTTTGGTGTTTACGTAATACTTGAATGGCCCCTAAGAACACATGTTTACTTGTTGATTTTTATTTGTATTAAATCCTAAAGTATCCCGTGCAGGGTTAATCCACAAAACAGATAGGTACAGAAGTCGATCATATGTATGTACTACACTTTTCATACCTACGCTCGGCGGTCGCTCTATCTATATATCTATCTCTCTCAAGTGCATGGCACTCGCGCTCGCACTCACTCGCACTCTAGTCCCAAACAGTCCGAGATATCGTGTCCGTGAGCAGTATCTATGTGTGCGTTGCTCGAGCGCACTTGTATGTAGATTGACTTCTGTACCTATCCATTTTGTGGTTAATCTATGTCAGCAGTACATCACGAGGTTTGACGGAATTACATGATTTTATTTACACCCTGTATTAGGGAATATGTTGTGTCTAGAATATTTCTTTTAGTTCAATATTGATCTAGTTTTCTATAGAAACTGAAAATAGTTTAAATTGGTTCTATCTAAAATCTACAGTACCTAATATACAGAATTCCTATCTACTAAGCTTTTATTGACTAAGGTTATTAACATTATCTGTCTATTACTTTCCCTATTATGTTTTCTATAAAATACTATTGTATTTATTTAGAATATGATAAGCCAATGAGTCACAATATATAATAATAAATGTAGTTATTGTCAAAGTTATTTCAAGTCATATATTCACTACTAGCAGCCCGTCCCGGCTTCGCACGGGAGGACATTTTTCCCGTTTTTGAACCTTTTTCATTTATACTCCGCTCTTATTGGTCGTAGCGTGATGTTATATAGCCTATTACCTTCCTCGATAATTGGACTATCCAACTCAAAAATATTTTTTTCAATTCCAACCAATAGTTCCTGAGATTAGCGAGTTCAAACAAACGAAACTCTTCAGCTTTATAATATTAGTATAGATTATTCACTATATACACATATGAATTACATTTTTAATTACTTCTATAAAAAATATAAAAAAACATTAAAAAATAGTAGCCAACCGGCATCGGGAACAGAGTCCAAGCTACCGGTGGTCTGGGCCCCAGAGAGAGAAACTTCCTGACAATACGTGCCGTGTCCAGAAGTACCGCTTTTTGTATCAGGCCCTTGACCCAGCCGCCCAACGAGAGCCTCATCAGATGTTGGTCGAGGCTCTTGGCTATGAAGCCATTGGCCGTAACGACTATCGGCACAACAACTGCTGAGTCAACCTCCCACATGTCGACAACCTCGTGTGCCAAGTCTTGATATTTATATTTTTTTATTAATATCTGAAATTCTTCTTATTTCAGATACCACCTCTGGAAGCTTGAATCTCCTCACACCATCGTCAACGACTAGTCGGATCCGGGACTTCACATCTCGACTTCAAGAAAGGGCAGCCTCTAACCTACAGCCTAGCTACTTAGCCAGCCCAACGCCTGTCGCCACCCCTGTCCGGACTCCCGAAGACACCACACCAACCCCCAGGAAATCTGAGAATCTCCTCAAACCACCCCCCAAAGTCTATGTAGACACCTCCAGTCATAGATCGAGGGGACACCACAAGAAAAGGGACGATCTCCCTCATAAAAAACCGAGCTATCTAAACTTAGCGTGCTCCGTTAATGGATATACGAATCTTACCACATATGATTCGAAATTGAGGCAGGATATTAACAAAAGTCGGGAAGCCTCCCCTATAAGACCTATCACACACACTTACCAATATAGAAGTGAAAATAACTCCCTACTCGTCCCCGTTCCAGTCAGCGCAAATAAACTGTTGGTTCCAACATTTGGGCCTCATGATACGCGCGCCGATTTGACACAAAAAGCGCCTACTAAGGCGCACACAGATCCATATCTGGCCACGTCACCCTTTAATGTCTACATGGCTGCCGAAAATAAGCAATTAAAGAACGATTTCCTCGGCAATATGACGACTACGAGCCGTCCTTACATATCAAGCGAAAGTAAGAACTTCGCGACGTCAATGCTTCATAAAACCGACGAAGTGGACAATTCGAAGGAGTTAACCTTCAAATCCAGCTATTCTGAGACGAATTTCAGAAAGACTGTCACTTCTAATGGTAAAGAGAGTAGGTTTAGCTCGGAATCGTACACCATTTCTTCTAATGGAGTGTCCAAACGAGTTGAAATTACGAAAGAGAACGGAGAGCAGCTCACGAGCCCTATGAAGAGCTTCATCCAACAGCGAGTCGAAAGGCTGTACGGTCCAGGAGCTCTGGCACAAGGCTTCTTCAACCAGAAGCGCCACAAACTGAAAAGTTCCAGCGAAGACGAAGACCCGAAAGTCTTGACCGAAAAGTCTTTGAACACTCCAGAAAGACTGCCCAGAAAAGTCGAAGAGGCAGATAAAGTTTTGACCAGTCCAAATGGGGAAATTGACTCCAGTGTCTCTCTACCAGTCCTTAGGCATTTGAGGCCTGAGTTCCGCGCCCAGTTGCCCATTCATTCTCCAAAGAAGTGTGTGAAGAGTGACCTGTCTCTGCAAAAAGTTGAAGATGACATTCCCAAGGATATAAAGACTGAAAACGAGAATGAGGATAAAAGTGCAGTGTCGGTTACAAATGGTATTTCTGTGATAAAACTTGATGGCGGTGTTGAGCCGGTGATATGTAGTGTTAACGGTGATTCGAATGGTGTTAAGGAGGCAGTGAAAGATGCGTATTACTTCTTGAATTTGGAGAAGAAGGAGACTGAGAGGCTGTTGGCGCTCGCTGCTACCGCTGAGAAGGAATTGGAAGACTTGCAGGTGAGTTTTCAGCATTTTATTATTCTTTACCCACTTTCAATACATACAGTACCCGGTAATAAATATTGCACATCGAGCTTTATAGTCGGACCGTTAATTCGATGCAGTAACTTGACAGTTCAAAGCAAAATAATGATACCACACTAAAACGAATAGTGTTGGGTAGTGAACGATTTTACGAAATGAACGAATACTAAAAATAGTTCAATTGAAACAAATCTTTATAAATTCTTTGTACCTCTTCACGATGCTGTTCTCTTAGGCCCAAATTGACTGATAGAGAATGCCTTATGCCATTAAGTCCGCATTATGTACCACAATTGTGCATTGAAATGTGTTATGTTCGGTTATTTCACGCTTCAAAAACGTTATATCAGTAGTAACTAGTGGCTACGGCTATTTTGAATTGTGATATATGGTGTTTTGATCCACTAGTTATTAAAATAAAAAAAGTATGCATATAAGTACATTATTAAGTTCATTCAATTTCATTCATTCTTTTTTTCACCACACTACCTTTTTTTTTGTCAAAAACTGGTATCCCTCTAACTGTCAAGTTACTGCATCGAATTAACGGTCCGACTATAGATAGAGATATTGGCTAGCTTCGGCTTTATAGAGCGTCATCTCTGTCGCACGAAGCGACAAAACGTCACATAGGTATAATGGGGTGTCCTGCGTAAGCGACAAACGCGACGTGGTGCGACGCGACGCGATACGACGGGGAACAAGTACCTAGGGGTTACATCGCGTCTCGCTACATAGGCCGCCAGTAGGGAATGCCATTGTTTTGGTCGCGTTCGATGCGCTCTCAGCATCGCGTCGTGTCGCGATTGTCGCTTACGCAGGACACCCCGCAAGTGACAAAGACGACGCTCTACGAAGCCAAAGCTAGCCGATTATCTCTTTCTAAAGCTCTACTGCCGGGTACTGTAATTGAGGGTTTCGTGGCTAGTTAACAACCACGCTGATCATACGATTTGCGAGGTTAAGCTACGCTTGCCGCGGTCACTCCGAGTGACCGTTTGTTTCACATCGAGAGACCCCTCCGTGCCTCTGAGAGCACGTTAAACCGTCGGTCCCGGGTGTCATACGAATACCTATGACAGTCGTTACGGGTAGACAGAAGCCCGAAAGTCTGATAACTGTTCTATCCTTAGAATATCGACATTCCCCAGTAACTGGGTTGCGGAGGTCTGATGGCAGTTGCTCCATGTAAAATACTGGTATTCAGCCGCATCTGGTTAGACTGGAAGCTGATCCCAACATAGTTGGGAAAAGGCTAGGCTGAACATTTACAATATTTTTTTTTTTATATTTCAATATAACATAAAAACATTTAAAAAAAATGTGGTTCACCGGCATCGGGAACAGGGTCCAATCGGTGGTCAGGGCCTCGGAGAGAGGAACTTCCTAATAATAAGCGCCATTTCCAGAAGTACTGCCTTCTGTATCAGACCCTTGACCCAGCTGCCCAACGAGTCTGATTAGATGTTGGTCGAGTCAGCATCTTTATTATTAACCCTTTAACCGCGCCAATCGGATTTATACGACAAATAAAAATTATTTCGTGCCCGCGTCTCCTCAGTCATATTTATACTACTGAGGCGACACGGGCACGAAATATTTGTCGTAGAAATCCGACTGGCGCGGTCTAAAAGTGACATCATTATATTAAGTGAAAATCGAAAATTGTCGTACTTTTTTTAAAAACGGTTTTAATAAGCTTCACTTTGTATGTTTATTTCTAATCTTTCAACAGATTTTTTGACTACTTCTGCTTAACCGATTCTCCTGAAACTTTGCACACAAATTAAATCCTCATTGTCATTACAATACAACGTTATATTAATTTCAACTTTCAATTCTTAAATCCTAATGCTGCAGGGATATATAGGGAGTAGATAACACCATTAAACTTAAAAGCTTTTTTTTATTATAAATGGATGGGAATTCAACTTCTGTCGTTCGAAGGGTACTGTACCATAGAGTATGTGCACGAAAAAAACATTGTTCTGCCTACCCCTACGGGAAAAAGGCGTGAGCTTATGTATTGTATGATTCCCACTATCACAACAAACACTGTTTCTGTTGTTGGTCTAATGGTCGCAAGCGCGAGTTCTGAGCATGTGGTCCTGGGTTCGATTCTCAGGTCGGGTACCCCAATAAGTGTTATTGGGTTTTTCCCCATACAAATTTCTCAGTAGCAGCCTGAAGTCTGGATTTGTGCCCGGACGCTGGCCCCTTATTACGTTGGACTTAAACATAACTGGCAAAACGAGTGTGTACTAAAAACACCTCTGCCGAACCCTTCGGGGAATATAAGGCGCGATGTTATGTTATGATTCCCATTTAAAGATTTTTAAATTGACTCGCTCTAAAGAATCTAAACTTGTCTCAAAGACCTTTCCTCAATAATTATTTAAAAAACCTTGTCCGTAAAAGGCGTATATAATTGTTATAGTTATGCGTCTAAAATTAAATTCGGTTTACCAAACTTGTTTATGGTTCAATAGGGTTGTCTAATTGAGGAGAAGAAGTTTTTTATGATCCTTACATACATATTATAAACGCGAAAGTTTGTATGTATGGATGTTTGTTACTCTTTCACCCAAAAACTACTGAATGGATTTGGATGAAATTTGGCACACAGATAGACCATGTTCTGGATTTGTTAATCCAGAACATGGTCTATCTGTGTGCCATATGTGTTCATAGGATACTTTTTATCCGGGTACATGAAGTAGTTCCCCTAGGATGCGGGTGAAACCGCGGGTAATAGTCTAATATTATAAACGCGAAAGTTTGTATGTATGGATGTTTGTTACTCTTTCACGCAAAAACTACTGAATGGATTTGGATGAAATTTGGCACACAGATAGACCATGTTCTGGATTAACACATAGGATACTTTTTATCCGGGTACATGAAGTATTTCCCCTAGGATGCGAGTGAAACCGCGGGCAACAGCTAGTGTTGTAATATGCTGAAAGTTAACATAGCATAATTTTGCTAATCCTGAATCCAATGGTGGTGTATTTTTGTCTTTATTTTTTCTTGCTGCTTTCTTTGTGCTGTTAACAAAATATCCTTTTGTAAAAGATTTTAAAGCTAGTGACGATGGCAGGGTTGCTTTTACTGCATTCAGCAGATTACCAGGCTGACTAGTTTTCATCTGATTCATCTGGATTTGATGTAATGTTTTTAAAGGATTTATAAAAATCATGAAATAATATTGGTCTACATTAAATATTGTCGTAGAAATCGGCAACCCTAGCATTTTATCCTAACTATATACAATGATGGTTTGTGAAGGAATCTGGTCATTATATTTTTATGATCTATTTTGCATGGTTTTATAACTCACTAAGATTTATATTACTAGCATATTTAATAATGTTCATATTATTATGCATTGACTGTCTGATGGATTACATATCGTCACCGGAAAGCCAATAGTACTTAAGCGCCATTTTGGCCAAAAAAATACGAAATCCTAACTAATCGACGCAGAAAAAAAACCACTCCAACTATATAATATATCACTCATAACTTCTAAAGACGGGTCTCCTGTGACACAAATTTAACAAAACATGTTTAGTGAACACTCGGACCAATCGCAACACAGTAAACAGTTAGGCCACGCCGCAAATTTTGTTAGAGAAATATGTTAGGGGCTATTTCTAACAAAAATATGGTTGAAGGAGACCCGGTTTCATATCTTCTTTATTTATATAGTATAAAACAGAGTCGCTCCCGCTATCTGTACGATTAGATCTTTTAAACTACGCAACGGATTTTAATGCAGTTTTCAGCAATAGATAAGAGTGATTCAAGAGGAAGGTTTATATGCCCCACATTAGTATCTACATTGCACCCGTGCGAAGCCCGGGCGGGTCGCTAGTATAATATAAAATCTATATAATTACTTGTCCTTACTGACTGACTGATTCATCAACGCAGAGTCTAAACCATTGAAGCTGGAAACATGAAATTTGGACAGTAGCTTCCTATTGTGACGTAGGCATCCACTAAGGCTGGACATCCACCAGAGCTGTGCGAGGAATGCGTAATGTGTACAAATGAGCCGTGGCGGGAGCGGCACACATTCCTCGCAACACATTTCTCGCTTCTTTTGTATGAACAAAAACCTCGCACTGCTAGACCCATATCCACCAGAGCTGCGCAGAGCGAAGCTAGATAAATAAAGTGATTATATTGGTGTTTATAAAACACATTCCTCGCTACGCAGCTTAGCACAGCTCTGGTGGATGGTCAGCTAAAGGGGGTGAAATAGGGGATGGAAATTTGTATGAAATTTCACGCGGACGAAGTCGCGGATAAAGTGCTAGTTATGTGAATAACTTGAGATAACTTTAAAAATCCTTATTTAGAAGATATATTAACACAGAAAATTCAACAAAGTATATTATTAATATAATTTGACATTGGTCACAGACATTCAAGGATAGTATTATAATATGACCTTAAACCGTGTTAAATTGGTTAATACCTAATTATAATATATAAATAATACTTTTAAATGTTATGCGTCATCAACTCATCAATGAACAGTATATGGGTGAATCAACTTTTTATTGTAACAGTGGGCTAAAAGTTCTTGGAAAAAATAACACCACATTACTACACTTTTATATATTATAGCTGTGTCCTCACGGCTGCGCCCGTAGCCTATGTTACTCAGTGATAATGTAGCTTTCTAACGGCAAAAGATTTTTTGTAATCGGTCCAGTTGTTTTTAAGTTTATTCGTTACATACAAAAATACAAATCTTTCCTCTTTATAATAGTATAGATCACTCCGTACAATATCCGTTTCGCGCGACAAGGACAGAAAATGCCTCCACCACAAACTTCGCCAGCGTGTAGCTCCTCTATTTTTTCATCGATTTTATTTATTTTTTCACGTATCTATTTATATCTATACTTTCTTTGAAATAATACTAAACTGTTGTACATTTTTAATAGTAGTCATATACCCTATTTACTGAGTTCAGATGTATGAAAACTAACTTACATTTTTAGAAATAGTTATAAATAATTTCTCTTGAGTCACCAATGAAAAAAAATCTTTTTCTGTTTTCCATTATGAAAATGTATTAACGAAAAAAAAACTGAACTGCAATGTTACAGGGTGAAAACGAAATCATGTAATGAGATAAGAACACGTTTACATCTTGTATTTTTTTTTACTGAATCCAAAATTATCCCGTTCAGGCTTAATCTATGTCAACAGTACATCACGAGGTTTGAAAGAATTACATGATTTAGTTTACACCCTGTATTGGATATCGTTACACAATATTGTTGCAGGTGTTTTTGATTTCATGGTTGAATCTTTTGTTTTTACCAGACAGTATTTACATATCGTTTAGGTAGCTGAAATTAATAATTTTGTTAAGTAAATAGGGTTGTAGACAATTTTTTTTATAACATATCTTGAAACTTTTTCAAATAACATAGGCAAGATTGATAAAAACCCATGAAATCTTTACAAAGTCGCTCCCGCTGTCTGTACGCTTGGATCTTATAACTACGCAACGGATTTTGATGTAGTTTTCAGCAATAGATAGAGTGATTCAAGAGGAAGGTTTATATGCCCCACATTAGTATCTACATTGCACCCGTGCGAAGCCGGAGCGGGTCGCTAGTATTTAATAAACATAACATAACATCACGCCTATATTCCCCGAAGGGTTTGGCAAAGGTGTATAGTTACACCCTAGTTTCACCGTTATGTTTAAGTCCCATGTAATACCCGCGAGCCTATTGCCATCAACCGGGCACAAATCCAAACGCCGGACTGGTACTAAAGAATTCCACATTGAAAAACCCTATAACACTGCCAGACCTGGGGATCGAACCCTGAACCTCACGATCACGATCATCTAGACCAGAGGTCCCCAAACGTTTTTGTCTCATAGACCACTTGCCATGTTTTTCAGTTTTGGGTAGAAGGGGTCTAGCTAGGCTTAGCTAATATTGCATTTTTGCAAATTCATCGACTTCAAATGTGTTTTTGACTGATTTCTAACTGTAGTGAGGTGTAGAGCGAAAAAACAATAAAAAGCACACGTTATTTTTTATACATTAAGTAAACCTACGACAGTACCTATAATAGTACTATCGTCGTCGGTCTGTTTGTCACGTTTTCAGGTAAAAACTGAGCAACAAATCATCTGTGTATGTGGGTTATTCCATTAATGGAAATTAAAAACTAAAGTCACGACATGCTTAAATGAGATCCACTATCGTGTACCCCCATTTACATCTCACGGACCCCCAGTTCTTTTTTTCACCCACGTGTACCCCTTTTAGGTCTCCATCGTCCCCTGGGGGTCGATATAGACCACTTGGGTATCACTGGGCTAGACCAACGAAGCAGTTAACAAAATGCCCAAATTATAATATTATGATGATGATGAGTTAAATTATATTATTATTTTACCTAACTATGTGACGTCATGTTTTCAGAATCGTGAGGATGTGAGTGAAGAGGTCCTGGGATTCTTACGCGCTGCGTCAGGCAAGGCAAGGCTGTTGGCCACACAGAAAATGCAGCAGTTTGAAGGTAAAAAAATGGATATCGTCGCTGCGCTTGCAAAATCCTCTATGTGAAAAAACCCAACTTTACAGGAGAAACAAAAAGCTGTTTTTTCCCAAACTGATAACAACATTTAAAAACTTAGTATGCAGAAAATTAGACTTTATGTCGAGACATAAAATATTATTTTTTTGCTTTTTTCTACGATAGAACAGGTGCTAGGAATTTTTTTAAGTGAATTTGGTCACATAGCGTATTTTTTTTGAGTCGTAAATACCGCTATCATTTTCATTGTTGGTCTTCCTAGAACACTTAGCGGATTTTCCACACTATTTTAAAATAATAAACCAGCTATGTGTCCTATTGAAGCGCAATTCTAAGAGGCGCGTATCGAAATAAAAATACGTTAAGTGTTTCTTTGCACACATAGAGGATTTTTGAAGCCGTTTTTGGCCAAAATTACATAGCTGATTTTGCTATCTCCTTAATCAAATAAATTATTAGAAAACAGATTTCACAGGCCTACGTGGCTTGAGAAGTACTATAAAATAGCATCCAAATCCGAAATTCAAAAAAAAACAACGGTTATTTTAGGCGCAGCAACAATATGCTTAATGTTACAAATCCAGCAGGTGTTAAGGCCTCGGTCTTCGTCGTAACCGACTGTGGAGGAACGAGGTATGGAGTTCCTCCAGCAAAAGGGGAGGGTCCTCCCACCAGGCTGGTCTTATGCCTGGCGGGCTACTGCCCAAAGGTCGTTTTTTTTTCTATTCGACTGCTTGTAGATGGTCTTGCGGACCGTTTCTAGGTAACCGGGCTGTTATTGGCGAGACCTGAAGGGTCTCCAACCAATGGGGACGAGAGTAAAATACTTAATCTAAGCTAACTACTACTACTACTAACATTATGACTACTAGCAACAACAGCACTAAGCGCGACCCCTAATGGGACTCGGACGTCGGCTTAGGGCGTTGCTGGCGGGAGGACTGGGAGGGAGACAGCTTGATGAGGACTGAATTAATGGTGTGGACCCAACGGTAGACGTTGGATAGTTGTATATATACTATCTGCGTGTCAAATCATGATATCGCGATACAGGATTCTGTGACATCATTTTTAGAGTTGTCGCTGTAGTCTGCTAAACAATCGTTAGCAGTTTGACATTACTTCTATGGAGCTGAGAGGCCCGTTGGGTAACAACAACAACAACCCCCCCCCCCCCCATCACCACCTTATACGACTGTTAGAGATCGCATTCCCCCCAGATATGGCAACGCGCAAAGATCCGTGCGCGCGCGCACCTCCACCTAAGATTTAATGAAGACACAGACCCTCTAACATGCTATTTACCATAGTTTGAAAAATACTAGATCCTTGAATATTATTGTGGGATTGTGTGGTGAAATCGATGGCAGCAAAGTAAAAGAAGACATCTACAAAATCGCAATTTTACAGGAGAGCACATTTAGTAAAAAACAAAGGCTATTTTGCTGCGATGTTTCATAGAAATCGAGTGTAGATGTCTTCATTTAAATGCCATATTTGCTTCATTTTTTTGAAATTTGATATTATTTTAATATAGACTTGTAGATAGGGTTGATTTAAACTCATTTTTGTAAAAAAAGCATTTTGATAAAAATGTAGATGTCCGTATCTACTTTGCTGCCATCGAAATAAAATAGTTATTTACATGAAAATCTCTGTATTTTGGCGAAATTAAAAGAAAAACTTAAGCTAGCGCGTCTATCGTCGTGCATCGTTCCTTGCACACCCCACCAACTTGTTTTTATATCACTCTCTCCTTCACTCTTATACACCTTTCACTCGCACCGCTGTATACGTTCCCTTCTACTCAGTACTCATTTCACATTATATTCCGCTATTTTCCAGGTCTATGCTACAACAATATAAACGAGCGCCTCGACGAACCATTCCCCACCACAGTGGAAGACCTGCAAGGGTTCTGGGACATGGTGTGCCTGCAGGTCAACAACGTGGACGCTATTTACGTGCAGATTGATGAACTGAAAGCCAATAACTGGCAGGAGGTGAGTTATACCCCCTTAGCAGGACAATGGCTGGATCTATGTCCTGCCTTTGATATTCGATAATGCGTATCCTATGTCCTTCTCCAATCAGCAGGACAATGGCTTGATCTTTGTCCTGCCTTTGATATTCGGTAAAAAATATCCTATGTCCGTCTCCAATCAGCAGGACAATGATTGCATCTATGTCCTGCCATTGTCCTGTCTTTGATATTCGATAAAAAACATCCTATGTCCGTCTCCAATCAGCAGGATAATGGCTGGATCTTTCTCTTGCCGTTATCCTGCCTTTGATATTCGATAAAAATTATCCTATGTCCTTCTCCAATCAGCAGGACAATAGCTGGATCTTTGTCCTGTCAATATCCTGCCTTTAATATTCGATTAAAATTAATGAGGGTGTTACTATACACCTCTGGCCAACCCTTCGAGGAATACAGGCGTGATGTTATATTTATGTTATTAAAGTTTTTTTGTGGTCATTTCAGATAGCGACGCCAGTAAAGCCGCTACCGTCGACTCCGATGACGTCACCACCGCGCCGCTCCCGCGCCACTCCGGTCATCAAAAACGAGAAGGCGCGCCTCGCTGCGGAGAAACGAGAAGCTGACAGGAAAGCCATGCTGGACCACAGGAGGTGAGGGATAGCAGAGACAGGGGGTGGAGGAAAACACTCTGAGGAAACATCTGTATACAGGGTGTAACGAAATCATGTCGTCAGTGGAAAGGTAAAAAGACTAAAGCGCCAATATACCTACTTTACAGTAGAGAGATTCGAAGTATTTTTTTAAGAAAATAAACATAGTTATTTTTCTTAAAGTATACATTAAATAGATAATTAATTGTCTATTTAATATGTATACTCTAAGAAAAATAACTATGTTTATTTTCTTTAAAAATACTTTGAATCTCTACTGTAAAGTAGGTATATTGGCGCTTTAGTCTTTTTACCTTTCCACTGACGATGTAATTCCTACAAACCTCGTGATGTACTGCTGACACAGATTAACCCTGCACGGGATACTTTTGGATTCAATAAAAATAAAAAATACTAAAAGTAAACATGTGTTCTTAACGTGAGGCATTTTAGCGCCCCGAATTAAATGACCGCGCGGCGAGCGATAGCCGTGCAAATCACTTGGGGCGCTAAAATGCCTCACATTAAGAACACATGTTTATTTCTTGTAATTTTATTTTTATTGAATCTATAGTATCCCGTGCAGGATTCATCTTTGTCAGCAGTACATCACGAGGTGTGAAGGAATTCTATGTTTTCGTTTACACCCTGTATACAATGTGACCCAGTATGTAGGTAGTAATAACACTTTAAGGCTCAGTTACACCAACTAACTATAATTGTTAACTTACCATATTTGTGTCAAATTTTACGATTTGACAGAAATGTTGGTATGGTTACGGTTATAGTTAGTTGGTGCAACTGAGCCTAAGGGCGGTATATACACTCAATTTTATCAACTCAAACACCCCACTCGTGTGGTCCATTCCCCATCCCTCTAGAAATAGAATAATTTAAGTATTTGACTTACTTCGCCCTCTACATACTCAAACACCCACAACTTAAGACCTAGGACTCACAGAGGCGTAAATTTAATGTCATTTTAAAGGCTACAGCATAGATCACCTAAAGAAGTATCAAACTGCCATACATAAGTTAAGCAATTTTTGTAATGAGACATGAATGTTACATTTTATACATAACTAGCGGACCCGGCAGACGTCGTCCTGCCCGGAAAAGCAGCGCCACCTGCAGGGTCCAATTGTGTTTTCAAACCTTCGACTGATCTATCAACGCACAGCCTAATACCAAGTTCACACGATTCGATTCTACAAGTTGATCAACTGCCAAATCGCATGCGATTTGAACCGTCTGAACAGACTCAATCAAATTGAATGAATTTGAAGAAACAAAACGTTTCAACTTTTGTTGATCAACAAATCTTCGCTTAAGTTCTAACACCACGTAACTCAAAATAGTTAACACTTCAGGAGAACAAAAAATATATATTTTTCTACTTATCATATCTTTATCTTTGTTTTAATCTACAATATTTCATTTAAATAACATCTATACAAATCATAATTATTCGCGACACGATTCAGTATGGAACTCTGCTGACTTACGCGCTGTTTTAGCCGTTTAAACGTAGTTTGATGAAAAAAAAAATTGCAAACGCGGTGTTTAGGTTTTTGAAATAACGCGTTGCTATTGGATCTAACCAATGATTTTGATTGGTCTAACGATGCGTTTTTCGATTCCCAATGGGGAAGGCAACCCAAAACTAAAGCAGATGGCAGCACCTCCATACTTAGTTATTTCCACCAATCAGAACCATCAGGTTGATATTAACAATAATGTCAAACACATTGCAACCAATACGATTGCAGTGGAACAATCGAAAGTGGCGCCATTAGTTCCACAGTCGCCTACACCATTGAATGACGTGCGTAACTCAAAACTAGAGTGCGCGCAATATAACTCTGCGCGCGGCCAAAATCGGAACTAATCATGTTCCGCTTTAATGTTGCCGTTTTATTAACTTTGTCACTAGATCTACCTGATTTTAGGAATAAAAGAAAATATAATAATAAAGATTATAATAAACCTCATCAGACGATACTGCATTCTTATTCACTCACGGCACATTTATAACCTTAGTTCTTTTCCTTTGCAAATTACGTAAAAATACTAATTAATTTAATTGATAGGTAGTAAATTTAGACGTATATAACTTAGCTCAATTAAAATATAATAAACCGCAAGAGGACTGCCCAATTTTAATGCTCACGAATATACTACATTTCCTTGAAAAGTAGGACTTTGTATTTTTGCGATCATGGCAACATTTAGCACGCCCTCCGTCGCGCGCAGACTTATCTTGCGCGCACTCTACTATTTTTTGAGTTACATGATGTTAGAACTTAAGCGACGAAATGTTGATCAACTAAAATCAAACCGTGTGAACCCGCTATAAACCGATGGAGTTAGAAACTTGAAATGTTGACAGTAGTTACCACGAAATTAACGGCAACGTAAACTTAAGTATCGTTTAAGTATTTAACCATTAATTTATTAAATGATTTGATTAATTTATTGTTTGTTGGTTTCACTACAGTATTTTAATTAATTTTGCAGACGCGTAGCTCGCGAGCGGCAGCTGGCCCAGCGCGCGTCCGCTCCCGGCACCAGCCACGAACTGCACAGAGATATGAGCATTGAAGGCAGTCAAGTACGTATTATATTTACATACATACATAAACTCACGCCTTTTTCCCATGGGGGTAGACAGAAACTATAGAACGCCACATGCTACGACCCCCCTTACATACCCCTTTCGCTTCATCCACATTCATATATCTTGTCATACACGCACGCAGGTTGAGAGAACTACGCATCTGACCTTTGTGAAGAACATCACCAATAACAACGATACATTATGTCCTTCTAGGACGTCCTCTACCGGCGTTTCCATTGACATCCGCGTTATAAATTCCTTTTGTTAATCACCGTTCACTCATTCTCTCAACATGACAAAACCACCTAAGCACCTTTCAATTTTTGTCACTATAAAAAGTATTACATTTAAAATATCATAAGGGTTGGGCAGACGTGTTTAGTGACACCCTCATCTCGGCGTTATGTTTAAGTCCCACGTAATAGGTGGCGAGCCTGCCATCAACCGGGCACAACTCCAAACTCCGGGTTGCTACTGAGGAATTCCACGCGGAAAAACGCAATAATACTGCCAGACCTGGGCATCGAACTCAGGACCTCACGATCAGCAGTCGCACTTGCCACCACTAGACCAACGAGGCAGTTAAAATACACAGTTTAAAACACAAAGTGCACTGTTATGGAGCGTCCACACCAACCCAACAAACCTCCGTCATTTGTTGAATTTAAGGATGACTCACACTAGACCGTGCCGGGTCCGAGCTGGGATAGGGCCGGAGATCACCATCGCATACATTTTGTACCGAAACAAGAGCTCCGTCGCTTCCGGGCTGGTCACTGACTCTAAATAACCAGCACTGAGCGACTGAGGTCTTGCTTCGGTACAAAATGTATGCGATGTTGATCTCCGGCCCGATGTCGGCTCGGTCTAGCGTGAGTCATCCTTTAATGAAACTTTCAAAGAATCGTAGTTCGTTCGCGTTAAGAATGCAGTGAGTCAGTGGCGTAGGCTCACTATTGGTAAGAGTGAAGCCGGTACAAAAAATACTTACCTTGGTCAAAAGTGACGCATGCACTGCATGTAGGTAAATATAATGTTTAAAATAAAACTATAAAGATCTAGTACTAGAAAGTATTAAGTACATGTAAGTAATGTGACTAAATATATTATTTGGCAAATGTAGACACTAGTAGTGACTGTTCAAAAGGGAAGCCGGTAGGAATCGGCTTGTATGGAGCCTTCGCCACTGCAGTGAGTCTTATGTGCAACTGCAGGGTAAAGGTGTATACATCGTGGTGTTCATAATACAAACAAATTATGTTTTAAAATTAAGTTTAATTGATTTATAAAATATTATATTAAGATTAATCTAAAGTCAATAGTATTTAATAAATTTAAATATACAATAATTTTAATCACTATCACTGGTATCTGCGTTAGTATTTATTATAAAAAGATTTTCTTCGGCAAGTTCCATGACGTCATCTAAATTCCACATTGCTGTTTTTTGTACTAAAACGTCCAAAGTCGTATTTAAATCACAGTTTAAAGTACTTAAAAACGTTGTAAATTACTTTTCTTTCTCCGCTATGTATTATCGAACCACTTTTATTTTTACGAATAGGTGAGGTATTAATTTTTAAAAAATCAGTTACACAAAAAGCACAGGACACAATCGTTGCGTTCGAAAGTATTCGTTCAACTGATCACTGTGAACTCGACTTTCTAATTACGAACGATTTGATTGGTTAGGGGGCGTGGCTAGCGGCATACTAGTATGACTCACTGCATTCTTAACGCGAACGAACTATAGTGGTATCGAGCTTCGTTCGTTGGGTAGGTGTGTATGCTGCATTATGGTTTACTCCGGGGCCATTTTTCGGGTTGGCCCCATTAGGGAAAGTACCCATACATCGTGACCCATTTAAAAAAAAAATACCCCCCTCCCCCCCCTCCTCGGTGACCACCCGTAGTATATGACCAAGTGCCCCTATGACCAAGCGTGGTATTTTGAAGACCCCCCTCCCCCCCTGAACGGGTCACATAGGGTATGTTCCCTTAGTTTCAAACTCAAACGGAGCTCTTAATCGTATGCTGAGCACGGCGAGAGGTGTACTCGTTCTGACGAAAATTCTTCCTCCCAGCCTTTTCCCAATTATCTTGGGCTCAGCTTCCGGTCTAACCAGAAGTGGCTGAATACCAGTATTTTACACGGAGCGACTGCCATCAGACATCCGCAACCCAGTAACTGGGCAATGCCGATATCCTAAGGTTAGACCGGTTGTCAGACATTCGGGCTTTTGATTTCCCGTAACGACTGTCATAGGTATTCGTATGACACCCGGGACCGACTGTTTATCGTGCTCTCCGAAGCATGGAGGAGACTCGATGTTTAGCGAAAGGTCACCCATCCACGGAGTGACCGCGGCAAGCGTTGCTTAACCTCACACTTCGTATGATCCGCGTGGTTCTTTATTAGCCACGAAGCCCCTCTATGAGCTAACGTTGCAATATAATACTTTAATTTATTTCGTTTCTGTTTCTAGGAGGTAGAAATCTTCGTTGGCAAAGCAGCAAAGCCATCAAAGATAGCTCCCAAAGGAGACTGCATGAGTTCCGAAAGGTCGGAAGACTCATTCTATG
The DNA here is from genome assembly GCA_910594945.2 of Amphipyra berbera. Lineage (NCBI taxonomy): Eukaryota > Metazoa > Arthropoda > Insecta > Lepidoptera > Noctuidae > Amphipyra > Amphipyra berbera. The sequence goes on along the minus strand of OU343148.1, from coordinate 7,850,447 downwards.
AAGAAAGTTGATCATTCTACCTTTAGATTTAACGCGAAAATATCTACTAAACTATGTATGTACGCCTTTGCTTACCCCCTGGAGAAATGCTGTGACAAATTTGTTAAAAGCCGTTCCAGTCTCACAACCTTCTCACTCCACCCATATTCTCAGACGTTCCTCCAAAACTTACTCGACTCGACTCCACCTCGACTCAGCCTTTCTCACTACCATCGGTAGTTATAGTTGACATAAACGTCCTCGACTCGAGATTTTTCCTCAGACGAGGTAAGGAATCGTCTGTCAAACTCAAGGTACTTCGGAACCTACCTTAAGGAACGAAGTGTCAAAGTTCGTATATAACAAAAATGAATTTTGAAGACTATCGAATATGCTTACGATAATCCTTACAACTATTTATCGCGGCTTTATTTGGGCGATGCAGATAAATAAAATTATGACGTAATGACTCCACTCTACCTCGACTCATTTGAGGACCCCTCAGTCGAGGAACCTCAAAATCCACCCGAAATCGATTCCATATATCATGTATGGAAATAAAACTATTGTTTAAATATTTGTGATGACAAAGGAAAGTTGAAGTTTTTTTTTTTTTGAGAACGGTTATTTGCCAAATGACTTCTGTCTTTGAGAGCTATGGTTATTTGCGAGAGTTGACTTGCAAATTGCAATAACTCCTATAAAATGTTAGTAATTTGCGAAAGTTGTTGTTGTCATATCTCTCAAATTCTTCATTATATAAATATTCATGCCGCTCCCTCAGGGTGTAAGCAAAGTTCAAAGTTATCAACTCAAAGCATTGTACAAAATTTCATACAAAAAAAGTTTAGTAGATAATTTTGTTATACAAAAAAAGTCCTGTGAAATAATGAGTTTTGTATGGAAATGTATGTAATTTTAAAATTTAATGAAATTATGATACTCAAACACTAGGAATATGGAATCGTATTTTTTTTAAACCACAATAAATTATTGTTTTTATTTGATTTCCATTTTTTTTTCACATTTTTTTTCTAGTTTACAATTTTAATTGAATTTTTATTAATTAAATTATGATTTTGTATTATTTTGCTATTTCTCGTGATAAGCGAGTCTTTTAGTTTGAATTAATATTTTACGTTTTATGAATTTTATAATTACCTAACATATCAATTAAAATTGTAAATTATTTTAAAAAAAAAACATTTTGAAAATATTCATTTATTACCCTACACAAGAGCGACAGATTTAAAAAAAAAAACTCTTTTTTTCTTTTCTTTTTTTACTTTTTTTATCATGAGCTTTGATTGGTCGTTCGTGTGTACTAAACCGAACTAAAGTATGAAATACGATTTTATACATTCCTCTAAAATATTTATTTTTAATCATGTTTGTACAACATATTGTCGCATTTTTGCTAAATATTGTAAATATTATAGGCGCCTTAAACTGTATGTACTGTTTAACAGGTATATCAAGTATCAAAATTATTCCTATAGCACGAAAAAGTATCAAGATTTTAAAAATTAAAAATCTTTTTCATTTTAGTATTTGTTGCCTAGGCAAAACAGCAGTAGCCATGGACAATGACATGACAATATGCGAGCAAAAATGTGAAATAACCACAGATATAGTCAAATAGATAACGCAAATTGAACTACTTTGTGAATCATTCGGTAGGAGCAATCCTCCTAATTATTACTAAGTCGGTCCCTTTTTGACTGTCTCCGTTTCTGCAAGCGCGACGTTACGAAGTGAAGCTAATTAAAAGACGTTAAAAAAATAAGGTGGTATAATGCAAATAAGCTGTATGACTCGACGTAGCGATTGTCCAATGACAAATTTTTATTTAACCTTTTAAGCGCGTGGCTAAATATCAATTGCCGTGCCCCTAGCGCGCGACTACGAATCGATAAAATAATACCTATAATAAATATATTAAGCTTTCTGAATACTTAGAGCTATGAAACAATTTTAAGTAATTGTTGTAAATCATATCTCTATTGAATAATCGTTTTAGTTGTACCACGCAGTTCATAGAACGAAAATAGAACAAAAAAAACCATGCATGTTCTCAGTCGCAGAAATACGACACGCGCGGTAGGGGCACGGAAATATTTGTCGCATAAATGCGACACACGCGCTTAAAACCTTAAAAAAAAGACTTCCTTCCTAACGATACTTAACTTACGTCCAGCGTACCCTGTGCAGTCAGCCCCGCACCTCTGACTTTTCGCATTCATGTGTGTATTATATGATTATCACTTACTTAAAAACGGTAAAGGAAAACATCGTGAGGAAACCGGTATGCCTGAGAGATATTTCTCGACGGCATGTGAAGCCAAGTCGGAGGCCCATGTGCGGCATAAACTCTGACAACAGGTTAGTCACTAACTACACGAAAAGAAGACCCGCCACGCTAAGTGTACCATCTCCATAGACTAGGTCTGACTCCTTACAAATTCCAAGACTGTGGTTCTATAGAGAATTGAAAGTATTGTCACTCAATGCCATTGATATAATATATATTTACGTAGTAAATGCGCTGTTTAGAAGAACAACATGGTAACAACGAGTTGTGGTTCCAGAACCACAGTGCCATTGAACTTGACAGCTGTCTAGCGGTAGTTTGAACCTTATTGCGTCGAGCATTTGACACATGTTGCCTTGCGAGATAGCGTATTTATTTATTTCAACGTCGTTGCTCCATGTTAACTTATCTATGAAAGAGAAGAATAACATAATATCAGGTGGCGTATAATCATTTACAATATAAATCTTGATACTATTTCTCTAATACATCTCATACCGAATTATGAAATAAATAATATAGAAATTCACTAAGCTGTTGGCATTTTTCTTCACGTTTTGTTAGTATAGTTGATTTTAATTTACCTTTCCAATAACGTAAACAAAGCGAACTATTCCCAGGGCGGGCAGTGTTTTTTTTTTCTTTAAATATCCGGGTTTGTGCCCGGTACGGTTATTGGTCCCTCCCTATTACATGGGACTTAATAACGTCCAATAACTTTGAGTCTAAATATAACATTGTTTACATTATTGGAATATTTTAATTAAGTCAACTATAATAACTTTTTAATAGACCGTTCCCGTTTCACCGCCCTCGCTCTAAATTTTAATCCGTCTTTTAAAGATTTTAGGCGATATTAAAAAATGTATTCAATAAAAATCCTTCAGGATAACTTTATAATTATATTTGAAACATATTTTCGTCTTGATTTGTTGCCTAGAAAGAAAATGTATGCCTTTTGTTTTTTTCTATAAACGGTGTAAAAAGACCCCTAACGAAGCCGAAAGGCACTTATTCTCCACGTCATTGCGATCATTTTTTGTTCTGGACTATGCCTGGGAACCTTCTAGTTACGGAGATATTGGAGGTCAAAGTTGCAACTTTTTCATAATTATTTTAAAAAATACTAGTTTTGTAGGTTGCAAATGTACTTGAAATACCTCCATTACCCGTTTACTACTCGTTGCATCTATCAGCACAGTGTTTTGAGTGCGTTACATTGAGCTTTACAGTAAAAATAAATTTTACACCCAAAAAAAAGTCGTTTCACAGCGGCAATTTTTGCGTAGGGTTACTTAGTTTGATGTACTGAATGCATGGTTGACGGCTTCGTGAAAGGTCTTTTTACACCTTGTATAAATCATGTATGGAAATAAAACTATTGTTTAAATATTTGTGATGACACCCAGAAGGTGGATACACTGAACTTCTACTATAGATTACATGTTTCAATATCACTTAAAATCTCTTTAAATCTTTAAAATAGACTTGAAGTTAGAGCGAGACGGGTGTGAAACGGGAACGGACTTTTAAAGTCGTTTTAAAGCGGCATGCACGCTTAACTCAATGTTCGCTTCAAATAGCATAATATTATTAAAGATATTGTATCAGAATAAATAAACAATGTTAATTAAAATCTAACATAACTGCTCAATAGGTTTTAACTTTGTCTTGGCACGTTTCCCTGAAAAGATTTAGACTGTTTTGACCCCTAAAGTGGGGTAGGTAGGGATGCACAATCATAAGAATAAATTGATCTGTGTTATGCAATGTGTCAACCCACAAAAATATTAATTCTGAGTTAACACCCTCTAGCAGTGATAGCCTAGTGGTGTGACCGTTGGACTGCCAAGTCATAGGTCTCGAGTTCGAACCCAAGGCACGCACCTCTGACTTTTCTGATTCATGTGCGTATTGTATAATTATCACTTGCTTAAAAACGGTGAAGGAAAACATCGTGAGGAAACCGGCATGCCTGAGAAATATTTCTCGACGGCATGTGAAGCCAAGTCAGAGGCCCATGGGCGGCCTAAACTGACACCAAGTTAGTCACTAACCACACGAAAAGAAGAACGCCATCTAGTTCTTGTGGTAGGTCTACTCAACGCATGAAAAAATACAAACTGCATTAAGATTTTTTTGATAGACGGCGCTCTTTTAAATTTACTGGATTTTTGGGCATTTTTTCAACCGTTGAGTAGACCTACCACGAGAACTACATGACGTTAACACAAAATTCATATTTTTGTGGGTTGACACATTATTGCATAACGCGGCCCATTATTAATAATCATATCGAAGCTAAAGTCACGCTCCAGACGCGTTCTAAGTCACAACAATAGCCTACCATCTCACATCAGCGTAGGCACCTCAACACGTTCCGTGCGAAAATATTTACATAGTATAAAACAAAGTCGCTCCCGCTGTCTGTACGCTTAGATCTTTTAAACTACGCAACGGATTTTAATGCAGTTTTCAGCAATAGATAGAGTGATTCAAGAGGAAGGTTTATATGCCCCACATTAGTATCTACATTGCACCCGTGCGAAGCCGGGGCGGGTCGCTAGTATTAAATAAATGACTGCTATAAGTACCAGCCTAGTATCCGTGGGCGACAGCGGGGCGTTGCGGGCTGAGGGGAGATGTAGGTGTTTATTAAGCGGCGTTTGGGGCACGCATAGAGGAATTTTGCTTCTATATGATAGTATTTATTCTGAAGGTACAATCATGGTGGGTCTTTTGGGCCTTAATAAGAACTCATATTACCACCCAGCTGTCAGTTACGAGATGTAATTTTACACAGGGTGTAAACTAAATCATGTAATTCCTTCAAACCTCGTGATGTACTGCTGACAGAGATTAACCCTGCACGGGATACATTTGGATTAAAAAAAATACAAGGAGTTAACGTGTGTTCTTAAAGTGAGGCATTTTAGCGCCCCGGGCGAATTGCGCGGCTATAGCTCGCCGCGCGGTCATTTAACTCGAGGCGCTAAAATGCCTCGCCTTAAGAACAAATATTTACCTTTTGTAATTTTTTTTATTGAATACAAATGTATCCCGTGCAGGGTTAATCTATGTCAGTAGTACATCACAAGGTTTGAAGGAATTACATGATTTAGTTTACACCCTGTATATTCCAGTGTGAAAAAAAAAAAATCAGAATCGATCTATTAGTTTTTGAGATTACCTCCTACTTATAGCTAGACAAACAAACAAACACGGCCTTTATAATATTAGTAAAGAAATACACACTTCATATTGTATACGATGGGGTAGACAGAGTACGGTCGACAACAAAAATCGATGAATACACATACAAAAAAAAAAAAACGTGTAAAATACTGGTATTCAGATGCATCTGGTTAGACTGGAAGCTAACCGTAACATAGCTGACATTACTTTTAGATACCTACCAATCGCTATAAATAGTCCCATTATTTTAGTAAATTGGTTTTAATTATGAAACTCATTAAAATAAACACAGATTTGGAATTAAACTTTTAAAAAAAACCTCGTCTTGGAATATCTGGAGTGATTATCATTAAACATAGCTAGGTACCATCCTAAATAAACTGGCTTTCCGTTACGGAGCTACGGTGTCGCAGACAGATAAACGGTTCAAACTTATAACACCCCTCTTTTTAAGTCGGGGAAATAATACTAACCATAAGACATTTAAAAGTGTGTGTGAAAACATATTGAGTCCTTTCCTAAAACGCTAAGCTTTTAAGGAGGTAGGTTGTAGAACCATGTAGAAACCCATTTAGCATATTAATTATATATTTAGGAAAGTATATAAAACTAGAAAGACTAAAATTAACACTATTTTGATATGGAAATATCTTGAAATGTTTACATCAGTTGTGTCAAATATATCTATCTAATACCTTTAAACGAGCAATTCTTGTATATGTGTATATATATATATATATATATATATATAATCTGAATCCCGGAAACGGATCCAACGTTTTTCATGAAATTTTGTATGCAGGGGGTTTCGGGGGCGATAAATCGATCTAGCTAGGTTTATTTTTAGAAAACGTCGATTTACAAAAAAAAAACCGAGCTAAGCTCGGTCATTCAGGTACTAACTGCACTATCACTGAAGAATATCGTTTTTCAATTTCGAACACTGCGTGGCCGTAATACACGAAAGTTGAGCTAAAAATATCGTACCCAAGTCCTCTCCGGGTATTAAAATACCTCCCTCCCAAAGTCTTTGAAGAATTAACTAACTAACTAACGGACAGACAAACTCACTTCCGCATTTATAATATTACTTGGATAACCCAGTGAACTTCGTACCACCAAAATTATTTTTTCTTATTTTTTTTTTCCTAAACAACCCCAGTAAAAAAAACTCAAATCGGTTCAGCTATTTTCGAGTTTTTGCGAGACTAACGCACGGCAATTGATTTTTATATATGTATATAGATTATAAAATCCGTCAAAAACGTCTAAAAACTCTGAACTAATTTATAATCTTTGTAAGTGTCGTGTCAGTCAATATATAAAATAACATTTTAAAGATGTATACATTTAAAGCAAAATAGAAAGAAAAATAAAACGCGGGCTGACTGATCGCTTATAGCCAGTTATGATGATTATGGCATAACCCCACGCAATCCTGCATTATAAATATACTAGCGGCCCGTCCCGGCTTCGCACGGATGGACGTTTTCCCGTTTTTGCAACATTTTTCATTTATGCTCCGTTACTATTGGTCGTAGCGTGATGTTATATAGCCATATACCTTCCTCGATAAATGGACTATCCAACATAAAATATTTTTTCAATTCGAACCAGTAGTTCCTGAGATAAGCGCGTTCAAACAAACAAACTCTTCAGCTATATAATATTAGTATAGATTTTAAAAATATACAACAGATGTAAACAATTCATTGAAGAAATTCGAAGAGAAATGCACTGAGTGGAAAAACTATAATTAATGTTAATTAATATGTTATGTTACGTTATGTATGTTAGTGTGGACGATTTGTTAATGATTTGTGGATGTTAAGATACTTTAGTGATGCGAAGGTACTGTGCGAGAAAAATATCGATACTTTCTCTAAATTATAAAAATCTATCGACACCAAAATTTTTGTGAAAAAAATTAGATCATTGTTTCGGATTATTGTAGACCACGTTGGGCATTTAGAATGTGTTTCTTGGTATAGATGTTTCACTCGCACATCATCTTTGAATTTTATGCATATTATTAGTTAAGATACCTATTTCAAAAATTAATTTGTACAAAATCTACGTTTTTTAATAATCGAATATGTATTTGAATTATTTTATGACATGGCAACGCATTTTTAGACTTGCAATGTTAAAAAATATTATCTCGTATTTTGCAGTTACCTATTTCAAAATAAAATGCTTATTTCACATCCCTAAAAAAAGGTATGTACCTACCTATAAAAAACCTAAATCAAAACAAAAAAATAACTTTTTTATAGAATAAATATTTAATGTTGCCATGCCTAAATATCATACAAACTTTTTTTTATATTAGAAAAATATTTAAACAGGTTTTAAACAAAATATCACTCCGGATTTAATTTATTTTATCATACGAACTGAACAAATATGAATTAATAATTTCACTGTGAACACTACTGTTAAGCGAATTTACTAAATTTTAAGCCTTTTTTTATATTTATTGCACACGTTGAAAATTATGTATAATTTTATGTATATTTTAAATGGAAGATTATGAAATTGCACTGTAAAATTATTTATACCTACATTTTTTAACCGACTTCCAAAAAGGAGGAGGATCATCATCGATATTTTCGCCAATTTTGAACCGATTTTGATGATTATTTTTTAATGGATAGGGTATACTTCGAAGTTGGTCCCATTTAAATTTCGTGAAGATCTGATGAAGAACTTCGGAGATAGACAATGGAACTCCTCAATGACGAACAGTACGCATATTGTGATGATGTGATTATGTTACGAGCAGCGTCTTTAGTAGGTCCAACCAAGTTTTAATTAAGGCCACTAAAATGAAAAAAAATAAAACATTTTTTTACAAAAAATTTAAACCGACTTCAAAAAAGAATAAAATAATTACCATATAAAATTAACAGTTTCAGAAGTCGGTGCCTTCATTTTGGTTCAGCGTGGATCAGCACCGACTTCTGAAACTGTTAATTTTATATGGTAATTATTTTATTCTTTTTTGAAGTCGGTTTAATTTTTTTGTAAAAAATGTTTTTATTTGACATACTTGTACTTAAGGCATCCGTTAACTCCGACTATCGCAAACCACTGCTGGACTTCGGCCTCTCTCAAATATCGCCACTATAAAAGCGTAATACGTCCTACTCCGACTTTCAGACTATCTCTGGACGACGTTTCATCGAAATTTGTTCAGTAGTAGTATACAAGACAGACAAACTGACTGTCACATTTATAATATTATTGTCCATACGTGAATAAGTTCACCTTGTTCTAAATAACGCTTTACTGCACGCTCCGCGGTTATGAAATCACAGCCACATGACTATCGGTCATCTAACACTGCAGCACTGCCTCGCCTCAAAATGGAGCATTGTAATGAGATGTAGTTGTTGTAAGTCATATTTAATCAAGTTCATTACAACAATATATTTAGTCTATTACCAACAAACACGCGTTTCAGTTGGTAATAGACTGAATATATTGTTATAATGAACCTGATTAAATATGACTTACAACTACTACATCTCAGAAAAATGGACTTAAATTTTTGCTTCGTTATCTAAAATGTATTAATATTTTACAGTGCAATTTTACCAGTCGACATATTTCTCAACAAATTCCAATTTACAAAATCACTAGAATATTTTACAGGAATTATTTCAATAATAAAACGTCTTAGAATAAACTCGCCTGTATTTAATACCTAAACGTTAAATTATCCGCTGTATTATAAGTTATACAATAAAGATCATGAAATTGGTTATGCGTTTGTTTTATTTTATACTAGCGACCCGCCCCGGCTTCGCACGGGTGCAATGTAGATACTAATGTGGGGCATATAAACCTTCCTCTTGAATCACTCTATCTATTGCTGAAAACTGCATTAAAATCCGTTGCATAGTTTAAAAGGTCTAAGCGTACAGACAGCGGGAGCGACTTTGTTTTATCTATACTAATATCATGAAGAGGAAAGATTTGTATTTTTGTATGTAACGAATAAACTTAAAAACTACTGGACAGATTTTAAAAATTCTTATGACGTTAGAAAGCTACATTATCACTGAGTAACATTGGCTAGATTTATTACTGGAATAAAACTAATAACGCGGGCGGAGCCGTGAGGACACTGCTAGTACTATCTAAAGAAGATAAAGATACTGGTGTCGATTCTGTTCCACATTTTGAAAGTACTAAACTCTCAGAATAATTACTGCTTGTTATTAACCTGAGACTAAACGCACTGTCACTTTCTTTTTCTATTGAAACAGAAAGAGACAAGCACCCTTAGTTTATTCCTGTCAAAGTGCGCTACAGAATCGACACCAGTGTCGTGGTCGTCACCCATTTAACGCCGCTGCAACGGATCACCCACTCATCCGGGTCCAGAATAGTACGTGAGACTGGCTGGTGGCGGGCCGCCCCCTAATCTTCGCCGCCCGGGGCAAGTGCCTCCACCCGGGCCTGCCGTTATGTACAAAAATATAAATATAAATAAATAGCAGTCTTGAATATCTTCACACCGTTAATTCAGCCCTCATCAAGCTGTCTCCCTGCCAGTCCTCCCGCCAGCAACTCCCTAAGCCGAGGGCCGAGTTCCATTAGGGGTCGCCCTTAGTGCTGTTAGTAGTAGTTAGCTTAGGTTAAGTATTTTCGCTGAGATATCGTCAGCGCGAAGAGGTGCCTGGGCGGAGTGAGCTCCGCCAGATCCTGGTGGCTGAGTGGAGGGAACGACTAGCGCGGGGCACGCCGCAATTGCGGCGGTAGGACCCGTGATGGAGGAGTGGCTGGAGATGCGGCATGGCGCCCTCAGCCTACGGCTAACGCAGGTGCTCTCGGAACATGGTTGTTTCGGGAAGTACCTGTGTCGCATAGGCCGGGAGCAGACGCCCGGTTGTCACCACTGAGACTGCCCCGAGGACACGGCGCTACACACTTTGCAGGCGTGTCCAGCTTGGGGGTCGCAGCGCCGCGAAATAGTCGGGGCGGTCGGCGGTGACCTCTCGCTTCCGGCCGTGGTTCTGTCCATGGTCGGCAGCGAGACTGCGTGGGAAGCCATCGCCTCCTTTTGTGAGGGGGTGATGGCGATCAAAGAGGAAGCGGAGTGGGAGAGGGTGCGGTGTGCTCTTCTCCCTTCCCGCGCCAGACGCACCGGGCGCCGGGGGGCGCGCGTACGCGATGACCTCCAGCCACCCTAGTGTGTGGCCTGCGGGCGGCGGATTTGGGGACTCGCCGCCTGACCAGTAGCA